>CANTUQ010000085.1:0-2400000 GCA_947683425.1 Excoecaria cochinchinensis | reverse complement strand
CACTTTTCACTTGTCAATCTTTTCTCCTTTAACAAATATTTCATCTTTGGTTTGATTTGAGCAAGAAAAATTAATTTTCTTTGCTCTATGATTCCACCAAAAATATTTTCTTGAGTTAATCTATTTTAAAACACAGATTTTTACATTTTCTTGGAGTATTTGTCACTGCAAATTTCGACAAGGAAAACGGATCTGAACACCGTTCTTCGATCTATAAAATTCTGAGTGTAAACACTTTGGATCCGTTCTCATTTATTTTTGTATATTATCTATTGTCATTAATGTTAATATTTTTTCGCTGTTATTACCATATTTTAGTGTCACTGTTCTAAACTTCTTATTGCTTGTTGGCTTTTCTTTATTGGCATTTTCAACAACTTCCATCAGTGTCCACGTTTTCATTTCTATTGTTATCATTAGCATTGTTCTCATTTTGCCCTTATTATTTTCATTATATGTGTTATTACCAATACTATTTATTGTTATGATTCTCATCATCATGTTATTACTATTATTTCTTTGTTTGTGCAGTCGTTATCATGGTTCTCATTAAATTATTTATTCATCATTATCTTCTGTTTATTTGTCTTATATCAGTACCATTATTATTATTATTATTATTATTATTATTATTATTATTATTATTATTATTATTATCATGATGTTATATTTATGTGTTCTATACCACTATTATTATTATTATCATTTTATGTTGCCATCATTATATTATGTTATTGCTATTATTACTCCATGTTTGTTTACTGTTGACACCATTATTATTACTATTATATGTTATCCTTATTATTGTTATTTCATTAGTTGTTCGCATTATTTTATGTTTATATTGTTATTATCATTATTTATTATTGTGCCCAATATTTATTTTGTCTTTACTTGATTAATTTTTTAGAATTAGTACTAATATTCTTAACACTGTTTTCTGTTTGATATTAAAATCTGAGTTGCATTATGTGAGTATTTCCCGTGACCTCCCGGATGGGTCTCAACGCGTAGAGGGATACGTCAGTTTGGTGAGACCTTTCTTATTCCCCTCTTTATGTTGTGCTTATTTGTAAATAATTATTTTATTTATGCACGCGTAGGATAAAAAGTCGCAAAAATATTTTTATAATTAAATTGGGTTTTTACTAATAAAATTGAAACCAATGTCCCTCATTTTAACCAAGCAATGAAAATACCATGATAAAACGGAGAGTTAATTTTTCTCCGAAAATGGGATCACTCATATCGGTTTTTCAAACTAGCAATCAATTAACTATTCGATCCCTCTTCAAAATAAGCGCCAAAGAACCAATGTTCCTAAACCAAATGAATGCCCCGATTTATGTATGCTTTTTTTTGTTTGTTTGTTTAATTTTATGTATTTCCTTTTGGGCCCTTGTAATTAATTTTTGGGCAATATTATTTATTTAGGGATTGTATTTCGCCTCATTTTCCCTTTTTATCTTCTTCTATTTGGGGGTTGTATTCCGCCCCTATCTTCTATGTAATTGTGTGCTTGCGTGTTTATTTGCTTTCTTTTATCGCTTTATTTACAACTTTTCTTTATAGCTTTCCTTTACTGCTTTTTGAATGCTTGCGATGTGCCTCTATTTAAATGCATCAATCGTGTGAGATAAGAGGTATAATTTTAGGAAGTTAAAAACTCACTTAATATTAACCAAAGCATAAATAAGAGTGAAGTTCCGAACACCAATCTCTGGTTTAGACCAATAAGAGGTTAGAAACCTTTTCCAATTTCTTGTAAATTGGGTGGCGACTCCAAAATGCCCAAAGGTGCCGTGGGACTAGATGTTCCTTTCCAATGTTCTATTGGGAAGGAAGCATCCAAGATGTCTCATGGCGCCCATGATCAAAAAAATGCGAACCAATCCCTCGAATCCTAAAAGCGAGTTCAAAGAGGGCCTTTGCTGCTAGGTTCGGCGCGTGTCACAGGTTGGTATTTTTTTAGTAAATCTTTATTTGGCAACAGATCAAGCAGTCGTTGAGATGACATCTTTATTTGGCAACAGATCAAGCAGTCGTCGAGATGACAGAAATGTTGTAGAAGCAGTAGGTGCTGACGCTGGTCAAAGTACAGAACATAACTATCATCGACAATCAGTTGGCCATAGTCCATATTCGGGTCCAAGTCAGACATGACCATGTGTTAGTCGACGGGATGCCAATTTACTGGCCAATTCTTTATCTGGCAACAGTTAAAACATTTCGGCAAATGAGGGTCATTCTTACAACGATATTGGTGCAGATGTTGAAATTGAACCTGAAATAGAATTAGGAGTTGGGGATCTGAACAATGATTATGTTTTATCTAATGACGATGCTGAGGCTGACACTGCAAATATGGCTGCGGGAAGTGATGACTCCGAATTTGGTAACGGTCAGGATTCTTCTGATACACAGTATGTCAGTTCGTTAGCATCTATCCTTGTTAGTGGGGAGTCAAACGAGGCGATCTTTAACTTTCCATCTGAATACTATACCACCATTGACTTTGATGCATCATAAGTTAATATGTCTAAAGTTGAGCAATTTGAGACTTGGGATGGTACCTCTAAGTTATCAATAGGTTTGGTTTTCAACAGTAAAGGTGAGATCAAATCTTGTGTGAAGAAATACTTAATAATGAGAAATATTGACTTTAAAGTTGTTGAATCCAAGCTAAATAGGTGCGCTAAGGCTGAAAATGGGTGCGAATGGCGGTTAAAAGGATCGAAAAAAGAGACAAGTCCTTTCTGGAAGATCACAAGGTTCAAGGGACCACATTCATGCCTATCTGCTGGTAATATGTATGTCAAATGATCATAAACAATTGGGATCGCAAATTTTTAGCAATTGCATCAGAGGGATGGTGAGTAAAAATCCAACTTTGCCTATTGATGTAATTATTGTTGCTATTAAGGAGCAATTTCACTATGAAGTATCCTACTATCACTACAAGAAAATGAATAATTAGCGACAGAAACTTACCGACGGAATTGATACTGTCGCTGAATAGTGACAGAAAAAAAATTCCGTCGCTAGTTAACGAGGAAAAATAAATTCCGTCGATAAATAGCGACGAAAAATAAATTTTGTCGCTAAAAATGGTGCCAAAATTTCCCTCCACAAATGCCGACCGAAATTAGTGACGAAAAATTTATTCCGTCGGCAAAAAAAAAAGAAAAATAAAATTAATTTAATTTAGTGAAGGAATTGTTTTCCGTCGCTAAAAATAGCGACGAAAATTTAAGCGCGTCGCTACATATAGCGACGGATTAAATTTTTCGTCGCCAAAAAAATTTATTTATTAATTTAGCGACGGCATTTTTTAAACCGTCGCAAAAAAAATTTAATTTTTTAAATTTAGCGACGGAATATTTTTTCATCACTAAAAATAGTGACGGATTAAATATTTCGTCGCTATTTTTAGCGACAGATAACAATTTCGTCGCTAAAAGCTATTTAAATTTTCCTTTTTTCCTCTCTCCTTCCCCTCTCCTCTCTCTCCTCCCTCTCCCCTCCCTCCCATTTCCCGCATATTTCCTGCTCTACCCACCGCCGCCCAACCACCGGCGAGCCTCCACCGGCCAGATCCGGCCCGCCGCACCCTCCTCCTCCTCCTCCCTCCCCTCCCTCTCCCCTTCCTTCCCCGCTTCTCTTTTCCTCCTCCGCGCGACGCCTCCTCTCTTCCGGCATGGGCTGCTGCTGCTCCGGCGTGGTGGACGGCTCCTCCTGCTCCTCCGGCGTGGAGTCTCCTGCTTTCCCTCCTCCTCCGGCTGTCAGGTAAGCGGATTTTGTTTTATTTTTAATTTTTTTTAAAAAAAATATTATTAATTTGTATATATTAATATTTATTATTATTATTATTATTATTATTTATGTTAATTAAACATTGTTAAATATTGTTAAATAAAAATATGAATTATTTATTAGTGTTAATTGTTATTGTTGTTAGGATTATTATTAGTTATTTATTTTAATGAAACATTTTATTATTGTTAAATAATACTATGAATCATTTTTTCAAATATATTATTATTTGTGTTATTAGTATTAGTTAGATTATTGTTAAATAATGAAATGAAAAATTAATTATTGTTAGTATTATTAGAAAATAATAAACTTAATAATTTATTTGAGGATATTAGTAGAATTAATATTGTTGATGCTTAATAAAATATGAATATTTGAAAAATTAAGTTGTTTATGAATATTATTGTTTGTAATGTGCAATGTTATTGTTGTTAGAATAATTGTTATTTATTTATGTTAATTAAACATTTTTTCAAATAGATTATTATTAGTGTTATTAGTATTAGTAAGATTATTGTTAAATAATGAAATGACAAATTTATTATTGTTAGTATTATTAGAAAATAATAAATTTAACACTTTATTTGAGGATTTTGTTTTATTATTTTATTTTATATATTTATTTCTTTATTTATGAGTTTATTAATTTAAATGTTATTATTAATTTTATTATTAGTATTCTTCATATTAATAGTAATCAACAAGTTATTATTATTAAAATAAAATCCGTAAAATTTGTACTTTAATTATTATTATTATTTCTATTAATAGTATGATTCATTTTGAGATTGTTAAGATTTTTGAGAATTTAACTTTGTGATTGTACAGGATAGATAGATTGGGGTTTTTTTTCATCTAAACAACTTTCATTCTACATGATTTTAGTTTGTCATTCTACATGATTTTTGATTGGGTTTATTAGCATATGTAGTATTTAATTTTGACTAGTATCTTTTAGTTAAATTTATACTAAACTATAATTAATTGCGCTGGAATTGAGCATGCACTGGAATTAATTAGAATTGAGCATGTATTTTAGTTTAAATTTTTATTTTCAGCTGCACTGGAATTATTTTATTTAATTTTTTTTATTTGCTTTTTAAATTACCGACGGAAAATTCCGTCGGTAATTTTTAAAAAAACAAAAAATTTTAGCATTTTTCGACGGAATTTAATATTCCGTCGGCAAATTTGCCTATGTTCTCAATGCCGATATGTTCTCAATGCCGACGGAATGCAATTCCGTCGGTAATTTAATTTTTCGAAGGAAAATCCTAGCTTTCCGTTGGGAAATCTTCAATTTCTTGTAGTGTATAAGGCTTGGTATGCCAAAATGAGTGCACTCGAATCTATATTTGGAAATTATGTTGAATCATCGAGAGGTTATCGGGTATTTTATATGCTTTACAAAATTATAATCCAGGTACTGCTTATGAGATTTTGCTGCAAGACACCCATATCCCATCTGAGAAGCAATTTCAAAGGATTTTCTAGACTTTCAAACCAGCCATTAATGGGTTGAACCACTGTAAGCCGATTCTTTTGATCGATGGAACATTCCTAACAGGAAAATTCAAGCAGACACTTCTTATTGTCAGTTCCGTGGATGGTAACGACATGTTATTCCCAGTTGCATTTGCTGTTGTTGAGTCTAAGAATAAATCAAGTTGGACATGGTTCATGAGTTTAATAAAGAAGCATATAACTCAACGGAATGGGATTACTATTATATCTGATCGTCATCTTGGAATAATGGTTGTATTTCGAGATGAAAGGAGTGGTTGGAAGGACCTCAGGCATTTCACAGGATATGTTTACACCACTTTGTCAGTAATTACAACACCATCACAGAAATCCAACAATAAAAAAATTATTTTACAATGCTGGTAAGTAAACACTTCATTACTATTAAATATTCCAATATTTTATATTTATTAAGTAATCTTGTTGTGAGTGTAATAATGTTTTAATGGTTAATATATATTGGTTTAGGGAATACCTATCAAAGGCGCAAGTTTACAAAGCAGATGGATAAGATAAAAGAGCTTGACGTTGATTCGTATAACTAGGCAATGCGTGTGCCGTTAGAGCATTGGACCTTATCAGAAGATGGTGGTTATTGGTATGGGCATGTAACAACAAACATTGCAGAGATTGTTAATAGTGCTCTAAAAGGTGTACGCATGATGCCAATAACTGCAATCGTCAAACATGTCTTTGATCGTTTGGTAAAATTTTTTGACCAAAGAAGGGGTTTATACATGACTAAAATGGCGTAAGGAATGCGGTTCACATCAAAATGTGTTCAAGCTATGAACAAGCACGCAGTTAAGGCTCGGGGCCATAGGGTGATTAATTATGATAGTCGGTACAAATTATTTAGCATATTAGCATTTAGTGCCCCCGAAGGTAACACAGAAATTAACACCTATATAGTGAGTTTCGATAAGCATGAATGTGAATGTGGTAAGTTTCAAGGCATAAAAATTCCATGTTCACACACAATTACGACATGCATGCACAAACATCTCGATATGTTCTCGTTTATTGATTCTTGCTATAGCATTACAAAGTCACTGAAATGTTATGAGGGAGAATTTCGATCGATGGCCTATAGAGCATATTGGCCTGAGTATAATGGTCCAAAATTTATACAGGATATAGAACTTAAACGGAAGAAAGGTCGGCCTAAAACAACACAAATTCGCAATGAGATGGATAGGATAGAACGTGGAAATGTTACACACTGCAGCAATTGCGGAAATGCTGGGCATAATAAAAAAAATGTCCCGGTCATGTAGAATCATCTAATCAAGCATTTAATTTAAATGTTTAATATATGTACAAATATTAATTTTTATATGTATCATATTTGTCAAATAAGCAATGCGATGTTGATGAACACTTAATAATATTATATTGGTTAAAGATGTATTATTATATATATGTATATAACATTATTTTACCTTATTAAAAGACAAGAATAATTATTAAATTAAATAATTATTTTATTATAACAATTGTTGACATAACATAATGTTAAATTTTGCAAATGCCTAAAATCACGAAAGGAGTTGTAGTTGAAGTCATCTTGTTCTAAAGGACCATGTGATTGATTGAAATTTGCATTGTGTATCGATTGTTCCGGAAAAACTTGACTTTGCATCACATTTGTATCGAATAAAAGTTCATCCAAAAAATCATCTCGCTGAACGTTCTCACCCATTCCTCCATGTAAATTAAATAGCAAAATTATGTTGGTGTACCATGCTTGATCGGGTTTGGAGACACTAACATTCAAATCCATGTTCAATCTTGATGGACTCGCTTGATAGTCATAACATATGGATGGACCAGCATCGATATCATAAAATGCAGGTTGACTAAATGCAGGTATTCTGAATGAACTTAAACTACCCCGATAATGATATGGCCATGACATAGGTGGCAGAACCTGGTTCACCCCTGATGGAATAGGAATAGAGGCTACACATATCTGTCTTTCAGCCATGCCTCTTTTGCTCGTTCTAGATTGATGAAAATCTTCATATGGCACGGACATTGGTGGTATGTGTAAGGGACTAGGGACAGGCTGACATGGATAGTCAATGGACGTTCTGTTATTTGCCTCAGCAACACCTAAAATGCCTTGGGATGCCAATCTAACCTCACCACCTTGATTTGATGATGCCGATGATGCCATATCACTATGGTAGATACGCTCAGCAGCATCAGCCTGCATGCATTTAAGTTAAATAATTGCTATAAATAAATATTCATGTTCACTTTTAATATGATTTGTATTAATTAAACAATAAAAATGTAATATGTAATTCATACCACTGCTCCTATCGACGCTCCAATAGGGGTTATCCACCGTCTTGTTCTCAATAGGTACCATTGCATGTATTGCGACCTTATATGCAATAGTGCCATGAGTAAAGAAGTACTGACTACTAGATTAAGTCGATTATTCCACTCAAAAATAAAATTAGAAAAGGTAATTTCTCAATTTTTGTCATTATTCCCCTCAAATCGATTGAATGCACTCTATCATCGGTCAATGGTTAACTTGGAATAGATTGGTCCATCCCAAATTACCGAAGACAATGATCCGATTGATGCCACCCAATTATATGAAAATATATCAAGGGCACACCTGCTCTCCAAATGTGTTGTCCATTTGTACAAGAAGAAGACAAAAGATGCATCATGCCTCTGTATTACTGCCAATCCATCTAATTAAAAAAAAAAACAAGACGGCAAAAAATATTAAACAATTATTATATTTTTTGAAATGCACTATAAGTATTGCAATTAAATAGTACATTGAATTAATTACCTGATCATCACGCTGAATGTCTAAATCTACTCGGTAAGCATGTACATTTTTACTATTATTATTGCTCAAATTGATTGGAGATCGCCACCTAATGTTAACATAATATCATATGAAGACTTAAAAAAAATCTTAACTTGATAAAAAATGAATACGTAAATAAAATAAATTACCTATATCCATAGGGCATACTCTGATCTAGCACAAATCCATGTATAAAAAAAAGGGTCAAAATTGAGGCAGTCTTTCCCATGCCCACATCTATAATAACTGTTGATAACCACCAACCCTGTGAGCACTAGGACGTGTGGCACGACAAAGTTCCCTAATCAACCAAGCCAAATAAGCCAACCCCCAACTGTAACTTCCAACTTCTTCTAAATTCTCCAGTAGTGGAAACCACATCAAATGGATATAATTGTTTGCTTGGGAAGGACACAACAACCCACCGATGCAACGCAATAACCATGCATGAGTGAAGCATTGAATTTGGTAGTCAATAGCATTGGCAGGTAAAGAATTAAAAGTTGTTGACAACTAAGTCATTTTAATCACGTGTCCCTTTATAATATTTTCTGGTGGCATTTGTCCAAAAATCTGGTTGCAGAGAATTTCCCAATTATAATGCACATGACCAGTTGCAGGACGCCCTTCAATGGGTAAACCGGTCATATCTCAATATCTTGCAGTGTGATGGTAGTTTCACTAATAGGGAGGTGAAAAGTGTGTGTCTCCAGCCTCCATCTCTCTACAAGTGCAGTCATCAAATTTGGATTTACATGCATTGCACCAATCTGAGACACTCCGTAAACCTTGCCAACCTTAAATATGGTATAATTCTCTGATTAATGTTTCCGTAGTGAGCCTCCACACTGGCTCTCCGAACAAATAATACGTTATTTGAAACCTGACAAATACCAAATAACCATCATACAAATGTTTTTGTATTTTGCCTTTCGTCTATATATTGACGCGTATAATTAAATATATATTAATTAAATGGTACAAATATAATTATATTGTTGCACCAAACTGCTGCTGATCGATATTTTCCTTTCAGTGTCAGAAGATCATCTATGCATGGTCTAGTCTTGGATTTACATATTGCTGATTCTGAAACTGATCCATTTTTTAAATAACCTATATTTCAATATGATAACGAACAATAAATTAAATCACTCATACATATATGTATATACTTCTATCTATTTTAAATGCCTCAAAAATGCTGAGAGTAACTATTCAAAATGGTTAATCAAATTGCATGCAAATATCTTATTGAAAAATAAGTTATTTAAAAATGAAAATTTTGAATAACATCAAAAGTACTTCTATAAAAAATACAAGCTCTCCTAATAAAAAAGAAAATTGTATAATTAAATACCTCAAAAATACTTCTATCTAAATTTAATCACTTAAATTTCATGTCATAACTCATACATATGTATATAATTCTTGGTATTTTATATATTTTAAATTTGTGAGCATATTTTAAACTTGTGTCTTGTTTGCAAGAAAATGGAACAAAATAACATTTACAAATTTGGTGTGTATGGTAACAAACAAACAAAAAATCTAACTACATCAAATATTAATTTAACTATATCTTATTCATCAAATATTTTGCGGAATTAAATATTAAACATAAACATAACAAACAAAATATTAAAAACATAATAATTTACCTATATATGTACCACTATGTATCAAAATAATAATTTAACTATGTAAAATATTAAATTAATTATTTTAACTACATTTACATAAAAATTATAATTAGAAAAATGTACCTTATTTTCTTCAAGTCACCCAAATATTGAACAAAGAAATTCTACGAATGCATAATAATATATTAAAATATTATCACAATATTATTTTGATAATAAAATAATAAATTTATTAATTGATGTCAAAAAATAAAATAAATTTACTATACATATATAATGTTTTCACTAACTATTACTTAATTTTGATAACTAATAACTCGTTACCTGTAACTTACAATTCCTTACCAATACTTGCACTTAAGAGAAGAAAAATGAAATGCAAGAAATTTTACCAAGGGAATGAAGGAAAAGGATGGTAATATGCTTAGAGAAGTAAAAGAGAACAGAGGAAGGAGGATAGCATGCAAGGCGAGATAATGAATGAAAATGGGTATAAGTATCGGCATATACACGTGCGAGGGAGGCCTACTGGGGGTCAGGAGGACTGCCGATTTTGCAATAGTCCTCTGCAAAATCAGTCGCTGATTCCGCAGAGGACTATTGCAGAATCAGAGCTCTTCTGCCACCTTGTCTGTTGAGCCGTCTCCCCTCGTCCGTCGTGCCTTCTCTCCTTGCAACGCCTGGAGTCATGTGCCACTGATTTCGCATAAGTTTTTTGCAGAAATGAACAAACACACCAAATTTTTCAAATAGTTCTCAAAGCACCCCAAAATCTAAATTATTTATCTTAAACACATTATTCATAAAAAAGTCCCATTTTATGAAGCATAAACAATTTCCATTAAATCCACATCTGTTTTGATAAAGTTATAAATCCCCATATATAGATTCTTTACTATATAATTAAATTGAGATACTAAATATTAGAGGTGATCATGCACCGGTTAAACCCCAAAAAAAATCAGTCCATTAACTATCGGTTTTTTAAAATCACTAACCATTAACCAGTTCGTTATTATCGATTAACCAAATCCATCGGCTTCGAATTTTCAGATCGATTGACCAATATTATTTCGGTTAAACACTATAATTATAAAATGCATTTATAAAAAAATTAAAATATTCATGTTACTTAAAAATAAAAATTAGAAACAAAACATAATTCAATATAATATTCAAATTATAAATATAAACTAAAAATATTGTGTCAATATGCATGCATAGGATAGAAAAATGTAATAAATGGAAAAATTATAATTTATTAATTTTATTAAATATTAATTATTACTTGCAACAAAATTTTTTTATTTTTAAAGTGAAATATATATTTAATTAGAATTACAAATGTTAAATACTACCTATATGAATATTAAAACTAACATTTCACATTTTATTTGAATATTATTTAAATTTTAATAATTTAAGTATAAAATATTTTAATTAAAAAGTTAAAATTATTAAATTAATTATAATTAGGAATTAATTATATATATTAAAAAGTTTGAAAAGTAAAAAATTTTGTGTGCGTGAAAATAAAAATCCATCACACATTTAACTTTTCGTTCATATATTAATGTTATATAATTTTTCGAATATATTATGATTTTTATCATTGAAAAATTAATAAATCAATAAATATTAATAAATACTAAATATGAACATATTAAATAATTAATAAATTAATTAAAAATTCGGTTATCGGTTCGATTAACCGGTTATATGAGCCAAAATTATTAATTAATCTATTAATATTGATTTTTTCAAAATACTAACCATTAATTAGTTAATTACAATCTGTTAACCAGTACATCGATTCGATTTTGAACCAATTTACCGGTTAACCGTATCAACCGTTTTTTTTTCTCACCTTTACCAGTGACACAAAATTATAGTCTTATATTTACTTCTGCAAAGTTTGGTAAATACGCTATTGTATTTTGCTTAATTTACCAACAAGAATAAAAGCAAATAAAACATTTACATATATTTACAGAAAAATAATCAACAAGTTCACCATAAAAAATTTTTGGTCGTCGCGTGCAAGTTTCAATGTAGAATTGCTTTTGTATTTTCCAATTTTAATTTTTTTTTTTATTTGGAAGTGACAATCAAATTCTGCCTACTTTATTATAAATATCTTAATTAACTTCTGACAAAAATAAAATAAAACATTAACAAACATATCTTAATTAACCTTATAATAATAATGCTAGCAAAAAGAATAAAGAAGTCAAATGCTTCTCATTCGTTAATCAGTGGAACAAGTCAGGGAAATCATATATAAAGATTACACTCAACGACTCAAATTATTATTTTATGATATGATAAACTTGCTACCTTTTCTCTTAAAAATTTATTTCTTTCTTTTTTTTCAAAATTGGATTGATACGTAACCATAAAAAATTTTCAATTTTTTAATAACACTTAATTTATATTTAAATCGCTGTATTATATTAACGTGTATAGCATATTACACCTCACTTGCAAAAAAAAAAATCATATGTATATCTCCATTCCCATAGAACACTTCTATATTTTAGTTTTTGAAAGACATTTTAGCCGTTTAATATTAGTATATATTGATAGTCAACAACTTTGATAAATAGCTTCAAACTATATATTAAAAACTATTATCTATTTTTATTAAATATTATATTTCACTTAAGTGAGTTTCCTTCACAAATCGACCGGAAATAATATTATATTATGTACTAATTTGGCCGAAATTACCTACGCCTTTTACTTAGTCTCTTTGTGATTTTGTCAGTGCATTCTATTTCATTTTTTTGGGCTTTTTTTGAAATTGGTGTGGAAAGGTTAATTATTTAACAAAATGGTGCAACAGGAAACTTATTTGGGATTTTAGGGTGACGGAAACCGGCTGGGTCAGAGGCCGGTTTCCATTTGCCAGAAACCGGCGCAAGTACGCGCCGGTGTCAGACAAAGTGCCAGAAACCGGCTGCATAGTAAGCCGGTTTCTGGCAGCCTGAAACCGGCGCAAGTACGCGCCGGTGTCAGACAAAGTGCCAGAAACCGGCTGCATAGTAAGCCGGTTTCTGGCAGCCTGAAACCGGCTCCACAGTGAGCCGGTTTCTGGCACTTTGCACCACCCCCTAAGCCCCTTCCCTTCGCTGTGCGCTCGGGATTATTGTTGCCATTCACTCTCTCTGCTTTGATCTATTTCTTTAGATCAAACTCTCATCCTTCAATCAATTTATTCTTAAGCGATTGTTCACTCTTTTTTACTTGATTAAAAGTAAGTTTATGATAGTTTAATTTTGTCAATTTGTTTATATAAGAGGTTTATTTTGTCATTAACATGATATTATTGTTTAATTTATAGGTACTTAAAATTTTGAAGTCCAAATACCTTCAAACTTTGAGGTAAGACAATTTAATTTTATTTTGTTATTGAATAATTTGTATCTATTTTGGGGCTTAATTTTAAAGTGGGGTGGAAATCAAAAATATTTAGCAAATTGGTGGTAATCCTGTCTTCTTCTCCTTCAAACACGCCATTTAAAACAGAATTAAAAACTCATTACAAGATATTGCAAATCAAATTTTAACACGCGTTGCATTAAAGGTAATGTATGTTTAATTTATCATTCCGTGAAGAAAAATCGTTAGTTATATTATATAAATGTTAATGTGTGAGTAATTGTGAAAATGAGTAATTGTGAAAAGTTATATAATTTGTAATTTAAGTGTAATTGTATGTTATAAGTGTTCGTTAATTTAAATAAAAAATGTATTTAAGTATTTTTAAGATTAGATAATAAATATGGCAATAAAAATTCATGATATGTGTGTGCATATGATGCAGGAAAAATGTCAATTCCAACAACTTTTATAATTCATACCGGAGGGCAATCGACGTTTGGCGCATCTGGATTTAATTATGATGCTTCGAGCCCTACAGCTAGATCGAGAAGAATGAAATTAAGGTATAAACCGACATTTGCAGAACTTCTTCACAAATTGTCAGTTAAATTGGAATTGGCTGCAGAAGTGAGAATCTGTAGGGTGATATATAAGTGTCCAGTTTACAGTCAGGGAGTGATTTCCTGGGCTACAATGGATATATTGGATGATGATGATATTGAGCAAATTTATGAAAATTTTAATAATTTTCCTGGATACAGTATTGTGGAGCTAATAGTCATGACGGAAGAAATAGCAATTGGCGATCCCGAAAATGAATTGAATAATTTTAATCAAATGGGAACTGGAGGAGAAATAGGGGATGGACCATCTATGGACGAAGTAAACGAGTTGGGTGGTAATACACAGTATCCAACTGTTAGTCAGTCCGAGTTCTGTACACAGTTTGAGGTGCCAACAGAATTTGAAAATAATGATGAAACTGGGACAATAGATGCAAGTCCGATCAGAGAGTTAAGGGTTCCAAATGAAGTAAATTTTGGGCAGTTTGATTGTGTTGCTCATGCAGAAACAGCAGGTCAAAATACAGATGGACATGTCGCCGAAAGGACCACTAACGGTTATTTATCTCCAAGTTGCGATCCTGAAGATGATGATGAAGAAATAGATTTAAATGAAGTAGATCAAGGCAATGGGGACGAAGGAGATGACGACATTATTCCAAGCAGTTCAATACATGTGACGGAACGCATACAGAATCTGCAATTAAATAAACAAGGTGGGTGGGTAAGTGGGCAGTCAAACCTTGCACAGTTTCAGTTTTCATCAGTTCACCACACGTCCGTTAATTTTGATGAAGCGGAGATTAACATGTATGGCGATTTTCCAATGATAAGATGGGATGGTGTTTCAGAGTTATGCGAAGGATTGGCCTTCACGTCGAAAGACGAAGTGAAGGCATGTGTGAAAAAGTTCTCAATTCTTAATAATGTGTCGTACAAAGTGGTAGAGTCGAAGCCAACGTACTGAGCGGTATGCTGTACACGCGCTGAAGTAGGTTGTCCATGGAGATTGCGAGCAATTAAAAAAAGGACCTGTCCCTATTGGAGCATTAGTGTTTATAAGGGACCTCATAACTGTAATGCTTCAGCGGTGTCACAACACCATAGACAGCTTGATTCGCAAATTATTTGTGATTGTATACTTAAAATGGTTAGTGCTGCACCTGATCTTAGAGTCAGCGTAATAATTGCTGATATGAGAAATCGGTTCAATTATGATATCTCTTACAGTAAAGCCTGGTATGCAAAAACTAAGGCTTTGGAGGAGATTTTCGGTAATTATGAGGGTTCTTATGGTAGGTTGCCGGGATACATGAAAGCAATGGAGACATACAATCCTGGAACTGCATATGACTTTGTTGTTGACGAAAGTATGAGGCCCAATTGCAAACAATTCAAAAGGCTCTTCTGGGTGTTCAAGCCATGCATTGAGGGACTACCTCACTGTAAGCCAGTGTTACTAATTGATGGAACCTTTTTGACAGGAAAGTTTCATCAAACTTTGTTGATTGCAACTTCCGTAGATGGCAATAATTTCTTATACCCAGTAGCGTTTGCTATTGTCGAGAGCGAGAATAAGTCGAGCTGGTCTTGGTTCATGACGTGCATTAGGCGATACGTGACAAGGCAGTCAGGGATAACTGTTATATCCGACCGGCATGCAGGGATAATGGCCTTATTTCGCGATGATAATAGCGGTTGGAAGGAGCCATTAGCTTTTCACAGATTTTGTCTCCGTCATTTCGTAAGCAATTACAACACTGCTCACCGTCTAGTTCTTTGCACGTACCATTGCATGTATTCAGATCGAAAATGCAATGGCCGTCTTCGAAGTTGGCCAACAACAACACGACCATGCCGGTTATTCCATTCATTTATAAAGGCTGCAAACTCTATCGCCCAATTCACCTGAATTTGTCCACGCATATCAATTGTATGCAGATTGTCTTGTATAAGTGGGGGCGATGGAATTTGCTGGTCGAAACCGAATTGACGCATGACCCTGTCAGGATGGTGCCACTCTATGATATAGAAACATATCAACGGAACGACAGCCATCCAACTTTGTTGCCCACTCCTACATACATCGGGAAGCAGTTGAATTACATTATGGTACGGCTCCCATTCAAACTGCATAGCAAATCATCACAGGTCATCTTAAATATTCATTAAAATTAATTTTTAAGCATAATTTAATCTACCAACATATGAAATTCACTGACTACCTCTTCAACTCCTTGCGTATCTAATATTTCCCGATACGTCCATATATCTCTTCTAGACATGATATTCCTGTCCAATACAACACTCCACCTACGCAAAGAAAATATTCAAATATCAGATCGCGTTGTTTGAATTAATATCACATAAAAATTTAATTCAAATACATATTCATAAATTATATTTTACCTGATCCCATATGGCAAGTCCCTATTTAATGGATGTGCCTCGACATGTTCAGGCCTAAACATGGGTAGTCTCTCCCACGCCCACAGTTGTAAGAGTTGCATATATCCAGCAACTCCCTTAGCATTTGGACGTGTCGCCCTACATAGTTCTCTATACAACCATGCTAGGCATGCTGACCCCCAGCTATATTGTCCAACAGAATTCAAATCCTCCAACATCGGTAAAAACATCAGATCCACCGTGCTGGATGATTGTGATGAAAATAACATGCCACCAAAGCATCGTAATATCCAAGCACGGGCATATTGTTGCAATATTAAGGGTGTCGCATCATCGGGAATATCACCGAATACCCTATCCAACCAAGTCATTTTTATTTGTCCCCCCCTCATGTCCGCTGCGGAGGGAACCACTCCGAGCAAATTGTTACACACATCCTCCCAGTCATAATTGGTTCTTCCTGTCACAGGCCGACCCTCAATCGGTAACCCCGTTAAAATCCCTACGTCCTTAAGTGTTATTGTTGCTTCACCGCACGTGAGGTGGAATGAATGTGTTTCTGGTCTCCATCTTTCAATCAGTGATGTGATTAGAGTCCAGTCGACACTTATAACCCCAATTCGGGCAATACCTAATAACCCTGCCGATCTTATATATGGCATTATTCTCTCATCAATATGTCTGTAGTGCCCTTCCAAACTGCCTCTCCTAGTTCTCAGCGCATCTCTTTCAACCTTTGCATAATTTTATCAAATATACAAGTGAATAAATACATAATTTCATCCATTATCTACAACACACATATATATATTAAAAAAAATTATAAATTATAATTTACGAAATATTTCATAATATATATACTTGAAAAATATATATACACACAAAATATATATACACAAACATATATAATTTCATCAAAAAATTATATATACACAAAATTTAAATAATCTACAAAATATAATTTCCAAAAACATTTAATATAATAAAAAAATATTACATATATTTAATTCCATCTAAACTTTATACATGCCAAAAAATATATAGATAGAAAATACACATAATCTACGAAATTTAATCTAAAAAAAATAATCTACAAAGAATAAGTAATAAAAAGTATATATTTACAAAATATATATATATACTAATCTACATAATATATATAATAAAAAAATTACCGAATTATGCCATATCGCATCAGATCGATGCTTTCCTTGCATCGTCAGCAACTCTCCATTCATCGGACCCGGATTAATTCTTTCAGCTCCTAAATGGTATGGATCCATTTCCAGACTTGCAATTCCAAACACAAAAAAATTTTAATATTAACAACTATTCATGCAAATTAGAATTATTTAACTAATTTAAATGTCCACATCTTATACATATCATTTACTTTCAAAAACTTTTAAAATTTGTCCCCATCATATTATCTGGCTGTATACAATACTTATAGAAGCATCATTTTTTACAACATGACATGTCTTCTTACTAATAATGCTATTTTTTTTTTCATGTTCAGGTATTCAGGCATATATTTGCTACAACTAGTCAAAATAAACACAAATTATTCAATAACAAAAAAAAAAATTAAATAATCTTACCTCTAATTTTGAAAGTAACTGGGCTTCAAAACTTTAACTACCTACAAATTAAACATTAATATCATGTTAATAACAACATAAGTCTCATATATAAACAAAAAGACAAAATAAAACAATTAACATTTGATTAATAACAAAATAAAACATTAACATAAGATTAATAACAAAATAAACTTTATACAATAAAAATAAATAATTGAACCTTCAAATTCTTACCTTTAATCAAGAAGAGAAGGCAAAGAAATATAAACAAATAATGTAATGAAGGATTAATTAGGTAGAATGAAAGGGAATTTAGAAAGCAAAATAGAGAGGAGGAGATAGATGTTTTGAAATGAAAGAACTCACAGCAATGAGAGGAGGAGGAAGAGTCCGAGTAAACCAATGAGTTTTGAAAAAAAAAATTAAGCTACAACCCATTATTTTGGTGTAGCTTCACGTGAAGCTACACCAAATACACTGTTCGGGTGCAGCTTCACGTGAAGCTGCACCAAAGCTGCAGCACTGCAAACAGCAGTGCTGCAGTAAAATAAAGTGCCAGAAACCGGCTTACTGTGCAGCCGGTTTCTGGCACTTTCTGTCAGAAACCGGCGCAAGTATGCGCCGGTTTCTGGCAAATGGAAACCGGCCTCTGACCCAGCCGGTTTCCGTCACCCCAGAATCCCATTTTAGTTTCCTGTTGCACCATTTTGCTAAATAATTAATCTTTCCACACCAATTTCAAAAAAAGCCCCATTTTTTTAAAGAGGGCTCTTAACATTTTTTTTTGTTAAATGATTCTAATAATTTTCTAACTCGAGATTTTATAACTCTAGCGCAAGACTAAAACCATTAAGCTAAAGTTTATTTATACAGCTCTTAATAGTTTTTAATTCAATGTTAGGTACAAGTAGGGGTAGGATGGATTGATTAACCACTTTATGATCTATTTTTCATGTTCATTCCATTAAAATCAAATTTTCTAAATCAAAATTCAAGTTCAGTCCATTAACAACTAAGCGTGAGCAAAAAAACCATTGGACTTGATTAATTGAAAAATCGAACCGAAATCGATCCGAAAAATAAATTAATCAAACCGATATTTATGGTTAACGGTTAGTATTTTATAAAAATCGATACTAATGGACTAATTTTTATTTTTTAGCTTACAAATTGGTTAACCGAACCGAAACCGATAAATGAACACCCCTATATTTTATTAATTATATTTCACTCTTTTTTTTTTATTTTTATTATAATTTTTTTTTATTTCATTATTTTCATATATAATTATTTATATCATTTTAATTTTCATTTACTTTAAAATATTTCAATTTCATTTTAGTTTTTTTATAGTAATTTTAGTTAATTTATTAATTATTCAATATGTACATATTTAATATTTCTTATTATTTCCTAATATATCAATTTTTCATTAATTAAAATCAAAATATATTCGAAAAGTTATATAAAATTAATATATTAACTAAAAATTTCAAATGAAATAAATTTTTTAATATATGTGAAAATAATATTTTTGAATATTTTTAGTTTATATTTGTTGTTTGAACATCATATTTAATTATTATGTTGGATTATGTTTGTTTTCTAATTTTAAATTTTAAGTATTTTCGACAATTTAATTTTTTTTATAAATGCATTTTATAATTATAGTGGTTAACCGAAAAATATTAGTTAACCGGTCCGAAAATTCGAAACCGATAGACTGGTTAACCGATGGTAATGGACTGAAATTTCAAAAAATCGATATTAATGGACTGATTTTTTTTTGGGGCTCACGGACCGGTTAACCGGTCCATGTTCACCCCTATTAACAACTAATTAACTATTAGATACATATGATTAATCATTAAACATTGGTTAATTATTAAAAAATAAATAAACAAGAACTTCATGTAAAAAAACTTCAATCCAACCATAAAATTAAAGTATAAATTCTCAAAATTTTAAATATAAAATACAAAATATTCAAATTTAATAACAATATAATAAAATACTTTCTAATATAGGACAAAATGTAGATATATATATATATATATGTGTGTGTAAAAATTACCCTTATGTTTATATATGTATATAAAATTACATATAAATCATTAATCAATCGGTTCCTGACACCTAATTCAAGTTCATTAATTATAATTTTAAAAATTAAAGTTCAGGTGGGCGTGATTAGGTGGAATAATACCCATTAGTTAAAATTCCATAATATAGGTGCTCAATTTTACAAATTAAGTATTTTGATGACTAAGTGTACTTTATAACGATATTCTTTTTAAATAGAAAATACGTTTTCTGAATATTAATGTTGTTGATAGATTCTTACTTTTGAGTAAGTCTTTAATTATATTTTAAACTTTGGGTCATAGTTTAGAGACAAGATCATATTTGTCGCATTCAATAAGGTCAATATTGAGTAGAAAGAAAATATAAAAAAATGATAGAGATGGCAAATTGATTGGGTTGGACGGATTTAAATTAGATCATAAATGGGCCAATATTTAAACGGGTTTGACGGATTTTGGAAGGTCATACAATGCCAATAAAATTAATCAATAATAACAATAATAATACGTTTTACACACATGTAGTTAGGAGTGAAAATGGTCCAGTTAACCGATCCATGAACCCTAAAAAAATCAATACATTAATATCGATTTTTTCAAAATACTAACAATTAATCAGTCCATTACAATCGGTTAACCAGTTTATTGATTTCGATTTTTCGGATCGGTTAACCAATATTTTTCGTTTAACCACTATAATTATAAGATACATTTATAAATAAAATTAAAATTTTCAAAATACTTAAAAATTAAAATTTTTTCACTAATATATAACATCATTATTGTTAAAATAAAAGTTTTTGGTGTAAATAAGCAATTTTATTTTTAAAAATTAAGATTTAATGAGTAAATAAATTAATCGGTTCATAATTATCCTAATTAGATGGATGATTAAAATCAATAGCTATTAGACATAGGCCTAATTGGTAACTCAACGAATTTTCAATATTGAAATACATTGATTATTTTTTGGTATTCTTCAACGCTAAAAAATTGAAAATGCGTTCCTAAGATTGCGAAGTGGGCACATAGGAAGAGGTACATGATACAGATCAATTCTCAATTTATTTAGAAAACAACTACGGAAATGTAAATATATAGAGAGATAGAATTTATTTGAGCTAGCTAGGTTTAAATTACATGGCAGGTGAAGGAAGGTAGGGTGAAGGAATGATGTAAAGGTCATTTTTCCTTTTCACAGTAATACTTAAAGTTTCAGCCATGTCCAGATTTTCTGGATTCAATCAATCAGAAAGTTTCCAATCAAAATGATACAGTAGCATTGCAAGTGGAAGCTCAACATTAGCCATGCCAAATGATACTCCAGGACACATCCTTCTCCCAGCTCCAAATGGGATAAACTCAAAATTATTACCCGTGTAATCAACCCTATTATTCTGAAACCTCTCTGGATAGAATTTTTCAGCTTCACTCCAATAATCCGGATCTCTTCCGATTGCCCATGCATTCACAATAACCGTAGATTTTTTGGGTATCTCATACCCATTTATGATACAGTTCTCTCTGCATTCTCTAGGAACTAATAATGGAACAGGAGGGTGTAATCTGAGAGTTTCTTTAATCACTAGCTTCAAGTAGTTGAGTTCATGAAGCTTTGTTTCATCAACATTTCCTCCATTTGCATCAAAAACTCTCCTTACTTCTGCTTGTGCCTTTGCCATTACCTTTGGATTTTTCATCATTTCCGACATTGCCCAATCTATAGGTGTTGAAGATGTGTCGCTACCGGCAACAAAAATATCCTGTAAAACGTTTTACAGGACATTATTAGACTGATCTATTAGCAATAAAAATCACAAAAATAATTATTAATCAGCCCAAAATGTGTATAAAAAAAATTGTTGTCTCTATCAAGGAAAATAATTATTGACAAAGAAAAAAGGTGTTTTCTTGAGGTTTGCTTACCAGAATGACTGCTTTGATATTCTCAGTGGTTAAAGGAACTTGAAAGTTTCCTTTCTCCTGAACCTTCAAAAGAACATCAACAGAATCTTCTTCTTCCTTCTGATCAAGTACAGTCTTCGCGCCTGCCCTTTTGGCTTTATGTTCATCGATAACATCCTGGAATATCTTGTCAACTGATTGAAAAAGCCGCTCTATTCTAGGCTTGACACCAGTAATCATTGGAAGAAATTTGATGGAAGGGTATAAATTAGCAAGACTAAAACCAGCTAAAGCTTCAGCCAGTTTCTTCACAATAGGGACAGCAACTTCTTCTCCTTTCCATACCTTCCCAAAAGCTGTTCTTGTAATGATACTGAAAGTCAGTTTATTGATCAACAGGCTAAAATTGATGGGTGATCCAGCCTTAGAAGCAATAAATCTAACAAATTTCTCTGTCTCTTCTTCCCTGATTGGTCTGAAAGACTGCACCCGAGCCGCGGATAGTAGCTCAGATGTGCAAATCTTTCGAAGCTGTCTCCAGTAATCTCCATATGGAGAAAAAGCAATGTCTGTTGAGTTATAAGTAGAAAGGCTTGTTGAAATGGAAAAGGGTCTATCAGCGAATGTGAGATCATGGGTTTTCATGACTTGTTCAGCAGTTTCTGGTGAAGAAATAATAACGTTAGTGGCTTCACCAAGCTGAAGATGCATAATGGGTCCATATTTTTTGGCTAAGTCTCTTAGGCGGTGATGGGGTAAATACCCAAAAACATGGTGTAAGCTGCCTATGAGAGGTAGCTTCCATGGCCCTGGTGGGAGATTTGGATTTGATTTCTTAGATATCATCATAAATAATCGAAAAATAAGGAGGAGGGTGATGAGCAAGGTGAAGGGAGAGAGTTCGATTTCCATTTGTTTAATGCTTAATAGTGAGAGAGAAGATTTTAGGCCAGGTTAATAGGGGGACTTGAATTTCATTTGTGCATATTTATAAACCCATGCATGCTTATATATGGTTATCTAGGCACATTAATTAATTAATTAATTAAATGATATATTTCTATATATAATTTTACATATATGAATGGTTTATCATTAAACAGTTTCGTAGATAGATTTATGAATTAATTCTGGTCAATTAATTAAAGCTTTTAAAATATGGTTGTCAATAGTTCTTGCGTAGTCAAGTCTATGATTTATTTTCTGAATAATTGTTGAACGTGTATCTGTGCCCAGACAAAGTATAAAAATATTTTTATGGTCAAATTCAATAAAAAAAAAATTATAAAGAAAAAGGGAGAGCAAAAGTTCAAATTCAATATTTCCTATATATTGAAACTAACCTCTACCGCTACAATATTATTTTCGGGATGATAAAATAAGGTTTAACTTGCACATTTTCTAATATTTTATTTTTAGTCTTAACACTTAAGCTGGTTTTTGTTAGAATAAATACATGAATGACTAAATTTTTTCAAATTATTTAATTAAATTTTAATTTTATATTATTTTTTAATGTTTTTTGGAACATCATTATATTCAATCTCTTTAAGTTTTCTGGCAGATAATTGGGTATGGACTATAGAACTATAATTTAATTTCTCTTTTGAAGCTATGAGAGACCAACTGTTTCGGTGTAGAAAGTCCAAAATCCATGGAGTAATAGTAAATATCATATCATTTTACCAAACTATGGCGCGAAAGCGAATTGCTCGAAATGATTCACTTGCTTTTTGCAAGGAAAAAAATAGAAAATTTACTCAGAAGAATATGCCACCACATCACGACTGTTAAGAATATGCCACTTGTAAAAATTTTATAATTTTTTTAAAAAATATTTTTTCTATAGGATTTCTTCCAAATCTAGCCAAAATAACTTTTTTGAAATATTTTTTAAGTTTAAATTTTTTTTGTTAAAATTTTTTATTTTGTGAGTGTTCGATTAAAAGTAAAACAATCTAAATAATCGTAGATAAAATTAACCTCTATTTTCATGATGGAATATAATTTCAAGAAATAATAATTAATTAATTAATACTGACCAAATAGTTGAAGTGGATAATGGTGAAATCGTGTAGATTGCGTCCAATGCATGTAAAGAGATTGAGTTATCTGTTTCCATGAACTAATGGTTTGAATTTCTAGTTGCAGGTTTCCAGTTTTACCAAGCAGCCAACCGAATATTTAAGCCTGCGAATTGGGAAAGTGCTGATGTAATTTAATTGGGAAAGTGCTCATATATAGAAATATTATTTAATTGGGAAAGTGCTCATATATAGAAATATTAGCTGATGTAATTTTCTCAAATTCGTGAGAATTACCATGTAATACTTACGTTGATAATTAAGTTATTTCAATATTAATAAAAAAAAATTATTTAAACAATTTTTTTAAAAAAAAGTTTGTGCTTTTACATTGGTCTATTGCATTAAATTTCAATATCGGTCCATTTGGATCTCCATTCGATCCGTTTGGGCCACCCGACCCGTTTTGATCAATATTTTTATAATGGTCGTTTTAGAATCCTATTATTATATTGATAATTATATTTCGTTAAAAAATGTGTCAAATGAATCGACCCACATTTCGGTCCATTTTGGCCTCCATCGGGTCCATTTGGGCCTCCATACGACCCGTTTGGACCATCACTTGACCCATTTAGGTCAATATTAATAGTCTTTTTTACATCTTGTTATTATAACGATAATTATTTTCATTAAAAAAATTGGTCAAATTTTTAGCTCATGGGTCGATCCAACTCTCTCAACCTATTTGGGCATTTGATCCATTTATGACACGTACTTCATTTAGGCCAATATTTTTATGGTAGTTATATTAGTATCTGTTATTGTATCGAGAATTATTTTTCGTTAAAAAAAATATGTCAAATGGGCCGACCCACATATCGGTCCAGTTGGGCTTCCATTCGACTCATTTGGATCACTCGATCCATTTTGGCCCGTTTGGACCATCACCTGACCCAATTAGACAAATATTAGTAATTTTTTTATATCCCGTTATTATATTGAGAATTATTTTTATTAAAAAAATTGATCAAATTTTTAGCCAATAAGTCGATCCAACCCGCCCAACCCATATGGATATTTGACCCATTTATGACCCATACTTTTTTATCTATTTGTGGCCCGTCCATTTATGACCCGTCTATTTATGATCCAATTTGCCACATCTAGGCTAGAGACTTTTATTTATGACAGTGACCCATCAAATGTTGAATTCTTTACCTTCCGTTTACTTTGAATCTTCATTGATGTAGACACTTTATACTGACTAATTAAGGGAAACGACATATTTGTATGTATAGGCACACATTACTGACTAATTAAGGGAAACGATGTCATTAATTATATGGTGTATCATTAAACTGTTTCATAGATAGATAGATTTATGAATGAGTTCTTGTCAATTAAAACTTTTAAAATATGTCAGTGAAATACAGATATATAAAATTTATATTCAAGATAATTTTGCACTTGTAAAAACTTTTAAAAATATTATTGGATTATTATACTTTTAATCGAAAAGTTACAAAATAAAATTTTTAATAAAAAAAATACATAAATGTAGAGAAATATTTTTAAAAAATTACTTTAGCCGGATTTCAGGAAAAATTTTACCGTAAATCCTTGTTGGCTGCCAGATCAGTATTTAATATGAGATGGGTGTCATGTTAGCCGTCACATCATGATTGTTAAGAATACGGCACTTGTAAAAATTTTATAATTTTTTTAAAAAATATTTTTTCTGTATGATTTTTTCCAAATCTAGCCAAAATAACTTTTTTAAAATATTTTTTAAGTTTAAATTTTTTTTTTGTTAAAAAATTTTATTTTGTGACTGTTCGATCAAAAGTAAAACAATCTAAATATCGTAGATAAAATTAACCTCTATTTTCATGACGGAATATATTTTCAAGAAATGATAATAATTAATTATGAATAGGCTAGAGACTTTTATTTATGACAGTGACCCATCAAATGTTGAATTCTTTACCTTCCGTTCACTTTGAATCTTCATTGATGTGAACACTTTATACTGACTAATTAAGGGAAACGACATATTTCTAGGTATAGGCACACATTACTGACTAATTAAGGGAAACGGTGTAATTTTATATACCATTAATTATATGGTGTACATGTATCATTAAACTGTTTCATAGAAAGATAGATTTATGAATGAGTTCTTGTCAATTAAAACTTTTAAAATATGTCAGTGAAGTACAGATATATAAAATTTATATTCAAGATAATTTTGCACTTGTAAAAACTATTAAAAATATTATATTCAAGAATATTGTCCATACACGCTTTAAATTTTGCACAAACATAATTTATGTCCAATAAAGGATAATTATGGATTCTAAAACTATTATTGGCTCTGCTGACGGTGTTCCTTCTGTCATTGATGTTGCTGCTGCTAATGGCGCGTTCAATGTCTTCACAATTGTTGTAGTTATTTTTGAAGTCAATATTATGGTCGGCGTGAAAGAATTAGTGATAGACTCTGGGCACATTTGTGCTAGTAGAAATGTCGTGCCTCAAGTGGAGGAAGTGGAAGAAACAATTTATCTTAACGATTCATGAATTGTCCAAGTTCTTGAAAAAGGAGAAGTACTTAAACTCACATCTGGCAAGCAATTACTATTAACTTTGAATACGGTGCGTTAATTAAGAAAAAAGTTTGGTGAATATTGCTTTTGAATCTAATAAAATTGTATTGACGAAAAATAGTACTTTTATTGAAAATGGCTATTGCAACTTGTAATCATGATTTATTTGTATTCATTGTTTCTAAAACAATTAATGAAAATGCTTAGTTTTTCTATTTATTTGATTGATTCTTTTGATTTATATGATTTGTTAGATTAGGACATGTGAATAACTTTATTAATGATTTATATTTTGAATATTTGTTGAATGCGGATATGTGTAGGGTGAGAGAAAAAAATTAAAAATTTGATTAACCACAAAATCAATTTAAAACTCAAATTGAATTTTTCGATTAACCGTTCTGGTGTATTTTATATCGATTTTTATTTTTAATATTTTTTTATTATTGATTTCAGTTTTAGTTTTTTAGTATTAGTTAATTATTAATCATCGATTAATCGATCCATATTTATATTAAATTTTTATTTTTTTATTTTTTTCTAAATTTTATAGTAATATTTTAAAGTATATTTAGATTATATGTCATTCTACTTAATTATATATAGTAATACTTATATAAAATAACCGATTAACCTTTATATATATTGTTTCTTATTATATATATTGGCATCTATGTCTTATTTAATAACTTTTAGTGACACTTTCTTATTTTTAGTGTCTACATTAAACATTTAATTGTGTCCAAGTTTTTTCTTTGATTTAGGATTAAACATGCTAATCTCCGAATTCATTTTATAATGTTAACTACCTATTGATTTATTGAAATAATTAAACATAAAAAGTGAAGAAAGGTGGGATATGAATTTTGGCTAGTATTATTTTTATTTTGTAATTTTTATTTTGAATTATTTTGAACATTTAAAATGGAATTATATTTTTACTATTTTTTTTTTATTTTATAATTGTATGTTTACAATTTAAGTGATTATTGGTTAACCAAACTGCAAATATTGAAACCGATGGACTGGTTAATTGAATTTAATAGATTGATTAATGGTTAATAATTTTAAAAAATTAATGTTAATATACTAATTAAAAAATTGCTAATGTTAACTAATTCATGCAGACCCCACAAATAGGCAAAGTATATAGAAAAATATTTTTTATGGTCAAATTCAATAAAAAAAAACTTGTACATTTTCTAATATTTCAACCCCAATAAAAGTCTTTATGGTCATTTATCGCGGCATTGTTCCCGGTATAAAATCATGGAAAATTGTACTATGTTAATTAGAGGGCTACTAGATATAAAATTAAGAGTCAGTATAAACCGATTAATAAGTTTCTTAACAATTTTATTAATCAATGAGTCTATTAATTTCAGTTCACAGCTATCGATTTTTATTTTTAACTGATTATTTTAGATCAATTTATTGGTTAAAACACATAAATTTAGTAAATTGTACAAAAAACTATTTTTAATGATTAAAAAAGCTTTAAAAATAAAAAATGCAAATCAAATATAATATTCATTAAAAAATTAAAAAAAAAATTTCATAATTAATTGTAAAATTTAAGGTTAAATCATTTTATTGTTATTATTTTTTTTGAAAATCTCGCGTTAATTATTTCATAACGGCACCACCGAAAAGTTTTATATATCTTCCTCTTCTCATCAGCAAGATAAGCAAAGCAAAGCATTCCATTTTCAAATCACAGCACGTATTTTCATTAAGTTTAGACAAAAAAATAAAATTAAAAAACTATATGTATTTGCATTAATTCACATATCAAGAGAAAAAAATAGTTCACAGAGGTATTTAAAGTCGAGGTGGTAAATTTTGATTCGATTCAATCGGCCATCCATAAAAATATGATCTAAATCTAATTCGATCTATCTGATTCACAAGATAATTTAATTCTATCCGATCATTTATATGATATGTATAACATAATAAGTTTATGATCCGTTTATAAATATTATTTCTGGTTTTATAACTTTTAATATAATATCGTGAATATCAAAACAATTGATTTTATAGGTTATAAATGTATATATAATGTCTTATTTTTAATAGAAAAATTTAAAAAATAAAAAAATAAAATTTGATACATTTGGAAACGGCCCTTTTAGGTCATATGGACCTTTCCGAATTATCCAATTCTTTTATGACTTAAGATTTTTTTGATTAGTTTGTAACCCTACCCATCCCATTTGCCAAGTCCCACTAGAATTTGAATATTAAATTTCAAATAGATTTTTTTTTGTTAGCCCATTAATTATTTAATAAAGTTTTATTGCTACTAGTGTTATTATTGTTGTAATTGTAAACAATAAATAAAATATTTAATCATAATTTTCACTTAATAAAAAAAAATTACATTAATCACACGACATGATTATGTTTCTGTTTAAAATAATCACATTAATCGACGTTCGAAACGACACCAATTGACTTATTTTTCTTGTCACTAAAGTCATATATTTATGCGTTTAAAGCTGCAATTTCCTTACTCTACCTCGTGAATTTTTCCAGGACAAATGGAACCATATGTAGATTTTTTCAGGACAAATGGGACCCATGTGTTGTAATCCTTCCAATGTGGACTGTTGACTATTTACTTTTAATAGGTTGCTAATTTTATGAGATAAGATTTGGAAAAGAGTGATAGTGATCACTTACATTAAATACTGCTATTAGCAGAGTGTATGTATATATATATCTATATACACACACTATACACAAAGGACTAAAGAGGGGTTTATTTCACTCACGATCACTCAACTTATCACTTATTGTGCAAAAGTAACCGACTTTTTTTTCTTACTTAAATGTAACTCAACTTTTAACATTTTTTCAAAAAAGTCATTTTAACCGGAATCTGGCGAGAACTCTCGCCGGATTGATGACATGGCATGACATACCAGAAATTACATGTCGTTTAACAATATTTACAACAAATACTACATCTAAATCAATTTCACTCACGGTCACTAAACTTATAATTTATCGCGCAAAAATAACCAATTTTTTTTTCCAACTTAAATATTACTGAACTTCTAATATTTTTGCAAAAAAGTCATATATTTACTATTTGTTGCCACATGTCATATATCATGTCATCAATCCGGTAAGAGTTCTCGCCGGATTCCGGTCAACATGACTTTTTTGCAAAAATGTTAGAAGTTCAGTGACATTTAAGTAAGAAAAAAAAAGTCGGTTATTTTTGTGCGATAAGTGATAAGTTGAGTAACCATTAGTGAAATTGACTAGACTAAAAAGTAAAGTAAAAATAAAATTTGAATAAAAATACACTTATTCATATTACCCCTGCAAAAGCTGAGAAGGATAAATGTTTAAAACTTCCAGCTTGGAAAGAAATCGTTGAAAGGTTGGCGTGAAGACTTGGTGAATAAATTAGTCAGTTGAACTGGGAGAAACCGAATGTGACGCGAGCCGAAAATTCGCTTTTAGGGTATTAAAAAAAATTCATAACTTGTAAATATTACGAGCGCGTTTATTTTAGACAACAAGTAGATATTTTAGAATCGCCATCCAATAAAATATTAGGAAAACTTATCTAATTTCAGTGAGTTTAAGACAAGCGCATGTATCTATTTTGGGTAACAAATAGTATTTTGAAATTCTCATCCCAATAGTATATTGAAATGGTTCATCTAACCCCGTTTAATCTAAGATAACTTATATCGGTCTATTTTGAGCAGTAGAAGATATTTTGAAGTTCCCACCCCAATAGAATATTGGGATGATTCGTCTAATCTCGTTGAGTTTAAAACCAGAGAAGATTCGGAACTTTCTATTTATTCATACATTGATTAAATTATAATTGAATTTTGAATTTAACCTTTCATTCCTTTTATCATACATTTTAATGCAAAAATAAGGCTCAAATCAATAACCTTATGAAAGCTATAAATAAAACAAATTAAGCATAAAGTAAATGAAAGCATAAATATTTACAATAAAACTAGGGGCATAATACAACGCCCACAGTAAATGAATAGAAAATAACAAATATACATAAAGCGAGAATATTTGTGTTGGGGCGATGATACATTGGTTCTTGCATGCATACTTAAAAAATAAAAATATTTAAGGTGACAATTTATTTGGATGAAAAAACTAGGACATTGTTCCCATTTTATTGGAAAAAACTCAATTTATTAATAAAAATATTTTTTATGATTTTCTTTTAAACGTACATAAAATAAATAATTTTACTACAAATTACATTGACAAAATAAATAAAAAGGCAAAGTAAAGAAAATAACATAAATAATAAAAATAAATATGAGATCAAGTCTAGGATATTTATCATTAGATTTCAGATTTAATAAAATGAGAGAAAATGATTGATTTTCCTTATTTAGATTCGCGAAAATTGAATTAAGATTATAAAAATATAAACATTTTTTTAAGAAAGAAAAAGTGCAAAAAGATTGCTAAGAGAAAAAAATTATGAAAGCAAAATTTAGATTTCAAGAACAAAAAATTATTTTTTAATTTTAAAAATAATTTTTGATTCAAATAAAAGAAAACCTTAAGAAATCTCTTTGAAAAAAATTAATTGAAAAAGAAAAAGAAATTTAAAAAAAGCAACAAGTGAGAAAATTTAATTTTAAGAGCAAAGATTTATTTTTTTTTTGTCTCAAAATCAATTTTTTATCAATAAAATTCAATCTAAAATGTTTAGAAAATTTTTTATTGAAGTAAAATAAGAAAAATAACTGAAGAAAAAGAACAAAAATTGCAAAACTAAAGAAAAGAGAAGAAAAATTGTCCCTTAAAAACTCTTAAGATTTTCTGTTTATATCATCAAAAAATGAAAACCAAATTAGTTAAGGAAGAAATCTTTAATTAAATAAAAATATTCATTTTTTAAATTTTAAAAATGAAAAAAAACCATTAAAATCCCAAAAAAGGAAAAAAAATTAATTTTGGGCAAAAAAATCACATTTTCGGCGGATTGGGTTGACCGACGCCCGTCGCTGGCGAGCGACGGGTTGCCAGCGCGTGAGCTCTACACGCTGTCACGCGAGCGTCGAGCATGAGACACCCCACGCACATGGGCGAGTGACGCATCGTCCGTAGCACGCGCTCTTCGCGCAAAGCATGGGCGAGCGAGGGAGGTCCCCTCTCGCTCACAGGCTGCCGCAAACGACCAAATTGTTTTTTAAGACAAAACGGGTTCAAACTCCATTAATTTCAACTCTTCTTTTTTTATTTTAAATATTTAAAATATATATTATTTATTTATTTTTGAAAAGCAATTTTTACAAGAAAACTATCACTTTCAACTTTTTTTTTGCCCGTAAATAAGCACTTAATTTCATCATTGGGTAACCCTGATCTGGCCTGTCTCGGGGTCCGGTGTTTACAGTTGTCCCCAGTTTTGGTGAAACTAATGCATGGGTGTTTAGCTGAGCTAAAACTCAGAGAAAAGAAGGAAAGAGACACGTACCTGAGGCAGCCATCTTTCCGGACTGGATGATGTTGTTGGGGTGGTTGTCGGCGTGTTAACTTTTGTTGAAGCGAGTTACCGTGATCATGTAAACCTTCGTTGAAGTGAAAATTTACCGTCAGCGTGTGTAGACACCGGGTCCCGAGACAGTCCAGATCAAAGTTACCCGATGAAGAGATCAATGTCTGTATTCAGATAAGTGGATGGGAATTCAGGAGTTTTCGTCCTTCGATTTCACAAGGATTAAGAATTTTTACCTATGACGGGAGATTTTGGAGAGTTCGGGAAAATTCACCTTTGAAATTGAGGTTTTTTTTGGTCAGGAGACGAGCTTCCCATTGGTAGTGAGACGTCCGTCGCTCACTCCCTTGCAACGAGCGACTGGTTGTTGCTCGGATGCAGGGGCCGTCTCTCGCGTTTGAGAGACGTCCGTCTGTCGTTTGAGCGACGCGTGTGCGTACTTGCGAGCGACGGTCGCCGATATGCCCCATGCCTCGTGGATGGTCCGCCGGTCAAATTACCACGCATACCCTTTCCACAGGCGCACGTCTGTTACATCATGGATTGCCGTTTGTCGTTGATCAGACTGTTCTAACCGCCCGATTTTGTGAATCTTATCCAAAATCTTTAAAATCTTTTCAAATATATTTAAATATTAGATTTGATTTTGGAAATATTTTGATAACCGATTCGGTTACGATTTGATTTCAGAAATCTTTTTTTGAATTCAATTTTTATTTTAAATTTATTTGAATTATCTTCTAAACTCTATAAATAGTGGATTAAGTTTCATTATTCAGGGGGTTGGAAAACTTTTAATTAGAAAACTTTTTGCGAACAATCTATTAAAACTCTGAGTTAACAGTTTTTCACAAAAATCCTTATTTTCCACATTTTATTCAATAGAAATTCTTTGAACATTTCTATTTTTCTTTACCTTTTTTACTTGTGAATTGAGCTAATTTGAGGTAACGAAATCCATTTGTTTTCGTCAATCCAGCTAATTCCAATATTCGAGTTGCTATCAAAATATAAAGAAAGAAAAACATAAATTTTCTCTTCTTGATTTATTTTTTTAAGATACGATTTTCGAGGCTGAAAATCTCCTAAAAATACGCAATCACGAACCGATTCTTGTGAAGCGCGCTGGACCGAGATAACTCAATATTCACCTTAAAAGGTAAAATTTGAGGGTAAATATTCTGAATTTAATATTTTAATTAATTTACGCCATCATCCTTTTATTTTTGATAAGTTTTTCTCGATTTAACAAAGAGCAAAAGTTAAAACTTTGATTTTTCTCTCGTTTTCAGAAATTAGGGTGACCGACGGGCAGAATGGTCACCTACGGCCGTCTTTTGTTTGATCGATGGGCCGTCGATGGCATTTCATTCACTCCACCGGTCAACCCAGGGACGCCTGTCGGTAATGCGCAGTAGGCCGTCCTTGGGTGATTTCCTCCTTTTTTTTATCTTACCCTTTGTCCTCATTTACTCCCTCATCATCTTTAGCCCATTGTTCCTTAAAATTTCATGGTTATTTTGCTTTTATCCTTTTATTTTATTTATAATTTTGGCACTAACATATCTATTATTTTTTGTGAGTTATTATCTGACTATTTTTGGTGGGTTGGAATTGACAATGATGGTTATTCCGCGGATCTGAGGATCTTCACCCGGGTTCTTTCTTCAACCCTATCTTTTCCATATTTATTTATTATCGTTGTAAATATTATTTTAATCCCGCTAATATAAAAATGGTTAAATATTTTTTATTAATTAAATTGGGATCTTTTGTAAATTGAGGACTAATGTCCTATTTTTTTCAGCAAATAAAACCGATACCACAAAAATTATTTTGTAATAAATATGCATGCGAGGACCAATGTTCTCACTCCTAATACATATCCCGATTTATGTATGAATCGCTTGCAATTTATAATGGGGGTTGTATTCCGCCCCTAATTGCGTTATAATTTATTTTTGCGCACTTTATTTTAATTATGCCTTATTTACTGCCTCCCCTGAATGGATAATTTGCGCTTTAATTTAATTGCACCGAATTGAATGAGAAATGGGATGAAACGCTAAATTCAAAACTCAATTATAAACTTAATCAAGGTATGAATAAATGAGAAGTCCTGAACCCACTCTGGTCTTAGGCTCAACGAGGTTAGAGGGCCATCTCAGCATTCTATTGGGGTGGAAGCCTCCAAGATATCTCTTGTTGCCTATAAAAAGGCCCAACTTGCACAATCCTAGGCTCCACGGGGTTAGAGGATCATTCCAATATTCTATTGGTATGAAGCCTCCAAGATATCTCTGGCTTGCCCAAAATGAATGCATATGCGCTGTCTTAGGCTCACTGAGGCTAGACGACCTTTCCCAATGTTCTATTAGGTGGCGACTCCAAGAAACCTTCTTGTTGCCCAACATAGACGCACTTGTAATTTCTTACAAGTTTTAATGAACCTCTCCCAAAAGCCCTAAAAGATGGTTTTCGGGGCGCCCCGGGGTTCAGTGCGCGTCACAGTGGCGACTCCAATTGGGACAATACTCGAGACTTCGTTTCGAAAGTACCTTGGTTAAAATTTATAGTTGAGTTTTAATTTAAAAATTTCATCCTTTTTTGAAACTGCATTGCATCTCATTAGAGCCTTAGATCTATGCTAGTTTGGTCCCTCTTTTAGCCCCTGTGCATTCCCGAAGCACGACTCTACGCTCACTCAATGTAGGAAAGTGTTAGGGATAATCACCAGCCCAAGCCTCGTACCATCATGATATATTAAATGGAGACCCGACCGGTCGTTACACTCGTGATGAGCTATACCCGTTGGCAGGGACCATGCTTGGGTAGCCCTAAAGTAACATCACCTTGACTAAAGCTCATGTAATGAAAATAGTTACTTCTCTTAAGTGGTATGAACCTTAATACTATACTTGCTGTATGGATCATTATGTATTGGACAAACCCAGATAATTTGATTGGTCACCTAATCAAAAGCTTTCATGCCCTGATAGGCCCATGTCAACTTATTCGGACTGCCTAAATATATAACGATCATAACCTATGCGCCTGTGCATTAGTTAGGAGAGGTTATGCTGCCGGTTTTCCATCGTGCACCATACGCGTCCATCGGGCCCCCTATTGACCCATGGACCAAGCCCACCTAAGACAGAGACTATACGACCTCGTGTGTGTCGGGGGGCAATAAGGTTGGAAGGATCTATCTGCTTGCATGTGGTTGTGGATGATACATTTCATATTCATGTCATTCATGCACAAATAAAATTTTTTATTTCTTCCCTATGTATACATCCTATTCTTTGCATATAATTATTACATGTACATATCAACCTATGTATAGTTTTTACATATTTAACGTGTATCATTGTAGTCTCTTTCAGCCATCGAGGACTATCTGCATAGCACGACCATGTATTGCACTTCAAATCATGCATCATCCTAACAGAGATATTTTATAACCATCATAGATTCATCTAGGTGGTCTAGGGATTCCAAAGGAAGGCTGACCAAAAAACTTATCTTCGAGTTGCCAACAAGTGGGGTTCAGATTCACTTTCAGAGGGTGGTGAGACTTTACCTTCAGACCTTTGGATAGAGTTTAGAATGGCTGATCTTTCAAGAGAGACAGAGGTGATCCGCGCTTTGATTGCCGAGGAAGTAAGTAGGAGGTTGGAAGAATTCGAGAATAGGATGATGGCCATAATGAGGGATCTAATTGCTACAATGACCCGGCTTGTTGGGCAACCACTAACTGCTCCAACAGTAGGACCAGAGAAATTAGACCCAGTTATAAAGGATCCTTTGCTGATTGTACTCCCACCAGTGATTGACCCTAGGGGTGCACCCAAACCTAAAAAGGTTGTACAACTTGGTGACGGTTTCTTTGAGGAAGACCTAGAGAACTCAACCCCAGTGAAGGGTGAAATGCCTCAAGTTGAGGAAGCAATATGGAAGAGGATAGAAGGGAGGTTTAAAAAGTTCGAGGCCCGAATGACGGCTATCATGGAGAAATTAGTCGCCGCCGTAGCGCCACTTACCGGGCAGCAGTCTATGGCTCCTACTATATCCCTAAAAGAGTATGAGCCAACTAAAAAAGCATGCACACCACCCACTGAGTCTAGAGGAGAATCGCCTGTTGCTCCGTTATCTGAGCAACAGGGTAAAAGGCATGCTTCAAAGAATGGGTTTTTGGTAGCGAAATGAGGCCTGAAAAGAAGGATGGACGTCCTCGAAGAAGAAATTTCAAAGGCCAAACTTGCGACTACCCTGGCTGCTCGCAAGGAAGTTTCGGTGAACTTAGAAAAGAGAGGTAGATTGCATGGGTATAACAGCTGTGTCGGCACTCGAGGAATGGAAGAAGTATCAGCAATCAGAGCAGCCCAGAAGTGTAGTTTTGGCATAGGCAGATCTTCGCTTCAAGCATTGGAGAGAAACCCGCGACCAGGTTTGGCTAGGCTAACTAGAGATCAGAGGCAACTAGAACATCATCAGTACACCGGCCATCCAATCGGCGATTGCCTAACCCTGAAAGGTCAGGTCCAAGACCCCATTAATAACGAGCAGCTGGTAATCCTCGAAGGAGGGAGCAATGGCATGGGAGGAAGTAATCATGAGAACTCGTGCCTTGAAGATGACAGTTTGAGATATATTGGATCCGCCAAGGTTTCAACCATTGGAACTACTCAAGGCTACTATTCCATCTGGGATAAGTCGTTATCTGAGCATTTCTTTCATTTCATTGATAAGGGAAAGTTAGTGCCGAAGCCTGCAAGACCCGCCAAGAGCTAGGGACTTCCTAACCATCGAGCGGATCGGTATTGTGTCTACCATCAGAATACTGGGCATAAGACTGATGGGTGCCGAACTCTAAAGAAGATTATTCAAGGCCTCATTGATGAGGAGCTGAGAGGTGGGGAAGACGATTCTCATGAATGATAATGGACCATTGACTATAGCGCTCGTGCTAGCGAAAATGAGAAGAAAACTATGTTTTAGATGATTTGTTCTTTTGTTCCAAGAACACTTCTTATGACAATAGTTGCAATGTTGGTTATTCCAATAAAATGAACAATCTTGCATATTTGTATAGTGTCTCTAATGATTTTATTTCTCATGATCACGATGCATTCATTTTTTGATATTAATTCAATTAATACGATTACATTTAATCTCAGAACTTTGGAAAACCCAAAAGAAAATCCTAATAGCATCTGATATAACTCCTGGAGAGGGAAAAATTATGAGAGTAAAAATAGGAAAAAATGATAAAAGAAAAACTAGTTGCAATAAGGGGATTGGATGAAAACTCACTAAGAGCATTAGAACCTTTCTGATTACCCGTCAAAGTGATCATTAGATAAGACGGAACCTAGAAAATGATTTATGCAGCCCTTCTTTGTATAGCTCTCTAAATGACTGTTTCCTACATTTATTTCACAATCGCTTGCTAGCCCGTTGAGCCTTTATGCTGGTATACTAAATGCGTACCGATTTTGTTGTTACACATGTCGAAACTACCCTTTGCCTAAACTAATTTTTATCTCCCCTTATAAGAATGGCCGCTCTAGTAAGAACGAATGTACATCATTAACAATTATTTGGGTTATCAAAAATTGCCTTGATAAGGATAAGCTTATATTTCGAGAATAGGGTTTTAGCCATGGGCAAAAGACATGAGCTCTCAAAAAAAAATATAAGAAAAAAAATGAAAAAAAAAATAAAAAAATAAAAAAATAAAAAATAAATAAATATAATAAATAAATAAATAAATAAAATAGAGCTCAAGATAGTAACCACTTGACGAGTTTTAACGATTACCCTTTTAATTGTTATTCTGATCTTGACGAGCTAAAATGTTACCAAGCCCAAATTCGAGAATACCTTTGTATATGTGACTGAGCTGAGAACGGTTCACCCATCAGTTGAGTAAATATTGCGGCCATTTTTCTCTAGCGACCTGATCCTTTTTTGACAGCCTTCTACCTAAGCCTAACGTTGCAACCAAAGTAAAACCTCTTGATTCTAGGTTCAGTCTTATCCAATTAGAGGAGATGACCTTTTAGTAAGGTTTGGTACGTAGGAAGAGGCATATGATATTTCTTGAGCTTCAAGCGGGGAGCCACGAGTGCATTCATGCATTAGAGTTAAGTCTCCTCCCCAACGTTGCATCTAAAATCCGCGTGCAAAGAATAAAATAAGAGCTGAGAGAAAATATTCAATCATGAAGACCCGAAAGGGCTGATTGATAACATGAGTCTGATACTTTCAAGATCCATCGTGAGATTAGATAAGGTCTTGTATTTTTGAAATTAATGCCAAATAAGGATCATGTGTTATGAAATTAAATTGAAATATATACATCTATGCAATATTGTTGATATGATCAGAGCAGTCCATTTTGCATACCCAAAGTTGTCTAGCACAATGTTACTATCTACTCTCTGCCACTCTCATCACTCGGGTCTTTCAGCCGACTCATCTTGTTATCAACTATGAAACCAATCCTACAGTACCTTCATGATAAGAGTTAAGCTTATGCAACCATGATCCAAAACGTAAGTGCATACCGATTGCGCCTGAAAGAATTTTGTCAACAGTTTCAACCTTCTTTACAATCTAAAAAATAAATAAATAAATAAATAAAAGGCTGTTGGAGATGGAAACTGTGACTGGCTCTCTAAGCAAAAGTTAGGCCTTCAAAAAAATGAAAATGAAAAAAGCCGCTGGAGTGGGTTGGGTCCATTCTAGGCAAAAATTAGGCACAGGGTTATGTGAAAGTCCCCAAAGAGACGCATTTTTCGTTAAGAAAAGCTAGTGTGAAAATCCACAAGGGACGCACTACCTTTAAAACAATAACTTTTGAAGCCTGAAGCGATAAGGCGGCATTATTTTGAATAATTTCCTTTAGGCAGGTGGTGCATAATGCATAATTTGATTTAGAGTCCTGGAGGCAAAATGCTCATTGATCGGGGGGCAAAGATGCACATGAGTCAGTTCTCCTTGAAAAGATTATAGGTCAGAGTCCGTAAAACTAAGACAACGCTTTTCTAGATCCTTGGGAGCATCAAATAATGTGAGCAGCCGAGCAGTACCCTCAACGAATCCCTTAACCACTTGGGATGTGGTCTATTCATTTTTGCATATCACGTGCATGTAGTCTTTTACACGTATACATACACACACACAATTCTTGTACATTAATCCTTTACATGTGTTTTCTGTATATAGTTTTGTATGTATATTTCACACACATCATTCCATACGCACACACAATCTTTTTTATATATTGTTGTGTACATGACTCAGAGGGAAAGGTCCGTATAGACCTCATGAGCAAGGATGGGTTCAGCTCAATATTATCGACCACTGTATCCAGCATAAAATCAAGTGAATATGTGCAGCGGTGGAATGCCCAAAAGAACAAGCCTATTCGAGCACTTCATGCTAAGGGCAATCTGGAATCACACAAATCTATAGAAAAGAAGATCTTTTGAGAAGCCCACACATACTTTAGTTGAAGACAATCAGATGCAAAAGTGGGCCGAGGTACAGTTTTAGCACTACATCGGCGCTCATCCATGCCGAACAATCAGATCAAGATGAAGTCCTCACGAGAATGGAATCTCGCGGACCTGCTCCCAAGAAGATATTTAAAAGAACAAGCCTATTCATGCACACCATACCAATCAGGTAAGTTTCTCTATCATAAGATGTACGCTCACATACATCTCACAATAAGTGTACAAAATCCAAATTCAAATGTACAAAGAATACAAATTCTCAACAACAAAAATAAAACAAAACGAAGAAGATATTTTCAAGGCCTTGAAAATCCAATATACTGTAAAAATTCAAATACATCCAAAATGTAAGAATCCCAAAAACTTACAAAAAAAAAAAACAGACAAAAACAAAAACAAAAAAACAAGGATCATTTTAAGAGACGCCAAAGACAATGAAACCTATTCGCCTGCAGGCAAGCAACAAAACCTCCAATCTAATTTTCCTCTGAGGAGGCTCAAATCTATTTTCCTTTCTAGAGGCTCAACATCAAATTCTCTCACCCTCTTGAGAAGTACGCAGGTCTTTTCAACAAGGAGGCTAAGTTGGAGATGATAGAGGAATCGATATTTAGGGAAAAACCAACTGTCCTTCAGGGGGGCACCCGTCTGATATCGGCCCCAACAGGTATGCACTGCCACAGGTTAGTACCTCTTTTATATACCCTGCATATTTGCTTTTTCCTTTATTGTAGAAAAAAGGTTCATGATAAGCGCTAGTAAAGACAATGACGAGTGAGTCACTATGCTGACCTAAGGATGGTCGACAGTCGAATATTGTACTAGCCGGATGGGGGTTAGCAGATCAGAAAATTGTACTAGCCGGATGGGGGTTAGCAGATCAGAATGTTGTACTAGCCGGATTGTACTAGCCGGATTGTACTAGCCGGATGGGGGTTAGCAGATCAGAACATTGTACTAGCCGGATGGGAGTTAGCATATCAGAACATTGTACTAGCCGGATGGGGGTTAGCAGATCAGAACATCGTACTAGCCGGATGGGGGTTAGCATATTAGAATATTGTTTTAGCCGGATGGGGTTTAGCAGATCAGAATATTGTTTTAGCTAGATGGGGGTTAGCAGATCAGAATATTGTAGACATTGTACTAGTCGAACGGGAGTTAGCGGATCAGACACTGTACTAGCTGGATGGGGGTTAGCAGATCAGAGATTGTACTAGCCGGATGGTGGTTAGCAGATCAAATATCGTGAGCCTCTGTCTCATCATCCACCACCACCTTCATATTCCTTAGCATTTTCCTGTCAATCACTGCAATGGAAGGTAGTGGTCGGGGTCTTCGCAGTGGGTGGTGTACACCCTTTGCAATAACTGTCACCCACCCACCAAGTGATATCTTTTTGACTTTTTTCGGATTCCATTGCGGTTCTTCTAATTTGTGCCATAGATGTGGGACACCATTAATTTAGATTCCCCTCACCATAGATGCCAAGAAAAGGGCTTAGGTAAGTTTACCTACCCCGCAGAATCCACGTGGCTGAGGAAGGACATAGAAAAGAATCGGTGGATGATCCACAAGGCATGTCCATTTAGGTGATGTGCCTTTGTCTTCCCCGCCACATAGGTGGTAGCCGTCATTGTATCTAGGATTGAGGCCCAGGCACTGTCCTTGTCATAACCATCGAAACAGTTCGATGCAAGGGGGGGAAATCCAAGGAGCTCTAAGAACCTCACAAACGTGATCTCATAATGTGTGCCCTTCAAGAATTTGTTGGCCCAATAAGCCTTATGCTCTAATTCTACAGGAAGGTGACAGGACTTCCCAAATACCATCCTAAAAGGAGGCATCCCTATCGGTGTCTTAAATGCTGTCCTATATGCCCATAGAGCTTCATCTAGCTTAAGGTACCAATCTTTCCTAGATGCATCGACCGTTTTTTCCAATATGGCTTTCAATTCCCGGTTGGACATTTCAACCTGACCATTAGCTTGGGTATGATAAGGGGTAGTGACCTTATGCCTTACTCCAAATTTCTTCAGCAAAACTTTAAATTGGTGGTTAACAAAGTGTTTACCACCATCACTAACAATGGCTCTAGGGGCTCCATAACGGGTTAATATACTATTTCTCAAAAATTCTAACACAATCCTGGCATCACAAGTCCTAGTGACTACGACTTCTACCCATTTGCTCACATAGTCTACTGCCACTAGTATATATTCAAATCCATAGGATATCAGGAAAGGCCCCATAAAGTCTATCCCCCATAAGTCAAACAATTCTACCTCAAGCATGTTGGTTAAGGGCATTTCATCCCTCCTAGTAATATTTCCTACCCTTTGGCATCTATCATAAGTTTGCACAACCAACTTGACATCCTTAAACATTGTAGGCCAATAAAAACTAGAAGAAAGAATTTTTGATACCATTCTATTCGGCCCATGATGTCCACCAGCTTCCCAGCTATGGCATGCTTTAATGATCTCTCCTGTTTCTTCAATTGGAATGCACCTTCTCAACACTTGATCAGCACAAAGGTGAAAAAGATAGGGATCGTCCCAAATGTAGTTCTTAGCATCCGCTTTCAACTTCTTCCTCTGCTGCTATGTGAAATCCTTTAGCATATAGCCCCTTGCAAGAAAATTGGCCACATTAGCGAACCAAGGTATAGAAATCTCACACATAAATAAAGCACAAATACGCTCATTAGGGAATAAATCTAAAATCTCCCCTTTCTCAATATGATCGTGCTCCAATGTAGACAAGTGATCCGCCACAAAGTTTTTCGCCCCGTTCTTATCTTTAATCTCTACGTTAAACTCTTGCAAGAAGAGCACCCATCTAATCAATCTTGGCTTTGACTCATTCTTAGCAAAGAGATGCCTCAAGGCTGCATGGTCGGACCACACCACAATTTTTTCACCTAGCAAATATGGCCTGAATTTCTCGAAAGCAAAGACAATTGCAAGAAGTTCCTTATCGGTTGTAGTGTAGTTAACCTGTGCTCCAGTCAAGGTATGACTCGCATAATAAATTACATGGAGCACCTTCTCCCGCCTTTTGTCTGAGAACTGCCCCTATTGTGGAATCACTAGCGTCACACATTAGTTCAAATGGCAAATTCCAATCCGGAGATATAATTACCGGGGCTGAAATAAGCCTTTGTTTTAAAGTTTCAAATGCTAGCATACAATCACTAGTAAAATCAAAAGGAGCATCTTTCATTAGTAAATTGGACAAGGGTTTTGCAATTTTTGAAAAATCTTTTATAAACCTGCGGTAAAACCCCGCATGCCCTAAAAAACTCCTAATTCCCTTGTCACTCGTTGGGGGTGGGAGTTTCTCTATGACTTTCACCTTGGCTTTATCTACCTCTATCCCTTTCTCTGAGATTTTGTGCCCTAGTACTATGCCTTCCCTCACCATAAAGTGACATTTTTCCCAATTTAATACTAAATTGGTTTTCTCACACCTCCCTAGCACCAAATCAAGATGCTCCAAATAGCTCTCAAAATCTCTCCTATAAATGGTGAAATCAACCATAAAGACTTCCATAAATTTCTCTATGAAGTCATGGAATATTGCCATCATGCACCGCTGAAATGTAGCCGGCGCATTACACAATCCAAAGGGCATTCTCCTATAGGAAAATGTGCCATAAGGGCAGGTAAAGGTCATTTTCTCCTGATCTTTAGGGGCTATAGGAATTTGTAAATATCCCGAATACCCATCTAAAAAGCAATAAAACCTATTCCCTGCTAGCCTTTCTAGCATCTGATCAATAAATGGCAATAAAAAATGATCTTTCCTAGTGCCATTGTTCAGTCTCCTATAATCTATACAAACTCTCTAACCTGTAACTGTACGAGTTGGAAAAAGTTTATCTAACTCACTCTTAACCACTGTCATTGCCCCCTTTTTAGGAACATATTACACCGGGCTAACCCATATACTATTTGAAATTGAATAGATTATATCTGAACCGAGGAGTTTGAGTACCTCCTTTTTACCACTTCTTGCATCGCTGGGTTGAGCCTCCTTTGTGGTTGAGCTATCGGTTTGAAGTAGCTTCGGTTGATCCCCTTTAAGTCCGACGTCTCCCATCCAATTGCATCCTTGTGCTTCTTCAGCACTTCAAGCAGCATCCCCTCTTCAAAACCTGTCAACATAGAAGAGATAATTACTGGTTTTGTTTCATGCTCTAAAAACACATACTTTAGATGAGGAAGAAGGGGTTTAAGTTCAGAATTTGAATCCCCCTCTTGCGGAGTAAACTCTTCTTGCTATGATTTCTCCTCTCTACATTCTTGCTCCACTGCTGCTACCAATTCTCCTTTTACTTCATCCAACTCTTCATTCTCCAAGGAATGCATTAGGCCCTCAATCAATGGATCATCTAGCAACAATTTTTCTTGCGTTTCTTCCACACATTCATCTACCTTATCCACAAAATAGATCGAATCCTCCAAATCACTCGACAGATACTTTTGAGCTTTGTTCATGTCGACTACCAACTCTTTATTATTGAATCGCAGGGTGACTTTTTGACCATGTACATCAATCAAGGCTTTCGCCGTGTTCAAAAATGGTCTCCCCACAATGAGTGGCACTTTCCTATCTTCCTCCATCTCTATGACTATAAAATCCACAGGAAAAATGAATTTTCCCACCTTCACTAATAAGTCCTCTATTACTCCCTTGGGTCTCCTTACCGACCTATCCGCGAGCTAGAGTCTCATTCTCGTCTCTTTAAAATCACCTAAATTGAGTTTCCTATATATAGAATATGGCATCAAGTTAATGCTAGCTCCTAGGTCACACAAAGCATTTCCAATAAAATTTTCACCAATCTCATAAGGTAAAGTGAAGCTACCTGGATCCTCCAATTTTTTCGGAATCTTATTCATGATTATTACACTACAATTTTCTGTGAGTTGCATAATTGGACATGTGAGCTAAGGCTTCAACAAAAAGTAAATTGATGTTCAATTTCTTAAACATTTCTAAAAATTTAGCTAATTGCTCATTTTTCTTCTCTTTCCTAGCTACAGTAGGAAATGGCAACCTATTTATGTCAAGATCCTCTATATTGGGGTTCACTATACTTTTACCCTTATCAACTTTAGGAGCATCTATATTTACCTCTTCCCTATGGTCAGAGTTACTTACCTTCCGTGTTGGCTCCTCCTTAGTTGATGATGGTGAAGATGACTTACCTTTCTCCTTTTCTTGCATTACCTCCTTACCACTTCTCAATGTAATTACTTTTGCCTCTTCCATGGGATTTCGGTCCACATTCGAAGGAAAAGTCCCTGGTTGTCTATGAGACATAGAAGTTGCAAGCTGGCCCAACTGCGTTTCTGGGTTCCTCATAGAAGCGTTTTGATTTCGGTTCCATTGTTCTTGTGACTTCCACCTTATCTCTTGACTAGCCATGAATTTTTGCTGGCTATTCACAAATCGCTGTTGACTATTCATGAAACTAGCTAGCATGTCTTCAAGATTAGGCTTCTTCTCTTGCACAGGTGGTCTTAGTTGGTATCCTGGTGGGTGGTATGCTTGAGGTTGGGACTGGTTTGAACTTTGCCCTTGGTGGGGATGTGGTGGATATGGGGTTTGGTAATGAGTGGTTGCTTGAGGTTGGTATGATTGGTTGTGATGAACATTTTGGTTAAAAGGGGCTCTCGCTTGAGGTTGGGAAGATGAGGCATGCTGGTTTCCATCCTTCCAAGCAAAATTCGGGTGATTCCTCCAACCCGGATTGTATGTATTACTGTAGGGGTCATTTCTTCGATAATCTCCTACAGTATTCATATCTCCCATAACTCCACCCTCTTGAATATATGGCCCGCCTTCATACGGCCCACTCTCTTGAGAAATAGAGGCTACATTCCATACCTTCAACCCACTTAACTCTTTTTGCACCAACTCTAACTGTGCCTTCAGCAGTGCCACTTCATCTACATTATGCATCCCCTATCTCCTTGAAATTGATCTAGGAGTAGTCCATTGAGAGTCATTTGCTGCCATCTCATCCAACAGATGAAAAGCTTCTTCCGGCAACCTATTCAAGAAAGACCTTCCTGATGATGCATCCAACAATGACCTTATCTGTGGTGTAACTCCAGCATAGAATATGGTCATCAATTGATAAACAACTATCTCATAGTGTGGACAGCTTCTTAATAGCCTCATGAACCTCTCCTAAGCCTCATGGAAAGGCTCCTCATTCATCTGGTGAAAACTCATAATGCTGTTGTGAATACTTGCAGTCTTGGTGGGAGGGAAAAATCTCATCAAAAATTTCTCTTGTAACTGATCCCATGACCTAATTGATTGGCTTGGTAACATCCGCAACCATTCCCTTGCTTTTCCAATCAATGTGAAAGGAAATAATTTCAGCCTCACTGCATCAGTAATAACACCCAAAATCTGAACCGTGTCACTAACCTCTAAGAATATATCAATGTGCTGAGCAGGGTCTTCCAAATCTGAACCAGAGAATCGATTCCTCTGTACCATGGTGATGGTTGCTAGTTTAAGCTCAAATTGGACTCCCCTAGGTAGCACAATCGTCCTATGGTCCTCATTCCATCTTGGTACAACGTAGTCCCTAATCGTACGCTGCCTAGGCATCTCTTCTCTATATCTACCCATAATTTCTTCTTGTGCCCTCAGCCTTTGTTCATTCTTGGGAGGATCTTGTTCTATGTTGTTCTTTCTATTATCTCTCCTTTGTTGATGTAAAGTCCTCTCGATTTCAGGGTCATAAGGTGCTACTTGGTCTCTTCTCAATCTGTTCATGCACCAAAATTACCTGAAAAGGATAAGGAAAAATGAAATAAGAAAAAAAAAACACATACAACTAACAATCAAACTCACAAACAACGCCAATCCCCGGCAATGGCACCAAAAACTTGGCACGAGTCTAGCAAGTGTACTAGATAGACTAAGTAATAAAGTGAGATATAGTTAGGACCCCGAGTTATTATACCTAAGGGATTATGTGTGCAAGCTGAGACAATTAAATGTATGCTAAAGAATTCCCCATTTGTTTGTGTGTATGAGTTATCTATTGATTAAATTAAAGAAATTAAACAACTAAAATTTGCAAGTAAAATTTGTTAAATTAAACTAACAGTAATTTTTGGTAGAATTAATCTATGGAAAAATTAACAAGTATAGAAATCAATATAAAAGAAACGTTGCTCGGGTTCACTCATCCAATCCATACCCACATGTGAATTAATTTAATCAAAAAATCATATATAAATGAATTCGGGACAACCCTTTTAACCCAAGCGTCCCATTCCGGAGCAAGCTATTCTAATTGCATAATGTCCCATTCCAGAGCTAGCCATACAATTAGTCTAAGCACGGGTCTAAAATCCTAAATTCGATTTGCTTTCCCATTCCAGAGCCAAACAACCCAAAACTCATTCATCTCACTCCCCACTCTAGTCATAAAACCATAAATTCCTGCACATCTAGAGTTCCATTCCAGAACAGTCCAAAATATACAGCATTCATGATAGAAAAGCTAAGTAAAATCATTCATAGCATTCAATCCATATAAGCTCAATAACCAATAGAGATACATGATAAAAACCATTCATCAAAACTGGAAAATAACTTGAGAAAATGAATTTCATGAATTAACATTAAGCAATAGTGAGATAAACCATTTATTCATATATATATATATTCAAAATATGTTCAAGATCCATATCATGGGTAGGGGATTCAAAGATCCTCCAAACAACTAAGAGACTACTCATTATCCATTATAAAATAAAGAGGGAAAAGGATAGAACAATTATTCATTGAGGAGGAAAAACTAGCGGGATCCCAAATTCTTCAATCTTCTTCTTCAAATCTTAAATGGAAATAAACTCAAAACTAAGGAGAACTCAGTATCTATGCTGTGTATTTTTATTTAATCTCTGTGTTTTTGCTATAAATTTGTCTATTTATAATGTAAATCTAAAGGAAATATAGAAACCCTAAAATTGAGAATAAGGGAGAAACTCAGATCTAAAAATCCTATTTTCAGAATAGACAAAAAATAAAAATCCATCCTTTTGCCAAACAGGAATCTGCTATTTATAGATATAGAGGGCTCACGGTGACAATGAAATGATTGTCACCGTGAGGTACCATAGGTCATGGTGGCAACCAAATGGTTTTCATCGTGATATAGTCAAAGAAATGATTCTGCCTGGATGGACAGGAGGGGGTCACGGTGACAACCAGATCAGTTGTCACCGTGAGGTACTTTAGCTCTCAGTTCTGCCTTGGAAATTCTTATGTCACGGTGATAACCAGATCAGTTGCCACCGTGATGTACCTCCTCTCTCCAATCTGTCAGCTAAGATTTTATGTCACGGTCACAACGAAATGGTTGTGACCGTGAGGTATTTGTGACCAGCATTCTGTTTTTGAGAATTTTGTATGTCACGGTCGCAACCATTTGGTTGTGACCGCGAGGTACCTGAAAATCCTACAACCCAAAATCAAACTTTATTAAAATGCTATCCAAAGTGTATAAAAACCTAAATTAACTAAATTTAACAAAATTAACCAAAATTAACCACAACACAATAATAAACACAACAAAAAACCAAAAAATACATGAAAAGACTAATAAAACTAAGTACTAAATTGAAGTTGTCACTTGTCAATTAGTTAAGCATATTTCTTCTCTCTTGTATTATTTCACTTTTCATTTTTAGTGAAATAATATTCTTATTCTCCGAGAACGTAGGCAATATTGGCCGAACCTCATTAAAATCTTTTGTTCCTTATAATTTTTATTTTAGCTGCGGTTTTTGCTCTAATTCGGTCCTTATTTTTCATAACAAGTGGTATTAGAGCCGAGGTTCTGTTTTAATATGCTCTGTGGTTGCAACATAGACTGATCTTCCACATCAGAAAAAACTTTTTCTTGGATACTGTTCACGTATATAATCACTGTTCATCTATACGATTACTATTTACGTGTACGGTTACTATTCACATGAAATAGTGGGAGCTAATTTTTGAGCAGAGAAGTTCGTGATAGAAGCAATGGAGACAAAATTTGAGATCGAGAAATTCATCGGGAAAAATTTCTCTTTGTGGAAATTAAAGATAAAGGCTATCTTGCGAAAAGATAATTGCTTAGCGACTATCAGCAAAAGCCGACGGACTGCAAAGATGAAAATAAGTGGGATGAGATGGATGGGAATGCTATTGCAAATCTTCATCTAGCATTGGTAGATGAGGTATTGTCAAGCATAGAGGAGAAGAAGACAGCAAAAGAAATTTGGGATCATCTCACCAAATTGTATGAATCCAAGTCACGCCACAATAAAATCTTTTTGAAGAGAAAACTTTACACTCTTCGCATGTTAGAATTCACTTCAGTGACGGAGCACATAAACACTTTAAATACTCTATTTTCTCAACTCACATCTTTAGGTTATAAAATAAAGGCAAATGAATGTGTTAAACTTTTACTTCAAATTCTGTCTGATTCGTATGATCAACTCGTCATTAACTTGACAAGCAATGTCCAAACAGACAATCTAGTCTTCGATAATATTGCAGCTGCAATTTTGGAGGAAAAAAATCAGTGCAAAAATAAAGAAGACAGATTGGCAAGTTCTCAACAAGCAGAGGCATTGACAGTGATGAGAGGGAGATCAACAGAACGTGGCTCAAGTGGGAGCCAAAGTTAAAGTAAATCGAAATCAAAAAGTAAGAAGATCTTGAAATGCTACAACTGTGGCAAAAAGGGTCACTTGGAAAAGGACCGTTGGAATTTGAACAAAAGAAATTTCAAATCGCAAGGGAATGTGGCTAGTACCTCAGATGATGGACATGCTCTATCATGTGAAGCAGCAACAACTTATGAAGGCAGGAAGCGATTTGCTGATCTCTGGATCATGGATTCCGGAGCTACATTTCATTTGACTGCTCGAAGAGAATAGTTCGATCATTATGAACCTATCTCGGGAGAACCAGTGTACAGCTGCAATGATCATGCCTTAAAGATCGTTGGCGTTGGAACCATCAAGTTAAAGATGTATGATGGTACAGTTCACACTATTTAGGAAGTGCGACATGTGGAAGGGCTGAAAAATAATTTGTTGTCTCTCGAAAGATTAGATGACCTTGGATGCAAGGTGGAAATAATAGTATGGCATCAGAAACTTGGGCATATTTCTGAACAAGGAATTAAAGTACTTGTGAAGCAAAATCTACTTTCAGGTCTTACTAAAGTGTCCTTACATTTTTGTGAGCATTGTGTTACAAGTAAGCAACACAGATTGAAGTTCAACATATCTAATTTTAGAAGCAAGTCTATTCTAGACTTGGTTCACTCTGATTGTGGCAAGCACTAGTTTCATCCTTAGGAGGAGTAAGGTTCTTTGTGTCATTCATTGACGGTTACTGTGACGCGCGTCGGAACCAGCAAGGGCCCTCTTTGAACCCGCTTTTAGGATTCGAGTGATTGGTTCGCGTCTTTATGATCTTGGGCATCATGAGTCATCTTGGATGCCTCTTTTCTAATAGAATATTAAAAAGGAGGATCTAGACCCACAATGCCTTTAGGCACCTTTGAGGTATTTTGGAGTCGCTACCCAGTTTACAAGAAACTGGAAAAGTCTCTAACCTCTATTGGTCTAAACCAGAGATGGTGTCCGGAACTTCACACTTATTTGTGCCTTGGTTAATTATAAATGAGTTTTTCAATTCTAAAATTTCATTCCTCATCTCACGCGATCAATGCAGTTTATTAAAGCGCATATCAATCACATATATAAAGTGGTAAATCAAATTAAAATAAAAAAAATGCAATAAATTACAACAAAACTAGGGGCGGAATACAACCCCCATTATAAATAAAACATAAATCATACATAAAATAGATTATTTATTGAGAACGAGGACATTGGTCCTCACATGCATAATTAAGGAAAACAATTTTAAAGTGACGATTTTATTTGGATGGAAAAATTAGGACATTGGTCCCATTTTATTAGGAAAACTCAACTTATTTATAGAAATATTTTTGTGTGATTTTTTATTAAGCGTGCATGAAAGAAATGATTTTATTAATTATTACATACCAAATAACTTGACAAAACAAATAAAGGAAAAATAACAAATACAATAAAAATGGTAACTCCTTGGATCTCCTCCTTTATTCGCACGGGTGCTCAAACAAGGGAACACAAAGATTTGACACTAAAAACAAACACAAATAAACTTAATGTTAGTAATCAAGTCAAGAAAATCAATTAAACACTTACAACAATAAATAATAGACTAAATGAAAATATGCATATTAGGTGATTAGTAAATTAAATGATACATTAAAATAAATTGACACATTAATAGAACAATATTAAAACATAAAGCAATAATAATAATAATGATGATAAATAAGATGAACAATTAAATCAAAGAAAGACAAACAACAATGTGAAAAATTAGATCTACATCAAAAATAACAATATTAAAAGTTAGATTTTAAATAACAACGCGGGGGGGCTGCCACGGCCCGACGCTTGATTTTTTTTTAAAATTTTTAAATTTTTTAAAATATGACTAAAAAAACACTAAAAATATTTTAAAAATTAATTTTAATTTTTTTTTTATTTTTTTATTCTAAAATGTAAATTTGACAAGAAAATCATCACTTTCAACTATTTTTGCCTGCGAGGGCGGTCTATCATCATTGGGTAACTCCGATCTAGGCTGACTCAGGACCCAGTATTTACAGTTACTCCAGGAGATGTTGGGTGTATCTTATTAAAAGGAAAGCGGATGTGTTTCCAGTCTTCAAAGCGCGGGTAGAACTTGAATCTGGAAAGAAGATCAAGTGTTTGAGGATTGATAATGGAGGAGAATATACAAGTAATGAGTTTGTAGACTTTTGCAATCAGGAAGGCATCAAAAGACAGTTCACTGTAGCATATACTCCTCAAAAAAATGGAGTGGCAGAGTGGATGAACAGAACCTTGTTAGAGAGAACAAGAGCAATGTTGGGAGCTGCAGGTGTAGACAAAAAGTTTTGGGCAGAAGCAGCCAACACCGTATGTTATGTAATAAATCGGGCTCCTTCAACTGCAATCGAGTTGAAGACACCGATGGACACGTGGACTGGGAAACCAACTGATTATTCAAACCTTCATATATTTGGAAGTCCAGTGTACGTGATGTACAATTCACAAGAAACTACAAAGTTAGATTCTAAATCTAGAAAATGTTTATTTTTAGGTTATGATGACGGAGTAAAGAGGTATCGCCTGTGGGATCCCACTACCCACAAGGTTGTAGTCAGTAGAGATGTGATCTTTATGGAAGATAAGATACAAGAAGCAAATGATAGCACTGTGAATGGAAGTTCAGAGACGATGACCGTACAAGTGAAAAAGGAATCCAATCAAGAAAATTCTTCTGAATATTAACCACAGCAAGAGGAACATGAGCCAGAAGAGTCCTAAACAGTTGAATCTCAAGTACCCGAGATTCGTCGATCAAGCTGATTAATAAAACAACTAGGTTGGCACTCAGATTATGTTATGGAGAGTAATGTTGCATATTGCCTTCTAACAGAGGATGGAGAGCCATCAACTTTTCACGAAGCAATGAGTAGTTTAGATGCATCTCAGTAGATGGCAGTAATGCAAGAAGAAATTGAAGCTCTTTATAAAAATAAAACTTGGGAACTTGTTCCGCTACCACAAGGAAGAAAGCCCATTGGAAATAAATGGGTTTACAAGATCAAGCGTAATAGTGATGATCAAGTGGAGCGGTATCGTGCTAGACTGGTAGTCAAAGGGTATGCTCAGAAAAAAGGTATTGATTTCAATGAGATTTTTTCCCCAGTGGTCAGACTTAGAACAATCAGAGTAGTTCTACCGATGTGTGCTACATTTGACTTATATCTGGAGCAGTTAGATGTCAAAATCGCTTTTTCCATTGAAATCTTGAAGAAAAAAATTATATGCTCCATCCAGAAGGTTTTGAAGAAAATGGAATGGAGAACTTGGTTTGCAGATTAAACAAATCTCTGTACGGTCTCAAACAGACGCCGAGGTGTTGTTACAAGAGATTTGATTCCTTCATTTTGAGTTTGAATACAACAGGCTTTATGCAAACCCTTGTGCATATTTCAAGAGGTTTGGTAAAAGTGATTTCATCATTTTACTGTTGTATGTTGATGACATGTTGGTAGCAGGTCCCAACAAAGATCGCATTAAAGAATTGAAGACTCAGTTGGCTAGGAAATTTGATATGAAGGACTTGGCATCAGCAAACAAGATTCTAGGGATGCAAATTCACCGAAATAGAAATAGCAGGAAAATTTGGCTTTCCCAGAAAAATTATTTAAAGAAGATCTTGCGACGGTTCAACATGCAAGTATGTAAGCCGATATCTACCCCATTTCCTGTTAATTTTAAGTTATCTTTTAGTATGTATCCTTACAGTGAAGAGGAGAAGATGGAGATGTCTCAAGTATCATATGCATTAGCAGTGGGAAGTCTAATATTCGCTATGATTTGTACAAGACCGGACATTGCACATGCATTGGAAGCAGTTAGTCGATACATGACGAATCCTGGTGGAAAGCATTGGAATGCAGTAAAAAGGGTCCTTATATACATTAAAGGGACCGTAGATGTTGCATTGTGTTATGCGGGATCAGACTTTATTGTCAGAGGATATGTTGACTCAGATTATGCTGGAGATTTATACAAAAGCAAATCCACTACAGGATATGTGTTTACACTTGCTGGCGGAGCTGTAAGCTGGGTCTCAAAACTGCAATCAGTTATTGCTACGTTAATAACAGAAGTAGAATATATAGCAGTTGTACAAGCAAGTAAAGAAGCTGTATGGTTGAAATTGTTATTGGAGAAACTCGGGCATAAAAGGGAGAATGTTTCTCTATTTTGTGACAGTTAGAGTGCTTTGCATTTTGCAAAGAATCCAGTATTTCATTTTAGGAAAAAACACATTCGGGTTCAGTATCATTTCATTCGTGAGAAAGTGGAAGAAGGAACCGTGGATATGCAGAAAATCCATACTAAAGAAAACATAGCAGATTTTATGACGAAAACAGTTAATAGAGACAAGTTTGTTTGGTGTCCATTTTCCAGCGGCCTGACAGATACACAAGCAATGGGATTGGTAAGAGATAAAAAATAATGTGAAGATGTGATTGATACTCAATCAAATCTTTAAGTAGGAGATTGTTGTAATCAAATATTGTACAAAAAAAAAAAAAATCCACATTGGGAAACTTAAAAAGAGGAAAGGTTTTTTATAACTATAAATATAGCCTCTTAAATTTAGGTTTAATCATTTCTTATTGCTTAACTTATCAATTAGTTAAGTATATTTTTCTCTTTTATATTATTTCACTTTTCAGTTTTAGTGAAATAATATTTTTAGTCTCCGAGAACGTAGGCAATATTGGCCGAATCTCGTTAAAATCTTTTGTTCCTTACTATCTTTATTTTAACTGCAGTTTTTGCTATAATTCGGTCCTTATTTTTCATAACATTTTCAAACTATCCTTAATTAATTTTAACAACATTAATTTTCATTTAAATTGATTGAAACGTGTAAAATATCCAAATTAAGCCTAATCATAGCACACTTGGACACCAAATAAAAAGGATAATTTTGTCTTTTAACCAAAGTTAACTTAGATGAGCGAATAACAACAGAAGTTCAAGGAAAATAGCTCATTACATGTAGATGTACTGCATAATTCTATCCGTTTCATCAAATTAACTTCTATATATACTAGCTTGGTTAATATGATATGTTCATGTTTCAACATTAATTTGAACACTGAAATATGCCTTTCCAAACAAAGTCTAGCTCCTAAACAAGCAAGTTATAATAAACATATACATTTTGGAGATGAAAGTCAAGGGACAAAGATAATTTTGGTGTTTTTGTCTAATTTATTTCTGATTTTGGTGTGGATTTTAAAATAATTTTGAGTTTGACCTGCGGTTTCTGACATTTTATTTCCTTTTTTTTAATAAATGGGAGTTGCCGGGCTGCCTCTCCCGCAGCTCCTCAAAAGGCAAAGGCAAGCCTTTGCCTTTTGCCTTTGCCTTTCATTATTATTATTTTTTTTAATATTTAGGGTAGTATAGCTACAGACCTGTAGCTAAAAAGCTGCAGGTCTGCAGCCTTAAGTTTTTTTAATAAAATATTATTTTATTTTTTAAAAAATAGTAAATAATAATTAATAATTAATAATTATTTTTATAAATGTTAAATTTAATAATTAATACAATAATGAAAATTTTATTTTTTGACAAATCAAATTAATAAAAAATTATTATATATATAATTTAATTTACAGGTGTTATATTTTTAACGTGTTATTATAATTAATTTGTAAATATATTTATTTATTATACAACAAATATATTTATTAATTTGTAAATAAATATTAGTGCAGCTAGATCTCCGATTACTTGCAGTGTCAATACTATTCAATGTCCACGGAGATAAAGATTTTTCGGGTACAGTGATTGTTCGTCTTGAAAATTATAGCACCCATTATATTGATTTCAAGTCAAAATGATTGTTAATAAAATTTAAATATACTCATCAGTTATTAAAAATAATAATCAAGTAATGAATGGAAATTCCGACCTTATACTATTTTTCACCGAAATTTTGCTCTTTTTCTCCTAAAAAGCAAGTATAATATGCGAGTATTTGTTTCTCGAAAAAAGTTAGGGCTCTATTGTACTGAAAAATATCAATCGCCGGAATAATAAAAATAGAAAGAAGAAGAACATAGATCAGAGAGTAGGGAGAGGGACAGACTCCTGCTGTGAAACGTGAAGACTAAGGAAGCGAAAAAAGTATTATACATATAAATTATGAAAATTTTATTTTATGACAAATCAAATTAATAAAAAATTATTATATGTATAAATTAATTTATAGGTATTACATTTTTAATGTGTTATTATAATTAATTTACAAATATATTTATTTATTATATAATAAATATATTTATTAATTTGTAAATTAATTTATATATATAAAATTTTCATTTTTTTCGCTTTATTAGTTTTCACGTTTGAATAGTAAAAATAGAAAAAATAGATAATGTGATTGAATTAATGGGTGCTATAATTTTCAAGACGAACAATCACTGTACCCGAAAAATCTTTATCTCCGTGGATATTGAATAGTATTGACACTGCAAGTAACCGGAGATCTAGCTGCACTAATATTTATTTACAAATTAATAAATATATTTGTTGTATAAAAAATAAACATATTTATAAATTAATTATAATAACATGTTAAAAATATAACACCTGCAAATTAAATTATATATATAATAATTTTTTATTAATTTAATTTTTCAAAAAATAAAATTTTCATAATTGTATTAATTATTCAATTTAATATTTATAAAAATAATTATTATTTATTAATTATTATTATTTACTATTTTTTAAAAAATAAAATAATATTTTATTAAAAAACTTGAGGCTCTGCAGCTTTTTAGCTACAGGTCTGCAGCTATACTATCCTTAAAAAAAAAAAAAATTAATTAAAGGCAAAGGCAAAAGGAAAGGCAAAAACTTGCCAAAAATACCAAAATTATCTTTGTCCCGAAAGTCAACTCATTATTTATGATGTCAAACGTTAATTTAAGATGACTACCCAACTCTTACGCTATATGTAGAAAGTCAGAAATTATTAAATTTGCTTGAAAACAAGTTATTCTTATAGATGGAAAAGTAACGAGGCAGCACAAATCTTTTGGTAGAAGTCACTGGCGGGAAATGGAGCTATCGAAATTTAAAATAAGGTTAGAGCACAACATGCTGATAGATTTCTAATTTCAAATAAGCCATTAGGATCAAAAGTCAAACTAGCTCAACACGATTTTTCTAAAAATTGAACCGAACAACTCGTCTATATAGATTATAACTTTGTGACTGGCTGCGGGTGGAACTCAATTCTTCAATCGGCATGTTCTGGATGACTATGCTTATCATGGCTTATGTATGCAGGACAGACATTTTGCGGAGATAAAAAGGGTTGTATGTGACTGAGTATGAAGACTTTAAACAAACTCTATCTAATACTCTTATCTACCACATCTTAAAGCTAGGCTATAGTTATAAGGGTGAATTCATTTAAACAAGCTCTATCTAGTACTGCTTTTGCATGAGACAGATGAAGTAATAAATAAGCCTAAATCAATTAATTTAAATAACTCTCTTTTATATAATTACGAAATCAAATTTAAGTGTCCATCCATGTATTAAATCTAAATTTAACCACCATTCAATTATCATTTCACCATCGATCTAACAGTTGAACTGTGAGTTTCTCTTATGCCATATGTTCTTGCATTTCATTTTCAAGCTTTAACTAATTTATCAGCTGCTATCATTGGACCAGCTTGAATATGTATTTGGAGATATTTTCGTTGAGATGTCATACATTACATCTAATATTTATGGATATTTTTAATATTATCCCACACTGTTCTAACGGACCATGTTATATTTTTGGATTAATTTTATACAAAATCACTGAATACGTACCGAACAGTAACATAATACTTTCTTCATCCCGTAGTAATAGAAACATTTTCTTTTTTAGTCCATCCCTAAATACGGAACACTTGCTATTTTTAACCCATTATTAATTTATAAATTACTTAACACCCTTATTTAATTTCTCAATAATCAACAAATTTGTATTTAATTCTTTATACTATTTCCAAATAACATTTTATCTCTTCATTATATACTCTACTTAAATTTAATTTTTTTTTGTTCCAATTGTCAATTAATTTATGATAATTTATATTTCCGACTCTAGGGTCAATTTCATCTACGGTTATTGAACTATTTCACTTTTAACCGAAAAGTCACAAAACAATTTTTTTTAACAAAAAACTTGAACTTAGAAAAATATTTTAAAAAAGTCATTTTGGTCGGATTTTTGGAGGAACCCTACCGAAAATCCTTATTAGCATGACACATCATCCCTATCATACAAATGTATGACACATATGCTAGCATATAAGCTTACCATTCATGTCAACTGCCACATTACGACCAATGGAGAGATGCTACGTGTAAAAAAAATTTAAAAACAAAAAAACTCAAAAACTTTTTACATGTGTTATCTCTTTACTGGTCATGATATGATATGGAGGCTGACATGACACCCATTTCATATGGCAGGCTGATGTGGCGGCCAATGAGGATATCCGGTAGGTTTCCTCCCGAAATCGGGTCAAAATGACTTTTCTGAAATATTTTCCTAAGTTCACGTATTTTTCCGTTAAAAATTTTGTTTTATGACTTTTTGGTTAAAAGTAGAAAGTCCAATGACTAAAGGCAAAATTAACCTTCAAATCTCATACACCAATAGTAGTCATTATTTTTATTTTTACAATAATAATTATGCATGATATAAATGAATGGCATAATTGGTAAATTATCTGTAAAATTATATTTTATAACCATGCAAATTAACTCTTTTTTTTTATAAGCCAAAAGAGTTGTATTGAATAAAAGATGCTGAGAAGACCAAAATGTGCCTAGGAATAAAAACCAAGGAGCACCCAGCACAACACCACAAAATATAACAAACTGCCTATGAACTAGTGCAAAGAAAACACGAAAACGCGACATCATTAATCAAACATACTTGAATTAAAAACTTTAAAATATTTATATAACAAGGTATATCATAGCTTCTCATACATGATCATTCTTCTATACCTATACACTTCATATACAAAAAGTTACAATAACATCGGTACAAAAGAGTCATATACAAAATAAAAAGAACTCCACACAAGCTCCTAGTGGCCAGTAGATACCCAACTTCTATAGCCGAACCTGCAACCTACACAGGAAAACATCCGTGCTAAGCGATAATGCTTAGGGATATCAAAAGCAATAGATGCTATCCCACACCAATAAATACATTATGTATAATCAAAATAACAACTAAAAACATACAGTCCCTTCAAGATTAACACCAACCTTCCTAGTTCATCGACGCCACCTCTGATCTATGAAGTACCTTCAAAGTGAACCAGCAATCAAACTAAATAAAATGAATACATGCAAAACATTGAACGCCACTCCCCAAATACTCAAATCAGCACTTCAACCAATTAATCATATATAAACAGTAGATGGTAGAATACTCCTAAGAGAGATCAACAAAACAACCATAAAGCATATTCCAAAGAAAAGAGAAGAACAGATAAGATAAGACCCAATAACACCGGGTATAATAGTTAACCCGAGCTACACGATCATTGAAAACAATAAGCCCCCTATTTAGCTAAAAAATCTGCGAGTTGAAGATTGTTAATCTCATTTAAGACAATGACCAATTCCAAGGCCAAAGCAATAAGACTAAGATCCTCCTGCAATGCCGAGAATCTACAGAATTCCAAATTTTTAGAGGCACCCCGCTTAGCAAGGTTGTCAGCTACAAAATTGCATTCTCTAGGTCTCTGTTGAAAAATCATATTACCTAGAGAAAGCAAATAATTATCAATTCTGTTAAAGATAAAAGAAAGTTTCCATGGCCTATATTGCACTTCTAAAGATAACCACTGATTCACCACTATTGAATTTAGTTCCACAATAATGCCTGAACCATACACATTACCCAGTAAGTGCTTACAAGAGATTTTTAGGGCCTTCTCAATAGCTAATAGTTCAACCAAGTTAGAATCTAAAGAACCTACAAAACATGAAAACAAGCAAAGAAACTCTCCTCTGTAATTTCTTAAAATACCACAAATCCTTGCTGGACCCGGATTACCAAGGGAGGAGTCATCTGTGTTCCACTTAAGAATAGACAACTCGGGCGGACACCAGAAAGCTGAAGGTCTAATTTTTTTTGGAATTACGGTGGATTTTAATGGCATTAGCAGCAAAACTTAAACTTTGACCTCTAAGAAAGCTAATTCATCAACATTATTAATCCAAAAGGACGCTCTAGCTAAAATAATATGAAAAAACACATCTAGCTTAACCATTCTACCATAAAAAAAAAAAGCGTTCCTCTCAAGCCAGATAGATCATATGGAGGCAAGAAAAATAATCAACCAAACTTTCCCTTGGATTTTACCTTTCACCAAATCCAGCTATTGAACAATAAATTTATTGAAAAAACAAGGCAAACAGAAGGAGATACCTGTTAGTATGTGATTTTATAGTATGTTTAGGGTGTTTTTATTTGAGTTTAATGTTATTTGGTTGATTTAATATAAGTTTTTCTTATGTTTTTTGCATTTTTTTTTTGATTTATTATCTTCCATGTGTTAATTATGTGTTTTGAGTTAGTTTTGGCTGATTTAGAAGAAATTGTCGTGTTGAATTTTTCTTGATGAGGCAATAGCCTACCAAAGATGGGACCAAAGCTAGAACCAAAGCAAGGTTCAGTTTTGGTATAGAGAAAATAACTGACCAAAGTTGGGACCAAAGCAAGACCCAGCTTTGATTTGTGACCTGATGGGTTTTTAACTTCTTATTTTGACAGATATTTTTTTTATACAGGATTCTTAAGAAGGGATGTAAAAGAGTGGACGAATGCACTATAAAAAGAACACTTCTTAACCTAATTTTGAGAGAAAAAAATACAAGAAAAATACATCATCATCATGAGAATAACAAGACAATATAGAGGAGAAAGTGAGGCAATTTTGTTGTGGCCAACTCGAGATCGTGTTCTTCTTCTCCTTCCTCTGTTTTGTAATCGGCCGGTGGCAGTCTACTTGTGTTCTTCCTCTGTTCTTCTTCTCTCTTTATTTTATTTTATTTTCTTTTATTATTATGATGTGTAGGATGGATTTTAGTTTTGCTTTGGATTTTTATATTGTCATGAACTAAATTCCGTAGTTAGGGCTATGGTGGATCTTAAATTTGAGATTATGTAATTTACTTTTAGTTTTATGCATAAGATTCATTTTATGGTTCGAGATTATGTTTTTATTGAGATTAATGCTTGTTGAAATTGATCAAATCAACATGAAACTAATTAATTAATTTACTTGACCAATTGAATAAATTGGTGGATCAAATGAAACATAACCTGGATTAAAAATATGAATGATCAAACTTATTTTTGTCCTTGTCTTTTTTATTTTTAATCAAGGTTTTTCCATTGAACTTAATGCTTTCTCACTTAAGTTCTTTTACTTGTTCAATTGAAAGAATTAAATTGAGATTAGGGTTAAAATACCATGATCATTGGATTTTGATTAATTTAAGAAAAAAAACACCATCTCATGTGAATTATCATTCTTTTGCATAAAAATATAAAAAATTACATAGTTAAGAAGTAAAGTGAAACATAAGTCATAACATTCATCATAATTGTTAATTCTTTTAAAATTAGTGTTTGATTGTTTAGTCATTTATTACTATAATTTAACTTAGTTTCATATTTAAAAATTGGCTATCTAAATAACATAAGCATTTAAAAATTCTAGAAATTATTAGGTTGTTCCTTGAGAACAATATTATGAACTCACTATCCTTTACTACTTGCACGATATAGTACACTTAATTTTAGAATTTAGTTTGTTTTGCCTGTGACAATACCCCACCAGCCCGCCAGTCTATACCAAATAGAAGAAGAAAATGGATAAAGAAAAAGCAAATGATTATTGGATTCCATCTCATTCTAACAAAAAGGACATGCTAAAGCATTAGCAGCCAGTATTCCCAATTTAAATAAGAAGTCCTTCATATAAATTCTGTTTAACAAAGCTCTCCAAAGGAAAATATCCACTTTTGGAGGAACAAGGTTTTTCCAAAGGCCTATTGAAGGCAACAAACAAGATTGGGGACAGACCTGAAGTCCTTGGGTCTTAAGATGGGATGACGAGACCTAGAACAGACCTTTAGATATCCAAACCATCTTTAGGGAATTAAACAATACTGCTTCGAGCTCTTTTTCCCAAACCCGTTGATGTCTTCTCCATTCCAGATTCCAAACCTAAAGACCCTGCTGCCAAGAACCATTTTCATAAACAAGAGAAAGTGTTTTTCTCTAAAAGAGCAAATAGGTGAGGGAATTGAGATTTTAGAGACCCGTTGCCAAGCCAGACATCCAACCAGAACCTGCATAGCTTACCTTTACCTACACATATCCTAATCCTATCAATAAAAGGCAATGATAATGACACCTTAAAAATGTCCTTCCACACAGTTGAGAACTTTGCAAAAGATGAGTAATCAAAGGGATCCAAAGACTTGCCCAACCCATATTTATGCCTAATTATATTTTGTCAAGGAGCAGAACTCGTTGGATATAAATGCCATAACCATTTAAAAAGAAGACTCTTATTTTTTAATCCAATAGATCTAATTCCAAGTCCTTTAAAAACTTTAGCTCTTTGCATCAAGTCCAAACTAACAGCACATATTTTATTCTTATCCCTAGAGCCTCCCCAAAGAAATTTTCGCATTAGGGAGCCAATAATTATTAGAACTCTAGCTGGAACAGACATAAAATACACTAGAAGGCTAGAGAGATGCCTTCAAAAGAGTAATTCTGCCTGCCAGGGATAATAATTTACACTTCCAACCTAATAATTTGGATGTGAATTTATCAATCATTGGACTCCATATGGCTAACCTGTTTGAATTTCCTCCCAACGGTAAGCCCAGATAAGAACAAAGTAAATTGTATCCGACACCTCAGCAAGTTGGCGCATAAGAGAAGCTGAGAATTATCAATCTTAATGCCAGTCAATAAGCTTTTTTGGAAATTAATTTCCAGCCTAGAAATATAAACAAAAATCCTCAGGACTCTTTTGACATTTTGAGCAAAAATTACCGTGTCATCCGCAAACTGCAAGTGGGAAATATTTGGAATAAAATGCAGCCCATTCAAACAATTAAGCCCCTAAAAAAGGCCAAGCTTGAAAGCTTTACACAATAACCTAGATAAACCTTATGCTGCTATAATAAACAAAAAATGAGAAAGTGGATCTCCTTAACTTAACCCTCGGGATATAATGATTTCTTTCGTAGGACAGCCATTAATAAGCACATAAAATTTAGCTGAAGATACACATTCTTTAATCCATTACCTCCAAATAAAATAAAAACCCATTTGCTCCATTACTGCTGCCAGATAAGCCCATGAAACTGAATCAAAAGCCTTATAAAAATCAATTTTGAGCATAATTCCAGTTCTTTTAAAGCTTTGAAGAGAGTGGATGACTTCATTAGCAACCATTACACTGTCTAGAATTTGACAACCTTTGACAAAAGCACACTGCTCTTCAGAAAATATATCTCATAAAACCAGTCTCAAACGATTAGCCAAAAGTTTCGCAACAATTTTATAAAGACAATAAGAAGGTTGATAGGGCAAAAATCTTTAATGTTATCAGCCCCAGGGATTTTAGGGATATGGGTAATGAAAGAAGAATTGATCCCTTTAGGTAATTTTGTGCTTTTGCAAAAATCTTGGACCATCTCAAAAAATTCCAGTTGATAACCTTCTAGATAGCCTTTATGAACCCAAAATTAAACCCATAAGGACTGGAGGCTTTAGAACTATCACAACACCAAACTACTTCTTTGACTTCTTCTAAAGAAAATGACCTTTCAAGCATCTGGGTCGACTCATTTGAAAGTTTCTTAAAAAAATTAGGGGGAAGCATTGGTCTCTTATGATTTTTCTCTTTAAAAAGGTTATCATAAAAGGACACAATCTCTCTCTTTGTGAGATTCGGATCTGACACCGTATCCATAGAGGTTTGAAGAGACCTAATAAAATTCTTGGATTTCCTATTAGGGTGCAGTAGTATGAAAGAATCGAGTATTCTTATTCCCTTCCTTTAACCATTTAATTCTTCATTTTTGTCTCCAAAAAGACTCTTTACATTTGAGCTTACCCCAAAGATTAGTCAACAGAGTATTTCTTTTTTTCCCACATAAAATTTTTGATAACATCATGCAAATCCTCTTCCTTAAGATCAATGTCCAGAGCTGTAATATCATTCTCTAATTTTTGGATAGCTACATTAACATTACCAAATACCGATTGGTTCCAATCCCTTAGCTTATGCCTTAACAAGTTAAATTTAGAACAAACCTCTATTATTCAAGCTTCAAGAATCAGTCCACCATTTTTCGATATTTAGAAGGAAATTAGTCTCCCGTAGGCAACAGTTAAGAAACCTGAAGGGCTTGGGCAAGAGTTCAAAACAATACTTGTCAAAAGAATAGGAGAGTGATCAGAGATACCTTTAGGGAGATCGGTTTGAACAACATTTGGGAAAATAGACATCCAGTAAATGCTAACCAAGAACCGATCTAGTCTACTCTTGTTACCCGAGTTACTCCAAGTGAAATGTTTTCCGGACAAAGGCATCAATGAGACCTGAGTTGTTAACAAAGCTAATAAATGCTTGATCCTTCCTAAATAAGCTTCCATTCCATCTATCCTCTATTTTTAAGATTGCATTAAAATCACTAGCAACCAAAACAAGTACTGAATCATTTATCAAATTCTCCATATCATTCCATAGAAAATCTTAGAGTTCTTCAGTGGATGGAAAGTAGACATTTATAAAAGAGACACTCTATTTTAAAGGAAGGAAGATAGCCTTTAATTACCACCCAATAATCACCATAATTCCAATCACTCTTCACAAGGAAGTCGCTATTCCAAGATATCATCAAACCCCCTAATTACCATTAGAAACCATAGAAACCCAGTCATGATTAACCGGCCCTCGTATTTGCTTCACAACTAGAGTATAAGAGCTACACATTTTTGTCTCTTTTAACATAAATAAATCAACTTTTTTCTTATTACCCAACTTGCCACTGCCCTTCTTTTAATACTCAAATTAAGACCTCTAATATTGCATGACAATAAATTCAAAGGGATAGTAAAAAAAACCCCCCAAAAATAACAATTTACCTAAAACGATTAGAGCAGTGGCTCCACCGAAACATTTATTAGAAATTATCAACTTCGATATTCTCTCATGCCATAGAGTCAGTAATTTCCAAATTAACCATTTTTTTTATAAATTCCCCATTACCTTTAGGAAGATTAATTCCCATTAGACTAGCAACCTCAAAATTTTCGTGGCTTTCAAGAGAGAAGGAGTAATGGCTGAATCTTCAAGTCTATAACAAGTAAAGGAGTTTATGTTCCTTATACAACCATCCGATAGAGATGCATTAGCAATTGGTCCTGATTGTGACTGCAAATCTTCAACAAATTCTAGGATTTGGTTGGAGGCTTGCTTAACCTTCTTGAATGATCCTTTCTTTTTCTTGCTCTTTGATAGAGATGGATACTGCATCGTGGATTTTTTTAAATCTAAAAAATAAAGAGCCCTCTTCTTAAATTTTTTAGGATTAGTATTTCTCTGGGCTTTAAACCTATTAAGCTTACCATTTGACCCAAAAATAACTAAAGTACTATTTGGATCAATAAGCCCTTCAGCTTGAGAGCCCACAGAAGGGTTGGGGGACTCAGGCCTAACTATGGCCACAGTAACCTAGCATCAGATTTATAAAGGGTATAAAAGTGAATAAAAGTTTTAGAGTCTTTTAAAATTCCATCTTGAGCCACGATCACAGTCTTGGAAAACTCCCTTTCAATTATTGCATATGATTTCTCCAATACGGATTCATTAGAGGGGGTTGTAGGGTGCTGATCAGAGTATTTTTTAGGTGACTTTTCCAATAGAGCAAAATAGGAAGATAACACCTCAGAACTGGCAATATTTTGATGCTTATGTTCCATAAATGGAGGAAAAATATTACATGGTTCCTCGATAATTCTCACTGTATAAACTTTCCCATTAATCTAAACTTTAATCACAGTATTAAAAGAATCAGATGAGGAAGTGGCAATGAGAACTCTGGCTAAATCAAACCTTGATTTATTCTTGGTATTGTCAACAATAAAATTCCCATATAAAGTCGCCATAGTACTGAAGAAATTGACATTCTAAGCATGCAATAGAACACCCTTGCATGTAATCTATGCAAATCTCTTGGTGCATATATCATTTGGCTCCTAAGGTTTCACAAATTCAAACCATTCAGCAAGCCATTCTAATCCTCTATCCAGCATGTTAGTTCGTTCTTCCAATGAATAAAAGGCTAAAAGAATCAAATTTCCTCCCATAGGATGATAATTGGCATTTTGTATATAAAGGCACTTCAATCGAAAAAAATCACCAAAACCAACCAGAGCTCCTCTTTAGCATATAGCACATCGACCTGATTCTTCTAAAACATGCCATGTTGCTAGCCACATAAGGCTAGTGTGTCCATATGAGAGTGATTTATTGCTTATATGGTAGGTCACGTGACCTATTCTAAAAGAATCATGCTGATATGATGTGAATCATATTGATGTGGCATGTCAGGATGGAGCTCTAATAATATATTAAATTGGTTGGAAAAAAATATAATGACCCAAAATACACCTTAGATGAATTAAGGCATAAATAATGGTTTGATATTTAAAAATAGAGGTAGTGAATCGAAAATTGGGATACTTAATAGTGGAAAAGGGGATTAAATTGAAAGAAATTAAAAGTTCAAAAAGGAATTGATTGAATAAAATAAAATAAAATAAAATAAAATAGTTGAGTGGTTGTAATGAGAAAAGTCTTGATTAATGATAAGTGTATAATTTATTAGTTTAAGTAAGGATTACATTAAGAATATGAATAAGTTAACCTAAATAAGTGGATTTCACCTTTTGTATCAATAGCAAGCCAGCAAAGGTGTTTTCATGCAATATATATATATATATATATATATATATATATATATATATATATATATATATATATATATATATATATATATAAGAAATGAAAGAAATAAATAAGGGAGGACAGAGGAAGGAGAACAATGATTCATTTTTCTTTCTTGATTTAGCTCAACGGGATGCTGTGATTTGTATCTTTAATATTATTAAATTAAAAATTATGGGAAAATTTAGTGGATAATGAAAAAGGAAAGAGAAAGCTGTCATTTAAAGTTAAGATTCAAGTTTTGGAATAATAGATTTTAACAGGTTTGAGAACTAAACTCTATTGCTTGTGCATGAATAATTGAATTGGTATGAAATTAAGGATTATATGGAATAATATTACCAATGATTTATCATAATACACCATACATGGATACCAGAATGGTATTTTAAAATATAAACCATTTTATAATATTGCATGTACGGTAATATCATTCAAATATATTTTATACAAAAATATAATAAACTCTTTTCATATATTGAAAAAGAAATGTTACAACGTATATATAGTCATATTTACAAATTGAATAGCATTCTATTTGTCACAATTCCAAACAAAATAAAAATTATCAATGACATGCAAGTTCAAGAAAACAGCTCCTCCTTATACTAATTTCTATTCAAAAGATTTTTGAGAAAAATATGAAAAATAAACCTCCTAACTTCGCTGTCCAAAATTTTGAAGACTTGCAAAATGTAAAACAAAAGCTAAAATTAATATTCATAGGCATATACAAAAATATAAATAATAGAGAGTATGGGTAATTTATGACCTCCGAGGTGCTACATAGATTCATATTTAATAGCTCAATTCAACATTAATATGTAAAAATTTAGAAGAAACCCAACTCTTAACATTACATTAAGAAATCCAAAACCAAATCTCAAAATTCAAGTTTTGAAGTTAAAAGGAGCTCAGTAATGGCAATATAATTCACTTGAACACTTACTAGTTTAATAATAGTAAAGGTAGAGACATAATCATGGCTAATTCCTTGAGAAATTTAAAGAATTGCTCTAAGTGTTTTCTTCTTATATAAATAAAGGACTAATAATGATATTTAATGCAGAACCAATGACCACAAAGTTGACCAGTGATAATGAGTATGTTAAAAGATGCAATACAAAAAATAATAATAAAAAGCACTGTGGCAAATACTATGTGTATGCGACACCCTTCAGTTTTCTTATAATTGTGATATTTATCTAGTCAGAAAGTGATACAATTTAAACTTTAGACTGTCAATGGAATTGAAAGGAATCAAATATTTACGTACCAAAAGGGCCAGAACATTAATGTAGAAGTCAGCAACCATCCACCTGCAAAAATTTTAGCAAAAACAACAAATTCAACCTTAACTCTAAAAGCAGATCCTGAAAAAAATGTACACAAACACATGGAAACATGTGCTCAGACATTCTATACTTCTGCCTGTAAAATATCCTCAATATTTCAATGAATACTATGTACTCGAGTCTAGTCATAAGTTAAACTTCTCCCTTGTTTCAAGATTCCAGCATTCCTACTAAGCAGTCAACCACATAAAATGTGAATTTTATGAAATCTATGGACCATTAATTTCTATGTCAGCATCTTCAATTCAAGGAAGATTATGTAATTCTTTGCAATGTATTATAAAGTAACAAGAACTCCAAATTCACTTAAATAAACGTATATCTTAACTCCAAATCAAATGCTAGGAAACAAATAAGATCGAATAAAGATTATAAATAATTTCTCACTCCTAAGTGATTTATTCTGCCCTAAAATCTTCTGGCATTTGAACAGCTAATAACTAGAGCATTTGACTATGACTAATCTATCATGAGTCAAATTTATTCTTAAAGGAGAAAAGTAAAAGAGTTCATGGAAACTATTTCCTCATAAATTTCCATCCATCTCTTGATACAATGCTATTCCAAAATTGGAAAGAAAGCCCTTGTCTACTTTATTTCCTTCTTTGTTGCTAAAAGGGAAATGACCTCCAACATCACTCCTTTTAGCTTAAAGCTTTCATGTAGAAATTAAAGTGTCATACCACTTTCACTTTTGGATTCAATATGTGATGCCAAAGGAATTGCATAATTTAAACAAAATTCAAGTAATACTGTAATCCACAGCAGCAAATTAAAAATTGAAGTTCCCCTTAGAGATATATTACATTGCTTAAAAGCTCAAGTATGTAGTATAAAGACCAGCTAGATCATCTGGCTTGTCCCACCAGTTCATGTAAAATTTTGCTCTAAATTCCATAGGAACATAACAAGATGATCTTAGCCACATTTTGACTTTGATGATATCAACTTAATAGTAAAGTATCATTAGATTCTAGAGCAAGAGGGTTCAATCTTTCCTTGCCTTGCAAAAAAACATCAATGGAACACGGCCATATCTAAGTCCATTCATGTTCAGAGCCAATATGGATATATTTGGGAAATATATTTCCCTTTTGAATAGCCCAAACCCACATGTCACCCACCTTTAATTAATATTAGAACAAGTGAATAATAATTTATAATGCACAAACCTACCATTCAACTATTACAAAATCTAAATAATTGGCAAATTAATTATTATACCTAGTGTTATTGCTACTAAATGATGAATTAAATTAAGTTTCAATACCAAAAAAAGACAACAGTAAATAAGCACAATAATCCTTTTTTTTTAACAGAATAAAAGAATAGCAAGTATATGTTAAAGGTTGTTGCTCTACAAATAAAGATCACCATTAAGAGGATCTGATAATCAAAAGGGTAGAATAAGGCAGAACAAAGAGAACCCATCAAGCAAAAACATACACATTTGCTCATCTTGCCTTAAACATCAACACCAACAAACACAGAGAACAAAGTGAATTGAAGCAGAAATGAAATGAATAACGATCCTTTACAAAAAAAAAAAATTATCAATCGAGATCATTTCAATCAACAAAAACAAGAATGATTCGCTGAAAGATTGTTAAGAAAGAAAAGGACGAAAAGGCCATGTTTCAAATGATGATGAAATAAAAAAAAATAAATAAAAACTAAAATAGAAAGATGGAGAACACTGACCGATATGAGAGAGGGCAGAGTCGCCGGCGAGCAAGAGACGAGGGGCGAGTGGCGACGGCGGTGAGAGGTGAGCTGCGATAGGCAACAGCGGCAAATTGACAGGGCTCAAGGCAGTAGTAACGGCGAAATCGAATCTGTGATGGTGGGGTAGGGGCAAGCAACTGCGAGGGAGCTAGTGGCGGCGGGGTGGGGGGTGACGCTGGATCTAGAGCTTGGTGGCTCACGAAGGAGGGGACGTGCGATGGAAGTGGCAACACGAGGGAGAGGTGTGGAGAGTTAAAGAAGTTAGGAGATGGGAAAATGTATTTTGTGATTTTAGGTAAATGGTTTGGAAGTCCTCCCATTTTGTTTTAGGTCAATAACGACAGGATTTTGAGTCTTTTAATGATCAAAATTAAATTCCTCATTAAATAATAATAAAATTTGAATTTTAATGACCGGATTAAATTCCCTTCGTTGCTTATATCTTTTTACGACTGAATTTTTATCCCTTTGCTAAATTTTGGTCGTTAAAACTTAGTTTTCATATAGTGATATTCAATAGAAGATATCTGTCTTTATTGCAGGCTTTGTTTAGATAGGTAAAATCAACGCACATCCTGAGCTTTCCCTTTTTTGACAAGGAACATATTTGATATGAGCTTGAAAAGTTCATATATTGGTTATGTTGTATATAAGTTTTTGATGTTATATGTTTTGTTTTAGTTATTTATGTTTAGAATTTGGTATCTTTTATGTCTTGTTTTGTTTTGTGTGATTATAGGAGTAAATGGAGGAAGACCTAGGAAACATGAGGCAAAGAAAACAAGGAAGCCAGTGTGCTATCGCGAGCGCGACAACCATCGTAAGCACAACCTCTAACGGGTAAGAAGAAGCAAGGAAGAAGCTAAGCAAGAGGACCCGTGTTTTGTCTCGAGCGGGACAGAGGGAGGTTAGGTTATGCATTCAAATTTCAAACAAGCTAGAAAGGGACATTACCTTTCATTAAGGGTTGTATACCTCTAGAAGGGTGCATGAGGGGTCACATTGTTTTGCAAAAGAACTATAAAGGCAATGAAGATTAGAAGATAAGGGAGTTAGTTTTTTCAGAGTTTTTGAATAGTTTTGAAGACAGAGTTTTTTAGAAGGAAATACAATTAGAAGTTAACTTTTGAAGAGAAGACAAGATCAAAGAAGAAGAATAACTTTTAATTAGTAAAAGATTAAGAGATCAACTTTTATTTATCTTTCAATTATTCTTTTCTTCTTTGTAATTGCTTGAATGATGTTTCTAGGAACTTGAACAATTATCTTAATATTTGTTTATTCTCATTAATACAAGTAATCTATAATTAGTTGCAGAATTCTTTAATAGTATTATTTGCATGATCTTTATAAGTGAGAGTATAGTTTGAGAGATATATTCTTACTTAAAGCTATTAAAAATTCATTGTCATAACATTTGTTAGGGAGACCAGGATGATTATGATAGTTGTTATAGGTTTTTTAATATTCTTAAAATATGTAAATATAATACTCTAATTTTATAATGAGAGTTAAGGGTTAGAAATTATACTTGCATGTTTTAGGCATTCTACTTCATGTTGAGAGAGTGATTTAGAGCTTCATGTCAACTTAACTTGCATATTAAAGATTAATTTCAAACTAAGAAAATATTTATCAATTTTCACATTTGTTAAATCAAATAATTATTTATATTTGTCTTCTTTGATCATAATTAAAGTAAGATTAATAAATAACTTAGTCATAATATAACACCAATAGTTTAGTCTTTTTACCCAAATTAGTGAATTTTGTAAACAAGATTGAGATCAAGAAATAGTGAGTAATAACCCAACATGTTCCTCGAGGAACGATATCATAAGTACTAAATGGTAAACCGTGCACTTGCGAATTTAACATACATAAGTTTTTGGTGCCATTGCCGAGGAACATATTTGTGTTTATTGCCATTATAATTCTTGATTTAAGATTTTGGAATACAATATTTAATTGATTTTTGTTTGTTTTGTTTTGTTTTGTAGGATTTGATCGCTTAAGTTTATGCCTAGGACAAGAAAGTCTAAAAAAAAACTTGAACCATTAAATCCAAAAATAGAAAGATTCATATCAGAAAAAAGAAAATCAGGCAAAAAGAGATTAAACATGGAAGGAGATAATCAGCCACCAAGAAAAATGGATTTTGCTACACCAGCATTGAATAGAACTCAACAAGGAGTAGTTTGTCCTACTGTAAATGCTAACCAATTTGAGTTTAAGCCCTCTTTATCACAAATGGTACAAAATAGTATACAATTCTATGGCTTGCCAAATGAGAATCCTAATGCTCATTTAACAAATTTCCTTGAGATTTGTGATACATTTAAGATAAATGGTGTACCGGCGGATGTAATCAAACTTAGGCTTTTCCTTTTACTTTAAAAGATAAAACTAAAGCATGGCTTAATTCCCTTTCACAAGGATCAATAACCACATGGGACCAATTAGCATAGGCATTTTTATCAAAATATTTTCCTTTAGCAAAAACTGCTAAGATAATTAAAGATATCACTACTTTTACTCAATATGAAAATGAATCTTTGTATGAAGCTTGGGAAAGGTTTAAGGAACTTTAATGTAGTTGTTCACACCATAATCTTCCTAAGGAATTACTCATACAAACTTTTTATAATGGGGTGAATCATATAACTAGGGGAACAATAGATGCAGCAGCGTGTGGATCTCTTATGAGAAAAACTACGAATGTTGCATATGAGATACTTGAATAGATGGTGACTAATAACTACATATGGCCTACTGAAAGAGCAAAGGTATCACTTTCTTCACCCATTAAAGGTGTTTATTTTATTGATTCAGTTTCTGCTTTGCAAGCAGAAGTGTCAGTATTGACTCATAAGATTGACAATATGCGTATGGGAGCATCTTCCCCAAATTCTTGTACTATATGTGGTCAACAAGGGCACATTAGCAATGAGCGTGGTTTAGGTATGGCTAGTACGGAAGAGCAAGTCAGTTTCGTACAAGGTCAAGGTTGTAGAAACCCTTACTCTAACACCTATAATCCTGGTTAGCATAACCATCTAAATTTTTCATGGGGTAATAACCAAAATAGAGGAGTAGTAGGATTTCAACAGCCACGAGATCGGTTTGGAGCATTAGAAGTAAAGATGGATAGATTTCTAGAGGGTATCAATTTGAAGATTAACTTTCAAGATGAGAATCAAAAAAGGCTAGAATCAAAGTTTGATCAAATAGCAAAGAATCAAGCAACACTCATTCATAATTTAGAAGTTCAGTTGGAACAACTTGCAAATGCATTACCTTCAAGAATTCAAGGATGTCTTGCAAGCAATACGGAGGATAATCCATGAGAGCAAATGAAGGCAATAACATTGAGGTCAGGTAAAAATTATTTGAATGATTTGATTTTGGATAATTCAGTTGAAACTCTGCAGAAAAGAAGTACAAAGAAGACAAAACAGCCTTCTATTGCAAGCGCAACTCCAGGGGCGGGCAGGACAGAGAAAGAGCTTTTTGTGGCGTGCACGACCAATGTCGCGGGTGCGACGTAAGGGGCTTCAAAGGCTAGAGTTTTTCAACCCAGTCCACCATTTCCATAAAAACTCAAGCAAAAGGATCAGAGTAAGCAATTCTTGAATTTTCTTGATAAATTGGAAAATTTGCATATTAATTTATCATTTGTTAAAGCTATATTTTTAATTCCTAATTATGCAAAATTTTTGATGGATTTAATTTCAAAGAAAAGGAGTTGGAAGGATATTTCAACTATTGCACTTACGAAGGATTGTAGTTCCATAATTACAAATAATTTACCAACAAAATTAAAAGACCCTTGTAGTTTGACTATACCTTGTAAGTTAGGGGACAAAGAATTTCCAAGGTGTCTTTGTGATTTTGGAGCCAACATCAATCTTATGCCATTATCTATTTTCAAAAAGTTAGGATTGGAAGATATTAAATGCACTTTTATGGTTTTGCAACTAGCTGATCAATCGATTAAGAAACCATATGGCATTGTTGAAGATGTACTTATTAAGGTAGATGAGTTTATTTTGCCTGCAGATTTTGTAATACTTGATTTTGCATATGATGCAATTTGCCCTTTGATTTTGGGTAGACCATTTATGAATACTAGTAGGGCATTAGTGGATGTTTCGGAAAGGAAGTTAATTTTGAGAGTAGGAGAAGATAGTGTTGAGTATCATATGGATGAAGCATTTAAGTATCCTATGGATGAGAATATTTGCATGAAACTTGATCTAATCGATGTTTGTGTGTTAGAAACTTTGGAGAATGAGGATCAAGAGGAAGCAAGCATTGGAAATGAGGCTCAAGAGGAGGTGGAGCAAGTTGATCAACAACTTAAGATGTTGAATAGAAGTGCGGAGCCACTTCCACCATCCATTGTAAGTCTTCCAGTTGTTGAATTTAAAATTTTACCAAGCCATTTGAGGTATGCATTTCTTGGTACTAATCATACTTTGCCAATTATCATTTCTAGCAAGTTTACTTTGATGCAAGAAAATTTACTTTTACAAATTGTTAGAAAGAGAATTAAAAGCATAGGATGGCAAATTTCTGATTTGAGGGAAATTAGTCCTAATATAGTAATGCATAGAATTTGCATGGAAGAAGGGCATTAATCTAAGGCAGATAGGCAAAGGAGACTTAACCCCAATATGAATGAAGTAGTTAAAAAAGAAATAATAAAATTACTTAATGCTAGGATAATTTATCCAATTTTGGATAGTGCTTGAGTGAGTCCACTTCATTATGTTCCTAAGAAAGAGGGCATGACTGTAGTAAAAAATGAGAATGGGGAATTAATACCTACTCGAACCACCACTGGTTGGAGGGTTTATATTGATTATAAAAAGTTAAATACTGCAACTAGAAAGGATCATTTTCCTTTACCATTTATTGCTCAAATGATAGAATGCATTGCTGGACATTTTCATTATTGTTTTCTTGATGGTTTTTCTGGTTATTTTTAAATTTTTATTTACCCTAGTGATCAAGAGAAAATAACATTTACTTGTCTTTATGGAACATTTGCATATAGAAGGATGCCTTTGGGTTTGTGTAATGCACCAGCTACTTTTCAAAGGTGCATGACTGCAATTTTTAATGATATGATAGAGTAAATCATGGAAATATTCATGGATGATTTTTCTGTGTATGGTGACTCGTTTGAGTTATGCTTGCATAACTTGGATAGGATTTTGTCTAGATGTGAGGAGTCCAATTTGGTACTTAATTGGGAGAAGTGCCATTTTATGGTTGAAGAAGGCATAGTATTGGGTCATAAAATTTCTAAAAAAGGCATTGAAGTAGATAGGGCCAAGACTGAATTGATTGAGAAATTACCTCCACCCTCTACAATTAAAGGTGTTAGGTCATTCTTAGGACATGCAAGTTTTTATATAAGATTTATTTAAGATTTTTCTTTAATTACTAAACCTTTAACTAATCTTTTAGTGAAAGATGTGCCTTTCAATTTTTTTTATTGAATGTATAGAGGCTTTTGATAGTTTGGAAAAGGCTCTTGTAAGTGCTCCTATTATTACCCCACCTAATTGGAATATTCCTTTTGCGATCATGTGTGATGCTAGTGACCTAACAGTTGGTTGTATTTTAGGTCAACGTAGGGATAAACGTTTGCTTGTTATATACTATGCCAATCACACATTGACGAGTCCTCAATTGAACTACACCACTATAGAAAAAGAGATACTTGTTATCGTATTTACATGTGATAAATTTTGTTCTTATTTATTGGGGTCAAAAGTTATTGTATATACTAACCACGCAACTCTTAGATACTTGTTTACAGAGAAAGATGCCAAGCCTCGACTCATTCGATAGGTCCTTTCATTATAAGAGTTTGATATTGAAATACGTGATAAAAAAGGATCTGAGAATTTAGTGGCTGATCATTTGTCACAGTTGGAAAATGATCAAGGGCCTATGGGGATTCTGATGAAATCAATGAAGTTTTTCCTCATGAAGCTTTAATGTTAGTAAGATACTTGAATACTCCTTAGTATGTTGAATTTGCTAACTTTATAGCTGCATGAGTTTTGCCAAATGATATGACTTTTCAACAAAGAAAGAAATTATTTTCGGATGTTAAGCATTACATTTGGGAGGAGCCATTTTTGTTCAAAATTTATGGTGATGGAGTCATTCGATGCTATGTAAGTGAGGAGGAATATGTTAATATTTTAACCCATTGTCATTCAGCTTTGTATTCAGGTCATAATAGAAGCATTAAGACAGCAACTAGTGTACTCGAATGTGGTTTCTATTAGTCAACATTATTTCGAGATGCAAAATCGTTTGTTGCTCGCTGTGATTGCTGCCAAAGGGTTGGCAACATTAGAAGGTGGGATGAGATGCCACTATCAAATATTTTAGAAGTGGAGGTATTCAACATGTGGGGCATTGACTTCATGGGTCCTTTTTCGACTTCATATGGGCAGAATTACATCTTGGTAGGGGTGAATTATGTTTCAAAATGGGTGGAAGCAGTGGCAGCACCAACCAATGGCTCAAAAATGATAATTAAGCTCTTAAAAAAGTTATTCTCTAGATTTACAGTGCCAAGGGCCATTGTAAGTGATGGAGGTAGGCATTTTATTAACCGTTCTTTTGCTTCATTATTGCATAAGTATGGAGTATCTTATAGAGTAGCTACGCCTTATCACCCACAAACTAGTGGTCAAGTAGAAGTGTCTAATAGGGAATTAAAATGGATCCTTGAAAAGACTGTTTCAAATTCAAGGAGAGGTTGGGCACATAAGTTAGATAATGACTTGCAGATTTAACATACAATAAGTTTTTAGCACATAAGTTAGATGATGCACTATGGGCATATCGTACAGCATTTAAAACCCCTATTGGCATGTCTTCTTATAGATTAGTATTTGGCAAGACTGATCATTTATCGGTTGAATTGGAACATAAGGCATTTTGGGCAATTAGAGTATTAAATTTTAATTTAAAACAAGCTGGCTCTAAGCATTTTTTGCCATTAAATGAGTTAGATGAGTTACGTTTTAGCTCTTATGAGAAAGCAAGAATATATAAAGAGAGAACTAAGAAATGGCGTGATGAACATATATGCCCTAAGAGTTTTAAGGTAGGGGATAAGGTACTTTTGTATAATTCTAGGTTAAAGTTTTTCCTCGGGAAACTTAGATCTCATTGGAGTGGTTCATATGATGTAACTCAAGTGTTTGATCATGGATTCTTAGAGCTCAAAAATGCTAAAGGAGAGTTATTTAAGGCAAATGGCCAGAGGTGTAAATTTTATTTAGAAGGAAGTTTCCATGGTAGAGAGGTTTCATGTATTTCTCTTAGTTTGTTTGATGAGATTAGTTTTCTTTCTAAATGAATTTTATTTTTATTTTTGTTTTTAATTATTTTATTTTGAATTATTATTACTCTTGTTTTAATTTTTTTAATGTTTTACATAGTTATATAAATTGGATTTTTTTTAAAAAAAAAATCTCTTAATTTTCAACTAAAGCTTCTGTCGCGAGAGCGGCATTAATCAAGCTCACGACCCTATTACTATTAGTCTATCTTTCTCTATTTTTTTGAAGAAAAGCTTCTATCGCGAGCGAGATTTTGACGCACGTCGAACCCCGGGTCACCCTGAACGCCCGCCTTTAGGGCGATTGGGATGAAGTTCATAAAACTTGTAAGAAATTATAAGTGCATCTATTTTGGGGAACAACGAGGTTTCTTGAAGTCGCCACCCAATAGAACATTGGAAAAGGTTGTCTAGCCTCAGTAAGCCTAAGACGGCGCTGCTATGTCCATTTTGGGCAAGCTAAAGGTGTCTTGGAGACCCTACCCTAATAAAATATTAGGATGGTCCTCTCGTCTCGTGGAGCCTAGAACTATGCAAATTAAAGCCTTTTTACGGGACACAAGAGATGTCTTGGAAGTCCCATTCCAATGGAACATTGAAATGGTCTTCTCGACTCGTTGAGCCCAAAGACCAGAGATGGTTCGGGACTTCCCATTTATTCATACCTTGATTAAGTTTATAATTGAGTTTTGAATTTAGAATTTTATCCCATTTCTCATTCAATTTTAATGCAATTTAATTAAAGCGCATGTCAATCACATAAAGAAAGTGGTTGATAAAGTAAATAAAAGCGCAGAAAAATAAATTACAACAAAATTAGGGGCGGAATACAGCCCCCATTGGTAAATAAAATACAAATCATACATAAATCAAGTTATTTATTAAAGATGAGGACATTGGTCCTCTCATGCATAATTAAAGAAAACAATTTTAAAGTGACAATTGATTTTGGATGAAAAATCTAAGACATTGGTCCCATTTTTATTTAGAAAAATTCAAGTTAATTAATATAAACATTTTTGTGATTTTTTAATTAACGTGCATAAAAATAAATTATTTATTACAAAATGACATATTACATAAAAAAAATTATGAAAGCAAAGTAATGAAAATAATAAAAAATTAACAAATCAACTCCCAAATGGATCTTCAAATCTTCATGGACTCCCACTTGGTATGGAAAATACTCACACATAAAAATAAGTATTGAAAATAAAAGAAAAAAACAAATAAAAGTGAAGTTAGTAAAAAACTTAATTAAACATATAACATGAAAACAATTAAATTAAGACAATTAAAATTGTATCATATATGACAAGTCAATTAAAATGACATAATAAAAATATGCAATCTAATTAATTAACAATTTAACATGCATAAAAAATAACATAATAATAATAAAATTCAACATGCATAACAAGCATAAAATAATGATGATAGAATCCAATCATGCATGAAAATATAAATAATAATAGTAATAATAAAATTGAACAAAAATAAGGATAATAATAATAATACTAATGATGGTAGTAACTACAATAATAATAATAATAATAATACAATAGTAACAAAGAATATGAACAATCAATAATAATAATAATAATAATAATAATAATAATAATAATAATAATAAAATACAATAACATCAAGAAATATGAACAATCATATAAACATGCAAGAACAATAGGAATTAAAATTAACATGGTATGTTTAAGGCATGATAATAATAATACCAATAATAATATGAACAATCACATAAGCACATGGTAATAATAATAATAATAATAATAATAATAATAATAATAATAATAATAATAATAATAATAATAATAATAATAATAATAATAATAATAAGATATGAACAATTCAATATGAACAATATGAACAAATAAATAAGAAATAAGAAGCAAAAAAAACTAGATATAAGAGAATTAACATGTTAACTAATTAAATAAAAACAAAGAATAAAAAAATAAGAAGAAAATGATAGAACTAAAATAATTTACATGTTAACTAATTAATTGGAAACAAAAAAAATAAAATTAAAAATTAAATTAAGAAATTGAGCCAAAAATGTTTACCCTCAAATTTTAGCTTGATGAAAAGAAGGTAGATAATCCAATTTCTTGTCTTGATTGTAAGAATATATTAGAAAAATAAAATATTGAAAATGAATTTTTACACAAGAACAAACAATTAATTTATTTGTCCTAAAGTAAAAAAATTGTTAATTGAAAGGAAGAAAATTCCCAAAAACAAAAATTTATCTTTTTGCCTTAAGAATTCACTTGGAAAAAAATTCTTTAGAAAAGTTGAGAGAATTTTGTTGGAGAGAAGAAAGAAGAAGAAAAATAATTTTTCTCAAGAAAAATCTCTTTTTAATTCTCCTCTAAAATTCCTTTTATTCCTCTCCAAAAAAACAGATTTTTTTAATCAAAAATTAAATTGATTTAATTTCAATAAAACTAAAAAACTGAAGAAAATCAAAGGTTTAGAATTTTAAAAGTTTTACCATTGAATTCTACTAAAAAAATTGAAGAAAAATAAATTTTTGGGGCAAAAATCGTCAAAAACGACCAACAGGAAGGGGGAAGGGCGCGTTGGGCGAGCGACGGGTGTCGTTGTGCCCAGGGCTTCGCTCACTGCTGCGCGTTGGGCGCTGGTGCGTGCGCCCAGCACTGCCGCAGCCCGACATTAGCGCGATTTTTTTTTTTCAAATTTTCTATAAAACACAAAAAATTAAAAACTCACTTTTTTACCCCAAAAATAATTTTTAAAATATTTTTAAAATATTTTTAAAATATATTTTTATTTATTCCTAACACATCAAAATGACAAGGAAATTATCACTTCCGACTTTCATTCTTTTTGCCTATAAATCGGCACACTTAATTTCATCATTGGGTAATCCTGATCAAAGCTACTCGGGACCCGGTGTCTACAGTTGCCCCAAATTTTGAGGAGGCTAGTGTGTGGGTGCCTAGGTGAGCCAAAATTCAAGAAAGGGAAAGAAGCGCGTACCTGAGGCTGCCTCCTTCCAGCTGCTCCCTCGGGAACAGTGCTGTGATTTGAACTGTGAGTATCCTCTTGGATTGCACTGAGTCGCTGATAAGACTACAAAGTGCCGGGAACCATCCTAAGACAGTGATGCGCCGGGTCTGCTACAGACTTACAAAACGCGAGAAATGTCATCTTCAGAGGACTGCACCGAGTCTGCTCAGACTACTAAAAGTGCAGGTGCCATCCGCAAATGGCGATGCGTCGAGTCGCTGACAAGACTATAAAATGCAGGAAATGTCGACATCAGAGGATCGTATCGAGTCTGCTACAGACTACTAAAAGTACAGGTGTCATTCGCAGATGACGATACGCCGAGTCGCTGACAAGACTACAAAAAGCGCAAAGGAAGACTGCACCGAGTCACTGACAAGACTACTAAAAGTGCAGAGGTGTCATCCGCAGATGACGATGCGTCGAGTCGCTGACAAGACTACAAAAAGCGCAAGAGGAGGACTACACCGAATCGCTGATAAGACTACTAAAAGTGCAGGGGTGTCATCCGCAGATGACGATGCGCCGAGTCGCTGACAAGACTACTAAAAGCGCAAGAGGAAGACTGCACTGAGTCGCTGATAAGACTACTAAAAGTGCAGAGGTGTCATCTGCAGATAACGATGCATCGAGTCGCTGATAAGACTACTAAAAGTGCAAGAGGAAGACTGCACCGAGTCGCTGACAAGACTACTAAAAGTGCAGGGGTGTCATCCGCAGATGACGATGCACCGAGTCGCAGATGATGATGCGCCAAGTCGTTGACAAGACTACTAAAAGAGCAAGAAGAAGACTGCACCGAGTTGCTGACAAGACTACTAAAAGTGCAGGGGTGTCATCCGTACATGACGATGCGCCGAGTCGCTTACAAGACTACAAAAAGCACAAGAGGAGAACTGAACCGAGTCGCTGACAAGACTACTAAAAGTGCAGAGGTGTCACCCGCCGATGACGATGCGCCGAGTCGCTGACAAGACTATAAAATGCGCAAGAGGAGAACTGCACCGAGTCTGCTACAGACTACTAAAAGTGTAGAGGTGTCATCTGCAGATGACGATGCGCCGAGTCGCTGACAAGACTATGAAAAGCGCAAGAGGAGGATTGCACCGAGTCTCCTACAAACTACTAAAAGTGCAACCGATGTACTCCTCAGAGGACCGCACCGAGTCTGCTACAGACTACTAAAAGTGCAGGAAAAAGAGATTTGTCTTTTAAGAGACCTTGGAGAATTGCCACTTAAAAGGTCTCAGAGATTTGCCGGCGTAGATTCTATCTTGACCTAATTGTCCAGCAAAGGTGAGTGCTAATGTTGTTGTCCTTGACTAGCTTTTATGTGTGTGGCCTTCATTTGGACTTTTCCTGCAAAGCTGTGTGCACAGGAATATATACAATAGATTATGCATGCAAGTGTAAATGGCCATATGCAGATATTTGCTAAAGAATGGTATGAAATGTATGCAAAAATAGATAGACCATGTCCTGAGTGGTTGAGGATCCATTGAGGATATGGCTTGGCCGCTTCACCATGCCCTTTGAGGAACTAGAAATGCAGTCTTGACTTAGGGATTCTGACCTGTAAACTCTTCAAAGAGAACCGTCAGGTGTGCATCTTTGTCCCTCTGGTCAATGATCATACGCCCGGGATTCTGACTCATGACTTGAATTATGCCTTATCTGGCTGAAGGATGATCATCTGAAGTAATGCCGCCTTATTGCTCCAGGCATCGGAAGACATTGTTTTAAAGGTAGTGCGTCCCTTGTGGATTTTCACACTATCTTTTCTTTGTGGGAAATGCGTCCCTTTAGGGATTTTCACATAACCCCCTGTGCCTAACTTTTGCATGGAATGGACCCAACCCAATCCAGTGACTTTTATTTATTTGATTTTTTTATGTAGGGAAGACTGCCTATCTCCAGATTTTCACCCTGCCCTTTGGCCTAACTTTTACTTAGAAAGTTAGTTACAGTTTTCATCTCTAACGGCTTTTTTTTTCTTTTTTCTTTTTTTTAAAGGCTAAAATCCTTTTTTTTTGAATAATGGTCATATGGATTTTGTGCTGACGAATAGCTCAAAGCCGATATTGGGGCAAGTCTGCTGAAGCATCAAGATGAAGATGGCAATGAGGGCCACTTATAGTAAATTGCACATATGCGAAGAAAAAACAATGCGCTACTTTTTATACTGGAACTTAAACAATTTTGAGTATGCAAGATAAAGTGCTTTGCTTACGTTAAAATATTATTGCATAAATGCATATGTTCCAGTCTGATTTTATCACGCATGATCATCATTTGGCATTAATCTCAAAAATACAAGACCCTATCTAATCTCGAGATGGATCTTGAAATCATCAAACTCTTGTTATCAACCAGTTCTCTCGGGTTTTCGTGGTTGAAAATTTTCTCTCTGCTCTTAATTTTTGCTCGAATACTCTTTTTCTTTTTTCTTTCTTTAAGCACATTCTAGATGCAATGTTGGGGACGAGATTTAACTCAAATGCATTGTGGCTCCCCGCTTGAAGCTCAAGAAACATCATATGCCTCTTCCTACGTACCAAATCTTATTAGAAGGTCATCTCCACTAATTAGATAAGACTGAACCAAGAATCAAAAGGTCTTACTTTGGTTATAGCATTAGGCTTAGGTAGATGGCTATCAAAGGAGGATCAGGTTGCTAGAGAAAAATAGCCGTAATATTTACTCGACTGATGGAGGACCATCCTAAGCTCAATTGCGTACTAAAAAGGTATTCTTGAATTTGGATTTGATAATACTTTAACTTATCAAGCTCAGAATAATAATTAAGTTAAAGTGATTGCCACAGAAACTCATCAAGAGATTACTATCTTGAGCTCTACTTTTTCTTTTTCTTTCCTTTTCTTTTCTCTTCATCTTTCTTTTTCACTTTCTTTTTTTTCTTCCCTATCTTTTTTTCTTTTTTTTTTTTCATATTTCTTTTTCATCATTTTTTCTTCTCGCGAGCTCATGTCTTTGGAACATGACTAATACCCTCTTCCCGAAGTGTAAACTCATCATTATCAGGGAAATTTTTTATAACCCAAAGAATTTTCAATGATGGACATCCATCCGTACTAGAATGGCCATTCTTTTAAGGGGAGGCAAAAAAATCATTTTAGGCAAGGGGACAGTTTTAACATGTGTAACAATAAAATCGGTATGCATTTAGCATACCAACATAAAGGCCCAATGGGCTAGCAAGCGATTGCGAAATAAAGGTAGAAAACAGTCATTTAGAGAGCTATATAAAGAAGGGCTGCCTAAATCATTTTCTAGGTTTCATCTTATCCAGGGATCGCTTTGATGGGTAATCAGAAAGGTTCTAGTGCTCTTAGTGAGTTTTCATCCAATCCCCTAATTGCATCTATTTTTTTTCACTACTTTCTATTTTTATTTTCAGATCTCAGAATTTTCCTCACTTTAGGAGTTATATCAGATGCTACAGGATCTCGAGATTACTTGAAGGAGTATTCATTAAGTTAATATCAAATGTAAATGACTTGTAGTTGTGATCATGCATAATGAAATCATGAGAACATAACAAAAAGCCATTAATATAATTAATGTAAACAGTACTGCATACATCAAGACTAAAAAAAGTTCAAATATGAAAAGCATATCTACTAAAAGGTTTGCTCCCCTATTTCCTACGGCGGTCTGGATCAGTAATCTATTTGTTATCAATGAGATCCTGAATATGGTTCCTCAGAGTTCGACATTCATCAGTGTCATGCCCTGTATGCTGATGGTAAGCACAGTACAAATCTGCTCGATGATCGGGATGTCCTTGACTTTTAGCAGGCTTAGCAGGCATTGGTTGTAGCTTGCTTCCTTCATCAACCTTTTAAGTACCCAAGACAGTGACTTGCCTAGGTTGGAGAAATGCCTTTGGTCTGCTTTGGTAGCTACTATATCTACGGTGTTTCAAGACCGATTCCCATTACCGGACTCTACTGACTTTCCTGCCCCTGATTACCGTAATTTCTCCAGGCATAATTATCATTGTTGGCCTTCCTTGCTAGGTACTCTCCTTCGGCTTCTATGGCTATGTCTTTCAAGAACTCCCAGACCCTTCATTTTTAATCCATCTTTCAGATGTGGGCTGGCATTCCTGATAAACAGCCTTATCTGGTCCGGAGTGTCCGGTTTCCTCTTCATCTCCATTACCCGATTTCTCCATCGGGTTGGGTAATCATGAAATGACTCCCCTGACTTTTGCTTGAACAGTTCTAGATCTTTCAGGGTTACCTCCATCCTCGTGCTGCAATCATATAACATGAAAATAATTGCATCATGTATGACAAGTCAATTAAAATGACATAATAAAAATATGCAATCTAATTAATTAACAATTTAGCATGCATAAAAAAAAACATAATAATAATAAAATTCAACATGCATAACAAGCATAAAATAATGATGATAGAATTCAATCATGCATGAAAATATAAATAATAATAGTAATAATAAAATTGAAAAAAATAAGGATAATAATAATAATACTAATGATGGTAGTAACTACAATAATAATAATAACAAAGAATATGAACAATCAATAATAATAATAATAATAATAATAATAATAATAATAATAATAATAATAATAAGATACAATAACATCAAGGAATATGAACAATCATATAAACATGCAAGAGCAATAGGAAATAAAATTAACATGGCATGTTTAAGGCATGATAATAATAATACCAATAATAATATGGACAATCACATAAGCACATAATAATAATAATAATAATAATAATAATAATAATAATAATAATAATAATAATAATAATAATAATAATAATAAGATATGAACAATTCAATATGAACAATATGAACAATTAAATAAGAAATAAGAAGCAAAAAAAATAGATCTAAGAGAATTCACATGTTAACTAATTAAATAAAAACAAAAGAATAAGAAAATAAGAAGAAAATGATAGAACTAAAAGAATTTACATGTTAACTAATTAATTGGAAACAAAAAAAATGAAATTAAAAATTAAATTAAGAAATTGAGCCAAAAATGTTTACCCTCAAATTTTAGCTTGATGAAATGAAGGTAGATGATCCCATTCCTTGTTTTGATTGTAAGAATATATTAGAAAAATGAAATATTGAAAATGAACTTTTACTCGAAAATGAACTTTTAATTTATTTGTCCTAAAGTAAAAAAATTGTTAATTGAAAGGAAGAAAATTCTCAAAAACAAAAATTTATCTTTTTGCCTTAAGAATTCACTTGGAAAAATTTTTTTTAGAAAAGTTGAGAGAATTTTGTTGGAGAGAAGAAAGAAGAAGAAAATTAATTTTTCTCAAGAAAAATCTCTTTTTAATTCTCCTCTAAAATTCCTTTTATTCCTCTCCAAAAAAACATATTTTTTTAATCAAAAATTAAATTGATTTATTTTCAATAAAACCAAAAAACTAAAGAAAATCAAAGGCTTGAAATTTTAAAAGTTTTACCATTGAATTCTACTAAAAAAATTGAAGAAATATGAATTTTTGGGGCAAAAATTGTTAAAAATGACTAACAGGAAGGGGGAAGGGCATGCTGGGCGAGCGACGGGTGTCGCTACATCCAGTGCGCGCGCAACATGCTCAGGCGACGCCCAGGGCGTTGCTCGCGTTGATGCGCGCTGGCGCAGCCCGACATTCGAACGATTTTTTTTTCTATAAAATACAAAAAATTAAAAACTCACTTTTTTTACCCTAAAAATAATTTTTAAAACATTTTTAAAATATTTGTAAAATACATTTTTATTTATTCCTAACACATCAAAATGACAAGGAAATTTTCACTTCCGACTTTCATTCTTTTTGCCTATAAATCGACACATTTAATTTCATTATTGGATAATCCTGATCAAGGCTACTCGGGACCCGGTGTCTACAGAGATATTTTTCTCGCTCCTGACCCTTTATGAACTGTTTTTTATTTTTCACCTGAAAGCTTCTGTTGCGAGCACAACAGTCATTGCGCTCGCAACACTGTATGGATTTTAAAAATTATGGGCAAATTTCAAACGTTTTGAACCCCTCTTTTCCCATTTCAAACCTACCTCTTCACCTTGTTTACTAAATTTCAATAAAATCTTTCAAATTTTTACGTTTTCTCTGCAATTTCTTCTTCTACAACTTCCTTTCTTTGATTTACAATGGTACGTTTGAAGAAGATGGCTGATAATAGGGTGGGGAAGGAAGCTACTACATGCTCTCAAGTTTCAGGTTTTACAGTTCTTTCTAGGTTGTATAAGTGTCCCTTTACTCTCTTTTTTGATGAAGAAGGTAAGAAATTTGAATATTTTTCTCAAAAAGAGATTGTTGGCATGTTACATTTAGATTTTGACTTATTAGAAGCACTGTCTATTAGTCAAGAAATTGGAAAATTATTGAAATTCATGAAATGGGAACACTTTGCTCATATGAAATTGCCTGTTAGGAGAGATTGGGGTCTTGAATTTTTTGTTACATTAGCTTATGTTGATAATAGAAAGGTGCAGTTTCAGTTTAGGCATGAGGGAACTGAGTATACATTTGCTTTTCCTGAGATGCACGATTGGCTTGGTTTTTCTTTTGATAGGTAGGTATTTTTGCCTCAACACTTTGTTGCCTCTGATTGTTGGAAAAAATTGGCTGGTTTAGGTAGTTTTGCACCTATAAACTACAATAATAGGTTATTTTAGAGTAATGCTATCATGCTTTTTCACAAATATTTGTGTAATGCTTTGTTTGGACGCATTAAGAATAATAAAGTCCAAATAAAGGATCTTTTTGTGATGTCCTTGTTGTAGGCTAAGAAGACCTCGTGTTCCATGTCCTTCATTTTCGATGGCCTATACACAACTTCTATGTCCAAGAATAAAACAATTGACATGGGGCATATAGTGACATGCATTATCTTAGGTTGTTTGGGCCAGTTACATGGTTTTAAACCAGAAGAAGTTGAGCGAATTCAATTGCTTGCTGCAGTGTTTTTGAAGAATTCACAATTGATTTCGAGGGTTGGTTGGCTGCCACGCTTTTTATCTTATGAAGAATGTACTGCCAAATCCTTGGGAAGAAAGGATAAGGCCCTAGCACAGGTCCCTGACGCTTCCTCCAACGATGATTCAAAGAATGAAGATTCTAATTCTGGAGCTGAGGCAGGGCGCAGTTCTATAGGTTTGAAGCAAGTCCTTACACATTTGGATGCCATGGATGCTACAAACCAGAGTTTAGCTGTCAAGGTGGGCAATATGAAGACACAACTGCTTGATTTGAGTCAAAGTCACTAGCATTTGAGTCGCAAGTTAATGTCTTTCTTCCATAAGCAGAAAGTTGAGTTCACTCCTTTATCGCCGAGTTCGCCTAGTGGCACTTCTTGAGGGCGTTTTCCTTACCATTTCTTTTAATTTTGGGTTTCACATTGTGGGCAATGTGAATTTTAAAGTGTGGGGGAGGTATATTAGTATTTGTGATTATATTTATGTGCATATGTTTGGTATATGTTATTGTGTTGATATGCATAGGTGTTATTGCATTTTAAATTTGAGTATATGCATGTTTGTTTTACTTTTATTTTTTCCACATTTATAAGTAGTTTCTTTACATGTTAATCTTGACTATATTTGAGTTAATTTTGATGTTAATAATTACGTTTTGTATGCTCAATTGGTTGAATTTTAAAGTTTCATGTAGCATATGTTTTAGATTTTCTTTTTATCTCTTTCTAATATTTATAAGGTCTATAGAATATTTAGTCAATTTTCTAGTTAAGCTAAAATGCTAGGATGGTTACGATTTAAGTTTAGGTTCTAAAGAGTTAAGTAGCCTTATGGAAACTATATCCATATTACGAATAGCTTGCTTTTCAATAATGGATGAGGACATAAAGAAAAAGAAAAAGAATAAAAGAAAAGACAAAGAATGCTTGTTGGTGTCATGCGTTTCGAGTAAGTTGTGTCTAAGTGAGTTTGTTCCTTATTTACATTCATTTGGAAAGAATGTGTGATGTCACAAGAAGAATAAGAAGAAAAAACAAGAAGAAAAAGAAAAAAAAATAGTGGGATGGAGCATAAAATGCACCCACTACAAATAAAAAAAAGTATCTAAAAATGCTATGATAATTGCAAGTGAATACGTGTGCTTAATCTTTGTCTTAAATGGCTACTTTTGTTTGTAGAATTTCTAAATTTGAAGACTAACATTTTAGCTAGATAGCTTGATTAGCATCTTGACTCTATATTCATTGATCTTGTTGTTAATAGATTGAGATAATTTGCAAATTTATTACGTATATTATGCAACTTGTTGTATCTATCATTGTTAAGCATTGGGAGTTTAGTTGTTAACTATCATTTCTTTAACTTTTTTATAGTTAAGAGAACTTGTTAAGTTTGCTACTATTTTAGAGAAGATAAAAAGTGTGTTTAGTCTCATACCTAAATTTTTGATTTTGTTCTTGAGGACAAGCAAAATTTTAAGTGTGGGGGATTTGATATGAGCTTGAAAAGTTCATATATTGTTTATGTTGTATATAATTTTTTGATGTTATATGTTTAGTTTTAGTTATTTATGTTTAGAATTTGGTATATTTTATGTTTTGTTTTGTTTGTGTGATTATAGGAGTAAATGGAGGAAGAACTAGGAAAAAGGAGGCAAAGAAAGCAAGGAAGCCAGTGTGTTGTCGCGAGCGCAACCTCTAATGGGTAAGAAGAAGCAAGGAAGAGTATAAGGAAGAATCTAAGCAAGAGGACCCATGCTCTGTTGCAAGTGCGATAAAGGAAGGTTATGCATTTAAATTTCAAACAAGCTACAAAGGGACATGACCTTTCATTAAGGGTTGTGTACCTCTAGAAGGGTGCTTGAAGGGTTACATTGTTTTGTAAAAGAACTATAAAGGCAATGAAGATTAGAAGATCAGGGAGTTAGTTTTTTTAAAGTTTTTGAATATTTTTAAAGAGATAGTTTTGTAGAAGGAAATACAATTAGAAGTTAACTTTTGAAGAGAAGACAAGATCAAGGAGGAAGAAGAACTTTTAATGAGTAAAGGATTGAGAGATCATCTTTTATTTATCTTTTAATTGTTCTTTTCTTCTTTGTAATTGCTTGAATGATGTTTCTAGGAACTTGAAAAATTATGTTAATATTTGTTTATTCTCATTAATACACGTAATCTTTAATTAGTTACAGAATTCTTTAATAAGATTATTTGTATGATCTTTATAAGTGAGAGTATAGTTCGAGAGATATATTCTTTCTTAAAGCTATTAGAAATTCATTGTCATAACATTTGCTAGGGAGACTAGGATGATTATGATAGTTGTTATAGGTTGTTTAATATTCTTAAAATATGTAAATATAATACTCTAATTTTTATAATGAGAGTTAAGGGTTAGAAATTATACTTGCATGTTTTAGGCATTCTACTTCATGTCGAGAGACTGATTTAGAGCTTCATGTCAACTTAACTTGCATATTAAAGATTAATTTCAGACTAAGAGAATATTTATCAATTTTCACATTTGTTAAATCAAATTATTATTTATATTTGTCTTCTTTGAGCACAATTAAAGTAGGATTAATAAATAACTTAGTCAAAATATAATACCAATAGTTTAGTCTTTTTTACCCAAATTAGTGAACTTTGTAAACAAGATTGAGATCAAGAAATAGTGAGTAGTAACCCAACATGTTCCTCAAGGGAACAATATCTTAAGTACTAAATGGTAAACCGTGCACTTGCGGATTTAACGTACAACAATATTTGCTAGCCAATTTAGGTAATGTACCTCTTTGATCGTCCCTACTTTGAATAGCCAATCCACCTTTCAGAGATGAACTTATTCCAATCAAAGGTGTGCCTTCTTAATTTTTACTTTACTGGCTGGAACTTCAAATCTATATTGAGCTTGTAGATTATGACATTTGGATTTATACCAGAGATATCCTTTAGTGACCAAGCAAAAGAGTTTTGATTTATCATCAACATATGTGTGACTTTTCCCTTATACTTTTAGCCACGTTTTACCTGAGATACTTCATAGGCAATCAGATCTCCTTCAGGGTTCATTCTTGGCTTTTCTCCTTCTTTCTCTTCCATGGGCTCAATAAGGTATGTTTGTTTCCTTTCTTTTATAATTGGACATATAAGCTTCCCTTGAGGACTTTTGGTTATCTCTAAGTATGGCCACTCCATACTCTGCTAGCACTTTTATTATCATGTACCTAATACTCATAATAGTTCTGATTTGATGGATCTTCCAAAAATGGTATTGTATGCAAAGTGTATGTGTAATGGCCGAATTTTACCCTAGTAGCAATTGGTCTAATTGAGGGTAAAATTTATTTAAGTTTGTTAATATTGGACTTAAAAGTAGTAAAAGGTCGACTTGATTGCATATAAGAATAAGTTTAAGTGACTAAATGGGTAGATGTGCATGATTAGAGTTAAGTGAGGTGATTAGTGCTAATGGAATAAGAATTTTGTTAATTTGGATTAAGGGAAAGTAGTGGATTACATGTGTCCTTTATTGGCTTTGCCAACACACTTGTTCCATGTAATATATAGGCATAAGGAGAGAGAAAGTTTTACTTTCTACTTTTGGTCTTCATCTTCTTCGGCTACTCTTCTCCATTCTCTTCAAGCTTTCTTCTTTTCCATTAGTTAAGATACACAAAATTCTGCTAAGTGATCAAGTATTTCTAAATTGCACGCTAATTGTTAACATTAAAGGTAAAGGGTCTAGTAATTGGGTTCTCATCTTCTTCTACTATTTTTCTTGTTATTAGTTTGTGATGAATTAGTAATTGATCATTGTTTCCAAATCCTGAATTTGGTGATAGCTGTAGTTGAAGGATCAAAGAAAGATAAAGGAAAGGCTAAGGTAGGAGAGCCTAGCACCAAGTGACAAAGAGGAGCTAAGAAGAAGAGGTTTGGGAACTAATTGTGTTCTGTGTGTGCAAATTAATTGACTATGTGCAAATTAATTTACTATGTGTTAAGTATGTTTGAATTATGCTATGAGATATTCGAATTGAAGAAATGAATGCATTGAATTATGATGATTGCTATGAATTTATTGAATCCTAATTTCGGGTGAATTGTGGATTTGCAAATAAATGAACTTGTTGAGGAATTGCTATTGGCATGTTATACATATTTGAGTTAAGAATGTGTAGGTTGAGTTTGTTGAGAAAGTTGTGTTAAGTGAGCTAGTTGGGAAGTGTATAGTTAGTAAGTTCCATTTCGACCTATTGGTATTGTCAATGTAATCATGTGAGTTCATAAAGTTTACCGAGAAAAAGGAGATTAATGGGTTGATATTGCCATGTTCATGTCTTAAAGTGTGGTGGACGTAACTTTGATGTTGAGACCTTTTAGGTCATTAAAAGTGGTTTGTAATGTAGTCAATTTTCTATAGGAGGGCCTTTAGGAGCAAGTCATGTTCCTTTGGCCATAACTCCTTGAGATGTAATTCAATTGAGTTGTGGTTTGTGTAGTTATGAAGTTTACATACATATGAGTAAATTGTTAGAAGGTTATGTTAATCAAAAATGGCATAATGAATAAGTTAGAGGTCATGGAAAATGAAAATGAGGATAAGGGGTTTTGAATTGGTAGGTTAAGTGCTTGAGTTTAGTGTTTTGCCAAAAGTTTGGTGTATGTCAAGGTGATAATGGATTGATTGCCACCGCGAGGTATGCCCAAGTACATTCTGTCGAATTGAAATTTGCATGTCATGGTCACAACCAAATTGGTTATCACCGTGAGATACATCTGTTTTGCATTCTGTTTTGGGAGGTTGGCATGTCACGGTGACAACCTATTTGATTGACACTATGAGGTGCTACAGATTGTATTATGTTTTGGTAACTTAGGTATGTCACTATCACAACCAAATGGTTGTCACCGTGAGGTACCTTTGGTTTACATTCTGTTTTGAGGTTAGAGGTATGTCACGGTCACAACCAAATGGTTGTCATCATTAGGTACCCCTGAATTGCATTCTATTTTGTAACAACCTAAGTCACGATCACAACTAATTGGTTGTCACCGTGAGGCATATGAATAATGTGTAATTCTTTATAGAATATTATTTAATGTTATATTCTGATTTGGAATGGAACTTATGTTAGTATATCAACATCATTTAGACCTATAATATGAATGTGAGCTATGTGAATGTGTATAATTAGATGAGATTGTATATAAAGAGAATGTGAACATAAGTGTATACTTATAAGCGTATGCGATCTATTATATATTAAGCTCTATCACATATGACTATGTGAATAATGTAAATTGTAATTGAATAACATATAACTAGAAATAATAATTAGCCTGCGAGTCAAGTAGTGGATAGATAGGCATGCCTATAGGGTCTAAGAAGTGTGGCCAATAGTGTCTGATTCCTTAGGGAATCTTTTATTTACTTGAATCCTTATTGGGTTCACTTATAATATATATATTGTACTAATTATTCTTGTACCTATGGGTACTAATTACGAGTGTGTATCTTCGGATATGAAATGATTGTGGTACTTTTGAGTACTGATTGCGATACCCGTTATCTACGTCATTGAGTTACAGGCAAGGCTAACAATGATAATATTATGATTGGAAGTGAATGAAATATTTATGTGAATATGAGTGCGACATGCAATGGATTGACATATGATGCTACCATGTGAACATGAATCACTTGTAAACTGTATGCAAAGCAAGAGGTGTGATATGCTCTATTTTTATTATGTTAATACCTAGATATGTTAATGAAGCATGATTGTAGAAGCCTGACTAAAGTGTATGCATGTTGTGAAATAACAACTATTATGAATGCTTATAAGCTATAGATATATGTATATTGTATTTTGTATGTTGTTCCCCACTAAGAGTTATCGCTTAGCACGAGCTTTCTATTCTGTGTAAGTTCTGTAGCGAGGTGACCTTGAAGGACGGATCCGCACCACAATCGGTCAACACACTAGGACTTGATTAGTGTAGGTTTTTGATATTTTGTATATTGGTATATGTTTATGTATGTAGCCATTTTGGATATGTAACACTATGTTATGTAACAAATAGTCAGGCATGAAATTTTAAGTAAGGGTTTTGTGTAAGAACATGAGATTGGATGTGTATTTCGTGGCATGTGTGAACGAAATTTATTAACTCAGGATGTACGTGTGTTTAATTATGTGATGTACACGTGTGAAGTGTTTTGTAGTGGCCGTTCTCGATTGCCACAGTAAAGTTGTGCGATCAGACGGGAATGGGCGTTACAGTATGTCTATAACCATGAAGGTGCATTTATAAGTATGCATAATGGCTTTATCTCCCAAGTTAATAAAGAGATTAATGGAGCTTGTAACAGGAATGGTTGCATTGCCTAGACTAATCAGAGGGATGTTATTAGGTTTCAATTTGTTGATCGATAGGCTCACCTTTTTGTATGCCTCTAAAGTGAGCACATTAATGACCCTGCCATTGTCTACTAAAATTCTCTTCGCTAAGAAATTATTGATTGTAGCTTAGATCACAAAGTCATCCTCATGAGGGAATTGGATATCCTCTGCATCTTCTAGAGATATGATAATTGAGAATAACTTGTCAGATTGAGCAAAGAAATAAATCCCCTTTCGCCTTTTCTTTCTTTTTAAGAAATACTCCTCGTAAGAGGATCCACTTGTAATCATATTAATGACTTCTGCTATAAGTCATTGTCGATTTGCATTTCTTAGCTTTATTCCCTTTTTGTTGTCTGATTCCAATTTATCTCGATTGATCAGAGATCTAGACTAGCTTTCAAGCTACTGCTCGATGAGCCTTTCTGCAAGAGCCACTCTATCTCACCTTTGAAGGCCTTGCATTCGTCTATTGTGTGCCCTATATGTTTGTGAAAATCACAAAATTTAGTTTTACTCTTTCTCGTATTTGTCCGATCAGACATTCTCTTCGACCAATTGACTTTATTGTGCTTCACTTTGATCTACATCATCACGTAGGGAAGAGATAAATTGAGTGTGGTATAGATTTTAGCCGAAAAATAACATGGTTTTCAAAACTTCCTTGCTCATATTTTTTCCTTTTTCCAATGCTTTCAAGGTATTAGTTTTTTTCGAACTTCGAGTTGCATGTCCTTCACAATTGACAACACAATGTCCACCTCAAGAGTTTGAGTTTTGCCAATCAATCCTCAGGGCATCATCCAATTAGATGTATTAGTTTGCTCTGTCCATCAAATCAACAAAATTGGTTAAAGGTCCGGTGGCCAAAGACTGAAATAGTGGCAGTTTTCTTGCACTTCTTGCTAAGGCAAAAGTTGCAATTTTCGAGTGGAGGTTCTTAATTTTTGAGGCTAATGTCTGAAACCTATCTACACAGTCTCTAAGACTCTCATAAGGTCATTGCATCATGTTACATAAGTCATTTACTGTCTTGAGTGTTCTAACCTGAACCATGTACCTGGATGTGAACATGTCTTGTATCTGCTTGAAAAGATTAAGATTTTGGAGGGAGGTCATGAAACCAATCTAAAGTATCTCTAGCCAATGTTGTGAGAAATACCTGATAGAAAATTTTGTCATCAAAGCAGTACATTTAGATCAGAGTGAGATACTCTGACAGATGACATGCCAGACCTATTTTTCTAGTATACCTTGGCATCCTTATCTCTTAGAATCTTTTGGGAAGTTTTGCTTCTTTAGTTTCAAAAGAAAAGAGGAAAAGGTATTTCCTTCAAACATGGGTTTCTTGGGATGACACAATCCAAATTTTTTTATTATTTGGAGGAACTATTTTTCATCTTTATTCGCAATTGAACTTATTGGTTTCTCTTTTGTTGTTGATATTTTCTTTCAGAGAGTCTCCCACAGAAACCAAAGGTGACCGGGATGGTATGTAAGCTCTATCATATGCATTGTAGGCATCATTCCAGGGTCGGAAAGGAATTGCTCATTTTACCCTTTTCCCTTATAAGAGTATTCACGCATATCTAATTGAGTTCTAGACCAGTTTTTCCCTTCTTCAATGACTATGCCTCAAGATCGGAGTCTTACTCTTCCTTCTTTTTGCCCCGTGCTCTCTGTCTTGTAGTATCTCACAAAGGACTAAGGCCTTCTTTCTTTTCTTATTGAATGCATGATCTTGCCCTATAACTTGTAACCAAAACCTTTCATGAGGGCCTTCAGGTCTTTCATAGTTATGAGGGTAGAGTCCTTTAAATGACCATCAACACCGAAAACTTCAGAACGCTGCAAATGTTGGGATCATTTTGGAGAATCTTCAATAGTCTCTTCTCAATGAAAGCACAAAATGATAATCTCAAAAAGATTGAAAAAAGTAAAGTTAACTTAGAAGACCTCTAATCGGATGGACCGAATGCACCAATCTGATAAATACCTGTCCAGGTGATCAAAGAAAGAACTTAACCTTGAGTGGCAGGGGATAAGCACTCTAAAACTTAAGTCAGATAGGTTTAAAAATATAAATGTAGTGAGAGAGAGTGTCAAATATGTTCAGGGAGTTTACCGTTGAAATGAATGGACTATTTATAGTCTCTCACATGTAGCGTGTTGGGATGTGTCCAATCAAGTATTTGTACAAGCTACTCCTGTAGCTGTATCATTCGTGTTGGGTTTTATGCAGAATAATGCAAATTAAACGCAGCGGAAAAATAAAACCCGAAAAACAGGATCCATGTATTTCGATTGATTCAAATGGAAGTGATAAGATTTACTAACCTTTTCTGTGTGGGAAGCTGAATTAAACACCTTTAAATCGAACTGAAGACGTTGCCTTTAACACGAACGTCCTCTACTGGTATCCACACGCACGAACAAAATGAACCAAAGTTGCAGGAGTGCTAGCTCCCTTTAGATATGAATGGATTTTTATGATTTTCTTCTTTTCTCAAAGAAGAACAATGGTAGCTGTATTTTCTCTCTAGAAAATTAACTAGAGTAAATGTTTCTTATTCTCAATAATAAGTTATGCTAGCTAGGGTATCCAATGTTAGTATCCTATGTTGGTATCCAATGTTGGTATCCAATATTTTTAACCACCTTAAAACTCTCATTCCTTTTGAAAAACGGAAATTGAGTTTTGATAAGAGTGAATAACAAGAGATAATAGCCCAATAGCCCAATAAAATCCATATTGTTCATTTTGGTCTTGGTGTGTGACCCAATAGGTTTATATTATGTTGGCAGTGGGCCTTATCCCATAATAAGCCCACAAGTCATAATTGGTCTCTAGCAAGACATTATGACTACCCAAATAATATAAATATCGTTAGTCCGATTTTAACCTGTCAATAGAACATGTTATTATCCTTTTGTCACACGATATCTTGTTCGAACATAAGTCATGGTCCATGTCAAACTTAAATTGTTCAAACATATAATTTCTCGATCACTAAGTAGACTGATAAAATCAAATGACATTGATCACACTATCAATTCATTTGAGCACGGCCATGCATTTTATAGTCCTACTCATCGAGGGGCCCAATAGATATCTCTCTCATAAGAGGGACAAATTCCATCTTGATTATACATTTTCCTCTGCATAGTTCTCATTATGTCCAATCATATTCTTTATAATTATCCGATTAAAGATAACGTTTGATTATGTCAAAACATAATGTTCCTTATGTAGGAAACCAGATAACCTCAGGTCAAAGATTCAATAACATATCTATTATAAGAACACTTATAACATTATCCCATGAAGTGATCTTATAGTGGGTCTATCCAGTACTTTGTTCTCTAACAAGTACGTATAGATTTGATTCATATCATCATATATAATCATACCATGATTATCAATGCAAATCTATACTAGTCTTAATTTATCTTTATGCCCTTTAGTGATAAATGACTAGGGACAACATGAATAACATTATTATTCATAAACATTACAATAATGTAACATGCCAATAATATTAATGTGAAGAAAATCATTATATAAATGAAATGTAATGATTACATCAAGGTCCAAATGTTTGGCCTAGGGCATAACCACTAACAATCTCCCACTTGCACTAGGCCCAATCATACATGTATCTAATACCCATTGACCTAGTATGTCCATCATGTTTGGCTTGTGGGAGAGCTTTGGTAAGTGAATCATCGATGTTATCATCAGTAGGTACTCTGCATATCTTGACGTCTCCCCTCTCAATTATTTCTCTAATGAGATGAAAACGTCTGAGTATATGTTTTGATCTCTGATGAGATCTGGGCTCCTTAGCCTGTGCAATAGCACCATTGTTATCACAATAAAGATCCACTGGGTTGCTTATACTGGGTACCACTCCAAAATCAGCAACGAATTTCTTGATCCATACTGCTTCTTTAGCTATATCTGATGCTGCTATATACTCAGCTTCTGTTGTAGAATCAGCGACAGTGCTCTGTTTAGAACTTTTCCAGCTGACAGCACCTCCGTTTAACACAAATACATACCCTGACTGCGATCTAAAGTCATCTTTGTCAGATTGGAAGCTTGCATCTGTATAACCATTTATTACTAGCTCATCTTCCAATCCTCCATATATTAAGAATGCATCCTTGGTTCTTCTTAAGTACTTAAGGATATTCTTGACAGCTATCTAGTGACTTTTACCGGGATCTGACTGGTATCTGCTCGTCATGCTTAAAGCATACGAAACGTCTGGACGAGTGCATAACATGGCATACATGATTGATCCTATTGCCGAAGCATAAGGAATCTTACTCATGCGATCTCGCTCATCAGTTGTTATTGGACACTGAGTCTTGCTAAGAGCAATGCCATGAGACATTGGCAAAAATCCTCTTTTGGAATTTTGCATGCTGAATCTATTTAGCACCTTATCTATATAAGTGTTTTGACTCAGACCAATTGTCTTTTTAGATCTATCCCTATAGATCTTAATTCCAAGGATATAAGAAGCTTCGCCCAAATCTTTCATTGAAAAAGATTTCCCTAACCATTCTTTTGTCTTTTGCATGATAGGGATGTCATTTCCAATGAGTAATATGTCATCGACATATAATACTAGAAACATCATAGCACTCCCACTAACCTTCTTGTATACACAAGGTTCATCTTCATTTTTGATAAACCTAAACTCTTTGACTGTTTCATCAAAACGAAGATTCCAGCTCCGAGAAGCTTGCTTCAATCCATAAATGGATCTTTGCAGCTTACGTACCTTCTTAGAATTCTCAGGATAGACAAAACCCTCAGGTTGTGTCATATACACATCCTCAAGTAAGTTTCCATTAAGAAACGCTGTTTTGACATCCATTTGCCATATCTCATAGTCATAATATGCAGCAATGGCAATAAGAATTCTTATAGATTTAAGTATTGCGACTGGTGAAAAGGTTTCATCATAGTCAATACCATGAGTTTGTTTGAATCCTTTTGCAACAAGCCTTGCTTTAAAGGTATTTACTTTGCCATCCATGTCGGTTTTCTTTTTGAAAACCCATTTGCACCCAATGGTTTTAATTCCTTCAGGTGGATCAATCAAGTTCCAAACTTGATTATCATACATGGATTGCATCTCAGACTTCATGGCATCTAGCCATTTCTGAGATTCTGGACTTGACATAGCATCTTGATAGGTAGTAGGCTCATCTTGATCCATGAGCATTACTTCACGACTATCTGTCACGAGAAATCCATATCTCTCGGGTTCATGTCGTATCCTATCAGATCTACGTGATACTTGTGTAGCAGATACAGGTTCCACAACAGTTTGTGAAACTTGTTGAGTTTCCATCAATGGTTCAATGTTTTCTTGTGGTTCTTGAATTTCTTCAAGTTGTACTTTACTCCCACTGGTTCTTTTAGAAATGTAATCCTTTTCTAAAAAGACACCATTTCGAGCAACAAACACTTTGTTCTCATAAGGGTTATAAAAGTAATATCATTTAGTTTCCTTAGGATATCCCATAAAAAGACATTTATCAGATTTTGGTGCTAATTTATCTGAGACCTGTCGCTTGACATAAGTCTCACAGCCCCAAATCTTTATAAAAGACAAATTAGGAATTCTCCCAGTCCATATCTCATATGGTGTCTTTTCAACAGCTTTAGATGGAACTCGATTCAAAGTGAATGCAGCTGTTTCTAATGCATAACCCCAAAAGGATAATGGAAGATCTGTTTGACTCATCATAGATCGTACCATATCTAATAAAGTTCGATTCCTCCTTTCAGATACACCATTCCATTGTGGTGTTCCTGGCGGAGTTAATTGTGAAACAATTCCACAATCTCGTAGATGGTTGTCAAACTCTTGGCTCAAATATTCACCACCTCGATCGGATCGAAGTGCTTTAATAGTTTTACCAAGTTGATTTTGTACTTCATTTTGAAAGGTTCTGAACATTTCAAATGATTCATGTTTATGTTTCATTAGATAGATATAGCCATATCTACTGAAATCATCAGTGAATGTTATGAAGTACTGAAATCCTCCCCTGGCATTTATACTTAATGGGCCACATACATCAGTATGCACAAGGCCTAATAAGTCAATGGCCCTTTCATTATGTCCAGTGAATGGATCCTTTGTCATCTTACCTAATAAACAAGATTCGCAATTATCAAATGATTCAAGATCAAATGATTGCAAAAGTCCATCTGAATGGAGTTTAGCTATGCGTTTCTTATTTATATGGCCAAGGCGACAATGCCATAAATATGTTGAATTTAAATCATTTGGTTTGGATTTCTTTGTTGTTATGTTATAAATATCATGATTATTGGATGTTTCTAGGTTTAGGACATAAAGCCCACAATATGAATCAGCAATACCATAAAGCATATCATTATAATAAATAGAACATTTCTTATTCTTAATAAGAAAAGAAAAACCTTCATCATCCAAACTTGAAACTGAAATAATATTCCTACTCAAACTAGGAACATAATAGCAATTGTTCAAAACTAACAAAAGCCCATTGGGCAAAGTTAACTCATAAGATCCTATAGCTAGAGCAGCAACTTTTGCTCCATTTCCAACTCGTAGGTCCACTTCACCCCTTTTTAGCTGCCTACTCCTTTTGAGTCCCTGCACATTAGTACAAATGTGAGATCCGCATCCAGTATCTAATACCCTGGAATTAGAAGTAGATAAGTTAATCTCTATAACATAAATACCTGAAGGAGTAGTCTCACCACTCTTCTTCTTCTTCAATTCTTCCAGGTAAAGCTTGCAGTTCCTCTTCCAATGACCAGGTTCATTGCAGTGGAAGCAAACTCCTTCCTTTGGAGGTTTAGCCTTGGGCTTGGGTTTGGGCTTAGGCTTACCACCAACTTTTGGCTTAGCCTTAGCATTACCCTTGACTTTCATGCCTTTCCCTTTGTTGACCATCAGAACATGGCCAGGCTTTTTGCTTATGCTTTGCTCAGCTATTTTGAGCATGGCATGCAGCTCAGCTATTGATTTCTCCATATTATTCATGTTGTAATTCATGACAAAATGGTCATAACTATCAGGCAATGAATTAAGGATCAAATCCGTTGCCAGTTCCAAACTGAGGGGAAATCCAAGCCTCTCAAGGTGATCAATATAGCCCTTCATTTTCAAAACATGAGAGCTAACTGAAGCACCTTCAGCCATTTTGCAAGAATGCAAAGCTTTGGTAGTCTCATACCTTTCTTGCCTAGCCTGCTGTTGAAATGTTTGCTTGAGATGAGTACTTAACTCATAAGCCTCCATGTTTTCCAGATGCTTCTGAAGCTCTGGAGCCATGGTAGCTAACATTAGACATCCAACATCCACAGAATCATCAACATGTTTCTTGAATTTCTCTTTGATTGCCCTTGTAGCATCAGCAGGTGGCTCATTGGGAATAGGCTCATCCAGCACATACAATTTCCTTTCTTGCTTAAGGACAATCCTCAAGTTTCTGAACCAGTCAAGGAAGTTTGTGCCAGTTTCTTTAAGTTTGTCCTTCTCAAGAACAGATCGCAGTGACATTGCAGAAGTGTTATTTGATGCCATTAATCTACAAACATGCAAGATAAATTATATTAGTACCAATTTCATTTTAGGTTTTCTTATAAACTCCCACTAAAATAATAACCCTTAATAATAATTACAATAATTATAATAATTTAGTGGGCTAAGATCCATATTTCGCTTAACTCTAAGTCAGCTTTGGCATGACGCTTAATGTTAAGTTATTTAGGTAGGTAGCTCATTTACCAATTATATCTTATATAACTCTTAGATTATTTATGGGATTTTGACATCATATGTCCCGGCATGTTATAATCCCATCTTATGCCCTTAGGCCCAAAACCGTTTTGATAGCCTAAGTAAGTCTAATCATTTTAAACATATGAGTAGCACCATTACTCATCTTGCCTTACTAGGATAACCTAATGTACTTCGCTTTGGGAGAACCCACATTTTGGTGATCTTAGTCTTGACAAGTGTTTTAATAATGGGTGGCATATGACTTAAAATTATGGTGAGGGATTTAATTTTAACTTATGATGTCTAATTATTTATATACATCATGCATCAATTCATACATGCCATCTCATACACATATATAAACATTAATCGCATCACATACTAAGAATATATGCATAATATATATAAAACCGTGTCATAGCATGGCCAAATCTACATTGATCCCCATAAGCCAATATGAAGATCAAAGGTCAATCCTAGGTGTGAGAATGGACTTGATTAAAATCTTCCATCTTGCACCTCCATCGCCATGGACTTGGATTGATCTCCATTGTTGCTCTTTGTCTTCATTACAATAATAAATACAAAGATATTCTACTACAACTATTGAATAAAATAAAGATTACAACTGAATAAACGACACGCAGGTCATATTTAAAATTACAAACCCTTAAATAGATAAAATAAAATTCATCCATAAAAAGGTTCAATTGGCCATGCTATGCACCATGCAAAGACATCATACATAAACATAATAAATCATATATTATTCATATCATGCATAATATACCTTATTTCATAAAATGATATATTAAAATTACCGAGTGATAATTATTAATGACATATAAGGGGTACGAAGAGGTAGCACGGCTGCCCCGTTAACCAGTTCATTACATTTAGTTAACTAGTTTATCGGTGTCGATTTTTTGATTTGGTTAACCAATAGTTTTTTTGATTAAAATTTATAACATACAATTATAAAAAAAATAGATAAAGTTCAATTCAATTTTAAATGTACAAATTAAGTAATTCGAAATAAAACTCACAAAATAAACATAATAAACCAGCCAAATTCATGTTCAACAAATTAATAGCTAATATTATAAAATGGATTTGATATTTTTAGAAATTAGCATGCTTAATTTTCTGCCCAAAATTCCAATCCTGTATCATTAAGAAACGATTTTGCTGATCATATCTACATTCGTTTAATTATACAGAATACCACCATAAATAATTTAGTATTAACCATATTAATACTTTTAGTTAATCATAATTAACAGAATCATATTAACACTTAATTGAGTTCATTAATCATATCAATATTATTTAATTTCGTAGCCCTTAAAATACCGGATTAAATATTACAAAGTTAATCTCGTTTTAGCACATGAAATCCATTCGTTTTTAACACTTAAAATCGAAATCAATCGCCAAGTATCAACATACAAAACGATCAACAGAATCATATATGTATAGATATATATCACATACATACATACATAAAATATTTGAATCAATCGAATATACAAGTGGCTCTGATACCACAGTTGGGTTTTATGCAGAATAATGCAAATTAAACGCAGCGAAAAAATAAAACCCGAAAAACAGGATCCATGTATTTCGATTGATTCAAATGGAAGTGATAAGATTTACTAACCTTTTCTGTGTGGGAAGCTGAATTAAACACCTTTAAATCGAACTGAAGACGTTGCCTTTAACACGAACGTCCTCTACTGGTATCCACACGCACGAACAAAATGAACCAAAGTTGCAGGAGTGCTAGCTCCCTTTAGATATGAATGGATTTTTATGATTTTCTTCTTTTCTCAAAGAAAAACAATGGTAGCTGTATTTTCTCTCTAGAAAATTAGCTAGAGTAAATCTTTTTTATTCTCAATAATAAGTTATGCTAGCTAGGGTATCCAATGTTGGTATCCAATGTTTTTAACCACCTACTCTCATTCCTTTTGAAAAACGGAAATTGAGTTTTGATAAGAGTTAATAACAAGAGATAATAGCCCAATAGCCCAATAAAATCCATATTGTTCATTTTGGTCTTGGTGTGTGACCCAATAGGTTTATATTATGTTGGCAGTGGGCCTTATCCCATAATAAGCCCACAAGTCATAATTGGTCTCTAGCAAGACATTATGACTACCCAAATAATATAAATATCGTTAGTCCAATTTTAACCTGTCAATAGAACATGTTATTATCCTTTTGTCACACGATATCTTGTTCGAACATAAGTCATGGTCCATGTCAAACTTAAATTGTTCAAACATATAATTTCTCGATCACTAAGTAGACTGATAAAATCAAATGACATTGATCACACTATCAATTCATTTGAGCACGGCCATGCATTTTATAGTCCTACTCATCGAGGGGCCCAATAGATATCTCTCTCATAAGAGGGACAAATTCCATCTTGATTATACATTTTTCTCTGTATAGTTCTCATTATGTCCAATCATATTCTTTATAATTATCCGATTAAAGATAACGTTTGATTATGTCAAAACATAATGTTCCTTATGTAGGAAACCAGATAACCTCAGGTCAAATGATTCAATAATATATCTATTATAAGAACACTTATAACATTATCCCATGAAGTGATCTTATAGTGGGTCTATCCAGTACTTTGTTCTCTAACAAGTACGTATATATTTGATTCATATCATCATATATAATCATCCCATGATTATCAATGCAAATCTATACTAGTCTTAATTTATCTTTATACCCTTTAGTGATAAATGACTAGGGACAACATGAATAACATTATTATTCATAAACATTACAATAATGTAACATGCCAATAATATTAATGTGAAGAAAACCATTATATAAATGAAATGTAATGATTACATCAAGGTCCAAATGTTTGGCCTAGGGCATAACCACTAACAATTAGGTCTGCAATTATATTAGGATTAGGTAGAGCCTAGGTGTAGATCGATTGGTTATAGTGGTTCGATTCAATTCGAATTGGATAATATCAATAATTTTATAAAAATAAATAAATATTTCCGTCTCAAAATAATAAAAATACTTTCTTTTCATCCTGTCCCAAAATATAAGACAATTGTTATTTTTATTTTACTATAAACTTATAAAATACCTATAATATCCTTATTTAATTTGTCAAATCCACAAATTGGCATTGAATTGTTTATATCATTTTCAAATAGGACTTAAAATATTGTGATCTAATATCTAACTTTATCTTTCTCTATTACGCCATACCTACTTCACTTAAAGTCATCAAGAAGGTTCCACTTGTCAAATTAATTTATGACAATTTACATTTCCAATAATATACATTACTCCCTCCGTTCCAGTATAGGAGTCATTTTTTAGGAGCACTGGTATTCCATTTACATGACGTTTTCTACAAAATAAATGCAGTATTAATTTTATTTTTCCATATTTAACCCTGTTTTGAAAAATCCAATTCATTTAACTCAAATTAATTCATCTCTTCATCTTTATTTTCCCAATATTCATATCTTCAAAACGTGAAGCATAAATTTAACTAATAAAAATTCATCTAATAGATTTAAGAAAAAAAAATGGAGAAAGAAAAAAACTCTGCCAATTTAGATTACAAACCAAAAATCACATCCAATGAAAAAAAGAAGAAAAACATGTTAAATTTTGATTTGAATAAACTTCCACCACATGATTTCGATTTGAACAAATTACCGGATGATAGAGGACACAAAGTTCTTGACAAAGAAGAGATTCAACAAGAGAAGATTCAACAAACAGTGGAAGATATATTAAAAATTTATTTTCCGAACTTCAGTGTCATCACCGGCGGCACCTCCACGAGGACACAGTCTCTTCTACCTCCACGATAATACAAGAAAAATGTCTTTCTCTACCTTCGCTGTTGGCATCGAATGCTTATAGGAAATGTTGGTTTGTGAAGAAATAATGTTTGATAGGAGTATGAAGAAGATAACATGAAAAGGCAGGAGTCTGGGTTGGAAGAGAAGATAACGTGACAAAGTAAAGTGAAGATGAAAGAAGCATAAAAATGGCAGAGGTGGAGTGTGAAAAAAGCAAAGTGAGAAGAGTTATCCACCACAAAAACAAAAAGTAAGAAAATCTTTTTATTTTAGCATAATATTAGTCCACCAAAAAGCAACATTTTTTGTCTTTTTTTTTTCACTACTAGTTGTAGTTTAATTACTTTCCAATACTTTATTCAAATTAGTACTTATAGCATAATTATTTGAATAGAAATAATATATTTTAGGCATAAATTTAACTATTTCACGTTAGTATCCCATGAATATTAGATATAGTAAATGATTTTACTACTCCATGGAGTATTGGATACATTACCTTTAAATTTTTAGATAAAGGAAAATTTTATTGAAGTAAATTGCATATGATTAAAAGAAAAAAGATCTTACTTGCAAGTCACATATGAATAATTACAAATATTACCAAGAACTCGACATATTTGAACTATAAACAAGCTAATTTAAATAATTGAGAACTTCTTGTACCAAATGAGGATCACATTTCATTTGAGTAGGTAATTGGCCTTCTCTTTCTAATGCCGCTTTCTTCAAATGTTGCATTTTGTACTTATGGGAACCTCTTACTTTCATAATTTCGATTATACACATCTGTAATGTCAAAAATATATTGTTAGATTCCTTGAAGAAAAAGTTTGAAATGACTTAACAACAGCATCAATAAGCTCATTAACGGTTTTAGGTGCCTCCTTATATTGTAAGGATTGGATCCCATTAAAAAATCCAAGATCTAGAACATTTAAATCCGGCGAGTTTGCAGGTTGGCACATTAAACGAATATCAAATCCATCTTCTGTAGCAACTCGACGAAAATCATCATCATTTATATCAATATGTGTTCTTGCATTATCTTGCTGAATATAGATTGGAAATCCTAAATCCTCCCTTGGCCATTTAGACTTGATAGCAGGCAAAACCTTTCACTGAAGTTATCGGTTTTGTCTCAAGTGTTCCTGCAACTCTATTAGCACTACTTCTCTTAGCTAGCTCTTGGGTGACGAAAGGAAATACCCCAATTTTTCCAGAAAAAAGCTCATTACCCTGTGCATCAAACCTTGGACGAGCTATGGCAACCAAAAACATGACTTTTCCAATAAAATTTTTACTTTTACAAGTTCGAATTGGATCTACTTCATCAGGTAGTAAGTAGTAAGTTTCAGATTTTTTTGTCATATAGAACCACTTGTCAATATGGATAATGTTGTACATTCCAATGAAGGTTGGATCATGTGGCAAGCTATTCTTATCAAGCATTGATATACAAAATTGCAACCGTTGCCTTTTATTTTCTTCTTTCAGATATGGTTTTATGGCATTTGAATGACGTCGTATAGCTCCTGATTTAAAATTTCTGAATAATGTGGTCTTGCTTATGTTCATGGCAGAAGCTAAAGAGGCGAAAGTTGTTCGTTGATGTAGAGGAATGTCACGAATCCGATTTATATCAATTTGAACTTTTTTACGACCACAATTTGTCTTTCTATGAGACACATTAACAATTGGACCACTATTTTTGGACTGTTTCCAAATTCTTTGAACAGTGCACATAGAAACTGAAAACTCAAATGCCACCAATCTTGTCACTCCTCTTGTCAATTTTCCATCTACACTTTTTTGTAGTAACCTCTCATATATAGCTTTACGTTCATCATTGTTCAACATTTTCTTTGCATCTATTGGTTGATCACTTGCATTGTCATTGGTATTATTTTCTTCTATTTAAAAAAAATTAAACACTATGAAAATGTAAAGCAAAGGCTTCCTAAATAAAAATTACAATAAGCAAAGTCATTTTTATTTAATTAAAAATCAAATCAAAATAAGCAAATTATAATCGTAATTGTTTAATGCTTGGATTTTGGGCACCCATATTTAAAATTACTTAAATTTATTTGAAAATTGGTTTGACCATAATTGCAAATAATGTGTAATTTCAAAAAGAAAAAAAAAACGTAGCATATATTCAAAGGCCCTACACCCTACCTTTTTTTTAATCAAATAAAGCACATGTATCCTCAACATTTATATATATCGTCAAGGCCCTACACTCTACCTTTTTTACCAAGTAAAATCAATGAATTCTACTGCAAATATCACTCATCTTCTTGTACAGCTTAAAAGCATGTATATATCCAACTTTTTTTTTTTTAAATTCAACCCTTAAAATTATAAAAGGCAGCATGAACAAAATATATATATATATATATATATATATTAATTTGATATGATTACATACCGGTATTGACAATTGAATCTTGTAATTGCACTTGTATCTCACCTTCAACACATGGCTCACTATTTAAATCAAGAAAATAATGATTTGATGAAGATGCATTAACATATGGAGAATTTAGACTGCCATTTTGATTGAAATCAAAACTTGTTGCATCAACATTGAGATCCGGCAATTGAATTTGTGCTTGTTCTTTTTCAATTTCATATTGCATTGCACTCACATTTAAATCTATTTCTAAAGGCATTTGCTAATTTTTTATATAGATTATTGAATTTGGTAAGTTAAATTTAACCTTTTAACAAATTTATTTATACAACATATTTTGGTGGGAATTAAAAAATTAGAAATTTATTTTGGTGGGAAAATTTTAAATTAAAAGTGAAAATTTTGATATACATGAGTTAAATTTTATATTGAGAGAAGTTTATGAGTTAAAAATTTATATTTAGTGAGTAAAATGGAAAACAAAAGTTGGCATTTAAGAAAGTCCATCATTACTTACGAAAAGTTTCTTGGAAGAGTAAGAGTATAAACTTTATAATTCCAATGTGGAGTAAATGCATTAATGTAAACCAAGGACAATTTAGTCATTTTATATTATATTTAATTTTAAAATTAAGTTTAATTAGTGTTTCTTAATCCTTGTGCAAATGATAAAAATGACTAATATTTTGGAATGGAGGGAGTACTTGCAACTTTTTACGAGGACAAAGAAAATCATCAATTAATATCCATTCTACAAAATATTCATTGTAGTTTACTATTTTCTCCATTCTGTGTCATGTGTGACTTTTAAGTAAATTTTAAATTATATTTATTTGACACTTTTAGATTTTCAATAAAATTTAATTTTTTTTTAATTTAATTTTCTTTTTCAATTGAAGTTAACCAATTAAATTTAAATTTATATATTGAATTATCCAATTTTATCCTAAATTTAAGACTAATTAATACTTCTTAATTCTAGTGAAAACAATAAAATTGATACATAAAATGCAATGGAGTGAGTAAAATATCATTTTATTATGTCTCTATAATAATTTAATCTCACCATATTAATTGTATATTATTTTTTGCACACATAATATAAAGGTAAAATAGAAAAATGTATAATTAATATTTCTTAAAATTTGAAAATTGTACTTTGACTGCAACAAAAATGCTCTAAATAATTGTTGCAGTGAGTGGGACGAATGAAATAGTAATTGTTTTAATTTTTACAATAATAATTATGTATATATAAATGAAGGGTATAATTGGTAAACCATTAGCAAGATTATGTCTTGTAATAATAAAAATTAACTTTTCTTAAACTGTGTGAAAATAAAGGTATTTCTATTATTTTGGAAATTAGGGAGTACATACTGCTATTAGTGTCCACTAATATCACATATTGTAAATGTAGAGCTTCTTTAAAATTTTATGCAACACGTAAAGGACGAGATAAAATAGGAATTAAATTCAAATAATTTTCTCTTTTAACTGCAACCCCATAAGCTTCCTTGGTGTCAAGATCATTTGGATTCATTCCATTTGAGAGTTTCCAATCAAAATGGCAAAGCAGATTTGCCAGAGGAAGCTCAACATTGGCAATGCCAAATGTGAGTCCAGGACATATTCTTCTTCCAGCACCGAATGGAATAAACTCAAAATTAGTTCCTTTATAATCAATTGTACCATCTGAGAACCTTTCAGGATTGAATTTATCTGCCTCTTTCCAGTAATTTGAATCCCTTCCTAGCGCCCATGCATTAATCTCACATTCATCTCTAGATTCTCTTGGAAATAATAAAGGAAAAGGAGGGTGTAATCTTAGAGCCTCTTTGATGACCATTTTCAAGTAATTCAGTTCTCCAAGTCTTGATTCATCAACATATCCTAATTCATCGAAAACTTGTCTTACCTCTGTTTGTGCCTTTTCCATAACTCTTGGATTTTTAAGAATTTCTGTCATTGCCCATCCTATAGTTGTAGATGAAGTCTCACCTCCAGCAACGAATATATTCTGAAATGAAATAATTAGCTTAAGTATATCTGAAAACACTAAAGCTATGTTTGGTAAGAGAAATTGCATTGTAATGTAATTGGAAATTGTAATGAATTAAAAAATGTATTGTAACGTAATATAATTACAATTACATTACTATATTTGGTTAAATTAGTAATGTAATATAAATATTAATACATTTCTATGTTTGATTAGATTATATATATGTATTGAAATATAATTATATTTATAATTATTAACTAATTTTTTTATATAATTATTTTATTTTTTATGATTATTTTATATATTTATTATATTATGATCTCATATAAAAAATACAATTATATTTTAATATAATGATTCATATTAAATTTTATTAAAGTACAATTATATTAAATTGTATGCTATGTTCTCATTTTTGTTTTATTACAATTAACAATGTTAGTGCGTGGGAAATGGCAAGCGAAGATTGCAGTCTATATAATTTTTATATTCATTCTTTCAAAAATTAGGAATCAATCAAAACAACTTTACAATGCAATGCAAAATGGCAAGAATTAAAGCATACAACCATTGCATTTTTATGTGTATAGTTGAATTGATCAGAAGAAGTAATGCCCACAATTAGCTTACTCATTATTAAATAGTAAATAATTATTCCATAGATTATTATCATAATTAGATGAGCAAAATTTGGCACCGGATAACTCAAACAGAAAATATGACTTCAAATCAATGAAATTAACAAAGCAGAGTTATAAGACAAATTGACAAGTGTTAGTGCAGGTGCAAAGAAGAACATAATTACAAAGAGGAAGAATTGAATAGAGGTGATGAAAATTCTAAATCACGAACACCGTACGAAGAAAAATCTAAAAGTATCCAAAACAGAAGAGCAACAAATTCAAGATCTGAAAAACAACAATGCAAAACTCCCTACCAAACATACCCTAAAATCTTGACATGGAATGAGATTTTTCAAAACTAAATAAATAAATAAAAAGCAGACGTGAGCTTGAAATAATCCAACAGTTAACACTCACCAGGATGACTGCTTTGATATTGTTAATTGTTAAAGGGACTTCAAGATTTCCCTCATCTTGAAGATTCAAAAGAACATCAACAAGATCATTCACATCATCGGCTATTTTTTTCAATTTTTTCCTTGCTTTATGATCATTGATAATACTTTCAAGTAACTTATCTGCTTCATTTTTCATCCTTTCCATTTTAGCTTTCATGCCGGTGACCAAAGACAACAATTTAGTGGAAGGAAAAAGATCTGCAATGCTAAAACCTGCAGCAACTTCTATAAAATCTTTAATATGTGTTCTTGCTCTTTCGTTATCTTACCAAAAGCAGCCCTTGAAATTACAGAATACATGTAAGAAGACAATATCTCACTGAAATTTATCGCACATCCTTCACTATCTGAACTCGATTTCAAAATTTTCGAAATCTGTTCTTCCCTGATTGATTTAAAAGATTTAACTCTTCTAGCACTCAGTAGCTCCAATACGCAAACTTTTCTTATTTGTCTCCAAAAATCTCCATAAGGAGCGTTTGCAAGGTCAGCAGATCCATAAGTAAGGATGTCTGCTGCAAGACTATAAGGTCGATTCGCGAAGATTATATCGTGAGTTTTGAGAACTTCTTTAGCAATTTCAGGAGAAGAAACGACGATTGTGGTGACTTCACCAAGCTGGAGATGCATAAGAGGGCCATATTTCTTGGAAAGGTGATAAAAGGAGTGGTGGGGCAAAGAAGAGCCAATTAAGTTATGTATGTTTCCTATTATTGGTAGCTTCCATGGCCCTGGTGGCAAGTTTTTTGTGCTAGTTTTTGGTTTCTTGCTGGTTATGAATACCATGAAAACAAAGAGAAGGATCGAATGAGAAAAAAACTGGCATTAGTGGCGTGGATGGGAATTCGAATTCCATTTTTTTTGGTAATTGCCATTGTTGCATTTTTGTTCATATTTATAATAGAGTACGAGTCCTTTAATTTTTTTACTGCTGACAAAAAAAAAAAAAAAAGAGAAGTCAATTTATATATTTATTTATATTTATCGAAGGAAAGTACAATTGTCAAAGCAATAAGTTGTGGCCAATCGAGAGCCACGAGTTTCCAAGATATTTGGTTGAATTAAAAGCTAACCATTAATTATGGAGGCGGTTCTCACTATTAATGCTTAATATTGTCATTGGAGATCCCATTATCATCATTTAATCCCATTTGATTGAATTAAAAGCTGACCATTAATTATGGAGATGGTTCTCACTATTATTGCTGAATGTTTAGGGAAAATGATAATGGAAGACATTAGTTAGCCAAAATTAAATAAGAGCCAAGATTAAACTAAAATATCAATTATGGAAAAAATTCAGTTAAAATATTTGCGACACAATATTTCATTTTTACTGATAATTCAAAAACCTTTAACCAGAATTAAAAAGTGTACGGACACAATGCAGAAAGTAATATGAAAACCACTATCTTCTGAAAATAAATATCCTAAAATTAAAGAAAGTAATTTAACCTAGAAAGTTAAAGAACATAAAAGTAAAAATTAAATACAATAAAAAAACTCTTAAACAACTCAACTAATCCCAAAATTATAGTCTGACGCAGTAAAAGTATCCGAAAAACGGAATAATTCTATTCAAAATTAAAAATTCCTTTCAAAATAAGTCAACAAACAATTTATATGAAAAAATAAAAAAATTACAAAAATAACCCTAAAAGTTCAAATTGAAAAACGGAAGCCCAAACATCGTTTTTTTGGACCATAAATGGGCTGTTACGAGAGGCTCGGAACGAGCTTTTCCGGAAATATGTTAAAATAAGAAAACGGATACCTGTAGCTAAAATTATGGCCCCCCGAAAATTATGACCGCCGAATGGCCCGTTCGGATCGCTCTAAATAATGAAAGCCCAACTTATCTACGTCATAGTCTCTTAAGTTTGTTCTCTTGTAGATTGGGATGAAATGGGAGAATACAAATTAAAGAGGATATCACAATCAGCAAGAAATCAAAAAAGTAACAAACCTCTCTCTCAATCAATAAAAGTAAAAAACAACTTGCCCATCAACTTATGTCCAAAAATTTACGAATTTAGTATGAATTGGCTCCAATAAAAATATTTTGGGAATTAATTTTAATTTAAACAGTTGAAAATATATATAACTACTCTTTTAATTAATTATTAATATTTGAATCCACTCTTTTTGCCCTCGAAAATATAATTATATATAAATAAACTAATTATGTTTTCACTCTTTTTATTCAAGGAAAATAGCTCATTATTTGAACACATAAATTAGCTTCTATATGATTTGTTCATGTTTCAACATCAATTTGAACACTGAATTTCCATCTCAGATTTTTTGCCCTTCCAAAGAAAGTCCTGCCCCCTGCACTATATATCTAGTTTAATTTCATTCATATTCATCGAACTTTTAACAGAATAACGAACATGTAATAATAAAAAATCTCGGAATGCAAAAATACCTAAATTTTTAAAAATTATTTTCATAAATTCTTCTGGCTGGAATCAACTATGAAAACTACCAAAAATTCTCACCAAAATCCCTATTAGCATTCTAGCTCAGCATAGAACTTTACACATGGGCAAACATATCACAAAGTCATATAGGCTATGTGCCACATTAGACTGAAATGTGACATGATAACTGAATTAAGATAATATGCTAAACAAATGTGTGGCACATATTTAACGTGACTTAGTGATATGTCTGCCTACATGTGAGCTCATATGTTGAGTAATGTTGATATGGAATGCCAGCTTAAAATTTCGGTGGTTTTTATGGTTGATTCCGATTAAAATAACTTTTGGTGATTATTTTTCAAACTTTAACTATTTTTGTGGTACAAAATTTTTTTTGTGACCCGTCTATTATTTTAATACAAGTCCGATAATTATGGATGAAATTAACTCCACTATCAGGTACGTAAATATTATGGAGATGAAAATCAACTATACCTACAATGTCAAACTTTAATTAAGATGATTACCTAACTCTATATAGAAAGTCAGAAATTACTAGGTTTGCTTGAAAACAAGTTATTCTTATAGATGGAGAAGTAACGAGGTAACACAAATCTTTTGATAGAAGTCACAGGAGGAAATGAAGCAATCGATATGTTATACCATCTTTGGATCATTTTCAGCAGTATAAGAATTTAAAAAAAAAAAAAATCTCTAACACAACCATTCCAAATTCTTACTGGATAAGCCTGCAAATAGAGCAAAGTGCACCCTACCAAGTACTTAAAAGTATTCGTACCACCACATCTCAAGAAATTTAGTAATATTTGAGTCATATTAATTAGTGTTAATTTATCTTTACTATCATTACAATTTCTCTTTGATTTGATGTATATGCATTGGGTGTAGATAAGAAATTTTCCATATACTATGATTTGTGATTTATACGAAACACATTAATGGATACTAATTGACTCAAGCAATAACATATATATGTATTATTAATGGTATTAAACATAATTAGAATAAGCATATACACGTGCTATGAGAATATATAGAAAAATATGCCCTTCCAAGGAAAATCTAGCTCCTACACAAGCAGGTTATAATAAACGTATACATTTTGGAGATGAAAGTCAACTCTTTATTTACGATGTCAAACATTAATTTAAGATGACTACCTAACTCTTACGATATATATAGAAAGTCAAAAATTATTAGGTTTGCATGAAAACAAGTTATTTTTATAGATGGAGAAACAAATTGCATGGGACATTTGAAACAGATTGCATGGGACATTGTTGTGTTTTTCTTATTGAATTGACAGTGGGAGGATGAAATCAGTTAATTATAGATGCCTAGTATGTCAAAGATTGTGGCAAAAACAACAAATGAGAACCTGCTTGTATAACTTGCATAGGATAACTTGGAAGAGTAGACAAATTAAGAAAAATAAAATAACTCAAGGATGTGAACTTTCTTGGTTGCTTCCATTTTTGCTGTTGCTTCAGGTCCTTCACTTTATCTTTTAAATTATATTCGGATTTGTACTCTTTGTTAACATCTCTAATTTTAATTTACGATTTCCAATTTAGCGTTCTCTATATCTTCCCTTATGCCAACCAAACAGGAAAAAGAAAAAAAAAAGGAAGAAATATTAATTTACCTCTAATTTTGCATCAAGTTGTCTCTAAATTAGCTTTTGAATCTAATTATTACTCCTTCCATTTTATTTTATGTGTCACTTTTGAGTAAAATTTATTTTTTTCAATGTAAATTGGACATAGATTAAAATTTGTGCATTAAATTATTCAATTTTATATTAAATTTGAGTCTAATTAATATTTATTAATTATAGTGAAAACAACAAAATAACACATAAAATGGAACGGATGGAGTAAAATTTAATTTTTTTTATAAGGCTAATATAAAAGTTTGCTTAATAAATATACCATTCGTTCTAGACCGTTTATCCCGTTATTTTAATTTTCTTTTTCATATTGACATTTGCATTAAAAAAAAAAAAAAAAAACTAATTCATACGAAATAAGTGCTGAATACCTTCAATAACGTTTTTAATCCTTGCATGATAAATGTACATTTAAATTGAAACACGCGATTCTGTAGCACATGAAATTGATAAAGGCCATACCAATAATAAAGAAAGCAATAGAGATGATGTATTTTAGGGCTCTTATACCAATCAATATAATCAAAATCACGATTTTTAATAATCAAATTCACCATTTAATTTTGTTTCACTTTAAATGTTTTTTTTTTTAAATTTGAAAATAAATTTATATCCCACTTTAATAGAGTGATAAATTTAATTTTGATCGTATAACAATTAAATGTAATGCTTGAAATTATAAAAAGATAATTTAATCAATTGCTAATATATATTTATAAAGTTGAAATTTTTTATTTTTTATTTTAAAATAAAATTAATTACTTAAAATGAAATAGATGAAATATTATTTATTTACACGGTTAATATGATAAATAATTAAGAGTTTAGTGTTTAATAATTTGGCCTGAAACTGTAGGTTATTTGAGTAAATTTAGAGGGCACGAGATTAACATAGCTGCTGCGAATCTTCGTTATTTCTTTATTATTGCCCGAACACTATATTATGGGGTTGGGATAATCCAGTTGCTAAAATGAGTCAGTGATGATTGGAATTAATTTCTCTCATTGAAAGTGAAAACAATCAATGAAATAAAATCCGGTCGTTAAAAAAAATCTTTTACAACTAAATTTCTCTTCTCTGAAAGTGAAACACAATCAACGAAACGAAAATCTAGTCGCTAATGTTGACTAATTTAGCCAACAATCTCCCACTTGAAGATTTGATTGAGTATCAATCACATCTTCACACTATTCTTTCTCTCTTGCCAATCCCGTTGCTTGTGTATCTGTCAGGCCACTGGAAGATCGACACCAAATGAACTTGTCAGTGTTAACTGCTTTTGTCATAAAATCTGCTATATTGTCTGTAGTATGGATTTTCTGCATATCCACGGTTCCTTCTTCCACTTTCTCACGAACGAAGTGATACTGAACCAGAATGTGTTTTGTCCTGGAATGAAATGCTGGATTCTTTGCAAGATGCAAAGCACTCTGACTGTCACAAAATAGAGAAACATTCTCCCTTTTATGCCCGAGTTCCTCCAATAACAATTTCAACCATACAGCTTCTTTATTGGCTTGTGTAGCTGCCATATATTCTGCTTCTGTTGTTGATGTAACCACAACTGATTGCAGTTTTGAAACCCAGCTTACAGCTCCTCCAGCAAGTGTAAACACATATCCCGTAGTGGATTTACTTTTATCCAAATCTCTAGCATAATCAGAGTCAACAAATCCTCTGACAATAAAGTCTGATCCTCCATAACACAATGCAACATCTACGGTCCCTTTAATGTATCTAAGGACCCTTTTTACTGCGTTCCAATGCTCTCCACCAGGATTCGCCATGTATCGACTAACTGCTCCCACTGCATGTGCAATGTCTGGTCTTGTACAAATCATAGCGAACATTAAACTCCCCACTGTTGATGCATACGGTACTCGAGACATCTCCATCCTCTCTTCTTCATTGCTAGGACTCATCTTTGAGGATAACTTGAAATTAACAGGAAGTGGGGTAGAAATTGGCTTACAATCTTGCATGTTGAAACGTCGCAAGATTTTCTTCAAATAATTCTTTTGAGAAAGCCAAATCTTCCTATTATTTCTGTCTCGGTCAATTTGCATCCCTAGAATCTTGTTTGCTGGTCCCAAGTCCTTCATATCAAATTCCTTAACCAACTGAGCCTTTAACTCCTTGATGCGATCTTTGTTGGGGCCTGCTACCAACATGTCGTCTACATACAACAGCAAGATAATGACATCATTTTCACCAAACCTCTTGAAATATGCACAAGGGTCTGCATTTAGCCTGCTGTATTGTTAGCTAATTTAGAAAGCCAACAATTGTTGGCGGAAGTTAAAAAAAAAATACAATTTCTTTGAATCCCACATCGAGTTTTTAAGAAAAGTGAATAGGATTTTGTAACTATAAATATAGCCTTTAGTTTTAGGTTTAAATCATCCCTTGATTGCTTAGCTTGTCAATTAGTTAAGCATATTTATTCTTTCTTGTATTATTTCACATTTCAGTTTTAGTGAAATATTATTCTTAGTCCCGAGGACGTAGGCAATATTGGCCGAATCTCGTTAAATCTTTTGTTCCTTATTATTTCTATTTTAGCTGCAGTTTTGCTCTAATTCGGTCCTTATTTTTACAACAGCTAAAAGAAATATTTCACGATCGGAATTCTATTAGTTGAAAGTGAAATATAATCAGTCAAGCGAAAATCCCATCGCTAAGAAGAATTATTTAACAACTGGAATCTTTTTGGTCGTTAGAGGCCTTTAACGACTGGATTTGAATATGATCATCTATACTATTAGCCATGGAGCTTCTAGCGACGGGCAACGACTAGATTTTTTTTGTCATTATAGGCCTTTATAGACCAGATTAAGACTTTTTAACTACCCGATTTCTCTTCCTCAGTTCCTTATTATTTGTCATTTTTGTTATTTTCACTAGAATTAATGAGTATTAATTAGGTTTAAATTGTTGAAAAGTCAACAATGGTTGGCTTACATTACAAAAAAATAGGGAATTAGCGACAGAATAATCGCTTAAATTTCATCGCTAATTAATTTTAGCGACGAAAGGACTAACCGTCGCTATTTCGACCGTCGCAAGTATATTTGCGACTAAAACATTTTTTCGTCGATATTTACAAAAATTTAGTCGCTAATTAATATCTAAAATTAGACGTGGTAAATATTAAAAATTTATTAGCGACAGATAATCCGTCACTATTCCGTCGCTAAAAATATTAAATTTATTTATTTATTATTATTATTATTAATATTTATTCAATCCATGATCTATCTGAACTATTTGATAGTCTAATTCACTCCTACATAAATTGAACTATTTATAATCCAATTCATTTTATTTTGATCGAATCCATTGACAGGGTCTAATGTGAATATGAATTATGAAAAAACTAAGCCAAAAAACTTCATAATCTATTCACTATGCTAGAAAATAAAATAAAGAAACAATTGTGCATATTATAACTTGATCTTCCCAATAAATATTGTAGAGGAATATATATATACACAAAACTAAAATATATTCAAAAAAAAGTAATTGGGCATGTATATGAGCCCCTCGTAATAGCTTCTTTAAAAGCTCGTTGTCCATCCTATAATCACTGCAACAAGTTGTGATTCTAATTTCCTTAAGTAGCTTAGCATTTTGCATGAAATATTCCACAATTTGCATCTCTCCTTGTAGCAATATATATCCTTAACAAAAGAACATTGAACTTGATACACTATCCGCCAATTTTTGGCAACCATGGCACAGGGACAGCCCCTAAATGAGTTACACCGCCATGGCTGGATGAAGTTTTTTATGTGTCCTCAAATTTCATAAACTGACCCATTTGTGTGGCAGCCAGGTGAGCATAACATACAGGAGCGACTGCACATACAGAGCACAGAAATAAGATTTCAAATAGAAAATAAAATGATCTAATGATGTTATGACTACCATTTTAATGACACTATTGAATTGTCAGGTAGTCTCCCACTGGATTAGACTCAGATAAATCATGTGTTAGACCTGGGCAAATAGAGCATGCAAATAAGATTTCAAATAGATCATAAAAAGATCTACAAATCATACAATCACCCATTTTAATCCTAACAGATTTTAATTGGTTTAAGATTTAATGTATAAAACGAAATAGTAATAGAATGACATATAAAAAAAATAAAAACTACTTTTTAATTAATATTAATAGAATTCTACCATTAATAATTTTGATACACTTCTTGTACAATGCGCTTACCCTTAAGTTAGCTGGTTCCATCCTTAATTCTTATCATAAAAAGCCTTAATTTATATATAAACAAAGTACCAGAAAACAACAAATATTTGATCCTGTATACTCATAATCAGTAGCTAGCAACAATGGCTCAGACTAATATATTCATAAAATCAATTCAAAGTGGCTTTTCACTATTCGATGTATAATAATCTAAAGCCTAAGAAACAAAAGTAGTAAAGCCAATTCTGAGACCTCTAGCTCCACTTATTAGGAATATTTATTGATTTTATCTAAAAATAGTAATTATTAAGAAAAAGTTAATTAATTAAGAAAAGAAAAGAATGGATTAAAATGTACAAAGATTCAAAAAAGAAGCCGTCAAGGAGTGCTTGGATAAAAACTTACAAGATTTTGATATGAACAAGAATAAAGCATCCGAAGTGAAATCCAAAACTAATAAAGCATCAGAATAAAATTGTACACAACTTTCAAAAATGGAAAGTGAAATTATACCTCCATAAGGAAACTTGGTCTGCAACTCCGTTTCAGCAGCTCTCTACTTCAAAGGGATGCAAGTAAAATTTCCAATCAGATATGAATGACCAAAACAAAAAGGAAAGATAATTAGCACCATGACCCTCTAGAGAGTTAATTTTCTTGTATCATAACCAATGCATGTCCAATATCATGTAAACCACACTCATATTATATACATACTGCGCACAACAATCTGTTAGTCAATAAATTCAAAAACAAATAAATCATTCACGCTATGATTTTGAAATCAGTTCTAGATTCCAAAGCAGCAAAGATGGTAAAGACCAAGTAAAGAGTCGGGGGCTTAACAACATAATTTCAGCTCATTTTCACTGGACCAAATGTTAATTTTTGCCGAGTGAAAAAAAAAGAAAGCAGCAAAGAAGATAGTACCTTTCCTTCATAGTATCCTTGCAGCAAGTAATTTGCCAATCCAAAATTAGCAGCGGAGATATAAACAAATTTTTTTACACCTACAAATAAGAATAATAGCAATCCAAGGAAATGATGAAGCAAAAAACCAAAAAGAATACAAAAAATTTGATCAGAAAGAAAATCCATCATTATGAGAAATGGAAACAATACAATATCCCTTGAGCAGCATTAATGTAGGTTAGAGGGCCTAAAAGCATATTCACAGGACATAATTTTTATTGTAAATCAAAGATTGAATTAAGCCATTAGTGGAAAAAAGGCTTGTTTCAATATTATTTAAACAACTTTTGACCACTTTAAAGCCATACCTTTTTCTGTAGCAGCTCCTATGGCATTGATATTTGTAGTTCCATTGATCTTAAGCATGTAAGAGTTTGAGCCAATACCACCAACGCAGGAAATCTAGAAAGATAAACTTAAACGTTGGTCAATAGACCAGTGGATAGTCAAAAATCAAATTTTGTTCGCAAAAAAGATTGTCCAAGCAACAAAGTCAGAAACTGCATACAACAGCTGAAACCCTCACCCATGATTAAAACCCAGCATCATCAAAGTAATTATATTCACAAAATTACGCTATAATATAAAAAGAAGCATATAAGAGTCTTAATTTATCTACAAATACGGCAGATGTGCTCCTTTGATACCTAAAATCATTCATGAGGATAAACGTCATATAAAATCAGTCAAATTTGCATATTCACATTTATTGTTGAACAATAATTTTAATAAATTAAAAAACAATTACAATACCCATTACTAACAAAACACTAAACCCAGCAAGAAAAAGCAATCACCTAAAAAACAAACCCCTGTCAACGGAGAAGAACAACTCAAACACACACAAATCTTTACACAACAAAAGAAAAAAAAAATCATAAAAGAGACCTAGATAGCAAAAGCGATTTCTTCAGAGATGCGCCGGTGGAGTTGCACGGTTGGCTGGAGGTGCGTCAGATCTACGGGCTGATGCTGGGTCGTGGTTGACGGATGCGCGACGCAATGGTTGGAGTAGCTAGAGACGATGACGCGACGAGAGAGAGAAGAGATAAGGCAGTACAAGCTTCAACTTCGATCGATAGCGAGGGCGAGAGAGGACGGCGGGGAGGTGGCTTTGACGGAGAGAGAGATGCCGGCGGCCAAGCAATGGAGATACAGGCGACGGCACAAGCTACGGCAATAGAGAGTGTAAGAGAGAGAGAGGTCGAGATGGGAAAAATATTAGCTGATTTAGGGCTTTTAATCGATATAGAGTTTAGGAATTGTTTTAATAATTAACAAATTTGAAACTTTTTTAGCGACCGAAAAATCCGTAGCTATTTCGTCTGTGAAATTGAAAATAAAATTAAAATTCTGTATTTTCACGAATAATCCGTCGCTAATTAGCGACTAAAAAATTTAGTCGCAAAAAAAGAGGTCATCTATTTTCACCAAAAATTAGCGGCTAGTATTACTTTATTTTCATCGCTATTCCATTGCTAAAATTGAAAAAATGAACTTTCATGACTAATTTTAAATTCCGTCACAAATTCGTGGCTAATTAGCGACGGAAATGTATCCATCGCAAATTTATGTTTTTTTTGTAGTGTTAATTTTGTTATCCTACATCGCGGAATTATAAAGAAAGGTGGATTTATTAAAACTATAAATATAGCTCCTCACTTTCTAATTGAAATAATCCCAAAATTATCATTTTTTCCTAAGGCAAAATTCTTTCTCTATTTTGTAAATATTTCACTTGTATTATTTTTTTGAAATAGTGAAATATAATTTGATAGTATCCGAGAACACAGGCATAATTGGCCGAAACTCGTTAAATTCTGGTCTTCTTTATTTGTCTATTTAATAGCTATTGTCGGGTATATTGTTAGTAAATTATTGTGCTGTTAAATTATTCAGGAAAATTCTATTTAAGGAAATTGGATTTTAAGTGGGACTATTTGTAACCCCTTCAATCTTTCTTGGGAATTTTATCTTGTGTGGGTTTTTTAATACAATCGTTTAAACTTTATTCACCTGCGCAATAGTGTTCAAGATGAATTTGGTTGAAATTAACCCGAGTTTTCACAACAATTGGTATCAGAGACTAGATTCTTTCTTAGTATGCTCTGTCATTGCAGCGTAGTCTGATCTTACACATCAGAAAAGATTTTTCCTTGGCCTATTGGCATTTCGTTTCGACAGCTATTGAATAGTAATTGTAGTAGAAATGACAAATCCATCTATTGCTTCTTCCTCGTTCATTTTGGTAAGAAATGCGATGGCAAATGTAAGAGTTGCGGTGGAAATTTTTGATGGCATGGGTCATTTTGGCATGTGGCAAAGTGAGGTTCTAGACGCTCTCTTTCAGTAAGGTCTAGACATTGCCCTTGAAGAAAAGAAACCAGATGATGTTGATGAGAAAGAATGGAAGACTCGTAATTATTTGGCATGTGGTACAATTTGATCGTGTCTTTCTAGAGAGCAAAGTATGTTTTCTCGAAAAAAATTTCTGCAAGTAAATTGATGAAGGCACTAGGGGAAAATTCTTGAAAAAAAGCAGTTAAAACAAGCTCCACTTGAAGAAAAGACTGTTTCATTTTAATTATATTTCGGGTACCACAATAAATGATCACATCACCAGTTTTAATCAGTTAGTCGCTGATTTATTGAATATGGATGTGGCTTTGATGTTGTTGGGATCCCTTCCTGAAGAGTTTGAGTTTCTTAAAATGACTCTATTTCATGGGAAGGCTGCTGTGTCGCTCAGTGAAATTTGTGTTGCCTTGTATAGTTATGAACTGAGAAAAAAGGATAAGAAAGAAAGTACGAGTAGAGCTACAGAAGCTCTAGTAGTGAGAGGTAAGTCGCAGAGCTAGACTAAAGAAAAGAAAGGGAGATCAAAGTCGAGGCCTAAATTAGACAAAGACGAATGTGCTTTTTGTCGGGAAAAAGGGCACCAGAAGAAAGATTGTCCTAAGCTAAAGAATAAAGGCAAACCTGATAAGGGAAAGGCTGTTGCAGATTCAAATGTAGCTGAGTGTAATGATGAAAACTCATATTTTTCACTTGCTGTTATATCGTCAACTAGCTCTTCTAGTGTATGGCTACTTGATTCAGGCTGTAGTCATCATATGTGTCCTAATCGAGATTGGTTCTATGAATTTAGAGAACTAGAAGATGAAGTTGTTTATACAGCAAATGATGTCCCTCTCACCACACATGGGATTGGTTCCATTCGTTTGAAAAATCATGATGGATCAACCAGAATCCTGAAGGATGTTCGTTATGTGCCCAGTTTGTCAAAAAATCTCATTTTCGTGAGGGCTCTAGAAGAAAAGGAGGTGCAAGCAAAATATAGAGTAATGAAAATAATCTATGGTGTAATTGTGGTGTTAAAGGGAATTCGAAAAATAACATATTGTACCACTACCAAAGTATTATTGTTATTGGTACAACAGCAGTGGCTTCTACTGATAAAAATGAGTTAGAAGCAACTAAGTTATGACATATGCATTTGGGGCATATAGGTGAAAAATCATTGAATCTCCTAGTGAAACAAGGATTGTTGAAAGGACATTACAAGAAAACTGAGTTTTAATGACCAAAATTTAGCGAACGGATAAAAATCCGGTTGTAAAAAGATATAAACAATGAAGGGAATTTAATTCGGTCGTTAAAATTGTAGCGCCCTATACCCGTATGTGATACGGATACCGGGTGCCACCACACTGAACTAACATACACTCTAATACTTTATTATCCGATTAAATAACTGTTCATTTTAATTTGGTTAACCTAATTAAACTATTTAGGTTATTAAATAGACGATTAATTAAAATCGGTAATTTTTTTTTTTTAATAATACCGTATACATAAATAGTACCGTATGTATAAATAGTGCCGTATATATGATACTGTGTGAATAGTGTCGTATGGCAAAAACAATTTACTTAAGTCTATTAATACTTAGTAATTAATCATCAAATTTAATATTTCTACCTTAAATCACTATTAACTATGCCGAATGACCAATAACTGTCTAAGTTACTATTCATCTGGCCAATTTTCCTTTAACTTGAAAATCTATATTATACTTTACAAATAGTATTAGCTTAATCCAGATAAATATAAACTAGTGAAGTTTTAGCAATCTATTACAGACCAAAACCCAAAACAATACTATAAGTCATATACATGCCAAACTTCTTAACATACTTAAATATTCCAAATAAATTCTTCCATACCACTTCCAAAAGGTGAGGTATGCACTGCTCCCAAAATCTTACAGAGTACTTACACGCAGTCAAATAAAATTACGTACTGAGTATTAAATATGCTCAGTGGTGATTGCAATTCCATAAATTTTCACTTAATTTAATTTTTCATGCATAATAATATTCACAATAATAGCATTTAATATTCATAATTAAACACATTACATTTAATTACTAATTATTCATGCAATATTATATTTAATTATTCTTAAATTTCATGATCAGGGCAATTACACAATTAATCACATAAATAATTTTAATTGCCATTTTATCCTTAACTTATGGTAATATTTTACTTATATTCTTAAACTTTTTCAAAATGACAAAAATGCCATTAGTTCATTTTAATTTCACTTATATTACCATTATGCCACTAGTTCATTCTAATTTCAATAATATTACAATTATACCACTAATTTATTTTTAATTCAACAATATTACTATTTTATCATTAATTTACATGCCAAATTATGGTTTTACCCTTCAATTATCATTTTCATGCCAATTTACATTTTTACCCCTATAAAGTGGCTAATTTTCATATTTAACAATTTATTTACATTTTTACCCTTATTAATTATTCTTAACATATATATGCACAAAATTACCATTTTGCTCTCAAACTTTTTATATAATTATATTTATGTCACTTTTTCACATAAATATTATTTTAATCACATTTTAACCATTTTAATCTTATTTTTATAATTACACCCCTGTAACACACTGGCAGACTCTATATACAGGATAAATGGGACGTGAACTCCAGAAGTTCACAGAAATACCAGAGGAGTCCTATGGGACCACCACTGTCTTAAATACAATATATTACAATAAAATATTCAGATACAGTGAAATAGGACCATTATTGGCCTATTCAAAAAGTGAGACGCCATGCTCACACCCGCGTTCTTATGTCCTTATGGCATGACAACATATCCTGAACTACACTTGACTGCCAGATCACTACATAGGGCAATATTATTTTATTTTTCACATTATTAATGTAACATACATATATTTTATGGTATATCATCATAATATCTTATTCTTTTTCATACCATTTCATCATTTCACATATGATTATCATTATTACATCATCACATGCCATGTAAACTCATTATTTCATCATGGTACACATGCATACATACATACATACATATGGCCCACATACCAATTTATTTACATTAATTCTTTTTATCAATTTCATCATTTATTTAGGCCAATTTCATGATACATAGCATCACCATACCATCAATTTCCATGAAAACACGTAAAAATCATGACTTTACACATGATATACATTCGACCATACATATATCACATACCTCATGATATTTTCACATGCTCTAACACATACCATTCATTAATTCACATGCCAAATACCATAGATCCATCATAATTATACATAAAATATCATGAAAACACATGAAAATCACATGGTTACCATTGGGCCAAAGAAGGAATTTTTCACACAAAATTTATTTCTTCATTTTAATCATCCACACCATCATTTTTAACATTCCTAAACATGAATATCATGTTATTTTCAATTAAACATGCATAAATCACATAATTTCTTCACAAATATAACCTAAATTCATGCTTTTACTATGAAATTAAATGGAATTTGTAATCACAAACCTATTGGACATAATTATGTCCAAACGCAAAAATTAAGATTTAATCAAAACCAAGTTTCCTTTCATCAAATAAACTTAATAAACATCTAATTCACATCCTAATATACCTTTAGGAACCTTAAAACCAAATTTAAAACTCTTAAATCTCTTACCTCAATTTTACACCTAAACTTTAAGTCTAGATTTCACCCACTTATACTCCTCCAAATGAAATTTTAAGACCACCAATGGATTCTAAATGAGCTGAATTATGTTAGAGAGGTTTGATATTGAGGTGAATTGAAGGAAAAATCGGAGAGGAGAGAGAGAGAAATTCGGCCAAGGGAGGAAGAAGAAGGTGGTTGAAATAAAAGGGAATCCAAGGGATTTTCAGATTTTTAGGTGTATTTATATGGGTCCAATTGGATCCAACCAGGTCCAACCAAAGTGGTTAAGCCGATTTGGTCCAATTTTCAGTTTTCGGGTCATTTTCTACTGTTTTGGTGAAATTAAATGTGCCTAAATTCCTTTTCACTCCCAACCAATTCCATCATTTTTAGAATATTAAAATTAGTCTCCCTACAAAATTTTAGCTCCATCAGAGTCCGTTTGGGATTTGGTTCACTTAAACCGGTCTAATTCGGTTCAATCCGGTTTTACCGTAAAATATAATTCTAATACTGTCAAAAATATTTAAATATTATTCTAAGCCTTTTATCCTCTTACAGTAGACCATTTTATCCATTCTAACTATTTATAAAAATTCGATCAAATTTCAATCAAACCTTGGTTCAATCGAACCGAACTAGAGAAACTTCAGACTGACTTGTGGAAGCATATTTAATCTCATTTTTACACCTGATTACACTATTATACTCCACTTAACATCCTCTTTCTGATGGTAAAATAAAATATTTTCGGGTAGTATTCACCCTGAAGTCACTATTTTGTGGGCCCCTGTAACGAGCGTCGAATCCCGGGGCTCTCTGAACGCCCGCCTTTAGGGCGATCGGGAGAGATTCATAAAACTTGTAAGAAATTACAAGTGCGTCCATTTTGGGCAACAAGGAGGTTTCTTGGAGTCGCCACCCAATAGAACATTGGGAAAGATCGTCTAGCCTCAGTGAGCCTAAGACGGCGCTGCTATGTCCATTTTGGGCAAGCCAGAGAGATCTTGGAGGCCCCATCCTAATAGAACATTAGGATGGCCCTCTAGACTCGTGAAGCCTAGGATTATGAAAGTTAAAGCCTTTTTACTGGACACAAGAGGTGTCTTGGAAGTCCCATTCCAATGAAATATTTAAATGCTCCTCTCGCCTCGTTGAGCCCAAAGACCAGAGATGGTTCGGGACTTTCCATTTATTCATACCTTGATTAACTTTATAATTGAGTTTTGAATTTAGAGTTTCATCCCTTTTTTCATTCAATTTTAATGCATTTTAATTAAACGCGCATGTCAAACACATAATGAAAGCGGTAAATAAAGAACGAAATTAAAATAAACTATATGAACATAAATTACAACAAAACCAGGGGCAGAATACAACCCCCATTGGTAAATAAAATACAATTCATACATAAATCGGGCTATTTATTAAAGATGAGGACATTGGTCCTTTCATGCATAATTAAAGAAAATAATTTTAAAGTGACAATTTATTTTGGATGAAGAAACTAGGACATTGGTCCCCTTTTTATTTAGAAAAAAAAAATTAATTAAATAGAAATATTTTTGTACTTTTTTTTAATTAACGTGCATAAAAATAAATTATTACAAATTACATGATAAAATGAATAAAAGCAAAATAACAAAAATGATAAAAATAACAAGTCAAATCCCAAATGGATTTTCAAATCTCCATGAGCTCCCACTTGCCATTGGAAAAGACTCACATATGAAAAATAAGTATTGAAATAAAAAAAAAACAAATAAAAATAATATTAGTAAGAAAAATGAATTTAAAGATAACACTATAAAAATAGAGCAAATAAAAATGCATCATATGTGACAAGTCAATTAAAATTACATAATAAAATATGCAACTTAACTAATTAACAATTTAGCATGCATAAAAAAATAACATAATAATAATAAAATTCATAAACAAGTATAAAATAATGATGATAGAATTTAACATGCATAGAAACACAAAATAACAACAATAACATCCAATCATGCATAAAAAGTATAATATACATAAAATTCAGCATGCATAAAACATAAATAATAATGCTAACAATAATGATACTAGTAACAAATTATAGCAAAAGTAATAAAAATAACAATGGTGATAATAATAATAACAAAGCACAATAATAACCAAGGATATGAATAATCATATAAACATGCAAGAACAATAGAAAATAAAATTAATATGGCATGTTTAAGGCATGATGATAATAATAATAATAATAATAATAATAATAATAATAATAATAATAATAATAATAATAATAATAATAATAATAATAATAATAATAATAATATGGACAATCACATAAGCACATGGTATTAATGATAATAATAATAATAATAATAATAATAATAATAATAATAATAATAATAATAATAATAATAATAATAATAATAATAATAATAATAATAATATATGAACAATATGAACATTATGAACAATTAAACAAGAACCAAAAAATAAGAAATAAGAAGTAAAAAATAATAGATCTAAGAGAATTCACATGTTAACTAATTAAATAAAAACAAAAGAATAAGAAAATAAGAAGAAAATGATAGACCTAAAAGAATTTACATGTTAACTAATTAATTGGAAACAAAAAAAAATAAAATTAAGAAATTAAATTAAGAAATTGAGCCAAAAATATTTACCCTCAAAATTTATCTTGAAGAAATGAAGGTATATGATCCAATTCCTTGTATTGATTGTAAGAATATATTAGAAAAATAAAATATTAAAAATGAATTTTTACTCAAAAACAAATAATTGATTTATTTGTCTCAAAGTAAAAAATTGTTAAATGAAAAAAAGAAAATTCTCAAGAACAAAAATTATTCTTTTTGCCTTAAGAATTATTCTAGGGAAATCCTTTAGAAATTGAGAGAAATTGTTTTTTGAGAGAAGAAAATATTTTCTAAAGAAAATCCCCCTAATTCTCTCTCCAAAATTCGTTTTATTCCTCTCAAAAATTCAGAATTTTTTAATTAAGAAATTAAATTGATTTAATTCCAATAAACACAAAAAACCACTGAATTTGAAGGGTTTGGAATTTTAAAGGGTTTAGCATTGAATTATATGAAAAAAAAAAGAAGAAAAAACATTAAAAATGAAGAAAAAATGGCCAAAAAGGCCATTGGGGGCGAAAACGGGCGCACAGGGGCGAGAGATCCCCGTCGGCGCGCCCGACGGGTGTCTCCCTCACGTTGGCCTGCGCACCGGGAGCTGCTGTGCGCGCCCAGCACTGCCGCAGCCCGACATTCGCGCGAATTATTATTTTTTTTTCAAATTTTTTATAAAACACAAAAAATTAAAAACTCACTTTTTTTACCCCAAAATAATTTTTAAAACATTTTTAAAATACATTTTAATTTATTCCTAACAAATTAAAACGACAAGCAAATTATCACTTCCAACTTTCATTATTTTTGCCTATAAATCGGCACACTTAATTTTCTCATTGGGTAATCCTGATCAAAACTACTTGGGACCCGGTGTCTACAGTTTCCTTTAATTTTGGGGAGGCTAGTGCGTGGGTGCTTAGGTGAGTCAAAATTCAGGAAAGGAAAAATAGCGCGTACCTGAGGCTGCCTCCTTCCATCTGCTCTCTCTGGAGCAGTGCTGTGATTTGAACTGTGAGTATCCTCTTGGATTGCACTGAGTCGCTGACAAGACTACAAAGTGCTAGGGACCATCCTCAGACGGTGATGCGCCGGGTCTGCTAAAGACTTACAAAACGCGAGAAATGTCCTCCTCAGAGGACTGCACCGAGTCTGCTTCAGACTACTAAAAGTGTAGGAGCCATCCGCAAATGGCGATGCATCGAGTCGATGACAAGACTACAAAGCGCAGGAGATGTTCCCCTCAGAGGACTGCACCGAGTCTGCTACAGACTACTAAAAGTGCAGGTGTCATCCGCAGATGACGATATGCCGAGTCGCTGACAAGACTACAAAAATCGCAAGAGGAAGACTGCACCGAGTCGCTGACAAGACTACTAAAAGTGCAGAGGTGTCATCCGCAGATGACGATGTACCGAGTCGCTGACAAGACTACAAAAAGCGCAAGAGGAGGACTGCACCGAGTCGCTGACAAGACTACTAAAAGTGCAGTGGTCTCATCCATAGATGACGATGCGCCGAGTCGCTGACAAGACTATAAAAAGCGCAAGAGGAGGACTACACCGAGTCACTGACAAGACTGCTAAAAGCGCAGGCGTGTCATCCGCAGATGACGATGCGCCGAGTCGCTGACAAGACTACTAAAAGCGCAAGAGGAAGACTGCACCGAGTTGCTAATAAGACTACTAAAAGTGCAGGGGTGTCATCCGCAGATGACGATGCACCGAGTCGCTGACAAGACTACTAAAAGCACAGAGGAAGACTGCATCGAGTTGCTGACAAGACTACTGTTGAACATTTTCTATAGATGCTAATGACCGCAAGTATACGGTGTATCAGAATAGTACTTAAGAATGTCGATCCCACGAGGAACGTAATTTACACACTATTACTACCTAATTTTAACTTTGTTTACAATGATCAATTAATGGTAAAGTTGATGTAAACTAATCTAGAATCTAAATTAACTAAACCTAATTATTGATGGTCAAAGAAGATATAAAGATAAAGGATGATAAGTATAAAAATGGAACTTGAATTAATTGTTCTTAATGATTATAGTATTCTTGTCATGCAAGCCAAGTTGAATAAATTTCCTACTTACTCTCCCAACATAAATAAGATGGCCTAAAACATGCATAAGTAATTCTATTTCACAACTTTCATTAATGAACTAGAAAATTAAACATGCAAATCTTAGGTTAAGTCAACACCTATAGCAACCATTTTAACACCATGATTTCTCAAATAATGCTTCAATAATGATTTCCCATTAGATTGTAAATATGAATTCATTTTTCAATTAAACTCATACTTATAATGATCATACATAGTATCCTAATAGGAAATTCTACAAGCAAGAACACATGAATTAATATAAACAATAAAACATTTAATGTTAAGTAATCAAGTCCAGAATTTACATCACAAAATTTACAAAGAAGAGTAAAAAGATAAGAATTGAAGAAGGAGATTTCTCAACCCTTTTCAAGTCACCAAAGGTAGTCTTCTTCTTTGTATGCTATCTTCTCTTCAACACATAAACTCTACTTTAGAAAATTTGACTAAGGAAAGAAAACTATTCTAACTTACAGAAATTTTACTTAATCAAAATGTTCAACTATTAACTTCCTAAAATTACAGTTAGAAATATAATTTATAATATCTACTTATGCCCCTTCAGATGACTCTTCGTAATAGCTGCAAAGTTTGGTGGAGAAACACAACTTTTCAATGTGAGATTTTATCTTTTTGTCTCTAACAGATCTCTCTGTCGCGATCGCGACAGAGCATGCCTCTTTCATCGCTCCACCTTCCTCGCATTTGCCTTCTCCGTGCCCTGTCGCGACCTCGCGACGAGCTCCTTGGTCGCGACAACCTCTCTTCTTTACTTTTCTTCCTTCTTCCTTGGCTTTCCCTTAGCGCATTCTGTTGCGCTCGCGACAGAGCTTCTTTTTCCTTTGCTCATTTTGGCTGCTTTTCTCCATTTCTCCATCTTTTTCCATTCTTCTCCATTGTTCTCTTACACACCCAAAACTCAAACAAAAACATAAAACACTCCTAATTCTAATACAAATAAACACACATGCATACTATTTTAATCCTAAAACATAGGTTAAATATGAGCTATTTAAGCTCATATCAAACCCCCACACTTAAATATTTGCTTGTCCCCAAGCAAAAAACTCAAACATTATAAACATATAACATAAAATAAACACAGGATTTTGGAGCTTACTTATACATTTGACAAATATTTGGAAATCTCATGTCCATACTTTAACCTCTAACTCATTAGCCTAAATATGCAACTCCTTAGACAATATCATTATTTATAAAACTTTAACCCCTATATACAATTGGAAAAACATGAAATTGCAAAACACAAGGATGTCTGATCTCAAGAAATCAAGTATCTTAACACAAGTATAAATTATTTCACACAAAATATTGCCTAAGATAATTGTCACTCAAACACTTTTTTTTTTGCTTTCAATCACTCAATCTCTCAAGAGTTTATAGGTTAGTGTTTCTCTCATTCCTTAAATATGCCATTACATACTATAGGCTTGTAATTAGTAAAAATCTCCACTACTAGTATAAAGTAGTAAAGAGGATCAAAGGGTCTTAAAAATAGTTGTAATGAGGCTTAGGTTAGGGTAGGAAATTTTGGGATTTAGGTAGCTAATGTTGTGTAGAGAGAAAGTACCAATATAACTTAGGAGATTGAAAACAAAATTTGGACAAAGCATGATAATCTTACTACTATTCTAATTCCCTTTTTAACTATACAAATTTCTGCTAGTTCTTTGTTCATTTTTCTTCTTTCTTTTTGCTTTTTTTTTCTTTAGGATAGCAAGAAAAATTAGCATGGGTGCGTTTTACGCTCCATCCCACACATAAGCAATTTTTGATGTACATCTTGTTATTCCTACTATTTTTCTTTCTTTTCTTAAGAGACTAGCATTTCCAATACTAAGTTTCAAAACAAGGGAATTTTAATTTTCACTACTTCATGCTTGTCAATAATAACATATCTCCAATGCTATATCAATCCTAAATCTCTCTGCAATATGGTTAACTTAGAATAAATAGGCCAATGTCTAATCAAAAGAATATGGCTATGTATGTACTTAAGCAAGAAAAATAGGATATAGGCTCAAACTTGGCTTCCTAAAGTCAAAAGGTAAGGAATTTAAAGCAAGCCAAAAATGGTTCATTCTAGTGCCCTTATCATATCCCGTGTACATCCCATACTAAAATGTAGTCTCAAAATTTACCAAAAACAAGTTCTGGAGGATATGGCGTACTAAGACTCTCATACAAAGAAAAATATCATTGTATAAGGCTCAAAAGCTCACATAGGCTATAAGTTAAACTATCATAGGCAATGAGTTGGCAAAACAATTTTCATTTACATGTGAAAAAAATACTCAACTTAAAAAGAACCTACACCAAAGTGCTTTGCTAAGTCATAGCCCTCACTATGTACAATAGAATGCCAAAGTAAAACACATAATGCTATATCAAAAAAGTTATCTACTTAGACTAAAGGTCAAAAGAGTTAAGCTAAACATGCGTTAATTTTCAAATATGCATCAAATATATAAGCTCCAGCAATCATATGTCCAATAAAACTTAAAAACACCCTAAACACATCCTAAAATAATACCAGTAACCATGTGACACATACCCATAGTTTTACTTTTAGCAATAGAAGCATGATATAATCCATCAAAAATATAATCTATAGAATATGGGGTTTTCCTAGATTGCAATAAATCTAACACAAATAAATCTTTGGTCTGTACTTTAGAACTTTCAACTCTACCAAATAAAGCATGACACAAATATTTATGAAAAAGCATTAAAACATCATCCTGTATTTGGCGATTTGTTGAATTTTTATTATTAAATGCATCAAGACCAGTTAACTTCTTCCACACAGGTTTAGGATCAAACAAATGTGGATCAAAAATCTTCCAATTTAATAGAAACCCAAACCAGCCATGCATTTCTTGAAACCCAAACATATGTTCAGTACCCTGATGTCTAAATTTTAATTTATTTTGACGTTTATCAACATACTCAAGGGTAACAAAAAATTCAAGGGCCCAAGAAAGATTTATAGGAAGAGTCAATTGAACAAATTTCCCCCATTTCATGTATCGCAAATATTTTTTAAACGTTTCATTAATAGCTAAAGTAGTTAACAGATTGAAATCTATATGCCACATGCCAACATACGTTTTTTTGTTAAAATATTCAAACTTCTCACCTTCCTCCTCAGATAATATAGGGAAAGGGCATTCAACCCTATTTTGAAGACGCACAAGATCGGGACGCTCACTAGATTCTTTTGCCGCCTGTTTCCCCTTATCAGCCACATGCTTGGTACGCACCATCTTGGTTGTGAAAGAAAGACAAGGAAACTAGACTATAGAAACTCACAAACAAGAGAGAAGAACCAAACAAAAAAATGGAAAACGAAGATCCTTAAGAGAAGAAGAAGAGAGAAATAAAGGAGGGACAAGAAAGAAACGAGTCTAAACGAAAATGAAAAGAAAAATAGATTTAGGGCTTAAAACAATTAAATGGGGGTGAAAAATAGGGCTGCAACGGTTGGAATTTTAAAAATTTTCAAATCCCGTGTTTTGTCGCAACTGCGACAGAGACCACATTTCGAATAAATATCTCGCGAACCTATCGCAATCTCGCGATAAAAATTTTCCTCACCATTCTGTCGCGATCGCAAAAATGCCGCGCTCTCGATAGAAAAGAACATTAGAAATCCAAAAAGGGTTTGTCATGAGATCACCAACGTCACGCTGTTGAGATGAAACCTACAAAACTTGGCGCGACAGAGAGAAAAATTTAAATATCAACTTTGTTCCCCTTTCAAAATAACATCACAAATTGACATAGTAAATAAACATACAAATTAAGAGTATCTGTAGAACAAAAAGAATTACTTTAGTACATATAAATATCACACATATAATATAACAAGTAATTAAAAAAAATAATGTCAATTAACCTTCAAACCATTTTTAAAGAGATAAATGAAACCTCCCTTACATGAAAGGTTTCCTCCAAATACACCTTACATCTTTGACCATTGGCTTTAAATAATTCCCCTTTTTCATTTTTGAGTTCTAGAAAACCTTGATCAAAGATTTGGGTGACTTCAAAGGGTCCACTCCATCTAGATCTCAATTTTTCCGGAAAGAGTTTCATTCTTGAATTGTACAAAAGAACCTTATCCCCAATGGTGAAATGTTTATACCTTATATGAGCATCATGCCATTTTTTAGACCGTTCTTTATAAATTTTGGCATTTTCATAGGCAAAAAGTCTTAACTCATCAAGCTCATTCAATTGCAAACATCTCTTGACACTTGCATCCTTTAAGTCATAATTCAAGGTCCTAATGGCCTAATATGCTTTATGCTCTAACTCCACAAGCAAATGACATGCTTTTCCATAAACCAACCTATATGGTGTCATACCAATAGGTGCCTTAAATGCTGTACGGTATGCCCATAAAGTATCATCCAATTTATGTGCCCAATCCTTTCTAGAGTTAGAAACAGTTTTTTCTAATATCCACTTAAGCTCCCTATTGGACACTTCCACTTGACCACTTGTTTGTGGGTGATATGGTGTAGCTACCTATGATGCACACCATATTTATGTAATAAAAAATCAAAAGAACGGTTAATGAAATGCTTACCTCCATCACTTATGATGGCTCTTGGCACTCCAAACCTTGAGAAAAGCTTCTTCAAAAACTTTAGCACTACCTTTGAATCATTAGTTGGTGTTGCTTTTGCTTCAACCCATTTGGATACATAATCTACACCAACCAATATGTAATTTTGCCCAAAAGATGTAGGGAAAGGACCCATAAAATCAATCCCCCACACATCAAATACTTCAACTTCCAATATGTTATTCAAAGGCATTTCATCTCTCTTACAAATATTACCAGCTCTTTGACATTTATCACACTTGGCAACAAACTTCCTTGCATCATGAAACAATGTAGGCCGAAAGAAACCACATTCTAGTACACGAGATGCAGTCTTATTAGCACCATTATGACCCGAATACAAAGCAGCATGACAATGTGTCAAAATGTTTTGATAATCATCCTCACTTACACATCTACGGATTATGCCATCCCCACTTATCTTAAATAAATAAGGTTCCTCCCAAAGATAATGTTTGACATCATTTAAAAACTTTTTCTTTTGTTGCCATGTCAAACCATTAGGCACAATCCCAGCAGCAAGATAATTAGCAAAATCAGCATACCAAGGTACATGCATATTTTCAAGTGACATTAATGCCTCATCCGGAAAAGACTCATTAATGCTATCACTTAAAGGTTCATCATTGTTTTCTAACCTTGACAAATGGTCAGCTACTAAATTTTTACTTCCCTTTTTATCTTTAATGACAAGGTCAAATTCTTGCAATAATAATACCCAACGAATCAACCTAGGTTTAGCATCTTTCTTAGCAAACAAGTACCTCAATGCAGCATGATCAGTATAGATAATGACTTTAGACCCTAACAAGTAAGATCTAAATTTGTCACATGCATAAACTACAGCTAACATCTCTTTTTTAGTGGTTGTGTAATTGATTTGAGGAGGTGATAAAGTGTGGCTAGCATAATAAATCACATGCAAATTCTTACCATGCCTTTGTCTTAGCACACATCCCACAGCAAAATCACTTGCATCACACATGATCTCAAATGGCAATTCCCAATTAGGAGAGGTGATAATAGGTGCACTTACAAGAGCTTTCTTCAAAGTATCAAAAGCATGCATACATTCTTCAGAAAATTTAGAAGGCACATCCTTTATTAACAAGTTAGTCAAAGGTTTAGCAATCAATGAAAAATCCTTTATAAATCTTCTAGAAAAACCAGCATGACCAAGAAAAGATCTTACCCCCTTAAGTGTAATGGGTAGAGGTAATTTCTCAATCAATTCTGTTTTTGCTCTATCTACCTCAATTCCTTGACTTGAAATCTTATGCCCTAAAACTATCCCCTCATCTACCATAAAATGGCATTTCTCCCAATTAAGAACCAAATTAGTTTCTTCACATCTAGCCAATACTTTATCTAAATTTTGTAAACAAAGCTCAAATGAATCCCCATAAATAGAAAAATCATCCATAAAAACTTCCATTAAATCCTCAATCATATCCCCAAAAATTGAAGTCATACACCTTTAAAAGGTGGCTGGTGCATTGCATAACCCAAAAGGCATTCGCCTATAAGCAAATGTCCCATATGGACAAGTAAATGTGGTTTTCTCTTGGTCACTAGGGTAGATAAAAATTTGAAAATATCTTGAATAACCATCTAAAAAACAGTAATGAGAATGGCCAGCTATTCTCTCCAACATTTGGTCAATGAATGGTAAAGGAAAATGATCTTTCCTAGTTGCTGAATTTAACTTCCTATAGTCTATACACACCCTCCAACCGGTGGTGGTTTTAGTAGGAATTAGATCACCATTCTCATTCCTAACAACCGTCATACCTCCCTTCTTTGGAACACAATGTATTAGACTCACCCAATCACTATCCGAAATTGGATAGATGATCCCAGCATCAAGCAACTTAATAACTTATTTTTTCACTACCTCTTTCATGTGAGGGTTAAGCCTTCTTTGCCTATCAGCTTTAGGCTGACATTCATCTTCCAAGTTTATTCTATGCATGACAACATTAGGACTAATACCTTTTAGATAAGAAATCCGCTAACCAATACTCTTTATCCTTTTTTTAACAACCTCTAACAATGCATACTCTTGTGCACTAGTAAGTTTGTTAGAAATTATAATAGGCAAAGTATGATTAGAGCCAAGAAATGCATACTTTAAATGATTTGGTAGTTCTTTTAATTCCACATTTGGAGGACTTACAATTGAAGGTGGCAAAGGTGCTTCATTCCGATAAAGAAGTTCTGGCCTTAAGCTCTCTTGCTCCATATCTTCATGAACTTCTTCCTCCATTTGAACCTCCTCTTCACCTGCATTTTCCATTACCTCCAAAACGCAAGCATTGATTACATCTATTTTCATGCAAACATTTACATCCATGGGATATTGTAATGCTCTATCCATATGATATTCCACACTATCATCCCCTACTCTTAAGACTAAAGTGCCCTCATAGACATCTACTAAAGCCCTACCAGTCCTCATGAAAGGTCTTCCCAAAATCAATGGACATTTCACATCATATGCAAAATCTAAGATCACAAAATCAGCTGGCAAAATAAACTTATCCACTTTTACCAACACATCTTCTATTATTCCATAGGGTTTCTTAATAGATTGATCAGCTAATTGCAAAACTATGGAAGTAGGTTTAACATAATCCAACCCAAACTTTTTAAAAATAGACAAAGGCATGAGATTTATACTTGCCCCCAAATCACATAAACACTTAGAAAACTCAACATCTCCTAAAGTGTATGGAATAGTAAAGCTACCATTATCTTTAAGGTTTATAGGCAAATTATTTGTGATGATAGAACTACATGCCTCAGTTAATGCAATAGTGGATATATCTTCCCAATTTATTTTCTTAGAAATTAAATCTTTAAGAAATTTTGCATAATTAGGAATTTGTGTAATGGCCTCAATAAAATTCAAATTTATGTGCAAATGCTTCAATTTATCAATAAAAGATTGGAATTGCTTATCTTGGTTTTGTCTCTTCAGGCGTTGAGGAAACGGTGGACGAGGTTGAAACGTCTTTGGAAGATTTGCCTTAGAAGTCATTTCTGTCGCGCCTGCGACAGGTGTCGCACTCGCGACAGAATGCTCTCCTTCTATTGGTGCGCTCGCGATAGGTACCGCGCCCGCGACAGTACTCGGCCTCTCCTCTGTCGCGATCGCGACAGGCGTCGCGCTCGGGACAGAAGAGACATTCTTCTTGTTATTTTCCTGCAAATCTCCACTCTTGTTAGTAGTAACAATTTCATTAGTATAGGATTTACTTGACCTCAAATTGATGGCTTTTAGATGTTCCCTTGGGTTCTCCTCCGTATTACTTGGTAAAGTTCCTTGTAACCTTGAAGGTAAAGCCTTTGCTAATTGCCTAATTTGCACTTCTAAGTTATGGATGGATGATGCTTGATTCTTTATAATCTGATCAAACTTATTTTCCAGTCTCTTGTGGTTCTCCTCTTGTGAGTTAAATTTCATATTAATTCCCTCCAAGAACCTGGATTATATGTATTAGAGTAAGGGTTACCACGACCTTGACCTTGAATAAAGCTAACTTGCTCTTCATTGTTAGTTACCCCCAAATTACATCCTTCACTAGAATGTCCTAGTTGCCCACAAATGTTACAATTATTTTGCTGACTACCTCCCACTCCTAAACTATTAAGTTTATGAGTTAAGGCTTCTACTTGAGCTTGCAAAGCAACTACAGAATCAAGTGCATATACTCCCCTAGCATTAGAAGAATTAGAATCCCTTACTCTCTCGGTAAGCCACATGCAATTATTCATTGACATCTCCTCCAATAATTCAAATGCTGCTTTGGTTGTTTTTCTCATCAATGATCCACCAGCTGCAGCATCTATTGTACCTCTTGTAGTTGGGTTAACTCCATTATAGAAGGTTATCATCAAAAGCTCCCTTAGAAGGTTATGGTGTGGACACATTCTTTGCAATTCTTTGAACCTTTCCCAAGCCTCATACAAAGATTCATTGTCATTTTGAACAAATGTAGTGATATCCTTTATCATTTTTGCTGTTTTAGCCAAGGGAAAATATTTGGATAAAAATGCTTGGGCCAATTGGTCCCAAGTAGTAATTGATCCCCTTGCTAGCGAATTCAACCAAGCTTTGGCCTTATCTTTCAAAGTGAAAGGGAAAAGCCTAAGTTTGATTACATTAGCCGACACACCATTAATCTTAAAGGTATCACATATTTCAAGAAAATTTGCCAAATGAGCATTAGGATCCTCATTTGCCAAGCCATAAAATTGAATGCTATTTTGAATCATTTGTAATAAAGAAGGTTTAATCTCAAATTGATTTGCGTTTACCGTTGGCCTTACCACTCCTTGTTGAGCACCACTCAATGCGGGTGTGGCGAAGTCCATAAGTCTTGGTGGATTTTCTTCAGCCATGATAATTGGTCTCTTATTCTTATTCTTTTTTCTATTAGACTTCCGGTTACTTAACAAAAATCTTTCAATCTCAGGATTTAAGGGTTCAAGTTCTTCTTGTGAACTTCTTGTACTAGGCATGAATTTTCAAATCCTGTAAAAACCAAAATCAAAACTCAAAGTCAAACTAAATCAAACAAATTAAAACAAAAGAAAATATTGTAATCCAAAATCATAAATCAAGTTTCATAATGGCAAAATAAACGCTCCCCAGCAACGGCGCCAAAAACTTGTTGAACATTTTCTATAGATGCTAATGACCGCAAGTATACGGTGTACCGGAATAGTACTTAAGAATGTCGATCCCACGAGGAACGTAATTTACACACTATTACTACCTAATTTTAACTTTGTTTACAATGATCAATTAATGGTAAAGTTGATGTAAACTAATCTAGAATCTAAATTAACTAAACCTAATTATTGATGGTCAAAGAAAATATAAAGATAAAGGATGATAAGTATAAAAATGGAACTTGAATTAATTGCTCTTAATGATTATAGTATTCTTGTCATGCAAGCCAAGTTGAATAAATTTCCTACTTACTCTCTCCACATAAATAAGATGGCCTAAAACATGCATAATTAATTCTATTTCACAACTTTCATTAATGAACTAGAAAATTAAACATGCAAATCTTAGGTTAAGTCACAACCTATAGCAACCATTTTAACACCATGATTTCTCAAATAATGCTTCAATGATGATTTCCCATTAGATTGTAAATATGAATTCATTTTTCAATTAAACTCATACTTATAATGATCATACATAGTATCCTAATAGGAAATTCTACAAGCAAGAACACATGAATTAATATAAACAATAAAACATTTAATGTTAAGTAATCAAGTCCAGAATTTACATCACAAAATTTACAAAGAAGAGTAAAAAGATAAGAATTGAAGAAGGAGACTTCTCAACCCTTTTCAAGCCACCAAAGGTATTCTTCTTCTTTGTATGCTATCTTCTCTTCAATACATAAACTCTACTTTAGAAAATTTGACTAAGGAAAGAAAAATATTCTAACTTACAGAAATTTTACTTAATCAAAATGTTCAACTATTAACTTCCTAAAATTACAGTTAGAAATATAATTTATAATATCTACTTATGCCCCTTCAGATGACTCTTCGTAATAGCTGCAAAGTTTGGTGGAGAAACACAACTTTTCAATGTGAGATTTCATCTTTTTGTCTCTAACGGATCTCTCTGTCGTGATCGCGACAGAGCGCGCCTCTTTCATCGCTCCACCTTCCTCGCATTTGCCTTCTCCGTGCCTTGTCGCGACCTCACGACGAGCTCCTTGGTCGCGACAACCTTTTTTCTTTACTTTTCTTCCTTCTTCCTTGGCTTTCCCTTAGCGCATTCTGTTGTGCTCGCGACAAATCTTCTTTTTCCTTTGCTCATTTTGGCTGCTTTTCTCCATTTTCTCCATCTTTTTCCATTCTTCTCCATTGTTCTCCTACACACCCAAAACTCAAACAAAAACATAAAACACTCCTAATTCTAATACAAATAAACACACATGCATAGTATTTTAATCCTAAAACATAGGTTAAATATGAGCTATTTAAGCTTATATCAACTACTAAAAGTGCAATGGTGCCATTCGCAGATGATGATGCACCGAGTCGCTGACAAGACTACAAAAAGCACAAGAGGAGGATTGCACCGAGTCGCTAATAAGACTACTAAAAGTACAGGTGTCATCCGCAGATGACGATACGCCGAGTCGCTGAAAAGACTATAAAAAGCGCAGAGGCTGCTCTCTTGAGCTGCACCGAGTGTGCTACAGACTACTAAAAGTGCAAACGATGTCCTCCTCAGAGGACCGTACTGAGTCTGCTACAGACTACTAAAAGTGCAGGAAAAAGAGATTTGTCTCTTAAGAGAACCTGGAGATTGCCTCTTAAGAGGTCCTGGAGATTTGCTGGCGTAGCCGTTATCTTAACTTGATCGTCTTGCTCGAATGAATGTTAATGTTGAACTGAAGCTGTCCTTGACTAGCTTTTATGTGTGTGGCCTTCATTTGGACTTTTCCTGCAAAGCTGTGTGCACAGGAATATATACAATAGATTATGCATGCAAGTGTACATGGCCATATGCAGATATTTGCTAAAGAATAGTATGAAATGCAAGCAAAAATAGATAGACCATGTCCTGAGTAGTTAAGGATCCTTTGAGGATATGGCTTGGCTGCTTCACCATGCCCTTTGAGGAACTAAAAATGGCATCTTGACTTAAGGACTCTGACCCGTAAACTCTTCAAAGAGAACCGTCAGGTGTCCATCTTTGCCCCCCGGTCAATGATCATACGCCCGGGATTCTGACTCATGTCCTGAATTATGCCTTATCTGGCTGAAGGATGATCATCTGAAGTAATGCTGCCTTATTGCTCCAGGCATCGGAAGTCATTGTTTTAAAGGTAGTGCGTCCCTTGTGGATTTTCACACTAGCTTTTCTTTGTGGGAAATGCATCCCTTAGGGATTTTCACATAACCCTGTGCCTAACTTTTGCCTGGAATGGACCCAACCCAATCCAGCGGCTTTTATTTATTTCATTTTTTGTAGGGCAAACTGCCTGTTTCCAGGTTTTCACCCTGCCCTTTGACCTAACTTTTGCTTAGAGAGCCAGTTACGGTTTTCATCTCTAACGGCCTTTTTTTTTCTCTCTTTTTTTTTGAAGGCTAAAATCCTTTTCGCTTTTTGAATAATGGTCGTATGGATTTTGTGCTGACGAATAGCTCGAAGCTGATGTCGGGGCAAGTCTGCTAAAGCATCAAGATAAAGATGGCAATGAGGGCCACTTATAGCAAATTGCACATATGCGAAGAAAAAATAATGCACTACTTTTTATACTGGAACTTAAACCATTTTGAGTGTGCAAGATAAAGTGCTTTACTTACATTAAAATATTATTGCATAAATGCATATGTTCCAGTCTGATTTCATCACGCATGATCATCATTTGGCATTAATCTCAAAAATACAAGACCCTATTTAATCTAGAGATGGATCTTGAAATCATCAAACTCCTGTTATCAACCAGCTCTCTTGGGTTTTCATGGTTGAAAATTTTCTCTCTGCTCTTAATTTTTGCCCGAATACTCTTTTTTTTCTTTCTTTAAGCACATTCTAGATGCAACGTTGGGGACGGGATTTAACTCAAATGCATAAATGCACTTGTGGCTCCCCGCTTGAAGCTCAATAAACACCATATGCCTTTTCCTACGTACCGAACCTTATTAAAAGGTCATCTCCGCTAATTAGATAAGACTGAACCAAGAATCAAAAGGTCTTACTTTGGTTGTAGCATTAGGCTTAGGTAGATGGCTATCAAAGGAGGATCAGGTTGCTAGAGAAAAATGGCCGTAATATTTACTCGACTGATGGAGGACCATCATCTGCTCAATTGCGTACTATAAAGGTATTCTTGAATTTGGATTTGATAATACTTTAGCTTATCAAGCTCAGAATAACAATTAAGTTAAAGTGATTGCCATAGAAACTCATCAAGAGATTACTATCTTGAGCTCTACTTTTTCTTTTTTTTTCTTTTCTTTTCTCTTCATCTTTCTGTTTCACTTTCTTTTTTTTCTTCCCTATCTTTTTTTCTTTTTTTTTTCATCTTTTTTTTTCATCGTTTTTTCTTCTCGCGAGCTCATGTCTTTGGCACATGACTAAAACCCTCTTCTCAAAGTGTAAACTCATCCTTATCAGGGCAATTTTTGATAACTCAAAGGATTGTTAATGATGTACATCCATCCTTACTAGAACGACCATTCTTCTAAGGGGAGGCAAAAAAAATCATTGTAGGTGAAGGGTAGTTTTAACATGTGTAACAATAAAATCGGTACGCATTTAGCATACCAGCATAAAGGCTCAACGGGCTAGCAAGTGATTGCGAAATAAAGGTAAAAAACAGTCATTTAGAGAGCTATACAAAGAAGGGCTGGCTAAATCATTTTCTAGGTTCCGTCTTATCCAGGGATCGCTTTGACGGGTAATCAGAAAGGTTCTAGTGCTCTTAGTGAGTTTTTATCCAATCCTCTAATTGCAACTAGTTTTTTTTCACTACTTTTTATTTTTATTTTAAGCTCTCATAATTTTCCTCACTTCAGGAGTAATATCAGATGCTACAGGATCTCGAGATTAAATGAAGGAGTATTCATTAAGTTAATATCAAATGTAAATGACTTGTAGTTGTGATCATGCATAATGAAATCATGAGAATATAAACAAAAAGCCATTAATATAATTAATATAAATAGTACTGCATACATCAAGACTGAAAAAAGTTCAAATATGAAAAGCATATCTACTAGAAGATTTGCTCCCCTATTTCCTGCTGCACTCTGGATCAGTAATCTGTTTGTTATCAATGAGATCCTGAATATGGTTCCTCAGAGTTCAACATTCATCAGTGTCATGCCCTATATGCTGATGGTAAGCACAGTACAGATCTGCTCGATGATTGGGATGTCCTTGACTTTTAGCGGGCTTAGCAGACATTGGTTGTAGCTTGCCTTCCTTCATCAACCTTTTAAGTACCCAAGACAGTGACTTGCCTAGGTTGGAGAAATGCCTTTGGTCTACTTTGGTAGCTGCTACATCTACTGTGTTTCCAGACCGATTCCCATTACCGGACTCTGCTGACTTTCCTGCCCCCTGATTACCGTAATTTCTCCAGGCATAATTATCATTGTTGGCCTTCTTTGCCATGTACTCTCCTTCGGCTTCTATGGCTATGTCTTTCAAGGACTCCCAGTCCTTTAAACCCTTCATTTTTAATCCATCTTTCAAATGTGGGCTAGCATTCCTGATAAACAGCCTTATCTGGTCCGGAGTGTCCGCTTCCTCTTCATCTCCATTACTTGGTTTCTCCATCGGGTTAGGTAATCATGAAAAGACCCCCCTGACTTCTGCTGTAGCAGTTCTAGATCTTTCAGGGTTACCTCCATCCTCGTGCTGCAATCATACTGCATTAGAAACTCTTTTGTCAATAGATCCCAGTCCTTTTTAGTCCTTCTGTCGAGTTCATGATACCAGTCCACTACTGGACCCGTCAAGCTCAAGCAGAAATATTCTATCTTTTGCCTTTTTGTCAGCGTTGTACCCTTCATCACTAACGAGTACGGCTTCACATGTGCTACTAGGTCTAAGGTGCCATCAAACTTTGGCATGTCAGGCATCTCAAAATTCTGGGGAACTAGATCTTCGCCCTCCAGCTCCTTGTCCTCAGGGTTCATGCCTCTTCCCACTGTCAGTAAGCAAGTCATCGCTTTGAATCTCTCCTCCATCTTTCTCTATATGGCTTCCTCTGACTTGGGGGCTTTGCCTCTTATCATGATTGGCTCCTCTTGCTCTTCCTCACCCAAATCACTCTCAGGTCTAAGAACTTCTCTATGCTCTACATGTGCTGGCACTGTGGACTCAACTATAGGTGGGTCAGCTACCACAGGGAGATCCTCTCTAATAGGCCCTTGTTCATCTTGGCCCCAGCTGGAATTGTGGCGCTAAAGTAGTGGCAAGGTTGCCCATCATTGCCATTATTCTGGCCTCAAATTCTTCCATTCTCTTTCCCACCTCCTCGGCAATCATTTGATGGGTTGCACTAGATTCACCTGACGGGTTAGCCATACCTGTTTCGGCTGATGATTCTAAGGAAAATATTTCACTACCTTCCGAGAGTGAATCTGAGCTCTGATCTGACACTAGCTCTGGTAATCCAAAGAGTGGAATCCTTCTTAGCCGACCGTCGGGACCTCTAAACCACCTGGACGAATCTATGATGGCTGCAGAATACACCTCATGATTGAAATGCAATGCATGGTCGTGCTGATGCAGCATAGACAAACACATGCATGCAGATAGATTCTTCCAACCTTATCTCTCCCACGCATGAGGTAATCTAGTCTCTTTCCTAGGTGGACTTTATCCAAGGGTTAACAGGAAACCCATTAGACGCGTGTAGTGCACGGTGGAAAACCGGCAGCAACATCTCTTGCCTAATGTACATACGTATGGGTGTTTGGCCATTATGTAAATTAAGATGGGCCCACCGGGGCATGAAACCTTTTGATGAAAGACTATTTAATTTAAATAATTTTGTTCAATATATAATGGCCCACATAGCAAGCATGGTATTATGGTACATTTCACCTAGTGAAAGTATATATTACTAATATATGAGCTTTGGTCAAAATGGATAAAACTTTAGGGCTAACCAAGCATGGTACATGCCAACGGGTCTAACTCATCATCAGCATAACGACCGATTGGGTCTCCATTTGATATACCATAAGGTACGAGATTTGGGCTGGTGATTATCCCTAACACTTCCCCACATTGAGTGAACGTAGGTGTAGACACCGGGTCCCGAATCAAGATTAAAAATAAAAATGGCAATCTTGGGTCCTCAATAATTCCTCCGAAAAAAAATATATGTATATGTGTGCGTGTGTAAAATTAAAAATTAATTAGTTAATTTATTAGTTAATATTATTAGTTAATTAATTAGTTAATATTATTGGGTAATTAAAATATATGTAAAATTAAATATCATTTACAATTAGTTAATTTATTAGTTAGTATTGTAGATTAATTAAATTAAAAAGAAAAATATGAAGTGTTTAATTAGTAGAGTGTTTAATTAATTAATATGTGTGTTAGTTTAAGCAAATTAACTAAATTAAAAAGTAAAAAAAGTGGAGGGAATTATTGAGGATTAGGTGACCTAAACTAACCTAATTTGTGGAAAATAAAAGGAAGGTGATGAAGCCAAATGAACGAGCTCTCTCGGCAGACCAAGAAAAGAAAGAGAAAGAAAATAAAGAAGAAGAAAATAGAAAGAAAAAGGGGAAGAAAGGAGAAGACCAAGAGAGAGAGGTCGGCTAAGCAAAGAAAAAGAAAGAAAAAGAGAGAGCAAGACCTGAGAGTAAGGAGACCAGGAAATCAAAGAAATAAAAAGAGAGAAGAAGAGAACAAGGTAAGAAAACAAGAAAGAAAGACCAAAGAAATAAAAGAGGGGAGGACCAACGGAACACACACAGCGCAGATGCCGGAGGAAAAGAAGAAAAGGAGGAGAGAAAGGCGGGGACGCCGCCGGCCAGCCAAGGCGGTCAACCGCCGCACGCGCCCCGCCGGAGTGAAGAGGAGACACGGACGAAGCCGGTGGTGGTCGCCGATCACCCGCAGTCGTCGGCGTGAGGGAGATCGGAAGGAAAGAAGGCGCTACGTTCCAGCTCATTTTCCGGCTCCGGTGAGGTTCTTTTCGGTGCGTGACCGACGGCAGCGTGATCCCGGTGCTTCGATCTATCGTCCAGTGTCGACGGTGTCACCAACGACTGCTCCGGTGAAGCTCCGGCGAGGGAAATCCGGTAAGCCCTTTATTTTATTCAATTTTCATTTATTTTATATTATTTTATATTATTATCATTATTATTATTATTATTAAATATTTATTTATTTTATTTTTATTTTTATTATTATTATTATTATTATTATTATTATTATTATTATTATTGGGTTATATTAATATTATAGTTATTAGTATTATTTAATTTAGGTTTATTTTATATTATTTGTTATTGTTGTGTTTATTATTATTATTATTATTGTATATATTTAGTTATTATTATTTATTGTTGTGTTTTGTTATTATCATTTTAATATCATTATTACTATTATTATGGTTGTATTAATATTGTGGTTATGATTATTATTGTTGATAATAATTATTGTTGTGTTATATTATTGTTGTCACTTATTTGTTATTATTAATATTATTTATTTTATATTATAACTATTATTGTTATTAGCACATTATTATTATTATTATTATTATCATTGTTGTGGTATTATTATGATTATTATATTCATCATTATTGTTATGTCATTAATTTATTGTTAGTATTGTTATTATCATTTTGTTATCCTTTTATTATTTATTATTATTTATGTTATGTTTATTTATTTTATATTATTAGTATTATTATTATTGTTATTATTTGTTTATTATTATTGTTATATCATTATTATTATTATTATTATTATTATTATTATTATTATTATTATTATTATTATTATTCATTGTTATAAATATTATTATTTTATGTTTAATGCATTTCATAACCATTATTGTCATTAGTATATTATTATCTTTATTATTATGGTGATTGTGTAATTATTATCAGTATCATTATTATTTTGTCATGTTACTATTATTATATGTTTGTTAATCATTATTTGTATTATCATTACTATCATTATTACTAGGCCTGTAAAAATTTACCCAGACCCAACAACCCGCCCAAACCCACCCAAAAAAACTTAACCCAAACCCAACCCAATTAAATTATAACCCATGTCAACCCACCCAAAAATAACCCTCCAAAAACTCAACCCGTTCGGGTCTCAGGCTCATGCCCAACGGGTTGCCTTCTCTCATCTCTCCCTGATTTTCTGTTTGCCCCCTTCTCTCTCTCACTCTCACTCTCTCTCTCTCTCTCTCGATCGATCAAAATCAGCAGCCGACGATGAAATGGTAAGGACATTAGAAATGTTTTCTATCATATTCATGCATTGCATATTGATATAAAATCACATTATTACTCTTACAATTCAAAAACCAATTCGCACAGAAGAAATCCCAACTCCTAGAGCTGCTCGAAGATGGAAAGCAATTCATCCATGAAAATTCCAGAAATCGTTCTAAGCTCCGCCGGCTGCAAAATTCCGGTGTTGGGGATGGGCACCGCAGCTTCCCCTACACTCCCATCTCCACAAATTAAAGCAGCGATTCTTCAAGCAATCGAGTTTGGTTATAGACATTTTGATACTGCTACGCTTTATCTTACTGAGGACTCACTTGGGGAAGCCATTGCCGATGCTTTATCTCTTGGCCTCATTAAATCGAGAGATGAGCTGTTTATCACCACCAAGCTTTGGTGTAGCGACGCTCATCCTCATCTTGTTCTTCCTGCTCTTCGAAAAAGTCTCAAGTAAACTCTAAAATCTTTGATTACTTGTTCAGATTAAAACCCATTTTTGTGTGTTTGAGATGATATATTAAGATATTATGTATGTTTAATAGTAAGATTAAAGTTCAAGCAATGAATTTGAGAAGCAATAATCAATCATGGAAGCTTTCGTGGTTCTCCAAAACGCTTCCTCAACCCAACTCTGAAGCATCCAGTTCCTCAAGTTTCTTTGTGATTTATTTCTTTATATTTCTTGAATTCTTGTCTTGATATTTTAGTTCTAAGTCTTGATTTTTGATTCTCAACTTCATTTTCTTGATTGATATATCAACTAGTCTTTGACATTTCTGGTATTACATTGTTGTGAGAGAAGTGTGTTGTTCTCAATGCGATTATACTTTAAGTTAGAGTTAACTTTTTTTCCTTCTTTCTTTCTTTCTTTCCCCCTATTTTTTTCCAGCCATGGAACTTGCTTTATCTCTAGAAAAACTAACAAATGAGAAGCTCCTGAACCTTCACAAGGTAAGATATTTCTACTACTTCATGCTGCTCCTTGAGTTTTAAGAGAATGTAATCTAGGCATGAGAAATTTCCGCTTAAACCATGTAATGGCCTATAGTAAATGATCAACCTACACAGTGCTTGGATCTTTTTAGCAGAATAAATGCTTTAAGTGACTATTTTTATCACCATAGCGTCACATTTTGATTTTAAATCTACCCAACATGTGGCAGGGAAGAATCATGATGTGCAGTTGTCCGATTTCGTTGAAAGCGAGTACTTAACAGAACAGGTATGATTTTCATGGTGACTTGCTTATTTAGTTTCCTTAGGGCTTGTTCTTTGCTACTGCAAATAACTTACATGCTGCTATTTTGACTTGCTCTGTTACAGGTGGAAGCCATCAAAAAAATCTCAGAATATGTTGCTCAGCTGAGAAGAGTGGGTAAAGGACACGGTATGAATCCGAATTCTACTTCACAGCCACTTCTTGAATGCCCTATTTTAGTGAACTTTTTATTTTTATTTTTCTCTTCCCCTTTAGTCATATTTCCCTATGGAATCATACTTCTTCCTTTTTTTTATATATATATGATCATGAGTATCTCCCTAAAATTTTCTATTCTCAAATTGCTTGTTTTCATGGACCAACAGGAGTGTGGCACTTCGACCAGATGCTTCTCCATGAGGAAGAGGCAGTTGCATGATGATGGAGATCTCTTGGTAGCTGCTTTGAGTTCCCTGTTGAATGCCATTCTATGCTTATGTTTTTTGGGTGAGAGTAATGGTTCAGAGATTTTTGCGGTGTGATTAGAATAGACATTAGAAATGTTGGTAGCTATTAGATGATTAAAAGAATGGATTTAGTCCTCTCACTTGAACTGGTAGTCGAAATATATGGATATCCTTTTTTTCCAATTTCCTTGTTTTAGCTATGCAAATTCTTAAAATTTTGTGCTTCAGTCATTTTTATGTCACAGCCATATATGGCATGAAATAACAAGTCAATTTCAGTGATAGATGGTTCAGGATTCCCATCCCTGGACCATGATATGGTGCCCACAACACAAATTGCTAGAGTCCAAGAAATCCTTGCCCCTGTTTTCATTTCTCTTGAATTGAACCTTGTATTGTTCTGTACAAGAGATACAATAGCATCTGTCTGATACTTGCAGCAGAGTAAATTGCTAGTGATGGCTACTGGGATTTAAAGTCTTGCACTTCAAGAGAATAATTTAAATTGCTAGTGATGGGATTTAAATTATGTGTATTTTTATTGGCAAATTTTAACTCTATACATGTGTTCCATTTATCTGTTTATAATTTGATCAATTTGATTTGCAAAATAATTTAGGTCACTTCTAATCCGCTTATATTATTTATAATTTAATAATGTTTTAATATAACATAAATAAAAACATAGATATTTTTCTAAATTATACATACATTTTTTTTTTTATTGACAAAATTTTAAAAGATAAAAACAAAAATAATGTCATAAATGTTGATCCATTTATATAAACCGTTTAATAATTACTCATTTGAATCTTAAGTTAATCCAACCTCATCCAATCCGTTCATAATTTATAAAATTTTAATTCATTTATAATTCAATTCATCACGATCCTATCAATTTATAACCTGTAAAATTTTAATTCAAATTTTTATTTTGATATCTAATTGCTGTAATCATAGCACATCAAAGATCTGAAGTTTTTGGAAGATTAATGTTACATTTGATAATCACATGCAAATAGTTATTAAATTTTAATCAAATTAATGTTACATTTGATAGCAAAATTGAAAAAGTAATATATCGAATTAATTTTCGTTATTATATCGAGAATTAATTTTCGTTAAAATTATGACTCAAATAGGTCAATCTACATTTCGGCCCGTTTGGGCCTTTACCGACCCATTTGGGTTATCAAATCCATTTGAATCAACATTTTTATAGTAATTCTTTTAGTATCCTGTTATTATATCGAATATTATTTTTTGTTAAAAATATGGGTCAAATGGATCGACCCATATTTCGGCCCGTTTGGACCTTCACCAACCCATTTGGGTCACCTAATCCATTTGGTCTAATATTTTTTATAATAGTTTTTTCAGTATCATATTATTATATCGAGAATTTTTTTTCATTAAAAAATGGATCAAATAAATTGACTTATATTCCGTCCCATTATTATATTGAAAATTATTTTTCGTTAAAAATATGGGTCAAAATGGGTCGACTCAAACCCGCCCAACCCATTTAGGTATTGACCCATTTATGACCCATGTAATTTTGACCCATTTATGACCCAACCCATTTATGACCCGCCCATTTATGACCCAACCCAAACCCGCCCAACCCGCCCATTTTGCCACCTCTAATTATTACCCTTATTATTATTATTTTATGGCATCATTATTAGCATTATCATAATTGTCATTTGAGTCTTATATTCACTAATCTTATTTTTACTACACCGAATTAACTCTCAATTTATTTCATTCGATTATTTATCTAATTATTTATTTATTTATTTATTCATGTATTTATCATTTAATTTAATTTAATTCATTACTAACTAATATTATTTTCTGTCATGATTGTAACCTTGAGTGGTATACGGCTCGCCCAAGGAGCGTGGTCGAGACAAGTAGATTAAAATTTATTTATTATTTATTTTTTGAAATATGTAATTATTATTTCATTTTCTTTTATTCGTTTGTGGTCTGTAATAATAAAGGATTTTCGACCGCGTTTAAAAAGAACCACCACACAAATGTTTTATACTAAATCGAATATTTGTTAACAAAACTAGACCAATGTCCTCGTTTTCATACCAAACTAAAAGATTTAAACCGATTTGAGAATTTTATGCTTTTTTTATAAAACAAGTAGTCGGGAACCAATGTTCCCATCTAAATGAATAGCCCGATTTGTGTATGTTACATTTTAATCTTTCGTATGTGTTTATTTATTTATTCATTTATTTAATTATTTATTTCTGGGATTGTTCTGTCCTAATTTTATTTATTTATTATTTATTGGGGGATTGTTCTGTTCCATTTGTTATTTAATTTATTTTTATTTTTTAAGCAATTTATTTATTTACTGCTTTATTTATCGCTTTTTTATATGAATGAATGTGCTTTAATTTATTGCATTACCGAGTGAGATAAGAGATAGAATTTAGATTTCTTAATAACTCATTTATAAAACATAAGCCATTAATAAGAGTGAAGTTCCGAACACCTTCTCTGGTTTAGACCAATAGAGATTAGAGACCTCTCCTAATTTCTTGTAAATTGGGTGGCGACTCCAAAATATCTTAAAAGGTGCCTAAAGGCGTTGTGGGTCTAGATTATCATTTCCAATGTTCTATTGGAAAGGATGCATTCAAAATGACTCATGATACCCAAGATCATAAAAGACGCGAACCAATCCCTCAAATTCTAAAAGCGAATTCAATGAGGGCCTTGCTGGTTCCGGCGCGTGTCACAGTGGCGACTCCATTGGGGATGATCGAAACTTCGCTTCGAAAGTGACTTAAGTTAAAAATTATAATTGAGTTAGTAAGGATAAAAAATTCTATTTCTAATCGAAATTGCATTACATCTCATTAGAGCCTTAGAATATGTTAGATGGTCCCCTATAACACAACTCTACTTTAACTCATTGTAGGGAAGTGTTCGGGATAATCACCAGTCCAAGTCTCGCATCATCAAATGGTATATCAAATGATGATCCGATCGATCGCTATGCTCATGACGAGTTAGACCCGTTGGCAGGGATCATGCTTGGGTAGCTCTAAAATATCACCACCTTGGACCGAAACTCATGTAATGGCAAATAGATACTTCCCTTAGGGGGCATGCGCCATAATACCGTGCTTGCTATTTGGACTGTCATATATTGAATAAAATCAATTAAATTAAATGATCTTTCATCCAAGGCTTTCATGCTCTGGTGGGCCCATCTTAATTTAATTGAATTGTTTAAATACATAATGGTCAAACACACATACGCATGTACATTAGGCAAGAGTTGTCGTGCTGTTGGTTTTTCACCGTGCACTATACGTGTCCAATGGGTTCTCTGTTAACCCTTGGATAAAACTCACCTAGGAAAGAGACCGCACGACCCCCTGTGTGATAGAAATATAGTGAGGAGGAGTTTTTTTCTTGTATGTATATTTGTGTTTGTACATTTTTTATGAGTAATAATAGTGAATAAAGCATGTGCATATTCTCTCATATACAATAATAAAACCTGTGCACTTTGTATATAAAATTGCTTGTATTATAATTTGTGAATGTAAATATAACATGTATTTGTCATGCATATACATAGCTATGCTTGCCGCATCACATATATACTAACGTACATTATGACATCAATGTCATCCATCGTGCACCATAATCTGTACATACAACACATCACTGAATGTACTTATTGACATACATCATAGCACATGCGGACTTATTACCACCATGACATGCAAAAAATAAATAAATATTAAATAAATAAAAAGAATAAAAAATACATTCATCATGTGTCATAGCATGTACATATCGGTAAACTCACATTGCATATGTATATAAACATTGTGTGTTAGAGCATAAACATACTACTGCATTAGCATACATCATTAGGTCAGTCATTATACACATCATGCTCGGCAAACACCTTGCATTTTTCACATTGTATGCCATATCATATACATGCATTGTCATGCATGAGTTATGCCATGCACATATGCACCCTGCATCATGTATGTCAATCATTATATATACCATGCCATGTTTTGTATATGCATACCATCTAAATACATATACTTCATAAACGTTATTCGTTTCTTGCAACCAGTTTCATCCCATCTCATGTACATTACTGGTATATATTTTGCATTTTTATGTATGTGAGTTTTGCCATTCCTCGCGATTCATTAGTACACATTATCATGCTAGATCATCTTCATCTTACGTCACACATGTATTCCATTATGTCTAAATCATGCCATGTGCACCTTGTATCATAAACATTCACCTTCATGTTGGGTCATATTCAATACTTGTGCCTTCATTGTATGTTACTTACATGTACATTGCACATCATTTATCATACAGTGTTTACACGCATAATTCTTTTTGTAAGTGTTTCACGCACACATATTCCATATATACATTTTTATATAATATGTTTTTACACATATTTTACACGCATAGTTTCCGACACGCATTACTAATAAGCATGACACTATTGCATGCATCTCTCCATGTACATAGTTTTTGACACATAGTTTGTGCATATTTTACGAAAAAAAAAATTGCCTACACGATTTTTATGCATATACATCTTGATAAAGTAAAAATTTTTGTGTTAAGTTGTATCCCAAAGCTCTAACATGTTTGCACCTTATTAAGGTACCTTTGATTCAAAGTTTGACTCTGCTTAAGTAGTTCTCAATTATGAATGGGTTTGATCTTAACTTTAGAAATCTGCTTTTCATTCTATTTTGAATTAAGTAAGGGGTAGATATGTTTGATCTTTAAGAGCTGGATCACGTGATAATATTTGATAATACCATGTCATTTTTAAATTCAGAGCACTTTTGGCCCATTTTGAAAACAAACTGGAAAAACTAGTTGCAATTAAGGGATTAGATGAAAACTAAATAAGAGCACTAGAATCTTTTTGATTACCCGTCAAAGCGATCCCTATATAAGGTTGAATCTAGAAAATGATTTAGGCAACCATTCTTTATATAGCTCTCTAAATGACTATTTCCTACCCTTATTTCGTAATCGCTTGTTAGCCCGTTGAACTTTTATTTTGGTATGCTAAATGTGTACCGATTTTATTGTTACACACATTAAAACTATCCCTTTTGCCTAAAATTATTTTGGCTTCCCCTTAGAAGAATGGCCGCTCTAGTAAGGATGGATGTACATTACGATATTCTCTTGAGCTATCAAAAATTGCCCCGATGAAAATGGGTTCACGCTACGAGAAGATGTTTTCAATCATTGATGATCCTTTACACTATCAAAAATCACCCTGATGTCTGCAATTTGGGAAAAGAATTTCAATTCTCAATAATTTTGGGGTTATAAAAAATCGCCCTAATAAGGATGGGCTGCACTTCAGAAAGGGGGTTGATCATTATCTTCGTGTAATTAAAGGCATAGATTTTCGAAAAGAAAAAAAAAAGAAGAAAAAAAAAACAACGGAAAAAAGAAGAAAAAAAAATGAAGAATAAAAAAAAACAAAAATAAAAGAGAGAAGTAGAGTTTGGAACAATCACTACAAGAAATTACACCTTTTATGACGCAAAAAATTATCATGAAAAATTCATTTTTTGTCGCTAAAAAAATAAGGTGATGAATTTTTATCGTCACAGAGAACGTAACGGTAAGCGCGTAACATAAAAGTTTTTGTGATAATTTACGTTTTTGTCACCATAAATATCATTTTTTGTGACGAAAATGATTATCGTCATGTTTAGTTCTTACTTTTCATGACAAAAATTATATCATAAATAAAATTATATTTCGTCACATTATATTGTTTATCGTCACAAAAAATTAGCATTTTTTATGACAAATTTATAATTTATCACGAAATTAAATATTTTTAATGACGAAACTCTGCTTCTAATTAAAACCATTAAGTATTAGTTACGTAATTATCGCCACAAATAAATATAATTTTCGTCATAAAATATTTAATATCGTCATTAAATCTAATACTTTAAGTGACGAAAAATAATTTCGTCATTAAATTAATGTATATTAATGATGAATATAAATCGTCATATTATTTTATAAATTAGTGACATAAATACGGACAAAAATAATTGTCACAAAAAATAGTTTTAGTGACAATTTTTTTTATTGTCATTAAATCATATTTTTTTATTACAATATTAATATCGTAATTGTAAAAATTATATCGTCATTTATGAACTAACAAGTCAATAAATTATAACAAATATACTCGTCATATATGCGTTGTATTAAAAATGACACATTTTAAATTTAATGTTATCCAGTCAATTAAATTTCTAAAGAAAATCTAATATAATGTATTTATTCAAATAAACGATTAATTAAATAAAAACATACTACTTAATGAAAAAAAAAATAAATTTGCATCCTAATCCAGAAATAAAATCTGTTGAAACTTCAAAATTTGCATCTTGTTCCTACAAAAAAAAAATCGTGTATTAGATAAAAAAAAACTCAATCATGTAACACTCTTAATCTATACACACACTACGGTTCCAAGATGTCCATCCATTCTTCCATAAAATCTCGCACAGTTGCTTACACAGACCCATGAACAGAGCATCAAAACAAAAGAAAAAGAGTACATAAATTGGAAGGCTCTGTCCTTCCACAGGGAGCTCAGGGTTAGGTATCACAAAAAGGCATCATAAGCAATATACTCGGATTAATCAATGCAATATACAAATTTCCCAAAGCATTATGTCTTAGCCTAAACTTCATCCCGGAGAAGCAAATTCAAAATCTTTTTTGGTTTTATATTGTAAAAAGAGGAGAGAATGCCATTACAAATCATTACATGACTAGGCAAAGATACCATTAAAGATTAAAAAAATATAATCTTTAGAACACAAGCCAAATAAAAGGTACTATATTCAGGTCTCCAAGTGACCAGTACTGATCATTTCATAATTGTAAAGGAAAAAAAAAGATATAGGCCAATTAATTTACCATCTAAAGCTATCACAATCACTGCTAGAGGACCCAAACCATAACAGACACAATTAATCAAACTCATAAATAGAAACATCATTAATTTTTATCTGACAAATATGAAAATACACATCAGAATAGCCATAAAATTATTTTGATAAAACCAAAATAAGCAGCCTAACCCAAAACCATCAAATAAAACCCAATATATCAGGCAAATGTAAACTATTCCATTTACAAATTAACAATTACATAATACACAGTTTCATATTTAATAGTAACAGCCCCATTTCCACAAATTACATAATCCACATAGTTCCATTTCCACAAATTAACAATTACTTAATCCACACAGTTCCATATTCATTGGTCATAAACTTTTTGAGAAATATTATAAGTCTTTATATTAGATAATTTGATATTTTTAATAAATTCAGGAAGTAATATAACATTTCATAGTTCAGGAAGATAATATATTAAGTGGAAAATTTATTTATTATTCCATGTCCATCATGTTTAACATTGAAAAGCTAAATATGTTTTATAAAACCAAACATACCCCTATAGGTTACATGAAAGCTGGTTTTGTCACTTTAAGAGCATTTAAAAAAAGAAAAATTATTCAAAACTAAATATATTCCATTTCAGATAGTATAAAATATGCCCTTATCCCTAAATAAAATACATGAAGAATGGCCATCGTCATAGCCAATATTATTTAAGACCTTTGAGCTCTTTAGATATACACTCAAATCAAATTAGAAAGAAAATGGAGTATGGCTAGTGAATGTAGAGAAACTCTAGCCACACCAATGAGCATATATCACACTCGGACAATGTTACTGCCCTTTTTCTATTGCTATCAAACCACCATTATTATCCATTTCTATTACATGCCTACGTCTGATTATACAGCAATATTTTCCAAATAGCAAACCAGTTTTTGAAACAATGGAACAATACAACAACTAAACGATCAACCGAGACATCTACTATCCAACAAACAGCTATGTCAACTCTACAAAATATATCTCAATCTTCACGAAGAGAAATTGTTAATGATCAATTATGAAGATAACCTGCTGTATAATTCAACTAATTATCAAATCTGTATAAGTATAATTTTGCATATTTATTTTTCACAAGATCAAATATACAGTACTTTATGCATATTTTGCACAATATCAACATGCACATTGCACAAATCAAATATCCTTTATAATATAATTACTTTCACAAATCTATACAAATCAATTATGCGCACACAATTTCTGCACAATCAGATCTGCATAAATATCAAGAATCAAGAAAATCTGCTGTATAATTCTACAGACATCAAGTTTTCTTGTACCAAAATCATATTCTAATATTCTCGTTCATGGAAAGATAACAAAGACAAAGGATATTCTCTGTACAAACACAGAAATCGTCCTCATTGCCAACAAAAATACACGATCCAGTTATGAAGTTATCAAAATAAAAGGAATAAACCTTAGAGATTCACAAGAAAGTCTTTAAACTTAACAAAATCTGCAGTGGATTACGGGAACATACCTTTTTTATCCGTTTAGCTTCACTGGAAACCATCTGATGGTAGAAAACTAGATCGTACTGTTATGCATTTTTTAATGATGCAACATACCGCAAGTATACGGTGTACCGCAATAGTACTTTAGATATCGATCCCACAGGGAACGTCTTACATACTATTACTAATTGATTTTAATCTTGTTTACAATGATCATAAATTTAATGGTTGAATTAGAACTACTTAATTTGACCCTAATTTATGTTTATCAGAAGAAGATAAATAGTATATGAATGAAGAACTAAACATAATGAATTTGATCCATCCTTTTGATTAACAATTATTCATCTTTCATGCAAGCCAAGTTAGAATAAATTTTTAACTCACTCTCTCGACATGAATTAAAATGCCTAAAACATACAATTAAAATTCTAACTCACAATTTTCATTAATGAATTAGAGGTTTCTAATTACATATTTTAAGAATAGACACTAACCTATAGCAATTATCTCAATATACCAATCTCTTGAATATATCTTAATAATGAAATTCTATTAGATGTCAGATAAAGCAAACTCTCGAATTACTTTAACTTATAAAAATCATTCAAAAGATACTAATAGAAAATCTACAATGAAAGACTATTAAAGTAGATGAAAACAGAAATAATCATAACATACAAATTCATTAAAATGATATTCATAGAAATATTAGAGAAGAATTAAAAATAAGAGAATAAGATAGAAGTTCTTCAACCCTTTTCTAAATCTCTTGAAATAAATTTCCCTTCTCCTTGATCTTCTTCTTCAATACATAAAACTAACTAAGAAAATAAAACTAAAGAATATTGTTTAACTAAAATACAGAAAATTTACTTAACTAAAAATTCCATCATCCTTATAAATTACATTTAAAACAATATTTATAGATGTTAATTTAAGAATTGTGTCCCTTGAAGATGTCCCTTGAGAATGGTTGCAACTTTAGGTGAAAGAAGGTGACTTTTGAAGTGATTTTTGGCTGAAAACCGTCCAACGGTCGCCTCTGTCGCGCTCGCAACGGTGTCGCGATCGCGACAGAACGCGCTTGCCCATTTCTTCCTTCTTTCCTCTCTTCGGCTTTCGGTTCCCTCTCTGGCCAATCACGTCGCGTGACTCCCCATCACGGCGTGCCTTCTTCGCGCCTCGTCGCAACCTCGCTCACGTCGCGCCTCTTCTCCTCTCCTTTCTCTTCTCTTCTCTTCTCTTTTCCCTTCCTTTCCTAGCCCCTCTGTGGCGTCACGTCGCGTGACCTTCGCTCACGGCGTGACTCTTCTTCTTTCTTCTTTTCTTTCCTTTCTTTGCTGGCTTCTCTTCTTCAGTCACGTCACGTGACTCATGATCACGGCGTGACTCGTCTCTTCTCAGCTTCTTCTTCCTTTCCTCCTCCTTCTTTTCTCTTAGCAAGTCACGTCACGTGACTCCTGGTCACGGCGTGACATGCTCCTCTTCTCGTGATCTTCTCCTTCTTCTACCTCTTTTTCTTCATTTTTTTCACCTAAACATACCAGTAAACATAAAAACTAACAGACTAATACTAATATACAGAAACTAACACATATAACATCAAATATGCACTTAATTATACAATTAATTAATTAAACTCATACTAAACATATACTTAATTATACATTAATTAAGCTCCTATCACGTACGTTCACCTTCCTCTTCCTTTCGCTGTCTGATCTCGCCAAAAACCTCAACAAAGATGATAATTTTAACATTGAAAACACTCATACAGAAGCAGAACAACTTTTAAACACTTAAATTTATTCGAGTTTTACGTGAATCTAACTTACCTCTCACAATTAGAAGCAACCGGAGTTGTTAGCTGCCTTATACACCGCCGGCGACAAGGGGCGGCGGGACCAGTGCTGGGGGATTGGGGAAAATTGGGGATTCTGGGATTTTAGGTCTTTTGTCGTCGAAGCTCGCCGAAAAATGCAAAGGAAGCTTCGGGTCTCCTCCTGCTCTCCTGGATCAACGACGCCACGACGAGGGAGAGATCGGCGTGATCGGCAACAGCGAGAAGCCCGCCGCTCGCCGTGGACCGTCGCCTCACTTCGCTGCCTCCGCCATCACGCTCACCATCTCTCTCTCTCTCTTTTTCGGTCTCGCGTTCCCTGATCTGCCCCCGTTTCGTCTCTCCCTTCTTTTCATTTTCCTTCTCATAATTCCCCACTCATTCTAGACCCATAACTAAAATTATATGTCATAATTATTTGTGCATTTATTATTATTATGTTTTTTATTCTTTACTTAATATTTTCTATTCCAATTACATGTAAAAATACCTATATATTTATATACTTATATAATTTAGTTATTTTTTTCAAAATATAGAAGACAAAGTAATTTTAGTAATTAAAAATAAAATAAATCGAAAATTACGATAAATTCTGAACAAAAAACTTTAAACGGTCCGAACAGCAGTGCGCGCAGGATGCCCAGCGCGTCGCTCGCGCACGCGGGAGCACGCCCCGCGGCTGGCCTGCGCACCGGGGCGCTGCAGCAGCCCGACATTCGCGCGAAATTTTTTTTTTCAAATTTTCTATAAAACACAAAAAATTAGATACTCACTTTTTTTACTCCAAAATAATTTTAAAAATATTTTTAAAATACATTTTTATTTATTCTTAACAAATCAAAACGACAAGAAAATTATCACTTCCAACTTTCATTCTTTTTGCCTATAAATCGGCACACTTAATTTTATCATTGGGTAATTCTGATCAAAACTACTTGGGACCCAGTGTCTACAGCCCCACAGTTACTATTTATGGGACCCACAGTCACTATTCATAGACCAGTCAAAGATGCTATCCCTATTCATAGGACCCACAGTTATTATTAATCATAATGACATTGCTGATGTCATTGATGATGTCACCACTCATGGTCCCATATTTATTATTCGGTGGGCCCCACTTTTACTTTTCAGTGGGCCCACCTGGGCCCACTTTTACTTTTCACCGAATTAAATACTTTTGTTTACTGTTTCGGCAATTTCGGACTCGTTTGACCTCCAATTGACCTAAAATTTATGCCTACGGACTCGTATTGACAAGCTCTATCTAATGGTCCAATAAAATATTTTTTGATTTCGGAAAGTACTATTCACCCCGAAAGTTCTATTTACGAATAACCCGGTATTGAGCCTGTTACAAAAACTTAATTTTTATTATTATTTAATGAAAGATTTAATTTTGGCAATTAAAAGCCCCAAAATTCGGTCGTTATTGCATTAAAATGGCGGGACCATTTACATTCAAATATAACCTAAAATCACAAAATACATTTTTCCATCTGCTAACTTCTTCAACTCTCTATGCCTCTCCCTCGCGCGTCCCCTCCCTCGAGGGCCACCAGGCACCTAATCCAATGTCGCCCCCCATTCCACTGCCGTTCGCTCCCTCGCCACCGCTGGCCCCTACCCTGCCGTCGCAGATCCGGTCTCGCAGCTGCTGCTGCCTCACGTGCCATCTCCCTCACGTGCTGTTAGTTCACCGCTGTCGCCCATCGCAGCTCACCTTTTGCTGCCGTCGCCGTTCGCCCCCTCTTCTCTTGCTCGCCGGTGACTCCGCCCTCTCTCGCACCGGTCAGTGTTGTCCATCTTTCTGTCTTAAGTTTTTATTTATTTATTTATTTACTCTTGGAATATACTATTGGAAGCAAGATCTGAAGGCCGGTTGTTTACAGATTTGAGGTGGCCCAGAAGTGTTGAGCTGGTATATTGTGCAAGATATTTCTTTATTTCAGTCTTAGAATGGTAAATTCTTTACCTGTTTTGTACATGATTTTGTAACTTTAAGAATATATGTAGAGAACAGAAATCAAAAGATTGCATTCGCTTCTAACTATCAAAGATCTGCTTCCAATATTCCTAAATATTTTGAGGCCAGATGTAGGCTGCAATTCTTCACGAATTCCCTTTTTATGGATATGCCTGTGCCAAAGCCAGTCCGTGAGATGCTGCCATTCAGGTTTTATTTTCTTATTGCATTATTTTGCTTTAGGAAGCACTATATATTTGCACAATGAATTAGGTTTCTCATGCACCTAATTTCTATTGCAGTGTGTTTACTCCATATTTCTCAGAGATTGTTCTTTATAGCATGGCTAAACTTCAGAGGAAAAATGAAGATGTAATATCGATTTTGTTTTACCTCCAGAAGATATTTCCAGTTATTCTCTGTTTGATGTGTTATGGGTTCCAATTTGGCTGTGCTTGGTTGGTGATTTATAAAATTAATTGGAGAAAGGCAGTATTTCTTCTAATTGGGATTTTAGTATTGTATTATTGGGTCTTTTAGCTATTTTAGAAAGGCATTTTGAATATCGTTATTACAGAACTTGATTCTTGTGTTCCATTTATACTCTAATTTTTCCTTGAATTTAGAGATGATAATCGAGACTTGATAATTATAAAATTCCATCTTTCAGCGTAACAACAATGGATTATCATTCCATTATTTAGCTTGTATTATTAAAATACGCAGACACAAGCAAGCAAGAAGGAGAGAGACTCCGAGACGCACTCCTCTTATCAGCTTGGCTTTGCCAAAAATGGAACCAAAATCTGGACTCCGGTCTCCTTCTAGTCCCTCTCCGATTAGTTTTTATTTATTTATTATAATATGTTTTATTCTTTATTTGATTCTTCCTCTTCTTCTTCATGCTGCGTAATTTTATTATTTTGTTATTTGATTTTTGTTTTTGTGGATGTGGTCTCTTTATGATTCTTATGAGTGATTTTGGATATGGGAAATGAGATCTTGAGTTGGTTCCATTTCTTGAATTTTGGGAGTTTTTGGTTATGGTGAATCCATTTTGTGATGGGTTTCAATTAGTTTAGTTGGCAGGTGTTTTACTGTGCTGCTCATCTTCTCTTTTCTGTTGATTTCTTGTTTTATACTCTTTAATTGTTGCTCTGAGTTTACTTTTTTTTGAGTTTATGTGCTTCTACATATTCTTAAAGTTCTTTGCATGCAATCTATGATTTGAAACTAATGAATTTTGTATCGAGGTTATCAAGCTCCGTTCAGGTATTAACTGGGTCTTGTTTGTTTTGTGTCATGTATTTGAAACACTAGTTATAAGCTTGAAAATGTGATGAATTAAGAGGTCTAGTTAGTCATAAACTTTTTCGATCAATGGAATAATTAACTCTAATTGTATTGCTTTTGACATACTGAGATTTCCATGATCAAGGATTTGGTAATAACATGGAAAGATGAGGTGCAATTGTTTGCTGATTATCTTGACAAAATGGAATCCTTACTGATCAGACAAGGTGCTTTATGGTATCTGTTTATTTCTGCCTAATCAAGAGCAAACTTAGCCTTAATGGTTGATATTATATCTCATCTCTTTTAGCATTTATTGATTTCCGTATTAAAGCACCTTAATGATTTTAGGCCTATATTTGCATTTTTTATGAGAATCTAAGCTACCTTCTTCTAATGCGATAGTGTTATTTCACAATTTACTGTATATTTATTTTGTCAGCATCTTTCTTGGGAATTCACCATTCAATTAGTACCTTAATATGAGCTATAACTTAACTTGTGTGTTTTGCAGCTTTCATGGGTTAATCTCTCAAGGAATTTAATATTAGCTTACCAAAGCTTTGGCGTAGTATATGGGGACCTGTGTACTTCTCCTTTCTATGTTTACCCAAGCGTATTCATTGATAAACTGCAGAACCATCAAAATGAGGATGTAATATTTGGTGTGTTTTCTTTGATTTTCTGGACGCTCACATTGTTACCTCTGATTAAGTATGTCTTTATCCTATTAAGCACAGATGATAATGGTGAATGTAAGACAACTCTCTTGATTGGATTTTTCCCTTTGTGAAGGCCAGTTTCATACACTTTTGGCTAATACATTTAATTCATAACAGGTGGTGCATTTGCTCTTTATTCCCTACTTTGCAGGCATGCAAAGTTTAATTTACTTCCCAAACAACAAGCAGCTAATGAGGAGCTCTCAGTGTACAAGTATGCCCCCTCTGTTCAGATTGCCAGCTCCTCTGTACTGAAGAGATTTATGGAGAAGCACAAAAGAATAAAGATTGTTCAACTTATTGTGGTACTATTTGGTACTTTCATGGTTATAGGTGATGGTGTGCTTACTCCGGCAATATTAAGTAATAAATTGTTGTGCATTACTAATAATGTTCTGAAATAGGATTTTGTGGATACATCATCTCCTTCTTTGGTAAAATATTCGCTATATGAGCAATTGGATTCAAGTTTTAGCTTGAGCCAGTTATTCTAGTGTAAACAATGACATGGAAGCTCAACCTATTCAACTATGGGTTAATAATCCACCATAAAAAGGGAAATGAATGCAAATTATGACTCACCCTTTTGCCTTTTAGAAAAGTAAATGAATAAATAATATCATCTAGATTCCATATAAAGCTGCAACAAAACTTGCTGTAACAAGAAGATAGTAGTTTTCTCTTTGGGTGCACGTGTGTGTATGCATCTCCAAGCTGTCCCTTTACCAATTATTTTGCTTGATTCACCATAAGTTTTCATGTCGCTAGTGGGAAATACTATCAATTTTAGTTTTCTCATATAAGAGTGAGGTTGTTATTTGATAAGTTAAAAAGTCTAATGTTTATAGAAAGATTCATCTAGGAGTGAGGTTGTTATCTGGCATTACTTTTTTCTTTTTAGTGACTGAAGCTTTTCCTTTATGCAGGGGCCAGTACAATGTTGGACTTCATGTGTCATTCTTGTGGCTCCTAGGACAGGCTAGTGATTTCAAAATTCAGTACAACAGTGTTGTTCGGCTTTTTTTGAACTTGCATTCATTGATACTTTTTATTTTGTTTATAGTTATGGCAAATAGAATGCTATTCAATTTGTAAATTTGACTGTATTTTGTAACTTTTCTTTTTTAATATATGAAAGAGTTTATTATATTTTTGTATAAAATATGTGAATGATATGTACCTACATGTAATATTATTATAAAGTGGTTTATTATTTTAAAATACTTTTTTGGTATCCATGTCTAGTGTATTATGATAAATCAGAGGGCATCATATATTGGTGATTGTTGCTTGTTAGTTGTAAATACAATTAGCGAAGGAAAAATCTGGTCGCTAAAAGGTATTTTTAATGACCGAAATTCCCTTCGTTGAAAGTGAATACAATCAACGAAGGGAAAATTCGGTCATTAAAAATTAATATTCAACGACCGAAAACGTTCTGGTCGTTAAAGACATTAACGATCAGATTTAAAATTTGATCGTCTATATTTTTAACGAATGGGCTTTTACCAACCGGATTTTTGGTCGTTATAGGTTTTTAATGACCGAAATTTGACTTTTAACGATCGGATTTCCCTTCGTTAAAGAGAATTTTTCTTGTAGTGGGAGTTCAGACTTACAAATTTGATTTTTGCAAGAATTGTGTCAAAGGGAAAAAGACAAGGGTGAAATTTTGGACAACAATCCACGATACTAAGGGTATTTTAGACTATGTTCATTCTGATGTGTGGGGACCTTCCAAGATGGCTTTTTTGTGAGGAAAATACTACTATGTGACCTTTATTGAAAATTTTTCCCGGAGAGTATGGATGTATACTATGAAGACTAAGGATGAAATGCTGGGAGTTTTCCTCAAATGGAAAAAGATGGTGGAAACTCAAATAGGCCGAAGGATCAAGTATCTTCGTATAGATAATGGTGGAGAATACAAGAGTGATCCATTTATAAAGATGTGTGAAGATAAAGGCATTGTCAGACACTTCACAGTCAAAAATACACCACAGCAGAATGGGGTGGCAGAACGTATGAACCGGACATTACTGGAGAAAGTTTGATGTATGTTATCCAATACTGGGTTAGGCAGAGAATTTTGGGCTGAAACTGTTACATATGCTTACCATCTCATTAATCGTCTACCATCTATTGCTATTAGTGTTAAAATGCCATTAGAGAAATGGTTTAGAAAACCTGCTACAAATTATAATTTCTTACATGTGTTTGGTTCCACTGCATACTATCATATTAAGGAATCAAATTTGGATCCACGTGCAAAGATAGCAATTTTCATGGGGATCACCTCTAGTGTGAAAGGATATCGACTTTAGTACCCAAAGTCAAAGAAAATAATCTTCAGTAGAGATGTTACCTTTTATGAATCTACCATGTTGAGAAAGGTGACAAATGAAAGTGTTGAGCAAACAGATGGTACTCTAAAATAGGTGGAGTTTAAAAGAAAATTTGTTAGCCCAACAAATGATGAAGCAGATGCAAAAACTCCTATAGTAGATGAGGAGTCGGATGAAGAAGAGATTTTAACTCAAGAACCTCTACAACAACTTGAATCAATTGCATTAAGTAAGCCAAAGAGGAAAATCAAAAAACCTGCTCGCTATGTTGATATGGTGGCTTACGCATTCCAAATTGCAACTGATGACATTCCTATCACTTATAATGAAGCAGTCAAAAGTTCAGAAGTAGAGAAGTGGAGGAAAGCCATGAAGGATGAAATGCAGTCCCTTTATAAGAATCATACATGGAAGTTAGATAGTCTCCCGAAGGGAAAGAAGATAATTGGGTGCAAATGGGTATATGCAAAGAAAGATAGATTTCCTAACAAGAATGATGTTCGTTACAAAGCAAGACTGGTGGCTAAAGGCTACGCTCAGACAGAGGGAATTGACTATAATGAAATTTTTTCTCCAATCGTAAAACATTCCTCTATTCGAATTTTATTGTCTTTGGTAGCACAATTGGATATGGAACTAGTTCAGTTGGATGTAAAAATTGCATTTTTACATGGAGACTTGGAGGAGAAAATCTATATGGTTCAACTCGAAGGATTTAAAGTTGCTGGAAAAGAAAATATAGTGTGTAAGCTTGAAAAATTATTATACGGATTGAAGCAATTTCCGAGGCAGTGGTACAAACGATTTGACAAGTTTATGATGGAGCAAAAGTACACAAGAAGCAAATATAATCATTGTATGTATTTGTGCAAGCTACAAGACGAATCCTACATATATCTTCTTCTTTATGTTGAGGATATGTTGATAGCTTCCAAGAGTCTGATTGAGATTGAGAAGTTAAAGACTCAGTTGAATAGGGAGTTTGAAATGAAGGATCTAGGTGAAGCCAAGAAGATTCTTAGTATGGAGATAAGCAGAGATAGGAAATTGGGGAGACTTTATTTGACTTAGAAATAGTATCTAAGAAAGGTGCTAAAACGTTTTGGTATGAATGAAAAGTCAAAACCTATTAGTACTCCTCTTGCTCCTCATTTTAATCTCAGTGCATCTTTGTCTCAAAAGAATGAAGCAGAACGAGAATACATGGCAAAAGTACCACATGCAAATACTGTTGGTAGCTTAATGTATGCTATGGTGTGTACAAGACCTGATATTTCACAAGCAGTTGGGGTTGTGAGCAGGTATATGCATGATCCTGGAAAGGAGCATTGGCAAGCTGTAAAATGGATTTCGCGGTACATTCTGAACACTGTAGATGTTGGTTTGGTATTTCAGCGAGATGATCAAGATGGTCAATGTGTAGTTGGATATTGTGATTCCGACTATGCTAGTAATTTGGACAAACGGCGATCAACTATTGGTTATGTGTTTACTCTTGCAAAGGCACCAGTTAGTTGGAAGTCTACTTTATAGTAAATAGTTGCTTTGTCCACTACGGAGGCAGAATATATGGCAGTTACAGAGGCTGTGAAGGAGGCAATTTGGCTAAGGGTTACTTGGTGAATTAGGGGTTCAACAGAAGCACATCAAAGTGCATTATGATAGTCAGAGTACTATTCTTTTGGTAAAGAACCAAGTTTACCAGGCAAGGATGAAGCATATCGATGTTTGTTATCACTTTGTACGAGAGGTTCTAGAAGAAAGTGGAGTAATAATACAGAAAATTAGGACCACTGAGAATCCTACTGATATGTTGATAAAAGTGGTGATTGCGGTCAAGTTGCAACATTATTTGGACTTGAACAATATTGTCAAAAGTTAAAGTTGGGCGCTTTGAAGCGCATTTGGTGATACTACTAAAATTAGGTTTTGTGAGAGATTTGAAAATGTGGAATTGCGCCAAGGTGGAGATTTGTTGAAAAGTCAACAATGGTTGGCTTAATTTTGTTATCCCACATCGAAAAATTGTAAAGAAAGGGGGATTTGTTAAATTTATAAATATAGCCCCTCCCTTTCTAATTGAAATCATCCCAAAATTGCCATTCTTTCCTAAGGCAAAATTCTCTCTTTTGTAAATATTTTACTTGTATTATTTTTTTGAAATAGTGAAATATAATTTGGTAGTATCCGAGAACGTAGAAATAATTGGCCGAATGTTAAGTGCCTAATATTGCATATTTTAACATGTTTTTCATCACTTTCATGCACTTAATTTTAGCTAAAATTAGTACTTTTTACTTGTTTTATGATTTTGGTCTTTGTAGGTTCAAAATGGTAGAAAGGAAACAAATTAAAGCTAAAGGGAGTGAATTTGGAACAACAATGAAAGTGCAAGGAATTCTGAAGTGAAAAGCTGATCTTGGGCTTAGCCTTGCCCAAGGCTAAGGGGCTGCCTTGCCCAAGGCTAACAGCCAAGACGCGAACAGAGTGCAGTTTTCAGATTTTTTTAATCCGAAGTTGACCTAGCCGCCACCTTTTCTCAATCTGATTTTTAGGATAATTATGCTGTAATTAAGGGGATATTAGGCAGTATTTTTAGTAGGATAATATTACATTTAATATTTGTAATTTATTTTCCAAGTTTAGATAGGATTTTATCTCTTTCCTAACTTATCTAGGTTTTTACTCCTATATCACCTAGAGAAAACGTGAACAGTAGCATCCTTTCTATTCCTTCTTCATCTGCGTTTTTCTAAGGCTGTAACAGGGAGTTTATTTCCTCAATTTAATTTTATTTTGATTTTATTTCAATCATGTGTGGCTAAATACTCTTGTTTCAGTTAAAGATAAATTCAAAGTCAGGTTTTAATCCACTGTGAGATTGTTATTCTTATTTATTGTTCTTAATTTCATATAATGTTCATGTTATCTACTGTGGTTTAGAGAAACCATATCTCGATTATTATTTATTTTATGTTCAATGAGGCGCCGTTGTTCATCTAAATAGATAATATATTGCTAGTTAAATTTGCTAAATCCGTAATTGTCTAGTAGAGTTAACAACAAGTGGCAATCAGTGTAACTTCCTCACAAGGGCTGTTATGTTGAGTAGATGCATGATTGAGTCTGAATTGATCTCGCGTGAGGTTGGTTGGCTTAGGTCAGGTCTTTCTATTTCATTAATGCTGTCAATGAATTGAATCCTTGCGCGTGTTTTGGGTTATTTATTGATTAGGAATTAATTATAGTCTTACTTGATTAATTCAATAATACGGAGAGATTAGGTCGGGAGCGCGAAACCGACGGCTATAACTGGCCCATTGTTTGATTTTTAGATTTATTCTTTCGTCAATGATCAGTTGAATTAAACCTGTGCTGCGAATATCTTTAACTGGAATTTACCATCCATTGAATTTTCTTTTAAATCAATTTACTGCTAGTTATTTATTTCTTTACATCCATCATCTGTTAGCTTTTAGTTTATAAAAATCCCCCTTTTTTTGTATTTTTATTGTTAAAATCTGGTTATTTAGAATTAATTCAGTGCTAGTCTCTGTGGATTCGACCCTTTCTTACCCTATTTGCAATTTATTTGATAGGTTAATTGAGGTATTTATTTTTGGTGGCTTCGACACCCATCAAATTTTGGCGCCGTTGCCGGGGATTAGTCTAATTTGATTTAATTTGTTAATGACCAGGTCTGAAATTCCGGGAGAAATTTTATTTGATTCGGAAATTGAAAAAACAGCCCGGAGATTGAGAAAAGAAACAAGGATACGCAAGGAACTTGCTGAAAATTCTTCCCGACAGCAGCAAGAAGAGGAAGAAATTGATCTAACTGACTTTCCAGCAGAAATAGAAGAGGAAAGAATGGCAGAATGGACTTTGAGAGAATTAAATGCACCCCCTTTGAACCAACAGCCCCTGTGCATAACTTATCCAGCCTTAGACACCGCTTTCGAACTAAAATCGGGGTTGATTCACTTATTACCCACATTTCGTGGCTTAGAGAATGAAGACCCTCACAAACATTTGAAGGAATTTCATGTGGTTTGTTCTGGTATGAGGCCACAAGGAGTTACTGAAGAGCAAGTGAAGTTAAGGGCCTTTCCATTCTCATTGGCTGATTCCGCAAAAGAGTGGTTATTGAACTTACCATCAGGAACGATCACAACGTGGACTGATATGTTGAGAATGTTCCTGGATAAATTTTTTCCAGCCTCCAGAGCTGCTGTAATTAGGAGAGAAATTAGTGGAATCAGGCAAAAGGATGTGGAATCACTTCATGATTATTGGGAAAGATTCAAGAAATTATGTGCAAGCTGCCCCCAACACGGAATCACCGATCAGTCCCTTATTCAGTATTTTTATGAGGGTATGTTGAGTATGGAGAGAAGGATGATAGATGCAGCAAGTGGGGGAAGCCTCAACAATAAAACCCCTGCCCAAGCACGTGAGTTGATACAGAATATGGCAGCCACTTCCCAACAGTTTGGAAGATATCAGGATCCCCCAAGAAGAGTACATGAGGTAAGTTCTTCTTCCATTGAAGATAAATTGAATGCTCTAACTGTTCTTTTGCAAAATATGGCTTCAGGTACATCTTCACAAGCAAGAGTATGTGGGATATGTGTATATGCTGGACATCCAACAGACATGTGCCCAACATTGCAAGAAGATTCACAAGAGCAAGCAAATGCGATGGGAGGATATTCTGGACAGCCCTACAGGAAATATGATCCGTATTCCAACACATATAATCCAGGGTGGAGAGATCATCCCAATTTCAGCTATGGAGCTAGGCAACAAAATCCACAGCAACCATTCCAGCCTAGACAACCACAACAACCTGCTCAACCAGCTCCTAAACAAGGTATGAGTCTTGAGAACGTTGTTCATTCTTTAACTAATAATGTGCATGATCTCCAGCAGCATGTAAAGAAATCAGACTCAAGGCTTCAGAATTTGGAGACACAAATGAGCCAAATAGCACAATCCTTGAGTAGAATTGAGTCCCAAGGACGTTTGCCCTCACAAACTATAGAAAATCCGAGGCAAAATGCGAGTGCTGTTATTCTAAGGAGTGGAAAAGAGCTGGAGCAGCCCCCACCCAAAGGAGAAAATCAGAAAAAGTCAAAAGAAGTGAAGGAAGAGGCTGAAATTGAGGAAAAAGTACAGCCCTCAGGTAAAAATTTAGACCAGCCCCCTGTTTTAGTTGTGCAGCCCCCATTTCCTGAAAGGTTAGCTAAATCTAAAAAGGAAAAAGAGGAAAAAGACATCTTTGAGACATTTCGTAAGGTTGAGGTAAATATTCCTTTGATAGATGCTATTAAACAGATACCTCGATATGCAAAATTTCTTAAAGAGCTCTGTACTAACAAGAAAAAACAGGTTGGCTATGAGAAAATTACTGTGAATGAAAATGTTTCAGCTGTTATTCAAAGAAAAATGCCAACAAAATGCAAGGATAAAGGTATGTTTGCTAGTTCTTGTAAAGTTGGTAATTTAATTGTTAAAAGAGCTATGTGTGATTTAGGTGCGTCTATAAATGTCATGCCTAAGTCCATTTACACCTCTTTGAATGCTGGACCCTTAGAAGAAACAGGAATAGTTATTCAACTGGCCAACAGGTCAATAGTCTATCCTGAGGGATTACTAGAGGATGTGTTAGTTCAGGTGAATGGTTTAATTTTTCCTGCTGATTTTTATGTAATTGACATGGATGATGAAGGAAATTCAGGTGATTCAGCTGACATTTTATTAGGTAGGCCATTTCTCCAAACAGCAAGAACTAAAATTGATGTATACAAGGGTACTCTTACAATGGAATTTGATGGTGAAATAGTGCAATTCAACATGTATGATGCTATGAAATATCCAAATGAAATAACCTATGTATGTGGAATTGATGTTATTGAACCATTAACTCAAAAAGTGTTTGAAATGAGTGGGACTGACAAGTTGCAGGTTGCTTTGACTGAACATGTTCATAGGGACAGGTTTAATGCAGTGGAAGAAGAACTGGGTATTGGGGATGAGTTGCAGGAAGTAGTAATGGAGTTAGAAGCTTTGAAACCAAAGGTAAGTGATTCTAATCATATGGAATTAACCAGCACTAACAAAACGCTTTTGCCATCTGTGTTGCAGGCACCAGAATTGGAGCTTAAGGTGTTGCCTGACCATTTGAAGAATGTTTACTTGGGTGAATAGAAAACACTCCCAGTGATAATTTCTAATAAGCTGCACCCTGAGGAGGAAGAGCTACTGATTCAAGCTTTAAGAGAGCATAAGGAGGCAATAGGATGGACCATTGCTGATATAAAAGGCATAAGTCCCTCTACTTGCATGCATAGGATCCATTTGGAAGAGGACATAAAGCCCAGCAGGCAAGCACAAAGGAGATTGAACCCACCGATGATGGAGGTAGTGAAGAAGGAAATACAAAAGATGCTGGATGCAGGGGTGATCTACCCAATTTCAGACAGTAATTGGGTGAGTCCAGTCCAAGTTGTGCCCAAAAAGACAGGAATTACGGTTGTGGAGAATGACAATGGAGAGATGGTGCCCACCCGTGTCCAAAACGGGTGGAGGGTTTGTATAGACTACCGAAAATTAAATGCCTCTACCAGAAAAGATCATTTTCCACTTCCTTTTATTGATCAAATGCTAGAAAGACTTGCTGGAAAATCTTTTTACTGTTGTCTTGATGGTTATACAGGTTTTTATCAAATACCGGTGGCACCCGAAGACCAGGAGAAAACCACATTCACCTGCCCCTTTGGCACGTTTGCCTACCGCAGGATGCTATTCGGACTTTGCAACGCTCCAGCGACTTTCCAACGATGTATGGTAACCATCTTTTCAGATTATGTTGAGAAAATAATAAAAGTATTTATGGATGATTTTACGGTTTATGGAAATTCATTTCATGAATGTCTGTCTAGCTTAATCAAGATTTTGAAAAGATGTTTAGAGTCTAATCTGGTCCTTAATTATGAGAAATGCCATTTTATGGTAGATCAAGGTTTGATTTTGGGTCACATTGTATCTTCAAAGGGTATAGAGGTAGACAAGGCTAAAATAGATGTTATACAATCTCTTCCTTACCCTGCAAGTGTGCGGGAGGTTCGTTCTTTTCTTGGACATGTAGGCTTTTATAGACGTTTCATCAAGGATTTCTCTAAAATCACCCAACCGCTGTGCAAATTGTTGCAAAAAGATGTGACTTTCGAGTTTGATCAAGCCTGTAAGGATGCCTTTGATGCACTCAAAGAGAGACTGATCTCTGCTCCAATTATCCAGCCCCCCAACTGGGATTTCCCCTTTGAAATAATGTGCGACGCCAGTAATCATGCAGTAGGGGCTGTTCTTGGCCAAAGAATTGAAAAAAATCCTCATGTGATCTATTATGCTTCAAGAACATTGGATAGTGCCCAAAGCAACTACTCAACGACAGAGAAAGAACTTTTAGCTATTGTTTTTGCTTTAGAAAAATTTCGACAGTATTTGTTGGGTACTAAAGTAATTATTTTCTCTGATCATGCAGCTTTAAGATATTTGATGAAGAAGAAGGAAGCTAAGCCTCGTTTAATCCGATGGATTCTCTTACTACAGGAATTTAATCTTGAAATTAGAGATAAAAAGGGGTCTGAGAATTTGGTGGCTGATCATCTCAGTAGACTGTTGTTGAATGATGATGCATTGCCTATCAATGATGATTTTCCAGATGAACATTTATTTGCCATAGTAACTAACAGCCCCTGGTATGCTGACATTGTGAATTTCTTGGTTACAGGTGTTGTCCCTGAAGATTTTTCTAGATTTGAGAAGGACAAGTTGAAGAGAGATGCCAGATACTATGCTTGGGATGAACCGTACTTGTGGAAATACTGCTCTGACCAAGTTATTCGACGATGTGTCCCTGATAGTGAAGTGCAGTCCATCTTGCAATTCTGTCACTCTGAGGCATGTGGAGGACATTTTGGTCCCAAAAGGACAGCCAGGAAGGTGTTAGAATGTGGTTTGTTTTGGCCTCAATTATTTAAAGATGCATACTTATACTGTAAGTCTTGTGACAAATGCCAGAGGACAGGTAATATTGGGCATCGAGATCAAATGCCACTCACACCTATATTAGTATGTGAAGTATTTGATGTGTGGGGTATTGATTTCATGGGGCCTTTTCCATCTTCTTATGGGAACATTTATATTTTACTTGCAGTAGATTATGTTTCTAAATGGGTTGAAGCTAAGGCCACAAGAACTGATGATGCCAAAACTGTGGTGAATTTTATCAAAAATAATATATTTTGCAGGTTTGGCACCCCAAGAGTGCTCATAAGTGACAGAGGGACACATTTCTGTAACAAAATCATGGATGTATTGTTGAAGAAGTATGGAGTTACACATCGCTTGTCAACTGCCTACCATCCCCAGACCAGTGGACAAGCTGAAATCTCCAACAGGGAAGTCAAGTCTATACTAGAGAAGACAGTGAATCCAAATAGAAAGGATTGGAGTTTGAGGCTAGAAGATGCTCTTTGGGCTTACAGGACTGCTTACAAGACACCTATCGGTATGTCCCCATATCGATTGGTGTATGGCAAACCATGTCATTTACCTGTAGAGCTGGAGCACAGAGCATATTGGGCTATAAAGCGATGCAACATGGAGCTAAAAGCAGCAGGAGAGAACCGTAAATTAGAGCTCCAGGAACTTGAAGAATTAAGAAATGAAGCTTATGAAAGTTCCAAAATTTACAAGGAGAAAACAAAAAGGTTCCATGACAAGATGATCTCTATGAAAGAATTTCAAATAGGACAAAAAGTTTTATTATTTCATTCACGTTTGAAATTATTTCCAGGAAAATTAAGGTCCAGATGGATAGGACCTTTTGTTGTTATTAACATTTTTGCTCATGGTGCAGTTGAAATACAGAGTATGGAGAATGGAAAATTTTTTAAAGTTAACGGTCATCGTCTCAAACCCTTTTATGATGGATTTGTAGCTGAAGGCAATGAAGACACTCAGCTGGCTTTGCCTGAGGAAAAGAATTGACTCAGGAACGTCTAGCCAAAGACGTTAAAGAAAGGCGCTTCTGGGAGGCAACCCACTCTTTAGCCTTGTTCAAGGCTAACAGATACCTATTTGAATTTAATTGCAATTTTATTTAATTTATTTTAGTTCACTGCCTTCTTCTACCTGATTACATTATCGTGGTTAACTTGACTTCTTTTTCTTCACAGGTATGTTGGTAACAAATGGGAAATTCAGAATGATAGCGTTGGACATTAATTTTAGGCACATAATATTTAATTGTTCCAGCAAACTAATGCCATGTTATGAGGAATAAGTGGTTAGGGGTGGTTTAAATGGAGTTTCTGATGGGTCTTAATTTAATCTTTTGAATTGCAGGCAATCTTCAATTTATTCTGGGTTTAATCGGTCTGTTGGGTTACTGTGTTTTAATTCTTGGGCTTTTCTACTTCAATGGGTTTTATTTCTATTTTTAATTCAATTGAGTTATTTTACTTCACTTGAGTTAATTTATTTTACCCATTTGTCATTATTTTCTTTTACCCTAACAAAATTAATTTACATCTCTAATTTTACTTTCACTCTACAGCTCACAAGCTCCCAACGCCGACCACTAACCCACCGATCTCCGACTACCCAAGCTCACCACCGCCGATCATCAACTCCGTCCACCACTGCGCGTCACCAGCAGTCGCCGGTCACCAGCTCTCACCGCCCCGAGCCACGAAGATCCCTCACCACCCAAGAGCCACCCAATCTCCTTCCCCGACGCTGATCTCCAATCTCTTTTCCCGACACCGATCTCCGACGAATCAAACAACCACCACCACGACCCCGACCTCAAATCGAACCTCATCCATCCAAATCACAAACACAGACCCATACACCACCCCGATCCACAACACCACTCAACACCACCCATAGTCTCACCGTCGCAGTCCCAACGCCGATCCCCACCACATACCGCGAACCCACCATGGTCCGATTGAAGCACGCCGCTCCCCAGAAGCCACGACGAGGCCGATCTGCTAGCTCAACCACCCACGACGACTCTTCACTGCAAAACGCAGATCTCGAGCACAATACCGAGCAACCACGCACACACCAGCTACCGGACGAGGATCCAACACCAACAATGGCCTCACGTCACTATCAACGATCTTCTTCAGCTGCTCGAAAGCGCAAAGAACCAATCACGTATCAATCTCGACAAATTCAAACTCCTGAACCAAGCAGTGACGACGAGGAGGACGACAATCCTCACCCGACGCCTACCGCCGACCACCAACGCCACCCGATGCCTGAACCAACGCCACAAGGCCAAGATGAAACAGATGGCTCCCCTGTTCACCGACAAAAACGAGCCCGAATGGCAGAAGGTAAGAGCCAGTTTCCACCTACAATACATGACTTAGAAGGTAATTTGGCTTTTGACAAAGACATACATCGTACTCATTTTCACTTGCTTGAGCATACTGAGATTGTCCCTGGTAGATGTATAGATGAACCAACCTTGCATGCTTTAAATATTCACGATGAGGTTTTTGACTTAATTGATGGAATTGGTTGGAGAAAATTTTTCTTGCTCAATTACCCTGCTTATGATGCATTAGTTCGTGAATTCTATAGCACTTTTGAGTTTGAGCACCAAGGGGCTACATTTAATTTAACTAAGCCTTTTGCCATATCTTATTCTTTGATGGGTGAGTTCAAATTTTGTTCTGTGACTGGATTTAACATCCAGTTAGGCTTCATTGATGAGGAGTATTCTAAAACTCATGAATATCTTGATATGCTGTGTGACTATCCACCCGATTTTGATGATATTGCGGTTTATCGCACTCTAACGGGCATATCTGACATTACATTTTCACCGGGTAAGTCCAAAGCATACTTGATTCAGAATCCAGCCTTGCGTTTCATTCATAGATTTTTGGCATTTAATTATTCTGCTAGGAATGATGACACCACAGTGGTAACCAAGGCTGAATTATTTTTTATGTGGTGCATGCTTCACCAGAAGAAGGTTAATTTAGGTTATTGGTTTGCCATTAAATTTGAGAAATTAACCAGAACACCCAAAAAAATTGTTTTTAGGGTCTTTGATGACATCATTAGCTGTTAACCTCAATTTGGTTGACCTAGGCACCACTAATATGCATAAATCATGTGATATGCACCTCATGGACTTATTTTTTCTTGATAAATTACGCCTGCTTAAGTGTGGGAAGGGTGGAGCTATTTTATTTGTGGATGCAGGTCGGCTAGCTAATTTTGAAGAGCGAGTGTTTAGGAAACAGCGCAAGCCTACACCTGGTGCCTCCACATCTCGTGCACCTTCAGCAGCTCCACCCTCCACAATGTCCTCGGATGATAGGGGACGACTGCAGCGATTGGAGACCACCATACAGCACATGTACGAGAATCAACTGGCTTATTTCCGACATGTGGGGTTCATACCACCCCACCCCGCACCCCAATGATATCGATGCTATACTCCTCCCCCAGGGCAGTATACCTCTCTTTTCTTTTATTTTTTTGTTGCCCTTCGCCCCACGCTTGTGTGAAATTCCACATTGGGGACAATGCGAGGAGAAAATGTGGGGGAGGGATTGAATTAGAAGTGTTGTGTGTTTATGTGGTTGTATGCTTATATTGATTTTGGAGTCTGTGCTGATGATTGTTGGTATGGTGCTGCTCTGAATGTCAGTTTGGTTGTTGCTTGGTAACAAATTTCTGCTGAATTTTTGACATGCATTGATGATGCTTTGTTGTTAATGATTTAGGCAAATTTTGAACAAACTTTTATTGCTGAAATTGTGTTTAATTGGCTGCACTTATGCAAGAATTTTCTGAATTTTGTGCTAATTTTGAGACAAGTGAAAACAAATCTGAATTGTTCAAAATTTGTGAAAGAAAATTTTGTTAATCAATTTGAATGATTTTGGCCTCCTTGTTTTAATGCTCTAATGTTGAATTTTCATGTTGCAATTGGTTGATTCATGTAAACTCTAGATGCATATGCTCCTATGGAGTATTTTAGGGTGGCTATTTTGAACAAAAGTGCATATAAATTTTGAGTGGCATATAACTTGGATTATTCTGTTTTGCTAATTTGATGTTTTGCCCATGACTTCTGTGCCACTGTCCTTCTTATTAGGCTCTTAGAACTTGTCCCCTTATCCAATGTAGCATTCATCTTGTCCTTGAATATCTGTTAAGTTTCATTCACGATCATAGGAAAAATTGTTTGCCTAAATCAGTTCCAAAATCATTTAGTTTTTGATGAATCATTTTGTTAGGCAAAGTTTGAGTAGTGTCCACAATTATTTACCCATTTTACATACAATTTATGGTGATCTTAATTATTTTTTGAATTAGAAATATCAAGGTTCAAATTTTTAAGGTGAAACATAAAACTTATGCGTGTATTAAAATTGGATTCTTTGCATATTAGAGATTTGTTAAAACTATTTTGGACACTTGTTTGGTATTGTGTGTTGTTAGATTGAGGAACCTGGTTACCAGGAAAAGAAAAATAAAATAAAATAAAATAAATTTTACTCCGCTGTCCGCTAAAAAAAAAATAAAAAAAAAAACGGTTAAGAGTAGAGCTAGTAGCCGCTTGAAACTGTGTGATCTGAGTAACCGGGTGTATGCGGGTCAGAACCGGGTACCCTCGCGTAAAAAGGACTCTACATTTCTTGTAAGCATTTTAATCTTTTCTTTGACTGGAAAGACCGGGTGTATGCGGGTCAGAACCGGGTGCCCTTGTGTCCACTACAGTCTAAAAAAAAAAAAAAAAAAGAAATTGAAATGAAATTCCTGGTTTTCCTTGTTCCTTTTTCTATTGATAATTATGAAATCTAAAGTGTCTAATTTGGTTTGACAAGTTTTCTTTTATACATTGATTTAATCTTAAATTGGGATATAAATTTATGTGTGTTTAATGATCATGAACCTTGTTGTATCTAATTTGAAAAGGTAGTTGAGATACTCATGTCTTGATATGATTTTGTGGTAAATTATTTTTGGATTTCTATCTCTATCTTGCCTTGCATTTTGATTTATTGGGAACTTATGGGATTGGAATTTGATATTTGGGTGAGTGAACTTTTGAAAGGATTGTGCTTGAGATTTAATTTATGCTTGAGGACAAGCATTTGATAAGTGTGGGGGAATTTGTTAAGTGCCTAATATTGCATATTTTAACATGTTTTTCATCACTTTCATGCACTTAATTTTAGCTTAAATTAGTACTTTTTACTTGTTTTATGATTTTGGTCTTTGTAGGTTCAAAATGGTAGAAAGGAAACAAATTAAAGCTAAAGGGAGTGAATTTGGAACAGCAATGAAAGTGCAAGGAATTCTGAAGTGAAAAGCTGATCTTAGGCTTAGCCTTGCCCAAGGCTAAGGGGCTGCCTTGCCCAAGGCTAACAGCCAAGACGCGAACAGAGTGCAGTTTTCAGATTTTTTTAATCCGAAGTTGACCTAGCCGCCACCTTTTCTCAATCTGATTTTTAGGATAATTATGCTGTAATTAAGGGGATATTAGGCAGTATTTTTAGTAGGATAATATTACATTTAATATTTGTAATTTATTTTCCAAGTTTAGATAGGATTTTATCTCTTTCCTAACTTATCTAGGTTTTTACTCCTATATCACCTAGAGAAAACGTGAACAGTAGCATCCTTTCTATTCCTTCTTCATCTGCGTTTTTCTAAGGCTGTAACAGGGAGTTTATTTCCTCAATTTAATTTTATTTTGATTTTATTTCAATCATGTGTGGCTAAATACTCTTGTTTCAGTTAAAGATAAATTCAAAGTCAGGTTTTAATCCACTGTGAGATTGTTATTCTTATTTATTGTTCTTAATTTCATATAATGTTCATGTTATCTACTGTGGTTTAGAGAAACCATATCTCGATTATTATTTATTTTATGTTCAATGAGGCGCCGTTGTTCATCTAAATAGATAATATATTGCTAGTTAAATTTGCTAAATCCGTAATTGTTTAGTAGAGTTAACAACAAGTGGCAATCAGTGTAACTTCCTCACAAGGGCTGTTATGTTGAGTAGATGCATGATTGAGTCTGAATTGATCTCGCGTGAGGTTGGTTGGCTTAGGTCAGGTCTTTCTATTTCATTAATGCTGTCAATGAATTGAATCCTTGCACGTGTTTTGGGTTATTTATTGATTAGGAATTAATTATAGTCTTACTTGATTAATTCAATAATACGGAGAGATTAGGTCGGGAGCGCGAAGCCGACGGCTATAACTGGCCCATTGTTTGATTTTTAGATTTATTCTTTCGTCAATGATCAGTTGAATTAAACCTGTGCTGCGAATATCTTTAACTGGAATTTACCATCCATTGAATTTTCTTTTAAATCAATTTACTGCTTGTTATTTATTTCTTTACATCCATCATCTGTTAGCTTTTAGTTTATAAAAATCCCCCTTTTTTGTATTTTTATTATTAAAATCTGGTTATTTAGAATTAATTCAGTGCTAGTCTCTGTGGATTCGACCCTTTCTTACCCTATTTGCAATTTATTTGATAGGTTAATTGAGGTATTTATTTTTGGTGGCTTCGACACCCATCACCGAACCTCGTTAAATTCTGGTGTTCTTTATTTGTCTATTTAATAGCTATTGTCGGGTATATTTTTAGTAAATTATTGTGATGTTAAATTACTTAGAAAAATTATGTCTAACGAGATTGAGTTTTAAGTGGGACCATTTGCGACCCCTCTAGTTTTTCTTGGGAATTTTACCTTGTGTGGGTTTTTCAGTACAATCATTTACGCTTTATTCACCTGCATAATAGTGCTCGAGGTGAATTTGGTGGAAATTAACCCGAGTTTTCACAACATAAATTTTAGATAAAATTGAGTGATTCAATGTACAAACTTAAATCTAATTGATCAACTTCCATTAGAAAAGAAAATTAAATTAAAAAAAGAAAATTAAATTGTATTAGAAGTCTAAAAGTGACAGATAAATAAAATTTGGATCTTACTCAAAAGTAACAGATAAAAAGAAATAGATGGAGTACTAATTAGTAATTAAGTGTTACATTATTAATATATATGTTGACAAAATAAAGCATTAATTAATTAATTAACCTCATGAGCTGGCAATAGATATAAGTATTGCCAACATTCGATTTATTTTTACCTTTTTATTGTATTTAATTTAACTCCAAATAATTTTTGTTGGATGTTCATTCAAATTTCCTGACTAAAAATCTATGTTACTCAATGACTTATGATATATTTTGAATATAAAAAAGGCAGAAATGGTCACCAAAATTAAAAATAATCTGTTGCTAAAACAAAAAATAATTAGATAAGAAAATTGTTGCTAAAAATAAAAAGAACGGTTGCGTCGAAGCCATTAATAAAAGATGCCCAGACCATAGAAATTTTAATCTAGTGATGAATTGTACAAAGGCTCTAGCTGTGGGAGTAAAGTTAGCTTGAAGCCAAGCTTCTTCCATTTCAAATTCAAGTATATATATGTAAAATATAGTTAAAAGTTAGTTATTATTAAGTTAAAATGTTGTTATGCTTAATAATGGTTAATTGACTGTAGTTAGTTTTTGTTTGTCAGTTAGTTAATTTTTTTAGCTTAGTTTTTTTTCGTTTTTTTTTTGTTCACACATTGTATATGTGTTTATACGCATTAAAACAATATGTAATTCTTTATCTTGTGATTAATGAGAAGTTAGTTATAGATTTACTTTCTCTCTTTAAGCTTTGTTGAGCTACTAGATTTTCTTCTTTCTTCTCCTTGAAATTGTTCATGGTATCAGAGCAACAAAGATCCATTTCTTAGTTGTTGGAAATTCTTTCTAATCTTGTGAATGAAATGGTGAATCAAGAGATTAGAGGAATGGCAGATCCATCAAAAAATGGTGGAAATGCAGGAGATAATCCATCAAGGATAGCTAATATGGATTATAAAGTGGATCCTCTGAGATAGCATAGCTTAAATCATCTAAGTATGATTCTTGTAGCTAATCCTTTAACTGGAAATAACTACATGAGTTAGAGTATGCCGGTCATGAATTCTTTGGAGGTTAAAGATAAGTTATGGTTCATTGATGGCTCTATTAGCATTCCAGAGAGTAATAATGAATATAAAAGGTTGAGCAAGGTTGATTGTATGACTAAACAATGGATTCTGAACTCTATGGTAAAAGAGATAGCATATTCATTCTAAAGTGTTTTAGGATAAGTTAGAAGAAAGGTTTAAGGATAAGAATAATAGTCTTTAGTTATACCAAATTTAGAGAGAGAAGCTTTATTGAATATGGAACTAATTCCTTAGCTGTTTACTATAATAAATTTGCTACATGTTGGGATGAGATGAACATGCTAGAACCTTTGCCAGTTTGTAACTGTAATGGATGCAGATGTGACTTGAATAAGAAATTTGAGCTAAATGATATAAAGCAAAAGGTCCTGTAATTATTGATGGGACTAAATCAGTCTTATGATAATATTAAAAGTTAAATTCTTGTTTCTGGTCCTTTACCTATTGTGGACAAAGTTTATTCCATGATCTCCAGGGTAGAAAAGCAGAGACAAATTCAAATGCAGCATTAAGAGTCTTTTGATGCATTTGTCTTGATGGCAAGAAGTTAGACTGTGGGAAAAGGCAATTAGAAGAATAAATAAGACAAGTATTATGAGTATTGTATAACTGAAGGACATGAGAAGGACACATGTTTCAAAATTCATGTAAGGACCAAAAATAACCCCTAGCCGTGATAAGACATGCTCCTGGTGAAATAAGAACCGAATGTGCATGAATTAGTAGCGAATTTATTGAAAATGACATAACTGTCATTCACGCAAAAGAATTCAGCAATTGCGGTAACTTGCTAACTTGTTAAATTATGGCAAATTTGTATAGATGAAATTGATTAGTGGGCCGATGTATGAAGTAAGATTCAAGTATATGCTAATTTTTAATTAAAGAAAAAAGATAAGGATTAAAAAGGAATTTACAAGAACAACCAATAGGAGGATGACATTCAATTATTCTAGAAAGTGAAAAGTGACTCATATATATAGATAGAGGGATGGAGGTCGGCCACATCTAGGCTCAAAATTCAGCCATTTTCCTATTCTCTCCTCTCATGTTTCCTTTATCTAGTTTTCATCTTAAGGGCATATGTGAATCAAGCTAAAATCCTAAGGAACTAAGGAGAAGGGAGCAGTAAAAGCAAGTGATGGAGAAGGTGGGAGCAAAAGAGGCTTAAATAAGTGATTTTGTACACTAAACAAGGTTTGGGAACTCTCCATCATTCGTGTGTGTATTTGTAATGTTTCAGGGTGTGAATTATACTTGAATGAATATGGAATTGATTCTAAAGTGTAGAATTGAGGTGATTGTATATGAATTGGAGAGAATAAGTCATCAAGGTTAACTTAGTAGAAAATATACCTTTAGGTTCACTAAAACTAGTTCTATTATTTTGACCATATCTCAACTTATAGACCTCCAAATTAAGTGATTCCAATTGGAGAGTTTTCTTAAGACCCAGACCTTCAAATGTTATGAGAAACTTTAGCTTAATTATACTTTTAAGGCCTTCAAAATTAGGATTGAAAGTAAAGACCTGATTCTGCCCCTTCAATTGGAGCAGTTGTTGTTCCTAAAGGCTTATATCTTAAGATACATGTCCAAATTGAGTGATTTTTATGTCATTTGAAACTTAAGACATAGATACACATTTTTTATATGAAACTTTGGCCGAAAAATGTCTAGACAACATGAACCATAAAATTTGTTCTATTAAACTCTATTTTAGAAGGTTTTTCAGCAGTGTTACACAGCGACAAGGGATTCCTGACCACCGTGTAACCTTTCTGTCCGCCATGTAAACGGCTACTAGATTACCTGGTCGGTGTTCGGCAAGTGTACCGAATCGACAAGTAATAAAGTGGGGTATAGTTAGGACCCCGAGTTATCATACCCAAGGGAAAAAGGATTGTCACGTTAAATATCTATAGATGAGTGAATATGAGATATCCCCGGTGTGTTTGGTGGAGAAAACTAAGCTAAGCAAGAAAATAAATTAACAATTAAAAATAAAAATCTTCATTAAGAAATTACTCAAGGATGAAATTAAATGCTTAGGAAATTCTATCCTCACAAATGTAATTGGAAATTGGTAAAACAATATAAACATGAAATTCTGGACAACCCAACTAAACCCAAGCGTCCCATTCCAGAGCAAGATACTCTAATTGCATGACGTCCTCTTCCGGAGCAAGCCATACAACTAGCCTAAGTACGGGTCTAAAGTCCTAGATTCGGTTTGCTTTCCCATTCCGGAGCCAAACAACCTAAAACCCATCTATTCCTCACATATCTGAAAATTATAAAACTAACATTTATAAATCAAGCGTCCCATTCCGGAGCAAGCTAAACCGATAGATGCAGAGATATAAAAACAGAGCAAAAACAAATTACAACAAAAATCATATTTGAAATTAATCATTATTCCGAACTAAATCATAATCAAATCCAATAATCATCATAAATGCAGAAAATATAACGAGAGCAATAAAAGAAATCACGAAAATATTCATTAAAACCAAAAATCCAAAATACAAATATGATTCAAGAACTCCTAAGCGAGAATAACTACTCTAACATCAAGAATATAAACATAAAATATGAAAAATCAAAGTTTAGAATACACCCTTGATGAGAGAGAAAATAGATCTTGAAGCTCTTGTTCATCAACCTTGGAATCTCCTTGAATCCCCGAAATATATATTTAAACTAAAAATAATCTAAATTAATAATAACAAAATTGCAATTTTAAATTAAATCTATCTAAAACAGAATTTAAAATGAAAATTAAAACCTAAAATAAAATAAAAGACTGCTGGAAACTAAAAGAAATTAAAAGCCTAAGTCTAACCCTCCTCCTTTTTTTGGAGATGAAGTGGCGTTTTCAATTTAACCTGACGAAAAGCACAGCTGTGCTTTGTAAAGCACAGCTGTGTTCTTAAGTAAGTAGCACCTCAGCGCTGCATCGTGTGCGATCAGGTGGAAAAGGCGCAGCACAGTTGTGCTTCTCGCATAAGCACAGCTGTGCTGTTGGGCGAGAAACTGCGCGTCGCTGCTCCATGTGCGCGCGCCTCCTGCTGCGTGACACAGCTGTGCTTTGCAAGGAAGCACAGCTGTGTCGTCGGCTATTTACGCTGATGCGCGCTCCCTTCGAAAGCACAGCTGTGCTATTGAAAAGCACGGTTGTGCTTTAGGCAAATTTTTCCTCTTTCACCAATTTCTTCTAAAATTAACCCGCAACCTCAAATTTAGCTCCGGATTAAAACAAAACACCTGAAAACATCCCAAAACTTATTAAAAATTATAAAAACATAATAAACTTATAAAATAACAAAAACTAATTAATTAAAATTAAAAATAAATAAATAAACACATAATTATGCCAAGAAATAACCTAAAATATCAATATAATTGTAACTTATCATTACCCATACTTGTTTTAAAATCATCTTACATGGCAGTCAAGGATTCCTGACCGCGGTGTAGATCACCCTCTGATTGGAGTGTAGCTATTTTTGCCCGCCTTGTAGAATTTTTCCTCACCGTGTAATTGGGTTCTGCCTCAATAGAACCAGAATTTTGTCATTTTACACGGCGGCCAAGGCTTTTTAACAGCCGTGTGACCTCCAATTTTTAGCATATAATGTGAGTTTTTCTCAACCGAAAGTTCTCAAAATTTGCCCAATACATGTTTATACATATAAAATGAATATATACATGATTGGTATAAGAGATCATATGAAAATAATGGGATGAATATGTGATTTTGATAAAGAAATTGTATGTGTATATTGATAAAAATGTAGCAAGCTTTGTTCAAATCCCGTTGATTTACACATACCCGTACTTTGCCCTTCTTCTTGGCTACCGTAAAGGACCAAAAGACTGATCTGCAAAGTTAAAATGTGTGGATGAGAAAGAAGCTAAGAAGGTCATGGAAGAAGTTCATGCCGAAATCTATAGAGCCCATATGGAAGATAAAATGCTGGCGAAAAGGATCATGAGACAAGGACTCTATGGACTTACAATGAATACAGATTGCTCGAGCTTGGGGAATAGACATTATAGGGGAAGTGCGCCCTACGGCCTCTAACTGATATAGGTTCATCATAGTTGCTATCGCCTACTTCACCAAGTGGGTAGAAGCCAAGTCCTTCAAAAAAGTCGACACTCGGGATATGGACAAGTTCATCGAGAGAAGTTCTGATACGTCGATGTGGTCTCCTGCACCATGTTATGTCCAAGGACGGGGGGCAATTTTTGGCTAAAGCTAAAAAGGTGCTCCAGAAGTATAGCACTGAGTATCATAGATCCTCTCCATATCACCCTCAAGCCAATGGGCAGTTGAGGCGCCCAACACAAAGGTTAAAAAGATTTTAGCCAAAATGGTTCAGAACTACAAGGGTTGGGCAAAGAAATTACCTTTGGCATTTTGGGGCTATAGAGCAATCATCAGAACCTCTATGAGAGCCAATGCCTTATTCCTTGGTGTACAGGATGAGAACTGACGGGTCCTCGGCAAGTGTACCGAATCGACAAGTAATAAAGTGGGGTATAGTTAGGACCCCGAGTTATCGTACCCAAGGGAAAAAGGATTGTCACGTTAAATATCTATGGTTGAATGAAATTGAGATGTCCCCGGTTTGTTTGGTGGAGAAAACTAAGCTAAGTAAGAAAATAAATTAACAATTAAATATAAAATTGTTCATCAAGAAACTACTCAAGGATGAAATTAAATGCTTAGGAAATTCTATCCTCGTAAATGTAACTGAAAATTGGTAAAATAATATAACATGAAATTCTGGATAACCCAACTAAGCCCAAGCCTACCATCACGAATTAAGCTATTCTAATTAACAAACCTACCATCCCGGATTAAGTTTATTAATTAGCTTAAGCGCGGGTTACCAAATCCTAGATCTAAGACAACCTACCATCCCGGATTAAGCTATCTTAAACCTATTTATTCCTCACTATTCTTAATCTAATAACATTAACACCCACAAATCAACCTACCATCTCGGATTAAGCTGGAAATATACATGCCAATATTAAAAGAACAGAGCATTTGCACAAACAACAATTTTCGGATTTAGCTTCAATCATCATTATAATTGCAAACAATATATAACAAGAGGAATAAAAGAAAACATGGAAATATTTATTAAATCCAAAAATTCAAAATACAAATATGATTCAAGAACTCCCAAGCATGATTAACTACTCTAATATCAAGAATATAAACATAAAATATGGAAAATTAAAGTTTAGAATACACCCTTGATGAGAGAGAAAATAGATCTTGAAGTTCTTGTTCTTCAACCTTGGAATCCCCTTGAATCCCCAAAATATAGATTTAAACTAAATTGATCTAAATTATTTAAGAAGGAAATTGCAATTCAAAATTAAATCTAAACTAAAACAACAAATAAAAATTAAAACCTAAACTAAAAATGAAAATAATATTGGAAACTAGCGGAAAAAAATGAAAACTAAGTCTAAAAACTTCTCTTCTCTTTTAGAAGATGAAGCGGCGTTTTATTTTTAACTCTGGAGAAAAGCACAGCTGTGCTTTGGGAAGCACAGCTGTTCTGTGCTAGGGTTGCGCGACTGCTGGTGGAAAAAGGCGAAGCACAGCTGTGCTCCTGGGCGATAATTGCGCGTCGTTGCTCCATGCGCGCGCGCCTCTTGCTACGTGACACAGCTGTGCCTTGCGAGGGAGCACAGCTGTGTCGTCGGCTGGTCACGCTGATGCACTGTACCTCTTCGACAGCACAGCTGTGCTATTGAAAAGCACGGCTGTGCTTTAGGCAAATTTTGCCTTCTTTCACCAATTTCTTCTAAAATCACCCCTAAACCTCCAATTTAGCTCCGGATTAAAATAAAACACCTGAAAACATCCCAAAACTTATTAAAAATATAAAAACATTATAAATTAATAAAAACAAAAAAACTAATTATTTATTATTAAAATTAAATAAATAAAACACATAATTATGCCAAGAATTAATCTAAAATATTAATATAATTGCAACTTATCAACTACCCCAAACTCAAACCTTTACTCGTCCTCGAGTAAATTGAATGAACCACATTCTCAATCATCTCAATCTCAACAAAAGAAAATAAAGAGTCATTCTCAATTAAGGAACAAGAAAATAGGTTTGCAAATACCAATGCTCACTATATAACAAATAAACACAGGAACATACCAAGCACTTTCTGTGTGTGTGTGCAAAAGGCCAAAACAGAATTTTTATAATTTAAAAACAAACCTTCTAGATACAATGTTGGGAACAAGAATCAACTCGAATGCATGAATGCACTTGTGGCTTTTCACTCAAAGCTCAAGAAACACCATATGCCTCTTCTTACGTACCAAACCTTACTAGAAGGTCATCTCCACTAAATAGGACAAGACAAAACAAAGAATCAAGAGGTCTTACATTTTGGTTGTAATGTTAGGCTTAGGTAAATTGGCTAACAAAGAAAGATCAAGTCACTAGAGAAAATTGCCACTACCTAAACAAAACCACAATCACCCAACTGTACTAATAAATATTCCTAACTCAATTACATATAATCAAAATAAAATTGGCCTTAAAGACACCTTAGCTCATCAAACTTAGCTCAAAATTATAAATGCCACATAATATTCCATAATGATCATAACAAGGCACTAGTTCAAGCTTTACTAAATTTTGTACCCCAAACTCACATTTTGCTCAATTAGCTAAGAAAAACTTACAATGCTTCTTCTTTTTCATTTTTTTTTTAATTTTAATTTTAATTTTAATTTTAATTTTAATTTTAATTTTTATTTTTAAGAAGCATAAAAATCAACTAGCCATTAACAATAAATGAAGTACTTAATTCATCCATAAATTCCAACAAGAACTAAAATTGAGCTCTAATTTTTAAAAGACCAATAAACCACATAAATCACATTCCTCTTTATCAACCCCAAACTCATTTCTATAAATGGGCTCAACTCTCCATTACACACACCAATCAAATCTCAAACAGAAATTTACACCAAGAATTGACAATATCTAAACTCCCTTTTACCCAAAATAAAAATCCAACCTTACTAGAGTGGCCACTCTTCTAAGGGGAGGCAAAAATTATTTAAGGTTAAAGGTAGTTTTAATATGTGTAACAATAAAATAAGCACGCATTTAGCATACTAAAATAATAGGCTCAACGGGCTAACAAGAGACAATGAAATTAAGGTAGGAAAAGTCATTTAAAGTAGCTATACAAAGAAGGGTTGCCTAAATCATTTTCTAAGTTATGTCTCATCCGAGAGTCGCTTCAATGGGTAATCAGAAAGGTTCTAGTGCTTTTAGTGAGTTTTCATCTAATCCCCTAATTGCAACTAGATTTTTCTCAATTTTTTAAAAACAGGCCCAGAGTGCTCAAAATTTAGAAATTGCAAGGTATAATCAAGGTTTACATGCAGTCTAGCAAATAAAGATACAACAGGACTATTTCTCACTCAACTTAAAATTGAATGAAACACAAATTTCTAAAACTGAGATAAAAAATATTCACAATTGAGAACCACTGGGACGAAATAAATATTTAAATCTAAGGAAAATCAAAAAGAAACAACCATAAAAATATTCAGATACAAACTTGGCACAAAACACGCCACAAACAAAGCAAAACTAACTAAAAACCACTCAAACACAACAAACTAAAAAGACGCATACAAAACAAAACTGGTTTTGGTTTGAAAATTATGAACTGGTACTCCACCCCAAACTCAAAATGTTGCACTGTCCTCAGTGCAAAGAAATGAAGTACACAAATAAATTTCTCAAAAATTTTTCCTTGCTGTGCAAAAAGTTCATTGCAGTATGAAAATTGTTGCAATCATCTCAAAATGGCAAACATAAAACAATTACTGTGCAAAACTAACAACCATACAAAATTCCTACATGCCACCTGTGCAAAAAAAAAGAACTAAAAACCTGTGCAAAAATCCAATAATCACTGTGCAAAATGAAATACTCTGAAATCTGTGAGATTCATAGCCAACACAAATAATATCTATCCTATCACACGACATTGGCTCAGCCACACAATTCCAAAATATAATAAAGTAAATAAAATCATACATTGCCTGACTACATCAATTTCATTAACTAAAATAAATAAATAAATAAATATATACAAAATCTATTGTGTACGAATCACTTCCTGAAATATATATACAATATATTACTATGGTGGTCGTCTCAGATGTGGAGGAAACACAGTGGAAACAGGAGTGAAAAATCCATGAATCTCAACGCTCAACCTGTCTAACTGTGTCATAATCCTGTGCTGGAAGGATCCCAAAAATGCATCTCTCTGCTCAGCTCCCAGGACCATATCTCGGCGCACCTGCTCCATCTGAGTCTCAATAGAAGCCAGTCGCTCCCAAGCTCGCTGTACCGATAAATCCATTCTAGAGATCATCTGGTCACTCTGAGAGGTAGCTGCCCTGACCTCCGCCAATCCGCTGCTCATCTCATCCAATCTCTCCCACACCCTCTCCTGGAAGGCTGCCTGCTCCCTTCTCGACTCACTGAACGAATCATGAATCATGCTAACTGTAGTCTCAAACTGTGTTATCGTAGCAGTCATAGTTCGCATCTCCGATATCAAAGTCTGGACCACCGAAGCATCTAAATGTGGAGCTGAGGGTGGAGGGACTGTGGAAGAAGATGGCTCATCATGCCCCTGAGCATAGCGGCTCATATCTGGAGGGGAGAATGGAATATCACTCCTCCGTCTCACCCTCCTACTGGAAGTAGTGGCTGTCGCTTGCTGTGGTGGAGGTGGTGGTGGATCATCAACATCATGATCAGCTGGTGGGTGGGCATCATCAGAATCGCCCTCTCCATCATCACCCAAGTCATGGACCTCCAACTCCTCCGCTCTCCTAAGTCTATATCCACTTGCGGAAGAAGGATCCTCTATAGCAATCCTACATCTGAGCACTACCTCCTCATCAATCAAGTACGATGACCTCAAAGCTGGTCCCATGTCAGGAGTAGGCAGATATAGGGCTCTCATGATCAAGGTGATCAATCCACCAATCCCGATCCTCTTCCTTGAAGTAGCGGTGGCTCTCTTCAGTTGCTTATATAACCAAGGTACAGCATTAACTCTGGTGCCGGTCTCCATAGCATAAAGAAAAAATAAGTCTGGTGTGCTCACATTGCTAGGACACCCTGGTCGCATAAACACTGAGGATGTCATCACTCTATGTAGGTACTGATAGACTGGAGAGTGGAGCTTTGTTGACTTGGTGTTTCTCGCATGAAAGTCCATATTGGGCTTCCCAATAATAGCCCAATGCACAGCTGAGTCACCACCCACAATATGCACCTCTCCATCCACTGGCAACCTCAAGTATCTAGCCAGGTCAGAAATCGATAGAAAATAAGGGATATTGCGTACTCTAAAATGAATGGTATTCTGATCATCCTGAGATAACCTAGGAGAGTACTGAAACATACTAAGGAACTCCAATGTTATCTCAGGATAAGTCAGACCATTCAGAGAAAAGAACTCCTCCCATCGATGTTCCTCAGCAAAGATAATACCCTCTCTTGAATGCCCAGGTCAATGAGTGTCTTCATACTCATAAACCTACTAGAAATAATAATCTTTGCAGCCAGCTTATTGAAAAGGGTGCGCTGCTCTGGAGTCAACCAATCAGGAGGCTGAATGGGCGCTGATGGTTGCTCTTCTCTATTGCGAACCATGGTTCCTGAAAAAGAAAGTAAACACTTTGTTCAAAACATTCTTGGTTTCATTAAGCGCATACCACATCTATAACTAAATTGGAAGAATAATATCAAAACTCACCAAAACTTCACAACAGAAATTTGCAACATAAACATACTTTCTAGCTAATGATGATGCAAAAATTGAAACATTAAGCATAAGGCAAATGTATAAACATATTGAAGTACAAAGTCTATGCACAAAATAGTAAAAATTGGAAGATTGCACAAAGTAGAATTTAAAGAAATTAAAGATGAAAAGCACAAGGTGGAGAATAAAATACGCACAAGTAATTCATCATTGAAATGCAATTGCCAAGAATAAAATAAATGCAATTTAATATAGAATAATAGATAACAATGCACAATTTGCTTAATCAATGCTCTATTCATAGCAAAAATATGTAGGAAAAATTCAAAGTTGCATGTAAATAAGAATTTGAAAAATTGGCATCGCTTACAACTTATCCTAATCCCATCAAGTCGGGAACTAGCAAACATGCAATTATCTCACAATAATCAAGCACAATATTAATTGCATCTAAATTAAAAAAAAAAAAAGTTAAAAGCAGCAACAACAATATCGCACAATACAATCACCAAGCATGATCTCAAGTAATTTGCAATTAAACTTGCAACATCTCCCCATCCATTGCTATGCTCAAATAAATCAATACAATAAAAACAATTAATTTCTCCAATTGAAGTTCAAAATCCCATCTTCCATGATTCTCCCTTTCAAATGACCAATTAAAGAACAAATGCAAGCTAGATAATTGAAAAATAAGCCCAAAACTCAGTCAACCTGGCAGCCTCAAAACCTAGTAAAGAATGACATAAAAATTAAGCTCAAAAGACTGACAATTCCTAAACAAACTGCTCCATTAAAACTGGACAACTTCAAGCATAGTAGCATGCTAACCCAACTTCAACAGTGCCAATAGTGATGAATTTTCATGACATATAAGCACAAAGTCCCTGCCATCCAGTTCTAACATAAACCTCATAGTTTACATTGACAATTTCTACAAGAATTCATGCACAAAAATTGTTGTACAGATCAAATAAAAGCACAAAATGTTCTTTGAACATCCATTGAGGCATTTAAGCAAACAACTGGTGTGCATGAAGATAAACTGGATTTGTGTGCAAATTTAATAACCCCCAACACCCAAAGATCTGTACAAACGTACAAGACAAGCAACACAATTCACATAATCACAAATAAACATCAAAATCGCAGAGAATTTTAGTGAAAGCAAATGCATATTTACACAGTAGCGTTTAGAACAGAGATGAGGGAAATATACATACCTGAAGCTTGCAAAATTTACTGGAATGCTAAAATTAAAAATTTGAAAACCGAGAATTGAAGGGAGGGTTCAGTTCAATCTATCTCGAACTCAAGCAGAATTCTAGAACTTGTGCAAAAATGGGGAAAAATCAATATCGGGCAAGAATTTGGGGAAAAAGCGAAAATTAAACAGAAAATAAGAATATATTTCAATTACAGTTTGAAAATAAAAATTAGATTTAAATTACCTTTTAACAGCTTGGATTGCAATTGAAGATCGAAGAAAATTTTGATTTTGAAGAATAGGGAGGAACAGGGGAGAAGAAAAGAGAAAGAGGAAGAAAGAGGAGCACAGCGTGTGTTAAAGGGCTGTGCGTTGCTTTTGAAAGAAGCACAGCTGTGTTTTTTCCAGTGCTGCGTTTCGGCGTGCTTTTAATTGAAAGCACAATTGTGCTTTTGATAGAAGCACAGCCGTGTTTTACACTCAGCGCTTCGTACTGGCGTGTTTTAAATGAAAGCACTGTGTCTTTTGCGCTATACCTGATGCTACTGCCCTAATGTTCCAATTTGCACTTCTTGGCTTCTTGGCTTCTTGCTCCTCAATTGAAATTTTCTTCCTTCTCAACTATTAATTTCCAAAACAATGAAACAAACCAAAACCAAATAACACAAAAATTAAATCCAACAAATTAAACATTAAAAATAACAAATTAACATTCTAACACACTAAAAATTTAAGGAATATTATTTTATAAAAATATATATATAATAATTTTATTTTATTATTATTACTATTAGTATTTTTTTTTTAGAGAACACTTTATTTTTATTTTTATTTTTTATTTTTTTTAAGAAAAATAAAAATACAAATATAAATAACTAGTAGTTAAAAATTACAACATAGAAACACAGAAAAATGACACAAAATTAAAGAGAAAGGATTAAGGAAAAAAAATTTGAAAGTTCTAGTTTATTGAGTCCCAGCTCGACTCATGTCACTCTCGGGTGGACGAGTTTGTGAACCAAATAATGGTCTTTCCGGTTTTTGTTCTTCATTTTCCCCCATCAGTAGGAGAAAATCATCGAAAGCTACCAATGTGGGAAATTCCATGTCTTCGATGAAGTATGACTCCACCTTGGGTTCACTATACACGAACTCTACCGGCTCTTCAAGCCTAAATAAATCCTTCAAATGGACTGAATTCAGTGCTTCCATTTGATAATCGTTAAACTCTTGCTCCTTTGGTGCATTATTCTGCACAGAAAAATTGAAATTAGTTTCTAAACAAACACAAGATTTGTCTTCAACAATAATTGGCTCCTTTTCTTCTTCATGCAACCCATCCTCAAGAATTTCAATATTCTCGTTAATCTCTATAGGTGCATGACTCAATTCACCACCATCTTTTTTATCACTCGAAGAGACAATTAAAAGCTCTAACTTGGATTCCAAATTTTGGATCTCCAATTCTTGACTTCTTAATAGATTCCCTTGAGCCTTGATCCTTTCCTCTTGAAAGTTGATTGTAGCCTGCAACTCCCCCCTTTCTGCTTGGTATTCCTTCTCTTTACAATAAATGTAGTTTGAAAGACGTTCGATATGGGCAAAGTGAGACTCTTGTGATACACATGAAGAGTGAGGATCTTCAAAAGATGGTGAATAGGTGACTGGTGAAGTTGAATACAATTGTCGTAACTCTTGCATCTCCCTCATCATATCATTCACTTGAGCTCGCAAAAGGACCAACTCATAATCTTGAACACTATCTTGCATCATTTTGAAAATACCTCAAAATTTTCCTGCAAAGATAAACACCAAATTAAAACAAAAAAGAAAACCTCAAACTAACTCAACTAAAGATATAAAACAAACAACACCGTGTTCCCCGACAACGGCGCCAAAAACTTGACGCGTCCTCGGCAAGTGTACCGAATCAACAAGTAATAAAGTGGGGTATAGTTAGGGCCCCGAGTTATCGTACCCAAGGGAAAAAGGATTGTCACGTTAAATATCTATGTTTGAATGAAATTGAGATGTCCCCGGTTTGTTTGGTGGAGAAAACTAAGTTAAGTAAGAAAATAAATTAACAATTAAATATAAAATTGTTCATCAAGAAACTACTCAAGGATGAAATTAAATGCTTAGGAAATTCTATCCTCATAAATGTAACTGAAAATTGGTAAAATAATATAACATGAAATTCTGGACAACCCAACTAAGCCCAAGCCTACCATCACGGATTAAGCTATTCTAATTAACAAACCTACCATCCCGGATTAAGTCTATTAATTAGCTTAAGCGCGGGTTACCAAATCCTAGATCTAAAACAACCTACCATCCCGGATTAAGCTATCTTAAACCTATTTATTCCTCACTATTCTTAATCTAATAACATTAACACCCACAAATCAACCTACCATCTCGAATTAAGCTGGAAATATACATGCCAATATTAAAAGAACAGAGCATTTGCACAAACAACAATTTTCGAATTTAGCTCCAATCATCATTATAATTGCAAACAATATATAACAAGAGGAATAAAAGAAAACATGGAAATATTTATTAAATCCAAAAATTCAAAATACAAATATGATTCAAGAACTCCCAAGCATGATTAACTACTCTAACATCAAGAATATAAACATAAAATATGGAAAATTAAAGTTTAGAATACACCCTTGATGAGAGAGAAAATAGATCTTGAAGTTCTTGTTCTTCAACCTTGGAATCCCCTTGAATCCCCAAAATATAGATTTAAACTAAATTGATCTAAATTATTTAAGAAGGAAATTGCAATTCAAAATTAAATCTAAACTAAAACAACAAATAAAAATTAAAACCTAAACTAAAAATGAAAATAATACCAGAAACTAACGGAAAAAATGAAAACTAAGTCTAAAAACTTTTCTTCTCTTTTAGAAGATGAAGCGGCGTTTTATTTTCAACTCTGGAGAAAAGCACAGCTGTGCTGTGCTAGGGTTGCGCGACTGCTGGTGGAAAAAGGCGAAGCACAGTTGTGCTTCTCGCTGAAGCACAGTTGTGCTCCTGGGCGATAATTGCGCGTCGTTGCTCCGGCGCGGGCGCCTCTTGCTACGTGACACAGCTGTGCCTTGCGAGGGAGCACAGCTGTGTTGTCGGCTGGTCATGCTGATGCGCTATACCTCTTCGACAGCACAGCTGTGCTATTGAAAAGCACGGTTGTGCTTTAGGCAAATTTTGCCTTCTTTCACCAATTTCTTCTAAAATCACCCCTAAACCTCCAATTTAGCTCCGGATTAAAATAAAACACCTGAAAACATCCCAAAACTTATTAAAAAATATAAAAACATTATAAATTAATAAAAACACAAAAACTAATTATTTATTATTAAAATTAAAAAAATAAAACACATAATTATGCCAAGAATTAATCTAAAATATTAATATAATTGCAACTTATTAGGAACAGTGTTGCCTGTTGAAGTGGAGCTCCAGCCATTAGGGGTAGTTATAGAAGCCCGAATTTTAAAAACTGATTGGGTGCAACAGCGATTACTGCAGTCGAACATGTTAGACAAGAATAGGTCACGGGCTTATTATCACCACCGAGTTTTGTACACAGTTTGAGGCTCCAACAGAATGTGAAAATAACGATGAAACAGAAACAATAGATGCAAGTCCGATTAGAGAGTTAAAGGTTTCAAATGAAATGAATTTCGGGTCATATGATTCTGTTGAACGTGCAGATATTATAGGCGATAATACAAATAGACCTATAGTTGAAGGTGCCAATAATGGGTATTTTTGCCCTAGTTTTGACCTAGAAGATGATGATGAAGAAATAGACTGCGATGAGGTGGAGGCAAAAAATTTGGCAGAAGGAGATGATCATGTTATTCCAAGTAGTTCAATTCAAGTGACAGAGGGCCTTCAGAATCTGCACCTGAATGAGGAAAGAGGTCGAGCCAGTGGGCAGTCGAATATTTCACAGTTTCAGTTTGCATCTGTTCACCACACATCTGTTAATTTTGCTAAATCTGAGATTAATATGTATAATGATTTCCCAATGGTAAGATGGGACGGGGTTTCGGAGTTATACGAAGGATTGTCCTTCACATCGAAAGATAAAGTGAAGGCATGCGTTAATAAATTCTCCATTTTTAATAATGCTTCGTATAAGGTTGTACAAGAATGTGTCGATTTCTGACACACGAAAACCGGCATTCCGTGCTGCCGATTTTCGACACCCCAAAATGACAAATATCTTTACTGTAGCCCCATTTTGTCAATTTTTTTTTTAAATTTAACCAAATATAAAAAAAGCTCGGAAATTCAAGTATCGATCTGTGCAGATCATTATTATAAAATCCACAATTATTTAAATACAAGAAAAAAAACTAAAGAATGTTCCTTTTGCAAAGTAAAAGTTCAAGGACTTGAGATCATGCCATGAAATGTGAACTAGGAAGCCTCCTACCTTTCCAAATAACCAACCATACAAAAGAAGATGCACATACATGAAGTACTGCAGAAAGAAAGGCCTATAAGCACTAAAAAGAAAATCATTCCCTTTTACCTTTTTCTAAATATCATAAATTCTTAATATTTGTTTATGATCATATCATGTAAATAATTGGCAACTCCATTACGATTTGTTATTGTAGCCAAAAAAAAAATCTTTAGCTGCTGCAAATACCATCTAAATTTCAGGAAATTTCTTAAATTCTCATTCTATGATGCTTTTACTCATCAGCAATAATTCTTCGTCAATATACAGGAAACATGCAAAAAAATTTTGCCAAGCTTAAAAGATTGTTAAAATTATAGCATAGACAACTTGATATATTGGGTGGGTTGCTAAAACTAACTTGTCTTGCTTTAAGTTAGAGAAATAAAATGAAATGTAAGACTTTTGCTAATTAAATTGGCCAAGCAGAAATTTTAGGTTAGAACTTAGTTTAGGAAAACTTGAGTTTAATAATCTACCACAATGAAAACAAAGCAATAACAATTTCCTAGGTTGTTTAATTAGAATCAGATGACTGAATGAATGAAAACCCATTTCCAAAAACATGGTTAGAAAAGTTAAGCACCCAAAAGCCACATAGCAAGGAAATTTTAATAAGACAATGTGATATTAGGAGTTTGAATTCACCCACTAACAAACTATCAGTTTACAGTAACAAACCAGCTTCAATAAAAGGAAAAAGACCATGGGCATCCAAATAAAATTAATATATTAAGAATGACCTTGGAATAAATTGTCATACACAAGAACACATAATTTTAATAAATCAAATGAATACTTTTTAACTATAGACAATATTTCTGTGCTGGCAAAGTCAATATGGCATTACATATTACCAAATAAAATCACAATCACAGTAGTAAACATGGCTCAGAGTCATGTATATGCATATCAATTTACATAGTACCAGCAAAGAGAGCTAGGAATTGGAATTAAAGAATAAAGACCAAGACAAAAACATTCAACCATCTTACGAACTAACAAGTATAACTTAATTTCACTTGCTACCCAAGAGACATTTAAGAGTACAACAAAATTCTAAACAATTTAGGCATAAGAATTTTATCAGATTTTCTGCTAAAAGTAAATAATTTCCAAACAGATAATCCAATTAAGCACCATGAAATCAGATCCTCTAACAATATTTGCACACTCACTCACATACAAACATATATACACACACGTATATATTTGGTACATTCCTTTAACAATATTTAAAGATACAAAGACTATAGCATTTCAGAAGAACTTCAAGTTGCACCTAGAACTTAAATGAAAAAAATTCTTAGCAAAATAAAATTAAAAAAATTTCAACTGGTGTGAAAGTTCAAGAACACATAAATAGTACAAATACAGAAAAAATTAATCAGGTCCAAACCAACATAAAAAAAAATACACAACAAATATACAACATAAATGAAAACAAATAAATAAAAAATAAAAATACATGAAAAAAGTAAATAGAAAAAAAAGAAAATTGGTGATTTACTTTTGCAAGACAGCAGCGACATCCATAGGAGCGGCGACCGGCGAGGGAGGAGCGGCGACAGGCAGCAGAAGCTTGCGGCGGAGGAGGGAGCACATCTGGCGAGCGAAGGAGCCTTCCTAGATCTGGCGCGCGGTGAGAGGGGGCAAAGCAAGCGACTAGATCTAGCACTCGGCGAGAAGGAATTAAGGGGAAGCCGGAATGGGGACGTTTGGGTGCGGGGCGAGCGGCGGCGGCAAAACGGCGAAGCCGGAGGTGGGGTGGCTGAGTAGATCTAGATCTGCTCTCTCTCTCTCTCTCGCTTCCCTCCTCTGTTTGTATTCCCCGTTTTTCCTTTTCTTTTTTGTCTTTTAACTCTTCTTCGTTAACTCAAAATAGATCTAGATTTAAGTTATTTTTATTATTTTTTGGTTAGTTGGCTCTTTATATATATATATATATGTGTGTGTGTGTGTATATATTGACACAACGAAAGACGTAACAAAACAAAATTAAAAACCTCAATAATCAATCTGTGATTATCCTTTGCCACAAGTTTAACAAATAAAGCTATTTACAGGGTTAAAGCAAATCCTAAATAAACTAAACCGAAAATTACAAAAAAAAAAAACCCTGAATAAAAACTTTAACTGGTCCGAAATAGCTCAAGACAATTTAATTTGAGCTCGCCACATGCGGTTATGGGTTTTATCCCGTAAGAAATGTAGATTACACAAATCACTTCGTTTTGATATGCTGTGGCCCCTGTAACTCAACCCGAGTCAAAAGTTATGACCCTTCAAAATTTTAGATTTTTCCAGCCGGTTGAACCGGTCCAATAAACATTCCACAATCTGCTCTGCATCATATATACAAATATACTCATATTTATTTACTTATTTAGCTATAATTAAATACATTTAATTTTATAGATTGCAAAGAAAATTTTGGGTTTTTTTTTTTGTAGTGGTCGAAGTTATTAATTCAAAACCCAAAAATAGTATTAACACATATTTCTTAATAAATATTTTTATTAAAAGTAATTTTAGTGCACCCATCTAATATTTTCATTAAATTTTTAAATAATTGAATAATAAAAAATTTATTTTAGACAAATTAAAAATAAAAATAAAAATTATTTTAGAAAATTTAAAATTCATGTGTAAAACAAAAATATTAAAAATAATTAATAATTATAAGTATGTATGCATACTTTTATTAATATTATAATCAATTTTACCAACAAAATAGCAACGGATTATTCCGTCGCTAAAATATCACTTTAATTTCCAAAAATTATTTTCATATTTAAAAAATTTGAAAATTTTTTAGTGACGGAAATATCAGTCACTATTCCATCACTAACTCAAGAGTATTTAGCGAAAACAAGTTTAGTTGCTAAATCCGTTGTAAATAAAGTCGCTAAAATTACCTTCAAATTTAGCGACTGATATTGCCGTCGTTATTTTAGCGACGAATTTTTTAGTTGCTAAATTAGTCGCAAAAATTAGCGATAAATTTTTTAATCGCTAAATAGTCGCAAAAAAAGCGCCATAAATTACCGCCAAAATTTAGCGACTGTTTTTTATTTCCGTCGGTAAAATTGGAAAAATGGTATTTCACGACTAATTCTGAATTTCGTCGCAAATTCATCGCTAATTAGAGATGAAAAAGTGTCCGTCGCTAATTTGAGTTTTTTTTATAGTGAAAGATTTTATTTTTTCATCGAAAATTAAAATCAACACGTTTTGCATCTTGATTTAATGTTAGTTATCAAACCAAACTTTAGCGGTTATCTTTTTATTGTTATTATTTTCAAGAAAAGCAAATTAAATTATCCTCATTAAACTTGGAAAAAAGAAAAACAAAATAGAAAGAGGCAAAAATTGGCAGTGAGAAAGCTGGCGGCATCTAAGAAGTTTTATGTTTGGCTGAATATCCAACACACTTTTTATTACTGCTGGAAAAACTATTTATACAGAGTACAAAACAGAGTACAAAAGGAAAAACTAAAGGGAAAACTTAATATAAGAAATTACAAGATTACAGGAGCAAAATAAGTCTACTTCCTATTTTACAAAGTAACCAAATATAGAAGATAGGATACAACTGGATATGATACTGAGACTGCTAATACTCCCCCTCAAGTTGGAGCATGTAGATCACGAATGCCCAACTTGCGAAGCAAATGATGAAACTGCCCATGACCAAGTGCCTTGGTAAAAAGATCACCAATCTGATCATGAGAACAAACATGATAAGTCCGCAATTCATTACTGAGTAATCGATCACGAATGAAATGACAATCAATTTCAATATGTTTTGTGCGTTCATGGAAAACTGGATTTGCTGCTATGTGTAAAGCTGCTTGGTTATCACAAAAAAGAGACATGGCAGTTGGAAGAGAAACTTGAAGATCAAGAAGAAGAGTACGTAACCATAGCAATTCACTAGTAGCATTGGCCATCGCTCGGTATTCTGCTTCAAGAAGGTCAAGAGCATATTTCCGTTGGGTGAGGACAATACCTTTATTATTGCGAGCCACCTCTAGTCCAAGAAAATATTTCAGATTTCCCAAATCCTTTATTCTGAAAGCTGAATTAAGATGATTTTTAACTTTGCTAATTGTAGCTAAATCATTCCCAGCAAGAACTATGTCATCTACATAGACAAGTAAGGCTGTAAAATGAGTACCGTTCACAAGGGTGAATAAAGAATTGTCTGCAGTAGACTGTTTAAAACCAAGAAGACACAAAGAATTTGTAAGTTTCTGAAACCAACAGCGAGATGCTTGCTTTAACCCGTATATAGACTTGTTTAATCTGCAAACACGATTGTCACCCGGTTTACTAAATCCCTGTGGCACTTTCATGTAAACCTCCTCATGAAGATCACCATGCAAGAAGGCGTTATTAACATCTAGCTGATGGAGTGCCCAATTACGTGTGGCTGCAATAGATAACAAGCAACGCAAAGTGGTAAGTTTAGCAACAGGAGCAAAAGTATCATGATAATCCAATCCTTCGACTTGTGTATATCCCTTGGCAACAAGTCTTGCCTTGAAGCGTTCAACAGTACCATCAGATTTGTACTTAATTTTATAAACCCATTTTGAATCAATTGCCTTTTTTTCAGGAGGTAAGTGTTCTAAGCTCCAAGTTGTATGTTCCTCAAGGGCATGTATTTCTTGTTCCATAGCATGCCTCCAACGTACATCTTTGACTGCTTGATGAAAAAATTTAGGCTCATCCAAGGAAGTAATAGATGCTAGAAAAGCTTTATGAGAAGGAGAAAATTTAGAATAAGATAAATAATTGGAGAGATAATAGACCTTACCCGAGTTTGCTGATGGAGGGGTAATTGGTGATGGTGTCTGTGAAGGCAATAGTTCATAGTCGAAACCAGAGAGCTTCGTGGAAATGTGCCTAGTTCGTTTTGGTCTTTGGGAAGAAGGGTGTTGTGGAGTAGGATCGTGTGGAGTAGGATTTTGAATTTCTAGATGTTCATTGTTCTGATCAGAAAGAGTGATTTGGCTATTAGGAGAATTTGGTGGAGGTGGCTCAACGATATCAGTGTCCAAATGGTGTGTGGGAATTTCATTTTTGTAAAAAGAATTTTGGACATTTTGGACATTTTGTGTGGTGGTAGATTGGGTATTGGATTGAAAGGGAAAAATGTGTTCATGAAAGACCACATCTCTAGACACAAAAATTTTTCTTCTCTCCAAATCAAAGACCTTAAAACCCTTTTGCCCATGGGGATACCCAACGAATACACACTTATGTGATTTTGGGGAAAATTTATCTCTAGGTTTGTCATGATTATATGCATAGCAAAGAGAACCAAAAACTTTCAAATGATCATAATTGGGTTTTTTGTGAAATAGGACTTCATAGGGACTCTTATTCTCAATGATTGGAGTAGGCATCAAATTGATAAGATAGACAGCAGTTAAGACACACTCCCCCCAAAATTTTAAAGGTAAATGAGCTTGAAAAAGCAAAGCTCGAGCAACATCAAGGATGTGACGGTGTTTTCGCTCCACTCTCCCATTTTGTTGGGGTGTATACGCACAAGAAGTTTGATGCTCAATCCCATGAGTAGCAAAATAATTTTTCATGTCCCGCGATGTAAACTCACTACCATTATCACTCCTTAATACTTTGACTTGAGAATTAAACTGATTGTATACCAACTGACAAAACATGGTCAAAAAACCATAAACTTCAGACTTCATTTTCATAAGATAAACCCAGGTACATCTAGAATGATCATCAACAATAGTCAAGAAAAAACGAGCCCCACTAAGAGAAAAAACAGAATAAGGACCCCAAATGTCAACATGTATAAGATCAAAAGGCTTATTGCTTCTTTTATTACTAATAGCAAAAGGCAAACGGGACTGTTTGGCTTTATAACAAGTATCACAAACTTCATGGGAAAAATTGGAAAAAGTAACATTTGGAATGAAATTGAGTTTGCTAAAAGGAAAATGACCTAAGCGCATGTGCCACAAAACATGGTCTGGTTGAAGTGCACTTCGACTCGCTATCTTGTGATGTTCATCCATTTGATAGACACCATCTTGAAGTTTACCCGTTCCAATCAGCATCCCCGTATGTAGGTCCTGAAATTGACAAGAATTTGGAAAGAAAGTTATGGAGCAATTTAAGTCTTTTGTGGCTTTAGCAACAGAAAGCAGATTACATTTAAAACCAGGCACACAAATAGTATTTTTTAATCGAATATTAGGTGAAACAGAAGCAGTGCCCATATGAGTCACCTTGAGAATGGAACCATCTGGTATTTTAACGGGTGGATAAGAATTTAGAGGTTTAGATTTTTCAAGCAATTTTTTATCTCCAACCATATGATCAGAGGCACCACTATCAATAATCCATGGATCCTCAAGTAAAGTACACTTACCAGCAAAGTTTGCTAGAAGTTCATTACCAGTATTCTGATTTGCATTGGAGCCAAGAATAGCAAAAAGTTTAGTGCACTGATCTGCAGTTAATCCAAGAGTTTGTTGAACTTGATGCTGCTGTGTGTTGCTGGACTCTGCATCGACAGTTTTCTGCTCACCCCATTGCTGGTCAAGAGATAATTGGTGCTCTCCTACAGCCATGTTCCCATACCCTTGTCGTTGTTTAAAATATCTCTGCCCAGAATTTCCTCTTCCAAAATTGTTCTTATTGCTATTTCCACGATTGCCTTTCCAATTTAATGGATAGCCTATTAGCTCAAAACATTCCTCTTTGAGATGTCCTCCTTTTCCACAATGGTCGCACCTTTTACGACTTCCTGAATTCTGATTCTGGTTCCTATTTCCATATTCTCTTTTATTTTGATGAAATGTTGCTACAAATGCCGCACCTTCTGGAATAGGAACAGATTGTGATTGTCCACCTTTTTGCAGTGAAAATTGTTGTTCTTCTTGCAGTGACAAAGAAAATATTTTGCTAAGCGACGGAACTGGATCCATGGATAGTATAATAGATCTCAAACGATCAAAATTGCTGTTTAGGCCTAGCAAAAATTGATGAGCTTTCTCTCTTTCACGCCGTTGCTGATGCTCTTTCGCTGCTTCACAGGTGCAATGTGGTAAAGGATCACATACTTGCAACTCTTGCCATAAAGTTTTAAACTTGGTATAGTATTGTGTCAGTGATTGGTTTTCCTCTTGAATAAGATTTGAAAACTCCTTTTTGATTTTGTATAAACGAGGGGCATTGCTTTGGCCATACCTTTCACAGAGCTCTGTCCAAATCTCCCTTGCTGTTTCTGCATAAATTACACTCTCTTGGATGTCGTTTCCTAAAGAATTTTTGATCCAAGATTTCACCATTGCATCATTTTTCTTCCATCGACTGAAATCTTTTGAAGCTGTGTCTGGCAATGGTAGGCTTCCATCGATAAATCCTCCCTTATTTTTTGCATATAGGGCTGTTTCCATGGAGTTTTTCCATGATGCAAAATTTTCACCATTGAATGGTATTGTAACAAATACCAATCCTGGGTGGTCTGATGGATGTAAAACGTATGGTGATTCTTCTTGATTGGTCATCTTCTTTCTCCCCCTATCAAGAAAATCACGTAAGAAAAAGAGGTATGGTTTTAACCTTGCTCTGATACCATAAGAAGTTTTATGTTTGGCTGAATATCCAACACACTTTTTATTACTGCTGGAAAAACTATTTATACAGAGTACAAAACAGAGTACAAAAGGAAAAACTAAAGGGAAAACTTAATATAAGAAATTACAAGATTACAGGAGCAAAATAAGTCTACTTCCTATTTTACAAAGTAACCAAATATAGAAGATAGGATACAACTGGATATGATACTGAGACTGCTAATAGCATCCTTGTGGTCAAATCGGCACCAGAAGGCTCATTCTAGGTGAGGCGGCCAAGTACATGAGAAAAAATCTAAAAATGTCTGGAACCTGAAATAGTAATTTTATTAAGGGATCCATAAGGTGAAAGGCAGAGGACATTCACCTGCACCATGTCTTTGGAGATATTTTCGTTGAGATGTCATACATCTAATATTTATGGATATTATTCACACTATTCTAACTTTCTAACCGGCCCAATTAAATTATCCAAACTGAAAACTGAGAGTACATATTGTTATTAGTGACCTCTAAGATCACATATTGTAAATGTAGAGCTTCTTTAAAAATTTATGCAACACGTAAAGGACGAGATAAAATAGGAATTAAATTCAAATCATTTTCTCTTCTAACTGCAATCCCATAAGCCTCATTGGTGTCAAGATCTTCTGGCTTCATTCCATGTGGGAGTTTCCAGTCAAAATGGTAAAGCAAACTAGCCAGAGGAAGCTCAACATTGGCAATGCCAAATGTGATTCCAGGACACATCCTTCTTCCACCACCAAATGGAATAAACTCATAATTAGTTCCTTTATAATCAATTGTACCATCGGAGAACCTTTCAGGGTTGAATTTATCTGCCTCTTTCCAATAATTTGGATCCCTTCCTAGCGCCCAGGCATTAATAGTTATTTGGGTATTTTTTGGAATATGATATCCATTAATCTCACATTCATCTCTAGATTCTCTTGGAACTATTAGAGGAAGAGGAGGATGGAGTCTTAGAGCCTCTTTGATGACCATTTTCAAGTATTTTAATTCTGCAATTCTTGATTCATCAACATATCCTTTTTCATCGAAAACTTTTCTTACCTCTCTTTGTGCCTTTTCCATCACTCTTGGATTTTTAAGCATTTCTGTTATTGCCCATTCTGTAGTTGTAGATGAAGTCTCACTTCCAGCAATGAACACATCCTGAAACAAAATTATTAACGCATAAACTTACCTGAAAATACTAAATTTTTGACATGAATGGGACTAATTTTTTTTTTTTAAAAAAAAAAAATCAAATATATGACTTGAAAATTATCAGATCTGTTACTTTGGAACACCTATACATATCAATTACAAGTGTGAATAAGGCTTTGATCTAATAGTCTGTACTCATATAATTAACCCTTACCAGGATGACTGCCTTGATGTTTTTAATTGTTAAAGGGACTTCAAGATCTCCCTCATCTTGAAGATTCAAAAGAACATCAACAAGATCACTCTCATCATCGGCTATTTTTTTCAGTTTTTTCCTTGCTTTATGATCATTGATAATAGTTTCAAGTATCTTATCTGCTGCATGATGCAGCCTTTCCAGTTTAACTTTAATCCCGTTGATCACGGACAACAATTTAACGGAAGGAAAAAGATCTGCAATGCTGAAACCTGCAGCAACTTCCATAATTTCTTTAACATGTGGAACAAATGCTTCTTGCTCTTCTGTTATCTTACCAAAAGCAGCTCTTGAAATTACAGAGTTCATGTAAGAAAACAGTATCTTACTGAAATTTATCACAGATCCTTCACTATTTGAAATCAATCTTAAAATCATCTGCACCTCATCTTCCCTGATTGATCTAAAAGATTGAACTCTTTTAGCACTCAATAGCTCCAATACGCAAACTTTCTTCAATTGTCTCCAAAAATCTCCATAAGGTGCAAATACAAGGTCAGCAGATCCATAAGCAAGGATATCTGATGCAAGAGTATAAGGCCGATTCGCGAGGATTATATCGTGAGTTTTGAGAACTTCTTTAGCAATTTCAGGAGAAGAAACGACGATTGTGGTGACTTCACCAAGCTGGAGATGCATAAGAGGGCCATATTTCTTGGAAAGGTGATAAAAGGAGTGGTGGGGCAAAGAAGAGCCAATTAAGTTATGTATGTTTCCTATTATTGGTAGCTTCCATGGCCCTGGTGGCAAGTTTTTGGTGCTAGTTTTTGGTTTCTTGCTGGTTATGAATACCATGAAAACAAAGAGAAGGAATGAGAAAAAAACTGGCATTAGTGGCATGGATGGGAATTCGAATTCCATTTTCGTTGTAATTGCCATGATTGCATTTTTTTTGCTTTTTCATATTTATAATAGAATAAGAGTCCATTAATTAATTAATTAATTGTTTAACATTTGAATTTTAGCTATAGAATATGAAATCTCGTCTCTTTCGAAGGGAGGTATGTATATTTGTCAACGCAATAAGATGTGGCTAATTGAGCTCCACGAATTTCCAAAACTTCTGGAAATGGGATATTTAAGTCAACGGCCTATTTTAATGTTAACGTTGTACTCCATCTATTCTATTTTTTTTTATTTTGTGATTTTAATTAAGATTAAAAAGTATTAATTAGATTTAAATTTATAATTAAATATCATGAATAACTGCTAAATTGCTTTTATTTTTATTACGGTTAAAATTGTGACTTAAATTTAATTATTTGAATAATATTAAAAATAAAATATAAAATTAATATTATATTAAAAATTGAAAAAAAATTAATATTATATTAAAAATTTAAAAATAACATACAAAATAGAATATAAAATTTCTTAAAAAAGTCAAGTATTCTGGATTGGGAGAGTATAATGTCATATTAATTAACACAGTTCATTGTAATATTATATTAATTAATGCAATTGAGTGTTACACTTATGTATTTTAATTTTTTAAATTTAGTGTGAATTTATGCTTATTATTTATAAAATTGACAAATATATATATATTTAATGGTTAGATTTTTGCTGATTTTTATGATTCATTCCTATTAATATAACTTTTGGTGATTATTTTTGAAGTTAAAGTATTTTTGTTGTAATTTTTTTTTTTACCAGCCTATTATCTTAGTATAAGTCCGATAATCATATATGGGATTACTTAAATATTATGGAGATGAAAATTATTAGGTGTGCTTGAAAACAAGTTATTCTTATAAATGGAGGAGTAACGAGGCATCACAAATTTTTTGGTAGAAGTCACTGGCGGAAATGGAGCAATAGCAACTTTATACCGTCTTTGGATCAATTTCAGCAGTATAAGAACTTTAAAAAAATCACTAATCGATCAATCGAAATTCACACTGAATAAATCTATAAATATAATAAAATACATTTTATTAAATATTTAAAAATATTCGAATACGAAAAAAATTGATGCCAATCGATATATTTTTAACCCAATACTTTTCCCTTTATAACTGACTGAAAATATATATGTCTGAAATTTGCTTTTTAGATGGGGACGAAAAGAAAAGGGGCAATCAAAATTAAACAGTACTGCATCATAAATTCACAATCAACAAGAAACCACCAAAACTAGTCCACAATCAGCAAAAAGAGTACGTAGAAAAACAACTTGTCCACGCTCTGACGTCCAAACTTTTATGAATTTAGTGTGAATTGCCTCCATTGACAATATTTTGGGAATTATTTCCAATTAAAAATTTGACTATTTTTTAAATTAATCAGAATTTAAATTTCATCTTTTCTATGAGCGGTATCAAAAAAATTTCTTTTTTTTTTGAGGCAAAATTAAAAGATACTAAAATTTATGAGCTAAAATGCTTATTAATTCTAGATTTGAGAGGCTAAAATTAAATTTTTAATATTTTTAAAATGTAATTTTTTTTAAGCAGTACATGTATATAGTACTGCCCCTACACACTCCCCAGCCTCCAAATTAATATGTTCAATAGATGAACTGTTCTCTTCTTTAATTAACTCGAATCAATTGCTTTTGCATATGACAAAGATTGTAACATGGTCATTTGAAATAATATATTAATAAAATGTACAACATAAATGCAAAAAAATTAATAACAATAATAAGAATTATATAATCGACGAGGACCCGAATGATTAATCAAGTCATAATTCCTTGCTAACATAAATTAGTTAATGCCACCTAGAAAAAAAAATAACTATCATTACAATTTCTCTTGGTGTATATATTAGGTGTAGATAAGAAATTTTCCATATACGATGATTTATGATTTATAAGAAACACATTAATGTATACTAATTGACTCGAGCAATAACATATATATGCATTGTACATTGGCAAGATATTAATGGTATTAAACATAATTAGAATAAGCATGTACACGTGCTATGAAAATATATAAAAAAAAATCATTGTTTTCAAACTATCCTTAATTAATTTTAACAACATTAATTTCATTTAAATTGATTGAAACCAATGTTTTTAAAACAGGACCGAACATCGACTCGGCCTGCTAACTGAGTCAGAAGTCAACTGGTTGCATCGGGTTGACTCGGAGTTTTTATTTTTTTTAAATATAACTATTTATAAAAAAAATTAAAAATATAATATATAAAAAACATATTCAAACAACCTATTAATTATCCAAAATTAATCTAAAAATAGTAATGTTAAATCCAACAAAATTTACAAATATAAAAATCAAATAAGTTTGTTCAAACATAAAAAAATATATTGCTCATACAAATTCAAATAAAAAATAATATTTTTGAAATAAAAAAAGTAATAAATTTAGGTAAAATAAATTCAATACTTGAACTTGTATCAAATTTAATATTGGCAAGAGAAGTAATAAATGGAGATGAATCCCACATGAAAAGAAAAAAAATTAGAGAGACAAAACAATTGTCTATAAATAAGAAGAAGTAATAAAATGATATGAATCACACATTAAAAAAAGAAACAAGAAAGTCAAAACAGTTGCCTATAAATAAGAAATGTATGTGAATCCCAAGTTGAAAAAAAAAAGAAACAAAAGACAAAGCAATTGCCTATAAATAAAAATGGAAGATTGAGTGAGTTTTTAATTTTAGAAATCGATGGTTTTTTGTAATTAAAAAGCAAAATTTAAAAATTACCAACCATCAATTGTTAAAATTGGTTCGGTTAATTAAAAAATCGGTTCAATTAATTTTTAATTGATTTTTTCTTTTTTTTCACCAAAATGACACAGTTTTGGTGTTTTTGTACAAAATTGGATTCTTCCCGGTTCAACAGTTGACCGGTTTTTTTCGGCTCAAACCGGTTCAATCCGGTTTTTATATATTTCCGTTTTTATGTGTTTTCAAAACCGGATCACTAGCTGGTTCCCAGTTAAACCGGTTCAACCGGCCGGTCCGATCCGGTTTTCGAAACATTGATTGAAACATGTAAAATACCCAAATTAAGCCTAATCATAGCACACCCGGACACCAAATAAAAAGGATAATTTTGTCTTTTAACCAAAATTAACTTAGATGAGCGAATAACGACGCAAGTTCAAGGAAAATAGCTCATTACATGTACTCCTGCATAACTTCTATCCGTTTCATCAAATTAACTTCTATATATACGTCATCATCAATCGCTTGATTAATATGATATGTTCATGTTTCAACATTAATTTGAACACTGAAATATGCCCTTCCAAAGAAAGTCTAGCTCCTACACAAGCAGGTTATAATAAACGTATACATTTTGAAGATGAAAGTCAACTCTTCATTTACGATGTCAAACGTTAATTTAAGATGACTACCTAACTCTTACGCTATATGTAGAAAGTCGAAATTATTAAATGTGCTTGAAAACAAGTTATTCTTATATTTGGAAAAGTAACGAGGCAGCACAAATCTTTTGGTAGAAGTCACTGGCGGAAATGGAGCTATCAAAGTTTAAAATAAGGTTAAAGCACAACATGCATGCCGATAGATTTCTAATTTCAAATAAGCCATTAGGATCAAAAGTCAAACTAGCTCAACACGATTTTTCTAAAAATTGAACCGAACAACTCGTCTAGATAGATTAACTTTGTGATTGGCTGCGGGTGGAACTCAATTCTTCAATCGGTATGTGCTGGATACCTATGCTTATCATGGCTTATGTATGCAGGACAGACATTTTGTGGAGATAAAAAGGGTTGTATGCATGTGACTGAGTATGAAGACTTTAAACAAACTCTATCTAATACTCTTATCTACCACATCTTAAAGCTAGGCTATAGTTATAAGGGTGAATTCATTTAAACAAGCTCTATCTAGTACTGCTTTTGCATGAGACAGATGAAGTAATAAATAAGCCTAAATCAATTAATTTAAATAACTCTCTTTTATATAATTACGAAATCAAATTTAAGTGCCCATCCATGTATTAAATCTAAATTTAACCACCATTCAATTATCATTTCACCATCGATCTAACAGTTGAACTGTGAGTTTCTCTTATACCATATGTTCTTGCATTTCATTTTCAAGCTTTAACTAATTTATCAGCTGCTATCATTGGACCAGCTTGAATATGTATTTGGAGATATTTTCGTTGAGATGTCATACATCTAATATTTATGGATATTTTTAATATTATCCCACACTGTTCTAACGGACCATGTTATATTTTTGGATTAATTTTATACAAAATCACTGAATACGTACCGAACAGTAAAATAATACTTTCTTCATCCCGAGTAATAGAAACATTTTCTTTTTTAGTCCATCCCTAAATAGAGAACACTTGCTATTTTTAACCAATTATTAATTTATAAATTACTTAACACCCTTATTAAATTTCTCAATAATCAACAAATTTGTATTTAATTCTTTATACTATTTCCAAATAAAATTTTATCTCTTCGTTATATACTCTACTTAAATTTAATTTTTTTTTTCCAATTGTCAATTAATTTATCATAATTTATATTTCCGACTCTAGGGTCAATTTCATCTATGGCTATTGAACTATTTCACTTTTAACCGAAAAGTCACAAAACAATTTTTTTAACGAAAAACTTGAACTTAGAAAAATATTTTAAAAAAGACATTTTGGTCGGATTTTTGGAGGAACCCTACCGAAAATCCTTATTAGCATGACACATCATCCATATCATACAAATGTATGACACATAGGCTAGCATATCAGCTTACCATCCATGTCAACTAGAGGTATACACGGTTCTGAATTTTTCTGTACCGAACTGAAATACCGAATAAAAAGATGCAGAACCGAATTATACCGTTGACTTTTTTTACTAGAACTTAACCGAATTGTATTGTTGACTTTTTGATTAGAACCGAACCGAATTATATTAGAACCGAATCGAGAACCGTACTGAACTGTTCTGTACTGAATTGGATCGAAATAACCGATGTTTATTAATTATTATATATAATATTAGTAATTTATATATAAATATTATTTATAATTTCTATTATATTGTTATTATATAAATTTAACTTCATTATTATTTGTATTTTTTTGAAACTTTTATAATTATTTGTATTAAATATTTTAATGTATGAAATTAATATAATAAATAGTTAATAAATTAAAATAAATATTTTGATTATTAATAAGATAAATTTAATTATCATATCTATATGAATTTGCAATTAAAATAACTTGTGTTTAATTTAATATACGTTTAGTGTTACTTAACTACTACATAATTTTTCATTTTGTACAAATATTTATATACACACACAAATATAATTATTATATCAATGAAATTTTACTAATTAATGTAATTATATGAGTATATAATCATATTACCAATTAATTTTATTTACTTTTAATATCACTCAACTAGTATTTATTTATTATAAGTTAATAATTTAATTATATATAATTAAATTTTACTAATTAATATAACTATATAAGTATATAATCATCTTGCTAATTAACTTTATTTATTCTTAGTATCACTCAATTAGTACTCATATATATTTTTTCTACAATACCTATATGAATAATTGAGCATATAAATTAATAATATAATTATATATAATAATTATTATATATAATGAAATTTACCAATTTAATTCATGTAATTATATAAATATATAATCACCTTACCAATTAATTTCATTTGTTTTTAATATCACTCAACTAATACTTATCTATTTTGGCACAATACATATATGAGTAATTGAGTTGTAACTTAATAATTTAATTATATATAATTAAATTTTATTAATTCGTATTTAATTTAATTTAACTTTAATGTCATTCAACCACTACTTAATTTTTTTTGTACAAATGTTTATATACACAATCACTTTACCAATTAATTTTATTTACTTTTAATGCTACTTTTACATTCACCCTTATAGTTATTAACTATAATATTAATTAATAATCTTTTAACTATTAAGCCAAATTTAGTGAAATTGAGTATAATAACTGAGCCAAAATAATATATATGGATGGATTCTAACCATATAATCAGCCGATGCTGTATATATAATTACCTTATCAATTAATTTCATTTATATTTAGTATCACTCAATTAGTAATTATCTATTTTGACACAATATATATTTGAATAATTGATTTATTTTAATAATGTAATTATATATAATTGAATAATTTATTATATAATCATTTTATCAATTAATTTTATTTGCTTCTAGTGTCATTCGACTAATACTCATCTATTTCTATCACAATACCTATATGAATATGTAAATTAAAAGTAAAATTATATATAATTATTTATAATAAAATTTTAATTTCTTTTATTTTTAACGTTACTCAACTAATACTCATTTGTATTTAGCACAATATTTATGTGAGTAATTGAAAATATATTTTAATAATATAATTATATATAATTATTATATTAATAAAATTTTATTAATTAATATATAATATAATTATATAAGTATATAATTATCTTATTAATTAAATTTTTTTCGAGCAAATTAAGAATAAAATTTGAAAAAATTTAGTAGAAATATTTTTTATTTTAAGTTTTGGAGGGAATTGAAATATTTGGAGGGAATCTAATGCGGACGAGTTAGATTTTCAGTATTTGGAGCAAGTTAAATGGGTCAATCGTCATTAATTATTGTTTTTGTTATAACTTTTGCTACAGGTGTCCGTTTGCTTATTATTATATGTTTCCGAAAAACTCATTTCAAGCCGATCGACTTTTTCAAAGTTTAGTCTCCCGTAACAGTCCATTTCGTGCCTCAAAAATAATATTTGAGTTTCCGTTTTTCAATTTGAAGTTTTAGGGGTATTATTGTAATTTTTTTATTTTTTTCATATAAATCATTTGTTACCTTAGTTTGGAGGGGACTTTTCAACTTAGAATAAAATTCTTTCATTTTGATGTATTTTTGTTGCGTCAGAATCCGACCGATTTTATATTATATTATATATATATATATATATATATATTAATATATATATATATATATATATATATATAAGAAAATAAATTAAAAAAACCCTAAATTGTGAATGTCTCTTTCTTTTCTATCTCGAAATTGTGTCAAGCCCTACAATTTTTTCTATCTTTTCCGTTGGTTTTAACTTATACTTGCATTTCCCTCTTCTCGTCACTGCCGTTGTTATTTCTACGGCTACATCTAAAAGTAATGATAAGTCACATACAACTTTTATTTTTATGGTATTCGTTAATAATACGTCATTAGTTAGTTAAAAATTTGATCATTAGGCTTGTACATAAACTTTAATTAGGATGATCATTAGGAATGAATTGCCAATTAATTTTATTAAATATTAGGATTTTAGAAAATTTATTGAAGTAATTTATCTCGAATTTAAAATTTTATCTATAGTGACTATTGTTAAAATATGTTTTTCTTTTTTCATAAAGGAGAGGGATAAATTGAAATATATTTTTAAAATTGAATGCAAAATTGTATGTACTTGTTGAGATATTTTAATTATATTTGTATTTATTATTGTGTATATTTATATTGTAAATTTTTAAAAATATTGAATTATCCGAAATACCGTATTGTATTGTCTTGTTTTATTTTATACCGAAAGAACCGAATAACCGAACTGAATTGTACTGAAAATTATAAGAACTGTACGGAACTGTATCGAAGTTAATAAGAACCGAACTGTACCAAAATTTATAAGAACCAAAATTTCAATACAATACGGAGATTTGTAAAGAACCGAACTGAACTGTGTACACCCCTATTGTCAACTACCACATTACGACCAATGGGGAGATGCTACGTGTAAAAAAATTTTAAAAACAAAAAAACTCAAAAAAGTTTTACATGTGTTATCTCTTTACTGGTCATGATATGGATGCTAACATGACACCTATTTCATATGGCAGGCTGATGTGGTGGCCAATGAGGAAATCCGGTAGGTTTCCTCCCGAAATCGGGTCAAAATGACTTTTCTGAAATATTTTCCTAAGTTCACGTATTTTTCAGTTAAAAATTTTGTTTTATGACTTTTTGGTTAAAAGTAGAAAGTCCAATGACTAAAGGTGAAATTAACCTTCAAATCTCATACACCAATAGTAGTCATTATTTTATTGTTACAATAATAATTATGCATGATATAAATCAATGGCATAATTGGTAAATCATATGTAAAATTATATTTTATAACCATGAAAACTAACTTTTTTTTTATAAGCCAAAAGAGTTGTATTGAATAAAAGATGATGAGAAGACCAAAATGTGCCTAGGAATAAAAACCAGAAGGAACACCCAGTGCAACACCAGAAAATATAACAAACTGCCTATGAACTAGTGCAAAGACAAAACGGAAACAAAAACATCATTAATCAAACATACTTGAATTAAAAACTTTAAAATATTTATATAACAAGGGTACATCATAGCTTCTCATACATGATCATTCTTCTATACCTATACACTTCATATGCAAAAAGTTACAACAACATCGGTACAGAAGAGTCATATACAAAATAAAAAGAACTCCACACAAGCTCCTAGTGGCCAGCAGATACCCAACTTCTATAACCGAACCTGCAACCTACACGGAAAAACACCTGTACTAAGCGATAACATTTAGTGGGAATATTAAAAGCAATAGAGGCTATCCCACACCAATAAATACATTATGTATAATCAAAATAACAACTAAAAACATGCAGTCCCTTCAAGATTAACACCAACCTTCCTAGTTCATCAACGCCGCCTCTGATCTATGAAATACCTCCAAAGTGAACCAACAATCAAACTAAATAAAATGAATACATGCAAAACACTGAACTCCACTCCCCAAATACTCAAATCAGCACTTCAACCAATTAAAGATAAACAGTAGATGGTAGAATATTCCTGAGAGAGATCAACAAAACAACCATAAAGCATAATCCAGAGAACAGAGAAGAACAGATAAGATGAAACCCAATAACACCGGGTAATAGTTAACTCGAGCCACACGATCATTAAAAACAGTAAGCCCCTTATTTAACTAAAAAAATCTGCGAGCTGAAGATTGTTAATCTCAGTCAAGACAATGACCAATTCCAAGGCCAAAGCAATAAGACTAAGATCCTCCTGCAATGCCAAGAATCTACAGAATACTGATCAAGTGCACATCAAAGCAGTCAATTGAAGAAATCCAACTTTTTAGAGGCACCCTGCTTAGCAAGGCTATCAGTTACAAAATTGCATTCTCTAGGTCTCTGTTGAAAAATCATATTACTTAGAGAAAGCAAATACTTATCAATTCTCTTAAAGATAAAATAAAGCTTCCATGGCCTATATTGCACTTCTAAAGATAACCACTGATTCACCACCATTTAATCTAGTTCAATAATAATGCCTGAACCATACACATTCACTACAAGAAATCTGAGAAATAGAGACGAAAAATAGAGACGGAATTCCGTCTCTAATTGAAAATAGAGACGGAATTCCGTCTCTAATTGAAAATAGAGACGGAAATTTTCCGTCTCTATTTCGTCGGTCTCTAAAAATTAGAGACCAAAATGTTCCGTCTCTATTTTTAGAGACGAAAAGGACGTTTCCGTCTCTAAAAATAGAGACGGTATAGTGCTTTCCGTCTCTATTTTTAGAGACGGAAATTCAATTCTGTCTCTAAAAATAGAGACGGAATAAGTTTTTCCGTCTCTATTTTTAGAGACGGAAAATCAATTCCGTCTCTATTTTTTTGAAATTTTTTTAATATATTAAAATAAATAATATTAAATTTAAATATTCCTTAATTTTATATAATGAATTTTCATCTCTAATTTATTGATTTTTTTTATATATTAAAAATAAATAATATTAAATTTAAATTATTCTTAATTTTATATAATGAAAAAAATTAAATAAACAATCAATAAATATGAAAATATTGTATTATTTAATGTATTAATATATAAAAAGTGTAGTGAGTTACAAATAAAAAAAAGATAAAAATTCTAAAAATAATAACTAAGATGGAGGAGAATGCGGATGACCAGCAGACGGTACTTGCGGGTCAGCAGGTAATTTACGGCTAATGAATTCCTCCAGCTTATTGATACGGTCCATTAGTACGCCGACCGTACCGCGTAGCTCAATGACCTCATTAGTACGCCGACCGTCTCCAACTTCTGTCCATATTACTCATTAATATTAAACTGTTTAGAAAAAATCATAAGGTCAAAGTTAGTATTTAATTTGAACTCAATTCTCTAGCCTACTATTTCGCTTTAATCCCTAATTAGTTTTACATAATGATTCATTTCCCTAAATTAAAATCATAAATATTTTGTAAAAAAACGGACAGAGTTCCCCCTATACGGGTCCCTATCCCCCTGTCAAAAATTAGCAATTTTAACACTTCGGTAAAATATCAACCAATCGCAACTGCACAACAAACTCATTGTAATAAGAAATTTACCCATTCACATCAAACATTTAAATTTAATGGATAAAATCACCAACAGTTGTGAATTTATTCCTTAAAGTGATATTCCGTTAATACAGTATCGTTAATAATAGCATAGTCGTTACTATTGAATTACAACATGACTATGCATGACTTACACATTTTTATCTCATTAAAGCAACATATTTCAAACATATAGATGCAATTAAAAAAATATTAAAATTTTTTTTCGTACTATTGAAAAATAAATTATTAATACATAACACATTTACCTCGACGAAAGCGGCTGGATAGCTGCGATTATTCGGTGCGTCCAACAGTTTAACGCCGATTCGTGTGCGGTTGTGGTAGGTACATGCAATAACAAATAAAAAATAATTTATTTATTTTACCTTATTCTTAAGTACACAATTAAAATATAAAAACTATAACAAAATCAAAAATTTCTACTCTCACAAACAAGTCATAAAAACCAAATTGACAAAATATACACTACACAACACAGACAAATCCAGCAATATCTATTTGTGCATTTCTTTTGAAGAACAACTGGGCCAAAACTGTTACTACTGCTGGAAATGACACATCCAAAACCCAAATAATATGGCAGTAATAGCCTAATAATCAAAATAAAAATGATTTTAAGTGAATAATTAAGCAAATTAATTATATGGAACGAATAAATAAATAATAATAAACTCACCGTCATTCTTGGAGGTGCAAAATTAGGAAAAGGAGGATGAAAATAATCTCACAAATAGCACCAAACCCATTAACAGTGGCCACGAGTGTGCTATGAGGCTTCAGAATTCCATAGTAAACCCAAAAATAAGCATTTATGAACTTGCAAATATAAGGCATACTTTCAAATTCTTCAGTTGACCTATTCACCACAATTCTCCAAAAAGTCTTTCTGAAAATACATTTCAACTCTCATCAATTTCTTCATAATAATATTTATATGTACTATTTAAATTAAATAAAAATAAAAATAAAAACATATATAAACTTACATAGGAGCAAGGTAAACTAAACCTGTAGTAATATTGCCTGATAACAAATAAAATACAGAATCAAATAAGAACTTGCTTGAATGATTTCTGCAAATACATATATATAGATGGATAGTTGAAGAGGAGGATTAATAACCTAGTACACCAAGAATAGTAACTATGGTAGACATGGAATAAGATGGATGTGATCATGTAAATGACTATGAAATAATGAATAAAGTTAGGTTTTGTGGTATAAAAAGCAGAGTCTGAATTGACTGAATTCATAATTAGCTTTAGATTGAATCTGAGCGAATCAAAACTTAGTCTCTTATTTTAATCAAGCAGCCACTTGTTTTATTTATTGTAGATAATTAATATGTTCGGTTAAAAGAATTTGATCGGCTTCTGTTCACATCTCAAACTATAACAGAAGCATAGAGCAATGGTAAAAAAAACACTCTAAACATTTTGATTTTTTGATGCCAATTAAAACACACATGCACGACATGTTTAAGCTTATATATATTTATGTTCCCATACAAGTTTACAGCTCATGCTTTCTAGTGCACAATTGTGATTATGAAATTTTTATGTTCCCATACAAGTTTGCATCAACATTACTGCATGCCAGCACAGAAGCAATTACCTGTGCCCGAACTTTCTTTTTCAATTCATCAACATGTTGCACATACACATGCTCAGAACCTCATAATGATCTGTCACTAGAAAATGAAGCCAACTGCTCCTCTAGGAGCTGTATCTTTTCTTGGAATTCCTTGTTCTCAGAACACTGCCAATGACAAAGTATGAAATAAATAATATATACATGAATTAATTGGAACAAATTAAATTGAAAAATATCCATTACAAATTCATTCACATAAATTAGAACAGAAATAATATTAATAAAATTTACATTAAATAGAATAATGAAAATAATATCAACATATTACCCAATAAAATAAATTAACACATAAATATTATATACTTCATAAATAAAAAAAATAATAATTTGCAGAAAAAAAAAATTACCTTTAGATGCAGATCTGGCCACCGACGGGGAGGAGGGGGAGCTGCGTCGGCGCCGGCGTGGGCTGGGGGAGGAGAGGGGCTCGCACGTCGGCGGGGAGGAGGGGGGCAGCGTCGTCGGTGGTGGGGAAGAGAGGGAGACGCGACGGGGGAAGAAAGGGAAGGGGGAAGAAGAAGGAAGGCGGGGAGGGGGCTGGCGGCGCACTGTGGCGGGGTAGGCCGGTCGTCAGACAGCAACGGGGAGAGGGCGGCGTAACTTCCGCTGGCGAGGGGAGGGAAGGGGGGAAGCAGGGACCAAGGGAAAGAAATCGGGACCAAGGGAAAAGAAGGAGAGAAGAAAAAGAAGGGTCCAGGAAAAAATATCCCTAAAATAGAGACCGTACGATTATACCGTCTCTATTTAGAGACGAAAAATAAATTTCGTCTCTAAATAGAGACATAAATCAATTACCGTCTCTATTTTTAGAGACGGACTAATTTTTACGGTCTCTATTTAGAGACCGCAAATATTACTCCGTCTCTAAATAGAGACCGAAAACTTTTTGTCTCTATTTAGAGACGGAAAAATATTTCGGTCTCTAAATTTAGAGACGAAAACCAATTTCGTCTCTAAATTTAGAGACGGAAATTGCTTTCCGTCTCTAAATTTAGAGACCGAAATATTTTTTCGTCTCTAAATAGAGACGGAACTGTTTCGGTCTCTATTTAGAGACGGAATAATTTTTTCGTCTCTATTTAGAGACGGAAAAAATTTCCGTCTCTATTTTTGGTCTCAAATTTTGGAGGGAATCGATCCCGCCATAAATAGAGACGAAAATTTTTGCATCTCTAAATAGAGACGAAAAATTATTTCCGTCTCTATTTAGAGACGGAAAACTGATTTTCTTCTCTATTTAGAGACGGAAAAATTTCGGTCTCTATTTTCCGTCTCTATTTTCCAGTTTTCTTGTAGTGATTATCCGGTAAGTGCTTACAAGAGATTTTTAGGGCCTTCTCAACAGCTAACAGTTCAACCAAGTTAGAATCTAAAGAAACCACAAAACATGAAAACAAGTAAAGAAACTCTCCTTTGTAATTTCTTAAAATACCACTAATCCTTGCTAGACCCGGATTACCAAGGGAGGAGCCATCTATGTTCCACTTAAGAATAGATAACTCGAGCGGACACCAGAAAGCTGAAGGTCTATTTTTTTTGGAATTACGGTGGATTTTAATGGCATTAGCACCAAGACTTAAACTTTGACCTCTAAGAAACCTAATTCATCAACATTATTAATCCAAAAGGAAGCTCTAGCTAAAATAATATAAAAAAACACATCTAGCTTAACCATTCTGCCATAAAAAAATAACAGCGTTCCTCTCAAGCCAGATAAACCATATGGAGGCAAGAAAAATAATCAACCAAACTTTCCCTTGGATTTTACCTTTCACCAAATCCAGCTATTGAACAACAAATTCATTGAAAAAACAAGGCAAACAGAAGGAGATACCTGTTAGTATGTGATTTTATAGTATGTTTAGGGTGTTTTTATTTGAGTTTAATGTTATTTTGTTGATTTAATATAAGTTTTTCTTATGTTTTTGCATTGTTTTGATTTATTATCTTTCTTGTGTTAATTATGTGTTTTTGAGTTAGTTTTGGGTGATTTAGAAGAAATTTTCGTGTTGAATTTTTCTTGTGGAGGTAGTAGCCTACCAAAAATGGGTCAAAAGCTGGAACCAAAGCAAAGTTCAGTTTTGGTATAGAGAAAATAACTTACCAAAGTTGGGACCAAAGCAAAATCCAGCTTTGGTCTGTGACCTGATGGGTTTTTAACTTCTTATTTTAGCAGTCTTTTTTTTTTATACAGGACTCTTAAGAAGGGATGTAAAAAAGGCGACGATTGCACTATAAAAAGAACACTTCTTAACCTAATTTTGAGAGAAAAAAATACAAGAAAAGTACATCATCATTATGGGAATAACAAGACACAGTAGAGGAGAAAGTGAGGCAATTTTGCTGCGCCAACCCCAGATTGTGTTCTTCTTCTTCTTCTTCTGTTTTGTAATCGGTCGGTGACAGTCTACTCGTGTTCTTCCTCTGTTCTTCTTCTCTCTTTATTTTATTTTATTATTATGATGTGTAGGATGGATTTTAGTTTTGCTTTGGATTTTTATATTATCATGAACTAAATTCTATAGTTAGGCCTATGGTGGATCATAGATTTGGGATTATGTAATTTATTTTTGGTTTTATGCATAAGATTCATTTTATGGTTTAAAATTATGTTTTTATTGAGATTAATGCTTGTTGAAATTGATCAAATCAACATGAAACTAATCAATTAATTTACTTGACCAATTAAATAAATTAGTTGATCAAATGAAACATAACCTGGATTAAAAATATGAATGATCAAACTTATTTTTGTCCTTGTGGTTTTTGATTTTTAATCAAGGTTTTTCCATTGAACTTAATGCTTTCTCACTTAAGTTCTTTTACTTGTTCAATTGAAATAATTAAATTGAGATTAGGGTTAAAATACCATGATAATTGGATTTTGATTAATTTAGGGAAAAAATACCATCTAATGTGAATTATCATTCTTTTGCATAAAAATGCAAAAAATTACATAGTTAAGAAGTAAAGTGAAACACGAGTCATAAAATTCATGATAATTGTTAATTCTTTTAAAATTAGTGTTTGATTGTTTAGTCATTTATTAGCATAATTTAACTTAGTTTCATATTTAAAAATTGGTTGTCTAAATAACATAAGCATTTAAAAATTCTAGAAATTGTTAGGTTGTTCCTTGAGAACAATATTATGGACTCACTATCCTTTACAACTTGCACGATATAGTACACTTGCTTTTAGAATTTAGTTTATTTTGCCTGTGACAATACCCCACCAGCCAACCAGTCTATACCAAATAGAAGAAGAAAATGGATAAAGAATAAGCAAATGATTAATGGATTCCATCTCATTCCGACAAAGAGGACATGCTAAAGCATTAGCAGCCATTATTCCCAATTTAAATAAGAAGTCCATATAATTCCTATTTAACAAAGCTCTCTAAAGGAAAATATCCACTTTTAGAGGAACAAGGTTTTTCCAAAGGCCTATTGAAGGTAACAAACAAGATTGAGGACAGACCTGAAGTTCTAGGGTCTTAAGATAGGATAACGAGACCTAGAACAGACCTTTAGGATCATGAATCCAAATTCTTTTATCAGTTTTCACTTTTGATATCGAAACCATCTTTAGGGAATTAAACAATACTGCTTTGAGCTCCTTTTCCTAAACCCATTGATGTCTTCTCCATTACAGATTCCAAACCCAAAGACCCTGATGCTAAGAACCATTTTCATAAATAAGAGAAAGTGGTTTTACTGAAAGAGCAAAGAGGCAAGGGAATTGAGATTTTAGAGACCCGTCGCCAAGCCAGACATCCAACCAGAACCTGCATAGGTTACCTTTACCTACACATATCCTAATCCCATCAATAAAAGGCAAAGATAATGACACCTTAAAAATGTCCTTCCACACAGTTGAACTTTGCAAAAGATGAGTAATCAAAGGGATATAAAGATTTGCCCAACCCATATTTATGTCTAATTATATTTTGCCAAGGAGCAGAACTGGTTGGATCTAAATTCCATAACCATTTAAAACGAAGACTCTTATTTCTTAATCTAATAGATCTAATTCCAAGTCATCTAAATACTTTAGCTCTTTGCATCAAGTCCTAACTAACAACACATATTTTCTTCTTATCCCTATAGCCTCCCTAAATAAATTTTTGCATTAGAGAGCCAATAATTTTTAGAACTCTAGCTGGAACAGACATAAAATACACTAGAAGGCTAGAGAGAGATGCCTTCAAGAGAGTAATTCTGCCTGCCAGGGATAATAATTTACACTTCTAACCTAATAATTTGGACTTGAATTTATCAATCATTGGATTCTATGTGGCTAACCTATTTGAATTTGCTCCCAATGGTAAGCCGAGATAAGAACAAGGTAAATTTTGTATCCAACACCTCAACAAGTTGGCGTATAAGAGAAGCTGAGAATTATCAATCTTAATGCCAATCAACAAGCTTTTTTAGAAATTAATTTCTATCCCAGAAATGTAAGCGAAATTCCTCAGGACTCTTTTGACATTTTGAGCAAAAATTACCGTGTCATTTGCAAACTGCAAGTGGAAAATATTTGGAATAAAATGCAACCCATTCAAACAATTAAGTCCCTAAAAAAGGCCAAGCTCGAAAGCTTTACACAACAACTTAGATAAACCATATGCTGCTATAATAAAAAAAAAATGAGAAAGTGGATCTCCTTGACTTAACCCTCGGGACATAATGATTTCTTTCATAGGACAGCCATTAACAAGCACATAAAATTTAGCTGAAGATACACATTCTTTAATCCATTGCCTCTAAATAAAACAAAAACCCATTTGCTCCATAACTGCCTCCAGATAAGCCCATGAAACTAAATCAAAAGCCTTATAAAAATCAATTTTAAGCATAACTCCAGTTCTTTTAAAGCTTTGAAGAGAGTGGATGACTTCATTAGCAACCATTACACTGTCTAGAATTTGAAAACCTTTGACAAAAGCACACTGCTCTTCAGAAATTATATCTCATAAAACCAGTCTCAAATGATTAGCCAAGAGCTTCGTAATAATTTTATAAAGACAACCAAGAAGGCTGATAGGGTGAAAATCTTTAATGTTATCAGCTCGGGGATTTTAGGGATATGGGTAATGAAAGAAGAGTTGATCCCTTTAGGAAATTTTGTGCTTTTGCAAAAATCTTAGACCATCTCAAAAATTTCTAGTTGATAACCTTCTAGATAGCCTTTATGAACCCAAAATTAAACTATCAGGACTGGGGGCTTTAGAACTATCACAACACCAAACTACTTCTTTGACTTCTTCTAAAGAAAATGACCTTTCAAGCATCTGGGTAGACTCATTTAAAAGTTTCTTAAAAAAATTGGGGGGTAGCATTGGTCTCTTATGATTTTTCTCTTTAAAAAGGTCATCATAAAAGGACACAATCTCTCTCTTTATGAGATTCGAATCTGACACCGTACCCATAGAGGTTTGAAAAGACCCAATAAAATTCTTGGATTTCCTATTAGGGGCAGTCGTATGAAAGAATCGAGTATTCTTATCCCCTTCTTTTAACCATTTAATTCTTTATTTTTGTCTCCACGAAGACTCCTTACATTTGAGCTTACCCCAAAGATTAGTCAACAAAGTATTTCTTTTTTTCCCACATAAAACTTTTGATAACATCATGCATTTAATATCATTCTCTAATTTTTTGATAGCTACACCAACATTACCAAATACCGATTGGTTCCAATCCCTCAGCTTATGCCTTAACAAGTTAGATTTAGAGTTCAAACCTCTATTATTCAAGTTCCAAGAATCAGTCCACCATTTTTCGATATTTAGAAGGAAATTAGTCTCCTGTAGGCAACAGTTAAGAAACTTGAAGGGCTTGGGCAAGAGTCCAAAACAATACTTGTTAAAAGAATAGGAGAGTGATAAGAGATACCTTTAGGGAGACCGGTTTGAACAACATTTGGGAAAATAGACATCCAGTAAGTGCTAACCAAGAACCGATCCAGTCTACTCTTGCTAATCGAGTTACTCCAAGTGAAATGTTTTCTGAAAAAAGGCAGATCAATGAGACCTAAGTTGTTAACAAAGCCAATAAATGCTTGATCCTTCCTAAATAAGCTTCTATTCCATCTATCCTCTGTTTTTAAGACTGCATTAAAATCACCAGCAACCAAAACAAGTACTGAATCATTTATCAAACTCTCCATATCATTCCAAAGACAATCTTAGAGTTCTTCAGTGGATGGAAAGTAGACATTTATAAAAGAGACACTCTATTTTAAAGGAAGGAAGATAGCCTTTAACTGCCACCCAATAATCACCATAATTCCAATCACTCTTCACAGGAAGTCGCTATTCCAAGACATCATCAAACCCCCTAATTACCATTAGAAACCATAGAAACCCAGTCATGATTAACCGACCCCCGTATTTGCTTCACAACTAGAGTATAAGAGCTACACATTTTTGTCTCTTTTAACATAAATAAATCAACTTTTTTTTTAATTACCCAACTTGCCACCGCCCTTCTTTTAATACCCGAATTAAGACCTCTAACATTCCATGACAATAAATTCAAAGGGATAATAAAAAAAAACCCCTAAAATTAACAATTTACCTAAAACGATTAGAGCAGCGGCTCCACCGAAACATTTATTGAAAATTATTAACTTCGATGTTCTCTCATGCCATAGAGTCAGCAATTTCCAAATTAACCATTTTTTTTTTATAAATTCCCCCTTACCTTCAGGAAGATCAATTCCCATTAGACTAGCAACCTCAAAAATTTTCGTGGCTTTCAAGAGAGAAGGAGTAAGGGCTGAATTTTCAAGTCTATTACAAGCAAAGGAGTTTATGTTCCTTATACAACCATTTGATAGAGATGCATCAGTAATTGGTCCTGATTGTGACTGCAAATCTTCAACAAATTCTAGGATTTGGTTGGAGGCTTGCTTAAGCTTCTTGAATGATCCTTTCTTTTTCTTGCTCTTCAATAGAGATGGATACTGCATCGTGGATTTTTTTAAATCTAAAAAATAAAAAGCCCTCTTCTAAAATATTTTAGGATTAGTATTTCTCTGGGCTTTAAACCTATTAAGCTTACCATTTGACCCAAAAATAACTAAAGCACTATTTGGATCAATAAGCCCTTCAGCTTGAGAGCCCATTATGGCGGACTCAGGCCTAACTATGGCCACAGTAACCTACCATCAGATTTACAAAGGGTACAACTGTGAAGAAAAGTTTCAGAGTCTTTTAAAATTCCATCTTGAGCCACGATCACAGTCTTGGAAAACTCCCTTTCAATTATTGCATATGATTTCTCCAATACGGATTCATTAGAGTGAGTTGTAGGGTTCTGACCGGAGTATTTTTTAGGTGACTTTTCCAATGGAGCAAAATAGGAAGATGACACCTAAAAACTTGCAATATTTTGATGCTTATGTTCCACAAATGGAGGAAAAATATTACATGGTTCCTCGATAATTCTCACTATATAAACTTTCCCATTAATCTAAACTTTAATCACAGTATTAAAAGAATCAGATGAGGAAGTGGCAATGAGAACTCTGGCTAAATCAAACCTTGATTTATTCTTGGTATTGTCAACAATAATTAAAATTCCTATATAAAGTCACCATAGTGCTGAAGAAATTGACATTCCAAGCATGATATAGAACACCCTCACATTTAATCTATGCAAATCTCTTGGTGCATATATCGTTTGGCTCCTAAGGTTTCACAAATTCAAACCATTTAGCAAGCCATTCTAATCCTCTATCCAACATCTTAGTTCGTTCTTCCAATGAACAAAAGGCTAAAAGAATCAAATTTCCTCCCATAGGATGATAATTGGCATTTTGTATATAAAGGCACTTCAATCGAAAAAATCACCAAAACCAACTAGAGCTCCTCCTTAGCATGTAGCACATCGACCCGATTCTTCTAAAATGTGCCATGTTGCTAGCCACATAAGGCTAGTGTGTCCATATGGGAGTGATTTATTGCGTATATGGTAGGTCATGTGACCTATTGTAAAAGAATCATGCTGATATGATGTGAATCATATTGATGTGGCATGTCAGGATGGAGCTCTAATAATAAATTAAATTGGTTGGAAAAAAATATGATGACCCAAAATACACCTTAGATGAATTAAGGCATGAATAATGGTTTGATATTTAAAGATAGAGGTAGTGAATCAAAAATTGGAATACTTAATAGTGGAAAAGGGGATTAAATTGAAAGAAATTAAAAGTTAAAAAAGGACTTGATTGAATAAAATAAAATAAAATAGTTGAGTGGTTGTAATGAGAAAAGTTTTGATTAATGATAAGTGTATAATTTATTAGTTTAAGTGAGGATTATATTAAGAATATGAATAAGTTAACCTAAATAAGTGGATTTCACTTGTTGTATCAATAGCAAGCCAGCAAAGGTGTTTTCATGCAAATATATATATATATATATATATATATAAGAAATGAAAGAAATAAATAAGGGAGGACCGAGGAAGGAGAACAATGGTTCATTTTTCTTTCTTGATTTAGCTCAACGGGATGCTGTGATTTGTATCTTTGATATTATTAAATTAAAAATTATGGAAAAGTTTAGTAGATAATGAAAAAGGAAAGAGAAAGCTGTCATTTAAAGTCAAGATTCAAGTTTTGGAATAATAGATTTTAACAGGTTTGAGAACTAAACTCTATTGCTTGTGCATGAATAATTGAATTGGTATGAAATTAAGGATTATATGGAATAATATTACCAATGATTTATCATAATACACAAAACATGGATACCAGAATGGTATTTTAAAATATAAACCATTTTATAATATTGCATGTATGGTACATATCATTCAAATATATTTTATACAAAAATAAAATAAACTCTTTTCATATATTGAAAAAAAAATGTTACAACATATAGTCATATTTACAAATTGAATAGCATTCTATTTGTCATAATTCCAAACAAAATAAAAATTATCAATGACATGCAAGTTCAAGAAAACAGCTCCTCTCTATTCTAATTTCTATTCAAAAGATTTTTGAGAAAAATGTGAAAAATAAACCTCCTAACTTCGCTGTCCAAAATTTTGAAGACTTGCAAAATGTAATACAAAAGCTAAAATTAATATTCATAGGCACATACAAAAATATAAATAATAGAGAGTATGCGTAATTTATGACCTCCGAGGTGCTACATAGATTCATATTTAATAGCTCAATTCAACATTAATATGCAGAAATTAAGAAGAAACCCAACTCTTAACATTACATTAAGAAATCCAAAACCAAATCTCAAAATTCAGGTTTTGAAGTTAAAAGGAGCTTAGTAATGGCAATATAATTCACTTGAACACTTACTAGTTTAATAACAGTAAAAGTAGAGACATAATCATGGCTAATTCCTTGAGAAATTTAAAGAATTACTCAGTGTTCTGTTCTTATATAAATAAAGGACTAATAATGATATTTAATGCAGTAACAATGACCATAAAGTTGACAAGTGATAATGAGTATGATAAAAGATGCAATACGAAAAATAATAATAAAAAGCACTGTGGCAAATACTATGTGTATGCGACACCCTTCAGTTTTCTTATAATTGTGATATTTATCTAGTCAGAAAATGATACAATTTAAACTTTATACTGTCAATGGAACTAAAAGGAATCAAATATTTACGTACCAAAAGGGCAAGAACATTGATGTAGAAGTCAATTAGAGTTGCAACCATCCACCTGCAAAAAATTTAGCAAAAACAACAAATTCAACCTTAACTCTAGAAGCAGATCCTAAAAAAAATGTACAAAAACACATGGAAACATGTGCTTAGACATTCTATACTTCTGCCTGTAAAATATCCTCAATATTTCAATGAATACTATGTACTCGAGTCTAAGTTAAACTTCTCCCTTGTTTCAAGATTCTAGCATTCCTACTAAGCAGTCAACCACATAAAATGTGAATTTCATGAACTCCAAATTCACTTAAATAAACATATATCTTAACTCCAAATCAAATGCTAGCAAAAAAATAAGATCCAATAAAGATCATAAATAATTTATCTCACTCCTAAGTGATTTATTCTGCCCTAAAATCTTCTGGCATTTGAACAGCCAATAACTAGAGCATTTGACTATGACTAATCTATCATGAGTCAAATTTATTCTTAAAGGAGAAAAGTAAAATAATTCATGGAAACTATTTCCTCACAAATTTCCATTCATCTCTTAATACAAGGTTATTCCAAAATTGGAAAGAAAGCCCTTGTCTACTTTATTTCCTTCCTTGCTGCTCAAAGGGAAATGACCTCCAACATCACTCCTTTTAGCTTAAAGCTTTCATGTAGAAATTAAAGTGTCATACCACTTTTGCTTTTGGATTTAATATGCGATGCCAAAGGAATTACATAATTCAAACAAAATTCAAGCAATACTGCAATCCACAGCAGCAAATTAAAAATTGAAGTCAAAAAACCCTTAGAGGTATATTACATTGCCTAAAAGCTCAGGTATGTAGCACAAATACCTGCTAGATCATCTGGCTTGTCCCACCAGTTCATGTAAAATTTTTCTCTAAATTCCATAGGAACAGAGCAAGATGATCTTAGCCACATTTTGACTTTGATGATATCAACTTAATAGTAGAGTATCATTAGATTCTAGAGTAAAAGGGTTCAATCTTTCCTTGCCTTGCAAAAAACATCAATGGAACATGGCCATATCTAAGTCCATTCATGTTCAGAGCCAATGTGGATATATTTGGGAAATATATTTTCCTTTTAAATAGCCCAAACCCACATGTCACCCACCTTTAATTAATATTAGAACAAGTGAATAATAATTTATAATGCACAAACCTACCATTCAACTATCACAAAATCTAAATAATTGGCAAATTAATTATTATACCCAGTTTTATTGCAACTAAATGATGAATTAAATTAAGTTTCAATACCAAAAAAAGACAATAGTAAACAAGCACAATAATCCTTTTTTTTTTGTTAACAGAATAAAAGAATGGCAAGTATATGTTAAAGGTTGTTGCTCTACAAATAAAGATCACCATTAATAGGATCTGATAATCAAAAGGGTAGAATAAGGCAAAATAAAGAGAACCCATCAAGAAAAAACTTGCACATTTGCTCATCTTGCCTTAAACATCAACACCAACAAACACAGAGAACAAAGTGAATTAAAGCAAAAATGAAATGAATAACGATCCTTTACAAAAAAAATTTTATCAATCGAGATCTTTTCAATCGATAAAAATAAAAATGATTCGTCGAAAGATTGTTGAGAAAGAAAAGGAGAAAAAAGGCCATGTTTCAAATGATGATGAAATAAAAATAAATAAATAAATAAAAACTTAAGACAGAAAGATGGAGAACACTGACCGGTATAAGAGAGGGCGGAGTCGTCGGTGAGCAAGAGACTAGGGGCGAGTGGAGACGGCGGTGAGAGGTGAGCTATGATAGGCAACAACGGCAAATTGACAGGGCTCGAGGCAGCAGCAACGGCGAGACCAAATCTGTGATGGTGGGGTAGGGCGAGCGGTTGTGAGGGAGCTAGTGGCGGCAGGGTGGGGGGTGACGCTGGATCTAGAGCTTGGTGGCTCACGAGGGAGGGGAAGTGCAATGGAAGGGGCAACACGAGGGACAGGTGTGGAGAGTTAAAGAAGTTAGTAGATGGGAAAATGTATTTTGTGATTTTAGGTTATTTTTGGAGGTAAATGGTTTGGAAGTCCTCCCATTTTGTTTTAGGTCAATAACGACCGGATTTTGTGTCTTTTAATGATCAAAATTAAATTCCTCATTAAATAATAATAAAATTTGAGTTCTAATGACCGAATTAAATTCCCTTCGTTGCTTATATCTTTTTACGATCGGATTTTTATCGCTTTGCTAAATTTTGGTCGTTAAAACTTAGTTTTCTTATAGTGATATTCAATAGAAGATATCTGTCTTTATTGCAGGCTTTGTTTAGATCGGTAAAATCAACGCACATCCTGAGCTTTCTTTTTTTTAACAAGGAATATATTTGATATGAGCTTGAAAAGTTCATATATTGGTTAAATTTTATGTAAGTTTTTGATGCTATATGTTTAGTTTTAGTTATTTATGTTTAGAATTTGGTATCTTTTATATCTTGTTTTGTTTTGTGTGATTATAGGAGTCAATGGAGGAAGACCTAGGAAAAATGAGGCAAAGAAAACAAGGAAGCCAGTGTGCCATCTCGAGCGTGACCGCTGATGGGTAAGAAGAAGCAAGGAAGAAGCTAAGCAAGAGGACCCGTGCTTTGTCTTGAGCACGACAGAGGGAGGTTATGCATTCAAATTTCAAACAAGCTAGAAAGGGACATAACTCATTAAGGGTTATATACCTCTAGAAGGGTGCTTGAGGGGTCACATTTTTTTGCAAAAGAACTATAAAGGCAATGAAGATTAGAAGATAAGGGAGTTAGTTTTTTTAGAGTTTTTGAATAGTTTTGAAGACAGAGTTTTCTAGAAGGAAATACAATTAGAAGTTAACTTTTAAAGAGCAGACAAGAACAAGGAAGAAGAAGAACTTTTAATGAGTAAAGGATTGAGAGATCAACTTTTATTTATCTTTCACTTATTCTTTTCTTCTTTGTAAGTGATCTTTAATAGTATTATTTGCATGATTTTTATAAGTGAGAGTATAGTTTGAGAGATATATTCTTACTTAAAGCTATTAAAAAATCATTGTCATAACATTTGCTAGGGAGACCAGGATGATTATGATAGTTTTTATAGGTTGTTTAATATTCTTAAAATATGTAAATATAATATTCTAATTTTATAATGAGACTTAAGGGTTAGAAATTATACTTGCATGTTTTAGGCATTCTACTTCATGTCGAGAGAGTGATTTAGAGCTTCATGTCAACTTAACTTGCATATTAAAGATTAATTTCAGACTAAGAGAATATTTATCAATTTTCACATTTGTTAAATCAAATTATTATTTATATTTGTCTTCTTTGATCATAATTAAAGTAGGATTAATAAATAACTTAGTCATAATATAATACCAATAGTATAGTCTTTGTACCCAAATTAGTGAACGTTGTAAACAAGATTGAGATCAAGAAATAGTGAGTAATAACCCAACATTGTCACACCCCAAAATAGCCCTAGTCGGATTGTGCATGCTAAGTCGGGATCGGAAGGGTATTTCGGTAAATTGTGTTTGAGAATTTGGAGTGTTAAGGACCTAATTGAAAAGATAATTAAGTTTGTTAAGTAAGATTGTGTAAGTGAGTGAAGTGTATTTTTGTCTAAGGACTAAAGAGCATTAAGCCAAGATATTTATTAAGGAAAGGTATGAGTGCATGTGAGGGTATGGTACTTTGATTTAGAATGTGTAAGTGGAGTTTGGTTTCCAATTGGATGTTGCTAAGTGAACTGTTAGGTAGGCATTGAAAGAAGAAAAGAAGAAAAGAAAGAGAGAGAGGGGAAAATACAGATTGCTTCCCGTCCCCTCCTCTCACGTTCCTTCTTCTCCTTCTCTTCTCCTTTCTCTGTTTTTCCTTTCATTCTCTTTGGCTTTGGTTTGGAGTGAGGCTGCTTTGAAGAGGTAAGTTGGAGTTAACGTACTGTTCTTCTTCTTCATCTTCCTGGTTTTACTTCAGTTAGGGTTTGAACTAAGGATTTGTGGGTTTCTTGTTTGTGCAAGTTTTGGATTGTAAGAAGAAGCAAAACAAAGGCAAGGAGAGGATTGAGCAGTGATCTTGAAGCTGATTTTGGATCTTCGATTCCAGGTTTGGGAGTATTTTGATTGCATGCAATGTTTGGAGCTCTCTGTTCTTCAATTCCAGTTTGTGTATTTGATGGATGTCTCTGCCCTATTCTCACGTAGGATGTAAATGTATGTTTTGTTTAACCTCTAGAATTTGATATGTTTAAGCATGTGTATACGTATGATTTATGTGATTTGATAAGTTAATCCTGCATGTATAAGTTTGGATTAAAAGTTACTGAGATTGGTTTTTAACTTATTGTGATTTTTAGGGTTTATGATCTTGAATGAATTAAATGTGTTTATGCATACTTTTGATTGTTGTAATTGTTAGATTAAGCGGGTTTTATGCCCATTTGATGATTGAATGAGTTCTGAGTGGTTTTTGAAAGAATTTCTGGAAAACATTGGAATCTGCAAGTTCGAGATAGGGGAAGAAGAAGAGGGCGAGGAGAGTGGCTCACGCGACGTGAGCCATGCTCACGACGTGAGCAATGCTCACACAACGTGAGCAGATTGCTCACGACGTGAGCAATGCTTACGCAACGTGAGCAGATTGCTCACGACGTGAGCAATGCTCACGCGACGTGAGCAATGCTCACGAGACGTGAGCTTTGCTCACGTGACGTGAGCAACCTTCACGTTACGTGAGGGTTGCTCAGGTCTTCTGGATCTTCTGTTTTGCTTCTGTTTTTCTTTCCCAAGCGTCCAGTTTTATAAAAAGGTTTCCAAAAGCTTTTCATGGTATTTTTCCTCTACTGTGTCTTATATTATCTTGATGGTATGACTGATTATTCCAATTTAGTTGGTATTAATAACATGTTATCTATGGTAAGTTACTCTGGTATTTTGAAATAAGTTTTGGATTATAATAACCCTGTTAATGACTGTGGGTTTTCAACTGTATGGTTTGGAGTGAGATATGCTTATTTTTGTGATTTTTATTACATGTCTTATTTTGAATGCAAAGGATTTGTGGAGGCTAACTTTCTGATTGTTAGTCTCAAACATGTTCTAGCTTAATGTAAATTATGTTACCATATCTCTAGTCTGTTTCTTCTCCAAAGATATCATGCCATGCTTAAAGGTATATTGTATTATTTTCATGATTTGGATAATGTGTTTTTAGTCATTGGCATAGTATGATTTCCCCATGTGTTCCTGTCATACTTCAATATATTGAGTAGTGATAGAATGTTATTGATTGGATTATTGCATGCTTCAGAATATGACTTGTATAGGGTATGATGATATTATGCTATGCTATATTTATTTGAATAACGTGCTTAAGCCTGAATGCATTGTTATGCTTTAGCCTTGGAGCTCATTGTATTATGTTAAATGTAATTTGGGCTATGCATGGTTTATGCTTAGTATCTTCACCTAATGCATGTTTAGGATTATGTTTTGATAATCATTGGTATGATAGTGTTTCTATACCTGATTCTTAGCATGTTTTAGAACAGTGTTTAAATGTTAAGTATATTGACTGTCTTATGTGTTGCAATGGGAATGTATGAGATATGACCAACCTTATGAGCATATTTATATATCTATTGTACTCTGATTTATGCATGATGTATATATATTTATATATATATTTATGCGTTGTGCGAATCGAAATGTGTATTGTTTTATGCATGACCTGCGAGAGTCAGTCTAGTGGATAGTTAGGCATGCCTAATAGAGTCTTCAGTAGCTGCAGTGCCCTTTGAACGTATTGGACCCTGATCAGGTCCCCCGATTGGTTCCTCGCGAACCCCCCCTCAGTACGGATCCTCGTGGTCCTTTTTAATGAATTTGGATCGGGTTAAGATCCCCCATCAGTAAAATGCTTTCGTGATAAATAAAATGGTTTTCGATTCGTACCCGTAAGGTACCGCCATGTGTCGATTCGTACCCGTAAGGTACCGCCATGCGTACACTCGTTATCCACTATTGTGAGTCAGCAGGTGCTTTACTGGTTTGTATTACTTTGAAATAGCTATCAGAATGTGATATCCGATTGAGCACGGTAATGATTTGAAGGATCAGTTTATATGTATATGAATGTGACTATGGGCTTCAGAATGTATGTCTGTATTAAGTAAGCATGACTTTATATTTAATATGCTAATCCGTACTTGTCATGTGATTTGTTTAAGATTCTGAATGCTTTGAAATGATTCGATTGATGTAATTATGTATGTGACTTAAACATGTTTTGTTAATTATTAGCATGTGAACCGAAGCAGTTGTGATGGTAAGTATGTGATGTTTAACTGTACTTTCTGCATGATGATGATATGAATGTAATACTAATTGATTATGCCTTCAGTCTCCACTATCAGAGTGTTTTTGCATAATGCTTAATATATTAGAGTTGCGCAGCGGTATTGTGATACTCTAAATGTTATCCTTTGGATATTTGACTAGTGTATGTGTTTGGCATGTCTAAGTATGTTAAATGGCTAGCATTCTTAACATGATGGTTTGGTTGTCAGTTCATGCATGGGTGCTTAGTTATGTCAATTGCATGTGTAAAGCTCATGTGACTCCGCACGGTATGATGTTGTTATTTGATACCCATGTAGGTTTATGCATGTGATATAGTATGTAGTTCAGCATGATGATGCTTGTAACGTGTATGGTATTATGTCTGTAATGGTCTATCCTGGACATGAGTTTATGGTTTGATTGTGAGTATTGAATTGAATGCCTTTATTATGCAAGCCTAATCGTTTATATGTTATGAATATCCGTATTTGCCATTTGAATGTGTTTTGCCTTGGCGACCATTGTGAATGGCCGTCCATACTCTTGTGTGTTCTCCCCACTAAGCGTTATCGCTTAGCACGGATTTCTTTTCCGTGCAGGTGGCAGGTTTGGTTCTGTTCGAGTCGCGCTTCTGCAAGGTCGGCCGGGTAGGAGTTAGAAGTTCTGTATTTTGTTCAGCTTCTGTATTTCAGCTTTTGTCATTCTGTAGTATTGTATATGTAATTAATTATGTTTTTAATCTTGAGTTTTCTTGTGGGAATGTAATAGTTAGTATGCTTTGATGTTTAGTTATTCCTTTGTTTTATTATTTCGATTATGCTTCCATTGAATGGTTATATGTATGTTTCTATGCATGCTTCAGTTTAGTGTTTGCGTGTATGTGAGTTATTGCATGATCAGTCTGTGCCCTCAAGTAAGGTAAGTTTTTAATTAACCCATATTTTCGTATGTATGTTATATGTGAATGTATGCTTCCGCATTGTGCATGTGTATATCTGTACGTGTGAGCGTCGGTAGCGCGTCCGTCGGCGTCCTTCCAACGGGGACGGCGATGGGGGTGTTACAGTTAGTGGTATCAGAGCCTGGTTTGATGGTTCTGGGTGTGTTGTTTATTATGTGATGAGTCTTTGCATGAGAGTCAGTTTTGTGTCGTGGCCTAATGCAGATGCGTCTTGTTTTGTGTCATGTCTAGATGGAGTCTGATCCTAGTGAGAATGTGGGCGAGACAACAGAAAGTGTGAACCGAGTTAATGCTGATCAGGATGTTTCAGAGCATCTTCCAGTTGAAGATTCTGGTCGGGTTTCTGAGGATAGGGCTCTTGTACAAGGGTTGATTCGGATTTTGGATAGATTGACTGCTCCTCGAGTTTCTCAAGAAGTTGTGCGGCATGTTCCCCAGAAGAGAAAAGCATTGGTTAGTGAAGTGCCAACAGGGAAGAGGGTTCGAGAACCTTCGATGTATCAACAATGTCAGAAGCAACATGGGAATAAGTATAAGAAGTGGGTACCGTCAGTATGTCAGCATTGCCAGAAGCGACATCGTGGTCCATGTAGGAAGCTTTTAGGTGCTTGTTTCAGGTGTGGCAGTATGGAACACCAGATTGTCAATTGTCCTAAGAAGAGGAATGAGAGTCTAGCTGGGCAAGCTAGAAAGGATGTGGAGGATTTGCTCAGATCTTCTCGAGTGTCTTCAGAGTTTGTAGCATCTAGCAAGGATTCGAAGGAGACCGCAGGTTCTTCTGGTAAGTTACTTTGCAAGCTTTTGTTTAAGAAAGTTTTATTTGTTTGGGTTATTTGGTTGTAAGTGTTTCGCTGTGAATTTCGAGGATGAAATTCTTTTAGGAGGGAAGAGTTGTCACACCCCAAAATAGCCCTAGTCGGATTGTGCATGCTAAGTCGGGATCGGAAGGGTATTTCGGTAAATTGTGTTTGAGAATTTGGAGTGTTAAGGACCTAATTGAAAAGATAATTAAGTTTGTTAAGTAAGATTGTGTAAGTGAGTGAAGTGTATTTTTGTCTAAGGACTAAAGAGCATTAAGCCAAGATATTTATTAAGGAAAGGTATGAGTGCATGTGAGGGTATGGTACTTTGATTTAGAATGTGTAAGTGGAGTTTGGGGTCCAATTGGATGTTGCCAAGTGAACTGTTAGGTAGGCATTGAAAGAAGAAAAGAAGAAAAGAAAGAGAGAGAGGGGAAAATACAGATTGCTTCCCGTCCCCTCCTCTCACGTTCCTTCTTCTCCTTCTCTTCTCCTTTCTCTGTTTTTCCTTTCATTCTCTTTGGCTTTGGTTTGGAGTGAGGCTGCTTTGAAGAGGTAAGTTGGAGTTAACGTACTGTTCTTCTTCTTCATCTTCCTGGTTTTACTTCAGTTAGGGTTTGAACTAAGGATTTGTGGGTTTCTTGTTTGTGCAAGTTTTGGATTGTAAGAAGAAGCAAAACAAAGGCAAGGAGAGGATTGAGCAGTGATCTTGAAGCTGATTTTGGATCTTCGATTCCAGGTTTGGGAGTATTTTGATTGCATGCAATGTTTGGAGCTCTCTGTTCTTCAATTCCAGTTTGTGTATTTGATGGATGTCTCTGCCCTATTCTCACGTAGGATGTAAATGTATGTTTTGTTTAACCTCTAGAATTTGATATGTTTAAGCATGTGTATACGTATGATTTATGTGATTTGATAAGTTAATCCTGCATGTATAAGTTTGGATTAAAAGTTACTGAGATTGGTTTTTAACTTACTGTGATTTTTAGGGTTTATGATCTTGAATGAATTAAATGTGTTTATGCATACTTTTGATTGTTGTAATTGTTAGATTAAGCGGGTTTTATGCCCATTTGATGATTGAATGAGTTCTGAGTGGTTTTTGAAAGAATTTCTGGAAAACATTGGAATCTGCAAGTTCGAGATCGGGGAAGAAGAAAAGGGCGAGGAGAGTGGCTCACGCGACAGCCATGCTCACGACGTGAGCAATGCTCACACAACGTGAGCAGATTGCTCACGATGTGAGCAATGCTCACGCAACGTGAGCAGATTGCTCACGACGTGAGCAATGCTCACGCGACGTGAGCAATGCTCACGAGACGTGAGCTTTACTCACGTGACGTGAGCAACCTTCACGTTACGTGAGGGTTGCTCAGGTCTTCTGGATCTTCTGGTTTGCTTCTGTTTTTCTTTCCCAAGCGTCCAGTTTTATAAAAAGGTTTCCAAAAGCTTTTCATGGTATTTTTCCTCTACTGTGTCTTATATTATCTCGATGGTATGACTGATTATTCCAATTTAGTTGGTATTAATAACATGTTATATATGGTAAGTTACTCGGGTATTTTGAAATAAGTTTTGGATTATAATAACCCTGTTAATGACTGTGGGTTTTCAACTGTATGGTTTGGAGTGAGATATGCTTATTTTTGTGATTTTTATTACATGTCTTATTTTGAATGCAAAGGATTTGTGGAGGCTAACTTTCTGATTGTTAGTCTCAAACATGTTCTAGCTTAATGTAAATTATGTTACCATATCTCTAGTCTGTTTCTTCTCCAAAGATATCATGCCATGCTTAAAGGTATATTGTATTATTTTCATGATTTGGATAATGTGTTTTTAGTCATTGGCATAGTATGATTTCCCCATGTGTTCCTGTCATACTTCAATATATTGAGTAGTGATAGAATGTTATTGATTGGATTATTGCATGCTTCAGAATATGACTTGTATAGGGTATGATGATATTATGCTATGCTATATTTATTTGAATAACGTGCTTAAGCCTGAATGCATTGTTATGCTTTAGCCTTGGAGCTCATTGTATTATGTTAAATGTAATTTGGGCTATGCATGGTTTATGCTTAGTATCTTCACCTAATGCATGTTTAGGATTATGTTTTGATAATCATTGGTATGATAGTGTTTCTATACCTGATTCTTAGCATGTTTTAGAACAGTGTTTAAATGTTAAGTATATTGACTGTCTTATGTGTTGCAATGGGAATGTATGAGATATGACCAACCTTATGAGCATATTTATATATCTATTGTACTCTGATTTATGCATGATGTATATATATTTATATATATATTTATGCGTTGTGCGAATCGAAATGTGTATTGTTTTATGCATGACCTGCGAGAGTCAGTCTAGTGGATAGTTAGGCATGCCTAATAGAGTCTTCAGTAGCTGCAGCGCCCTTTGAACGTATTGGACCCTGATCAGGTCCCCCGATTGGTTCCTCACGAACCCCCCCTCAGTACGGATCCTCGTGGTCCTTTTTAATGAATTTGGATCGGGTTAAGATCCCCCATCAGTAAAATGCTTTCGTGATAAATAAAATGGTTTTCGATTCGTACCCGTAAGGTACCGCCATGTGTCGATTCGTACCCGTAAGGTACCGCCATGCGTACACTCGTTATCCACTATTGTGAGTCAGCAGGTGCTTTACTGGTTTGTATTACTTTGAAATAGCTATCAGAATGTGATATCCGATTGAGCACGGTAATGATTTGAAGGATCAGTTTATATGTATATGAATGTGACTATGGGCTTCAGAATGTATGTCTGTATTAAGTAAGCATGACTTTATATTTAATATGCTAATCCGTACTTGTCATGTGATTTGTTTAAGATTCTGAATGCTTTGAAATGATTCGATTGATGTAATTATGTATGTGACTTAAACATGTTTTGTTAATTATTAGCATGTGAACCGAAGCAGTTGTGATGGTAAGTATGTGATGTTTAACTGTACTTTCTGCATGATGATGATATGAATGTAATACTAATTGATTATGCCTTCAGTCTCCGCTATCAGAGTGTTTTTGCATAATGCTTAATATATTAGAGTTGCGCAGCGGTATTGTGATGCCCTAAATGTTATCCTTTGGATATTTGACTAGTGTATGTGTTTGGCATGTCTAAGTATGTTAAATGGCTAGCATTCTTAACATGATGGTTTGGTTGTCAGTTCATGCATGGGTGCTTAGTTATGTCAATTGCATGTGTAAAGCTCATGTGACTCCGCACGGTATGATGTTGTTATTTGATACCCATGTAGGTTTATGCATGTGATATAGTATGTAGTTCAGCATGATGATGCTTGTAACGTGTATGGTATTATGTCTGTAATGGTCTATCCTGGACATGAGTTTATGGTTTGATTGTGAGTATTGAATTGAATGCCTTTATTATGCAAGCCTAATCGTTTATATGTTATGAATATCCGCATTTGCCATTTGAATGTGTTTTGCCTTGGCGACCATTGTGAATGGCCGTCCATACTCTTGTGTGTTCTCCCCACTAAGCGTTATCGCTTAGCACGGATTTCTTTTCCGTGCAGGTGGCAGGTTTGGTTCTGTTCGAGTCGCGCTTCTGCAAGGTCGGCCGGGTAGGAGTTAGAAGTTCTGTATTTTGTTCAGCTTCTGTATTTCAGCTTTTGTCATTCTGTAGTATTGTATATGTAATTAATTATGTTTTTAATCTTGAGTTTTCTTGTGGGAATGTAATAGTTAGTATGCTTTGATGTTTAGTTATTCATTTGTTTTATTATTTCGATTATGCTTCCATTGAATGGTTATATGTATGTTTCTATGCATGCTTCAGTTTAGTGTTTGCGTGTATGTGAGTTATTTCATGATCAGTCTGTGCCCTCAAGTAAGGTAAGTTTTTAATTAACCCATATTTTCGTATGTATGTTATATGTGAATGTATGCTTCCGCATTGTGCATGTGTATATCTGTACGTGTGAGCGTCGGTAGCGCGTCCGTCGGCGTCCTTCCAACGGGGACGGCGATGGGGGTGTTACAAACATGTTCCTCGAGGAACGATATCTTAAGTACTAAATGGTAAACCGTGCTTTTGGCGCCATTACCGAGGAACATATTTGTGTTTATTGCCATTATAATTCTTGATTTAAGATTTTGGATTACAATATTTAATTAGTTTTTGTTTGTTTTGTTTTGTTTTGCAGGATTTGATCGCTTAAGTTTATGCCTAGGACAAGGAAGTCTAAAAAAAAAACTTGAACCATTAAATCTAGAAATAGAAAGATTCATAGCAGAAAAAGAAAATTAGCTAAAAAGAGATTAAACATGGAAGGAGATAATCAACCACCAAGATAAATGGATTTTGCTACACCAGCATTGAATGGAACTCAACAAGGAGTAGTTCGTCCTGTGGTAAATGCTAACCAATTTGAGATTAAGCCCTCTTTATTACAAATGGTACAAAATAGTATACAATTCTATGGCTTGCCAAATGAGAATCCTAATGCTCATTTGGCAAATTTCCTTGAGATTTGTGATACTTTTAAGATAAATGGTGTACCAGTGGATGTAATCAAACTTAGGCTTTTCCTTTTACTTTAAAAGATAAAGCTAAAGCATGGCTTAATTCCCTTTCACGAGGACAATAACCACATGGGACCGATTAGCACAGGCATTTTTATCAAAATATTTTCCTTTAGCAAAAACTGCTAAGATAATTAAAGATATCACTACTTTTACTTAATATGAAAATGAATCTTTGTATGAAGCTTGGGAAAGGTATAAGGAACTTTAACGTAGTTGTCCACACCATAATCTTTCTAAGGAATTACTCATGCAAACTTTTTATAATGGGGTGAATCATATAACTAGGGGAACAATAGATGCAGCAGCGGGTGGATCTCTTATGAGAAAAACTATGAATGTTGCATATGAGTTACTTGAAGAGATGGTGACTAATAACTACATATGGCCTACTAAAAGAGCAAAGGTATCACTTTCTTCACCCATTAAAGGTGTTTATTCTATTGATTCAGTTTCTACTTTGCAGGTAGAAGTGTCAGTATTGACTCATAAGATTGACAATATGAGTATGGGAGCATCTTTACCAAATTCTTGTACTATATGTGGTCAACAAGGGCACATTAGCAATGAGTGTGGTTTAGGTATGGCTAGTATGGAAGAGCAAGTCAGTTTTGTACAAAGCCAAGGTTGCAGAAACCCTTACTCTAATACCTATAATCCTGGTCGGCGTAACCATCCAAATTTTTCATGGGGTAATAACCAAAATAGAGGAGTAGTGGGATTTCAATAGCCACAAGATCGTTTTGGAGCATTAGAAGTAAAGATGGATAGATTTCTAGAGGGTATCAATTTGAAGATTAACTTTTAAGATGAGAATCAAAAGAGGCTAGAATCAAAGTTTGATCAATTAGCAAAGAATCAAGCATCACTCATTCACAATTTAGAAGTTCAGTTGGGACAACTTGCAAATGTATTACCTTCAAGAATTCAAGGATGTCTTCCAAGAAATACGGAGGATAATCCATGAGAGCAAATGAAGGCAATAACATTAAGGTCAAGTAAAAAATATTTGAATGATTTGATTTTGGATAATTCAGTTGAAACTTTATAGGAAAGAAGTACAGAGAAGACAAAATAGCCTTCTATTGCAAGCGCAACTCCAGGCACGGGCACAACAGAGAAAGAGCCTTTTGTCATGAGTGCAACATAAGGGGCTTCAAAGGCTAGAGTTTTTCAACCTGGTCCACCATTTCCACAAAAACTCAAGCAAAAGGATCAGGATAAGCAATTCTTAAATTTTCTTAATAAATTGAAAAATTTGCATATTAATTTATCATTTGTTGAAGCTGTATTTTAAATTCCTCATTATGCAAAATTTTTGAAGGATTTAATTTCAAAGAAAAGGAGTTGGAAGGATATTTTAACTGTTGTACTTACGGAGGATTGTAGTTCTATAATTACAAATAATTCACCAATAAAATTAAAAGACCCTGTAGTTTGACTATACCTTGTAAGTTAGGGGACAAAGAATTTCCAAGGTGTCTTTGTGATTTTAGAGCTAGCATCAATCTTATGCCATTATCTATTTTCAAAAGGTCGGGATTGGAAGATATTAAATGCATTTTTATTGTTTTGCAACTAGCTGATCAATTGATTAAGAAACCATATGGCATTGTTGAAGATGTGCTTATTAAGGTAGATAAGTTTATTTTGCTTGCAGATTTTGTAATACTTGATTTTACATATGATGCAAATTGTCCTTTGATTTTGGGTAGACCATTTAAGAATACTGCTAGGGCATCAGTGGATGTTTAGGAAAGGAAGTTAATTTTGAGAGTAGGAGAAGATAGTGTTGAGTATCATATGGATGAAGCACTTAAGTATCCTATAGATGAGAATATTTGCATGAAACTTGATCTAATCGATGTTTGTGTGCTAGAAACTTTGGAGAATGAGGATCAAGAGGAGGCAAGCATTGGAAAGGAGGCTCAAAAGGAGGTGGAGCAAGTTGATCGACAACCTAAGATGTTGAATAGAAGTGCGGAGCCACTTCCACCATCCATTGTAAGTCCTCCAGTTGTTGAGTTGAAAGATTTACCAATCCATTTGAGGTATGCATTTCTTGGTAATAATCACACTTTGCCAATTATCATTTCTAGCAAGTTTACTTTGATGCAAGAAAATTTACTTTTACAAGTTGTTAGAAAGAGAATTAAAAGCACAGGATGGCAAATTTCTAATTTGAGGAAAATTAGTCCTAATATAGTAATGCATAGAATTTACATGGAAGAAGGGCATCAACCTAAGGCAGATAGGCAAAGGAGAATTAACCCCAATATGAAAAAAGTAGTTAAAAAAGAAATAATAAAATTTGATGGTGGCATAATTTATCCAATTTTGGATAGTGCTTGGGTGAGTCCACTTCATTGTGTTCCTGAGAAAGGGGGCATAACTGTAGTAAAAAATGAGAATGGTGAATTAATACCTACTCGTACCACCACTGCTTGGAGGGTTTGTATTGATTATAGAAAGTTAAATACTGCAACCTTTACCATTTGTTGATCAAATGATAGAACGCATTGCTGGACATTCTCATTATTATTTTCTTGATGGTTTTTCTGGTTATTTTCAAATTTTTATTTACCCTAATGATCAAGAAAAAACAACATTTACTTGTCTTTATAGAACATTTGCATATAGAAGGATGCGTTTTGGGTTGTGTAATGCACCAGCTACTTTTCAAAGGTGCATGACTGCAATTTTTGGTGATATGATAGAGTAAATCATGGAAATATTCATGGATGATTTTTCTGTTTATGGTAACTCATTTGAGTTATGCTTGCATAATTTGGATAGGGTTTTATCTAGATGTGAGGAGTCCAATTTGGTACTTAATTGGGAGAAGTGCCATTTCATGGTTGAAGAAGGCATAGCATTGGGTCATAAAATTTCAAGAAAAGGCATTGAAGTATATAGGGCCAAGACTGAATTGATTGAGAAATTACCTCCACCCTCTACAATTAAAGGTGTGAGGTCATTCTTAGGACATGCAGGTTCTTATAAAAGATTTAATTAAAATTTTTCTTTAATTACTAAACCTTTAACTAATCTTTTAGTGACAGATGTGCCTTTCAATTTTTTTAGTAAATATATAGAGGCTTTTGACAGTTTGGAAAAGGCTCTTGTAAGTGCTCCTATTATTACCTCACCTAATTGGAATATTCCTTTTGAGATCATGTGTGATGCTAATAATATAGCCGTTGGTTGTATTTTAGGTCAACGTAGAGATAAACGTTTGCATGTTATATACTATGCTAATCACACATTGACGGTTCCTCAATTGAACTACACCACTACAGAAAAAGAGATGCTTGCTGTCGTATTTGCATGTGATAAATTTTGTTCTCATTTATTGGGGTCAAAAGTTATTGTATATACTCACCATGCAGCTCTTAGATATTTATTTGCAGAGAAAGATCCCAAGTCTCGACTCATTCGATGGGTCCTTTTATTACAAGAGTTTGATATTAAAATATGCGATAAAAAAGGATTTGAGAATTTAGTGGCTGATCATTTATCACGGTTGGAAAATGAACAAGGGCCTATGGGGATTCTAATAAAATCAATGTAGTTTTTCCTCATGAAGCTTTAATGTTGGTAAGATACTTGAATACTCCTTGGTATGCTGAATTTGCTAACTTTATTGCTGCAGGAGTTTTGCTAAATGATATGACTTATCAACAAAGAAAGAAATTCTTTTTGGATGTTAAGCATTACATTTGGGAGGAGCCATTTTTTTTAAAAATTTGTGGTCATTGAGTCATTCGACACTGTATAAGTGAGGAGGAATATGCTAATATTTTAACCCATTGTCATTCATCTTTGTATTCAGGTCATAATAAAAGCACTAAGACAGCAACTCTTGTGCTCGAATGTGGTTTCTATTAGTCAACATTGTTTGGAGATGCAAAATCGTTTGTTGCTCGCTATGATTGTTGCCAAAGGGTTGGCAACATTAGAAGGAGGGATGAGATGCCACTATTAAATATTTTAGAAGTGGAGGTATTCAACGTGTGGGGCATTGACTTCATGGGTCCTTTTCCGACTTCATATGGGCAGAATTACATATTGGTAGGGGTGAATTATGTTTCAAAATGGGTGGAAGCAGTGTCAGCACCAACCAATGGCTCAAAAGTGATAATTAAGTTCTTGAAAAAGTTATTCTCTAGATTTGGAGTGCCAAGGGCCATTGTAAGTGATGGAGGTACGCATTTTATTAACCGTTCTTTTGCTTCATTATTACATAAGTATGGAGTATCTCATAGAGTAGCTACACCTTATCACCCACAAACTAGTGGTCAAGTAGAAGTGTCTAATAGGGAATTAAAATGGATCCTTGAAAAGACTGTTTCAAATTCAAGGAGAGATTGGGCACATAAGTTAGATAATGCACTTGTGGATTTAACGTACAATAAGTTTTTGGCACATAAGTTAGATGATGCACTATGGGCATATCGTACAGCATTTAAAACCCCTATTGGTATGTCTCCTTATAGATTAGTATTTGGCAAGGCTTATCATTTGCCAGTTGAATTGGAACATAAGGCATTTTGGGCAATTAGAGCATTAAATTTTAATTTAAAACAAGCTGGCTCTAAGCATTTTTTGCAATTAAATGAGTTAGATGAGTTATGTCTTAGATCTTATGAGAATGTAAGAATATATAAAGAGAGAACTAAGAAATGGCATGATGAACATATACGTCATAAGAGTTTTAAGGTAGGGGATAAGGTACTTTTGTATAATTCTAGGTTAAAGTTTTTCCCCGGGAAACTTAGATCTCGTTGGAGTGGTTCATTTAATGTAACTCAAGTGTTTGATCATGGATTCTTAGAGCTCAAAAATGCTAAATGAGAGTTATTTAAGGCAAATGGCCAAAGGTGTAAAGTTTATTTAGAAGGAAGTTTCCATGGTAGAGAGGTTTCATGTATTTCTCTTAGTTTGGTTGATGAGGTTAGTTTTCTTTCTAAATGAATTTTATTTTTGTTTTTGTTTTTAATTATTTTATTTTGAATTATTATTACTCTTGTTTTAATTGTTTTACATAATTATATAAATTGGAATTTTTTTAAAAAAATCTCTTATTTTTCAACTAAAGCTTCTGTCATGAGCGCGGCATTAATTGCGCTCGCGACCCTATTAGTGTGTCTTTCTCTATTTTTTGAAGAAAAGCTTTTGTCGTGAGCGAGACATTTATCTTGCTCATGACCCTTTACGAATTGTTTTTTATTTTTCACCTGAAAGCTTCTGTCGCGAGCATGGCAGTCATCGTGCTCGTGATGCTGTGAAGATTTTAAAAATTCTAGGCAAATTTCAAACGTTTTAAACCCCTCTTTTCCCATTTCAAACCTACCTCTTCACCTTGTTTACTAAATTTCAGTAAAATCTTTCAAATTTTTACGTTTTCTCTACAATTTCTTCTTCTATAACTTCCTTTCTTTAATTTACAATGGTACGTTTAAAGAAGATGGCTAATAATAGGGTGGGGAAGGAAGCTACTATATGCTCTCAAGTTTCAGGTTCTACAGTTCTTTCTAGGTTGTATAAGTGTCCCTTTACTCTCTTTTCTGATGAAGAAGGTAAGAAATTTGAATATTTTTCTCAAAAGGAGATTGTTGACATGTTACATTTAGATTTTGACGTATTAGAAGCATTGTCTATTAGTCAAGAAATTGGAAAATTGTTGAAATTCATGAAATGGGAACACTTTGCTGATATGAAATTGCCTATTAAGAGAGATTGGGCTCTTGAATTTTCTGTTACATTAGCTTATGTTGACAATAGAAAAGTGCAGTTTAAGTTTAGGCATGAGGGAACTGAGTACACATTTTCTTTTCCTGAGATGCACGATTGGTTTGGTTTTCCTTTAAATGGGCAAGTAGTTGTGCCTCAACACTTTGTTACCTCTGATTGTTGGAAAAAATTGACTGGTTTAGGTAGTTTTGCACCTAAAAACTACAATAATAGGTTATTTTAGAGTAATGCTATCATGCTTTTTCACAAATATTTCTGTAACACTTTGTTTGGATGCATTGAGAGTAATAAAGTCCAAACAAAGGATCTTTTTGTGGTGTCCTTATTGCAGGATAAGAAGACCCTGTGTTCCATCTCCTTCATTTTCGATGGCCTATACACAGCTTCTATGTCCAAGAATAAAATAGTTGATATGGGGCATATGGTGACAGGCATTTGGGCCAGTTACATGGTTTTGAACCAGAAGAAGTTGAGCGAATTCAATTGCTTGATGTAGTGTTTTTGAAAAATTCACAATTGATTTCGAGGGTTGGTTGGCCACCATGCTTTTTATCTTATGAAGAATGTACTGCCAAATCCTTGGGAGGAAAGGGTAAGGCCCTAGCACAGGTTCCTGACGCTTCCTCCGACGATAATTCAGAGAATGAAGATTCTAATTCTAGAGCTAAGGCAGGGCGCAGTTCTACAAGTTGGCAGCAAGTCCTTACACTTTTGGATGCCATGGATGCTACAAACCAGAGTTTAGCTGTTAAGGTGGGCAATATGGAGACACACCTGCACGATTTGAGTCAAAGTCACTAGCCTTTGAATTGCAAGTTAATGTCTTTCTTTCATAAGCAGAAAGTTGAGTTCACTCCTTTATCGCCTGGTTCGCCTAGTGGCACTTCTTGAGGGGCGTTTTCCTTACCATTTCTTTTAATTTTGGGTTTCACACTGAGGGCAATGTGAATTTTAAAGTGTGGGGGAGGTATATTAGTGTTTGTGATTATATTTATGTGCATATGTTTTGGTATATGTTATTGTGTTGACATGCATAGTTGTTATTGCATTTTAAATTTGAGTATATGCATGTTTGTTTTACTTTTATTTTCTCCACATTTATAAGTAGTTTCTTTACATGTTATTCTTGACTATATTTGAGGTTAATTTTGATGTTAATAATTACCTTTTGTATGCTCAATTGGTAGAATTTTAAAGTTTCATGTATCATATGTTTTAGATTTTCTTTTTATATCTTTCTAATATTTACAAGGTCTATAGAATATTTAGTCAATTTTCTAGTTAAGCTAAAATGTTAGGATGGTTAGGATTTAAGTTTAGGTTCTAAGGAGTTAAATAGCCTTAAGAAAACTATAGCCATAATACGAATAGCTTGCTTTTCAATAATGGATGAGGACATAATCAAAAAGAAAAAGAATAAAAGAAAAGACAAAGAATGCTTGTTGGTGTCATGCATTTCGATTAAGTTGTGTGCAAGTGAGTTTGCTCCTTATTTATATTCATTCGAAAAGAATGTGTGATGTCATAAGAAGAAGAGAAAAAATTAAGAAGAAAAAGAAACAAATAGTGGGATGGAGCATAAAATGCACCCACTACAAATAAAAAAAAAGTGTCTAAAAATGCCATGAAAAATGCAAGTGAATACGTGTGCATAATTTTTGTCCTAAATGACTACTTTTGTTCGTAGAATTTCTAAATTTGAAGACTAACATTTTGGCTAGATAGCTTGATTAGCATCTTGACTCTATATTCATTGATCTTATTGTTAATAGATTGAGATAATTTGCAAATTTATTACGTATATTATGCAACTTGTTTTATCTATCATTGTTGAGCATTGGGAGTTTAGTTATTAACTATCATTTCTTTAACTTCTTTTATAGTTAAGATAACTTATTGAGTTTGCTACATCTATTTTGGAGAAGATAAAAAGTGTGTTTAGTCTCTTACCTATATTTTTAATTTTGTGCTTGAGGACAAGCAAAAGTTTAAGTGTGGGGGATTTGATATGAGCTCGAAAAGTTCATATATTGGTTATGTTGTATATAATTTTTTGATGTTATATGTTTAGTTTTAGTTATTTTTGTTTAGAATTTGGTATATTTTATGTTTTATTTTGTTTGTGTGATTATAGGAGTAAATGGAGGAAGAACTAGGTAAAAGGAGGCAAAGAAAGCAAGGAAACCAGTGTGTTGTCGCAAGCACAACCTCTGGTGGGTAAGAAGAAGCAAGGAAGAGTATAAGGAAAAAGCTAAGCAAAAGGACGCTCGCGACAGAGGAAGGTTATGCATTTAAATTTCAAACACACTACAAAGGGACATGACCTTTCATTAAGGGTTGTGTACCTCTAGAATGGTGCTTGAGGGGTCACATTATTTTGCAAAAGAACTATAAAGGAAATGAAGATTCGAAGATTAGGGAGTTAGTTTTTTCAAAGTTTTTGAATAGTTTTGTGGAAGGAAATACAATTAGAAGTTAACTTTTGAAGAGAAGACAAGATCAAGGAAGAAGAAGAACTTTTAATGAGTAAAGGATTGAGAGATCAACTTTTATTTATCTTTCAATTATTCTTTTCTTCTTTATAATTGCTTGAATGATGTTTCTAGGAACTCGAACAATTATGTTAATATTTGTTTATTCTCATTAATACAAGTAATCTATAATTAGTTACATAATTCTTTAATAGTATTATTTGCATAATCTTTATAAGTGAGAGTATAGTTCGAGAGATATATTCTTACTTAAAACTATTAGAAATTCATTGTCATAACATTTGTTAGGGAGACCAGGATGATTATGATAGTTGTTATAGGTTGTTTAATATTCTTAAAATATGTAAATATAATACTCTAATATTTATAATGAGAGTTAAGGGTTAGAAATTATACTTGCATGTTTTAGGCATTCTACTTCATGTCGAGAGACTGATTTAGAGCTTCATGTCAACTTAACTTGCATATTAAAGATTAATTTCATAAGAGAATATTTATTAATTTTCACATTTGTTAAATCAAATCATTATTTATATTTGTCTTCTTTGAGCACAATTAAAGTAGGATTAATAAATAACTTAGTCATAATATAATACCAATAGTTTAGTCTTTTTTACCAAAATTAGTGAACTTTGTAAACAAGATTGAGATCAAGAAATAGTGAGTAATAACCCAACATGTTCCTCAAGGGAACGATATCTTAAGCACTAAATGGTAAACCGTGCACTTGCAAATTTAACGTACAATAATATTTGCTAGCCAATTCGGGTAATGTACCTCTTTGATCGTCCCTACTTTGAATAGCCAATCCATCTTTCAGAGATGAACTTATTCCAATCAAAGGTGTACCTTCTTAATTTTTACTTTTCTGGTTGGAACTTCATATCTACATTGATCTTGTACATTATGACATTTGGATTTATACCAGAGATATCCTCTAGTGACCAAGCAAAAGAGTTTTGATTTATCATCATGATATGTGTGACTTTTCCCTTATGCTTTTAGCCACGTTTTCCCCTGAGATACTTTGTAGGCGATCAGATCTCCTTCGGGGTTCATTCTTGGCTTTTCTCCTTCTTTCTCTTCCATGGGCTCAATAAGGCAAGTTTGTTTCCTTTCTTTTATAATTGGACATATAAGCTTCCCTTGAGGCCTTTTGGTTATCTCTAAGTATGGCAACTCCATACTCTGTCAGCACTTTCATTGTCATGTACCTAATACTCATAATAGTTCTGATTTGATGGATCTTCCAAAAATGGCATTATATGCAAAGTATATGTGTAATGACCGAATTTTACCTTAGTAGCAATTGGTCTAATTGAGGGTAAAATTTATTTAAGTTTGTTAATATTGGACTTAAAAGTAGCAAAAGGTGGCCTTGATTGCATATAAGGATAAGTTTAAGTGAATAAATGGGTAGATGTGCATGATTAGAGTTAAATGAGGTGATTAGTGCTAATGGAATCAAAATTTTATTAATTTGGATTCAGGGAAAGTAGTGGATTACAGGTGTCCTTTGTTGGCTTTGCCAACATACTTGTTCCATGCAATATATAGGCATAAGGAGAGAGAAAGTTTCACTTTCTACATGGGGTCTTCATCTTCTTCGGCTACTCTTCTCCATTCTCTTCAAGCTTTCTTCTTTTCCACTAGTTAAGATACACAAAATTCTGCTAAGTGATCAGGTATTTCTAAATTGCATTCTAATTGTTAAAATTAAAGGTAAATGGTCTAGTAATTGGGTTCTCATCTTTTTCTACTCTTTTTCTTGTTATTAGTTTGTGATGAATTGGTAATCGATCCTTGTTTCCAAATCCTGGATTTGGTGATAGCTGTAGTTGAAGGATCAAAGAAAGATAAAGGAAAGGCTAGGAGAGCCTAGCACCAAGTGACAAAGAGGAGCTAAGAAGAAGAGGTTTGGGAACTAATTGTGTTATATGTGTGCAAATTAATTGACTATGTGTTAAGTATGTTTGAATTATGCTATGAGATATTGGAATTGAAGAAACGAATACATTGAATTATGATGATTGCTATGAATTTATTGAATCCTAATTTTGGGTGAATTGTGGATTTACAAATAAATGAACTTGTTGAGGAATTGCTATTGGCATGTTATGCATATTTGAGTTAAGGATGTGTAGGTTGAGTTTGTTGAGAAAGTTGTGTTAAGTGAGCTAGTTAGGAAGTGTACAGTTAGTAAGTTCCATTTTGACTTATTGGTATTGTCAATGTAATCATGTGAGTTCACAAAGTTTAGTGAGAAAAGTAGATTAAATGGTTGATATTGCCATGTTCATGTCTTAAAGCGTGGTGGATGTAACTTTGATGTTGAGACCTTTTAGGTCATTAAAAGTGGTTTATAGTGTAGTCAATTTTCTATAGGAGGGCCTTTAGGAGCAAGTAATGTTCCTTTGGCCATAACTCCTTGAGATGTAATTCAATTGAGTTGTGGTTTTTATAGTTATAAAGTTTACATGCATATGAGTTAATTATTAGAAGGTTATGTTAATCAAAAATGGCATAATGAATAAGTTAGAGGTCATGGAAAATGAAAATGAGGATAAGGGGTTTTGAATTGGTAGGTTAAGTGCTTGAGTTTAGCATTCTGCCCAAAGTTTGGTGTATGTCACGGTGACAATGGATTGATTGCCACCGTGAGGTATGCCCAAGTACATTCTGTCGAATTGAAATTTGCATGTCACGATCACAACCAAATTAGTTGTCACCATGAGATACATCTGTTTTGCATTCTATTTTGGGAGGTTGGCATGTCATGGTGACCACCTATTTGATTGTCACTGTGAGGTACTATAGATTGTATTCTCTTTTGGTAACTTAGGTATGTCACTATCACAACCAAATGGTTGTCACCGTGAGGTACCTTTGGTTTACATTCTGTTTTGAGGTTAGAGGTATGTCACGGTCACAACCAAATGGTTGTCATCGTGAGGTACCCCTGAATTGCATTCTGTTCTGTAACAACCTAAGTCACGGTCATAACTAATTGGTTGTCACCGTGAGGCATATGAATAATGTGTAATTCTTTATAGAACATTACATAATGTTATATGATGATTTGGAATGGAACTTATGTTAGTATATCAACATCATTTAGACCTATGATATGAATGTGAGCTATGTGAATGTGTATAATTAGATGAGATTGTATATGAAGAGAATGTGAACATAAGTGTATACTTACAAGCGTATGCGATCTATTATGTATTAAGCTCTATCACATATGACTATATGAATAATGTAAATTGTAATTGAATAACATATAACTAGAAATAATAATGAACCTGCGAGTCAAGTAGTGGATAGATAGGCATGTCTATAGGGTCTAAGAAGTGCGGCCGATAGCATCTGATTCCTTCGGGAATCTTTTATTTACTTGAATCCTTATTGGGTTCACTTATAATTTATATATTGTACTAATTATTCCTGTACCTATGGGTACTGATTACGAGTGTGTATCTTCGGATATGAAATGATTATGGTTCTTTTGAGTACCAATTGCGATACCCGTTATCCACGTCATTGAGTTGCAGGCAAGGCTAACAATGATAACATTATGATTGAAAGTGAATGAAATATTTATGTGAATATGAGTGCGACATGCAATGGATTAACATATAATACTACCATGTGAACATAAATCACTTGTAAACTGTATGTAAAGCAAGAGGTGTGATATGCTCTATTTTTATTACATTAATACCTAGGTATGCTAATGAAGCATGATTGTAGAAGCCTGACTAAAGTGTATACCTGTTGTGAAATAACAACTATTATGAATGCTTATAAACTATAGATATATGTACCTTGTATTTTGTATGTTGTTCCCCACTAAGCGTTATCGTTTAGCACGGGATTTCTATTTCGTGTAAGTTCTGTAGCGAGGCGACCTTAAAGGACGGATCCGTACCACAATCGGTTAACACACCAGGACTTGATTAGTGTAGGTTTTTGATATTTTGTATATTGGTATATGTTTATGTATGTAGCCATTTTGGATATGTAGCAATATGTTATGTAATAAATAGTCAGGCATGAAATTTTAAGTAAGGGTTTTGTGTAAGAACATGAGATTGAATGTGTATTTCGTGGCATGTGTGAACGAAATTTATTAACTCAGGATTTGCATGTGTTTAATTATGTGATGTACACGTGTGAAGTGTTTTGTAGTGGCCGTTCTCGACTGCTACAGTAAAGCTGTGTGATCAGATGGGAGTGGGCGTTACAGTATGTCTATAACCATGAAGGTGCATTTATAAGTATGAATAATGGCTTTATCTCCCAAGTTAATAAAGAGATTAATGGAGCTTGTAACAGGAATGGTTGCATTGCCTAGACTAATCAGAGGGATGTTATTAGGTTTCAATTTATTGATCGGTAGGCTCATCTTTTTGTATGCCTTTAAAGTGAGCACATTAATGACCCTGCCATTGTCTACTAAAATTCTCTTCACTAAGAAATTGTTGATTGTAGCTTGGATCACAAAGTTATCCTCATGAGGGGATTGGATATCCTCTGCATCTTCTAGCGATATGATAATTGAGAATAACTTGTCAAATTTAGCGAAGAAATAAATCCCCTTTCGCCCTTTCTTTCTTTTTAAGAAATACTCCTCATAAGAGGATCCACTTGTAATCATATTAATTACTTCTGCTATAAGTCATTGTCGATTTGTATTTCTTGGCTTTATTCCCTTTTTGTTGTTTGATTCTGATTTGTCTCGATTGATCGGAGATCTAGACGAGCTTTTAAGCTACTGCCCGATGAGCCTCTTCAAAGAGCCTTTCTGCAAGAGCCTTCACCTTTGAAGGCCTTGCATTAGTCTATTGTGTGCCGTATATGTTTGTGAAAATCACAAAATTTAGTTTTATTCTTTCTCGCATTTGTCCGATCAGACATTTTCTTCGACCAATTGACTTTATTGTGCTTCACTTTGATCTACATCATCACGTAAGGAAGAGATAAATTGAGTGTGGTTTAGATTTTAGCCGAAAATAACATGGATTTCAAACCTTCCTTGCTCATATTTTTTCCTTTTTCCAATGCTCTCGAGGTATTAGTTTTTTTCGAACTTCTTACATGTCCTTCCCAATTGACAACACGGTGTCCACCTCAAGAGTTTGAGTTTTGCCAATCAATCCTCAGGGCATCATCCAATTAGATGTATTAGTTTGCTCTGTCCATTAAATCAACAAAATTGGCTGAAGGTCCGGTGGCCAAACACTGAAATAGTGGCAGGTTTCTTGCACTTCTTACTAAGGCAAAAGTCGCAATTTTCGAATGGAGGTTCTTAATTTTTGAGGCTAATGTCTAAAACCTATCTACACAGTCTCTAAGTCTCTCATAAGGTCTTTGCAACATGTTACATAAGTCATTTACTGTCTTGGGTGTTCTAACCTGAACTATGTACCTGGATGTGAACATGTCGTGTATCTGCTTGAAAAGATTAAGATTTTGGAGGAAGGTCATGGAAGCAATCTGAAGTATCTCTAGCCAATGTTGTAAGGAATACCTGATAGAAAATTTTATCATCAAAGCAGTACGTTTAGATCCGAGTGAGATACTCTGATAGATGACATGTTGGACCTATTTTTCTAGTATACCTTGGCATCCTTATCTCTTGGAATCTTTTGGGAATTTTTGCTTCTTTAATTTCAAAAGAAAAGAGGAAAAGGTATTTCCTTCAAACATGGGTTTCTTGGGATGACACAATCCAAATTTTTTTATTATTTGGAGGAACTATTTTTCGTCTTTATTCGCAATTGATCTTATTGGTTTCTCTTTTGTTGTTGATATTTTCTTTCAGAGAGTCTCCCACAGAAACCAAAGGCGACCGGGATGGTATGTAAGCTTTATCATATGCATTGTAGGCGTCATTCCAGGTTCGAAAGGGAATTGCTCATTTTACCCTTTTCCCTTATAAGAGTATTCACGCATATCTAATCGAGTTCTAAACCAGTTTTTCTCTTCTTTAATGACTATGCCTCAAGATCAGAGTCTTACTCTTCCTTCTTTTTGCCCTGTGCTCTCTGTCTTGTAGTATCTCACAAAGGACTAAGGCCTTTTTTATTTTCTTATTGAATGCATGATCTTGCCCTGTAACTTGTAACCAAAACCTTTCATGAGGGCCTTCGGGTCTTTCATAGTTATGAGGGTCGAGTCCTTTAAATGACCATCAACGCCGAAAACTTCAGAATGCTGCAAATGTTGGGATCATTTTGGAGAATCTTCAATAGTCTCCTCTCAATGAAAGCACTAAGTGATAATCTCAAAAAGATTGAAGAAAGTAAAGTTAACTTAGAAGACCTCTAATCGAATGGACCAAATGCACCAATCTGATAAATACCTGTCCAGGTGATCAAAGAAAGAACTTAACCTTGAGTGGCAGGGGATAAGCACTCTGAAATTTAAGTCAGATAGATTTAAAAATATAAATGTAGTGAGAGAGAGTGTCAAATATGTTCAGGGAGTTTATCGTTGAAATGAATGGACTATTTATAGTCTCTCACATATAGCATGTTGGGATGTGTGCAATCAAGTACTTGTACAAGCTACTCCTATAGCTGCATCATTAGGTCTGCGATTATGTTAGGATTAGGTAGGGTCTAGGTGTAGATCGATTGGACATAGTGGTTCGATTCAATTCGAATTGGATAATATCAATAATTGTATAAAAATAAATAAATATTACTCCTTCAGTCTCAAAATAATAAAAACACTTTTTTTCATCCTGTCTCAAAATATAAGACAATTGTTATTTTTATTTTACTATAAACTTATAAAATACCTATAATATCCTTATTTAATTTGTCAAATCCACAAATTGGCATTGAATTGTTTATATCATTTTCAAATAGGACTTAAAATATTGTGATCTTTAATATCTAACTTTACCATTACTCAATACCTACTTCACTAAAGTCATCAAGAAGGTTCAACTTGTCAAATTAATTTATGACAATTTACATTTCCAATAATATACATTACTTGCAACTTTTTACGAGGACAAAGAAAATCATCAATTAACATCCATTCTACAAAATATTCATTGTAGTTTACTATTTTCTCCATTCTATGTCATGTGTCACTTTTAAGTAAATTTTAAATTATATTTATTTGACACTTTTAGACTTCCAATATAATTTAATTTTTTTCTAATTTAAATTTTTTTTTTCAATTGAAGTTAGTAACCAATTAAATTTAAATTTATGAATTGAATTATCTAATTTTATCTTAAATTTAAGACTAATTAATATTTATTAATTCTAGTGAAAATAATAAAATCGATACATAAAATGCAATGGAGTGAGTAAAATATCATTTTATTATGTCTCTATAATCATTTAATCTCACCATATTAATTATATATTATTTTTTGCACACATAATATAAAGGTAAAATAGAAAAATGCATAATTAATATTTCTTAAAATTTGAAAATTGTACTTTGACGGCAACAAAAATGCTCTAAATAATTGTTGCAATGAGGGGGACGAATGAAATAGTAATTGTTTTAATTTTTACAATAATAATTATGTATATATAAATGAAGGGTATAATTGGTAAACCATTAGCAAGAATATGTCTTATAATAATAAAAATTAACTTTTCTTAAACTGTGTGAAAATAAAGGTATTTCTATTATTTTGGAAATTAGGGAGTACATACTGCTATCAGTGTCCACTAATATCACATATTGTAAACGTAGAGCTTCTTTAAAATTTTACGCAACACGTAAAGGACGAGATAAAATAGGAATTAAATTCAAATCATTTTCTCTTTTAACTGCAATCCCATAAGCTTCATTGGTGTCAAGATCATTTGGATTCATTCCATTTGAGAGTTTCCAATCAAAATGGTAAAGCAGATTTGCCAGAGGAAGCTCAACATTGGCAATGCCAAATGTGAGTCCAGGGGGTCAATTTCACTCATAGTCACTCAACTTATCACTTATCGCGCAAAAGTAACCGACTTTTTTTTTCTTACTTAAATGTCACTGAACTTTTAATATTATTGCACAAAAGTCATGTTAACCGGAATCCGGCGATGACCCTTGCCGGATTGATGACTTTTTTGCAAAAATGTTAAAAGGTTAGTAACATTTAAGTTGGAAAAAAAAAATGGTTAATTATTTTTGCGAGATAAATGATAAGTCTAGTGACCGTGAGTGAAATTAATTTAAATGTAGCATTTGTTGAACTTATCAATCCGTCAAGAGTTGTCGCCGGATTCCGGTCAACATGACTTTTGTGCAATAATGTTAAAAGTTCAGTGACATTTAAGTAAGAAAAAAAAAGTCGGTTATTTTTGCGCGATAAGTGATAAGTTGAGTGACCATGGGTGAAATCAACCCGAGTCCAGGACATATTCTTCTTCCAGCACCGAATGGAATAAACTCAAAATTAGTTCCTTTATAGTCAATTGTACCATCTGAGAACCTTTCAGGATTGAATTTATCTGCCTCTTTCCAGTAATTTGAATCCCTTCCTAGCGCCCATGCATTAACAATCGTTTGGGTATTTTTTGGAATATGATATCCATTAATCTCACATTCATCTCTAGATTCTCTTGGAACCAATAAAGGAAGAGGAGGGTGTAATCTTAGAGCCTCTTTGATGATCATTATCAAGTAATTCAATTCTCCAAGTCTTGATTCCTCAACATATCCATTTTCGTCGAAAACTTGTCTTACCTCTGTTTGTGCCTTTTCCATAACTCTTGGATTTTTAAGAATTTCTGTCATTGCCCATCCTATAGTTGTAGATGAAGTCTCACCTCCAGCAACGAATATATTCTGAAATGAAATAATTAGCTTAAGTATATCTGAAAACACTAAAATCTTGATATGGAATGAGATGTTTCAAAAAAATAAAAATAAATAAATAAAAATCAGACGTAAGCTTGAAATAATCCAACAGTTAAACACTCACCAGGATGACTGCTTTGATATTGTTAATTGTTAAAGGGACTTCAAGATTTCCCTCATCTTGAAGATTCAAAAGAACATCAACAAGATCATTCACATCATCGGCTAATTTTTTCAATTTTTTCCTTGCTTTATGATCATTGATAATACTTTCAAGTAACTTATCTGCTTCATTTTTCATCCTTTCCATTTTAGCTTTCATGCCGGTGACCAAAGACAACAATTTAGTGGAAGGAAAAAGATCTGCAATGCTAAAACCTGCAGCAACTTCTATAAAATCTTTAATATGTGTTCTTGCTCTTTCGTTATCTTACCAAAAGCAGCCCTTGAAATTACAGAATACATGTAAGAAGACAATATCTCACTGAAATTTATCGCACATCCTTCACTATCTGAACTCGATTTCAAAATTTTCGAAATCTCTTCTTCCCTGATTGATTTAAAAGATTTAACTCTTCTAGCACTCAGTAGCTCCAATACGCAAACTTTTCTTACTTGTCTCCAAAAATCTCCATAAGGAGCGTCTGCAAGGTCAGCAGATCCATAAGTAAGGATGTCTGCTGCAAGACTATAAGGTCGATTCGCGAAGATTATATCGTGAGTTTTGAGAACTTCTTTAGCAATTTCAGGAGAAGAAACGACGATTGTGGTGACTTCACCAAGCTGGAGATGCATAAGAGGGCCATATTTCTTGGAAAGGTGATAAAAGGAGTGGTGGGGCAAAGAAGAGCCAATTAAGTTATGTATGTTTCCTATTATTGGTAGCTTCCATGGCCCTGGTGGCAAGTTTTTGGTGCTAGTTTTTGGTTTCTTGCTGGTTATGAATACCATGAAAACAAAGAGAAGGAATGAGAAAAAAACTGGCATTAGTGGCATGCATGGGAATTCGAATTCCATTTTTTTTGGTAATTGCCATTGTTGCATTATTGTTCATATTTATAATAGAGTACGAGTCCTTTTATTTTTTACTGTTGACAAAAAAATAAAAAGAAGTCAATTTATATATTTATTTATATTTATCGAAGGGAATTACAATTGTCAAAGCAATAAGTTGTGGCCAATCGAGCGCCACGAGTTTCCAAGATATTTGGTTGAATTAAAAGCTATCCATTAATTATGTAGGTGGTTCTCACTATTAATGCTTAATATTGTCATTGGAGACCCCATTATCATCATTTAATCCGATTTGATTGAATTAAAAGCTGACAATTAATTATGGAGGTGGTTCTATTATTGCTGAATGTTTAGGGAAAATGGTAATGGAAGACATTAGTGAGCCAAAACTAAATAAGAGCCAAGATTAAACAAAAATATCAATTATGGAAAAAATTCAGTTAAAATATTTGCGACACAATATTTCATTTTTACTGATAATTCAAAAACCTTTAACCAGAATTAAAAAGTGTACGGACACAATGCAGAAAGTAATATGAAAACCACTATCTTCTGAAAATAAATATCCTAAAATTAAAGAAAGTAATTTAACCTAGAAAATTAAAGAAAATAAAAGTAAAAATTAAATACAATAAAAAAAACTCTTAAACAACTCAACTAATCCCAAAATTATAGTCTGACACAGGAAAAGTATATGAAAAACGGAATAATTCTATTCAAAATTAAAAGTCACTTTCAAAGTAGGTCAACAAACAATTTATATGAAAAATTAAGAAAATTACAAAAATAACCCTAAAAGTTCAAACTGAAAAACGGAAGCCAAAACATCATTTTTTGGGCCTGAAATGGGCCGTTACGGGGGGCTCGGAACGAGCTTTTCGGAAACATATTATAATAAGAAAACGGACATCTGTAGCTAAAGATATGGCCTCCCGAAAGTTATGGCCGTCGAATGGCCCGTTCGGATCGCCCCAAATACTGGAAGCCCAACTCATCCGCATCATAGTTTCTGAAGTTTGTTCTCTTGTAGATTGGGACGAAATGGGAGAATACAAATTAAAGAGGATATCACAATCAGCAAGAAATAAAAAAAGTAACAAACCTCTCTCTCAATCAATAAAAGTAAAAAACAACTTGCCCATCCACTTATGTCCAAAAATTTACGAATTTAGTATGAATTGGCTCCAATAAAAATATTTTGGGAATTAATTTTAATTTAAACGGTGAAACTATAACTACTCTTTTAATCAATTACTAATATTTGAATCCACTCTTTTTGCCCTCGAAAATATTAATTATATATAAATAAACTAATTATGTTTTCACTCTTTTTATTCAAGGAAAATAGCTCATTATTTGAACACAGAAATTAGCTTCTATATGATTTGTTCATGTTTCAACATCAATTTGAACACTGAATTTCCATCTCAGATTTTTTGCCCTTCCAAAGAAAGTCCTGCCCCCTGCACTATCTAGTTTAATTTCATTCATATTCATCGAACTTTTAACAGAATAACGAACATGTAATAATAAAAAATCTCGGAATGCAAAAATACCTAAATTTTTAAAAATTATTTTCATAAATTCTTCTGGCTGGAATCAACTATGAAAACTACCAAAAATTCTCACCAAAATCCCTATTAGCATTCTAGCTCAGCATAGAACTTTACACATGGGCAAACATATCACAAAGTCATATAGGCTATGTGCCACATTAGACTGAAATGTGACATGATAACTGAATTAAGATAATATGCTAAACAAATGTGTGGCACATATTTAACGTGACTTAGTGATATGTCTGCCTACATGTGAGCTCATATGTTGAGTAATGTTGATATGGAATGCCAGCTTAAAATTTCGGTGGTTTTTATGGTTGATTCCGATTAAAATAACTTTTGGTGATTATTTTTCAAACTTTAACTATTTTTGTGGTACAAAATTTTTTTTGTGACCGGTCTATTATTTTAATACAAGTCCGATAATTATGGATGAAATTAACTCCACTATCAGGTACGTAAATATTATGGAGATGAAAATCAACTATACCTACAATGTCAAACTTTAATTAAGATGATTACCTAACTCTATATAGAAAGTCAGAAATTACTAGGTTTGCTTGAAAACAAGTTATTCTTATAGATGGAGAAGTAACGAGGTAACACAAATCTTTTGATAGAAGTCACAGGCGGAAATGAAGCAATCGATATGTTATACCATCTTTGGATCATTTTCAGCAGTATAAGAATTTAAAAAAAAAAAAAATCTCTAACACAACCATTCCAAATTCTTACTGGATAAGCCTGCAAATAGAGCAAAGTGCACCCTACCAAGTACTTAAAAGTATTCGTACCACCACATCTCAAGAAATTTAGTAATATTTGAGTCATATTAATTAGTGTTAATTTATCTTTACTATCATTACAATTTCTCTTTGATTTGATGTATATGCATTGGGTGTAGATAAGAAATTTTCCATATACTATGATTTGTGATTTATACGAAACACATTAATGGATACTAATTGACTCAAGCAATAACATATATATGTATTATTAATGGTATTAAACATAATTAGAATAAGCATATACACGTGCTATGAGAATATATAGAAAAATATGCCCTTCCAAGGAAAATCTAGCTCCTACACAAGCAGGTTATAATAAACGTATACATTTTGGAGATGAAAGTCAACTCTTTATTTACGATGTCAAACATTAATTTAAGATGACTACCTAACTCTTACGATATATATAGAAAGTCAAAAATTATTAGGTTTGCATGAAAACAAGTTATTTTTATAGATGGAGAAACAAATTGCATGGGACATTTGAAACAGATTGCATGGGACATTGTTGTGTTTTTCTTATTGAATTGACAGTGGGAGGATGAAATCAGTTAATTATAGATGCCTAGTATGTCAAAGATTGTGGCAAAAACAACAAATGAGAACCTGCTTGTATAACTTGCATAGGATAACTTGGAAGAGTAGACAAATTAAGAAAAATAAAATAACTCAAGGATGTGAACTTTCTTGGTTGCTTCCATTTTTGCTGTTGCTTCAGGTCCTTCACTTTATCTTTTAAATTATATTCGGATTTGTACTCTTTGTTAACATCTCTAATTTTAATTTACGATTTCCAATTTAGCGTTCTCTATATCTTCCCTTATGCCAACCAAACAGGAAAAAGAAAAAAAAAAAGGAAGAAATATTAATTTACCTCTAATTTTGCATCAAGTTGTCTCTAAATTAGCTTTTGAATCTAATTATTACTCCTTCCATTTTATTTTATGTGTCACTTTTGAGTAAAATTTATTTTTTTCAATGTAAATTGGACATAGATTAAAATTTGTGCATTAAATTATTCAATTTTATATTAAATTTGAGTCTAATTAATATTTATTAATTATAGTGAAAACAACAAAATAACACATAAAATGGAACGGATGGAGTAAAATTTAATTTTTTTTTATAAGGCTAATATAAAAGTTTGCTTAATAAATATACCATTCGTTCTAGACCGTTTATCCCGTTATTTTAATTTTCTTTTTCATATTGACATTTGCATTAAAAAAAAAAAAAAAAACTAATTCATACGAAATAAGTGCTAAATACCTTCAATAACGTTTTTAATCCTTGCATGATAAATGTACATTTAAATTGAAACACGCGATTCTGTAGCACATGAAATTGATAAAGGCCATACAAATAATAAAGAAAGTAATAGAGATGATGTATTTTAGGTAGGCCTGTAAAATTTTACCCAAACCCAATAATCCGCCCAAACCCGCCCAAAAAAATTTGACCCAAACCCAACCCAATTAAAAAATAACCCATGTCAACCCGCCCAAAAATAACCCTCCAAAGATTCAACCCGTTCGGGTCTGAGACTTATGCCCAACGGGTTGCCTCCTCTCATCTCTCACCTTGTCTCTCTGTTTGCTCCCTTCTCTCTCTCTCTCTCACTCTCGATCGATCGATCGAAATCAGCCCATTTGCTGCTTCTCTTCAATCTCTGCTAGCTTCTCTCTTCAGCCTCTGCTACCTTTCTCTCTGAAGGTACGTGTTCTCTTTCGCTTCTCTGCTTGTCTCCATAATTTTCCTTTTGTTGCATCCAAAGACATTGAAACAGTCGCTGAAACTCATTATAGAGATCTCATCTTTTGTACCATCCGAGATAAACCCTGGGCGTTTTGTAATCAAAATTGGGTTTCTGATCAATTTAACCCTGTAATTGTTGACCCAGAGCTTCTCATTCGAGTTCTTAAACTCTGTAATTGGGAAGGTTGAGCAATTATATGATTCGATTATGAATGTTTGTGGTAAGTCTTCTTATGGAGTTCTGTATCATCTTTGCATTTTAAATTAGTTTGTATTCATGTTTGTGGTGTTATTAGTTAGAGGAACTGTGATATTCTACATCGAATTGAATCACCTCTTTATCTTCCTCTACTATGTTGAGATCAAACTATGGAGGCTTGTGCTAATCATTAATTTATTTAGTATGAATATTAAACTTTGGCTTTCTTGTTCTCAAATGTAGGATGCCAGGGGAAATGATGTTGATCTCAGCATTTACAAGGGGAAGGTTCTGTTGATTGTTAATGTTGCTTCACAATGGTATTCATTTCCTTCCTTTTACTCTTTTGCATTCTTCATTTGATTCATTAATTGGTAAACGTCCCCTGATTGTCCAAGAGGCTGAAGTATCCATCTCCATAACTCAACCTTATCCCTAAGATTCTGATTACTTTAATATTTTTTTGTTGATGCAGTGGCTTGACCAATTCGAACTACACCGAGCTGACTCAGCTATACCAGAAATACAAGGATCAAGGTTTGCCTATACTGATTCTTTTACATGATATAACAATCTAATTTTTCTTCTAGGGGTGTATGTAATCTTATATACTGTAGTAGCTGGGCAGCAGGCATAGTAACCAATTTCATTTTATAACTTGCTTTTGTACCGTTTCAGGTTTTGAAATCCTTGCTTTTCCATGCAACCAGTTTGGAACAGCTAGAAGGTAATAAAAGCTCAAGTTTTGTCATACAAGTCTACTGCCATCTGTGTGCTTTTACTACAGAAAGTAAATAGAAGAATCTTATTTATGTAACTTTTTATTATTTTTCTCAATTGCAGGAGCAAAAGAAGTTGATGAACAAGATGACATGCTTTGATTCTGCTTTTATTATAAACATCAACATAACATGCTTTGATTATTTGCTTTTGTTTTTAACCTTGAGGATGAATCTTTAGATCTAAGGGCTATGACAAATGCTGCTGGAAATCGACCAGCTATTCTTATTAATCCAAGGCTCAAGGTCAAGATCCTTAACCAATATTTATCTGAACTTCCTTTCGTGCTACTTTCTTTTTGATTTCTGAAAAGAAGAAAGAAGAAAGAAGGAAAGGTGCAACTGTCTTGCATTTCATAGATGTATATGAGATGGCTATGTGGAATGGACTTAATAATGTTTTTGAGACAGTGGAGAGTTTTTTTCATTGTTTACGTGCATTACCAATTCCAACTTGGCATTAATCCCAATTTACATCAGATCGGTTAGATGTATTTTTCTACTTCACTTGGCATTAGAGCCATTGGGTCTATACTAGTCTGCTGACATGTATATAATATGTACATTCTTTATTTGTAATGCACAGATGCCGCTTCAATGCATGCATGTTTTAGCTATTTCAATGATTATTGTTATGATATAGCTTCTTGCCTGAGAAAATGCTCATTCGTATTTTAGTCTTAGTTTTTCTTTCCTTTATTTTACTGTTAGCTCTTCTTTTGTAATGTTACTAAGCCTTATAGCAAGGCAACAAATATAGTCAAACCACACAGTCAATGCATTTGATCCAACCAATTCTAATTAGCCAATTTTATTAGATTCCTTCTATCAAACCCATTTCATTCCATGACTGATTTTTATTTTCAAAATTCACATTATTAATTAGTACAAAGACACCTTATCCTATTTTTTGGCCACTCATTCCATATATGATAATGCCATATGGAAAGCATGACTTAATTTTATACTATTTAACAAATAAATTTTTTACGACAGCTTGTAGTGAACCAATCTCGAAAATTTTTTGTTGAGGCTTAATTTATTATTTTGAAAATTATGGAATTGATTTTGAGCTCGCACATAAACAAACACATCATCAAATGGATGTCGATCCACACCTTAGTTTTTACTAGTATTCTGTTATTATATTTTTTGAAAAAAATGTGTCAAATGGATCGATCCACATCTCGGCCCATTTGGGTCATCACTTGACTCATTTTGATCAATATTAGTAGTTTTTTTTATATCCCGTTATTATATCGAGAATTGTTTTTATTAAAAAAATTATCAAATTTTTAGCCCATGGGTCGACCCAACCCGCCCAACCCATTTGGATATTTGACCCATTTATGACCCATACTTTTTGGCCTATTTGTGACCCGCCCATTTATGACCCGCCCATTAATGACCCAACCTAAACCCGCCCAACCCGCCCAATTTGCCACCTCTAATTTTAGGGCTCTTATACCAATCAATATAATCAAAATCACGATTTTTAATAACCAATTTCACCATTTAATTTTGTTTCACTTTAAATGTTTTTTTTTTTAAATTTGAAAATAAATTTATATTCCACTTTAATAGAGTGATAAATTTAATTTTGATAGTATAACAATTAAATGTAATGCTTGAAATTATAAAAAGATAATTTAATCAATTGCTAATATATATTTATAAAGTTGAAATTTTTAATTTTTTTAATTTTTAATTTTAAAATAAAACTAATTACTTAAAATGAAATAGATGAAATATTATTTATTTACACGGTTAATACGATAAATAATTAAGAGTTTAGTGTTTAATAATTTGGCCTGAAACTGTAGGTTATTTGACTAAATTTAGAGGGCACGAGATTAACATAGCTGCTGCGAATCTTCGTTATTTCTTTATTATTGCCCGAACACTATATTATGGGGTTGGGATATCCAGTTGCTAAAATGAGTCAGTGATGATTGGAATTAATTTCTCTCATTGAAAATGAAAACAATCAATGAAATAAAATCCGGTCGTTAAAAAAAATCTTTTACAACTAGATTTCTTTTCTCTGAAAGTGAAACACAAGGGTCAATTTCACTCATGGTCACTCAACTTATCACTTATCGCGCAAAAGTAACCGACTTTTTTTTTCTTACTTAAATGTCACTGAACTTTTAACATTATTGCACAAAAGTCACATTGACCGGAATCCGGTGACGACCCTTGTTGGATTGATGACTTTTTTGCAAAAATGTTAAAAGTTCATTAACATTTAAGTTAAAAAAAAAAGTTAATTACTTTTGTGAGATAAATGATAAGTCTAGTGACCGTGAGTGAAATTAATTTAACTGTAGCATTTGTTGAACTTATCAATCCGGCAAGAGTCGTCGCCGGATTCCGGTCAACATGACTTTTGTGCAATAATGTTAAAAGTTCAGTGACATTTAAGTAAGAAAAAAAAAGTCGGTTACTTTTGCGTGATAAGTGATAAGTTGAGTGACCATGGGTGAAATCAACCCTGAAACACAATCAACGAAACGAAAATCTAGTTGTTAAAAAAAATCTTTCACGATCGGAATTCTATTAGTTGAAAGTGAAATATAATCAGTCAAGCGAAAATCCCATCGCTAAGAAGAATTATTTAACAACTAGAATCTTTTTGGTCGTTAGAGGCCTTTAACGACTGGATTTGAATTTGGTCATGTATACTATTAGCCTTGGAGCTTCTAGCGACGGACAACAACTGGATTTTTTTGGTCATTATAGGCCTTTAACGACTAGATTAAGACTTTTTAACTACTCGATTTTTCTTCCTCAGTTACTTATTATTTATCACTTTTGTTATTTTCACTAGAATTAACAAGTATTAATTAGGTTTAAATTATTGAAAAGTCAACAATGATTGGCTTACACTACAAAAAAATAGGGAATTAGCGACGAAAATTTCCGTCGCTAATCCTTTAAATTTCGTCGCTAATTAATTTTAGCGACGAAAGGACTAACCGTCGCAAGCATATTTGCGACTAAAACATTTTTTCGTCGCTATTTACAAAAATTTCGTCGCTAATTAATATCTAAAATTAGGCACGGTAAATATTAAAAATTTTTTAGCGACAGATAATCCGTCGCTAAAAATATTAAATTTATTTATTTATTATTATTATTATTATTATTATTTGTTCAATCCATGATCTATCTGAACTATTTGCTAGTCTAATCCATTTATTACTCGTATATAAATTGAACTATTTATAATCCAATTCATTTTATTATCCAATTCATTTTATTTTGATCGAATCTGTTAGAATACAGCTAGTATGCTCAAAGTCAGCTATTAGCTGTGTTTAGGGTCAGCTATTACAGCTAGTAGATACTGGCTGTAGTCAGCTATTACAGCTAGTGTAGATGTATTATTTTTATTTTATTTCTGTATATATATAGTGTGTATCAATTGATAAACGAGAAATATAGAGAGTAACAAATTCAATTTCCATTGTATTGTTATATGGTATCAGAGCCTTTTAGGCTTAGATTTGGTAATTTACCTGGATTTTCTGGGTTTCTTTGGGTTAGGTAACTTGTTCCAGCTACTGTTTTGGGTTGGTTGACCTCCTCCGGTGACCCTCTTGTCTCACCGACAGTATCAGAGGAAGCACAGGAAGATTTTCGGCCTCTCTACAAAATTCGGCGCCCTTCCGTTTAGCGAGTGAACCAGATGCACCGCAAGAAGACCCATATACCTTATTTCAGCTACTGTTTGGGTTGGGTAACATTTTTCGGTGACCATTTCGTCTCATCGCCGGCATCAGGAGAAGTGCAGGGGAATTTTCGGACCCTCCACAAAATCCAGCGACTGTCCGTTCGGCGACTGTTCCTCACGCGCCGACCAAAGCTTCCATCTCTTCTCTCATACGACGGCGCGTGGAGGCGCGTGTAAAGACGGCTGGACCTCCGATTTCCTCTCCGGCGTTGCTCGGTAATCTCCGGTCAGATCCCGGTGTCGCGTTAGCCTGGTTCCTTCTTTTGGTGGTGTTCTTGCTTTACGTTCATCTTCTGCTGGTTGCCGGTGTTAAAGGCTTTGCTCTTTTTTTTGGTTTGTGCTTCATGATTCTCAGTTTATTAAGTTACTTGGCTTTTATTTTGGCTGGTTTTATTTACTTGTTACTTTGTGGGTATTATGGCTGACAGTAAAGAGGTTGTTAGGGAAACTGTTAGTGAAATTATTCCTTTAGCTAAGATTACTGAAGAAAAATTAGATGGATCTAATTATCTTGATTGGAGTAGAACGATTAGAATCTATCTTCGCAGTATGGATAAAGATGATCACTTGACTGATGACCCTCCTACAGATAAAATTGAAAAGCAAATTTGGATGAGAAATGATTCGCGGTTACTTTTACAGATTAGAAACTCAATTGAAAGAAATATGCTTGGCCTAGTTTCTCATTGTGAACGTGTAAAGGAGTTAATGGATTATTTGGCCTTTTTATATTCTGGGAAAAGAAATGAGTTTCGTATTTATGATGTGTGTAAAACTTTTTATCGTGCTGAAAAAGAGGCAAAATCACTCACTACTTATTTTATGGAGTTTAAGAAAATTTATGAAGAATTAAACATGCTTCTACCTTTTAGTGCTGATATTAGAGAGCAACAAGCTCAAAGGGAAAAAATAGCAGTAATGAGTTTTTTGGCTGGTTTGCCATCTGAATTTGAGATAGCTAAATCTCAAATTATTTCAGCTTCTGAAATTCCTACTCTTGAGGATGTGTTCAGTAGATTATTGCGTGCTGATAATGCTTTATCTAGTCAGCTAAATAGTGCTTTTATTGCCAAAGAAAGTGGAGGTGATAATGGAAAGAGGAATATGCTGAAGGGAGGAAATAGATCTAATGATAATCGGAATACTGATATTATCTGCTACTATTGCAAAGAACCAGTCATACGAAGCGCTATTGCAAGAAATTGCAGAATCGCAATCAGAGGGCACAAGTCGTTAATGTTGCTACTTCTGGTTCATCATCTGAGCATAATGTCACTATGTCTTCCGAAGAGTATGCTAAGTACCAGGAAATGTTAAAGGGATCCTCAACCTCGATCACTACTGAGGCAGGTAACACATGTCTCATCTCTTCTAGCAACAATTGGATCATTGATTCTGGTGCCACGAATCACATGACAGGTAATCCTGATACTTTCACTGATTTTCGGTCTCATAAAGCTCCTTTACCTATTACTATTGCTGACGGAACATCATACAACATTGTGGGGTCTGGAACTGCCAAACCAACTCCTTCTATTACTTTACCTTATGTTCTAAATTTGCCTAACCTAGCTTTTAATTTGATATCTGTGAGTAAACTTACCAAAGAACTCAATTGTTGTGTCTCATTTTTCCTTGATCATTGTCTTTTTCAGGATCTTATGATGAAGCAGATTTTTGGTAAAGGACATGTATCTGGTGGTCTGTACATTCTGGATTCTTAGATACCACGATCTATTGCTTGTTCCAATGTTGTTTCTCCTTTTAAAGCACATTATCGGTTGTGACATCTTCCTCTACCCAGTTTGAAGAAGTTGTGCCCGCAGTTTCATGATGTATCTTCTTTGGAGTGTGAGTCTTGTCATTTTGCTAAACATCATCGTAGCTTATCAGGTCCTAGAATTAATAAATGAGCTGAGTTTTTTTTTTCAACTTGTTCATTCGGATATTTAGGGTCCTTGTCCTGTTATGTCAAAAACTGGGTACAGATATTTTGTTATATTTGTGGATGATTTTTCCCGTATAACTTGGATTTATTTTATGAAAAATCGTTCTGAAGTTTTCTCTCATTTTTCTGCTTTTTTGTGCTAAAGTTAAAACCCAATTCAATGCCTCTATTAACATATTATGGAGTGATAATGCTAAGGAATATATGTCGGATTCTTTTAGGAGTATATGTCTCAACAGGGTATTCTTCATCAGTCCTCTTGTGTTGATACCCCTTCTCAAAATGGAGTTGCTGAAAGGAAGAACAGGCATTTACTTGAGACAGCTAGAGCTTTATTGTTTCAAATGAATGTTCCTAAGTATTTTTGGGCCGATGCTATTTCTACAGCTTGTTTCTTGATTAATCGGATGCCCTCTACGGTGTTGAATGGTGATATACCTTATAGTGTTTTATTTCCAAATAAATCACTATTTCTAGTAGAACCACGGATATTTGGTAGTACTTGTTATGTTTGCGATGTACGTCCTCATATTACCAAACTTGATCCTAAGGCATTGAAGTGTGTTTTCTTAGGATACTCGCATCTTCAAAAAGGATATAGATGTTATTCTCCTAATTTACAGCGACATTTGGTTTCCGCTGATGTGGTATTCTTAGAAGATAAACCTTTCTTTTCATCTCCTTCCACACCTACAAGTCAAGAGGATGAAGATGAGTGGCTTATCTATAAGGTGACATCTTCTCGAGAACCAGTTGATGTGCCCACTATATCCTCTAGTACTAAGCAGATAATGGATGATGATCATTCAGCAAGACCACAAATTGTTCAGATCTACTCTAGAAGAAAAGACACTCATGATACATGTCCTGCACCAACATCTTTGTCATCAGATCCTGCTTCTGCCGACGACGATCTTCCCATCGCTCTTCGTAAAGGTACATGTAATTGTAAATCCACTTATTCCATTGCTAATTTTGTTTCCTATGATCACCTATCTCCCTCGATATGCTCTTTAATTGCATCTTTAGATTCTGTATCTATTCCAAAGACAGTTAAGGAGGCCTTAAGTCACCCTGGATGGTATGATGCTATGATTGAGGAGATGAGTGCCTTGGATAAAAACAACACTTGGGAGTTAGTGAATTTACCTGAATGCAAGAAGGTTGTGGGTTGCAAATGGGTCTTTACAGTCAAAGTTAATCCGAATGGATATGTTGCTCGGTTGAAAGCTAGACTTGTCGCTAACGGATATGCTCAGACTTATGGGGTGGATTATTCTGATACTTTCTCTCCAGTCACCAAATTAAGTTCTGTTCGTCTTTTCATATCTTTGGCAGCTTCTCACCATTGTCATTTACATCAACTCGACATTAAAAATGCTTTCCTTCATGGTGATCTTCAAGAAGAAGTCTATATGGAGCAACCACCTGGTTTTGTTGCTCAGGGGGAGTATGAGAAAGTTTGTCGTCTGAAGAAGTCTTTGTATGGGCTGAAGCAAAGTCCTCGTGCCTGGTTTGGTAAATTCAGTACGGTTGTCCAAGAGTTTGGACTGAAAAAGAGTCAATGCGATCACTCTATTTTTTATAGACGATCGAAAAACGGCATTATTCTTCTTGTAGTTTATGTTGATGATATTGTAATTATAGGAAGTGATTCTGCAGGTATCTGTTCTCTAAAGTCCTTTTTGCATGGTAGATTTCACACTAAAGACTTGGGCCAGTTAAAATATTTCTTGGGAGTAGAAGTGACAAAAAGTAAGAAGGGAATTCTTTTATCCCAAAGAAAATATGTTCTTGACTTGCTTATAGAAACTGGAAAATTAGGAGCTAAGCCATGCACCACTCCTATAGTTCCTAGTGTACAACTTACAAAAGATGATGGTGATAACTTTAATGATCCAGAGAGATACCGAAAGTTAGTTGAAAAACTAAATTATCTCACAGTAACTCGTCCAGATATTGCATTTGCAGTAAGCATTGTTAGTCAATTTACGAATGCACCTACGATCAAGCATTGCAAAGCTTTAGAGCAGATCTTATGTTATTTAAAAGGTGCTCTTGGACTTGCTATATTGTACAGTGATCATGGGCATACTCAAATCGAGTGTTTTACAGATGCTGATTAGGTAAGTTCTAAAATTGATAGTTGGTCAACAACAGGCTATTGCATTTTTGTTGGAGGAAATTTAGTGTCTTGGAGAAGTAAGAAGCAAACTGTAGTATCCAGATCTAGTGTAGAATCTGAATAAAGAGCTATGTCACAGTCTGCATGTGAAATTTTATGGATTCATCACTTGCTTGCTGAAATTGGTATAAATCCCTCACCTCCAGCAAAAATTTGGTGTGATAATCAAGCTGCTCTTCATATTGCTTCAAATTTAGTATACCATGAACGAACCAAGCATATTGAAGTTGATTGTCACTTTATTCGTGAAAAAATTCAAGATAATATCATCTCAACAGAATATGTGAAGACAGGAGAACAGTTGGCTGATTTGTTCACAAAAGCTTTAAATGGCTCTAGACTTGACTATTTGTGTAACAAGTTGGGCATGATTAATATTTATGCTCCAACTTGAGGTGGAGTGTTAGAATACAGCTAGTATGCTCAAAGTCAGCTATTAGCTATGTTTAGGGTCAGCTATTATAGCTAGTGTAGATGTATTATTTTTATTTTATTTCTGTATATATATAGTGTGTATCAATTGATAAACGAGAAATATAGAGAGTAATAAATTCAATTTCCATTGTATTGTTATAGAATCCATTTACAGGGCCTAATGTGAATATGAATTATGAAAAAACTAAGCAAAAAAACTTCATAATCTATTCACTATGCTAGAAAATAAAATAAAGAAACAATTTTGCATATTATAACTTGATCTCCCCAATAAATATTGTAGAGGAATATATATATATACACAAAACTTAAATATATTCAAAAAAAAGTAATTGGGCATGTATATGAGCCCCTCGTAATAGCTTTTTGGTTGTCCATCCTATAATCACTGCAACAAGTTGTGATTCTAATTTCCTTAAGTAGCTTAGCATTTTGCATGAAATATTCCGCAATTTGCATATCTCCTTGCAACAATATATATCCTCAACAAAAGAACATTGAACTTGATACACTATCCGCCAATTTTGGCAACCATGGCACAGGGACAGCTCCTAGATGAGTTACACCGCCATGGCTGGATGAAGTTTTTGATGTGTCCTCAAATTTCATAAACTGACCCATTTGTGTGGCAGCCAGGTGAGCATAACATACAGGAGCGACTGCACATACAGAGCACAGAAATAAGATTTCAAATAGAAAATAAAATGATCTAATGATGTTATGACTACCATTTTAATGACACTATTGAATTGTCAGCTAGTCTCCCACTAGATTAGACTCAGATAAATCATGTGTTATGTAATGCCCGCAAATGTGTCCTAATAGTTTTGACCTAATTCGGGGTGTGTGTGTAATTGAATGTGTGTTTTGGGACTTAGTTGTATAGATGAGTGACTTAATTGGAAAGAAGGAGTGGCTAATTGGTAATTATGCATGATTGAATTAATAGTGGGTGAGTGGCTGATTAATTAAGAAAATCAAGGATTTATTTAAGGAATAAAATAATATTAAACTAAGTGAGTGGAGGCAGATTTTAGGTAGTGGAATCTGTTGGCTTACTCTTGAGCTGCCACCTCCACCATATGATGCATGTGTTCCCTAAAGGAATGTGAATGATTCAATTGTGCATAATTCAGTCAACTTCTTTGTTTCTTTCCCTTCTTTTCTGCGTGAGAGTGAGCTGAAGAGAAACTAAAGAGTTCATGCTTATTGTTAAGGAGATTAAGAATTTGGTTGCTCAAGAGTTAGTGCAAACTTGAAAAGGGTAAGCAATTAGTATGTAAGGTTCTTATCATCTACTCCTTTCTTCCTAGTTTTGATTAGTTTGAATGGGATAATGTTGGATTGAGTTTAAGTATGTAAATTTATGTTGTATTGGTAGCTGAGGAAGTGAAGAAGGACAAAGGGAAAGCTATTATAGGGGAGCCAAGTACTCAACGAAAATAGGAGCTGAGGCGACAAGGTTTGGGAACAAACCTTAAACGTGTAAATTATGTAAATTGTGTTTGTTGATTTGTTTGATCATGGTGTGTAATTGATGCATGGATATTTTGATTGAGTATAAATGTTCATATAAGTGTGTATTGAAACTATGGTTTGAATTGGGAGAGTTGGTTTGGCCAAATTGGCTATTTTCAAACTTTACAAGCTTGATTGTGTAAATCTGTTTTTGGAAGTCTATACTGACCCCCGATACTTTTTTATATTGTAAGTTGAGTTTTACAACTCCAAAAAGGGTGAGACCAATTGATTTAGAACCATAAGATCCGCGTCTTTAAATGTTATAGAAATAGCTTTGTTGATTTGAGGACTCTAAGGTCATCGAAATTGACCATAATCGTAGTGTCTCTGTTTGGGTCGGGTTACCTGAACAATATATATTGTTTAGCTCATATCTGAAGTTATAGATGTACAATTTACCTGAAACTTATCCCATTTGAAAGATAATACATAGGGGAAGAAATGTTAAGAGGGACCTTTGCCTAAAATTGGGTGTAAGACATTGTTTTGGGCTGTACAAAATTATGGTGAGAACCAGTCTCGAAAGTTAGCTTCTGTTTTCCTTGATTTGGTATGTCACGGTGGCAACCAAATTAGTTACCACCATGACATACTTCTGGAGCAGGCAGAATGTGTGCAAATGGACCTCACGGTGGCAACCAAGTGGTTACCACCGTGACCCCCCCTGTTTTGTCTATTTAGGGTGTTTTTCTTCCCGAAATGCACCCGAACTTCACTATAAGTTCCCATAACTTGTCCAAAACATATTTATCATTATAAAATGAGTATCTTAAGCATGATGAACTATGCATGCTAATGTGTATAAATATGTATGAGCTATAAGTGTTTTAAGTGTGATGAATCAAGTATGTGAATATGCATAAATGAGTATGATTAAGATTGGTAATTTAACTAATAAAGTAACAATATATAATTATGTAAAGGATAGCAAATGGAATGACAAATATATGTGTGTAAGCGCGATGTTAGGCTCAAGGGATGTGTACATGCCTATGATATGATGATTCTTGAACTTAACTAAGTATGTAATTAATGACCATGAATAAGTAAACTTGAGAGGTGCAATGTGTATGTAAGTGATGTGAATAATTGATGTATTAAAGTGCTTGTGTAAAAGAGAATGTGATCATGAATGATATATGTGTTATGAAGATTGATCAATGTGAAATGGATGACATAACTAAATAACTTAAGCCTGCGAGTCAAGTAGTGGATAGATAGGCATGCCTATAGGGTCAAAGTGCTGCAGCCCAATGCGTTTAATGTATTTGATTCCTTGGGAATCACAATGCGATTACAAAGCGTATAATTCTTGCTGGATTTTATTATATGTGAAATGATATTACTGTACCTGAGGGTACCAATGCGTAAATAAGATTTTAATGTGATTATAATACCTCGGTGGTACCAATGCGAAACCCATTATCCGCGTCTTTGAATTGCAGGCAACTTAATAAATGGAAATAATAATAACACAACCATTATGTATGTTATATTCTGGAATTATGAGATGGGTTGATTAATGCTCTATGTGTATGAGAATGCTAAATAAATCATGACATGCCTAAAATGGTACTTAATGTGATATGGTCATTTAAGTATGATCTTTTGCATATAATGTATGATGTTCTATTTGTGTGATGTATTACTAGTTATGTGTATGTGTTCCCCACTAAACGTTATCGTTTAGCATGGGTTTACCTTAATCCTTGTAGGTACGGAAGTGAGGTGATCGAAGGACTCTCCCGCATAACAACGGTCAACATTAGGAGTGCTACCAGTGTAGGTTTTGGGGTTTGTGTTATGGAAATTTTGTATAACTATGTATAAGTTTGGTATAGCTAATGTGTATACGAGTATGTAAAGGCATGTAACAATATGATGACGAAGTATGCTAACTTATGGGTTATATATCTATACTTAGTAAGTGTATGTTTATAGTGAATGATCTATAAGTAATAGGCATAAAACGCATGATAATGTGAATGCGAAGTGAGGAAATTTTATTGTACAGGTTTCAATAAGAGTTTGATGATAAGAAAGTTCATGTGTTCTGTGTGTGTAGCGATCATTCCTGACTATATTAGCTGACCTAATATGACAGTTGGGAAGGGGCATCACATGTTAGACCTGGGCAAATAGAGCATGCAAATAAGATTTCAAATAGATCATAAAAAGATCGACAAATCATACAATCACCCATTTTAATCCTAACAGATTTTAATTGGTTTAAGATTTAATGTATAAAACAAAATAGTAATAGAATGACATATAAAAAAAAAATAAAAACTACTTTTTAATTAATACTAATAGAATTCTACCATTGATAATTTTGATACACATCTTGTACAATGCGCTTACCCTTAAGTCAGTTGGTTCCATCCTTAATTCTTATCATAAAAATCCTTAATTTATATATAAACAAAGTACCAGAAACCAACAAATTTTTGATCCTGTATACTCATAATCAGTAGCTAGCAACAATGGCTCAGACTAATATATTCATAAAATCAATTCATAGTGGCTTTTCACTATTCGATGTATAATAATCTAAAGCCTAAGAAACAAAAGTAGTAAAGCCAATTCTGAGACCTCTAGCTCCACTTATTAAGAATATTTATTGATTTTATCTAAAAATAATAATTATTAAGAAACAGTTAATTAATTAAGAAAAGAAAAGAATGGATTAAAATGTACAAAGATTCAAAAAAGAAGCCGTCAAGGAGTGCTTGGATAAAAACCTACAAGATTTTGATATGAATAAGAATAAAGCATCCGAAGTGAAATCCAAAACTAATAAAGCACCAGAATAAAATTGTACACAACTTTCAAAGATGGAAAGTGAAATTATACCTCCATAAGGAAACTTGGTCAGCAACTCCGTTTCAACAGCTCTCTACTTCAAAGGGATGCAAGTAAAATTTCCAATCAGATACGAATGACCAAAACAAAAGGAAAGATAATCAGCACCATGACCCTTCAGAGAGTTGATTTTCTTGTATCATAACCAATGCATGTCCAATATCATGTAAACCACACTCATATTATATACATAGTGCGCACAGCAATCTGTTAGTCAATAAATTCAAAAACAAATAAATTATTCACGCTATGATTTTGAAATCAGTTCTAGATTCCAAAGCAGCAAAGATGGTAAAGACCAAGTAAAGAGTCGGGGGCTTAACAACATAATTTCAGCTCATTTTCACTGGACCAAATGTTAATTTTTGCCGAGTGAAAAAAAAAAAGAAAGTAGCAAAGAAGATAGTACCTTTCCTTCATAGTATCCTTGCAGCAAGTAATTTGCCAATCCAAAATCAACAGCGGAGATATAAACATATTTTTTACACCTACAAATAAGAATAATAGCAATCCAAGGAAATGATAAGCAAAAAACCAAAAAGAATACAAAAAATTTGATCAAAAAGAAAATATATCACTATGAGAAATGGAGACAGTACAATATCCCTTGAGCAGCATTAATGTAGGTTAGAGGGGCCAAAAGCATATTCACAGGACATAATTTTTATTGTAAATCAAAGATTGAATTAAGCAATCAGTGGAAAAAAGGCTTGTTTCAATATTATTTAAACAACTTTTGACCACTTTAAAGCCATACCTTTTTCTGCAGCAGCTCCTATGGCATTGATATTTGCAGTTCCATTGATCTTATACATGTAAGAGTTTGAGCCAAAACCACTAACGCAGGAAATCTAGAAAGATAAACTTAAAAGTTGGCCAATAGACCAGTGGATAGTCAAAAATCAAATTTTGTTAGCAAAAAAGACTGTCTAAGCAACAAAGTCAGAAACTGCATACAACAGCTGAAACCCTCACCCATGATTAAAACCCAGCATCATCAAGGTAATTATATTCACAAAATTAGGCTATAATATAAAAAGAAGCATAAAAGAGTCTTAATTTATCTACAAATATGGCAGATGTGCTCCTTTGATACCTAAAATCATTCATAAGGATAAACGTCATATAAAATCAGTCAAATTTGCAGATTCACACTTATTGTTGAATAATAATTTTAACAAATTAAAAAACAATTACAATAACCATTACTAATAAAACACTAAACCCAGCAAGAAAAAGCAATCACCTAAAAAACAAACCCCTGTCAACGGAGAAGAACAACTCAAACACACACAAATTTCAAAATTACACAACAAAAGAAAAAAAAAACAAATCATAGAAGAGACCTAGATAGCGAAAGCGATTTCTTCAGAGATGCGCCAGTGGAGTTGCACGGTTGGCTGGAGGTACGCCAGATCTATGGGCTGATGCTAGGTCGTGGTTGACGGATGCGAGACGCGACGGTGGGAGCAGCTGGAGACGATGACGCGACGAGAGAGAGAAGAGAGAAGGCAGCACAAGCTTCAACTTCGATCGATAGCGAGAGCGAGAGAGGACGGCGAGGAGGTGGCTTCGACAGAGAGAGAGATGTAGGCGGCCAGGCAATGGAGATACAGGCGACGGCACAAGCTATGGTGATAGAGAGTGTAAGAGAGAGAGAGGTCGAGGTGGGAAAAATATTAGCTGATTTAGGGCTTTTAATCGATATAGAGTTTAGGAATTGTTTTAATAATTAACAAATTTCAAACTTTTTTAGCGACAGAAAACTCCGCCGCTATTTCGTCAATAAAATTAAAAATAAAATTAAAATTCTGTATTTTCATGACAAATTCGTCGCTAATTAGCGACTAAAAAATTTAGTCGCTAAATTCAGTCATCATCTATTTTCGCCAAAAATTAGCGACTAGTATTACTTTATTTTCGTCGCTATTCCATTGCTAAAATTGAAAAAATGAACTTTCACGACTAATTTTAAATTCCGTCGCAAATTCGTGGCTAATTAGCGACGGAAATGTATCCATCGCAAATTTAGGTTTTTTTATAATGTTAATTTTGTTATCCCACATCGAAAAATTATAAAGAAAGGTGGATTTGTTAAAACTATAAATATACCCCCCACTTTTTAATTGAAATAATCCCAAAATTGTCATTCTTTCCTAATGCAAAATTCTTTCTCTATTTTTTAAATATTACACTTGTATTATTTTTTTGAAATAGTGAAATATAATTTGGTAGTGTCCGAGTACGTAGGCATAATTGGCCAAAACTCGTTAAATTCTGGTTTTCTTTATTTGTCTATTTAATAACTATTGTCGGGTATATTTTTAGTAAATTATTGTGTTGTTAAATTACTCAGGAAAATTCTGTTTAAGGAAATTGGATTTTAAGTGGGACTATTTGTAACCCCTTCAATTTTTCTTGGGAATTTTAACTTGTATGAGTTTTTTAATACAATCGTTTACACTTTATTCACCTGCGCAATAGTGTTCGAGATGAATTTGGTTGAAATTAACCCGAGTTTTCACAATAATTGGTATTCGAACCTAGGTTCTTTCTTAGTATGCTCTGTTATTGCAGCGTAGTCTGATCTTTCACACCAGAAAAGATTTTTCCTTAGGCTATTGGCATTTCGTTTCGACAGCTATTGGATAGTAATTGTAGTAGAAATGACAAATCCATCCACTGCTTCTTCCTTGTTCATTTTGGCAAGAAATGCGATGGCAAATGTAAGAGTTGCAGTGAAAATTTTTGATGGTACGGGTCATTTTGGCATGTGGCAAAGTGAGGTTCTAGACGCTCTCTTTCAGTTGCCTTGAAGAAAAGAAACCAGATGATGTTGATCAGAAAGAATGAAAGACTCATAATCGTTTGGTATGTGGTACAATTCGATCGTGCCTTTCTAGAGAGCAAAAGTATGTTTTTTCGAAAGAAACTTCTGCAAGTAAATTAATTAAGGCCCTGAAGGAAAAATTCTTGAAAAAAAGCAGTTAAAACAAGCTCCACTTGAAGAAAAAACTGTTTCATTTCAATTATGTTTCGGGTACCACAATAAATGATCACATCATCAGTTTTAATCAGTTAGTCGCTGATTTATTGAATATGGATGTGACATTTAAAGATGAAGATTTGGCTTTGATGTTGTTGGGATCCCTTCCTGAGGAGTTTGAGTTTCTTGAAATGACTTTACTTCATGGGAAGGCTGCTGTGTCTCTCAGTGAAGTTTGTGTTGCCTTGTATAGTTATGAACTAAGAAAGCAGGACAAGAAAGAAAGCACAAGTGGAGCTATAGAAGCTCTAGTAGTGAGAGGTAAGTCGCAGAGCTAGACTAAATAAAAGAAAGGGAGATCGAAGTCGAGGCCTAAATTGGGCAAAGATGAATGTGCCTTTTGTCGGGAAAAAGGGCACTAGAAGAAAGATTGTCCTAAGCTGAAAAATAAAGGCAAACCTGATAAGAGAAAAGTTGTTGCAGATTCAAATGTAGCTGAGTGTAATGATGAAAACTCATATTTTTCACTTGCTATTATATCGTCAACTAGCTCTTCTAGCGTATGGCTACTTGATTCAGCCTACGGTCATCATATGTGTCCCAATCGAGATTGGTTCTATGAATTTAGAGAACTAGAAGATGGAGTTGTTTATATAGCAAATGATGTCCCTTTCACCACACATGGGATTGGTTCCATTCGTTTGAAAAATCATGATGGATCAATCATAATGCTAAAGGATGTTCGTTATGTGCCCAGGTTGTTAAAACATCTCATTTTCGTGAGGGCTCTAGAAGAAAAGGAGGTGCGAGCAAAATATGGAGTAATGAAGATAATCTCTGGTGTACTTGTGGTGTTAAAGGAAATTCGAAAAAATAACATATTGTACCACTACCAAGGTATTACTGTTATTGGTACAACAACAGTGGTTTCTACTGATAAAAATGAGTTAGAAGCAATCAGGTTATGGCATATGCACTTGGGGCATATAGGTGAAAAATCACTGAATCTCCTAGTGAAACAAGGATTGTTGAAAGGACATTACAAGGAAACTGAGTTTTAATGACCAAAATTTAGCGAACAGATAAAAATTCGGTTGTAAAAAGATATAAACAATGAAGGGAATTTAATTCGGTCGTTATCACTGTAGCGCCCTATACCCGTATGTGATACGGATATCGAGTGCCACCGCACTGAACTAACATACACTCTAATACTTTATTATCCAATTAAATAACTGTTCATTTTAATCTGGTTAACCTAATTAAACTATTCAAGTTATTAAATAGACGACTAATTAAAACCAGTAATTTTTTTTTAATAGTACCGTATATATAAATAGTACTGTATGTATAAATAGTGCCGTATGTATGATACTGTGTGAATAGTATCGTACGGCAAAGATAATTTACTTAAGTCTATTAATACTTATTAATTAATCATCAAATTTAATATTTCTACCTTAAATCACTATTAACTATGCCGATTGACCAATAACTATCTAAGTTACTATTCATCTAGTCAATTTTCCTTTAACTTGAAAATCTATATTTTACTTTACAAATAGTATTAGCTTAATTTCTACTAGTTATTAGGCATGCCCAGATAAATATAAACTAGTGAAGTTTTAGCAATCTATTACAGACCAAAATCCAAAACAATACTATAAGTCATATACATGCCAAACTTCTTAACATACTTAAATATTCCAAATAAATTCTTCCATACCACTTCCAAAAGGTGAGGTATACACTACTCACAAAATCTTACGGAGTACCTACATGCAGTCAAATAAAACTACGTACTGAGCATTAAATATACTCAGTGGTGATTGCAATTCCATAAATTTCCAATTAATTTAATTTTTCATGCATAATAATATTCACAATAATAACATTTAATATTTATAATTAAACACATTACATTTAATTACTAATTATTAATGCAATATTATATTTAATTATTCTTAAATTTCACGATCAGGGCAATTACACAATTAATCACATAAATAATTTTAATTACCATTTTATCCTTAACTTATGGTAATATTTTACTTATATCCTTAAACTTTTTCAAAATGACAAAAATGCCATTAGTTCATTTTAATTTAACTTATATTACCATTATGCCACTAGTTCATTCTAATTTCAATAATATTACAATTATGCCACTAATTTATTTTTAATTCAACAATATTACTATTTTATCATTAATTTACATGCCAAATTACGGTTTTACCCTCCAATTATCATTTTCATGCCAATTTACATTTTTACCCCTATAAACTGGCCAATTTTCATATTTAACCATTTATTTATATTTTTACCCTTATTAATTATTCTTAACATACATATGCACAAAATTACCATTTTGCTCTCAAACTTTTTATATAATTATATTTATGTCATTTTTCCACATAAATATTATTTTAATCACATTTTAACCATTTTAATCTTATTTTTATAATTATACCCCTGTAACACACTGGCAGACTCTATATACAGGATAAACGAGATGTGAACTCTTAAAATTCACAGAAATACTAGAGGAGTCCTGTGGGATCACCACTGTCTTAAATACAATATAGTACAATAAAATATTCAGATACAGTGAAATAGGACCATTATTGGCCTATTTAAAAAGTGAGACGCCATGCTCACACCCGCGGTTTTATGTCCCTATGGCATGCCAACATATCCTGAACTAGACTTGACTACCAAATCACTACATAGGGCAATATTATTTTATTTTTCACATTATTAATGTGACATACATATATTTTATGGTATATCATCATAATATCTTATTCTTTTTCATACCATTTCATCATTTCACATGTGATTATCATCATTACATTATCACATGCTAGGTAAACTCATTATTTTATCATGGTACACATGCATACACACATACATGTATACGGCCCACAAACTAATTTATTTACATTAATTCTTTTTATCAATTTTATAATTTATTTAGGCCAATTTCATGATATATAACATCACCATACCATCAATTTCCATGAAAACACATAAAAATTATGACTTTACACATGATATACATTCGACCATACATATATCACATACCTCATGATGTTTTTACATGCTCTAACACATACCATTCATTAATTCACATGCCAAATACCATAGATCCATCATAATTATACATAAAATATCATGAAAACACATGAAAATCACATGGTTACCATTCGGCCAAAGAAGGAATTTTTCACATAAAATTTATTTCTTCATTTTAATCATCCATACCATCATTTTTAACATTTCCAAGCATGAATATCATGTTATTTTCAATTAAACATGCATAAATCACATACTTTCTTCACAAACATAACCTAAATTCATGCTTTTACCATGGAATTGAATGAAATTTGCAATCACAAACCCATTGGACATAATTATGTCCAAACACAAAAATTAAGATTTAATCAAAACCAAGTTTTCTTTCATCAAATAAACTTAATAAACATCTAATTCACATCCTAATATACCTTTAGGAACCTTAAAACCAAATTTTAAACTCTTAAATCTCTTACCTCAATTTTACACCTAAACTTCAAGTCTAGATTTCACCCACTTATACTCCTCCAAATGAAATTCTAAGACCGCCAATGGATTCTAGATGAGCTGAATTATGTTAGAGAGGTTTGATCTTGAGGTGAATTGAAGGAAAAATGGGAGAGAAGAGAGAGAGAGAAATTTGGCCAAGGGAGGAAGAAGAAGATGGCTGAAATAAAAGGGAATCCAAGAGATTTTCAGATTTTTAGGTGTATTTATATGGGTACAATTGGACCCAACCAGGTCCAACCAAAGTGATTGAGCCGATTTGGTCCGATTTTCAGTTTTCGGGTCATTTTCTACTGTTTTAGTGAAATTAAATGTGCCTGAATTCCTTTTCACTTCCAACTAATTCCATCATTCTTAGAATATTAAAATTAGTCTCCTTGTAAAATTTCAGCTCAATTAGAGTTCGTTTGGGATTTGGTTCACTTATACCGGTCTAATTCGGTTCAATCTGATTTTGCCGTAAAATACAATTCTAATACTGTCAAAAAATTTTAAAAATTATTCTAAGCCTTTTATCCTCTTACAGTATCCACTCTAACTATTTATAAAAATTCGATCAAATTTTAGTCAAACCTTGGTTCAATCGAACCGAACTAGAGAAATTTCAGACTGACTTTCGGAAGCCTATTTAACCTCTTTTTTACACCAAATTACACCATTATACTCCACTTAACATCCTCTTTCTGATGGTGAAATAAAATATTTTCGGGTAGTATTCACCCTAGAGTCACTATTTTGTGGGCCCCATGGTTACTATTTATGGGACCCACAGTCACTATTCACAAACCAGTCAAAGATGCTATCACTATTCATGGGACCCACAGTTATTATTAATCATAATGACATTGCTGATGTCATCATGATGTCACCACTCATGGTTCCACATTTACTATTCGGTGGGCTCCGCTTGGGCCCACTTTTACTTTTCAGTGGATCCCACCTAGGCCCACTTTTTACTATTCGCCGAAGTAAATACTTTTGTTTACTGTTTCGGCCATTTCGGACTCGTTTGACCTCCAATTGACCTGAAATTTGTGCCTACGGACTCGTATTGACGAGTTATATCCAATGATTCAATAAAATATGTTTTTATTTCTGAAAGTACTATTCATCTCAAAAGTACTATTCATTCTTGAAAAATACTATTTGCGACTAACCCGGTATTGAGCCTATTACAAAAACTCAATTTTTATTATTATTTAATGAAAGATTTAATTTTGGCAATTAAAAGCCCCAAAATCCGGTCGTTATTGCATTAAAACAAAATGGCGGGACCATTTACATTCAAATATAACCTAAAATCACAAAATACACTTTCCATCTGCTAACTTCTTCAACTCTCTATGCCTCTCCCTCGTGCGTCCCCTCCCTCGAGAGCCACCAGGCACCAGATCCAACGTCGCCCCCCATCCCGCTACCGTTCGCTCCCTCACCACCGCTGGCCCCTACCCTGCCGTCGCAGATCCGGTCTCGCAGCTACTGCTGCCTCGCGTGCCATCTCCCTCACGTGCTGTCAGTTCACCGCTGTCGCCCATCGTAGCTCGCCTTTTGCTGCTGTCGCCGCTCGCTCCCTCTTCTCTTGCTCGCCGGTGACTTCACCCTCTCTCGCACCGGTCAGTGTTGTCCATCTTTCTTTCTTAAGTTTTTATTTATTTATTTATTTACTGTTAGAATATACTGTTGGAAGCAAGATCTGAAGGCCGGTTGTTTACAGATTTGAAGTGGCCCAAAAGTGTTGAGTTGGTATATTGTGCAAGATATTTCTTGATTTCAGTCTTAGAATGGTAAATTCTTTACCTATTTTGTACATGATTTTGTAACTTTAAGAATATATGTAGAGAATAGAAATCAAAAGATTGCATTCACTTCTAACTATCAAAGATCTGCTTCCAATATTCGTAAATATTTTGGGGCTAGATGTAGGCTTCAATTTTTCAAGAATTCCCTTTTTATGGATATGCCTGTGGAAAAGCCAGTCTGTAAGACACTGCCATTCAGGTTTTATTTTCTTATTGCATTATTTTGTTTTAGGAAGCACTATATATTTGCACAATGAATTAGGTTTCTCATGCACCTAATTTCTATTGCAATGTGTTTACTTCATATTTCTCAGAGATTGTTCTTTATAGCATGGCTGAACTTTAGAGGAAAAATAAAGATGTAATATCGATTTTGTTTTACCTCCAGAAGATATTTCCAGTTACTCTCTGTTTGATGTGTTATGGGTTCCAATTTGGCTATGGTTAGTTGGTGATTTATAAAATTAATTGGAGAAAGGCAGTATTTCTTCTAATTGGTTTTCTAGTATTGTATTATTGGGTCTTTTAGCTATTGTAGAAGGGCATTTTGAATATCGTTATTACAGAACTTGATTCTTGTGTTCCATCTATACTCTAATTTTCATTGAAGTTAGAGATGATAATCGAGACTTAATAATTATAAAATTCCATCTTTCAGTGTAACAACAATGGATTATCATTCCATTATTTAGCCTCTATTATTAAAATACGCAGACACAAGCAAGCAAGAAGGATAGAGACTCTGAGAGGCACTCCTCTTATCAGCTTGGCTTTGCTAAAAATGGAACCGAAATCTAGACTCCGATCTCCTTCTAATCCCTCTCCGGTTAGTTTTTATTTATTTATTATAATATGTTTTATTCTTTATTTGATTCTTCCTCTTCTTCTTCATGCTGTGTAATTTTATTATTTTGTTATTTGATTTTTTTTTTTGTGGATGTGGTCTCTTTGTGATTCTTATGAGTGATTTTGGATACGGGAATTCCTGATTTACTTCAATGATATCTTGAGTTGGTTCCATTTCTTGAATTTTGGGAGTTTTTTTATTATGGCGAATCCATTTTGTGATGGGTTTTAATTAGTTTAGTTAGCAGGTGTTTTACTATGCTGCTTATCTTCTCTTTTCTGTTGATTTCTTGTTTTATACTCTTTAATTGTTGCTCTGAGTTTACTTTTTTTTTTTAGTTTATGTGCTTCTACATATTCTTAAAGTTCTTTGTATGCAATCTATGATTTGAAACTAATGAATTTTGTATCAAGCTTATCAAGCTCCATTCAGGTTTTAACTGGGTCTTATTTGTTTTGTGTCATGTATTTGAGACACTAGTTATAAGCTTGAAAATGTGATGAATTAAGAGGTCTAGTTAGTCATAAAATTTTTCAACTCTAATTGTATTGCTTTTGACATACTGAGATTTCCATGATCAAGGATTTGGTAATAACATGGAAAGATGAGGTGACATTGTTTGATGATTATCTTGACAAAATGGAATCCTTACTGATCAGATAAGGTGCTTTATGGTATCTATTTTTTTCTGCCTAATCAAGAGCAAACTTAGCCTTAATGGTTGATATTATATCTCATCTCTTTTAGCATTTATTTGATTTTCGTATTAAAGCACCTTAATGATTTTAGGCTTATATTTGCATTTTTTATGAGAATCTAAGCTACCTTCTTCTAATGCGATAGTTTTATTTCACAATTTACTGTATATTTATTTTGTCAGTATCTTTCTTGGGAATTCACCATTCAATTAGTACCTTAATATGAGTTATAACTTAACTTGTGTGTTTTGCAACTTTCATGGGTTAATCTCTCAAGGAATTTAATATTAGCTTACCAGTGCTTTGGCGTAGTATATGGAGACCTGAGTACTTCACCTTTCTATGTTTACCCAAGCGTATTCACTGATAAACTGCAGAACCATCAAAATGAGGATGCAATATTTGGTGTGTTTTCTTTGATTTTCTGGACGCTCACATTGTTACCTCTGATTAAGTATGTCTTTATCCTATTAAGCGCAGTTGATAATGGTGAAGGTAAGATGACTCTCTTGATTGGATTTTTCCCTTTGTGAAGGCCAGTTTCATACACTTTTGGCTAATACATTTAATTTATAACAGGTGGTGCATTTGCTCTTTATTCCCTAACTTTGCAGGCATGCAAAGTTTAATTTACTTCCCAATTAACAAGCAGCTAATGAGGAGCTCTCAGTGTACAAGTATGCCCCCTCTGTTCAGATTGCCAGCTCCTCTGTATTGAAGAGATTTATGGAGAAGCACAAAAGAATAAGGACTGTTATACTTATTGTGGTACTATTTAGTGCTTGCATGGTTATATGTGATGGTGTGCTTACTCCAACAATATCAAGTAACAAATTGTTGTGCATTACTAATAATGTTCTGAAATAGGATTTTGCGGATACATTATCTCCTTCTCTAGTAAAAAATTCGCTATATGAGCAATTGGATTCAAGCTTTAGCTTGAGCCAGTTATTCTAGTGTAAACAATGACATGGAAGCTCAACCTATTCAACTATGGGTTAATAATCCACCATAAAAAGGGAAATGAATGCAAATTATGACTCACCCTTTTGCCTTTTAGAAAAGTAAATGAATAAATAATATCATCTAGATTCCATATGAAGCTGCAATAAAACTTGCTGTAACAAGAAGATAGTAGTTTTTTGTTTGGGTGCATGTATGTGTATACATCTCCAAGCTGTCCCTTTACCAATTATTTTGCTTGATTCACCATAAGTTTTCATGTCGCTAGTGGGAAATACTGTCAATTTTAGTTTTCTCATATAGGAGTGAGGTTGTTATTTGGTAAGTTAAAAAGTCTAATGTTTATAGAAAGATTCATCTAGGAGTGAGGTTATTATCTGGCATTACTTTTTTCTTTTTGGTGACTGAAGCTTTTTCTTTATGCAGGGGTCGGTACAATATTGGACTACATGTGTCATTCTTGTGGCTCCTAGGACAGGCCAGTGATTTCAAAATTCAGTACAGCAGTATTGTTCGGCTTTTTTTGAACTTGCATTCATTGATACTTTTTATTTTGTTTATAGTTGTGGCAAATAGAATGCTATTCAATTTGTAAATTTGACTGTATTTTGTAACTTTTCTTTTTTAATATATGAAAGAGTTTATTATATTTTTATATAAAATATATGTGAATGATATGTACCTACATGTAATATTATTATAAAGTGGTTTATATTTTAAAATACTTTTTTGGTATCCATGTCTGGTGTATTATTATAAATCAGAGGGCATAATATATTGGTGATTGTTGCTTGTTAGCTGTAATTACAATTAGCGAAGGAAAAATTCGGTCGCTAAAGGGTATCTTTAACGACCGGAATTCCTTTGGTTGAAAGTGAATACAATCAACGAAGGAAAAATTCGGTCATTAAAAATTAGTATTCAACGACCGAAAATATTCCGGTCGTTAAAGACATTAACGATCAGATTTAAAATTTGATCATCTATACTTTTAATGAAGGGGCTTTTACCAACCAAATTTTTTGGTCGTTATAGGTTTTTAACGACCAAAATTTGACTTTTAACGATCGAATTTCCCTTCGTTAAAGGGAATTTTTCTTGTAGTGGGAGTTAAGACTTACAAATTGGATTTTTGCAAGCGTTGTGTCAAAGGAAAAAAGACAAGAGTGAAATTTGGGACAACAATCCATGATACTAAGGGTATTTTAGACTATGTTCATTCTGATGTGTGGGGACCTTCCAAGACGGCTTTTTTGGGAGGAAAACACTACTATGCGACCTTTGTTGATGATTTTTCTGGAGAGTATGGATGTATACTATGAAGACTAAGGATGAAATGCTAGGAGTTTTCCTGAAATGGAAAAAGATGATGGAAACTCAAATAGGCCGAAGGATCAAGCATCTCCGTATAGATAATGATGGAGAATACAAGAGTGATCCATTTATGAAGATGTGTGAAGATAAAGGCATTGTCAGAAACTTCACAGTAAAAAATGCACCACAACAAAATAGGGTGGAAGAACGTATGAACCGGATATTACTGGAGAAAGTTTGATGTATGTTGTCCAATACTGGGTTAGGCAGAGAATTTTGGGCTGAAACTGTTTTAACCATCTCATAAATCACCTACCATCTATTGCTATTAGTGGTAAAACGCCATTAGAGAAATGGTTTAGAAAACCTGCTACAAATTATAATTCCTTACATGTGTTTGGTTCCACTGCATACTATCATATTAAGGAATCAAAGTTAGATCCACGTGCAAAGATAGCAATTTTCATGGGGATCACCTCTAGTGTGAAAGGATATCGACTTTGGTGCCCAAAGTCAAAGAAAATAATCTATAGCAGGGATGTTACCTTTGATGAATCAACCATTGATAAGAGCTTAATTGAGATATAATTTAGTATTTATTTTGTATGGGTTTATGTAATTAATCATGCTATTGTGCGTAAAATTTGATGTGATATGTTAGTTTATGTTTATTTGTATTAGTTAAGTGTTTATTGTGTTTATTGGTGTTTTTAAGTGAAAAAATAGAAGAAGTATATGGAAGGAGAGGATCACGAGAGAGGAGCAGGTCACGTCTCACACGAATGGTCACGCGACGTGAGCATAGGTAACGAGCCGTGACTGGAGAAGAAGAACGAAGAAGAAGGAGGAAAAGAAGAGAAGGATTGAGAAAGAGGAGTCACGCGACGTGAGCGGAGGTGGCGACTCGTGACGACACAGAGAGGCCAGGAAAGAAAGGAAAGAGAAGAGAAAGGGGAGAGGGCGAGACGTGAGCGCCAGTCACGCCACACGCGAAGACACGCCGTGATGGGGAGTAACGAGTCGTAACTGGCCAGAGAATGAAGAGAAAACAGAGGGAAAGAAAGAAAGAGGAAAATGGACCAGCGTGTTCTGTCGCGATCGCGACACCGTTGCGAGCGCGACAGAGGCGACCGTTGGACAGTTTTTAGCCAAAAGTCACTTGAAAAGTCACATATTTTCACCAAAAGTTGCAACTATTCTCAAGGGACATTTTCAAGAGACACATCTCTCAAATCAACATCTATAAATATATGTAGTTTAACTGTAGTTTTAATATATAGAGGAGAGAATATAGAATAATATGAAATTTTATTTATGTAATTTTCTGTATTTTCTTTAGTTTTATTTTCTTACTTAGTATTTATGTTTTGAAGAAGAAGATCAAGGAGTAGAAAATTTATTTCAAGAGATTGAGAAAAGGGTTGAAAGGCTTCTATCTTATTCTCTTATTTTTAATTCTTCTCCATTATTTCAATGAATATCATTTCAATGAATTTACATGTTATAATTCTTTCTATTTCCATCTACTTTCATAGTCTTTCAATGTAGATTCGCTATTAGTATATTTTGCATGATCTTTACAAGTTAAAGTAATTCGAGAGTTTGCTTTATCTGACATCTAATAGAGTTTCATTATCAAGGTATATTTTGAGAAATCGGTATATTGAGATAATTGCTATAGGTTAGTGTTTATTCTTAAAATATGTAATTAGAAACCTCTAATTCATTAATGAAAATTGTGAGTTAGAATTTTAATTATATGTTTTAAGCATTTTAATTCATGTCGAGAGAGTGAGTTAAAAATTGATTCTAACTTGGCTTGCATAAAAAGATGAAAGATGTTAATAAATTGATGGAATCAAGTTCATTGTCTTTAATTCTTTATGATTTATTTTATCTTCTTTTGACTATCATTAACTAGGTATATTTAGTTTACATGTTAGATTAGATTAAAATCAACTCTACCATTAATTAATCATTGTAAACAAGATTAAAATCAATTAGTAATAGTGTGTAAAAATGTTCCTCGTGGGATCGACATCTTAAGTACTATTGCGGTACACCGTATACTTGCGGTATAATTAGCATCTATAGAAAATGCTCAACAAGTTTTTGGCGCCGTTGCCGGGGAACGGTTGTTTGCCATTATGAAAATTGATTTATGATTTTGGATTACAATATTTTGTTTGTTTTTATTTGTTTGTGTGTTTAAATTAATTTTGTGTTGTGTTTTTGTTTTACAGGATTTAGAAGTTCATGCCTAGTACAAGGAGTTCTCTAGAAGAGCTTGAACCCTTAAATCCTGAAATTGAAAGATTTTTGTCAAGTAACCGGAAGTCAAATAGAAAGAAGAACAAAAATAGGAGATCAATTATCATGGCTGAAGAAAATCCACCAAGACTCATGGACTTTGCCACACCTGCTTTGAGTGGTGCTCAACAAGGAGTGGTAAGACCAACGGTAAATGCAAATCAATTTGAGATTAAGCCTTCATTGTTACAAATGATTCAAAATAGTATACAATTCTATGGTTTGGCAAATGAGGATCCAAATGCTCATTTGGCCAACTTTCTTGAGATATGTGATACCTTTAAGATAAATGGGGTTTTGGCTGATACAATCAAGCTTAGGCTTTTTCCATTTACTTTGAAGGATAAAGCAAAAGCTTGGTTGAATTCCCTAACAAGGGGATCTATCACTACTTGGGACCAATTGGCCCAAGCATTTTTATCAAAATACTTTCCTTTAGCCAAAACTGCAAAAATCATAAAGGATATTACTACATTTGTTCAAAATGATAATGAATCATTATATGAGGCTTGGGAAAGATTCAAGGAATTGCAAAGGATGTGTCCACACCACAACTTGCCAAGAGAGCTGTTGATGTAAACATTCTATAATGGAGTTAATCCTACCACAAGGGGGACTATTGATGCTGCTGCTGGAGGTTCTTTGATGAGAAAAACAATTGATGCAGCATATGAGCTCTTGGAAGAGATGGCAATGAACAACTGTATGTGGCCTCCTGAAAGAGTAAGGGAGTATAATAATTCTAATGCTAGGGGAGTACATTCAGTAGATTCTATGGTTGCATTGCAAGCCTAAATTGAAGCATTGAATCATAGAGTTAATAGTCTAAGTATGGGTGGTAATTCATTAAATGCATGCAATGTTTGTGGTCAACAAGGACATAAGAGTGATAATTACAATTTAGGCATAGTTAATAAGGAAGAACAAGTTAATTTTCTTCAAAGTCAAGGTCGTGGAAATCCTTATTCTAACACCTATAATGCTGGTTGGAGAAACCATCCTAACCTTTCATGGGGGAATAATAATGTTAATAACCAAAATAGAGGTGTAGGATACCAACAACCACAAGATAGGTTTGGGGAATTTGAGGTTAAAATTGATAAGTTCATTGAAGAAATTAATTGTAAGATGCACTCTCAAGATGTAAGTCAAAAGAAACTTGAAGAAAAATTTGATCAAATTGCTAAAAATCATGCTGCTACTATTCATAATCTTGAGGTTCAAATAGGCCAACTTGCTAATTCCTTACCTTCTAGAAATTTAGGATGCCTTCCAAGTAATCCTGAGGAGAATCCTAGGGAGCGCATTAAGCCATGATATGTCTAAATCTTTTATTTAGGTTACTTAGTTATATTGTTTTTATTTATGTTTTGTACTTTGTTTTAAATTCATTTATATAGTTTTATTTATTGTATTCTAGATTTTCATGCTAATAGCACAATTGTTTTTAAATTTTTAACTAATTTAGTAAGATTAGATTTGTTTAATTTAATAATTAATAAATAAAAAAATGAAAAAAATGAAATGAAAAAAAAAATTCAGACGTGATTCTCTGTCGCGCGCGCGAAAACGTTGCGAGCGCGACAGAATGACCCAAGTATCGGTTGGATGCTTCTGTCGCGATCGCGGCAAGTATCGCGATCGCAACAGCAAGAAATTTTTGCAGGGCGCGCGGCTCGTGATGCAACTTCACGCGACGTGACGGTCTGAGGAGATGGACTTCGCCCAGGTAAGTAAGACGCATCACGAGTCGTGACGTTGTCTCATGACTCGTGATGCGTGATGTGGAGAATCAGGGACGTTTTAAAAGTTTTCTTTTCTTTTATCATTTTACTTCTTATTTTTTTTATTATTTGGTTTTGTTTTGTTTTCTTTTCTGATTTAGAGGATTTAATTTCAATTACATTAACTTAATTTTACCATTTATGCCTTAAAACACAGAAAAAGAAAAATTAAAAGCGGGAACTTAAATTTAAAACCCTAACGTCGTGACGTTTCAAAATTTTCTTTTCCTTGTCTACCTTATTTCACTTGACTCTTCATTTTTCTCCGTTAGTTTTATTTTCCCCAGCGCAGGTCACGAGTACAAGACCCTCATAAGCCATTTTTATTCTTCATTTCTTCTTTTTCTTCTTCTACAGAAAACTTTCGACCTACCATACCCTGTTTTCCTCTCGTTTTTCTCCAAATCACACTCCGTTTGTAATTTCTTCTCTGTTTATATATCTTTTTCTTTTCTGTTTTCCTTTCGTGTATTTGGATTTGTTAAAATTTTTCCATTGTCTTCAGATTTTCTTCCCTATAGTTTACATATACTGTTAACACATTCAACAATGGTGAGAACAAAAAAACCATCATCTTCAAGGGTTGAGCAGGAAGCTGAAGAGGTGAATATTGCTGCTCATTATGGTGCTTTGTTTCCTATATTTTCGGTAGATGAAGGCAGTAGGTATTTAACCATCCGTGGTAGGCATTTGATGCAATGTAAGTATTTTCCTGATTCCTTGCTTATTCAAATTGGCATGTTAGATGTAGTTAATGACATGTTAAGAGTCTGTGGCTTGTTGAAATTTGCATCTATGCATGAAGAAGTTCGTCCTGATTTAGTTTTAGAATTTTACACCACATTGAAAAAGAATGATAATAATGAAAATTGGTTAGATTTTAGGATGGCTGGTAAACCTTATACTTTGACCTATTTTATGATGAATAGGATGTTTAGATTTTCTCAAACTGGTTTAACTGATCCACCTAAATCTTTTAAGCCACATGAATTTTGGACGTTTTTAACTGATTTGCAAACACCTTATAGGGCTAGGGATGCTAAATCCATGTTTATTAAAGATTTGAGATATTGGATTTTGCATAGGGTTTTAGCTTCTTTAGTTTTTAATAGGTCTGAATTCAATAGAGTTTCATATAATGAGTTGTTTTTGATGTGGTGTGTACATAGACGTAAGGATGTATGTTGGCCTTTTTGGATAGTTAGTCAATTGTTGCAATGTGTTAATAAGCATGATTCACCTTTAACTCATGGGCATGTTATTTCTAGTATTGCAAGCAATTTAAATGTGGATCTTGATGCTTATTATCGCATTTTTCCTTGCCTTTATTTTAATAAGAATGTGTTAGTTCGTGGAGAAGTTGTTGGTAATAATTTTCAGAAAATTCCACCTCGTGCTCGATCATATTGGAGGGATATTGCTGGAACTTTTGAGCCACAAGTTGAGGCACAAGAAGAAGAAGGTGGTGAGGAGGGAGCAAGTAAAGATGAAGAGATGCCCGATATTCCGGCTGCTGTGGCTGCTGCTCCTGAGATTGACTCATCTAGCCATAACATTCCATCGATGTTATCTGATATACAAGAGCAACTTTCTTCCATTGAGCGATGTCAAAGGAGGTTGGAGTATAAATTTGATAATTTCATGATACAAGCGGGTTTTGTGGTTCCATCGCCTCCACCTTCACCATGATAGGGGAGTTTTCTTTCGCTTCATTTTATTTGTTTCTTTTACTTGTTTTTGTGTGTCATTCCTACACATTGAGGACAATGTTGGTTCTAAGTGTGGGGGAGTGAGTTAGCTTATTTGATTAATATTTTATATGTTTATGTATGTGTTATTTATATGTTTGTTGTGTGTTTTTATATTTCAATTAGGCTTTTAAGTAAGCTTTATTATGAGGCATTGTTTATTTGGTATATTATATAGGTTGTTAAGTCAATTATCTTTTATGCTCATTTTTATCAGTTTTTCAAAAATTTTAGCATGTGTTTTAAGTTTTTCAAGTTATTTAGTTTTACTTATTTCAACATTATAGATTATTTAGTCTTTGTAACTAACCATGTTTTTAAAGTTAGAATTTACTCATTTAGTTTAAAATTTTCAGTTTCTAGTTGTTTAAGGAAACTATAGCCATAATACTTACCCTTTTATCTTTTCAATAATGGACGAGGACTCAAAATAAAAAGAAAAGTTAAAAGTGGGATGGAGCATAAAATGCACCCACTAAAGTCATACAAAAAGAAAAGAAAAGCAAGATATTATACCCAAAATTGCAAAAATATGGGATGGAGCGTAAAACGCACCCATATACTTTCTCTTGCTAGAAAACAAAAAGAAAAATCAAAAGAAAAGAAAAAGCAAAGTCTAAAAATGCCATGAGATTGGATTAAGGGTAAGTGAGCTCAAAATGTCCTAAGTGCAGCTAGTTGCTTGAGAATTTTAACTTTATGATTAATTTTCTTTCTTTAGTTCATGTTTAGTTTTGATAGACTTCATACTCTTTATGTTGGCATTAGTAAAGTTAAGTAATTTGTTGAATTTGGGATGCATACTTTTAAATTTTGACTTACTGATCTTTTTCTGAGTGTATGAGATATTTGGTTCTTTTCAATTCTATTACATATGATAAATGAACAGAATTTTGTAATGATGTTTACTGGCTATTGAATTTGCTTATTTCTTTTCTCTTGCTTGAGGACAAGCAAGGGTTAAGTGTGGGGGAATTTGATAGGAGCTTAATTGAGATATAATTTAGTATTTATTTTGTATGAGTTTATGTAATTAATCATGCTATTGTGCGTAAAATTTGATGTGATATGTTAGTTTATGTTTATTTGTATTAGTTAAGTGTTTATTGTGTTTATTGGTGTTTTTAGGTGAAAAAATAGAAGAAGTATATGGAAGGAGAGGATCACAAGAGAGGAGCAGTTCACGTCTCACATGAATGGTCACGCGACGTGAGCATAGGTAACGAGCCGTGACTGAAGAAGAAGAACGAAGAAGAAGGAGGAAAAGAAGAGAAGGACTGAGAAAGAGGAGTCACGCGACGTGAGCGGAGTTGGCGACTCGTGACGACACAAAGAGGCCAGGAAAGAAAGGAAAGAGAAGAGAAAGGGGAGAGGGCGAGACGTGAGCACCAGTCACGCCACACGCGAAGACACGCCGTGATGGGGAGTAACGAGTCGTGACTGGCCAGAGAAGGAAGAGAAAACAGAGGGAAAGAAAGAAAGAGGAACATGGACCAGCGTGTTCTGTCGCAATCGCGACACCGTTGCGAGCGCGACAGAGGGGACCGTTGGATAGTTTTTAGCCAAAAGTCACTTGAAAAGTCACCTATTTTCACCAAAAGTTGTAACTATTCTCAAGGGACATTTTCAAGAGACACATCTCTCAAATCAACATCTATAAATATATGTAGTTTAACTGTAGTTTTAATATATAGAGGAGACAATATAGAATAATATGAAATTTTAGTTGTGTAATTTTCTGTATTTTCTTTAGTTTTATTTTCTTACTTAGTCTTTATGTTTTAAAGAAGAAGATCAAGGAGAAGAAAATTTATTTCAAGAGATTGAGAAAAGGGTTGAAAGGCTTCTATCTTATTCTCTTATTTTTAATTCTTCTCCATTATTTCAATGAATTTACATGTTATAATTCTTTCTATTTCCATCTACTTTCATAGTCTTTCAATGTAGATTCGCTATTAGTATATTTTGCATGATCTTTACAAGTTAAAGTAATTCGAGAGTTTGCTTTATCTGACATCTAATAGAGTTTCATTATCAAGGTATATTTTGAGAAATCGGTATATTGAGATAATTGCTATAGGTTAGTATTTATTCTTAAAATATGTAATTAGAAACCTCTAATTCATTAATGAAAATTGTGAGTTAGAATTTTAATTATATGTTTTAGGCATTTTAATTCATGTCGAGAGAGTGAGTTAAAAATTGATTCTAACTTGGCTTGCATAAAAAGATGAAATATGTTAATAAATTGATGGAATCAAGTTCATTGTCTTTAATTCTTCATGATTTATTTTATCTTCTTTTGACTATCATTAACTAGGTATATTTAGTTTACATGTTAGATTAGATTAAAATCAACTCTACCATTAATTAATCATTGTAAACAAGATTAAAATCAATTAGTAATAGTGTGTAAAAACGTTCCTCGTGGGATCAACATATTAAGTTATATTGCGGTACACCGTATACTTGCGGTATAATTAGCATCTATAGAAAATGCTCAATAACCATGTTGAGAAAGGTGACAAATGAAAGTGTTGAGCAGACAAATGGTACTCCAAAATAGGTGGAGTTTAAAAGAAAAATTGGAAGCCCAATAAATGATGAAGCAGATGCAGAAACTCCTATGGTAGATGAGGAGTCAGATGAAGAAGAGATTTTAACTCAAGAACCTCTACAACAACCTGAATCAATTGCATTAAGTAAGCCAAAGAGGGCAATCAAAAAGTCTGCTCGCTATGTTGATATGGTGGCTTACGCATTCCAAATTGCAACTGATGACATTCCTACCACTTATAATGATGCAGTCAAAAGTTCAGAAGTAGAGAAGTGGAGGAAAGTAATGAAGGATGAAATGCAGTCCCTTTATAAGAATCATACATGGAAGCTAACTAGTCTCCCGAAGGGAAAGAAGACAATTAGGTGCAAATGGGTATATGCAAAGAAAGATAGATTTCCTGACAAGAATGATGTTCACTACAAAGCAAGGCTGGTGGCTAAAGGCTACGCTCAAACAGAGGGAATTAACTATAATGAAATTTTTTTTTTCAATTGTAAAACATTCCTCTATTCGAATTATGTTGTCTTTGGTAGCACAATTGATATGGAACTAGTTCAGTTGGATGTAAAAACTGCATTTTTACATGGAGACTTGGAGGAGAAAATCTATATGGTTCAACCCGAAGGATTTAAAGTTGATGGAAAAGAAAATATGGTGTGCAAGCTTGAAAAATCATTATACGGATTGAAGCAATCTCTGAGGCAGTGGTACAAATGATTTGACAAGTTTATGATGGGGCAAAAGTACACAAGAAGCAAATATAATCATTGTGTGTATTTGTGCAAGCTATAAGACGAATCCTACATATATCTTCTTCTTTATGTTGATAATATGTTGATAGCTTCCAAGAGTCTGATAGAGATTGAGAAGTTAAATACTCAGTTGAACAGGGAGTTTGAAATGAAGGATCTAGGTGAAGCCAAGAAGATTCTTAGTATAGAGATAAGCAGAGATAGGAAATTGGGGAGACTTTATTTGACTCAAAAATAGTATCTAAGAAAGGTGCTAAAACGTTTTGGTATGAATGAAAAGTCAAAACCTGTTAGTACTCCTCTTGCTCCTCATTTTAAGCTCAGTGCATCTTTATCTCTAAAGAATGAAGCAGAATGAGAATACATGGCAAAAGTACCACATGCAAATACTGTTGGTAGCTTGATATATGCTATGGTGTGTACAATGCCAGATATTTCACAAGCAGTTGGGGTTGTGAGTAGGTATATGCATGATCCTGGAAAGGAGCATTGGCAAGCTGCAAAATGGATTTCACGCTACATTCTGAACACTGTAGATGTTGGTTTGGTATTTCAGCGAGATGATCAAGATGGTCAATGTGTAGTTGGATATTGTGATTCCGACTATGCTAGTGATTTGGACAAACGGCGATCAACTATTGGTTATGTGTTTACTCTTGCAAAGGCGCCAGTTAGTTGGAAGTCTACTTTATAGTAAATAGTTCCTTTGTCCACTATGGAGGCAGAATATATGGCAGTTACAGAGGCTGTGAAGGAGGCAATTTGACTTCAAGGGTTACTTAGTGAATTAGGGGTTCAACAGAAGCACATCAAAGTGCATTATAATAGTCAGAGTACTATTTTTTTGGTAAAGAACCAAGTTTACCAGGCAAGGATGAAGCATATCGATGTTTGTTATCACTTTGTACGAGAGGTTCTGGAAGAAAGTGGAGTAATAATACAGAAAATTAGGACCACTGAGAATCCTACTGATATGTTGACAAAAGTGATGATTGCAGTCAAGTTGCAACATTATGTGGACTTGAACAATATTGTCAAAAGTTGAAGTTGGGCTCTTTGAAGCGCATTCGGTGATACTACTAAAATTGAGTTTTGTGAGAGATTTGAAAATGTGGAATTGCGCCAAGGTGGAGATTTGTTGAAAAGTCAACAATGGTTGGCTTAATTTTGTTATCCCACATCGAAAAATTGTAAAGAAAGGGGGATTTGTTAAAACTATAAATATAGCCCCTCCCTTTCTAATTGAAATCATCCAAAATTGCCATTCTTTCCTAAGGCAAAATTCTTTCTCTCTTTTGTAAATATTTTACTTGTATTATTTTTTTGAAATAGTGAAATATAATTTGGTAGTGTCTGAGAATGTAGAAATAACTGGCCGAACCTCATTAAATTCTGGTGTTCTTTATTTGTCTATTTAATAGCTATTATCAGGTATATTCTTAGTAAATTATTGTGCTGTTAAATTACTTAGAAAAATTCTGTCTAACGTGATTGGGTTTTAAGTGGGACCATTTGCGATCCCTCCAGTCTTTCTTGGGAATTTTACCTTGTGTGGGTTTTTTAGTACAATCATTTACACTTTATTCACCTACACAATAGTGCTCGAGATGAATTTGGTGGAAATTAACTCGAATTTCCACAACATAAATTTTAGATAAAATTGAGTGATTCAATGTACAAACTTAAATCTAATTGGTCAACTTCCATTGGAAAAAAAATTAAATTGCATTGAAAGTCTAAAAGTGACAGATAAATAAAATTTGGATTTTACTCAAAAGTAACAGATAAAAAGAAACGGATGAAGTACTAATTAGTAATTAAGTGTTACATTATTAATATATATGTTGACAAAATAAAGCATTAATTAGTTAATTAAGCTCATGAGTTGGCAATAGATATAAGTATTACCAACATTCGATTTATTTTTACCTTTTTATTGTATTTAATTTAACTCCAACTAATTTTTGTTGGATGTTCATTCAAATTTCCTGACTAAAAATCTATGTTACTCAATGACTTATGATATATTTTGAATATAAAAAAGGCAGAAATGGTCACCAAAATTAAAAATAATCTGTTGTTAAAACATAAAATAATTAGATAAGAAAATTGTTGCTAAAAATAAAAAGAACGGTTGCATCGAAGCCATTAGTAAAAGATGCCCAAACCATAGAAATTTTAATTTAGTGATGAATTGTACAAAGGCTCTAGCTGTGGGAGTAAAGTTAGCTTGAAGCCAAGCTTCTTCCATTTCAAATTCAAGTATATATATGTAAAATATAGTTAAAAGTTAGTTATTATTAAGTTAAAATGTTGTTATGCTTAATAATGGTTAATTGACTGTAGTTAGTTTTTGTTTGTCAGTTAGTTAATTTTTTTAGCTTAGTTGTTTTTCGTTTTTTTTTGTGCACACATTATATATTTGTTTATAAGCATTAAAACAATATGTAATTCTTTATCTTGTGATTAATGAGAAGTTAGTTATAGATTTACTTTCTCTCTCTAAGTTTTGTTGAGCTACTGGATTTTCTTTTTTCTTCTCCTTGAAATTGTTCATGGTATTAGAGCAACAAAGATCCATTTCTTAATTGTTGGAAATTCATTCTAATCTTGTGAATGAAATGGTGAATCAAGAGATTAGAGGAATGGAAGATCCATCGAAAAATGGTGGAAATGCAGGAGATAATTGATCAAGGATAACTACTATGGATTATATAGTGGATCCTCTGAGATAGCATAGCTCAAATCATCCAAGTATGATTCTTGTAGCTAATCCTTTAACTGGAAACAACTATATGAGTTAGAGTATGCCATTCATGAATTCTTAGGAGGTTAAAGATAAGTTAGGGTTCATTGATGGCTCTATTAGCATTCCAGAGAGTAATAATGAATATAAAAGGTTGAGCAAGGTTGATTGTATGACTAAACAATGGATTCTGAACTCTATGGCAAAAGAGATAGCATATTCATTCTAAAGTGTTTTGGGATAGGTTAGAAGAAAGGTTTAGGGATAAGAACAATAATCTTTAGTTATATAAAATTTAGAGAGAGATAAGCTTTATTGAATATGGAACTAATTCCTTAGCTGTTTACTATAATAAATTTGCTAAATGTTGGGATGAGATGAACATGCTCGAACCTTTGCCAGTTTGTAACTGTAATGGATGCAGATGTGACTTGAATAAGAAATTTGAGCTAAATGATATAAAGCAAAAGGTCCTGCAATTATTGATGGGACTAAATCAGTCTTATGATAATATTAAAAGTCAAATTCTTGTTTTTGGTCCTTTACCTAGTGTGGACAAAGTTTATTCCATGATCTCCAGGGTAGAAAAGCAGAAACAAATTCAAATGCAGCATTAAGAGTCTCTTGATGCATTTGTCTTAATGGCAAGAAGCACTACAAGAAAATTGGAAAATAGAGATGGAAAATAGAGACGGAAATTTTTCCGTCTCTATTTAGAGACGAAAATCAGTTTTTCGTCTCTAAATAGAGACGGAAAATTATTTCCGTCTCTATTTAGAGACGGAAAAATTTTCGTCTCTAATTTTCGTCTCTATTTATGGCGGGATCGATTCCCTCCAAAATTTGAGACCGAAAATAGAGACGAAAATTTTTTCCGTCTCTAAATAGAGACGAAAAATATATTTCCGTCTCTAAATAGAGACCGAAACAATTCCGTCTCTATTTAGAGACGGAAAAATATTTCGGTCTCTAAATTTAGAGACGGAAAGCAATTTCGGTCTCTAAATTTAGAGACGGAAAATAAATTCCGTCTCTAAATAGAGACAGAAAGTTTTCGGTCTCTATTTAGAGACGGAGTAATATTTGCGGTCTCTAAATAGATACCGTAAAAATTATTCTGTCTCTAAAAATAGAGACGGTAATTGATTTCCGTCTCTAAATATATAATTAGACATGTTAAAATAAAATAAAAGAAGAAAAAAGAAATAGAAAGGGGGAGGCAGAACACGGAAGAGAGGGAGACCGAAAGAGAAAGAAATTGGAGAGAGAGGGAGAGGGAGCGGCGGAAGGCTGCCGGTGACCACTGCCGGCGACTGGGGTGGCGATTGGACCGACACACGCAGCCGCACCGTTCCCGTAGCGTTCTCCTCCGATTCACCGCAACGCCGTTCCAGGAGAGCGAGAGAGGAACCGGAGCTTCTCTTGCGTTTTCCGGTGAGCTCCGACGGCGAGAGGCGACACGAGCGGTGCGACTGGACTCACGGCGGCAAGGCGAAGCTTCCGGTGGCCGTGGAACCCCCTCAATCGCCGGCGACGAGCAGATCGGAGAGGGAGAAAACCGAACCTACCGATGACGATTCCGGCGAAATGGAGGTCTCTCTATATATATTGATTTATTATAACATTATTATTAAGTAATAAAATAGTCATTATCTATAATTTCAGTGCTAAACGGACCCTAAGTAACTGAAATCGTTTTTCTCTCTGAAGTCCCTTTCCTGCCTATCTCAAATTCCTCACAAATAATCCCTAATTTCCAAAGCTAATCACGATGTCCAGATCCATCCTATCTCAAAGTTAAATTTTGTCTCATGTCTTGCTCTGGTTTTTGATTTAGCTTAATTTTAATTTTGTATTTACAGATCCTGAAGATTTGCTCCTTTAAGCTTGAGTTCTAAATGTATATTTTATGATTTAGAACAGGATGAGAAATTGAGAACAGAACAATTTCTTACCAATTTCGATTGTGCTTCTGAAATTCTTTGTGTTCTTGGTTGTATTTTACAATCTATTTGAATTTTTTTGTATTATTTTATAATCTCTGTTCTCAGTTGTATTTTATTTCAATGCAGAATAAGCTTCCTTCCGATGGTCTTGGTGACTCCGGCGAAGCTCCGGCTACCGCGAAAAGACCCAAAATGTGCAAAAAAACCGGTATGTGGCCACCAAAATTACTTTTCAAGTGATTTTTCTCATAAAAAAATATATATATATTAAGAATGATTTTTACTAAACACAGGATGTGAACTATATGTTTGTGGATTTTTGTTGGATTTTTGGCAGTGTTGTTATAGTTGCTAAATTAAATGATAAATTTGGCCACATTAATTGAGTAATTAGTTTACATTAATGGAATTCTATTTTACTAATGTTATTTTTATGCTCATGGCTAGTTTGAAAACTATATATCAATCTTAGAGAATCAGATTTGCATTGGTTGTTTTTAGGTATGCAAATGCTCTTATTTTTGCCTAATATTGTGGTTGTTTTTCTTATTTTATTTCATTTTATTAATAAAACTAAGAATATGGCTATGTTTGGTTTTTAGAAGATGAACAAATATCATTTAAAGCAATTCCATGTCTTCAAAGTTTAGTTTCTTTGAGTTTCTTTTCTTATTATTATTTTGACTAGTATGCTTGAAGGAGTTGCTTTTCTTGTTTTAATGTTTAGTGCCTTATATTGGTTTGGTTGATGAACATAGAAGAGCTATATATTATTCAAATTATGTTTCTTGAGAATAAGATTAAAGCATAAGTTTAAAAGTGACAGTTTTTGGTTTCAAAAATGATTTCAAGCTAATTGAGACTATTAAATGCTGTCACACTATTTGCAGTTTTTGGCTCAAGAGAATTTATTTTATTGCCTTGAAATGTTAATTGATTGTTAATATGAATAAAAATGCCTTTTATTGTTAGATGACTTGTTAATTGGCTTGGATTCATAAATATTAGTTTACGGTAATGAATTGATCTTGAATATATTGTGGTCTAGTATCTTTTGTTGAGAAATTCGAATATTGGGAATAGCTATAATAAACGATACTGTATTAATGAAATATCACTTTAAGGGATAAATTTACAACTATTGGTGATTTTATCCGTTAAATTTAGATGTTTGATGTGAATGGGTAAATTTCTTATTACAATGAGTTTGTTGTGGAGTTGCGATTGGTTGATATTTTATCGAAATGTTAAAATTGCTAATGTTTGACAGGGGGATAGGGACCCGTATAGGGGGAACTCTGTCCGTTTTTTTACAAAATATTTATGATTTTAATTTAGGAAAATGAATCATTATGTAAAACTAATTAGGGATTAAACCGAAATAGTAGACTAGAGAATTGAGTTCAAATTAAATACTAATTTTGACCTTATTATTTTTTCTAAGCAGTTTAATATTAATGAGTAATATGGACAGAAGTTGGAGACGGTCGGCGTACTAATGAGATCATTGAGCTACGCGGTACGGTCGGCGTACTAATGGACCGTATCAATATGCTGGAGGACTTCATTAGCCGTAGATTACCTGCTGACCCGCAAACACCGTCTGCTAATCGTCCGCATTCTCCTCCATCTTAGTTATTATTTTTAGAATTTTTATCTTTTTTTATTTGTAATCTCGCTATACTTTTTATATATTAATACATTCAATAATACAATATTTTCATAATTATTTATTGTTTATTTAATTTTTTTCATTATATAAAATTAAGAATAATTTAAATTTAATATTATTTATTTTTAATATATAAAAAAAATTCAATAAATTAGAGACGAAAATTCATTATATAAAATTAAGGAATATTTAAATTTAATATTATTTATTTTAATATATTAAAAAAAATTTCAAAAAAAAATAGAGACGGAATTGATTTTCCGTCTCTATTTTTAGAGACGGAATTGAGTTTCCATCTCTAAAAATAGAGACGGAATCGTTCTTTCCGTCTCTATTTTTAGAGACCGAAATGCTCCTTCCGTCTCTAAAAATAGAGACGGAAAGCACTATTCCGTCTCTATTTTTAGAGACGGAAACGTTCCTTCCGTCTCTAAAAATAGAGACGGAACATTTTGGTCTCTAATTTTTAGAGACCGACGAAATAGAGACGGAAAATTTCCGTCTCTATTTTCAATTAGAGACGGAATTCCGTCTCTATTTTTCGTCTCTATTTTTCAGATTTCTTGTAGTGAAGTCAGACTGTGGGAAAAGGCAATTAGAAGAATAAATAAGACAAGTATTGTGAGTATTGCATAACTAAAGGACATGAGAAGGACACATGTTTCAAAATTCATGTAAGGACCAAAAATAACCCCTAGCCGTGATAAGACATGCTCTTGGTGAAATAAGAACCGAATGTGCATGAATTAGTAGCGAATTTATTGAAAATGACATAACTGTCATTCACGCAAAAGAATTCAGCAATTGCGGTAACTTGTTAACTTGTTAAATTATGGCAAATTTGTATAGATGAAATTGATTAGTGGGCCAATGTATGAAGTAAGATTCAAGTATATGCTAATTTTTAATTAAAGAAAAAAGATAAGGATTAAAAAGGAATTTACAAGAACAACTAATAGGAGGATGACATTCAATTCTTCTAGAAAGTGAAAAGTGACTCATATATATATATAGATAGAGGGATGGAGGTCGGCCACATCTAGGCTCAAAATTCAGCCATTTTCCTATTCTGTCCTCTCATGTCTCCTTTATCTAGTTTGCATCTTAAGGGCATATGTGAATCAAGTTAAAATCCTAAGGAATTAAGGAGAAGGGAGCAGCAAAAGCAAGTGATGGAGAAGGTGGGAGCAAAATAGGCTTAAATAAGTGATTTTGTACACTAAACAAGGTTTGGGAACTTTCCATCCTTCGTGTGTCTGTTTGTAATGTTTCAGGGTGTGAATTATACTTGAATGAATATGGAATTGATGCTAAAGTGTAGAATTGAGGTGATTGTATATGAAATGGAGAGAATAAGTCATCAAGGTTTACTTAGTAGAAAATATACCTTTAGGTTCACTGGAACCAGTTCGATTATTTTGACCATATCTCAACTTATAGACCTCCAAATTGAGTGATTCCAATTGGAGAATTTTCTTAAGACCCAGACCTTCAAATATTATGAGAAACTTTAGCTTAATTATACTTTTAAGGCCTTCAAAATCAGGATTGAAAGTAAAGACCTGATTCTGCCCCTTCAATTGGAGCAGTTGTTGTTCCTAAAGGCTTATATCTTAAGATACATGTCCAAAATGAGTGATTTTTATGTCATTTGAAACTTAAGACATAGATACACATTTTTTATAAGAAACTTTGGCTGAACCATGAAAATGTCTAGACAACATGAACCATAAAATTGGTTCTATTGAACTCTATTTTAGGGTTTTTCAGCAGTGTTACACGGCGATAAGGGATTCCTGACCACCGTGTAACCTTTTTGTCCACCATGTAAACGGCTACTAGATTACCCATACTTGTTTTAAAATCATCTTGCACGGCAGTCAAGGATTCCTGACCGCAATGTAGATCACCCTCTGATTAGAGTGTAGCTATTTTTGCCCTCTTTGTAGAATTTTTCCTCACCGTGTAATTGGATTCTGCCTCAACAGAACTAGAATTCTGTCATTTTACACGGTGGCCAAGGCTTTTTAATATCCGTGTGACCTCTAGTTTTTAGCGTATAATGTGAGTTTTTCTCAACCGGAAGTTCTCAAAATTTGCCCAATACATGTTTATACATATAAAATGAATATATACATGATTGGTGTAAGAGATCATATGAAAATAATGGGATGAATATGTGATTTGGATAAAGAAATTGTATGTGTATATTGATAAAAATGTGGCAAGCTTTGTTCAAATCCCGTTGATTTACACATACCCATACTTTGCCCTTCTTCTTGGCTACCGTAAAGGGCCAAAAGACTGATACGCAAAGTTAAGATGTGTGGACAAGAAAGAAGCTAAGAAGGTCATGGAAGAAGTTCATGCTGAAATCTGCAGAGCCCATATGGAAGATAAAATGCTGGCAAAAAGGATCATGAGACACGGACTCTATGGATTTACAATGAATACAGATTGCTCGAGCTTGGGGAATAGACATCATAGGGGAAGTGCGCCCTACGGCCTCTAATGGACATAGGTTCATCATAGTTGCTATCGCCTAATTCACCAAGTGGGTAGAAGCCAAGTCCTTCAAGAAAGTCGATGCTCGGGATATGGACAAGTTCATCGAGAGGAATCTGATATGTCGATGTAGTCTCCCGCACCACGTTGTGTCCAAGGACGGGGGGCAATTTTTTGCTAAAGCTAAGAAGGTGCTCCAGAAGTATGGCACTGAGTATTATAGATCCTCTCCATATCGCCCTCAAGCCAATGGGAAGTTGAGGCGGCCAATACGAACGTTAAAAAGATTTTAGATAAAATGGTTCAGAACTACAAGGGTTAGGCAAAGAAATTACCTTTGGCATTTTAGGGCTATAGAGCCATCATCAGAACCTCTACGAGAGCCAATGCCTTATTCCTTGGTGTACAGGATGGGAACAGTGTTGCCTGTTGAAGTGGAGCTCTAGCCATTAGGGGTAATTATGGAAGCCCGAATTTTGAAAACTGATTGGGTGCAACAGCGATTACTGCAGTCGAACATGTTAGACAAGAACAGGTCACAGGCTTATTATCATCACCGGATCTATCAGAAAATACTTGCTTCATCACTTGCAAAGAAAGTTAGAAAGCACTCGCTGAAAGAGAGAGATTTAGTCTCCAAGCAAATGAGACCAGATGTTCCGGGCATACGAGGTAAATTTAGGCTAATATTAGGAAGCCCATTTGTTCTGAAAAAAAGCTGTTGTCCAAGGGAGCAACGATTCTGATAGACAGTGGTGGAAATGAATTCGAAGAACCAGTCAGTACCGATAGAGTCAAGAGGTTCCATGGTTAAAGACTAAAAATCAAAAGAAGAGAATAAAAGCCCCACGGGTTAAAAACTAAAAAAAGGCGACCTTACTAAAATTGGGCGCCTTATCAAGATGAATATCGAAAAAAGGCATCCTGAGCAAAAATTAGAGGCTTGAGAGAAAATGTCCAATCAAGAAAATCCGAGAGGGCTTATTCGAAATAGGATTTTAGATGCTTTCAAGATCCATTCTGAGATTAGATGTAGTTTTGCATTTTGAATCTATGTTGAATAGTGATCATGTGTAGAGAAAGTATACTGAAATGTACACAATTTTGCATAAAGATAGAAAACAAAGGCAATTCAACTCACGTGTTCATTATTTTCTAGTTCTTTTATAAAAAGAGAAACATCGTTCATTATTGAATGCATCTAATCTAAATATCTATGCTCTGCTACTGCTTTTGCCGGCCAGATGTCTAGGTCAATGGGCCTTGTTATCAACCGCGAGACTGGGTCCCCACATCTTGTATGCACTTGTAGAAGCAAAGGGTCAATCTCCAATCAGTGATATAACAGTCTTTGCAAGCAGCTATGTCCGAATGATATGGTACTTGGACGTAAAGTCAAAGATGAAGGACCACCTTGAAAGGATAGAGGATGCCTCACAACATCTTGAATCCCTCCGAACTATTAAACATAGCGGGCAGTAATGTAGAAGGTAGCCTCACGAATCCCACACAATAGGGCACATCTTAAAGAACCATCCAAAGTCATAGCACGAGGGAGGAACCAGGGGCACATGAAGCTGATATCCTCATCTGCTGCCTCACTCAATCTAGTAGCACCTTCGTTGGGAGATGCAAACGAATACAACCGCTGCCGGGGAAGGAAATGCCTCAACGGGTAACTACTGATTACCCTAGGGGGTGACCTGGATAGTAGTTTTAGCTCTTTCTTATAGCCCCACCTGAAGGACAAGAGAAAAAAAAAAGAGAAAAAAGACCGTTAGAGATGAACCGTGACTGGCTTTCTAAGCAAAAGTTAGGCCGAAGGGCAGGGTGAAAACCTACAAATAGGCAGTCTGCCCTACAAAAAATAAAATGAATAAAAGCAGCCGGATTGGGTTGGGTCCATTTCAGGCAAAAATTAGGCAAAGGGTTATGTGAAAATCCCTAAAGGGATGCATTTCCCACAAAGAAAAGCTAGTGTGAAAATTCACAAGGGACGCACTTCCTTTAAAACAATGACTTCAATGCTTGCAACGATAAGGCGGTATTACTTCAGATGATCTCGCTTCAGGCTAATAATGCATAATTCAGGGCATGAGTTAGAATCCTGGGACGAAATGCAGTACGTCTCATAGCAAAAGACGTATGCTCATTGACCGAGGGGGGCAAAGATGCACACCTGACGGTTCTCTCTGAAAAGTTTACGGGTCAGATTCCCTAAGCCAAGATGACATTTCTAGATCCTCAGGGGGCATCATACAATGCGAGCGGCCAAGCCATATCGTCAACGGATCCTTAACCACTCAGGACATGATCTATCCATTTTTGCATGCATTTCATACAATTCTTTAGCAGACATCTGCATATGACCATTTACACTTGCATGCACAATCTCTTGTATATATTCCTGTGCACACAGCTTTGCAGGAAATGTCCAAATGAAGGCCACACACGCAAAAGCTGGTCAAGGACAGTTTCAACTCAACATTAACATTCACCCGAGCAAGGTGAAGTTTACTCAGGTTCAATTTTTTCGATTCCTCTTAAAAGGCAAATCTCTATTTCCTGTATTTTAAAGTCTGGAGCAGACTCGGCGCATCACCATCAGAGGATAGCCCCTGCACTTTGTTTTGTAGTCTTGTCAGCGACTCGGTGCAATTATTTTGTAGTCTATTTAACGGCTCGGTGATATTCAACACCTGCACTTTGTAGTCTTGTTAGTGACTCGGTGCAATTACTTTGTAGTCTATTTAACGGCTCGGTGATTTTTAACACCCTCACTTTGTAGTCTTGTCAGCGACTCGATGCAACCACTTTTTAGTCTATTTAACGGCTCGATGATATTCTGGAGCAATCGCACTTCGTAGTCTTGTTAGCGACTCGGTGTGATCCGGAAGGATAACTTTCAAATCACAACATTGTTCTCCAGGGAGCAGCTGAAAAGAGGCAGTCTCAGGTACGTGTCTCTTTCCTTTCTCTTAATTTTGGCTCACCTAGGTACCCATGCACTAGCCTCCTCAAAATTTGGGGCAACTGCAGACACCGGGTCCCCAGGCAGCCCAGATCAGGATTACCTAGTGATGAAATTAATTGTGCCTGTTTATAGGCAAAGAAAAAGTTGAAAGTGATAGTTTTCTTGTCAATATTGATTTTTTTTAAAAAAATTGTGTTTTTAAATAAATTTTTTGTATTTTAAGTTAAAAAGGGGGTTTTGAAATGATAGTATTTTTTGTCAAAATTATTTTAAAAAAAAAAATCGACTGTCGGCAGAGCGCGGGCATCCCTCGCCCGCGGGTAGCGACCGCCCGTCGCGCACACCGATGGGCGTCGCTCGCCCCTGCCATGCGCACAGCGGCCCCCGATGCCCCTTGTGCATTTTCTGGCCCAAATTTATGTTTTTCTTCCATTTTTTTTAGAATTTAATTTTTAAAACCTTTTTTCTTCTAATCTTTCAAATTCTTCAATTTTTTTGTGATTATGGGAATTAATTTGATTTAATTTTTTCAACAAAAAATCTAATTTTTGAGAGGTATAAAAGGATTTTTGGAGGGAATTTTAGGAGGATTTTTCTTAAGAAAATTTTTCTTCTTCTTTTTCAAAAACAAATTCTCCAAATATTCTAATTTAATTTTCTAAGTTAATTCTTGAGACAAATAGATAAGTATGCTTATTTAGGGAATTGGTACAGCTGCTTCTGTGGGCCCCGTTTGGGTCTTTATCTCGGCCCCGTTTGGGTCTATAAGATGTTTAGAGACTTCGGTTTCTTCTGTTACCTCCGGGTATATAATGTTTTCAGACTTATATCTCTATATGCTTCCAGTACTGTGTCTAATCTGTACTTCTGTACCCATATCCACCTCTAATGTATATTCAGGCTAGTTTATGTCGTTATTTAATTAAGTTGTATAGTGATATGCTCTTTTGAAAAGCTTATTATGCTTGAATTCATGCTCAGGGTTATGTCATGCATATATTATTGATAAGTGTGCAAATATAGTGATTGTATACATGTATAGTCATATGTATAGATATGTGAATTGTCATGTTACATTTGAGATGCTTAAGCTATTGTTTTACATGCTTAGTATGTGTGGATAAATGTTATTGTAATTTGAGCATGTTGTTTATTATATGGTCTATTTGTGACTTCGTTCGAAGTCTTTTGCTTTTGTTCCTCTCCACTAAGCGTTATCGCTTAGAACAGACGTTTTTCCTGTGTAGGTGGCAGGTACGTTTCGGAGTTGGGCATCTGCAGGTTTTGGCCATTAGGAGTTTGAGCTATTTGGAGTTGTCTTTGTTTTGTTGTTCTTCTTGTAGCTTTAGGTAGCCAAAGTTTTGTATATGTAATAGTTGCTTTTGTTATGTAATAAGAATATTTTTGTAAGTTATTTGTATATATCTATGTATAGATATTTAAGGATGCTTCTGTAATTTTGATGATTATTTATGAGATGTAAGTAAGTTTATTGTTATATGTATATTGTTTTTGCTTCCACTTCAGTTATATGTTTATGTGCATTTGTGTGCGTTAGGGGTGTGCATCGGTCGGGTTCAGGTCAACCCGAACCGAACCCGAATAACCCGAAACCTGAATTTGCAAGAAATTTAACACCCGAACCGACCCTAACTCCTTATAGGGTCCCGAACCGAATAACCCGAAATATTTAAGGCTCCGAACCGAATAACCCTAATTACCCGAATTTTATTTTATTTTTTTTAATTAAACCTAATTAAACAATATTATGAAAACTAATAAATACATAATTAACATATTAAATATCTAATTAATATATAGTCACCATATAACATGAAAAATACATAATTAAATACCTAATTAACATATAACTACCTAATTAATTAACATATAATATGAAAAATACATAATTAAATACCTAATTAACATATAACTACCTAATTAACATATAATATAGTAACCATATAATATAAAAAATACCTAATTAATATATTCACCATCTTAAAATGTCCAAATATTACAACAAATTAATAACCCAAATAATATAACAATTAATAATCCAAATATTACAATAAATTTGGTTCGGTTCGGTTCGGGTTGTTCGGTTTTATATTAATTTTCACCCGACCCGACCCGAACCCGAAATTTTACAAATCTCCACACCCGAACCGAACCGAATTATCCGAATAACTATTCGAATTTATATTTCGGTTCGGGTTATTCGGGCCAGTTCGGTTTTTGCACACCCCTAGTGTGCGTAGCGCTCCGATATCCTCCCAATGGGTATTGAGGTGTTACATCTTTAGACCCAAATTTTCATTTTAATTGATTTCTTTTCCTCAATCAAACCCTTTTCTCATTTGGATTTTCTTCTTCTTCACAATCCAAAGCTAAATTGCTCTTCTATAGGTCAAGAGTTCTCATTTGGATTTTCTTCATCTTCACAATCCAAAGCTAAATTGCTCTTCTATTGGTCAAGAGTTGAGTATACACGTGGCAAATGAGTTGGATTAGTCCAAAGTAGATAACATATGACATGGATTATATCCTTTAATCCATTAGCGATGTTACCTTTTCATTTTCCAAAAAAAAAAAAAGCAAACGAATTTAAAAATAAAATTGGATAAAAAAAATCTATTTTTAATAATTTAAAGAAAAAAATGTCATTTACCCTTTTCATAATTTAGATTGACTCTAACTACACATAAATTCAAAGTGTGTTTGACGGGGACTAGCTAATTCTTACACTACGCGGGAGGTTGTGATTAATTTAGGATGGAAAATATATATGTAATGAAATTTATTCTCTTGTAGATGGGGATAAAACGCAGCAATACAAAGAAAAGACAATGTCATAGTTAGCAAGCAATAAAAAATTAGCAAACCTCCGTCAATTAATAAAAAATAGCATATTATAATTAAAATAAAATAAAATAACATTATTTTACACGTTTATCCTTATTGGTATTTGACAGTATCCATTATCAATTGGACCTGATTTCTTTGAGTCCAAAGTTGAGCTCCGAGCAAATATCTAAGCCCATTTGTCTATCACCTCATGGGCGATTTGAGTTGACTGATAAGGTCATGTCCTGCTATGTCCATTGACACAGTTCACTATCTATTCTATAGCCCGTACTGTTTAGGTCTATTTCCTCCAGCATTCGAGTATGTTTACAAGTAGATCTCCAATATACACTATAAACAGCATAAAATACACAAAAATCAGGTATTGAATCCTGAGAATTTCTCTTTCTAAAATTTGCTCTCTCTAAACTTTATTAATTTAAGCCTTAGAGTGCTCATACTTGGTCCGATAAAGCCCTTCTTATTTACAAATCTAAATTATTCTAGATGATTCGATCAGATACTTCCATCAAGAGCTCCTTCATTTTTTATTTTTCAAAATTTATCAGTACTTAAAAAAGATTAATCTAAAGTAGGGCCAGACACAATATATTATATATATACTATAAAGGGAGTCCAAAATTTAAATACAATAGAACATTAAGAAACTTTTAAACTAAATCCAATAAACTTTTAAAAGTGGTGATGAGAACAACAAAATTGAAAATAAAAAAACTAAAAGATAAATAGCAAGGCGATTAGAATTTAAAAGTATGGTCATTGACCTCCCAAAAAAATTTACTAAATTTATTGAATTGTTCCGAAAGATCAAAATTGCCAGTTATCAATGAAATTTTTTATTGGCTTTCTATAAAATATTCATTCGAATGAAAAATCTTCGCTAATTAACCCTCAAAGTGATCGCCAGTAGGTTAAAAAAATATTAGCGACGGATATTTTCGTCGCTAAATTCCGTCGCAAAACAATAGTTTTAGTAAGAGATGTAAAAAAAGAAAATTTGCGACGGCAAAATCCATCGCTAATTGAACTTTAATATTTATTATTATTACTATTATTATCATTATTTGCAATTTAATTTTTTTATTATTATTATTATTATTATTATTATTATTATTTGCAATTTAATTTTGTTATTATTATTATTATTATTATTATTATTATTATTATTATAACATTCAAAATTTAGTTTATATAAATAACAATTCTCTAGTATCATTATTTTAAAAAATATAATTTAATAAATGTACATTAAATTATATAGTACTTAAAAAGTACTTAGAAAAACAAAATTATAAAATAACTCATCATACAAACAAACAATTCAACCAATCTTTTTCTTATATATCTTATATGCTTCTAAAGTTCTTATCATAAATGTGCATTAATTAGTAACAAGAAAATTCATAATTATCATAAATGTGCATTAGTAAAGTAATTTATAGTAGCTAAAAATCCATAATTATCAAAAAAAAAAAAATACAAGAGGATTTTTCGAAAAAAAAAATTAACAAGTTGCACTATGCAAATTCCACAAGCTTGCCATTATCCCCCCTAGGTGTTCCTCCATACTCACTGCAAATCCTTCTTTCAAGAGGGTTAGGATTGTCCACATTTCCTGCCTAAATTAGTAAAATTAAAATAAACAACATTCCATTATCACACTATTATTGTTTACAAAACCTTTCATTTTCTCTTATAAGTACAGCGAAAAACAGCATTGCACAATCACACTATAATCCACTTAAAAACCTTACCCTAAAAAATAAGTTCCTACTTAAGGTTGTTATTAACATCAGAGATTCATCACAGACATGCTCATCCATGTACTTGAGTAAGATAAGTCAGGAAATTCAGGACTTTTTTTTTTATTTTTGGTGTTAAATTTAACAAAAATTGACAAAATGGGACTACAGTAAAGATATTTGTGGTTTTAGTGTGTCGAAAATCGGCATCACGGAATGATGGTTTTCGTGTGTCAGAAATCGGCACATTCTTATGTCAATTTCTGACAACAATGTGCTAGAAATTGGCACTTTAATGTGCCGGTTTCTAACACTTGTGCCAAAAACCGGCACACTAAAGTGCCGATTTCTGGCACATAAATTGGCCACTGCAGCTTCTTCACGTGAAGCTGCAGTGGCCCAACTTGAAATTTGAAAGTTTTATTAATTTTTTTTTCTCCTGGTGTATACTTAACGTGTCCTTCCCTCTTCTTCAAACATTTTCATTTTCCTATCTTTACATTCATTATTTGTTTCTCTCTTACAATTCATCCATTCTACTTTCCAAATTGGTCTCCAATCTAATTTCTATATAGTACGCATAATATCGAAGGTAATATTATTAGTATGCAATTTGTAATTTTCTTAAACAAAATTTATAAATTATATTAATCGTATAGTAATGATCCATGTGCAGGTGTTGATAATTTTGAAGGGTATTTAACAATTTCGACATTAAAGATATGCGGTAGTTAATATTTATTTAAAAAAAAAAACTTTGAGATTAAGTTTGAAGAATGAATACTGAAATAGTTAATTACAAGAATATAAATTAATTGTTATAAATAATTGTTAATATAAACAAATAATCTATTGAAGATAAATTAATCGAGTGTGGACTAAATATTTTGTTTAGATCATAAATATGTCAATAATAGTTTATGATATTTGTGCATATAATGTAGGGAAAAATGTCGAATCCAATAACTTTTATAATTCATACAAGAGGATAATCGATGTTCGGTGTATCTGGTTTTAATTATGATGCTTCAAACCCATCAGCTAAATCAAGGAGAATGAAACTCAGTTATAAACCGACATTTGCCGAATTTATTCACAAATTATCAGTCAAATTGGAATTATCTGCAGAAGTAAGAATTTGTAAGGTGATATATAAGTGTCCAGTTTACAGTCAGGGGTCAATTTCCTAGGCCACAATGGATATAGTCGATGACGAGGATATTGATCAAATTTATGAAAATTTTAATATATTTTCTGGATATAGTATTGTATAGCTAATAGTTATAACAGAGGAAATTGTAATTGCCGATCGAGAAAATGCCTTGAATAATTTTAATGAGATGGGTACTGCTGGAGAAACAGGGTATGTACCAAATGTGGACGAAGAAAATGAATTCAGTGGTAATACACAGTATCCAATAGTTAGTCAGACCGAGTTTTGTACACAGTTTGAGGCTCCAACAGAATGTGAAAATAATGATGAAACAGGAACAATAGATGCAAGTCCGGTTAGAGAGTTAAAGGTTCCAAATGAAATGAATTTCGGGTCATATGATTCTATTGAACGTGCAGATATTACAGGCGATGATACAAATAAACCTATAGTTGAAGGTGCCAATAATGGATATTTTTCCCCTAGTTGTGACCCAGAAGATGATGATGAAGAAATAGACTGCGATGAGGTGGAGGCAGAAAATTTGGCAAAAGGAGATGATCATGTTATTCCAAGTAGTTCAATTCAAGTGACAGAGGGCCTTCAGAATCTGCACCTGAATGAGGAAAGAGGTCGAGCCAGTGGGCAGTCAAATATTTCACAGTTTCAGTTTGCATCTGTTCACCACACATCTGTTAATTTTGCTGAATCTGAGATTAATATGTATAATAATTTCCCAATGGTAAGATGGGACGGGGTTTCGGAGTTATGCGAAGGATTGTCTTTCAAATCGAAAGATGAAGTGAAGGCATGCATGAATAAATTCTCCATCCTTAATAATGCTTCGTATAAGGTTGTACAAGAATGTGTTGGTTTCTGACACACGAAAACCGGCATTCCGTGCTGCCGGTTTTCGACACCCCAATATCACAAATATCTTTACTGTAGCCCCATTTTGTCAAATTTTTGTTTTAAAAGTTAACCCCAAATATAAAAAAAGCCCAAAAATTCAAGTATCAATATGTGCAGATCATTATTGCAAAATCCACAATTATCTAAATACAAGAAAAAAAAAACTAAAAAATGTTCCTTTTGCAAAGTAAAAGTTCAAGGACTTGAGATCATGCCATGAAATGTGAACTAGTAAGCCTCCTGCCTTTCCAAATAACCAACCATACAAAAGAAGATGCACATACATGAAGTACTGCAACAAACAGAAAGGCCTATAAGCACTAAAAAGAAAATCATTCCCTTTTACCTTTTTCTAAATATCTTAAATTCTTAATATTTGTTTATGATCATATCATGTAAATAATTGCAACTCCATTACGATTTGTTATTGTAGCCAGAAAAAAAAATCTTTAGCTACTGCAAATACCATCTAAATTTCAGGAAATTTCTTAAATTCTCATTCTATGATGCTTTTACTCATCAGCAGTAATTCCTCGTCAATATACAGGAAACATGCAAAAAAATTTTGCCAAGCCTAAAAGATTGTTAAAACTATAGCATAGACAACTTGATATATTGGGTGGGTTGCTAAAACTAACTTGTCTTGCTTTAAGTTAGAGAAATAAAATGAAATGTAAGACTTTTACTAATTAAATTGGCCAATCAGAAATTTTAGGTTAGAACTTAGTTTCGGAAAACTTGAGTTTAATAATCTACCACAACGAAAACAAAGCAATAACAATTTCCTAGGTTGTTTAGAATCAGATGACTGAATGAATGAAAACCCATTTCCACAAACGTGGTTAGAAAAGTTAAGCACCCAAAAGCCACATAGCAAGGTAATTTTAATAAGACAATGTGATATTAGGAGTTTGAATTCACCCACTAACAAACTATCAGTTTACAGTAACAAACCAGCTTCAATAAAAGGAAAAAGACCATGGGCATCCAAATAAAATTAATATATTAAGAATGACCTAGGAATAAATTGTTATACACAAGAACACATAATTTTAATGAATCAAATGAATACTTTTTAACTACAGACAATATTTCTATGGTGGCAAAGTCAATATGGCATTAACATATTACCAAATAAAATCACAATCACAGTAGTAAACATGGCTCAAATTCATGTATATGCATATCAATTTACATAGTACCAGCAAAGAGAGCTAGGAATTGGCATTAAAGAATAAAGACCAAGACAAAAACATTCAACCATCTCACGAACTAACAAGTATAACTTAATTTCACTTGCTACCCAAGAGACATTTAAGAGTACAACAAAATTCTAAACAATTTAGGCATAAGAATTTTATCAGATTTTCTGCTAAAAGTACACAATTTCCAAACAGATAATCCAATTAAGCACCATGAAATCAGATCCTCTAACAATATTTACACACTCACTCACATACAAACATATATACACACACGTATATATTTGGTACATTCCTTTAACAATATTTAAAGATGCAAAGACTATGGCATTTCAGAAGAACTTCAAGCTGAACCTAGAACTTAAATGAAAAAATTCTTAGGAAAATAAAATTAAAAAAATTTCAACTGGTGTGAAAGTTCAAGAACACATAAATAGTACAAATACAGAAAAAATTAATCAGGTCCAAACCAACATAAAAAAAAATACACAACAAATATACAACATAAATGAAAACAAATAAATAAAAAATAAAAATACATGAAAAAAGTAAATAGAAAAAAAAAAAAAGAAAATTGGTGATTTACTTGTGCAAGACAGCAGCGACGTCCACAGGAGCGGTGACAGGCGACAGGCAGCAGAAGCTTGCGGCGAAGGAGGGAGCACATCTGGCGCGCAAAGGAGCCTTCCCAGATCTGGTGCGCGGTGAGAGGGGGCAGAGCAATCGGCTAGATCTAGCGCTCGGCGAGAGGGAATTAAGGGGAAGTCAGAATGGGGACGCTGGGGTGCGGGGCGAGCGGCAGCGGCGAAACGGCGAAGCCGGAGGTGGGGTGGCTGAGTAGATCTAGATCTGCTCTCTCTCTCTCTCTCTCGCTTCCCTCCTCTGTTTGTATTCCCCGTTTTCCCTTTTCTTTCTTATCTTTTAACTCTTCTTCATTAACTCAAAATAGATCTAGACTTAAGTTATTTTTATTATTTTTTTTTGTTAGTTGGCTCTTTATATATATATATATATATATGTGTGTGTGTGTGTGTGTGTGTGTGTATATATATATATGTATGTGTATATATATATATATGTGTGTGTGTGTGTGTGTGTATTGACACAACGAAAGACGTAACAAAACAAAATTAAAAACCTCAATAATAAATCTGTGATTATCCTTTGCCAAAATTTTAACAAATAAATCTATTTATAGAGTTAAAGCAAATCCTAAATAAACTAAACAGAAAATTACAAAAAAAAAAAACCTGAATAAAAACTTTAACTGGTCCGAAATAGCTCAAGACAATTTAATTTGAGCTTGTCACATGCGGATATGGGTTTTATCCCATAAGAAATGTAGATCGCACAAATCACTTCGTTTTGATATGTTGTGGCCCCTATAACTCAATCCGAGTCAAAAGTTATGACCCTTCAAAATTTTCGATTTTTCCAGCCGGTTGAACCAGTCCAAGAAACATTCCACAATCTGCTCCGCATCATATATACAAACATACTCATATTTATTTACTTATTTAGCTATAATTAAATATATTTAATTTTATAGATTGCAAAGAAAATTTTGGGTTTTTTTTTTTGTAGTGGTCGAAGTTATTAATTCAAAACTCAAAAATAGTATCAACACATATTTCTTAATAAATTTTTTTATTAAAAGTAATTTTAGTGCATCCATCTAATATTTTCATTAAATTTTTAAATAATTGAATATTAAAAAATTTATTTTAGACAAATTAAAATTCATGTGTAAAACAAAAATATTAAAAATAATTAATAATTATAAGTATGTATGCATACTTTTATTAATATTATAATCAATTTTACCTACAAAATAGCGATTGATTTTGGTAATATGTTAAACTAAACTTGTTTTCGCTAAAAACACTTGAGTTAGTGATGGAATAGTGATTGATATTTCCGTCGCTAAAAAATTTTAAAATTTTAAATTTTTTTAGCGACGGAAATATCAGTCACTATTCCATCGCTAACTCAAGTGTTTTTAGCGAAAACAAGTTTAGTTACTAAATCCGTTGCAAATAAAGTCGCTAAAATTACCTTTAAATTTAGCGACTGATATTGCCGGCGTTATTTTAGCGACGAATTTTTTTGTTGCTAAATTAGTTGCAAAAATTAGCGACAAATTTTTTGGTCACTAAATAGTCAAAAAAAAGCGCTATAAATTGCCGCCAAAATTTTACGACTGTTTTTTATTTTCGTCACTAAAATTGGAAAAATGATATTTCACGACTAATTCTGAATTTTGTCGCAAATCCATCGCTAATTAGTGATGAAAAAGTGTCTGTTGCTAATTTGAGTTTTTTTTTGTAGTGAAAGATTTTCTTTTTTCATCCAAAATTAAAATCAACACGCGGTTATCTTTTTATTATTATTATTTTTAAGAAAAGCAAATTAAATTATCCTCATTAAACTAGGAAAAAAGAAAAACAAAATAGAAAGAGGCAAAAATTGGCAGTGAGAAAGCTGGCGGCATCCTTGTGGTCAAATCAGCACCAGAAGGCTCACTCTAGGTGAGGCGGCCAAGTACATGAGAAAAAATCTAAAAATGTCTCGAACCTGAAATAGTAATTTTATTAAGGGATCCATAAGGTGAAAGGCAGAGGTCAGAGTTCTTCATCATGTTCGAGAATTTCGAAAGAAGAGCTGAGAGTGATTGACCTCTCACTTAAGGCACACATGCTATATGTGTGATGCCGACACCTAAGAGACTTTGACTCCTCCCTTCGAGAAGCTGTCTAACTACGATGTATTATGCAGATTGACCTCAATCCCAACTCTCCAATCCATCTTTCATATATACGATATGACTTCGTCCTTCCTCCAAGAGAAGCGGGATATCGACTGGTGATAACCTATTGGTGCAATGCCGATTTCACGCCCTATTCTTGCAAAGAAAGAACTTAGACTACTACTGCTACTAGCACTAGAAAGGGTTCAAACGAAGCTACGCAAGTCAGTGAGGGGTTTACTGGTCGTAAACGTAAAGGGCTTTCGATAGAAAAAGTACTCTTCTTTCTCTTTCCCTTTTCGGGGTTTTTATGGTGTAAATAAGGTTTTGCTGGGGGGTTGGGGGTTGTCTATGGTACGGTGGTTTCAGTGATAATAAAAGCAGTACGGTTCTAACAAGCAAGTAAGACAATCAATGCTTCTCTTCTCTTTCTCTTCCTCAAGATGGTTCAATCCCACCCGAGAAAGGCATAGGCGACACAGCGATAGAGTGATAGAAAGTTCTTCCTTCAGTCCCTCAATCAGGCCTTCATTCATTCGATTTCCAGCGCACAAGAAGATTTACATGCTTTCGATCTAACTCTAGGGGGGGATAGCCCCATATCTAAATTTTCTGAAGTCCCAAAAAGAGTTATGAGGGGATCCGATTACCTACTTCTGCCGGCGCTAAAGGGGAGAGAGTCCGTCTAGTAGTTCCTTGGGCTGTGGATCCGGTCCCTACTTGCTAGCCCATTCGTTCCAGGTACTATCGAAGCAACTGGTCTTTCCTTTCGCCTTATGGCTTTACTGATTCTTTTTCTACTTCGTTAGCAGCTATCGATTTTCCATTTACGCTTTTGTTAAATTCGAACCGGCATAAAAAAGCATTTCGAAGCTAGCTACCAAACCTTCATCTCGTGGGCGTATGAGGGGATTTCGGTGTTCGAACTAGTCATTAATGGTAAGCTTCATTGCTATCCTTTCGGTATGCATTGCGAACACTTTCATTTTTAGCGTCTCACCTTCTCTAGAGAAGCGAAACTCGAACGGATAGAGCAGATGGTCCAACTACATAACTTTTTCTTTTTCATTACTTCCATGGTCGTGCCTCGTGGCACGGTAGCACCCGTACTATTGAAATGGTTTGTCAGTAGAGATGTTCCCATAGGTGCCCCTTCTTCCAATGGTACTATAATTCCTATTCCTATCTCTTCATTCCCTCTTTTGTTCTATCTACATTCCAGGAAATTCATATGCTCCATGGACGGAACAAAAAGTGGAGTCTTGGTCAGAGCAAGCCGCCCTATTCTATTACCAGACATAATTGGGAGAAGCTCACCAGAAACTAGAGCTAGAAACGCCTTATTTCGTTTCGTTCCCCTTCTTCATTTCCTTCTTCTCGAATCCAAGGGGGACTTCTCATATTTAGAATCTTTCTGCGGTGTGCTCTGTTTACTATTCTTTCGTACTTTCTTCCCTTTACCGCGCGATAGGTCAGCGAAGCGTGAGCGGGCGCGGAGAAGGAAACACCAAACACTTCGGCCTAACGGGAATGAGCAACGACGAAATGACAAGATGAGGGTTTCTTCTTTCCTCCATTTAGAAAAAAGGGTTGAAGGTTTTGGGCCTGTAGCTTTCCCCGTCCACCCTTCATCGGGCGGTGCTTGTGTGTGGGGTGTGCCACTAGAAATCGGGCTTGAAGTTCACCTGCACCATTTCTTTAGAGATATTTTCGTTGAGATCTCATACATCTAATATTTATGGATATTATTCACACTATTCTAACTTTCTAACCGGCCCAATTAAATTATCCAAACTAAAAACTGAGAACACATATTGTTATTAGTGACCTCTAAGATCACATATTATAAATGTAGAGCTTCTTTAAAAATTTATGCAACACGTAAAGGACGAGATAAAATAGGAATTAAATTCAAATCATTTTCTCTTCTAACTGCAACCCCATGAGCCTCATTGGTGTCAAGATCTTCTGGCTTCATTCCATGTGGGAGTTTCAAGTCAAAATGGTAAAGCAAACTAGCCAGAGGAAGCTCAACATTGGCAATGCCAAATGTGATTCCAGGACATATCCTTCTTCCACCATCAAATGGAATAAACTTATAATTAGTTCCTTTATAATCAATTGTACCATTTGAGAACCTTTCAGGGTTGAATTTATCTGCCTCTTTCCAATAATTTGGATCCCTTCCTAGTGCCCACGCATTAATAGTTATTTGGGTATTTTTTGGAATATGATATCCATTAATCTCACATTCATCTCTAGATTCTCTTGGAACTATTAGAGGAAGAGGAGGATGGAGTCTTAGAGCCTCTTTGATGACCATTTTCAAGTATTTTAGTTCTCCAATTCTTGATTCATCAACATATCCTTTTTCATCGAAAACTTGTCTTACCTCTGTTTATGCCTTTTCCATCACTCTTGGATTTTTAAGCATTTCTGTCATTGCCCATTCTGTAGTTGTAGATGAAGTCTCACTTCCAGCAATGAACACGTCCTGAAACAAAATAATTAACGCATAAAGTTACCTGAGAATACTAAATTTTTGACATGAAAGAGAGTAATTTATTTTATTTAAAAAAAATCAAATATATGACTTGAAAATTATCAAATTTGTTACTTTGAAACACCTATACATATCAATTACAAGTGTGAAAAAGGCTTGATCCAATAGTCTGTACTCATATATGTTGAAGTCAACAATTGTAGGCAACCTACAATTGTAGGCAGCATACAATTGTAGACAAAAGAAAAGAAAGAAAAAAAATTTAATTGAAGTTTATGAATCCCACATCGGGATTTTAGGATTAGGAATGGATTTTTGTAGTTATAAATATAGCCTATTAGTTTTAGGTTTAATCATCCCAGTCTTGAGATCTCCTAGTATAAATAGAGAGTGTTTCTCATATTTTCTTGTGTAAAATATAGAGAGGCTGTAACTCCTATTTTATAGTAAAATTTTGTTACTCTTGCCCGTGGTTTTTACCCTGATTTGTTTGGGGGTTTTCCACGTAAATCCGTGTGTTCCTTATTATCTCTATTTTAGCTGCGGTTTTGCTCTAATCCGATCCTTATTTTTACAACAAGTGGTATCAGAGCCGAGATTCTTAGTATGCTCTGTGGTTGCAGCATAGGCTGATCTTCCACATCAGAAAAGATTTTTCCTTTGATACTGTTCACGTATAAGGTCATTGTTCATCTATACGATTACTATTCACGTATACGGTTACTATTCACGTGAAATAGTGAGAGCTGATTTTTGAGCAGAGAAGTTCGTGATAGAAGCAATGGCGGAAAAATATGAGATCGAGAAATTTAACGGGAGTAATTTCTCACTGTAGAAATTAAAGATAAACGCTATCTTGAGAAAAGATAATTGTCTAGCGGCTATAAGTCAAAAGCTGGCTGATTTCACAGATGACAATAAGTGGAACGAGATGGATGGAAATGTTATGACAAATCTTCATCTGACATTAGCAGATAGAGTGTTGTCAAGTATAGAAGAGAAAAAAACAGCAAAGGAGAATGGGATCATAAAGATAAAAGGAGAAGCGCTTGTACTTATGAAAGGAGAAAAGATAGCTGCAAATGTGTTATGAATAAGCAGCATTGTTTGAAGTTAAAACACAAAATTCTAGAAGTAATGATGATGTTCTAGAATTGGTTCACTCTGACGTATGGTAAACACTAGTTTCATCACTAGGAGAAAATTATTTCAGGAGATGTTGAGTGTATTCGATCAAGAGGAAGTTTGATGTGTTTCTAGTTTTCAAAGATTATAAAGTGCGAGGTAAAATGGTAAGGTAGAAAAAAGTGGTGTGAAGATCTGATTGATACTCAATCAAATCTTCAAGTGGGAGATTGTTGAAGTCAACAATTGTAGGCAACCTACAATTGTAGGCAGCATACAATTGTAGACAAAAGAAAAGAAAGAAAAAAAATTTAATTGAAGTTTATGAATCCCACATCGGGATTTTAGGATTAGGAATGGATTTTTGTAGTTATAAATATAGCCTATTAGTTTTAGGTTTAATCATTCCAGTCTTGAGATCTCCTAAATATAGAGAGGTTGTAACTCCTATTTTTATAGTAAAACTTTGTTACTCTTGCCCGTGGTTTTTACCCTGATTTGTTTGGGCGTTTCCCACGTAAATCTGTGTGTTCCTTATTATCTTTATTTTAGCTGCAGTTTTGCTCTAATCCGGTCCTTATTTTTACAACAATATAAACGCTTACCAGGATGACTGCCTTGATGTTGTTAATTGTTAAAGGGACTTCAAGCTCTCCCTCATCCTGAAGATTCAAAAGAACATCAACAAGATCACTCTCATCATTGGCTATTTTTTTCAGTTTTTTCCTTGCTTTATGATCATTGATAATAGTTTCAAGTATCTTATCCGCTGCATGATGCAACCTTTCCAGTTTAGCTTTAATCCCGTTGATCACGGACAACAATTTAACGGAAGGAAAAAGATCTGCAATGCTAAAACCTACAGCAACTTCTATAATTTCTTGGGTTAATTATTTCGATGGTCACTGAACTTTAAGGGTTGTAACGATTTGGTCACTAAACTTCAATTTGTAACAATAAAATAATACATCTATTATTTTGTAACGAAAAAATCAAAATGATCGGAAATCAGGTTTCGGGGGCAAACGGGAGCTGCTTGAAGACAGTGAAAATTGATTTTTTTTAACCACAAAGCCACGTTGGATCCATGTCAGATCCGACGTGGCAAAAAATCTAACGTTTATTCGGCTAATAGGTCACGTGCCGGTTGACATTTCTGATCATTTTGATTTTTTCATTACAAAATAATAGATGTATTATTTTATTGTTACAAATTGAAATTCAGTGACCAAATCGTTACAACCCTTAAAGTTCAGTGACCACCGAAGTAATTAACCCATAATTTCTTTAACATGTGGAACAAATGTTTCTTGCTCTTTTGTTATCTTACCAAAAGCAGCTCTTGAAATTACAGAGTTCATGTAAGAAAACAGTATCTTACTGAAATTTATCACAGATCCTTCACTATTTGAAATCAATCTCAAAATCATCAGCACCTTATCTTCCCTGATTGATCTAAAAGATTGAACTCTTTTAGCACTCAATAGCTCCAATACGCAAACTTTCTTCAATTGTCTCCAAAAATCTCCATAAGGTGCAAATACAAGGTCAGCACATCCATAAGCAAGGATATCTGATGCAAGAGTATAAGGCCGATTCGCGAAGATCATATCGTGAGTTTTGAGAACTTCTTTAGCAATTTCAGGAGAAGAAACGACGATTGTGGTGACTTCACCAAGCTGGAGATGCATAAGAGGGCCATATTTCTTGGAAAGGTGATAAAAGGTGTGGTGGGGCAAAGAAGAGCCAAGTAAGTTATGTATGTTTCCTATTATTGGTAGCTTCCATGGCCCTGGTGGCAAGTTTTTGGTGCTAGTTTTTGGTTTCTTGCTGGTTATGAATACCATGAAAACAAAGAGAAGGAATGAGAAAAAAACTGGCATTAGTGGCATGAATGCGAATTCGAATTCCATTTTTGTTGTAATTGCCATGATTGCAATTTTTTTTTTCTTTTTCATATTTATAATAGAATAAGAGTCCATTAATTAATTAATTAATTAATTGTTTAACATTTGAATTTTAGTTACAGAATGAAATCTCGTCTCCTTCGAAGGGAGGTATGTATATTTGTCAACGCAATAAGATCTGGCTAATCCAGCTCCACGAATTTCAAAAACTTCTGGAAATGGGACATTTAAGTCAACGGCTATTTTAATGTTAATGTTTCATCTATTTTATTTTATGTATTATTTTTTTATTTATATTATAATTAAAAAATATTAATTAGATTTAAATTTAAAATTAAATACAGTGAACAATTACTAAATTATCTAACTACTCAAACATTATGGAGATGAAAATCAACTACACCTGCAATGTCAAACTTTAATTTAAGATGATTACCTAACTCTATATAGAAGAAATTATTAGGTTTGCTTGAAAACAAGTTATTCTTATAGATGCAGAAGTAACGAGGCAACACAAATCTTTAAGTCACTGGCGGAAATGGAGCAATAGAAACTTTATACCGTAAGCACAGGGTTTTTTTTTAGTTTGGTGTGAAACTGGAAAATAATAGGAAGAGTGGTGCAACAGTAAACATATTTGGAAAAAAGGTGTGCCAAAAAAGGCAAGAATTTTTGCCGTTTTCCGAATTGGTGGGGCCCACGGGATAGGCGGACAGTGTGCCAGAAAACGGCACCAAAATTTGCCGTTTTCTGGCAGGGTGGTATTTATTTTTTTAATTTTCCAGGCACAAAACGGCACCGTTTTGCGCCTGGAGAGAGGCATCAGAAAACGGCAATAAATATTGCCGTTTTCTGACTTATTCAAACGGCGAATATTGGGGTGGGCCAGGCGGACAGAAAACGGCACGTTTATGTGCCGTTTTCTGTCTTGAAGCGGACAGAAAACGGCACATAAAAGTGCCATTTTCTGACTTCATTCTGCAGCGCACACGGGAACAACTGTGCGCTGCAGCTTATCAGACCCGTGCCCTCTGTAAGGCACGGGTCTTCATAGGTACAGAAAACGGCACTTTTATGTGCCGTTTTTTGTCTTAAGCGGACAAAAAACGGCACATAAATTTGCCGTTTTCTGTCATGATTCCCTGCAGCGCACAGTGAGAAGTTACTGTGCGCTGCACCATATCACACCCGTGAAGCTCCGTAAGGCACGGGTCTTCATAGGTAAATGTAAAATGGTTTGTTTTTTAATTTTTTTTTTTTTATTAAAATTGCCTATAAGAAGCCATCATAGTTCCATTTGCAAATTTTAGTAATCTGAAATTGAAAGGTAAGGTTTATAAGTTATTACTTTCGTTGGATACTTAAGTATATTATTTTAAAGAAGTTTTTGATCGTATAGTTAATAATTTCATGAAATTAATATTAGATAATATTTTAGTTGTTAGCTAATATTTTAGCATTTGAACATTATAGTTTAATTTTGATGTAAATATGTAATGAAGTTGTTATTCCTGAAATTAAAAATACTATTACATTAATGTGATGAATTTGACTTACATAAATTTATGTTTTGAAATGCAGGCGGATTATATTGAGAAGCAGTATTTAGTTCAGCATTTTGAAGTTAAGTTTTTGCTTATTTGTAATTAATAAATAATATTGTAGTTGTGAGATAATACTTTAATTGTTAGGTAATATGGCATGAAAAAATTAGTAATTAATATATTGTCATTTGAATATTTAAGGTTTAGGTTGAACAAAATATATTAATAAGATGGTATCGTTGAATTAAAAAATATTGTTACGTTAATATTAAGAATATGACTAACATAATTTTATGTTTCAAAATGCAGGACGTTTGGGTTGTAAAATTTAATTTTTCTTCAGCATTAAGAAGGTAAGATTTTGCTGTCTATTTAGTACTAAATAAAAGTTAATGATGGAAAAATTAATAAATTTGTAATGTAGGTTTGTTTAATAAGTAAATTTATTTTTTTGATACTTTATCGCGTATAATCAATTTAGAAAACGTATAATATAACAGCGTAAAATTTACCAACGTTAAATATTTAAATGATAAAAACAAATTTTATGTTGCATATTTTAATGTAATTTTAATATTATAGATGGTGCGAACGTTTTTAACTCCTAGAGCGATGAGGGGTGATTTGGCGGAGGCAATAGTTAAGATGAAATGGGATGATTTGTATTGCAACCGAATTGAAATTGGAATGACAATGTCGGAGTACTTCGTTCAAATGAATAAAAAATTACAGGATATTATAATGCACGGATATCCAATGACGGAGGCTAAAAAAGTTGAGGCACTTTGGATGACGGTGCCACTAATTTTGATGCCAGTCATTATGAGAATTTGGAAAATGGAAGACGTGACAAAATATGAGGAAGTTGTGACCATATTTTTAAAAAAGGTATATGGAATTAGTGAAAAAGAATTTTTAAAAGTTAGGGATACAATACCAGTACCCCAAATAACTTATTGTAGGTGGCGTAATTATAATTTATGGCCTAAACATTATGTCCATTAGATCATGAGAAGGGAAAAAAATGTAATTGTTGTTTGATTTTGTAATATTATTGATGTTCGAAGAATGGTGTTTATTAAAATTTAGCAATGTTAAGTATTTTTGAGAATGGTAATATGTATTTAAACTTTTGTTTTTTTGTAATATTATAGAAAATGTAATGTAATATATATTCGAAAATGGTATAATAAAATATCGGAGTGGTGTAAATTGTCTTTTAATTTGTGTTATCTATATGGGAAATTAAAATCAACGTGAACGATCATAAGATAGTAAAGCGAATAAAACTTAATATCCTTTTTAAAAGAAGTTAACATATATTTATGGAAAAATTGATACAGTTGAGGACATGGATCGATATGTGGGAGCTGCACGAATTAATCCGGGTCCCATTAATAGGGAACTGCTGATTCATCAAGGGAGACACCGATCTGATGCAATTTGGAATAATTCGGTAATTATTTTGTTATAAATTTAACGTAAAGAGAAATATCAAAGTTATTTGTGACTGTTGACCTTACGGCATGGCTTATTTTGTGAATGCTGAAGGCTGAGAGGGATTTGTTGAGGACCCGAAGGTGTAGTGTAGATGAGCACTATACGGCTATTGATCAAAGAATTATTCCTTATATAAGGGCAGCGGGTCTGCTGGGGCTAGTTAATATAGGAGTGGTGAGTTTAGATTGGAATTTAATTACATCACTTGTTGAGCGATGGCGACCGGAAACGCATACATTTCATCTGGCATGCGGTGAGGCGACGATTACCCTTCAAGATGTTGGAATTTTGACTGGTTTACCGATCGACGGTGAACCCGTGACGGGTCGATCAAATATGAATTGGCCAGCAATTTGTAATGAGCTACTAGGAGCAGTTCCAACTGAAAATAATATGCGTGGCGGGAAAGTAAAATTGACCTGGTTGGATGCTACCTTTAATGAGTTGCCTAACAATGCAACTCCGGAAGTCGTTCGACATCATGCTCGGGCGTGGATGTTAAGATGTTTTGGCGGTATGTTATTTGCTTCGCAAAATGCTTCACTGGTTCACTTAATGTTCCTACCACTTTTAGCGGATTTAGAAAATGTAGGACAATACAGTTGGGGGTCGGCCTGTCTAGCATGGCTTTATAGAGATCTTTGTAGGGCAACGCGTCCCGATGCCAAGGGAGTTTCAGGATATCTACAACTCCTACAGTTGTGGGCGTGGGAGAGGCTCCCCCAATTTCGACCGGAACATGTTCCGCCATATACGATAAATTCGAACATGCCTTATGGATTCAGGTATACGTGTCATTGAGAAAATTAATTAATTGACTTGAATTTATGAAATATTGGAAATAACTGATTTATTAGCAATTTGTTTTATTAGGTGGGCACAGAATGTCGAGCCGCGCGTCATCCATATGCACAGATGGAAACGAATACGTATCGAGAAATTTTGGATACGCAGTCAATTGAACATGTTCAAATTGAGTTGCAATGCTTAATTTGTTTGAGTTAAAAAATATAAATTATTGAATACTTATTTGATTAATTTCATGTGTGTAACAGTTTGAATGGGAGCCCTATGCAAATGTGATACAGTTGCTCCCAGAATTTTGTAGAATGGGCCAGTGCTGTTGGATGTCTGTTGTACCACTTATTTGCTTCCATATAATTGAGTGGCACCATCCAGACAGAGTAATGCGACAGTTTGGTTTTAACCAACCAATTCCATCTCCACCAATGGTACAAGATAACTTACATTCTATAGACTTGCGTGGACAAATTCAGGTTAATTGGGCTTTAGAATTTTCATCATTCATTAATGAGTGGACAAACCGTCATAATCGGGTTGTAATTGGGCAAGGGTAGAGAGTTCATTTAAGCATTCGTTCTGAGTACATGCAGTGGTATGTACAACGAACAAGACGATGGATCACTCCAAGCGGCGCATCCCGAGCAGCAGCCGTAAGTATTTCACACAATTGTACACGTTTAACTGAGTGATTATTTTTTTCACACACATGTATGGCAATTAATTTGGTGAATGATTAATTGTATATCGCGTAATTTAATTTTAGGCGGATGGCCTCGAAAGACTAGTACATGATGAAGGTGATGCTGTAACGGGTCGAGGGTTAATGGCTAGCATACTTGGTGCAATTGGTCATGAATCTAGATTACAAACTGAGTATCCGAGGCAACCAGCACCAAATACAATAAATATACAACCGATGGAAACTCAGTTTCAAGACTTTCGGACACAGCGACGTCGAAGAGGGATGGCTGACAGGCGAGCAGTTGTTCCAGAGAGGTATAACAACCCAAACGTCACGCAAATTCCACCACCCATGTCATGGCCTTTTAATGAGATTCAATGTCCGCTTGAACAATGCACGACGCCATTTCCAAGCATAAATGTTACATCGTACGAAGTTGGTTCAACGAGTTTTGATCATGCTGATGTAGGGGGTTCAAGTCATAACAATCCAAGTGTTCCCTTTCCTTCAGATGTTTTTCAGACACCCATAGAATACAGCGTCCTGGCATTTGGTACTGATCCTCAATCGTCGATCGGCCAGCACCAATCACAATTTGTCCATAGCATTTTTGGAGGCTTTGAGGACACCAATATGCAGCGAAATGAAGGACAAGCACCATCATTCACACAATTCTACCGTGATGTAGTTAGCAGTGATTCGAGCTCCAGTGGGGTACCCTCCGACCATTTCTTGCCAACAGATCCACCTACCGACTCGGACGAGGCAGGAGGTGAAGGCCCAAGCAATCCTGAATCCCAACATCCTCTGCGTAGGCCCCCCGGTCGACGTAGAAGGCCAACTAGATGCGGGACAGGATCACATCTTTTACCGTAATAATCAATATTTGAGTTGAAAATTTAATACGTCAATGCCGAAAGACTAATAGATTGAATAATACCACTATTATCTTCGTTGTCCATTTAAATTTTCATGTTGAAATGTCGATTATAATATTAGCACAACAAATTAAAATAACATTTTAAGACATTAGATTAATATATGATAAAAAAACATAATCATACAATAACAAATATTATCAAATATGTCACACTTATACATACCTTCAAGTTAAAGCATACATTACATATTAACATTACATATAAACTAAATAAATCAAGGATAGCTTGACGTATACTCAGATGGACCGGCAACATTTGGGCATGTATTTCTGTTATGACCTTCATTCCGACATAACGTGCATCGATTAGGCCGACTGCGGTCTCTTCTATCCATTTCGTTTCTATATCTAGCCGTTCGTGGTCTTCCCTTTTTACGTACTAGCTCAGGGTTGGGAATTATTGTCGGACCAACATACGGCTCCCAATAATCACGGTGGGCCAGAGGTTGGAAGAAGGCCTAGTAACAACACAATGCCTCAGACAGTTTGTAACATTTATCGACATATGTCCACATGTCAACACGTACATGCATGCAAGCTGCAATTGCATGTGAACATGGCATCTTTGTCCCTTGAAACTTACCGCACTCACATGTGCGGCAGTCCAAATTTACTGCTTGTGAGTTATTCCCTTTTCGCCTGCTCTTTTGATTTCTTGTCCTTATAACGAAAAGCCCAACACGTCTGTCAAAACTTTCAACTCTATGGCCCGTGGCCTTTTCGGCTCGTCTGTTCATCTCCATCATACATCTTGCAGTGTACCTATTACCCGATGCCATCTGGGCACGATACATGGTCCTTCTGTCATCGAAATATTTGACAAGTCGCGCAAATACGTGCTCCACGACACTACAAACTGGCATCATTCGTACGCCCTTTAAAGCACTATTGACACTTTCGGCAATATTAGTTGTGGCGTTGCCATATCTTTGCCCATTATCATGCGACAATGTCCACTTATCCAAATTATTTTGCATTGCCCAATTGTACGAGTCATCATCGAGTTCCTTTATCTCATCCATTATTTTGAAGAATTTTCTCCTCTGAAACTTGCTTGCTGCAAATAAAAGAAGACATTTACATTTAAAAATGCGCGAAACGGTTTATTCTAAAATTCTTTACGAAAATTACTTGCGACGTACCTGCTTTATATAACATGTCCTTGATTTTGGGATTTCGGTGTGTTGTATTGTAGTTAGAGACAAAATGGCGTAAACAATAACGATGGAATGCCAATGGCTCCTTCCACCCGCTATTTTCATCGCGAAATAATGCCAAAATGCCAGCATGTCGGTCAGAAATTACTGTTATTCCTGACTGTTTTGTGATATACCGCCTGATGCATGTCATGAACCACGACCAGCTAGATTTATTTTCGCCCTCAACAACGGCAAATGCTGTCGGGTACAGATAATTGTTACCGTCAACAGAACTAGCAATCAAAAGAGTTTGGTGAAACTTGCCTGTCATGAACGTCCCATCTATTAGCAATATCGGCTTGCAATGTGATAGCCCTTCTATGCATGGCTTAAATGTCCAAAATAGTCTTCTGAATTGCGTGCAATTTTGTTTCGCGCATTCATCAACAATAAATTCATAACAGAATCCCGGATTGTACCTTTCCATTGCTTTTAGATAAACAGGCAATTTCCCGTACGAATCCGCATAGTTGCCAAAAATTTCTTCCAGTGCTTTAGTCTTCGCATACCAAGCCTTGCTATACGAGACTTCGTAATTGAAACGATCAGGGGCTGCACTAACCATCTCTAAGATACAGTCACAAATGATCTGCGTATCTAACTGTCTGTGATTCTGAGAAAGCAGTGATGCTGTGCAACTGTGGGATGCCTTGTACACACTTATTATCCAGTATGCACATGTCCTCTTTTTCATGGCACGTAACCTCCACTGACAACCAGTTTCATCTGCTCTTGAGCAACAAACAACCCAAAAAGATGGCTTCGATTCCACAACCTTGTATGAAACATTGTTCATAATTGACCATTTCTTCACACATGCCTTCACTTCATCTTTCGAAGTGAACAACAAGCCTTCGCAAAATTCAGACACACCGTCCCACCTACCCGTTGACGTATCATTCGACATGTTAATCTCCGCTTCTGCAACATTGACATTTGTATGGTGCAATGTTGGAAATTGAAAGCGTGCTATCTCATTCGGTCCTCCCGCATCATATCTGACATCGTTAAAATTCAAATTCTGTATGCCTTCTGAAACATGGGTTGGACAAACTGTAGTAACTTGATCAACTACTCTAATACCGGTTCCCTCAAATTGATCATTCAAGTCAATCTCCTGGTCGTCATCCTCCGGATCTAAATTTGGAGAAATGTACCCATCATCGGGATCAGCTATGCCGCTACTTGCACCGTCTTGACATTCAACCCTTGAACTTATACCAATATTAAGTTCATTCTGCCCTCTAAACTCTCTTATTGGACTTGCATCTATTGTTTCCAAATCATCATTCCCTGCCCTCTGTGCAGGTTCCTCACACTGTCTAGCAAATACGGGCCCACTGCTACACGCAACATTTAACTCATCAAAAAATACATTTCTCTCATCCCCCATCGGAGTTGGATCTACAGCGTTATCCCTATTCATGTCATCAACATCATTCACCACGTTATGTTCATCCCCAATTAGGATTTTTTCGGTCTCAATAATTAACTCCGCCACCGTATATCCAGGAAACATTACAAAATTTTCAAATATTTGATCTATGTCATCATCGTCGGTAACATCCATAAGTGCCCAAGAATACGAGCCCTGACTATTTACAGGACACTTATATATTACTCTACTAACCCTTACATCAACAGATAAATCCAATTTTACCGATATTTTATGAATAAGTTCCTGATATGTCGGTTTATTTCTAAGTTTCATTCGCCTCGACCGTCCTGATGAGCTTGACGTATCATACTGATAACCAGCCATACCCCAGATTGACTGCCCCCCACTATGTAATATAAAGATGGCTTGAATCGACATTTTCGTCCTCCTACATTTAATGTAATGACATTTTACAATTAATCAATAATTTTAATCTCATCGTTGTTTACATACTACACATATTTTCATTTCCCTCGTAAATTAAATTATTTCATGCAACTAAATTTATTTAATCTAAATCATCTAATAATTTTATCCCAAAACTTTACAACAATATATATCACGATTATAAATTTATTCATATAACTATACAACAATATATAATCGATAACTTTCATATCCTATTCAAATTATGTTTATAACTTAACACATGCTACTTAAATATGGCAAAAAAATAGCGATTTCATCCCTTATCCAATTCGCATATTGACAACTACAAATTTATTCAATTGACTAAACAATAATATATAATCGATAACTATTATAATCCATTCATACATAATTTATATCACACATACAAAAAAAATTAAACTGTTAAAATTATATTTGTACCTTTAATACAGCTTTTCTTATACCAGTGATTAAAATATGACAATAAAAATATTAAGCATGCACTCAAATATTATTAATTTTATTATTATTATTATATGATTTATTCAAAAAAAACATACCTTTTTTCTTTTCTTCACCGCAGCACTAACGCCTCAGTTATTTCAAATATTAAAACGAAATGAAGATGAAATAAATCTGTAAAGGATAAGAGAAACTACGCACAGCAAATATAAGAAAACTGCTTATGCAATTGAAAGTAAAAAAATAAAACATATAGGAAGAGTGCATTTATAAAGATAGGAGGGAGAATTCAATTACATTATTAAATTTTACAGATCCATTATTAAATTTTACAGACCCGTGAAGGGATGCTTCACGGGTGTGATATGGTGCAGCGCACAGTAACTTCTCACTGTGCGCTGCAGGGAATCATGACAGAAAACGGCAAATTTATGTGCCGTTTTCTGTCCGCTTAAGACAAAAAACGGCACATAAAAGTGCCATTTTCTGTACCTATGAAGACCCGTGCCTTACAGACGGCACGGGTCTGATAAGCTGCAGCGCACAGTTGTTCCCGTGTGCGCTGCAGAATGAAGTCAGAAAACGGCACTTTTATGTGCCGTTTTCTGTCCGCTTCAAGACAGAAAACGGCACATAAACGTGCCGTTTTCTGTCCGCCTGGCCCACCCAATATTCGATGAAACTCCCTCAATTACTCGATGGTCAATATTGAAACGGCGCCGTTTGAATAAGTCAGAAAACGGCAATATTTATTGCCGTTTTCTGACGCCTCTCTCCAGGCGCAAAACGGTGCCGTTTTGCGCCTGGAAAATTAAAAAAATAAATACCACCCTGCCAGAAAACGGCAAATTTTGGTGCCATTTTCTGGCACACTGTCCGCCTATCCCGTGGGACCCACCAATTCGGAAAACGGCAAAAATTCTTGCCGTTTTTTGGCACACCTTTTCTCCAAATATGTTTACTGTTGCACCACTCTTCCTATTATTTTCCATTTTCACACCAAACTAAAAAAAAACCCGTAAGCACATAAATCTAAATGGAAAGTTTAAACCTTCAAGCGAAAGCAGATTTTCAGTCTTCCTAACAACAAATCAAAAAATAAATAAATAAATAAATGAAAAAAGGTCAGAAAATGAAAAAAAAAAATACTTGAGTGGGTGTGGCTTTCCGATGAGGGGACATCGCAGGCAAGGAGTCACCGCACGAGAGGAAGAGCAACAGCAGGTGTGAGCACCAGTGGTGGCATCTGATCGGCGGGATGGGGGCACAATGGATCAGATCTCTACTGGTGCAGATCCAGGCCAAAAGAGGGAGAGAAAAAATGGGGTATATGTGACTTTTAACGATGGAAATATTTTCTCCGTCGCTAAAATTTCCATAACGAAAACTTCGCTAATTTTTATTTTTTTTTGCAATGGAAGGAAAATCCTATCGTAAATATTTTATTTTGCGATGGACAAAAAATACCGTCGCTAATTTTAGTGACGCAATTTTATCTTCCATAACGAAAAAAAATTAGCGATGGTCCTAAAGTTTCGTTCGCTATTTCCTATATTTTTCGACAAGCTTTGAGGACCGTCACTAAGTTATAGCGACAGAATTATTACTTCCATCGCTTTCGTTGTTAAATGTCATAGTAACTTTTGCCGGCAATTTTTCGCGCCTTATTTTATGACGGTTGTAGTTTTCCATCGCTAAATTCGGTATGTAAAAACTGGGGGGAGGGGATCCATTTTTAGCAATGGAATTTTTTTCCGTCGCTAAATTTTTAACTTTGCTACAACTTTACCTACATAAAATATATTCCATCGCTATTTAGCGATGGAAGCTTTTTTTGATTTTCCTTGTAGTGGGAGTTTGATAGGGAAATCGTTAAATTTCATGTTTATGATACTAAGAAAAATTCCAATGATGTGTCTAGTATTTTTAAAGTGGATGTCGCTGAATCTTCAGTTAATGAATCGCTTAAATTGGATCGGAATTCTAACAATTTAAATTTCTCATTTTATAGAGATTCCATTTTCAGAAATACTAACAATTTTGAGAAAAATTTGGTAATTGATACCAATTTGCAGGAAGTGATGATCGAATAACACTAAAATGGGATTTGAGGCCCGTTTGAGAGAGCCAAAGTCTGAAAACATCTGGCCAAAGACGTTAAAGAGAGGCTCTTTTGGGAGTCAACTAGCTCTTAGTCTTATCTAAAGCTAAGCAGTCACTATTTAAATTTAATTTTAGCATTTTTATTTTTATTTTATTTTATTTTTAGCTGCCTCTTCTTCCTCACTTGACTGGCTAACAATTCTTTTTTATTTTGCAAGTAGTCACTTGGCTGGTTAACAATTATTTTTATTTTGCATGTGGTTTGGGTGGGTTACTGGGTGAAAGGGTTTTCCATTTTTTTTTATGCGGCCTTTACACTTTTAAAATAAATGAAGTTTCGTTTTTACCCAAACATTATTTTTGCCCACTTTTTAACAAAATTTTACCCCTTTATTTTTCCACACCCACCCACACCCGACGCCGTCACCCTCTGCGTGACCTATGCATCACCACGGCTAGCCACCTCGCCTGTGCCTCCGAAGCCACAAAAGATCCTCCGTCATCAATGTTGTTGCTAATAGTCACTGCCACCGTCACGCAAGCCACCAAGCCTCGTTTCCTTTGCATTAGATCCCATTGCTTTGGTAGCCACTAGCATCCCCAGCAAACCCGCGCTCTGTCCCCAGCCACGTCTGCCCAACTCCACCGCATCAAACCTAGACGTGATGCTACCATTGCACTCGCAGGTCCCGATGCCACCAAGCCCACTCTCCATCGCACCAGCTCTAGCCACTCCAGCCGTGCTAATAGCTCCGCCAGTCGCAAATCCCCTCCAATGCCGCACCACCAGTAGCCGTCATTGTTGGAATAATTCAAAATAATTAGTTGGTAAAATTATATATTTGAATTAGTCTTTAGTTTGTTTTTATTTGATTTTATATGGTAGGATTTTAAGGAGAAAAATCTGAATTAGTTTGGAATTTGATTGTATTTGCTTATTTAAATTCAATAGTTGTTTCAATTGAGATTATGAACTAAGAAAGATCCAGTATTTGTTTTTGCTCTCTTCTTCTCCCTTCCTAAAAAAAAACTCAACATGGTATCAGAGCCTTAGATCTTAGAGAGACCTATAACTATGGCCACCACTAATACTTCAATCCCCTCACCTCCAATTTTCAATGGTGAAAACTATCAAGTGTGGGCTATTAAGATGAAAGCTCATCTAAAAGGCCTTGGATTATGGCAATGGGTTGAAGGGGAAAGAGAATTGCCATCTCTAGGAAATAATCCAACCCTTAATCAGATAAGGGCTCATGAAGAAGAACAAGCAAAAGCTCCAAGAGCTTTATCTATAATCTATTCAGCAGTCTCTGAAAGTGTTTTCACAAGAATTATGACGTGTGACACTGCAAAGGAAGCTTGGGATTTGTTGAAAGAATTATATCAAGGCAATGAAAGAACAAGAAAGATGCAAATCTTAAATCTCAAAAGAAATTTTGTGACTTTAAATATGAAAGAAAAGGAGAGCATACAAGAATATTCCGATCGGTTGATGACGGTGGTGAACAAAATTCGACTATTGGGAGAAGACCTGCCAGATAGCAAGATCGTGGAGAAAATGTTTATAAGCTTGCCTGAAAGATTTGAGGCGAAACTTTCGTCACTTGAAGATTCAAAAGAAATTGGTGAGTTAACATTAATAGAGTTGATTAATGCTTTGCAGGCACAGGAACAAAGAAGAGCTATGAGAAAGGTTGAAGTCGATGAACCAATAGTTGAAGGAGCTTATATTGCAAAAGTTTCAAATAGATCGGGAAAAATTCCTCAGTGTAGCCATTGCAAGAAACCTGGCCACAAAGAAGAAGATTGTTGGCACAAGGGTAAGCCACAATGTTTTAATTGCAAGAGATTTGGGCATTTGCGGAAAGATTGCAGAATAAAAAATGAAGAACAAGCAAATATGGTGAATATGGTTGAAGAAGAAACTCCTTGGTGAGAAGTGCACCAAGAAAGTTGATGAGAGGGTGCATCAACAAAGAAGAAAGTTGGTGAGACGGTGCATCAACAAAAGCAGATGTGATGAGAAGTGCATCACAAAAATTGAGAAATTTGGAGAGATGTGCTCCATGAAAGCTTGAATTTTTTTTTTTTAATTTTGAATTAAGGGAAGGTGTTGGAATAATTCAAAATAATTAGTTGGTAAAATTATATATTTGAATTAGTCTTTAGTTTGTTTTTATTTGATTTTATATGGTAGGATTTTAAGGAGAAAAATCTGAATTAGTTTGGAATTTGATTGTATTTGCTTATTTAAATTCAATAGTTGTTTCAATTGAGATTATGAAATAAGAAAGATCCAGTATTTGTTTTTGCTCTCTTCTTCTCCCTTCCTAAAAAAAAACTCAACAGTCATAGCCAGCAGGCAATGATCCACCACCACCGTGAGCGGTAGTCCTTCTCTCCGACGAAATAAAATTGATAGACAAACAGAGCCTATTCCAACAGAACAGGGCAGTTCTCTAAACTCAAGCTATTTCTATATTTATTTTTGTTGCTCTTTGCCCCACGTTGATTTATTATTCCGCATTGAAGGCAAAGCAAAGAGAAAGAGTGGGCCAGGAATTCGAGTTAGAAGTGTTTATTTTGTGATTTTGTGTTGAAATTTTTGATTTTGTTTAAATTTTGGATGCATATTATTGCTGTAACTTTGATTAATATTTTGGTGGATTGAATTTTTTGTGATGTTTGATTTTGGGGTCCATTTTTAGTTTGATTTGGCTGCTGTAATTTGATATTTTATGTTCCATCAGCACATTTTGTTGACAATTTTTGTAAATTTTAGCCAAAACTATATGAAAAGAATTTTTGTGGCTTGATATTCACCTATTTTATTGCATTTAGGTGCTGTATTGAGTGCCAACAGTATGACTTTGTCCTATAATTGCGTGCTTATTCGTAAATGCTTTTTGCATTTCTCTTGTTCATTAATATTTATTAAGTTTCACTTACAATCTTAGAGAAAAACATTTGCCTGAATAGAATTCCATAACCATTTAGTTTTTTACTTATTAAAATGTTAGGCATAATGGAGTAGTTTTCATTATTATTTATCCTTTTTCATATGATTTATGGTAGTCTTAATTGCCTTTTGAATCAGAAATATTAAGGTTCAATTTCTAAGGTGAAATGTAATTTATGCTTGATTCTTAAATTGGATTCCTTGCATATTGATATGAGCCTAAATAGCTCATATTTAGCTTACATTTTGTGGTTAAAAATTATGTTAGTTATGATTAAATGTGTAAGAATTAGGTATGTTTGATGTTTTGTGTTAAGTTTTGTATATGTAGGAGAAAATGGGAGAAGATGTGAAGAAAGAGCAGAAATGAGTAGGAAAAGAGGTTTTTGTCGTGAGTACGACGTATGTCTCGAGCGCGATAGAAGACACCCATGGGAAGAGAAGGGAAGAGAAGAAAGGAAGAGCAAAAGGAGGGAAGCCGCGTGCTGTCGCGAGCGCGATATGTGTCATGAGCGTGGCAAGATGCGGAGGACGAGGAAGATCACGCAGCTGAAAGAATTGAAGTGCCGTGCTCTATCGCGAGGGCGACAGAGAGAGCCGTTGGACAGTTTTCCTTGAAAAGTTGGGACTTTCCACCAAGTTGTGCAACTCTTTAAAGAAGGGAAATGACTTTTGGAACATTATAAATGTTAATTTCAACTGTAATTTTATGAGGATGAATTTTTAACTAATTTTAGTTTCTATAAATCTAAAGAACAGTTTTATAGTTAAAGTTAAAAGTTAGATTTTTTGTTTTGAAGAAGAAGACCAAGGAGGAGAAAATTTATTACAAGGGTTTGAGAAAAACGTTGAGAAATTTCTTTCTACTTACTCTTATCTATTTCTTTCTTCTCTGTAATTAAATGAATGTTATTTAATGAACCTGAATTATATTAATGTCATCTTCTCCCATCTATGTTAGTAATCTTTGAATGCGGAATTTTCTATTAGTATTATTACATGATCATTATAAGTTAAGGTAGAATTGAGAGGTTCATTTTAACTTACATACTAAAGAGATCAGTATGTTGAGGTAATTGCTATAAGTTGGTGATTATTCTTAAAATATGTAATTGGAATTAACTAGTTCATTAATGAGAGTTAAGGATTGGCATTTCAATTGTATATTTTAGGCATTTTAGTTCATGGTTGAGAGAGTGGATTAAAACAATATTCTAACTTGGCTTGCTTATAAGACTAAAATTTATATTAGATGATGGAATCAAGTTTCATAATTATTAGTTCTTCATTATATACTTTGTTTTCTTTGATCATTATTAACTAGGTTTAATTAAGTTGCATAATAAGAGTAGTATAAAATTAACTTACAAATTAATAAATATTGTAAACAAGACTAAAATTGAGTAGTAATAGTGTGTAATATTAATCTACATTCCTTAGAAACTTGTTAAAATCATTTTGGACACTTGTTTTGTGATGTGTGTTTTTTTAGATTGAGGGATTTGGTTACCAAGAAATAAAAATAAAAAAATGAAAAAACTATAACAATTTCACTCCGCTATCCACTCAAAAAGAAGTTAAGAGTAGAGTTAGTAGCCACTTAGAACTATGTAATTTGAGTAGCCGGGTGTATGTAGGTCAAAACAGGATACAATTGCGTAAAAAGGATTTCTACATTCTTTGTAAGCATTTTTAATCTTTCATGGGCTAGAAAAATTGAGTGTATGCGGGTCAGAACCGAATACCCTAATGTCCACTACAGTCTAAGAAAGAAAAAAAATGAAAAATTAATAAAAATGAAAAAGAAAAGGAGAAAAGAAAATGAAATAAAAATTCCTAGTTTCCTTCTTTCCTTTATCTATTGAAATATGTGAGATCATGGTATCTAATTTGGTTTGATAAGTTTTCTTTTGTGAATTAATTTTAATTTTGAATTAAGAGTTAAAATTCTTTCATGCTTAATATTTAAAACCATGTTGTTTATGGCTTGAAAATTTAGCTGAGGAACCCATACTTTGGTATGAATTTATGGAAAATTGTTTTGGATTTCTATCTCTATTTTGCCTTGCATTTTGATTTAGTTAAAGCTTATGAGATTGGAGTTTGTTATTGGGTGAATGAACTTTTAAATGATTGTATTTGTGATTTAATTCATACTTGAGGACAAGCATGGGACAAGTATGGGTGAATTTATTAAGTGCTTAATTTTACATATTTAGACTTAAATTTCTCTTACTTTTGTGTACTGATTTTTAGCAAAATTGGGAACATTTTATTTGTTTTGTGATTTTGACCACTGCAAGGTTGAATTGATGAATATGGAGCATTTCACAGCTGTGACGCGCGCCGAACCCCGCGGGCGCCCCTTGACCGCCCGCTTGAGGGCGATCGGGCAAGTGAGGTTCGTTGACAACTTGCGACGAATTGCAAGTGCGTCTATTTTGGACAACAAAGAGGTTTCATGGAGTCGCCACCCAATAAAATATTGGGAAAGTTCCTCTCGCCTCGGAGAGTTTAAGACAGCGCATGTATCCATTTTGGGCAAATCAAGGGGTCTTAGAGGCATTCACCCCAATAGAACATTGGGAGTGACCCTCTAACCCTTGGGAGCCTAGAATTATTAATTAAGTCTTTGAAAGGGACACAAGAGGTGTCTTGAAGGTTCAAATGAGTGATCGGAAAGACCTCTCGCCTCGTTGAGCCCAAAGACCAGAGTTGGGTACAGGACTTTTCATCTATTTCTACCTTAATTAATTTTTCGATTAAGTTTTGAGTTTATTAGTTCGCTCTCTCTCCACACGATGCAATTATAGACGCAAGTATTCATGTTAAAAGCATTAATAAATAAATAAATAAAATGAAAATGAAAATGGCTACATAAAAAAAAATAAAGTACAATAACACTAGGAGCGGAATACAACTCTCATCTGTAAAAGTGCAATACATACATAAATGGGAGAATTCATTCACTCTGAGGACTTTGGTCCCGCATACATTTATTACAAAAATGATCTTTATAGTGATGTTTTTTTATTGGATGGGAAAATAGGATATTGGGTCCTTGAATTTATAAAAAAAAGCTCAATATTAATTAATATAAATCATTTGTCTATTTTTATTTAACGCGGGATAAAACAATTTATCGCATGCACAGAATAATTAATAAACAAATACATATTAAATAATCAAATAAATAAATAAATGAATAAATAAATAAATAAATAAATGAATGAATAAATAAGGGATGAGGGATTAAACCAAAAGAAGTCCTCCCAGCATGGCAAATCTCCCCTCAAGCTCAAAGCATTCAAGAAATAAACAAAATCTCACAAGATAAATCAATAAATGTTAATATTAACAAAATCAAAGCATGGACAAATATAATATAAATTAAAACTCAAAGCTGAGATAATAAAAAACTATCGACAAAAAAATAGAAGGGAAAATATTTGAAAAATAAGAGAAATAAATAACAAAGAAGAATAAATAATAAAAGAAATAAGAGAATTTGGAAAACTGTGGACAGAAACCAGGGACGGCCTTACTTGACTGACCGACGGGCGTCTCTAGGGGCGACAGACGAGCTACATGCCGTCGCCCAACTGAGAGATGGGCTCAACAATAGTGACCGGCGGGCAATAACGGCGTCATTTACGCACCGTCGCTCAACCGAGAGACGGGCGTTAGTGGCCTTATCGCCCGTCGGTCACTACTATTCCTCAAAAGGACAGTAAAAACCAACTTTTTCTCAAACAAAGTAATTTTTTCACCTCAAAATTCAAAAATAAATGCAAATAATAAAAAATAAGCTAAATGCAATATATGCCAAGAATGATTACCCTCAGATTTACCTTTTAGGATGGATTTTCTGAAGATTTGAAATCCCGCACGCTTCATGAGAAATGGGTGAAAACCAAGAAAATGAAATTTAGATCTTTTTCTTCTTGATTTTCACAAAAATGGTCAACTATTGGAATCAAATTTAGTAGAAACTAATTGATTTTAGCTCCCTTGAATTAATTTGATTCACCAAATCAAATAAAATGAAAAGAGAAATTTTGAGAGATGAAAAGAGTGCTAGAAAATGGGTTTTTTAGGTAGGAAAATAGCCAAATTCGTACAACCCCAAAAACAGGTGAAGAAAAGCTTTTTATAGTTTTGAATGACCGACGGCCGTCGAAAACCCACAGACGGGCATCGATTGAATCCTATTGTAACACCCCCATACCCCCGGTAAGGAATATCGGGGCGCTACGCGGACACTTACGTATCCTTGCACATGCATTAGCGGAAGCGATAGCATAGCACATGTTTTTTTTTAAAATTAATTAAATAAATTATTATTACACTAGGGCCCAACATATTTTATATCAACTACATATATACATATTTCTCTTTTTACATATGCATATTACAATTGTTTTCATTTCACTTTACATATGCATTTACATATAAACACTGTACTTTCTATCTACATAATGATGTTACTCAAAACATCACCAACTCTAATTCTATAATATACAAAAAGGGTATAACAAAAAGCTCCTAGTGGCCATCACTTGCAGATGAACGCTTTCACTGGTCCGCACCTGTCAACCTACACGAAAATAAACATCCGTGCTAAGCGATAACGCTTAGTGGGGATGAAAATATTGCAAAGGACTTCTTTCGAAGTCACCAGTAAAATATACATATCACATACACTGCTCAAACAACTCATGCATATATTTTCACAATCATGTAAATCATAGACTCTAATTCATATAAACATAGCATTAATTCCATGTACTTTAACTTTTATTCATAACACTACATACAATCATTTCATGTTCACTATACACTAGCAATAACAATAAGCCTGAATTCCTTTCATGGTGGATACGGGTAACTCTGGATACTGTTTACAGTATCTTACATATGGAGAATTAACTCGAACTCTATGGAATACACGAGGTATTCCGAACTCTGGGCACAATTAAGGCCAACTCTAGCAGCTGCACTCTAACCCTTTATAAGCATGCTTATCTATCCACTATAATGGTAATCAGGCTCCATAACAACTCATCAACTATAATTCAAGTGCACTCATCAACTTTAGAGGCATTTAAGTCATATACAGTCTTTATTAATCATATTCAACAACTAAAAGCATGTAACATTTAAGTTCCACTCACAAACTCTTATATCATACTATTATTTACATATAATGTCAATTGGAAACATTCATATGCTTATTTCATAGGGTTAAATATGAGTTGGACTTGCTATGGGAACTTACCCTAAAGTTCGGGTGCAATACGGGTTCAATTCGGGAAGAAAAACACATAAAATGGTCAAAATAGAGGGGTGGAGGTTGTCACTACTCGTGACAGACCTCCCCTTGACAAGTCACGAGTCGTCACGGTCGTCACCACTCGTGACAAGCCTCCTCTGTCACGAGTCATCACGGTCGTCACCACTCGTGACAGACCTCTCTTGACAAATCACGAGTCGTCACGGTCGTCACCACTCGTGACAGAACCATAGAGATCCAAACAAAATCCCAACAACATCAATTTTATTCAGGATAAATGGATATCGAAACGACATTTTTAGGCAAAACTTCCTTCTTAACAAATCTTACCTAGGATGTTAACTTTCAAATGGGATAATTTTCAAGTCAATTAGACCTCTACAACTTGAGTTATGATCTAAACAACCTATAGTGTTCAAGTCACCCGACCTAAACAGGGATGCTACGGTCTTTAACCGTTTCAAGAATCATAGGCCTAGAATTAGCTCTAGCTCCCTCTTAGACATTTTTAGCTATGGATCTTATCTTTCAGATGCAATTTGATTCAACACAATTGAAGCTCTGTAACTCGACCTATGACAAAAACTATATTCAAAGGTCTAATGAAACCCAAACAGAATTTCTCTAAAATCACTTTTTACACACAAAACCATATGAAAACCATTTAACACAACCAAAAATCATACACCATGATTCAAAACATGATTGTAAACATGTATACATATATCATGAGCTCATTACAGGCAGTCAAAATAGATTCGCACGCGATCCCTACCTCTAGGACGTTGAACCGCGCTCTCTACTCGGCTCCGACCTTCTCTTTACCTTTATTGGGCCTCTTGTCCACAGCTTCTATACACAGACCATTCAAAATAACAAAGTTACTCTTCTCTCTTACTTTAAATCAAAAACAGAAATAAGATAGAAGAAGAAGACCAATACTAACTAAATAGCATTACTTACCTTCTTAGGAGACCTAATCAAGCTTTACTAACCCCTCTCCAAGCTAATCCAAATGAATCACTCAAAACATGTCAAGAAGGAAGAAGAAAGAAAGGGCAAAGCAAGTGAACGGCAGAAACTCAAGGAAAAGGAAAAGAAAAGAAGAATAATGGCCAAGGCAAAGAAACCACGGGAATAGAAAAGAGAGAGGCAAATGGTCAAAGAAAATCCAAGAATTAACTAGGTTATTAAATGCTATCTAACCCATTAATTACATGTTTATCTTCTTTTCTTTTTTAATTAATTCTAATCTCCTCTTTTAACTCTTAATCTCTCTTAACCTAAATTAATCCATTGCCACTTGTCACTTCCCTACAGTGCCATGTGTCATTCTCCTACAAAGTTACAAATTAAAAAGGCCAATTTAAATACCCTATCATCGGAGTGGTTCTGTCGCACCCACGACGCTTGTCACGCTCGCGACAGGACTCACACGCATAATACTAATCTTTTTTTTTTTGAACAAAATTCTGTCATTCTTCTAGGGCTATTTCGGGGTGTTACAAATCTCTCCCCCTTAAGAAATTTCGTCCTCGAAATTTCCCCCGCTACCGAACAACTAATTCAAACTATATACTGTATAAACTAATAAGAGGACTTACTAGAAGATCCAATCAATGCCTCCACATCTTCAACCATCAGGGCAAATACACGTGGCTGATCCTCGGTAGGGAATGGCCTCTCGACTGTTTCCGATGGCGGTCTTTCAGCTCTACCTCGTCCTCTTCCACTTCTAACATTCCCAGAAGCAGTGCCTCTCTCTTTATTTACTTGTGATGCCATATTCTCTCTTGTTTTAGGGCACTGAGCAAGGAAATGCTCTGTACTACCGCATTTGAAGCAAGCTCCAGTGAGCTTTCTACACTCGCCCCAGTGACGTCTATTACAGTGCTCACATTCTGGGGCCATACTCCCTCTACTAGTAGGCGGTCTCACACTTCCAACCGAAGTTGGTACTTGTACCGATGCTTGCCCATCTCTTCCTCTTTTTACTGCTCTAACTCCTCTACCAACATTCTCATCTTCTCTTGGAAATCTTCTTTTCTGCTCTCTCTTTTGCTTTATCAACTCAGATTCCTCCATTTTCATCGCTGCCAACACCAATGGATAATAACCCACCGGTTGTAAAGCAACCATGGCAGCTAACGGTCCTCTTATGCTCTCTCTCAATCCATCTTCGAATTGTCTGCACCTAAAGTCATCCGTTAACATCCCTTTCGGTACATATTTACTCAAACGAGTAAACTCTTTATCATATTCTGCAACAGTCATATTCCTCTGCTTACAAGTTACAAATTCTTTCCACTTGGCATCTCTATATGCTTTGGTTACAAACTTGTCCTTAAACTCTTGAACAAAGAAATCCCAGGTTAACTCCGCGGGCCGTTGAGGATTCCTCAAAACCAACTTCCACCAGTCATATGCTGCTCCCTGCAGCAATGACACGGCGCAAGCTACTCGCTGATCCTGGGGACAACTAATCTCCTCCAAGATTCTTCCTGTCTTCTCAAGCCAGAATTCCGCTATCACCGATTGATCCAAAGATGTCCCATGGAACTCTTCAGCTCCTCTCTTTCTTATCAAGTCCGAGGGAGTCCTTGGAACTGTTAGTCTATCTAGGATCTGTACCAACCCTTGCATCAACTCCGGGTTGTCCTGAACAACTCTTGCTCTTTCCTCTCTATCTCGTGCTTGTACATGCGGATCTACTCGAATCGGATTCACACTGCCTGTAGTCTCTCCTACATGCTCACTCGGGTCGGACTCCATCTAGACCCTACAAAACCAGCATCTGCATTAGGCCACACTCTAAGCAAACTTAAACACATAAACATAACTATACTCTATCACCTTCTAGTCCTGAACCAATTAACCTAGAGCTCTGATACCACTAAATGTAACACCCCCATACCCCCGGTAAGGAATATCGGGGCGCTACGCGGACACTTACGTATCCTTGCACATGCATTAGCGGAAGCGATAGCATAGCACATGTTTTTTTTTAAAATTAATTAAATAAATTATTATTACACTAGGGCCCAACGTATTTTATATCAACTACATATATACATATTTCTCTTTTTACATATGCATATTACAATTGTTTTCATTTCACTTTACATATGCATTTACATATAAACACTGTACTTTCTATCTACATAATGATGTTACTCAAAACATCACCAACTCTAATTCTATAATATACAAAAAGGGTATAACAAAAAGCTCCTAGTTGCCATCACTTGCAGATGAACGCTTTCACTGGTCCGCACCTGTCAACCTACACGGAAATAAACATCCGTGCTAAGCGATAACGCTTAGTGGGGATGAAAATATTGCAAAGGACTTCTTTCGAAGTCACCAGTAAAATATACATATCACATACACTGCTCAAATAACTCATGCATATATTTTCACAATCATGTAAATCATAGACTCTAATTCATATAAACATAGCATTAATTCCATGTACTTTAACTTTTATTCATAACACTACATACAATCATTTCATGTTCACTATACACTAGCAATAACAATAAGCCTGAATTCCTTTCATGGTGGATACGGGTAACTCTGGATACTGTTTACAGTATCTTACATATAGAGAATTAACTCAAACTCTATGGAATACACGAGGTATTCCGAACTCTGGGCACAATTAAGGCCAACTCTAGCAGCTGCACTCTAACCCTTTATAAGCATGCTTATCTATCCACTATAACGGTAATCAGGCTCCATAACAACTCATCAACTATAATTCAAGTGCACTCATCAACTTTAGAGGCATTTAAGTCATATACAGTCTTTATTAATCATATTCAACAACTAAAAGCATGTAACATTTAAGTTCCACTCACAAACTCTTATATCATACTATTATTTACATATAATGTCAATTGGAAACATTCATATGCTTATTTCATAGGGTTAAATATGAGTTGGACTTGCTATGGGAACTTACCCTAAAGTTCGGGTGCAATACGGGTTCAATTCGGGAAGAAAAACACATAAAATGGTCAAAATAGAGGGGTGGAGGTTGTCACTACTCGTGACAGACCTCCCCTTGACAAGTCACGAGTCGTCACGGTCGTCACCACTCGTGACAAGCCTCCTCTGTCACGAGTCGTCACGGTCGTCACCACTCGTGATAGACCTCTCTTGACAAGTCATGAGTCGTCACGGTCGTCACCACTCGCGACAAGCCTCCTCTGTCACGAGTCGTCACGGTCGTCACCACTCGTGACAGAACCATAGAGATCCAAACAAAATCCCAACAACATCAATTTTATTCAGGCTAAATGGATATCGAAACGACATTTTTAGGCAAAACTTCCTTCTTAACAAATCTTCCCTAGGATGTTAAATTTCAAATGGGAGAATTTTCAAGTCAATTAGACCTCTACAACTTGAGTTATGATCTAAACAACCTATAGTGTTCAAGTCACCCGACCCAAACAGGGATGCTACGGTCTTTAACCGTTTCAAGAATCATAGGCCTATAATTAGCTCTAGCTCCCTCTTAGACATTTTTAGCTATGGATCTTATCTTTCAGATGCAATTTGATTCAACACAATTGAAGCTTTGTAACTTGACTTATGACAAAAACTATATTCAAAGGTCTAATGAAACCCAAACAGAATTTCTCTAAAATCACTTTTTACACACAAAACCATATGAAAACCATTTAACACAACCAAAACTCATACACCATGATTCAAAACATGATTGTAAACATGTATACATATATCATGAGCTCATTACAGGCAGTCAAAATAGATTCGCATGCGATCCCTACCTCTAGGACGTTGAACCGCGCTCTCTACTCGGCTCCGACCTTCTCTTTACCTTTATTGGGCCTCTTGTCCACAGCTTCTATACACAGACCATTCAAAATAACAAAGTTACTCTTCTCTCTTACTTTAAATCAAAAACAGAAATAAGATAGAAGAAGAAGACCAATACTAACTAAATAGCATTACTTACCTTCTTAGGAGACCTAATCAAGCTTTACTAACCCCTCTCCAAGCTAATCCAAATGAATCACTCAAAACATGTCAAGAAGGAAGAAGAAAGAAAGGGCAAAGCAAGTGAACGGCAGAAACTCAAGGAAAAGGAAAAGAAAAGAAGAATAATGGCCAAGGCAAAGAAACCAACGGGAATAGAAAAGAGAGAGGCAAATGGTCAAAGCAAATCCAAGAATTAACTAGGTTATTAAATGCTATCTAACCCATTAATTACATGTTTATCTTCTTTTCTTTTTTAATTAATTCTAATCTCCTCTTTTAACTCTTAATCTCTCTTAACCTAAATTAATCCATTGCCACTTGTCACTTCCCTACAGTGCCATGTGTCATTCTCCTACAAAGTTACAAATTAAAAGGCCAATTTAAATACCCTATCATCGGAGTGGTTCTGTCGCGCCCACGACGCTTGTCACGCTCGCGACAGGACTCACACGCACAATACTAATCTTTTTTTTTTTTTTGAACAAAATTCTGTCATTCTTCTAGGGCTATTTCGGGGTGTTACACCTATTGGAAACGGGATTAAACCGACGGGCGTCTAAGCCACCGATGGGTGTCGGTTAAATCCCTTTTCCAATAGGAAACAGGATTCCACCGACGGGCGTCTGTGCAAGGGTACGTGTTCGTCCCTTATCTCACCAACGGGCCGTCCCTCATAACGAGGGACGGACTCCCAGGTAGCGATGGGTTGGCCGCCGGTGGAGGAAAATTCCTTTCTTACCCCAAAGCTCCCAATTTTCTTTTTCTCATTGCCATGAATAAAAAAAACACATTTCTCGTGAATCTAGAGGGCCAAAATCTCCGAATCTCAACCATTCATTTGGACTCGGGCATCGATTTTTTCATCGGGTAATCTTTGATTTGGACCGCCTCGGGACACGGTGCTTACAATGGCTTATTATAGTTGATTTGGAATAACCAAGGAGATTTGGAAGCAATTGGAGTGCAAAGGTGTTAAATTGGGCAGACTTGTGACTTAGCCATGCCCAGGCTAAGGGAGAGATTCGAGTCTTAGCTTTGTCCAAGGCAGAGAGAAATCATCAAGGCAGAGTACTTCAACTATTCTGTTTTAAGCGCGAGTTGCCCTAGCCGCAAAGGATGTTCCAGCCATATTTTGAGGAATTTAGTCTATATTTTAGAGATTGGAAGGCAGTAGATTTAGGAAGTTTAATTTGTTTTAAATATTTTATTTTATTTTCCTAATTTGGATAGGATTAAAACTATCTTCCTAAACTTTAGGATTTCATTTTTATTTAGGGAGAATAACATGATTTACATCTTTTCTTGTTCTTGTTCTTCTTCTTCTTCTTCTTCTTCTTCGTCCTTCCAAGGGCTGTAACAGTTTATTCTTTCTAGCTTTCAATTTTATTTTGTTTTTGTTCTTAGCCATGAGTGGCTAAACATTTTATTCTAGTTAAAGGTTAATTCAAGGGCGGGATTCGACCAGTTACTGTGAGATTGTTATTATTTTGTTTCCTCTTTAATTTTATGTATTGTTCATGTTATTTACTGTGGCTTATTCTATCTCCATTATTGTTTATTTTGTGATCAATAACGGCCCATTCTTTATTAAATTAAATAATATATAACTAATTGAGGATATCAAATCCGTAATTGTTTGATAAAATCAATAACAAGTGGTAATTAGTATAATAACACGAAAAGGGTTGTTATATTAAGTAAATGTGTGATTTGGTTGGCTTAGGTCGGGTCTTTCTAAATTCTAAAGCTGTCAATTAAATTGAATTCTTTCGCTTGTAAAGGATTTGATTGGTTAGGGGTTAATTACAGTCTTATTTGATTAGTCTATTAATACAGAAATATTGGTTGGGAGCGCTAAACCCACGACTATAACCGGTTCAATGATTTTAGAGCTATCTTTTCGTTTATGATCAATAAAATTTAATCTTGTGCCACGAATACCTTTAACTTGAATTTTTTTATCATTAATTCTATTTTTATTTATTTTCTGTAGGCCTGTCAAACATGGCCCAGACCCAAATAACCCGCCCAACCTGTCCAAAAAAAATTGATCCAAACCCAACCAAATCCAAGGAAAACCCACTTGAGCCAACCCAAAAACAACCCAACTAAATCTCAACCCATTTGGGCATGTCTCATGTGCCCAACGAGTTGTCGCTGTCTTTTTTCTTCTTTTGTTGTTGTGAGTTCTTTTTCTTTTTCACCTTCCCCCCTCTCCCCCCCTTGGTGAATAGTGCATCTGGGGTAGAAATTACCCCTAGAAGCGAAAAATATTTTATTTGAACATCGAAAAATGCTAGTCACGGTGAGTCCAGTGGTAAAATTTAGAGTGAAAATGAGTTTAAATAGATATCCAAAAGTCAAAAATAAGAAAAAGTCATAAGTCGTATTAAGGGATCGTAGTTTGATGGGGCCTCTAAAAATAGTAAATGACTTCCAAAAATTATTTTAAGGGTATGAACAAATTTAGAATAATATTTAGAAACTTTGACAGTGAAATATTAATTTTACGGTAATACTGAAAATTATCGAATCGGACCGGTTAGAGTGAACCAGTCCTGAAAATGGATTCCAATTGAGCTGAAAATTTTTGTGGAGACTTAATTTATAAATTTGATAATTATGAAATTGATTTTGAGCTCACACATAGACAAACAAATCATCAAATGGGTCGAGCCATATATTGGCCCATTTGGGTCTCTACCTGGCCTGTTTGGGCCATTCGACCCATTTGAGCCAATATTTTTTATAGTAGTCATTTTAGTATCCTGTTATTATATTTAGAATTATTTTTGTTAAAAAATGGGTCGACCCACATCTCGGCCCATTTGGGTCTCAATCGGGTCCGTTTGCCCATACGACCCATTTGACCCAATATATTTTTTTTATTGTAGTCATTTTAGCATTCCGTTATTATACTTAGAATTATTTTTCATTAAAAAATGGGTCAAATAAATCGACCCATTTGGGCTTCCATCAGGCCCGTTTGGGCCATACAATCTATTTGACCCAATATTTTTTTTATAGTAGTCATTTTAGTATTCCATTATTATATTTAGAATTATTTTTCGTTAAAAAATTGGTCAAAAGGGTACCCACATCTCGACCCATTTGGGCCTCCATCCGGTCCGTTTGGGCCATCCGACTAGTTTGCGTATTCTTATTATATTTTTTTCAGATATTTATTATTATTGCGTTGAGAAGGAGTATCAAGATCACATGAAAAATTATACTAAATTTTTAAAATCAGACCAAAGTTTTAAACCCATGGGTCTACCCAACCGGCCCAACCCATTTGGGCATTTAACCTATTTATAACTCATACTTTTTGATCCATTTATGACCCAATCCAAACCCGCCCAACCCTCCCAATTTGCTACCTCTAATTTTCTGCATTTTTTTTTATTATTAGCTTAATCCTGTATTTATAAAATCCCCCATTTATTTTTGTTGTTTATTTCTAGGTATTTAAAGAATTAAAATTCTATCAATTCATGTGAATTCGACTCTACTCATCACTAATTACAAATTAGTTTTAATTGAGAGTAGAAATTTTATTTTTGTTAGTTTTGATGCCCACAAAAAATATAATAATAAATGATAAAGAGAAAGAGAGAGAGGAGAGAGAAGAGAAAGCAAAGAGGAGAGAAGAGAGATGGGTAGGAGAGAGAAGAAAGGAGATAGAAAAAAGAGAACATGTTACAAGTGGCAGTGGATAATTAGTTGAAAATAGATCCCACTGCCATGTCATCACAAGGATAGAGAAGTCAGAAAAATAACGTATTATGATTCAGTTCATTCCTACAAGAGCACAAGCATAACCATTCTATTCAAACAGTGATAAAAGCCCTTTACAAGCCATAAATTTATCAATAATCACACAGGACTCCCTAACCGAGCCAAAAACAGCATGTAACAACAACAAAATCACAATTATAGCATGTTATACATGCTTAAATATGCACATAAATTATTAAGAAAGTTTCAAACCTCTTGGAGACCTCAACCCGAACCAAATGCCGCTGCCTCAACCCTGGACTTGCTTCTTTCGTTTCTCTTTCTTCTTCTCCTCTTCTATCAGCAACCAAAACAGCATTTTCAATCCCAATTTCACAATTTCTCAACTCAAAATACAGAGTCATGAAGAAACCTAAAAGGTCCTGCATGTACAAATTCAACTTAAATTTACATTCCTCTTAACTCAATTACTATAATTAATCTCTAATTCCTCAATTTTAAACAAGCTCCTAACATTATTCAAGAATAGTTAAAATTATAGAATTATAAAAGGTGAGATGAAGCTAGAACCTAACCCCAATACAGAATCCCCAAAATAGAAATATATGACCACTAATTGAAACTACAACTCCTATTAACTTGGAACGACAATTAAATAAGAAAAAAGTAGAAAAAAATAATGACAAATAGACCGGAGACTGAACCTAAAGGGAAGCAAAACTTGAATCAGGACCTTTGGCTTCAATACTTTTGCTTGTGGTCAATGACCGGCGACTGGGTGACGGAGGCAGAACCCAACGAAAAGCCAATTAGAAAATAAATTGAAGAAAAATAAAGACAGACACACATAGATTACAAAAGCAGAACATGAATATGATGAAGGGTGACGGAGGCGGCGAGAACTACTTAGGGCAGCAGGCATTGAAGAGAGGAAGAGAGACGAGACAGAAATATAAATATAAGATTGAGAGAGACAAAGAGCTAGAAATCAAAAAATTAAAACCATAAGGAACATTTCCCTACGAAATTGTCAACACCGTCGGTATATTAAATATTTTCCGACTAAGAAAGTAAGACCGTCAAGAAATGTTTTCTTGTTTAAGAATTCCCTACGGAATGTCACGAACAAAACTTATTCCATAGGGAAAATTCCCTATGGAAAATTCAATTCCATTGGGAAATTGAAGATTTCCCAACGAAAATAATAACTCCGTAGGGAATTATTTTATCTTTGAACAATTACCTGCCGAATTGTATATTATGTTGGTAAATTCAATATTTTCGGGAAAAATTTATTCCGTAGGTAAATATTCCCCATAGAATATTTCCCCGATAGAAATATTAACTCCATAGGGAATTGTTTTAACTTTGAACAATTATATATGGTATTGTCTATTCAGTCGGTAAATACAATTTTTACCGACAAAAAACGTTCCATAGGTAAATATTCCCTACGGATTGACTACTCCGTTGGCAAATATAACATTTACCGATGGAAAAATAACTCAGTCGGTAATTGTTTTATCTTTGTACAGTTTTCGATGGATTTGTCTAGTTCTGTCAGTAATTTTCCTACGGGAACTTGCTTCCGTCAAAAAATTTAATTGGAATTTTTTACCACAAAACATTGGTGCCTAATTTTACAACGATTTCACTATTCCGTGAGAAAAGTTTGGCAGTAAAATTTACTTCCATTTTTTAGGGTTAATTACGTTTGTGGTCATCGAATTTTAGTGCTTATAACCAAATGGTTATAATAAAATAATTTATAACATAAAAGTTATCAAACTTTTATTTTTTTCAATTTGGGTAAAAATGACCGAAAAATTAATTTTTCGTTACCGGAGGGCCACGCAAATATACTACTTCATCAGTAATTTTCTAGAACGTGTCCAGTCAGCATGCGATATAGCCCGTTTATACGGAGGAATCGACACGTCAACAAGTACACGCGTTATGTCAACCTGTACAAAAAGACAAAAAAAAAAGTTTTACTGACGTGTACTTACTAACGTGTCAATTCCTCCACGTAGGTGGATCATATTGGCATATTTGTGTAACCTTTCGGTGACGAAAAATTAATTTTTCGATTATTTTTACCTTAATTGAAAAAAAATAAAAGTTTGATGACTTTTATTTTACAAATTATTTTATTATGATCATTTGGTTAATATCGCCAAAATTCGATGACCACAGACGTAATTAGCCCCATTTTTTACAATTTTACCTACAAAAAGTAAATTCCGTCGGTAAATAACTATGGAATTTCATTCAGTCGTGAAATTATATCATAGTAATTTTTCAATTTTCTTTATCGTAGTAATTTTTCAATTTTCTTATAGTGCAATGGTTGATTGTGTGTGAATGAGTCTTATTGCCATGTCAACAAAGAGAACAAGGAAGGTTGACACGTAGCCATAAATGATTGGTTGAAGATGGGTTCTACTACCATGTCGGCAAATGGAGTTAGTCAAATTAATGGTTTTTCTGACCATGAGCAAAATTGCTTCAATTTTAAAACATTAAGAGCGACATTATATCCAATGTTTTTAAAACCGGACCGGACATCGACTCGGCCTGCCAACTGGGTCAGGAGTCAACTGGTTCGATCGGGTTGACTCGGAATTTTTATCTTTTTTTTTTTAAATATAATTATTAATGAAAAATTAAAAATATAGTATATAAAAATATAATTAAACAACATATTAATTATTAAATATCAATATATTAACTATTTTTTATTTATTTTACTATTTTTTATTAATAATTGTAAAAAATTAGCCACAACAATTGAATTTTTTTTGTTAAATATTTAAATTTATAAGAAAAATATAATTTTGAATTTATAATTTTTTTAAATTTATTTTCAATTGTAAATTTATTTTTGTGACATTATTAACTATTTTTATAATTATCATGTTTATATTAAAATTTTTTTTAATATTCCATTCTATTTAAATTATTTAGTTATTAAATATCTAAAAAAATATAAAATAAAAATATAGTGAAAATGTTCAATTTTGTCAAGTTTATTATTATTATTATAAATTAATTTTATCATCAAATATAAATTTTTAATAGAACAATATTGAACAACTATTAACCCTAATTATAAAAATAAATTTTATAAAAATATAATTTATAATATATTTAATTTTGACCGGTTCAACCCGGTTTTTAAACAGTACAATCCGGTTTTTTGACATTTCTGGTTTTTTATGTTGGATCGGACTGGTTTTTGATCCGATTCTTGTCCGGTCCGGTTTTCAAAACCATAATTATATCAAAATAGACATTAGGGTAAAATTATACATTTTGCAAAACTTTTGGAGCATTTTTGCACTTTTGACTTTTTTGTAAGAAAAAAAAAAAGAAGGTTCACATATAAAGATAAAATTAAGGCTTCAAGTGCAATTTTGCCCCTAATATTTGATAAAAAGTGCAATTTTACATTTTAATGTTTCAGTAGATACAATTTGATCCTTCATATCTTAAAATTGAAAAAAAAAATTGCCCTTTTGTTGCATGGCATGATGTGCACATATCTACTTATTCGAGTGTTACATGTCAAGAGATTATTAAACGAGGGTTCCTAAATTTAGAGTATAAGAGATAACATTACACCAATTGAACATCAGAGGTAAAATTACATATTTTATTAAACATTAAAGATATATTTGCACCTTTGCCTAAAATCAAATCATCAAAACTAAACCCTTTTGCAAGATTGGAATTAACAAGGTTACAAGAGTCGAAAATATATTTGATACTTATCGTGATTAATGCCCTACTTCTTTTTATGAAAAAAAAAAAAGAAATAAAATTTGAGTTAAATCCATCAAATTAATTACAATGTACATATGAAAGTGTCATTAAAGCCCTGTCCATCTCCAACAATATGAAGCAACTCATTAGTGAAAAGAAATAAAAGAAATCTACAGGTTTCTCCCAAGCACAAGTAGATTGAAGCAAAGTTGGGGAAAAGATGAAGAAGGGACGTTCTTTTTCGGCAGGTCTTTCTGGCCATTGTGCTAGCCGGAGGGATCCAAAGCTTGGCTCATTGAAAACCATATATAAATCACTGGGTTGCATTTTTTCAGACACAAGTTGTTCTTCATGCCATTCGATCCAAAGTAGAGAATTTCAGATTTTGCCTTAGTGCACTTTCTGTTAGATGCATGGGTTAGGAGGAGAGAGCTTCTCTTTTTCATGCTACTCGTAGTTAGGATTCTATCCGGTACTGGGATTAATTTCATCTATAGTCACCTACTTATAAATAAATAACCGAATAGTAACAAAATAAAATTTTTATCATAAAAATAATTGAACTTAATTTGAATATATAGCCCATAAAATTACTTTGACCGGATTCAGATCCAAGTTCAACCGGAAAACACATGTGGCATGCCACATCCGCAAATTAAAGGTATGACTAGGCCATCCAGTCAGCTGTCTCTCATTTGCTCTTCCTTGTTTTTGATGCTTTTGACACATGGTGGCAGCTGATTTGTTGTTATATACGACATTGAACATGTGGCAGTGATGATGTGGCATTTTGATGTTGTCATAGTATGATGTGGCAGTGATGATGTGGCAATGTGACTTAGCTGTTGACTATGCGCCATGTGTGACCGTGATGATGATTCAGCACACTAAATGTGTTTTCTGGTTGGGCTTGAATCTGAATCCTATCAAAATGTTTTTATGGACTATATATTCAAAGTTCTGTCATTTTTGTGATAAAAAAATGTTTTAAATACTATTCGGTTATTTATCCATACTGTTAATTTTGTTGACTAATTTCCCAGCTTAATGATATGACTTTTATTCTTAAAAGAAAAAAACATATTAGTGGTAGCATCAAACATTACATATTGTAAACGAAAAGCTTCTCAAGTTGAATTTTATCAAATAGGTAAAGGACGAGACATAATAGGAATTAAATTTAAATCATTTTCTCTTTTAATCACGCCTCCAGAAGCCTCATTGGTGTCTAGATCTTCTGGCTTCATTCCAGGGGAGAGTTTCCAATCAAAATGGTAGAGCAAACTTGCTAAAGGAAGCTCAACATTGGCAATGCCAAATGCAATTCCAGGACATATCCTTCTTCCAGCACCAAATGGGATAAACTCAAAATTAGTTCCTTTATAATCAATTGACCCATCCGAGAATCTTTCAGGATTGAATATATTTGCCTCTTTCCAATAATTGGGATCCCTTCCTAGCGTCCACGCATTAACAATTATTTGGGTATTTTTTGGAATATAATATCCATTAATCTCACATTCATCTCTAGATTCTCTTGGAAGCAATAGAGGAACGGGAGGGTGGAATCTCATAGCTTCTTTGATGACCATTTTCAAGTAATTTAATTCTCCAATTCTTGCTTCATCAACATATCCTTTTTCGTCGAAAACTTGTCTTATCTCTGCTTGTGCCTTTTCCATCACTCTTGGATTCTTGAGCATTTCTGTCATTGTCCATTCTATAGTTGTAGATGAAGTCTCATTTCCAGCAATGAACATATCCTGAAACATAATGCCTTAATATATCTATAGACATCCTAATTTGACATGAAAAGCAATTTAGAGAATCTAATTTTTTTAGAAAAGAAGTTATCAATTTTATTATTTTTAAATACCTTTCGCTAATGTGGTAAGCATGTATAAATCACAAGAGTTGCAAAAACATATGTCAAAGGGGATGCAATTTGGTGCTCATGCCCGAGCAAGTGGTGCTCGGGCATCTTAGCAGTCCGATTGTCAGGGCACGCTCAATCTGGCGGTTCCAATGAGTTAGTATATCACATGTGCGCGCACACTCGATTACTACTAATGTGTCTCAAATTAAGTAAAAAAAATACATGTTAAAATATCTAATCTGTATAGTTTGATCCAATATATATGCATACGTAATAGTTAATTACTCACCAGGATGACTGCCTTGATATTGTTTGTTGTTAAAGGGGTTTCAAGCTCTCCTTTATCCTGAAGATCCAAAAGAACATCAACAAAATCACTCTCATCATCGGCTATTTTTTTCAATTTTTTTCCTGCTTTATGATCATTGATAATATTTTCAAGAATCTTATCTGCTTCATGATGCACGCTTATGATTTTAGCTTTCAACCCGTTGATCACAGATAGCAATTTAATGGAAGGAAAAAAATCTGAAATACTAAAACCTGCAGCAACTTCTATAATATCCTTAAGACGTGGAATAAATGCTTCATGCTCTTTTGTTTTCTTACCAAAAGCAGCCCTTGAGAATACAGAATACATGTAAGAAGACAACATCTTACTAAAATTTATCACAGATCCTTCACTATCTGAAATGAATCTCAAAATTTTCAACACCTCTTCTTGCCTTATTGATCTAAAAGATTGAACTCTTTTAACACTTAATAGCTCCAATACGCAAATTTTCCTCAATTGTCTCCAATAACCTCCATAAGGTGCAAATCCAAGGTTAGCAGATCCATAAGCAATGATGTCTACTGAGAGTCTATAAGGTCGATTCGCGAAGAGTATATCGTGAGTTTTCAGAGCTTCTTTAGCAATTTCAGGGGAGGAAATGACAATTGTGGCGACTTCACCAAGCTGAAGGTGCATAATAGGTCCAAATCTTTTGGAAAGGTGATAAAATCTGTGATGGGGTAGAGAAGAGCCAAGTAAATTATGGATGTTTCCTAGTATGGGTAGTTTCCATGGCCCAGGTGGCAAGTTTTTGGTGGTAGTTTTTGATTTCTTGCTAATCAGGAATACCATGAAGATAAAAAGAAAGAACGAGAAAAGAACTGGTATGGATGGGAATTGGAATTCCATTTTCTTTTGGTAATTGCTATGTTTGCATTTTTAGTTCATATTTATAAGGTAACGTCTATGATGATCCGACTTTGGGGTTATAATCAATGTTATTAAAATCGAACTTTGGGGTTATTAAAATCGGACCGATTGGTCGACCGGTCCAACAGATATCCAACAGCTGATTCAGCTCAATTTAACATATAAAACCGAGTTGGCAAAAAATCAGATGAAACACGTCAAGTCACATAGCTTATAAGATTATGAATGGGAGAAATGACATGTCAGCAATGCCAACATGAACAAAGAAAATTAAAAAGACAAAAACCAGCTGTTGTCCACAAACTCCCTCCTATTACCCTTGTATCTCCTCTACTTTTCTTTCCTCCTCTTCTCTCATCTCCTTACCCTAATCTCAGCTCTCACCATAGAAGAGAAGAAACACCTGTCATAAAAAAGCAACAAGTTAAGATTTCGGCGGAATTGCTGAGATTAGCAAAAATTATTTTATTAGCTTAGTCAACAGTTGTTAAAAGGCAGATTATCAAGGAAAATAAACTAAGAAAATATTGAGCTGCACGTATCACAAATAAATTTGTAGGGACATTCACTCAACAACTTATTTTTAGCTATTTTTCTATTTTTTCAACATCGATCAATACGTCATCCAATGCGGCATGTTGGCTAATAAGACAATGAAAATTCAAAACAAAATGGATAAAAATGACCATTTAATATTTATATCGACAAAAATTAATATATTTAGAGGTAAAAACTTATCATTTTAATATTTTGGAAGGTGAAAACTAACAAAAAAAAAAAACATTAAAGATATTTTTTAAAAAGTAAGAAAATTATAGGGACAAAAATTGTCCCTTAACCCTGAGTTAAAAAAATATATAAAAATTTAAAGTTCATGGAATATGATTTCACAAAAAAAGAAAAAGCATATCGGATATGATAGGGACAAAAATTAATTTTCTATCACCAACTAACTCAGACGCTAGGCGGAAATTAAAAGCAAAAGTAGGTTGGAAAATGAGTGTTCTAATTTATTCCCTTATAGATGGAGACAAAGCATAAGTTGTTGGGATTTCAATTTCTTTTATAGGGATTTACATATTAAATTAATTATACTATCAACATAATCTTTTTGGTGTGCAGAACTACTATAAGCTACTGTTTGGAGTGTTAGATTGGAGGTAACTTCATAAAAATCGGTTATAGGCATTTTCACTCATCATCTAGAAGCATTTTGAAAAGAAAAACACATATCTTAGGGTGTGTTCGGTAAACTTGTAGGTTTTTAATTTTTTTGTTTTTAAAATCTAAAAACTATTTTTAGTTTTTGTTATTTATTTTTTAGAAAACTGCTTTATATATTTAAAAATTTTATCATAATTTTTAATTATTAATTTATATTTTTTTAATTATTCATGTATTATAATAATGAATTTGGTGGTAGCAGTGACAGCAGCGACGGTGTCGTTATAGTGGTAGCAGCGTGGTGGTGGTGAAGGCGGCGGCGGTAGCATGGTGGTGGCGGAGGTAACAGTGGCATAGTGGTGAGGACGTTGATAGCATAGTGGTGGTAGAGGCGGCGGCAGCGTGGTGGTGGCTGAGGCGGCAGCAGCGTAGTGGTGGAGGCAGCGACAGCGTGGTGGTGATGGAGGCAGCGACAGCATAGTGGTGGTGGAGGCGGCGACAATATTATGGTGGTGGAGGCGGCAGCGGCGTGGTGGTGGAGGCAGCGGCATCATGGTGGTGGTAGAGGCAACAGCGGTGTGGTGGTGGTGGTGATAGAGGCAGTGGCAGCATGATGGTGGTAGAGGCGGTGGCAGCATGGTGGTGGCCATCGCCGTGGCAGTGGCGATGGCAGTAGTATGGCGGTGGAAGTGGTAGCGGTGTGGTAGTGGTGGAGGAGGAGGTGTGGTGGTGGTGGAGACTGCGACGGCGACGGCGTGGTGGTGGTGGAGGTGGCGGCGGTGGAGGAAGTGGCGGCATGGTGGTGGTGGAGGCGGCGTGGTAGTGGTGGAGGAGGTGTGGTGGTAGTGGAGACGGCGGCGGTGTGGTGGTGGAGGTGGGGGCAGCATGGTGGTGGTGGAGGCGGCGGCGGCGTGGTGGTGGTAGAGGCAACGTGGTGGTAGCTGAGACATGCTGGCAGCAACAGCGGCGGCAGCGATGGTGGAAGTGTGGTGGTATAATAGCAAATTTCTAAAAACCTAATTTTAAAAATTTTTATTTTCTGTTTTAGATGTGAAAATCAATTATTTAAATTTTTGCAAAAACCGAAACGGGAAGAACTTTGTCGAATGTGTTTTGGTTTTATTTAAAAAAAAATTCGAAAACAAAAATTTTCCCGAACGCATGACCCTTAAATTTTATAAACTTTAACTACTTTAATATAGTACTTTTAAGTATCTGTACTTTTAAAAGTTAACATTAAATTTTATATTTTTTTAAATCATTTACATTCGGTCCAATTTAAACAGAATTAATGGAATTAAAATTCATTCTCTGCTAGTAATGCGTGAATTTAATTTCAAATGACGAGAGATTGTTAATTGTTATAAGGACTTCAACCTCTTCCTCATCTTGAAGATTCAAAAGAACATCAACAAGATCACTCTCACGGCGATAGTTTTCAATTCTTTTCTTGATTTATGGTCATTGATAAAATTTTCAAGTAACTTATCTGCTTCATGATGCACTCTTTTCATTTTAGCTTTCATGCCGTTAATCAAAGGCAGCAATTTAATTGAAGGAAAAAGATCCGCAATACTAAAACCAGCACCAACTTCTATAATTTCCTTAAGACGTGGAATAAACGCTTCATGCTCTTTTCTCATCTTACCAAAAGCTGCCCTCGACAATACAAATAAAATATAAGAAGACAAGATATTACTAAAATTTATCACAGATCCTTCACTATCTGAAATCAATCTCAAAATTTTCAACACCTCTTCTTCCCTTATTGATCTAAAAGATCTAAATCTTTTAACACTTAATAGCTTCAATACGCAAACTTTCCTCAGCTGTCTTCAAAATCTCCATAAGGTGCAAATCCAAGGTTAGCAGATCCATACGAAATGGTGTTTACTGAAAGTCTACAAAGAAATTAATTTGGAAATGGACATTTACCTCAACAACTTTATTTTAAGCTATTTTCCTAATTTTTCAACATCACTATGTCATCGAATATGATATGTTGCTGACTCAATAGTAATTGTATAGTTAAAAAACAAACATACAAACATATAAATTTAAAGTATATCTGATATGAGAGAGACACACTAATAAATATAAACATTATGGAGATGAAAGTCAACTCTTAATCTGCTTCAAACAAAAACTACATGTAGTTTGTTGTAAATATTTTATATTTATTGATAATATTTTAAAAAAGCAATGATTTGGCTCTTGCCTCCACTGAAAATTAAAATTTTTTGATGGCTGTCGAAACTAGTAAATCTTGAGTTTTGGTAGAATTATTTTTCTCTGTATTTTCTTCCCTCAAGGAGGAAAAAATATATATCTGGTTACTAGGTACAAGATAGATACATATCCTAAATTAATTGGAATGAAACCAGGAACTTCCTAACTTATCTCCCTATAATTGTGAAGATCACAAATATTACCTTTCTATAATTATATTGATAAATTAAAATATGAATTTCTTAATATATGCAAAACAATTACACATAAACCCTAATTTCCCAAATCGTAGAACTTTGTGAATTTCATATAGCAATAAATTAAATAAAAGAAAAGTATCTTGATTCGTGATGAACACTTGACAAAGGAATTATCAAGCAATCACAGTAAAACCCTTAATATTAAAACTGGATTTCTCTCTCTTCAAACCCTAACTTTAATTTGATAGAATGCTTTTCTTGATGGAGAAAAGTCACGTTTATTGATTTTGAGAGAGGGTTAGTTTATTTTTTTTATTAACCTTTTTAACTGACATTCATCAATGTACAGTTAATAAAAAATTGTCCCTTTTGACCAATAGGATTATAGTACTTAATATTATTAAACCTGATATATATTTAATATTAAATAAATATATAATTAATAATACATTTACACACGTGGGCCACTAATTAATAAAATCCAACATTCTCCCACTTGGCCCATGTGTCATTATTTAACTTCATGGTTTAATAACAAACATAATATGCATAGTTTAAGCTAAATCCTCTCATAATTAAATTGGCCAAACCAAAAATCACTATTAAGCAGAAAACTAATAAGGATCATAGTGGTTGTATGTCATTATATCGACATAGTCCCTTCTATGAATCACAATACTAGTTCTATACTCAATGTGAACTATGATAGAGACATATCATAACGGTCCGACTATAATGTCTTTGTCAGAGACAAATCCTGTTATGTCAACATAATTCATTCATACAATAATCAAAATAATAAAACAGGATGCATTGAAATATCAAAAACATGCATTAAATGAGCTCAAAGTGTCAATGAAGCACATAAATATCATCAAACTATCAATAATGATTTTCAGTTATGCTCGTTATTTCGACATGTGCACTAAATGTCTTTTGTGGCAACCCTTTTGTCAATAGATCCGCAATCATGAGATTTGTGCTAACATGTTCGATTGACACTCGTTGTTTTTGAATTTCTTCTTTAACGACAAAGTATTTTAATTCCATATGCTTAGCACACTACAAGAATTTAAGGATTTCCCGACGGAAATCCAAGATTTTCTGTCGGAAAATGAAATTGCCGACGGAATGCAATTCCGTCGGCAATGTGATAGTAGGTAAAAATTGCCGACGGAAATATTGTTCCGTCGGCAATTTTACCGACGGAATATTATATTCCGTCGGGAAATTCTAAAATATTTTTATTTTTTAAAAAAATTGCCGACGGAATATAATATTCCGTCGGGAATTAAAAAAAAATAAAAAAAAATTCAGAATTTACCGACGGAATTTAATATTCCGTCGGGAATTTTTTAAAAAATAAAAAATAATAGAAATTTTCGACGAAATTTAATATTCCATCGGGTCAGTAATTTAAAAAGCATATAATAACAATACAAATTAATATTAATAATAATAATAATAACAATAATACAAATTAATATTAATAATAATAATAATAATAATAATAATAATAATAAGAAAGTGTTAAGTTTATTATTTTCTAATAATACTAAGAACAATAAATCATATTATTTTATTATTTAACAATATTCCTGCTAAGACTAATAACACTAATAATAAACTACTTGAAAAAATTAATACTACTAAAATCCTCAAATAAATTATTAAGTTAATTATTTTCTAATAATACTACTAATAATAAATTGTTCAAGTAATATAGACTAATGCAAGATAAATGCTATCTGGATATAATACTTGGGAAGAAAATGGTGACAAACAACACAATGAACAGAAATAACTAGAAGCATGTCCTTTTTTTTTCTGGATAAAAGTTATTAAAGTGATACAATGTTTACACATATAAAAACAAAAATCCCACAAATTTTAACAAATTACAAATATATAATAACAATTATAACACAAAATCAATACACAAAATAATAAATATACAAACAAATATAACTCAAAATTAAAACTATAATAAAATAAATTTAATGTACAATAATAAAATTTTTAAAAAATTAAAACTTAAATAAAATAATATATATTAACAAATTATACAATAAATTCAAACAATAATAAAAATGCATACATATTATTAACAAAATAAAATAAATTAAAAAAATAAGGAGGAAGCTGGACCTCGGGGGCGGCAGAACCAGGGAGCACGCGTGGAGGCGCGGAAGAGGAAGTAGGCGGACGCGGACCGATCGGCGGCGGCTTCCGGCGGCGGTAGCTGGCCAGATCTGGCGGTGGGCAGAAGGAGGAAGAGAAAGCGCGCGTGAGCCAGGAAGCTGGGAGGGAGAAGAAGGAGGAGCAAACGGCGCGGAGGAGGAAGCAGGCGGCACAGGCGAACGCGGACCGATCGGCGGCGGCTTCCGACGGCGGTAGCTGGCCAGATCTGGCGGTGGGCATGCAGGGGCTGGGCAGAAGGAGGAAGAGGCAGCGTGAGGGAGGAAGGGAGGGAGAGAGGGAAAAGAAGAGAGAGAGGGAAAATAAAAAAGGGAAAAGGGAATTTAAAACCCTTATTTTTAGCGACGGAAAAATACCGTCGCTAAACATTAGCGACGGACATACTATTCCGTCGCTAAAAATATTTTAATTAATATATTTAATTTTTTTTAACGACGGAAATCTAATCCGTCGCTAAAAATATTTTAATTAATACAATTAATTTTATTTAACGACGGAACTTTATCCGTCGCTAATAAAAGAAATTATTTTTTTTATACATTTAGCGACGGAATTTAATTTCCATCGCTAAAATTATGACGAAATTATATTTTCGTCGCTAAAATTAGCGACGGAATTATATTTCCGTCGCTAAAAATATTTTAATTAATATATTTAATTTTATTTAACGACGGAAATTAATTCCGTCGCTAATAAAAGAAATTATTTTTTTTTTAAATAATTTTAGCGACGGAATTCAAATTCCGTCGCTAAAATTAGCGATGGAAATCGAATTCCGTCGTAATTTCGGTCGTTAAAAATGGAGGGAAACTATTCCCGCCATTTTTAGCGACGGAATTTTTTTCCGTAGCTAATTAGCGATGGAAAGAACATTCCGTCGCTAATTTGCGACGAAAAGGACATTCCGTCGCTAATTAGCGACGGAAATTGTTCCGTCGCTAAATATCCGTCGCGAAAACTATATTTTCTTGTAGTGGCACCCTTTGAATACTTGTCGTTTTTAGAAAAGAATATTGCCGCAGAATTATCACAATAAATTTTCAGCAGTTTGGCAATACTGTCGACAATTCCAAGTCCTGAAATAAAATTTCGCAGCCATAATCCATGAACTGTAGCCTCAAAGCATGCTACAAACTCTGCTTCCATGGTTGATGTAGCGATGACAGACTGCTTTGCACTCTTCCATGAAATTGCCCCTCCAGCTAATAGGAACAAGTAACCAAATGTGAATTTTCTTGTATCAACACATCCAGCATAATCTGAATCTGAATAACCTATCACCTCCAGATGACCAGATCTCCTATAAGTAAGCATGTGATATTTTGTTCCTTGCAAGTACCTTAATACTTTCTTTGCAGCTCTCCAATAATCCATTCCTAGATTACTTTGATATCTACCCAGCATTTCAACAGCAAAACTAATGTCCGGTCTAGTACAAGTCTGAGCATACATCAAGCTACCAACGATGGAAGCATATGGAATCCGTTCCATTTCCTTGTGTTCTAATTCATTCTTTGGGCATTGCATAAGACTAAATTTATCTCCTTTGTGAATTGGAACAACACTTGAGGAGCACCTTTCCATTTTAAATCTTTCTAGAACTTTGTTGATATATGCCTTTTAAGACAATCCCAATATTCCGGATGCCTCACCTAAATCTTTCATTTCAAAGTTCTCAGAAAGAAATCTCTTAGTCTCATGTAACAAGCCAAGATCATTAGTAGCAAGCAGAATATCATCAACATACAGAATCAAAATTATAAACTTGCTCCCACTAACTTTCAGATATATACATCAATCAATAATGTTTTCCTTAAATCCAAAGCAAGTGATGGTATTATTGAACTTAAGATACCATTGTCGGGAAGCTTGTTTAAGTCCGTATATTGACTTTTTAAGCTTACACACCATATGTTCTTTTCCTTTAACAGTGAAACCTTCAGGTTGGTCCATGTAGACTTCTTCCTCTAAATTTCCATTCAGAAAGGCAATTTTCACATCAATTTGATGAAGCTCCAAATCATAATGAGCTACCAATGCCATGATAATTCTAAATGAGTCCTTCGAAATTGGAGAAAAGGTCTCTTTGTAGTCAACACCATCTTTCTGAGTGAAACGTTTGGCAACGAGTCTAGCTTTATATCTTTCGATATTGCCATTAGAGTCGCGTTTATTCTTAAAAACCCATTTACACCCAACTCTTTTACAACCTTCTGGCATTTCAACAAGATCTCAGACTTTATTGTGATCCATTGATTTCATCTCTTCTTTCATGGTATCTAACCATTTCATAGAATCTTTACTATCTATGGCATGTGAAAACAAAATTGGATCATCATCGATTCTTAAGTCAAATTCTGACTCTTGTAGATAAACCACATAATCATCAGAAATAGCAGATCTTCTTTGCCTTTCAGATCTTCTTAATGCTACATGTTGTGGTTCATCTACTACTGGTTCATTGACAACTATTTCATTATGGGGTGTTTCATCATTCACTTGTTGTTCTTGTATGTTGTCTGAACGTTCAACAACTGTAGGAACAACAACTTGAGAAGAAGTTTGAGGTAAAGAAATCTCCACCCTAACTTCTTGAATTCCCACTTTACGTGGTTCAACACTCCCACTAATTTCACTATTTTCAATGAAACGTGCATTTTCAGTTTTAACAATTCTCGTACTATGGTTAGGACAATAAAATATATATCCTTTAGATTTTTCTGGATAACCAATGAAAAAGCCATCGATTGTTCTTGAATCCAGTTTTCTTTAATGTGGATTATAAACTCTTATTTCTACTGGGCAACCCCAAACATGTAGGTGTTTCAAACTGGGTTTCCTTCCTGTCCACAGTTCAAAAGGAGTTTTTGGAATTGCCTTACTAGGAACACTGTTTAATAAATACATGGCAGTTTTCAAAGCATACATCCACAATGATAAGGGTAAAGAAGCATAGCTTAACATGCTTCTAACCATGTCCATTAAAGTACGATTATACCTTTCTGCAACACCATTTTGCTGCGGTGTACCTGGCATTGTGTATTGAGCACAAATGCCATGCTTTTCAAGGAATTTAGCAAATGGACCTGGATATTGTCCAATTTCATCATACCTTTTATAATATTCACCACCTCTGTCAGATCTGACGATTTTCACTTTTCTGTCTAATTGTCTTTCAACCTTAGTGATAAACACCTCTAAGGCATTTACTGATTGAGATTTCTCATGTAATAAATAGACATATCCATAATGTGAAAAATCGTCAATAAAAGTGATAAAATACTTTTCTCCACCAAAAGATGGAGCATCAAAAGGTCCGCATATATCAGTGTGTATGATTTCAAGGAGCTGTGTGCTACTTGTGGCTTTCTTCTTGATTGTGTGTTTTGTGAGTTTTCCCTTAATATAATCCACACAAATACCAAGATTAGTAAAATCCAAATTAGGAAGAATTTCATTCTTTACCAACCTTTGTATTCTTTCTCTAGATATGTGACCAAAATGCTTATACCACAAGCAAGCTGAATTTTCATCAACCAAACCACGTTTTGCACTAATATTATGATGCAAGGTCAAAAGAGTCTCAGCAAATAGATTATCAAGATTTAATTTATATAAACCATCACAAAGAACACCAGAACCAATAAAATGATTATGTTTAAACAAACTGTAACATTCATTTCCAACCTTAAGATAATATCCAGCTATATCAAGTTTTGACACAGAAATTAAATTACGAGAAATAGAAGGAACATAAAGAATTTGGAAAAGATCTAAATGATGTCCAGTGTCTAAAATCAAACGATAGGTTTCGATGGCTTCAACTGGAGCTTTGACCCGGTTACCTATAAATACAAATTTTTCATTTACGTTTATGGTTTGGGTCGTAAGGAATCCCTGTATCGTATTTGAAACATGAGTGGTACAACCAGAATCAATCCACCAAGTATTATAAGGAATTTCTGCCAAATTTGATTTGAAACATACGAAAGCATAGGGCTTACCTTTACTTTTGAACCACGCCTTACGTTTCTGGCAGTCTTTCTTATAGTTTTCAGGCTTTCCACAGAAATGAAACACAACTTTCTTTAATTCCTTCTCGTGGATTTGGGAAGATGACTCATTAACCTTCAATGGTCTTTTATTCCCCTTCCCATACTGCTTTCCTAGTTTCTTATTAGCTCCCGACTGACCCATGAGATTAACTGAGTGAGGTCCTTATTTCTTCAGCCTTGCTTCCTCTTGAATTAGCATAGTTTGCAATTCTGTCACATTCCATTTATCCTTAATAGTTTTGTAATTTATTTGGAATGGACCATATTGAGAAGGCAAGGAGTTCATGATGAATGCTACAAGGAAACTTTCCTCCACTTTCATTCCCATGGATCCCAACTTTGCTGCTATGTTTATCATCTCAGTGAGGTGCTCATGCATGGTACAAGAACCATCAAATTTCATGGTAGTTAATATACCCATCAGTGTCCCTGCTACTGACTTATCAGAAGTGTCAGAGTGGGATATACTTTCAATAAATTCCATAAATTTCCTTGCACTGTCAGTTTTAGGAATCGTTGACCTGATATTCTCAGCCACAATCATTTGCAAGAACATTAAGCTAAGTCTATTTGATCTTTCCCAAGCATTATAGAAAGATCTTTGTTCATCAGTGCTATCATCAGTGAGATCAACAGGCTTGTCATGTAAGAGTGCTAAATCAAGATTTAGAACATCTAAGTGAAACTGAATCTATTCAGACCATTCAGAAAAATTAAGCCCATTAAATTTCACAATAGACGAAACTTGCGAATGAAGAGAAACAGGAGCGAATGCTGCAAATAAATACATGCTCATACATTAGTGCTTTGAGTCATAATATAAATACATAATGATAAGTTCAAAATGTATGTTGTTTTTATATGAATTTCCAGTTTACTTTTGAGTTTAGAAGTTCCTATTTCAGTATATTTTTGTTAAAATTTTATTAGATATTGTCTGGTATACTAAAGTAAGATTTTATGTTGTTTTTGGCGTTTTTAGGTAACTCACACGGCGGTAAGGTTCTTCCTCACCGCCGTGTGAAATAAAAATAACTGAGAGCAGCAGAAGGGGATTACACGGCAGTAAGGAATGTCCATACCGCTGTGTACAACGGAGATCATCACTTACGTAACAGGTTACACGGCGGTGAGGCAACCTCATACCGCCGTGTGAAGCGTAAAAATCCCAACAAATACGGCACTGGACAAGGAGAGCAAAATGTCAAGATTGTTGACCAGAGGCAAGTTACACGGCGGTGAAAGACTCTCATACCGCCGTGTAACCTATTTGTGAACCAAATCTGCACAAAATCAAAGACTTTGAAGGCCACCTTTTGACTTTGAACTTTGAACGGTTATTTAGGGACTGAAGTTAGAAAGTTAAGGGGGTCGATTTTTTCTGGGAACAAAAGAAAATTTATTTTCTCTGCAACTTAAGTTAGGATTTTTTATAGTTTTGGATTTAATTTAAGCTGTTGTTATTTAAATCTGGGAGGAATAATCAGAGATAGTTGAAGGTTATTATTTATTTTTGAAGTTTTGAAAACAGATTGAACGGGAAGAACATCAATTTTATTGTTGTAAGAATTTCATTTTCAGATCTCAAAATGGGTAATATCAACTTCTCTCTATTTAATTCAGTCTTTATTTCAAGTATGATTGAGTAATTTTATTTCTTGTTAAGGGATGCCTTAATTCCCCAGTAAATCATGTGAATATTTTGTATGGATTGCATTATGCATATACTCAGTTGTATTTTCTCTGATTTTATTTGTTGTTGCTGAATAGAATACAAGTTAAGGGGAGATCTACCAAGATAAACTTTAATTGTAATCAGTTCATAAATACATACAAATATACTTCAGTTTTATCTTCTCTAAAATTATCTGTTGTTGCTGGTTTGAATGCAAGTTAAGGGGAGATCTACCAAGATAAACTTTGATTGCAATCAGCCCATAAATACATACACATGCTCTGTTCTATTTTAATCAACTTTCATTGATTTAATGAATCCGAATTGGTAGTTAAAATCTGTGAATGTTTATTTCAATAGGTTCAGAATGGTGGAAGATAAATGAGTTTGATATCTGAATCCGGAATGGTAGGATTATTTAACTTAGAACTTTAAGATCTGTAATAATGCTAATTTATGTGCTGAATCCGGATTGGTAAGTGCATATTTTAGAGAAGCTGGATCCGAAAGGTAAGCTATGGTATAGGCTAGATTATTCACTGATTGTATATGAAATTGTTGAATTAAGTATTCACATGATATTATTGGGGAGAATGGGTATTCCTTAGCAAGATCTCTTAGTTATTTTATCAAATTGCTGTATTATTAAATCGTTAATATTCTTAGACATTAATATCATCAGTTAGATTATTAATTCTTCTGCGTTAAACAATTACCAAATCAAAATAATTGGGAATTCTTTAGCATATAATTAATTGTCAAACACTTGCACAACACAGTCCCTTGGGTTCGATAACTTGTGGTCTTAATTATATTCCACTATATTACTTGTCGATTCAGTACACTTGCTGAGTACGCGTCAAGTTTTTGGTTGCCGGGGAGTTGGCGTTGTCAGTAAGTTTTGATTTTTATTTGTATGTGTTTTCATTTTCTGATTTTATTATTTTTATTCTTTTCAGGTAGTTGTGGTGTATGAGCAGAGTTAGACAAGGACCATTAGCACCCTACGATCCTGAAATCGAGAGGACATTACATCAACGCAGGAGAGCCAACAGAGAAACCGTCATGGAGAACAACCCGCCTGTTGATGAATTTCCTCCCGAGAATGAACAAGTGCCAAGGGAACAAGAAGAGGTACCAAGAAATTATGGAGGAGAAGTCCCTAGACAGCGAACGATAAGGGACTATGCTGTGCCAAGATGGACTGAAGACCATAGGACAATTGTGCTGCCAAGAGGAGTACAATTTGAACTGAAACCAGCAACTATCAACATGGTGCAAAGAAATTAATTTTCTGGATCAGAAGTGGAAGATCCTGCACAACACCTGGACTTATTTTTGGAGATTAGTGACACAGCGCAGATTCCAGGAGTGACACCTGATGCTGTAAGACTGAAACTATTTCCTTTCACCTTGATTGGAAAGGCAAGAGAGTGGTTGCAAATGTTACCAAGACAGTCAATTACATCTTGGGATCAATTGCAAAAAAGGTTTCTGATGAGATTTTTCCCACCTACAAAAACAGCAAATATTCGCAACAACATTTTCAATTTAGCCAATTGAGTGATGAGCCTTTTTATGAGGCTTGGGAAAGATTCAGAAGATTGTTAAGAAGCTGTCCGCATCATGAAATACCAATCTACCATCTGATGCAACAATTTTATTCTGGTATTTCACCACAAACAAAATCTTTGCTGGATGCATCATCAGGAGGTTCTTTTATGAATAGAATACCAGAAGAAGCATTCCAGCTGCTGGATGAAATGGCAGCAAATGACGCTCAGTGGGCTAATCCTAGATCAGTCTCAAGAAGACAAGGAATACATAGTGTAGATGAAGTGTCAATGTTGAGGGCACAGGTGGAGTCAATGCAGAACGAGATGAAAAACTTAAGGGTGAAAAATGTAGCCTCTGTTTCTCAAGAAGATGAGTGGTATGAAAGTGGGCAATATGCTCAAGAGAATGCAGCAATGGGAAATGTTAATGCTGTAGGGGATTATCGAAGGAGTGACCCTTATAGTAACTCATACAACCCGGGCTGGAGAAATCACCCGAATTTTTCTTGGAAAGATGGAAATCAGAATGCTTCATCCTCTCACCCACCAGCAAGACCCCCTTTCAACCAAAGTACTCAGCATAATGAAGGACATTTATACCAACCCCAAACATCCAACCAATACCAAATGCCATATCCACCCCATCACAACCATGGACAAAACTTCAATCAACCGCAAGCTCAATCATACCATCCACCAGGATACCCACCTAGGCCACCTATGCAAGAGAAGAAGCCAAACCTTGAGGATATGGTGGCTAGCTTCATAAACAGTCAGCAACAATTCATGACAAATCAAGAATCTAGGTGGAAATCTCAAGAGCAGTGGAACCAAAACCAAGATGCTTCTATGAGAAATCTGGAAACTCAGTTGGGTCAGCTTGCAAATTCTGTATCCCAAAGGCAACCGGGAACATTTCCCTCAAATGTGGATCGGAATCCAAAAGAGGAAGCAAAAGCAATTACACTGCGAAGTGAAAAGGACGTAGCATAAAGAGAAGATCAAGGTAAAAATTCTTCATCAGAAAAGGAGGAGCCAACACGGACTGTAAGTAATTCTAACTCTAATTGAGAAATGAATGAAAATGCTCCTAAAAAGGATAAAGGTAAAAGTATAGTGAATCCAAGGGTAGAGGATCTAGATATAAATAGACTGTCATTTCCTGTTGTTGCTAGACAAGAAACGAAAAATGAGCAAAAAGCTAGGTTTATAGAAATGTTTAAAAAATTACACATTAATTTACCATTTGCTGAAGCTTTAGCTCATATGCCCAACTATGCTAAATTTATGAAAGAACTATGTTCTAATAAAAAGAAATTAGAAGGGCATGGAACTGTTCAACTAACAGAAAATTGCAGTGCTATAATCATGAACAAGATCCCTGAGAAATTGGAAGATCCAGGTAGCTTCATTGTACCTTGTGCTATTGGTGAAAATTTTTATGGTAATGCTTTGTGTGATTTAGGTGCAAGCATAAATCTAATGCCTTATTCAATTTGCAGGAAGCTGAATCTTGGTGATCTTAAGGAGACGGGAATGAGACTCCAACTTGCGGATAAGTCGGTGAGGCGACCCAAGGGAGTGATAGAGGACCTGTTAGTGAAAGTGGGGAAGTTCATTTTTCCAGTAGACTTTGTGGTGATGGAAATGGAAGAGGATAGGAAAGTACCATTTATTGTGGGGAGACCATTTTTAAACACAGCAAAAGCTTTGATTGATGTGCATGGGCAAACCGTTACTCTGAGATTCAATGATGAAAAATTAGTTGTTGATATGAACAAAGCTCAAAGGTATCCATCAGATGATATAGAAGAATCTGCTTACTTTATGGATACAATCGACAAGTGTGTAGAAGAAGTGCAAGAGGAAATGTTAGAAGCTGATCCGGTGAATGAGGATTTACTGAAATTTTTGGAGAATGAAAAATTGGAAGATGAGGAAGTGATTGCAGCTGTGGAGCAAGAGAGTGAAGAAGAAAACACACAGGAAGAAGGACTGAACCTGGAAAAGGGGGATACACATTCTGAACTTAACCCTCTTCCTTCAAATTTAAAATATATATTTTTATAAGATAATGCAAAACCAGTAATTATTTCATCTTTATTGACAGGTTTGGAAGAAGAAATGCTTATTGAAGTACTCAAGAAGCATAAAGGAGCAATTGGCTGGTCAACTTCAGATTTAAAAGGAATCAGCCCCAGCTATTGTACACACCGGATACCTATGGAAACTGATTTCAAGCCGGTGGTGCAACCCCAAAGGCGACTCAATCCAGCAATGCAAGAAGTGGTGAAAAAGGAGGTACTCAAGCTCCTTGATGCAGGTATTATCTATCCCATTTCTGATAGCAATTGGATAAGTCCAGTCCAATGTGTACCAAAGAAAGGAGGGATGACTGTAGTAGCCAATGAAAAAAATGAATTAATTCCCACACGCACAGTGACAGGATGGAGAGTGTGCATAGACTATAGGAGGTTAAATAATGCAACCAGAAAGGATCATTTTCCTTTACCTTTCATTGACCAAATGTTGGAAAGATTGGCAGGAAATGGATTCTATTGTTTTTTAGATGGATATTCAGGTTACATGCAAATAACTATAGCTCCAGAAGATCAAGAAAAGACAACATTTACCTGTCCTTATGGCACCTTTGCATACAGGAGAATGCCCTTCGGGCTGTGCAACGCACCAGCTACATTTCAGCGGTGTATGATGGCAATCTTTCATGACTTCATAGACAAATTTATGGAGGTGTTCATGGACGATTTTACTATTTATGGGAGTGATTTTGAGAGCTACCTTAGGCATTTAGATTTGGTGTTAGAAAGGTGTAAGGAGACCAACTTGGTACTGAATTGGGAAAAATGCCATTTCATGGTAAGGGAAGGCATTGTGCTTGGGCACAAAATTTCTGAGAAGGGGATAGAGGTTGACAAGGCTAAGGTAGAGGTGATAGAAAAGTTACCACCCCCAACTAGTGTGAAAGGCATTAGAAGTTTCTTGGGACATGCAGGATTTTACCGCCGGTTTATCAAAGATTTTTCAAAAATTGCTAAACCTTTATCCAATTTGTTGATGAAAGATACTCCTTTTAATTTTGACGATGAATGTATGCTGGCTTTTCAGACTTTGAAACAGAGGCTCATTTCAGCCCCGGTGATCATTTCTCCAGATTGGAATTTGCCTTTTGAATTAATGTGTGATGCTAGTGATTTTGCAGTTGGTGCAGTACTTGGGCAGCGAAGAGAGAAGGTATTTTATGTGATTTATTATGCAAGTCACATTTTGACAGGAGCTCAAATGAACTACACCACAACGGAGAAGGAACTTCTTACAATCGTGTATGCATTCGAAAAATTCAGGCCATATTTGCTGGGAGCAAGAATTGTGGTGTGGTCTGACCATGCTGCCTTGAGACACCTATTTGCAAAGAAGGAATCCAAACCAAGACTGATCAGATGGGTACTTCTACTACAAGAATTCGACCTGGAAATTAAAGATAAGAAGGGAGCAGAAAACTTTGTAGCAGACCATTTGTCAAGACTGGAAAATGCTCACATTGAGAAAGGGGAGATTTCAGATTTATTCCCTGATGAACATATTTGTGCTTTGTTTGAAAATGAGATTTCTGTTCCTTGGTTTGCTAATTTAGCTAATTTTCTCGCAGGGGGATTTATGCCAAAGGATTTCACATGGCAGCAGAAAAAGAAGTTGAAGGCTGATGCAAAGCATTATATTTGGGATGATCCTTATTTATTTCATTTGTGTGCAGATCAAGTGCTGAGAAGATGTATTCCAGATGAGGAGAAGGGTGAGATTATCACAGCCTGTCATAGTGGAGAAGCTGGTGGACATCATGGACCAAACAGAACGGTAATGAAAATTTTATCTTCTGGGTTCTATTGGCCTACAATGTTTAAAGACATTCAGTCTTATGTGAAAGCTTATGATAGATGCCAGAGAATAGGGAATATATCAAAGAAAGATGAGATGCCTTTGACCAATATGCTTGAGGTAGAGCTTTTTGATGTATGGGGAATTGACTTTATGGGACCCTTTCCGGTTTCCTATGGTTGTGAATATATTTTAGTGGCCGTTGATTACGTAAGTAAGTGGGTAGAGGCTGTAGCCACTAGAACCTGTGATGCCAAAGTTGTGCTTAAATTTTTGAGGAAGAATATATTTACTCGATATGGAACCCCGAGAGCAATCATCAGTGACGGTGGTAAACATTTTGTGAACCATCAATTTAAGGCTTTATTGAAAAAGTTGGGTGTTAGACATAAGGTTACAACCCCTTATCATGCTCAGGCAAATGGACAAGTTGAGGTATCCAATAGAGAGTTGAAAGCCATTTTAGAAAAAACAGTCAGTGTATCTAGGAAGGATTGGTCCCTTAAGCTAGATGACGCTCTTTGGGCTTATAGAACAGCTTTTAAGACACCCATTGGAATGTCTCCATTTAGGCTGATGTTTGGAAAGTCATGTCATCTTCCGGTCGAGTTAGAACATAAGGCATATTGGGCCACAAAATTTTTGAACTTTGATCTTGAAGGTGCAGGAAAATGCAGGTCCCTACAGCTGAATGAATTGGAGGAGTTCAGATTTTGGGCATATAATCATGCTGAGAAGTACAAGAGCAACACAAAAAAGTGGCATGACCAAAGGATAGTAAGAAAAGAATTTGTTCCAGGAATGAAAGTTTTGTTATATGACAGCAGGTTGCGATTGTTCCCTGGAAAATTAAAATCAAAGTGGACGGGTCCTTTTGAAGTCGTGGCGGTCGAAAAGTGACTGATATTGCCGTTGCTATTTTAACGACGAATTTTTTAGTTGCTAAATTAGTTGCAAAAATTAACGACGGATTTTTTAGTTGCTAAACTAGTAGCAAAAAATGGGCCATAAATTGCCGCCAAATTTTAGCGACTGTTTCTTTTTTTTTATCGCTAAATTAGTCGCAAAAAAAGAAAAGTGGATTTTCAAGACCAATTTTTAAAACGGTCGCAAATCCATCGCTAATTAGATACGAAAATATTCCAGTCGCTAATTTTAGTTTTTTTTGTAGTGTGCAGAGATTAGAAAAGGCAAATTCAGGTCAATTATTTTTCTTTTCACAGTTGAATTCTAACTAGGATGTATTATGAAAGGGTAAACCCATCGCCAGACACTTCAAGTTGTCCATTTATTTCATTTTGACACTTTAACTCTTTAAATAACTGAATAAACACTTGAACTCATAAATTGAGGTAATTTTAAACACAAAATCAGGAAAATTCTAGATGCTATGTCGCGTGAATTTTAATCGCTAAGGTGAACCGACACGTGGGAGTCATACAGGTATAACCACCATGTGTAGGTAACAAAAATGGAAAGAAGAAATAATGCAGTTAATTGAAAAGGGTAAATTTCGAATTGAAATTTTTGAGGGGAAAATCGTTGTTCAACAGACAATCCCTTTGAAGTTTTTTCATCAATTTGTAAGTAAGTGGAAGAAATAAGTGAATGTGAATGAAATAAATCATAAACACAAAGATTCACGATGTACAAATTGAGGATTCGAGGAGAGTGGCAGTATACAAAATTGGCGATTCGAGGAGAGAGGAAGTGAAGATCGAAGACGTCATGGTTGTTGTGGTGATAAGAGGTACAATTTGTTGTTCTTTTATGTTCTTGGTTTTCTTTTCGTAATGGGGAAAATATATTTGCCTAGTGTGGTTTATATGTTATTTGAGTGAAAAACTTAGGGCTTTTTTGAAGTTTTTTTAGGAATTTCCTTTTCTATGCTTTACCATGTCATACTTTAAAATTATTTTTCTTGTCATGTTTTGCTGTAGTTTACAGTGGTAAGAAATGGGAGAATTCATAAAGTATAGGTTTCACCATGGGGGAAGTATTGTTAAAAAGGGTGGTATGTCTAAGTATGTAGGGGAGGGAAAAGTTGAGGAATGGATTATTGAGAAAAACCATTTCTCATTGGTGGAATTGGCATATCATTCGAAGATTATAGGATCTATAGATAGGGGGATTTAGTTATTTTGATGCTGTCAGTAAAGATTTTATAATCTTGTAAAATGACTTTGAATTTCTTGATGTGGTGAAGGACTTGAGAAACAATGATATTTTGGATATTTACATTATACGCGTGGTTAATGAGGCAAATGTAGTGGATTCTACATGTCGCACTTTAACTGCAGGTGGGGACAATATAAATACAGATAATACTAATCCAATTAGGGCAACAACCCTAATGAGCAAATACATACAAAGACAGTTGAGTCTGAAGCAGTAGCTGCTAAAAATGTTAATGATGAAGAAGTAGGTTATGAATTTGTAGAAGTTGGGGTTGAGTCATCTACAAGTGAAGCTGAGTTTGTTGATGAGGAGGCAGATAAGGAGAGTAGTTCAGATGATTGGCCTGATGAAGCTGACAATGATGTTGAAGATGAGTTGAGAGGTTTTAGGGAAGCTGCTGGGCAGGAAGATAGAGGCAAAAGGAGGAGGACAAAGGAAAATGCTACAGAAGAAGTACCGGCAGGTGAAGTGGGTCTTGACAGAGGTTTTGAGGGCATTGATGGTAGAAGGAATCACAGATTATATGGTAGATTAGGTGGGGATGAAGAGTATCTAGATAGTGATGACCCAGATAGTAATGATAGTAGGGATGAGTTGGATCCAGATGCTGTAGAAGGTGTTGATCTTCCTAGTAGGAGGAAAAGTAGAAAAGTTTATTACGATCCCAAGTATGAGGTAATAGTATAGCAACTTGGGATGATATTTGAGAATGCTGTGCAGTTTAGGTTGGCTGTAGCATATTATGCAGTTGAAAATGGGGTTCCCCTGAGACATAATGAAAGGCATAGGGTGAGGGTTAAGTGCAAAGCAGAAAGGTGTGAGTGGGAATTATATGCTAGTATATAGGAGGATTCGGGCGATTTCAAAATTAAGAAATATAATCCCCGTCATCAGTGTTCTAACAAGAATAAGAACAAACTCTATACTTATATCTCAACCTGAGATTAAGATTTGGAAGATCCAAGATTTAGTTAGGGAGAAGTGGAGTATTTATGTTGGTAGGACGTTATGTTCAGTGGCGGAGCCAGGATCCAGGGTCAGAGGGGTCCTGGTACATTAAAAATTTATTATAAAAAAATTAAAAATACATATAAAAAGACGGGAGAGAAAAAAAAGAAGTGAAATTAACAAAACAACGTTATTTTGGCTATTATATTATAGTTTTTTTGTTATTTACTCTTAATTTTAATTTTTTTATATCATATTTTTATTTTATGATAAAAATTTTAAAGGTAATTTATATATTTCAAAATATTGGGACACTTGAAATTTTAGAGGGAGCACTTAAAATAAGTTAGGGAGTTCCCATTATAATTTATATATATAAAAATTCAAAAAAAAATTAAAATTGAGGGTGTGCCTGTGCACACCCTCATCAAAGTGTGGCTCCGCCACTGGTTATGTTCAAGGGCTAAAATGCAAGTAATGAGTAAGTTTGTGGGGGATTAGACTCTTGAATTTAGTAGGTTAGGTGATTATGCTCATTACATTAAGCAGACAAATCCTGGCAGTTCTGTTTGGATTAGAACTGATAAGGAGAATGAGCGCAGCAGCAGTCTGTTTCTATACATGTATGTATGTGTGATAACCCGTATTTTTTTTTAAATAATTACTTTTTTTATTAAAAATCTAAATCTTTTAATTATGGATATAGATAAATAAAAGAAAATAAATTAAAGAGATAATAACAGAAAATCTCCACTTCCCACGTTGGATCCCTTATTCCAGTAAATTTGAAATTGCTTTAAAAAAAAAAAAAGAAAAGAGAACCCTAAACACTAAAACTCCATCATCTCCAACTAAATTACTTCCTTTTTATACCTTGCTGAAATTATTGGATTTCAATTGTTTTTGCCATCTTCATACTTCAGCATTATTGGGATTTCGAAGTTGTTAATTACATTATTTTCAGGTTAGTTAATTTAATCATCTAAATAGTTTTATTTATTTATTTATTTTTCTTTCAAAGATAAAAAAGAAACTTCCTCTAAAAAAATATATCATAGTTATATGATAATATATAATTTACAGTGTGATTTTTTTTCCGCACTTAATAGCAAGAAAAAAATGTCTATAGCAATTGTTGATTGAATGGATTAAATTACAGTAAATCTGCAATATTTATTTGTACATGGGAATTTTTGGCCACAAAAGATTTTAATACTTCAATAATGTTTGAATTGCCAAACACAGCTGTAGACACAGCAATCTACAAATTCAGCAGACGGCATGCTTTGAGGTTTTGCCAAAAAAAAAAAAATAATAATAATTATTAATATTATTTTTATTATTTCGTTATCTTTTTACACAAAAATGTATCTTTTGAAAACTTTAATGCTTTTGTCCTTCACTAAAGATCAATCTAATGTTTTTCCTTTTCTTCATAATTCTCGTTTTGACAATTGAAAATTTGTATATATATTAATTAAATATGTTAATAATGATTTATTTTATGTAATTTATTAGTTCTCTTCTTTAACTATTATTTTGAACAGTACATATGCCTTTGCCTTACTATATATATATGTATGTATATATTAATTTCCTTAATTTTTTTAGTCATAACTTTTCACTTGTTTTTGTACAATATTAAGCAATTCAATATTTATGGAACTATTTATTTTAAGAGTAATTGAAAAAAAATAAAAACACAGTGTATGTAACAAACATCTTTGAGTAAAAATGTATCTTTGTTCACAAGATATTTCCTATAAACATATAATAGTAAGTCTAATTATTGTTATAAATATTTAATTTATCTCTATTCAAATAAATCCTCAAATATTCTATATATGTTTATAGTTTTAGATTGAATTGTTAGTCATTATGACAACTAGAGTGATCGATATATTTCTTCACTATGATTAGGAAACTCCAATACGCCTTCCGTAGAGTGCATAGCTTGCCTTTTGAGTTTTGGACCTTGCTTAATTGGAATTTCAGGTGAGTGGTAATTACAGTACATATTTGTTTTGTAAAAATCGTACACATCTGTTTTGTGAAAATCATCTTTTTAAGTTTTGACTCAAAATATTTTGTTTATTAAGTTTTATTTTGTCATAAATGTTTTAATTTTTTTTATCAAATGAATTTATGCAGCTTATTTCTATGTTAATTTTCTACGAGTATTTATTGATTTTTATTATATTAGTTTTATGCGAATTTTATATTTTCATTTATTATGTTGATTTAATTGGTATTTCGATTCGTCTAATTTTACTTAAATTGAATATTGTCTTCTTTACACTTCAGATTCTGAGAACAGATTTCTGAATTATTTCCCGTTTGACATTGGTTTTAGCGAATGATTTATGTACTTATGAACTTATCTGAATTTGTATCAAATTTGTCTGAGCGTATCTGTTACCTACCTTGAAGTTATATCTATTTTCTGTTGAAATTTATTTAGATTTGTATTAGTGAAAAATTAATTTCAAACCGGTACATGTGATCAGTTATATATTATTTGTATCTGTATCTAGCTCTATTGAGCAATCCGTTATCTGAATCTGCATCTGTTTCGGCCACAGATATCCCATGTTTAGGAAAGTACATAATTTGCTATCATGCATCATCTGTCATTGACATCTACATTAGAAGCATTGCATGATATCTGTGGTTGGGACATCTGTTATCTGGCCTTTGGTGGTGTGGAGTATCATCACCCTGTTGAACTGTACCGTGGTTTTGATCTGTGGATTCTGCTTACTAGATGATTTATTATATGACTTATTATACCATTTTCGTTACTAAATATATTTTGTTAAATTATTCTGAACTATGCTTGTTCTCAGTCCATTGTGTACTATAGTTATCATTCACTGAGTCACTGTACTCAAACCACGTCGGCTCTACGCTCTTTGTTTTGCAGATTAGTAGTCATATTCAACTAGTTGCAGCTTTTATCCTCTGTTGGCAAGGACTTTACTTCCTTTTGCTATTGGATTTGAATTAGCCAATATTATGTTTTAGTTAGCATGTTAGTGGAATTTTAGAATTTCAAATAATTCCTTTGTATTCTGTGGAGACTTCGTAGTTTAATTTTGCCATGTATTTGGAACTTTAAGATTGGACTTTGAACTTTAGCACTTTTGCTTTTTCAGGAATTTCTATAAATTGAACAATTTATATAGTTTTGATAGTACGATAAGGGTAGCATGAACTATTATTTAGGTAGTTTATGCGCCGGTCATAACTAAATTTGGGTCGTGACAGTATGTTTTGATGCTCTTAAAAGAGACTGGAAGGAAGGGTGTAGGAGAGTTATTAGGCTAGATGGATACTTTCTCAAGGGCATTTGCAAAGGGGAACTGCTGGTTGCATGTGGGAAGAATGGAAATTAGCATATGTTTCTAATTGCCTAGGCTATTGTTAATTAGGGGACCGTACATTCATAGAGCTGGTTCCTAAATTACCTAATTGCTGATCTAGAGCTTGTTGATGGAGACGGACTGACCCTGATTTCTGATATGCAAAAGGTAATTATAATTTTTTGGTGTTGTTATTTTTTTTTTGATATTTACAATTTTTGTTGTTCCATATTCTGATTTAATTGTTCATTATGTACAAATTTAATTGAATGGCTTGTACCGATTACATGTTATGAATTTCTTATAGAGTTTAGTTCCATGTGTACAAGAATTGCTCCCTCAATCTGAGCATAGGTGTGTGCTAGACATATTTGGTCTAATTGGAAAGAAAAATGGAGAGGAGAGGAAAGGAGGAAGCCATTCTGGAGATGTGCCAAGGCAACTTTCGCTGTTAAATTGAAAGATGAATTGAAATCACTTAGTAATCTAGAAGAAGGCATATGTGAGGATTTACTCAGTTACAATAAGGAGAATTGGTGTAAAGTGTACTTCAATATTGATGTGAAGTGTGATTCTATTGAGAATAATGCATGTGAGAGTTCCAATAGTTGGATTCTAAGAGCTAGACACAAATCAATCATTAGCATGCTTGAAGAAATCAGACACAAGATTATTGATAGACATGTTGAAATGATAGGTTTCACTGATAAATGGATTTCAGATATTAGCCCTATGACCAGAAAAGTATTAGAGGACAATGTTGAACAATCTAGAAAGTGTAATGTTAGATGGAATGGGGACAGTGATTTAAAGTAGTTGAGGGTGAATATTGTCACATTGTGGACCTTAGAAAGGAAACTTGTAGTTGTAAAGTAGTTGAGGATGATATAATATTTTCAAGTTATCTGCTTCATGATGCACTCTTTTCATTTTAGCTTTCATGCCGTTAATCACAGGCAGCAATTTAATGGAAGGAAAAAGAGCTGCAATGCTAAAACCTGCACCAACTTCCACTACAAGAAAATGATCATTTTTCGACGGAAATTACCGACGGAAAGTAAGGATTTTCCGTCGCTAAAATAAATTGCCGACGGAAGAAAATTCCGTCGGCAATTAATGCGTAGCTAAAAATGCCGACGGAAAATTAATTCCGTCGGCAAAAATGCCGACGGAAATTTCATTTCCGTCGGAAAAATTACCGACGGAATTTGATTTTCCGTCGGCAAATTACCGACGGAAAATTCATTTCCGTCGGTAATTTTTCCGACGGAAATGAAATTTCCGTCGGGAAGTAAAGAAATTATTTATTTTTTATTTTTACCGATGGAATTTTCCGTCAGTATTCCGTCGGTATTTATAAAAAAATTAATAAAAAAAATAAATATAACATCAAAATTGACCCACAAATATCCAGTAAAAATATTCAACAAATATACAAATATATAACAAATCAAAATTAATGATTAACCTAAAAATCAAAATAATATACCAAAAAATATTCAACAAATATAAAAATACTCAACAAATCAAAATTAATGGTTAACCTACAAATTAAAATAATATACAAAAAATTATATAGAAAAATATTCAACAAATATATAAATACACAACAAATCAAAATTAATGGTCAACCTACAAATCAAAACAATATACAAAAATTTATACAGAAAAATATTCAACAAATATATAAATACTCAACAAATCAAAATTAATGGTTAACCTACTAATAAAATAAATTACAAATAATTATATAAGAAAAAAATTTAATGCAAAAAATATACAGAAAAAATTAAAATAAAATGAAAAAACTAGATCTGGATGTTAACCTCATTTTTTCGGCTGACCGGAGAGGGACGGCGCCGGCGTTGGGCGAGCGAGGCAGCGAGCATAGCAGATCTGCTCGGTGGCGGCTTGCTTGAGGCGGGCGGTGGCCAGATCTGCCAGAGAAGCGGGGAGGGAGAGAGCGGGGAAGGGAAGAGAGGAAGAGAGCGGGGAAGGGAAGAAACGCAGCTACGAGGGGCGACCGGTGACCACTGGGCGGCGAGGGGCGAGCGGCGACCACGGGGCGGCGCGGGGTGGGGGGGCAAGAAGAACCAGATCTGTGTGGGGAGAGGGAGGAAGGGAGAGAGGGAGGGAGAGAGGAGGAGAGAGAAAAAAAATCAAAAAACTATATTTATATACATATAAAATATTTTTAGCGACGGAAATTAAATTCCGTCGCTAATTTTAGCGACGGAAATTATATTCCGTCGGGAATTAGCGACGGAAATTAAATTCCGTCGCTAAAATATATAAAATAAATAAATTAAAATATTTTTAGCGACGGAAATTTAATTCCGTCGCTAATTTTAGCGACGGAAATTAAATTCCGTCGCTAAATTAGCGACGGAATTTAATTTCCGTCGCTAAAATATATAAAATAAATAAATTAAAATATTTTTAGCGACGGAATTTAATTTCCGTCGGGAATTGCCGTAGCAATTTATGCCGCCAAATTTACGCGCCCAATTTACCGACGGTTTAGGGTTTCCGTCGCTATATTAGCGACGGAATATTTTTTCCGTCGCTAATTAGCGACGAAAATGTCTTTTCCGTCTCTAAATAGCGACGGTATATTTTCCGTCGCTAAATTTCCGTCGGTAAATGCTGATTTTCTTGTAGTGTTCTATAATTTCCATAAGACGTGGAATAAACGCTTCATGCTCTTTTCTCATCTTACCAAAAGCTGCCCTCGAGAATACGAATAAATATAAGAAGACAACATCTTACTAAAATCTATCACAGATCCTTCACTATCTGAAATCAATCTCAAAATTTTCAACACCTCTTCTTCCCTTATTGATCTAAAAGATCTAACTCTTTTAACACTTAATAGCTTCAATACGCAAACTTTCCTCAGCTGTCTTAAAAAATCTCCATAAGGTGCAAATCCAAGGTTAGCAGATCCATAAGAAATGGTGTTTACTGAAAGTCTACAAAGAAATTAATTTGGAAAGGGACATTTACCTCAACAACTTTATTTTAAGCTATTTTCCTAATTTTTCAACATCACTATGTCATCGAATATGATACGTTGCTGATTCAATAGTAATTGTATAGTTAAAAAACAAACAACAAACATATAAATTTAAAGTATATCAGATATGAGAGAGACACATACTAATAAATATAAACATTATGGAGATGAAAGTCAACTCTTAATCTGTTTCAAACAAAAACTATGCAAATATTTTATATCTATTAATAATATTTTAAAGAGCAATAATTTGGCTCTTGCCTCCACTCAAAAATAAAATTTTGTCTTCACTATCTTTATAAAATGTAAACTATGCAAATTTATGTCTATAAAATTATATTTATTATCCACTTGTTACACTAAATTTTTAATAAAATTATGTATTATTTTTATTATTGCTCCCAAAGCTTTCACACAAAATATAAGCTTTACAAATTGCCCTCAAAAAATATGAGTTTTGCAAAATTGCCCCTCCTAAAATATTATTCTAGATTCACCCCCTGCTTCCTATGCTACCCACATTTTTCCAAATCTTTTTACAAATATTTTTAAAATTGAAGTGTCTATGGAGAAATTCTGAATATTTTATATCTATTAATAATATTTTAAAGAGCAATAATTTGGCCCTTGCCTCCACTCAAAAATAACATTCTTGATGGCTGTCGAAATCAACATATCAATATGTTCGACATATCAATAAGTTCGACACGGCACTATATTAAATATAAAATATTTAATTTTCACATAATCGAACTTAAATTTATCACGCTATTAAACGTAACAGTACATAAGTACATAACAAATAAAGATAAACATATAAACTTTTAAAAGTGGGACGAGGGAGTTTATCGTAAATGGTAGTGGCTTATTCACGTTCAGACATCTTAAATTGACAGCCCGTAGGCATCTTCATGAACGGATGATTGACAAGTCATAATAGCTCTTGTCCTTGACTTCCCCTATTTTCAAGTAAATTCCCGTGTAACATACATCACAATAAATTAAGGAAATTTCTTTGGGTATTCATCTGTTTGATCTATTCCTCCTGAAATTGCATATCTTAGACGCTGATCTTTTAGGTTGTGTCTTCACTCATTTTGCTGCTGTATATCTTTGGGGCTTAGCCACCATTCTTATCAAATAAATTAAGAAAATTTATTATTTAAATAACTAGATGCATAAAAATATTCTTGAATCAAACCAATTACATCGATTTTACTGTGAATAAAAAACATATATAATTATTTTGCATACGTAATAAAATATAATTTGCATAGATATTTTTCATAAATTAAAATATAAAAACCAAAGTACGCTGAGGTGTATTTCTGTTTACTGTTTAGTTCTGCTACAGTCTAGTTCCATTTTTTTTTCCCTTTTTTTCTTATAGAATTGTGTGAAATGGTCTCATTTCATTGATTTGTATACAGACTTTATATAGTACATATCTATCAACTAATAAAAGAAAAAAATAAGAAACCAATCCCACTAAACACGGGATGAAAATAGGAAATCGACACTACAAAAAAAAAAATCAAATTAGCAACTAAAGTTAGTGACAGATTAGCGACTGTTTTCAAAATTAATCGTGAAAATCCATTTTGGCAAATTTAGCGACGAAAAAAGAAAATAATTGCTAAATTTTGGCGGCAATTTATGGCGCTTTTTTTGTGACTAAATTAGCGACGGAATAATTTGTCGCTAAAATAGCGATGGCAACATTCACTACAAGAAAATCAACATTTAGCGATGGAAATATAGTGACGGAATTTTTTCCGTTGCTAAAAATGGCGTGACTATTTCCTTCCAATTTTAACGACAGAAAAAGTTTGCATAGCTAAATATTGCGTGGGATGGAGTTTAGCGACGGAATTTTCGTTCCGTCGTTAAAATTTAGTGACGGAATATTTTTTTCGTCGCTAAAATAATTTAGAAATAATTATATATTTTTATAACGACGGAAATGTACTTCTGTCGCTAAATATAACGACGAAAAATGTATTTTTGTCGCTAATTAGCAATGGAAAATAATTCCGTCCAAATTATAGAGACGGAAACCAATTAATGCCGTCTCAATCTTTAGCGACAGAACTAGATCCCGTCGCTAAATTAGCAACGGAAGTACATTTTCCATCGCTATATTTAGCAACGGGAGTACATTTCCATCGCTAAATGGCTTATAAAAAGCATAATTTTTTCTTTCTCCTCCCTCCTCTCTCTCTCCCCTCTCTCCTCTCTCGTCTCTATCCCCCCTCTCTATCGCGCAACCCATTGCCGCCGCACCTCCGGCGTGCCTCACTTGGCGCAGATCTCCCCTCCCCCCTTCCCTTCGGCGCCGATCTGACCCCCCTTCCCCTCGGCTGGCGCCTTTCCTCCGCTCCCTCCTTCCTTCCCGCTGCCCCTTCCCTCTGCCGTTTGCTTCCACCTGCTCTCCCTACTCAGGCGGCGTGGTGCACAGCTGGTCTCCCTGGTCCGGCGCCGATCTGCCGTCCCTTCCCCTCCGCCGACTTCAGGTAACCAGATTTTGGTTTTTATTTATTTATTTATGCATTAATTATTATTATTATTATTATTATTATTATTATTATTATTATTATTATTATTATTATTATTTAACATGTTATTATTATTAAATAAAAATCTGAATAATTTATTACTGTTATTATTATTATTATTATTATTATTATTATTATTAAATAACAATATGAATAATTTTTTTAAATTATATTATTATTAGTATTAGTATTATTTAGATTATTATTAAATAATAAAATGATAAATTTATAATTGTTAGTATTATTAAAAAATAATAATATTAATAATTTATTTAAGAATATTATTAGTATTATTATTATTAATCAATAATAAAATTTGAAAATTTGAGAAATTAAGTTTATTATTATTATTATTATTGTTGTTGTTGTTGCTGTTGTAATGATGATTATTATATGACAAATTTTGTTTTTCTTTTGATTTAGCATATTAAATAGCATAATTAAAGTTAAAATGGCCACCAATTGCCTCAAATAATTTATGAAGAATTCAAGATAATAAATTATGATAATATTAATTATATAACGAATTCAAGGTAATAAATTATGATAATATTAATTATATAACAAATTGTAGTTTATACTTACTTACAATGTGTTTTCTGGTTCATTCTCATAAGAAATAATTTTACTGGGAATCGAATTTTGACCACATCATGTATCGTGTATGGGAGACTCGTGCTCAAGGACGTTATAGAGACTTAGTATGTGGGTTACGCACTGATGGTGTATGACCTTGTTATACAACCGAAGATATATAGGCACACTGGCAACAATATTGAATGACACCCGAGACCCTTTATATTTCAGAGCGGAATTCTAATAATAGACGGGGAGGACCTGAGAGAGTCAGTTCATGCTTGCATATTGGAGGATCAATGTCCCATCGGGAGCATGCAGATAGACTTGTAAGTATTACAAAACATTACTATTTAAGACTTCTCTCACTACAATAGAGGTGGAGGGGAAAGACAAAATTGTGTTAGGAGTTTGCATTGTTGTTGGATGCCAGTATAAAAAAAAATAGAAGTGCTTTTCTGACTTTGTGTACAGGAGGTTTGGTTAAAATTTAGGAGAAATTTTGCCAAAATTTTAGTAAAAATTTGTAGGAATAGTCAAAAAATTATAGTTCAATTATAATTCTTTATTTATTTGCAGGAAGCATCGATGGGTAGACCGCTTACGCTAGGTGAGGCCTTTTTACACACCCACACCAAGAATCATGATGGTCAAACATTCGTCAATTCTCGAGCCAAGCATTTACACGTATGTTAAAATACTAATATTTTACTAATATTTAATATTAGTTATTATTAATCATTAATTAATATAAAACATTTGTTTTACGGTAGAAACAAGTGCAAAAAATAATTCAACAACGTTCACAAAATTTCGATAATGTTGATGGAAATCAGATTTATTATGACATGGTGGGTGGTAGAGACTAGCGAGGATGGGTCTTTGGGTTAGGTTCTTTGGCCAAAACCTGTTACTCGCATTCCTCTAGCTCAAGTACAGCGGCATCTAATAGACGGTCTATGTCTAGCGAAGTATATGAACTTCGAAATACTGTACGTGAGCTACAATCTGAATTGCAAGAATCGCACGCTCAATAGCAACAATCACTCGACTTTATATTTGAGGTACACAATGAGATGGCTAATTTGAAGGGTAAGGTCGAGTCATTATCGCAGCAGTTTGATTGTGCACGTGAGCCACCGCCACCACCATCAGCTTAGCTAGGATTTTGTAATAGATATATATTACTATTATGACCTCATTAAATAATTATTAACTTTATGATTAGTACAATTACTATATTACATTATTTTCAGATATTAAAATTTAGATATTATCTTAATTTTTTTATTATTCAGATATTAATATTATAGGTTGGATTTATAGGTTTTAAGAATTAATTAAAAAAATATTAATTTCAAAAAATCATTAATTTCCTGACGGAAATAATTTTTTTCGATATTTCTGACGGAAAAGTCAATTCTGTCAGAAATATTACCGACTGAAAAGTTATTTTCGTCGGCAAATTCCCAATGAAATTGTTCTTTCAGTCGGGAATTTTTTCGACATAAACAACTTTTCCGTCGATAATAATACCGATGGAATTGTTCTTTCCGTCGGCAAAATTGACGACGAAAAGGTATTTTCCATCAGCAATTTTTATTCGTCAGCAATTTTGCCTATGCTTTAGCTGCCGACGGAATCATTTTCCGTCGGCAATTTTTTTTCTCGACGGAAATTCCTTATTTTCCATCGGGAATTCATTCACTACAAGAAAATGAGATTTTAGCGACGGCAATTTAGGGACGGAACAAATTCCGTCGCTAATTAGCGACGAAAAAATAATTCCGCCGTTAATTAGCGACGGAAAAACAATTCCGTCGCTAAAAATGGCGGGAGTAACTTCCCTCCAGTTTTAACAACCGAAATAGCGATGGATTTTAATTTCCATCACTAAAAGTAGCGATGAAAATATAATTTCCGTCGCTATGATTATCTAAAAATTATAATTTATATTATTAGCAATGGAAAGTAAATTCCGTCGCTAAATTTAGCAACGGATAATCAATATCCGTCACTAAATTTATTTAAATATAATAATTTATAATTTTAGCGAAGGAATTTGATTTTCGTCGCTAAATTTAGCGACGGAAATTGAATTTCATTTACTAATATTTAATTAAAAATAATAGTTTATCATTTAGCGACGGAGTCGCTAAATTTAGCGACAGATATTTAATTTATGCCGCTAAATTTATGTAAAAATAATAATTTATAATTTTAGCGACGGAACTTCAATTTCCGTCGCTAAAATTTTCCTAGTAAATCTAATTAATTCTCTTACCTGCCCCTCTCTCCTCTCTCTCCTCCCTCTCCCTCCCTCTCGATCCCTCCTCCTCTGCATCTCTGCCCACCGCCGCCCACCTCCGGCGTGCCTCCACCGGCCAGATCCGGCCGGCTCACTGACTTCCGGCGCCGATCCGACCAGAAGCACCCACGGTTGGCCTCCTCCCCTCCCTCCCCTTCCTCTCCTCTCTCTCCTTTCTCCCCTCGATCCCTGTCCCCTTCCTTTCCCCCTTCAGCTCTCCTCCTCCGCGCGTAGCGGCCTTTCTTCCGGCATCGGCGGTTGCTGCTCCGGCGTGGTGGACGGCCATCCAGATATATAAATATAATTTAATTTCTAAATTTACATTTTGGTTGTTTCTGAAAAAAGTTAGAAAGTGAAAGTTTGATTTGTGTTCTTATTTTACTGGTATGAAAGGGATTACCAGTTTACTTCCGCTATGGTGAATTATCAGATTCAATTTAAAATTGAGAGATTGTTAAACTTTATCTAGTCAATTAAACAAAATATTGTGGTGTTGGTTGTTTGTGATTTGACTGTGATGTCTTTCAATTTGGTTTTTTCTAATCATCCTATGCTGTCAAGGTTGCTATGGCGCATACAATTGGGCATGTCGCTGCAACGGTGAGCATATCAAAGGTTGCTGTATCATTTACACATATAATTAAGAGTGGCGAGCCTGCTTTCAGTGTCTTGGTTTCGAGGTTCCTCTTGGGTGAGACCTTCCCTGCTGGGGTTTACCTTTCCCTTCTTCCAATTATTGGTGGTTGTGCTCTTGCTGCTGTTACTGAGCTTAACTTCAATATGATTGGTATGAGTATTATCCATTTCGTTCTCCTTTTACCTGAATTTGGATTTAATTAGTTTAGTGATACACCGTCCTTTTACTTACCATTTATAATTTCATTATCATGCATTTAGCCTGGTTTTGGGTTTCATCAGAGATGGAAAAAACTTTAAAACAGAAATCGGTGTTGTTGAAACCAAAATGGTGATGCGTTTAATTTTCTTTTCTTATTTTTAGCCCTTGATTATTTCAGTTTTCAAGCTAAAAGTTATACTTGGTTTCATTAATAGCTGGTTTGGTTCACTATATCTTTTGTCCTTCTAAGTTATTTGTTAGTTTCTACCAAGTCATGTGACATTGTTTTGATATATCTGCATTTTTCTGTTGTTTTGTTTTGCAGTTGTAATGTAATTCTATTGAGTTTACTTTATGGTTTTTGTTTTAGAGTCATGAACTCAGTGGGTTTGGTTGTTTGCTGCTCTTTTCAGGTTTTATAGGGGCCATGATTTCCAACTTGGCATTTGTTTTTCGGAACATTTTTTCAAAGAGGGGCATGAAGGGGAAATCTATTAGCGGCATGAACTACTAAGCTTGCCTCTCTATGTTATCTCTCTTGATTCTTACACCTTTTGCTATTGCGGTGGAGGGACCGCAATTGTGGGCAGCTGGATGGCACACAACTCTTTCTCAGATTGGACCCAATTTTGTCTGGTAACTACTTGACAACTACAAGCTCTGGTTCTTTGTACTGATTAATAGTATCCCTTGTTTTTGTTTGTATGCTTTTGCTTCGTTGTGGTATAGAAGTGAACAAACAACTTGATTAAATATTTACTGGAGTTCATTTGGTATCTCAAAGAAGATGTAAATGATTTTGAGAAAATTTGCCTTATATGAATTTAAGATTAAGGACCGGCATTGAAGTTCATACTTATTCATTTTAGTAATTTGCATTACAAGTCTTTGCTGAGTTACGTAGTTTTGGAAGATCATGTGCAATCTTATTTAATATTCAGCTTTGTTTTATTTAATTTTTTTTATTTGCTTTTTAAATTACCGACGGAAAATTCCGTCGGTAATTTAAAATAAAAAATTTCAGAAATTCTCGACGAAATTTAAAATTCCGTCGGGAAATTGCCGACGAAATTTAAAATGCCGTCGGGAATTTCCCGATGGAATTTAACTTCCATCTGGAATTTTCACGATAGAATTTAAAATTTCGTCGGCAAATTCCCGACGGAAGTTAAATTCCGTCGGGAAAATTGCCTACATTCTCATTACCGACGGAATGCCATTCCGTCGGCAATTTCATTTACCGACGGAAAATCCCGCCTTTCCATCGGGAAACCTTCAATTTCTTGTAGTGATTTTTTTCTTGTAGTGATTGGTCGCTAAATTTGGAGGCCATTTTATCACCTTTGTTTGTGACTATTTTAGTGACTAATTCTAGTTGTTGCTAATTTTGTGACTAATTAGCAACTAATTTTTCTGTCGCTGAAAAAATTTCAAATTTTTTCATTATAAAAATAATTTTCAGAAATTGTAGTGATACTTTAGCAACGGAATAGCGACAAAAAATTTGTCACTATTTATTTTTATTGAAATACTTTAACAACGGATTATTGTTGTCGCTAATTTAGTCGCCAAAAAGTTTTTATATTATATAAATTGTTTATTTTGAGTTTAATTTTTTCAAAAGGGAAGATAGAAAGATAGAGAATGGAGGAAAACAAAAACGGGAACCAGGGAGAGGGAGAGACCAAGAGAGGGGGAGTGCAACGGAGGGGTAGGAGAGAATCCCCACCCGCGCCGGTGACGCTCGATGCCCCTGCTGCTGCAGCCAGTCACGGCGCCACCTCTTCTCCTCTCAGTTTCCGTCTCCTCCGCCTTCACTGCCTCTGTTTGTGATTTTCTCTCTCCTTGAGACTGGAGCTGCTTTTGCATTTTCCAACTAACTCTGGCATTGAGTTGCAGCACGAACGGCACCGCTGGACTCCTAGCAAGCAGGCGCTCCTTCCTGTACCTGCCAGTCACCCTCACTCGTCGGCAAATGGGAGATCAGACAAGGGAAGCCAAGACCTTCCGACGGCGAATCCGACCAAAATACACGGTATTTGGGTGCAAGTCCACCGACGATGGATTTTGGGTGTCCTGAGCTTCACATCGGTAGTGGCGATATCTCTCTAGCAATCGGTGACCGGCGATGGATGAAATAATAATAATAATAATAATAATAATAATAATAATAATAATAAAAAATTAAATTTGAAATCATAAAAAAAAATTAATATTTTTAACAACGGAATAGCTACGGATTATCCATCGCTAATACTTTTTTAATGTTTACGACGACTAATTTTAGGGTTTATTTAGCGACGGAATTTTTTGCCTTTAGCAACTATTTTTGCCATCGCTAAAATTAGCAACGGTTTTATGTTTTAGTTTTATGTTTTAGTCACAATTTCTTGCGATGAGCTATTTGCGACGATTAGTCATTTTGTCGCTAAAATAAATTAGCGACGGAATTTAGCCGATTAGCGATGGAAATTGCCGTCTCTAATTTTGTTTTTTTTTTTGTAGTGTGATGAGCACTGTGAATAAGACAAAGAAGAAAGAAAATCAAAATATACAAGGAAACAACATCAAAAATAATATCTCTCAATATCTCTTATTAGTGAAATTCAAAGTTTAGGAGTTTGATTTTGAAGACTACAAAACAAAGTTGTAGTTAAATGATCAGATCTCAAGAATATGTTACAATTTTTAGAATTCAATTTTCTATTTGGTTAGCTAATTAAGTTAGGAGTTGCTCTTAGAATAAGTTTGAGTTGATTTAATTTAATGTGCTTTGAGATTAATACGGATAGTGTACTCCTAGCTTAAGCTTTGAGATTCAATTTAAGCTTGATGGGAAACAAATTGCACGGGACATTGTTATGTTTTTCTTTTGGAACTCACAGTTAGAGGATGAAATCAGTTTTAGATGCTTAGTATGTTAAAGTTTTGTTGCAAAAACAACAAATGAGAACCTAATTGTATAACTTGCATAGGATAACTTGCATCTTCAAGTGAACCTACTTGTGTTGGTAAAATGGATATAGCTTTGTCAGCTTGTTTTCTTTCTTTCAATTTGTTTGTCTATCATGGGTGTAAGCTGTACTCTTATCTTTTTATTGTTATTATGTGATTAAAATTATTATTATTTTTATTTTTTCTTTGCAATCCCTTTCATTTTTTGAATATTTTGAAGTGTACATACAATCACACTTGTTGGAGATTTTGGATATTTAAGGCAAACGATATTTCAAATTAAAAATTTTAAATTCTTTTCCCATTTGATTTACTGCCTTTGCGCATAAATATTAATTATAAATTTATGTTTTAAATTCTAAAGGTTCTCAAAACAATGGATAATAAAGATATGAGATTTATTATGCATTCTTTTTTTTTTTTGAATGCAAATTAAACTTTCATTAATAGAATAAAAAAAATACATCTGTAGAGTACAAATAAACTTATAAAAGTTAAAAGTACATAAGATATATGAAATAAATGAAGTTACTGGATTATATTTCTGAACTTTTACGGCGAAAACAATGGATAATGGTAACATGCGGTGCGTAATCTATCTTTCAGTGGGAAACTCAATCCATCGGTTGTTCAAAAGAAAACTTCCATAAAGAAAGACAACCAAATTTTCATAACGGAAGACAACCAAAGTTCCATAAAAGAAGACAACAACCTCTAAATTTGTACAACAAACTTTCATTATAAAAATTTAAATTGAATTCAATTTTAATTAAAAAGAACTAAATCTAAACAAAAATTTTAGATTTGATAAAAGATCCAATCTCGAAAACAAAAATACAGAAAATTTTAGATCTGAGGTTATAGAAATAAAAAATACAAAAAATTCAAAAACAGATAATAACTTACTCAGATTTATACAGATCTGTGTTTATTGAAACCAAAAATACAAAAAGTTTCAGATCTGACACAAAAATCCAAAAACAAAAGAAAAACACAAAAAATTTAAAATTTGAGTTTATTGAACCAAATAACACAATTAAAAGACACAAAAAAAATCTAAAAATAAATAAAAATGTAACGAATAAAATTAAAAATTCAGATATGTACTGATCTGAAAATTATTATAGAAAAAAGCAAGATAAAAGAAAAGAGGTATGGGGCTGCCGCCTGAAAACGAAGTGACGGCAGCCCCAAAATTAGGTAAAAAAATTGGTGGCTATGGAATTGAGAGAGAGAGAGAAAGAGAGAGATTTGGATTTTCTTTAAGATTTATTATGCATTCTTATTAAGCTTCTAGGTGAATAGAAATTGGTATAGGTAGGGGTTGTTTTCCTAAACCAATTTGTATATGACAAATAGAATGTGAAAACAATTTCAAAATAGTGGTATATTTTGTAATTACTAGTCTTTTGCAATATATGAAAAGACTATTTATTATATTTTTGGATATATATTTGTGTGTGTGAATGGTGTGTACATGTAATATTCAAATAAAATAATTTTTATTAGCTAGTTAAATGTGTTTCTAGTTGTATTTTGATTATTTTGAAAATTTAATATTAATGACCGAATTTACTTTCAGCGAAGGAAAATCAGGTCACTAAAATGAGTATGTGACAATTGGAATTTCTCTCATTGAAAGTGAAAACAATCAATGAAAGGAAAATCCAGCCGCTAAAAGAAATTTTTTACAACCGAATTTTCCTTCTTTGAAAATGAAACACAATCAACGAAAGAAAAATCCAGTCACTAAAAGAAATCTTTAACGACCGGAATTTTTTTTGTTGAAAGTGAAACACAATCAGTGAAAGGAAAATCCTATCGCTAAGAAGAATTATTTAACGACTGGATTTGAATCTGAACGGGCGGCGAACGGATTTCTCCGGTCGTTATAGGCCTTTAACGACTGAATTGGGACTTTTTAACGATGGGATCCCTTCATTAAAGAGCATTACTAATTAGTAATTAAGTGTTACATTATTAATATATATGTTAGCAAAATAAAGCATTAATTAATTAATTAGTTAATTAATTAATCTCATGAGATGGAAATAGATATAATAATTGCTAATATTCGATTTATTTTTACCTTTTTATTATATTTAATTTAACTCCCACTAATTTTTGTTGGATGTTCATTCAAATTTCATCACTAAAAATCTCTGTTACTCCGTGAGTTATGATATATTTTGAACATAAAAAGGGCAGAAATGGTAGCCAAAACTAAAAATAATTAATATGTTGCTAAAACATAAAATTTTTAGATTAGAAAATTATTGCTAAAAGTAAAAAGAACTGTTGCTTGAAAGCCTTTAGTAAAAGATGCCCAAACCATTGCTAAAACAACAGTATCCTCGCTAAACATTTAAGCATTCATGCTTAAGGATAAGAAACTGTTGTTAAAACCGACAAGACCTGTTGCTAAACCTGTATATTAAAGGTGGGGATACTTCTGGAAACAAAAACTTGTTATTTAGGTAATTTCCCTTGTCGCTTACCCGCGGTGCCTTCTATTGGTATACCTACTTGCGTGCCTCCTCTTTTCGTGAAGTCCTGGGAGCATGTGTGCAATTTATTCAGGATCCTTGTAAATAAAGAAGTCCCTTATTCATTATTTTTTGTTGAAAGGTCTGGACTGGAATAGGGAGTCGATTTACGTACTATGCCATTTCCCTACGTCGTTCTCGCCTTTCCCCGGTTCAGGGTGTGGGTTATTTATAGTTCCGGTGTGAAGCCTATATAGTCCCGGTGTGAAGCCTACCTACCGCTAAAAGATTCAAATCGTCGCTAAAAACATAAATTTGTCGCCAAAAAAACTGATGCTAAAGGTTGAAAGAACAGTTGCTAAAAGACAAAGAGGTCGTCGCTAGCCAAAAATTCAGCCATCGTCGCTAAACCTTTCTGACGCTAAAAGCTCAACATGCTGTCACTAAAAATGAATATCAGTTGCTAAAGATAACAGTAAAGTTGCTAAAAGTCAACATGCCGTCCCTAAAAATTCCTACTGTCACTATAATTAAGTTTATATAACTGTCGCTAAAACTGAAAACAAATAGAAACGTAGATTGTATTATTGTTTTCTAAGTCAATTAATACTCTATTGGCAATTTGCTCCATAGAAATTTGAATCTAGTGATGAATTGTACAAAGGCTCTAGCTGTGGGAGTAGAGTTAGCTTGAAGCCAAGTTTCTTCCATTTTAAATTCAAGTTTCTCTACATGTATTAATCCTAGATTTAACAATCTTTCAATTATCATTTCACCATCGATCAACAGTTGAACTGTGAGCTTATCTTATGCGAATATTTTCTTGCATTTCATTTTCAAGCATGAACTAATTTGTCAGCATACTTTCATTGGGCCAGCTCTATATTCAAGTCTATGCATTCATCTGCACCATGTCTTAAAGAGATATTTTCGTTGGCATGTCATACATCTAATATATATATATATACACACCCTGAGTCTATCCACAAAGGGCATTCACCTGCACCATGTTTTCGGAGATATTTTCGTTGAGATGTCAACATAGATTACTTAATGTACGAATTTTTTTTTTCTTTTAATGCAGATTTCAGGATATTGCACCAATGTTTTAAGTGATTCGATGCTTATTTTATTTAAACAAGTTCTCGAGTTCGAATTTTGTGGATGTTGAAAATTAATATTGAAAGAATTTTATCACATGATAGGCTGATCCGGCTTGAACCGTATAGTACCAGTTATTATACCAAAAAAAATAAATATTGCATAATGTTATTAGTGACCTCTAATATCTTATATTTTAAATGTAGAGCTTCTTTAAAATTTTATGCAACACGTAAAGGACGAGATAAAATAGGAATTAAATTCAAATCATTTTCTCTTCTAACTGCAACCCCATAAGCCTCATTGGTGTCAAGATCTTCTGGCTTCATTCCATGTGAGAGTTTCCAGTCAAAATGGTAAAACAAACTTGCCAGAGGAAGCTCAACATTGGCAATGCCAAATGTGATTCCAGGACATATCCTTCTCCCAGCACCAAATGGAATAAACTCATAATTGCTTCCTTTATAATCAATTGTACCATCTGAGAACCTTTCAGGATTGAATTTATCTGCCTCTTTCCAATAATTTGGATCCCTTCCTAGCGCCCAGGCATTAATAGTTATTTGGGTATTTTTTGGAATATGATATCCATTAATCTCACATTCATCTCTAGATTCTCTTGGAAATAATAAAGGAAAAGGAGGATGGAGTCTTAGAGCCTCTTTGATGATCATTTTCAAGTAATTCAGTTCTCCAAGTCTTGATTCATCAACATATCCTAATTCATCGAAAACTTGTCTTACCTCTGTTTGTGCCTTTTCCATCACTCTTGGATTTTTAAGAATTTCTGTCATTGCCCATTCTGTAGTTGTAGATGAAGTCTCGCTTCCAGCAATGAACACATCCTGAACAAAATAATTGGCGCTCAAATATATCTGAAAACACTAAATCGTACTTAAGCTTGAGATAATCTCAAGTGTGTATGAGGCTTGATCCAGTAGTTTGTAAATTTAATTAACACTTACCAGGATGACTGCCTTGATGTTTTTAATTGTTAAAGGGACTTCAAGATCTCCCTCATCTTGAAGATTCAGAAGAACATCAACAAGATCATGCTCACTCTCATCCTTAGGAATGTTTTCCGACATTTTTCTAGCTTTATGATCATTGATAATAGTTTCAAGTATCTTATCTGCTGCATGATGTAGCCTTTCCAGTTTAGCTTTCATGCCATTGATCGCGGACAGCAATTTAATGGAAGGAAAAAGATCTGCGATACTAAAACCTGCAGCAACTTCTATAGTTTCTTTTACATGTGGAACAAATGCTTCTTGCTCTTTTGTTATCTTACCAAAAGCGGCCCTTGAAATTACAGAATTCATGTAAGAAAACAGTATCTTACTGAAATTTATCACAGATCCTTTACTATCTGAAATCAATCTCAAAATCTTCCACACCTCATCTTCCCTGATTGATCTAAAAGATTGAACTCTTTTAGCACTCAATAGCTCCAATACGCAAACTTTCCTCAATTGTCTCCAAAGATCTCCATAAGGTGCAAATACAATGTTGGCAGATCCATAAGAAAGGATGTCTGCTGCAAGACTATAAGGTCGATTAGCGAAGATTATATCGTGAGTTTTTAGAACTTGTTTAGCAATTTCAGGAGAAGAAATGACGATTGTGGTGACTTCACCAAGCTGGAGATGCATAAGAGGGCCATATTTCTTGGAAAGGTGATTAAAGGTGTGGTGGGGCAAAGAAGAGCCAAGCAAGTTATGCATGTTTCCTATTATTGGTAGCTTCCATGGCCCTGGTGGCAAGTTTTTGGTGGTAGCTTTTGATTTCTTGCTAATCAGGAATACCATGAAGATAAAAAGAAAGAACGACAAAAGAACTGGCATGGATGGGAATTGGAATTCCATTTTCTTTTGATAATTGGTATGTTTGCATTTTTAGTTCATATTTATAAGGAAAAATTTACACCCATGATGATTCGACTTTGCGGTTATAATCAACGTTATTAAAACCGGACCGACTAGTCGAACCGGTCTAACCGTTAACCAACAACAACCGATCCGATTCAATTTAACATATAAAATCGAGTTGGCAAAAAATCAGTTGAAACAAGTCGAAATCGAGAGAAAACTGGTTTAAACCATAAAAAATCAGTTTTTGTCCAAAATTAATGTCCATGTAACATCTTTTTTTGCTGAAATAAAAAATAAAATTTATATTTCATTATTTTTTTATATTTGTGACTTGTTATTATATTATTATATTTATTTTATATATTTGTTATATATGGTAATAACTCGAAAACAATCTATAAATGTATTTTTTAAAATATTTTTATTTTTTATATAGTAATATTTTTTTAATATTTAAAAATTTTTCATAAATAGCATTAATTTAAAAAAAAAAATCCAATGGAATCCGGTTGGACCAATAGAACTACAATCCATTTATCTCTTTAAGTTTTTTTTTCTTTTTTCAATTCATCAGTTCTTTATTAGGTACAATTTTAGTAACTTTGGTTATAATAATTTGCACACAAAAAATCGATTTATACCACAAATTATTAAATTTCTATTAATTTCAAGTTTCAGTGTCAGACTGTCACACAAGTATACTACGGGTTAGTTTCACTTATGGTCACCGAACTATTGTTTAAATTACGCAAAACTAATCAACAAAATTTTCTTTCCGTAAAAATCACTGAACTTAGCACTTATATACAGAAAAATCATTTTGACCGTTTTTTGGTAAATGACTCGCTGGAAAATCCACTTGAGATAACTAGTCAGCATATTTTGCACACATATCATACCAAGTAACGCAAAATCAGCATTTGACGTTGCATATATGCCATGTCAGCAAACACTTGCTCAAGGAAAATGGGATTGGATGCCACGTAATCATGTCACGTGGCGGATGACATGGCTAAAGTGCCATGTAACATGCTGATTTGACAACGCGTGTACTGCCACGTGTGCAGATCCCGCTGACTGAACATGCCAAGTAGATTTTTTGACGAGACTCTCACATGAAACCGGTCAACAAGGTGATTTTTCTATATATAAATGCCAAGTTCAGTGATTTTTATGAAAAGAAAAATTCTTTTATTATTTTTGTATAATTTAGACAATAGTTTGGTGATTATGGGTGAAATTAACCCAGCACGCTACATATGCTCAAATCTTCAAGAACACATCAAGTCACATAGCTTATAAGATTATGAATGGAAGAAATGACATCTCAGCAATGCCAACATGAACAAAGAAAATTAAAAAGACAAAAACCAGCTGTTGTCCACAAACTCCCTCCTATTACCCTTGTATCTCCTCTACTTTTCTTTCATCCTCTTCTCTCATCTCCTTACCCTAATCTTAGCTCTCACCATAGAAGAGAAGAAACACCTGTCATAAAAAAGCAACAAGTTAAGATTTCGGCGGAATTGTAGAGATTAGCAAAAATTATTTTATTAGCTTATTCAACAGTTGTTTAAAGGCAAATTATGATAGGAAAAAATGACCAACAACAGAAACACTAAATGTGCGGAATGAATTTTCGTTATTTATCTTTCTTTACTTGAATGAATCTTTGAGGTAAACTAACAAATAGAGCAATATCCAAAACAAATACGACAGCAATAAATTCTGAACTCTATAGCCACAATCAACACAAGAGCATGCACAATTTTTACGTGGAAAACCTTCTCGATGTAAGGAGTAAAACCCACGGGACCCTTAGGCCTCTTAAATCTTTCACTATCAAATAATGGGCAAATACAACATATATTTTGTGCATTACAACAAATCTTCTCTAGACATAACTAGAGGCATATATTCATCATTAAAAAAACAAAAATTACTTCATTCAAGGTTACAGATGAAGAACAAGAAAAAAATTTTGGGCTCATGACATTCAACATACCTTCTTCCCCGCTAGAATGCGCACTGTTAGGTTCTGATGGCAGAGACTCAGATCTGTTGCCCTTCCTCCTCCTTTCGCTCCCTACGCGTCTTCGATCTCGCAAGAAACATCAACAATTACAATCAATATTGCGCTAACGACACCCTCACAATCTTCAAGCATCTAGAAAATTAAAACCGAAGTACTTTGATCTCATTACCTTTTGCACGGTACAAACGAAGTGACCAACGTCGGTTCTATCGCCGATTAGAACTCCAGCGATCGCAGGCGGCACATTCGATTGAGGGGGATAGGGGATTTCGAGTTCTCTCGATCACTGCCTCTTTCTTTTGGGAGTTAAACGATTTTGAGGATTTAGGGTTATTTGGATCTGGTAACAATTCAAAAAATTGCGACTAATTAGCGACTGCAAAATTCAGTTGCTAAATACATAAAATTACGCGTGATTTACCGACTACATAATTCAGTCGCTAAATCTGTCACAAATTAAATTTATCAAATTGCGACAGATCATTTATCGTTATTTTGTCGCAATCTCGTCAGTTAATTATAGCCACTAACGTTTAGTCGCTACTAATTAGCGACTAAAAAATAGAGTAGCTAATTTAGTCGCTAAAAAAGGCGCGAGATTTTCGCGGTACAATATAGCGACTAAATCCATCTTGTGTCGCTATTTTAATGCAAATTATATTTTCGCGACTAAATTTTATTATAGTCGCAAATTAGTCACTAATTTACGTCTCTAAACTGCCTTTTTTTTGTAGTGATCATAATTTTGGAATAAACATCAAAATATATGGAATAAATCAAAGACAAAAGGAAGAGAGCTAATACCAAGAAATTTCAATTCTGTCCCAGCCACGAACTGACCTCCGGATGTCAGAATCCGATCTTCACCGTTGATAATGAAGATTAGGATGTGAGGAAGATGCTTCCAAAATACAGCTCAATTCAACAGTTTAATCTCATGGAAATAAAGAATTTATGGGACTGGTCTGTGTAGAAAAAAAATCTGCTGTCTCAGCCACGAAATAATTTTTGGATTTCAGAATTCGATTTGCACCGTTGAGAATGAAGATCGACGTGTGAATAAGTTTCTCTCCAAATTTTAGCTCGATCCAACGGCTGAATTTCCGAAAAACTAAAAACTTGTAGGACTGGTCTGTGTCGAAGACAAACCAGATTTTTTTTTTCTCTTTTCTTCAACTCTCTCTCTCTGCCAATTTTTCTTTCTTTCTTTCTTTCACACACACATTTTCAAACCACTCATCTGTATTTATACCCTTTATATATCTGATACAAGGGCTAATATTTGGACTCTCTTCTCATGAGACAGAAGAAGTCCAACAAATCTCCCCCTTTCTGACTATAAGGAAGAGTCCGTCATCTCGGCGATAGAGTAACACACCTTTAGCTTCTACTTAGCTAAAACTTTTGTGAATATATCGGAACCATTATCATCGGTATGAAGCTTATCAAGTTCAAACAGCTTCTCTTCAAGAGCATCTCTAATCCAATGATACCCCACATCAATATGTTTTGTTTTCTTGTGGTAAATTGAGTTTTTAGCAAGATGAATCGCGCTTTGATTATCACAAAGCACTATATAGCATTGTTGCTTGAAGCCTAACTCTTGCACAAACCTCTTCAACCATAACATCTCCTTATCTGCTTCCATTGCTATTATATACTCGGCCTCTGTAATAAAAAGTGCAACACACTTTTTGCAGTCTTGATTGCCATGACACAGCTCCCCCTACAAAAGTCATCAAATATCCAGAACTTAATTTGTGACTATCCTTGTCTCCTGCCATATCAGAATCTGTATACCCAACTAGCACTGGCTTTCCATTTTCAAATATAAGACCCAATTTGGAAGTACCCCGAAAATATCTAAATATCCACTTAACTGCTTCCCAATGTTTTCTACACGGATTTGACAGAAAGCGATTAACAACACCTACTGCATGAGCTATATCAAGTCGTATGCACGCCATAGCATACATCAAACTTCCTACAGTTGAGGTATATGGAACTCTATCAATCTCTTCATTCTCTTTCTCAGTAGAAGGGCAATCTTTTTCAGTTAGGTTAAAGTTGGTTGTAAGAGGAGAACTAACCACTTTAGCTTTATCCATGTTGAACCTGCAAAACACCTTTTCAACTGTTGCTTCAACTGGGCAATCCTTCCAGTATTCTTTCCAACAATTAACATGTCATTAACATACAACAATAAAATGATAAAATCATCACTACCAAACCTTTGAACAAATACGCAGTGATCTGAAGTAGTCTTCCGGTAGCCTTGCTCCCCTATAACAGACTTAAAATTTTTGTACCACTGTCTTGGTGCTTGCTTCAAACCATATAGACTTTCTAAAGTCTGCACACATACATCTCTTTGCCTTTTATCTGAAACCCTTCAGGCTGCTCCATGTAAATCTCCTTATTCAAGTCACCATGGAGAAAATCAGTCTTGACATCCATCTGCTCAATCTCCAAATCAAGGCTAGCTGCTAAACCGAGAACAACATGAATAGATGCCATTTTCACAACTGGAGAAAAAATCTCATCAAAATCAATACGTTTCTTCTGGCTAAATCCTTTGACCACCAATCTAGCTTTGTACCGTGGTTGTGAAGAGTTCTCATCTTCCTTTGTACACCCACTTGTTCTTCAAAGCTCTTTTGCCTTGAGATAACTCCACCAACTCAAATGTGTTATTCTCATACAAGGACTTCATTTCATCTTGCATGGCAACAATCTACTTTTTCTTGTGCTCATCTTCCATGGCTTCTGCATAACTTTTAGGTTCTGCCCTATCAGTCAACAACACATACTCATCAGCAGAATAACATGTAGAAGAATGACGATCTCTAACAGACCGCCTAAGTGGAACAAATAGTGGTTCATTTGGTACTGGTAACTCCTCATGGATAATCTCATCTATATCAACTTGTTGTGGAGCATCAACATCATCACTACCCAGCTGGTCAGCATTCTGATTATCATCTCCAGTCTGCGTATCAACATGCTGAGGAGGAACTGGATCCAAATCAATAAGATAATCAGCACACTGAGAAACTGTCTCTGCCTTCTCAATATCTTTCAAAGTCTGATCTTCCATAAAGATAACATCTCGACTTCTCATATTTTTCTTCGTAATTGGATCACACAACTTGTAACCTATAATTGGATCACACAACTTGTAACCTATCTCATCTTGTCCATTGCCAATGAACATACATTGCCTAGTTTTCACATCAAGCTTTGATATCTCATCTTTTGGAATATGCATAAAAGCCTTACATCCAAAGACGTGCAAGTGATCATAAGAAACATCTTTACCGCTCTAAACCCTGTCAGGAATATCAAAATGCAAAGGAACACATGGTGTTAGATTTAAAACATATACCACAGTACTCAAAGCCTCACCCCAAAATGATTTAGGCAATCTTGCATGTGATAGCACACATCTTACTCGCTCAAACAATGTCCTATTTGTCCTCTCTGCTAAACCATTCAGCTGCGGGGTCTTTGGAGGAGTCTTTTGGTGCCGAATACTTTATTGTCTGCAATATCCATCAAAAAGGCCTATGTATTCCCCTCCATTGTCTGTCCAGATACACTTGAACTTCTTTCCAGTCTGTCTCTCAACTAGAGCTTGAAACTGCTTGAATGCATCTAATGCTTGATCTTTAGACTTCAAGGTATAAACCCAAATCTTCCTTGAATAATCATCGATGAATGTAACAAAATAAAAGGAACCACCAAGTGTCCTTGTAGACATAGGACCACAAACATTGGAATATACCAAATCAAGTATGTTCTCCTTCCTGGAAGGAGGATGACTCTTAAAAGAGACTCTTGTTTGTTTACCTGTCAAGCAGTCATAAGATTTCTTCAAGTGAATATCCTGCACACTAGATAGCAATTTCTTCTTTGATAACATAGACATGCCCTTTTCACTCATATGGGCAAGTCTCTTATGCCATAAATTAATCACATCAGTATTCTCCACTACATTAACAAATCTTTTGGAGATATTTGGATGCACTGTATACAACTTTGAATGTTTGCTACCTCTTGCCACAATCAAAGAACCTCGAGTGAGCTTCCATTGTCCATTACCAGGGCCGTTGTAATAGCCATCATCATCAAGCAAGCCTGTAGAAATCAAATTCAATCTTATATTTGGGACATGTTTCACGTTATGCAAAACTAACTCTATCCCAGTGTCAAATTTCAAACAGATTTCTCCAATACCAATAGCCTTTGATATCCCATCATTACCCATCTGTACATCACCAAAGTCACCTGGAGTGTAAGATGAAAAATAATCCCTTCGTGATGCAACATGACACGTAGCACCACTGTCAATTATCCAACTCGACTCATCATGTGCAAGATTAACAATGTCACAATCACAATAAACAAAATACTTATCAGTAGTAGCATTAACCATAGCATTTTTATTACCACCGTCAGCATTCTTCTGATTGTTGTCAGCCCGTTGTCTATTTTCAGCATGTTGTTTATTCTCTTTCTTTTGTTTTTTGCAGAACTTTCTAGTGTGCCCCTTCTTACCATAATGAAAACACTCAACATCAGCAAGCTTACCCTTAGAACTGCTGTCCTGATTTCCTCTATTTAGACCTCTACTCTTACTTCTCCCCCGCCTTTTTGTGACTAAGACTTCTGAATGTGAAGAGGAACCTTGTGACTTTCTTTTAATCTCTTTATTCAGGACACTTCCCTTAGCCAATTCTATGGTAATAATCCCATCTGGCGCAGAGTTAGATAATGACATTTTAAGCGTCTCCCAAGAGTCAGGTGATGTACCAAGAACCCACAAAGCCTGTATCTCATCCTCAAACTTGATCCCCATTTCTTCAAGCTGATTTATAATTCCTTGGAAAGCATTCAAGTGGTCTCCCATAGGAGTTCCATCTCAGAACTTCAAATTCATCATTTGCTTAATCAAAATAACTTGTTATTCCCTGTCTTTCGAGCATACAATTGCTCAAGTTTATTCCATAACTTATGTGCATTTATCTCACCACTAGTATGGTTTAAAACATTATCATCCACCCATTGCCTTATATACCCACAAACCTGTCGATGCAAAATAGTCCATTCTACCTCTTTGTTATCATTAGGTTTATTTTCCATTAACACCGGTAGATAATAATCCTTCACATAAAGAAAATCCTCCATTTTGCCTTTCCAGACATGGTAATTTGAACCATTTAAATTAATCATTCTACTTGTATTAGCTTCCATTGTTCAAACAAGTCTAACAACAATAACAACAACAACAACCAAAAGCTCTTATACCAATCTGATAGAAAAAAATGACCAACAACGGAAACACTAAATGTGCGGAATAAATCTTCGTTGTTTATCTTTTCCTACTTGAATGAACCTTTGAGGTAAACTAACAAATAGAGCAATATGCAAAATAAATACCACAGCAATAAATTTTGAACTCTACAGCTACAATCAACACAAAAGCACGTAAAATTTTTACGTGAAAAACCTCCTTGATGTAAGGAGTAAAAACCATGGGACCCTTAGGCTTCTTAAATCTTTCACTATCAAATAATGGGCAAATACAATATATATTCTGTCTATTACAGCAAATATTCTCTAGATAGAACTAGAGGCATATAATCATCATCATTATCATCATCATAATTTTGAAATAAACATCAAAATATATGGAATAAATCAAAGACAAAAGTAAGAGAGCTAATACCTAGAAATTTTAATTCTGTCCAGCCACGAACTGACCTCTGTATGTCAGAATCTGATCTTTACCTTTGATAATGAAGATCAGGATGTGAGGAATATGCTATCCAAAATACAGCTCAATCCAACGGTTCAATCTCCCGAAAAGAAAGAATTCGTGAAACTGGTTTGTGTAGAAGAAAAATCTGTTATCTAGCCACGAAATAACCTCCAAACATTAAAAACCGATCTTCACCATTGAGAATGAAGATATACGTGTGGTAAAGCTTCTCTCCAAATTTCAGCCCAATCCAATGGCTGAATCTCCGAAAAATTAAGAGCTCGTGGGACTGGTTTGTGTAGAAAACAAACCAAATTTTTCTTTCTCTTTTCTTCAACTCTCTCTGCCAATTTTTCTTTCTTTCTTTCTTTCTTTCTTTCTTTCACACACATATTTTCAAACCACTCATCTGTATTTATACCCTTTATATATCTGATACCATGGCTAATATTTAGACTTTCTCCTCATGGGACAGAAGAAGTCCAACAGATTATCAAGAAAAATAAACTAAGAAAATATTGAGCTGCATGTATCACAAAGAAATTTGTAGGGACATTCACTCAACAACTTATTTTTAGCTATTTTTCTAATTTTTTTAACATCGTTCAATACGTCATCCAATGCGGCATATTAGCTAATAACACAGCGAAAGACGCAGCAAACCAAATTGGAAACCTCAAAAATTGAACTGCAATTATTCTCTGCCAAAAGTTTTACAAATAAAGCTATTTATAGGGTTAAAACAAACCCTAAATAAAATAAACCGAAAATTACAAAGAAATCACTGAATAAAACTTTAAACGGTCCGAAACAGCTGAAGACGATTTAATTTGGACTCGCCACAAGCGGTTACAGGTTTCACCCAGTAGCGACTGTAGATCGCACAAATCATTTCGTTTTAACATGTAGTGGCTCCCGTAACTCAAACCGAGTTAAAAGTTCTGACTCGTCAAAATTTTCGATTTTTCTGCTGGTTTAACCGGTTCAGAAAATATTCCGCAATCTGTTTCGCATCAGCTAATAAGACAATGAAAATTCAAAACAAAATGGATAAAAATGACCATTTAATATTTATATCGACAAAAATTAATATATTTAGAGGTAAAAACTTATCATTTTAATATTTTGGAAGGTGAAAACTAACCAAAAAAAAAAAAAAACATTAAAGATATTTTTTAAAAAGTAAGAAAATTATAGGGACAAAAATTGTCCCTTAAAGATATTTTTTAAAAAGTTCATGGAATATGATTTCACAAAAAAAGAAAAAGCATATCGGATATGATAGGGACAAAAATTAATTTTCTATCACCAACTAACTCAGACGCTAGGCGGAAATTAAAAGCAAAAGTAGGTTGGAAAATGAGTGTTCTAATTTATTCCCTTATAGATGGAGACAAAGCATAAGTTGTTGGGATTTCAATTTCTTTTATAGGGATTTACATATTAAATTAATTATACTATCAACATATTCTTTTTGGTGTGCAGAACTACTATAAGCTACTGTTTGGAGTGTTAGATTGGAGGTAACTTCATAAAAATCGGTTATAGGCATTTTCACTCATCATCTAGAAGCATTTTGAAAAGAAAAACACACATCTTAAATTTTATGAACTTTAACGTTTTTCTACTTTAATATACTATTTTAAGTATCCGTAATTTTAAAAGTTTACATTAAATTTTATATTTTTTTAAATCGTTTATATTCGATCCAATTTAAACAGAATTAATGAAATTAAAATTCATTCTCCACCAGTCATGCGTGAGATTAATTTCAAATGACGAGAGATTGTTAATTGTTATAAGGACTTCAACCTGTTCCTCATCTTGAAGATTCAAAAGAACATCAACAAGATCACTCTCACCACCGGCGATAGTTTTCAATTCTTTTCTTGATTTATGATCATTGATGATATTTTCAAGTAACTTATCTGCTTCATGATGCACTCATTTCATTTTAGCTTTCATGCCGTTAATCAAAGGCAGCAATTTAATTGAAGGAAAAAGATCCGCAATACTAAAACCTGCACCAACTTCTATAATTTCCATAAGACGTGGAATAAACGCTTCATGCTCTTTTCTCATCTTACCAAAAGCTGCCCTCAAGAATACGAATAAATATAAGAAGACAACATCTTACTAAAATCTATCACAGATCCTTCACTATCTGAAATCAATCTCAAAATTTTCAACACCTCTTCTTCCCTTATTGATCTAAAAGATCTAACTCTTTTAACACTTTTTTACGCAAACTTTCCTCAGCTGTCTTAAAAAATGTCCATAAGGCGCAAATCCAAGGTTATAGCAGATCCATAAGAAATGGTGTTTACTGAAAGTCTACAAAGAAATTAATTTGGAAAGGGACATTTACCTCAACAACTTTATTTTAAGTTATTTTCCTAATTTTTCAACATCACTATGTCATCGAATATGATATGTTGCTGATTCAATAGTAATTGTACAGTTAAAAAACAAACAACCAACATATAAATTTAAAGTATATCAGATATGAGAGAGACACATACTTAATAAATATAAACATTATGGAGATGAAAGTCAACTCTTAATCTGTTTCAAACAAAAACTATGCAAATATTTTATATCTATTAATAATATTTTAAAGAGCAATAATTTGGCTCTTGCCTCCACTCAAAAATAAAATTGTCTTCACTATCTTTATAAAATGTAAACTATGCAAATTTATGTCTATAAAATTATATTTATTATCCACTTGTTACACTAAATTTTCAATAAAATTATGTATTATTTTTATTATTGCTCCCATAGCTTTCACACAAAATATAAGCTTTACAAATTGCCCTCAAAAAATATGAGTTTTGCAAAATTGCCCCTCCTAAAATTTTATTCTAGATTCACCCCCAGCTTCCTATTCTACCCACATTTTTCCAAATCTTTTTACAAATATTTTTAAAATTGAAGTGTCTAATGGAGAAATTCTGAACACGTGGCAAGAACAGGTTTTCTTACTTTTGGATATGCATGGAATGGTTTTTACTCATACTGATTCGAAGCAATTTGAGTTCTCCACTAGGCAATTGGAGTTATGTATGGGATCATGTAAATAAGATATATAGACATACAATTTTTAATAATCTCAAATTTTCAAAAAAAAAAAGGCAATTGTTTTGTGTGTGTCAAGTTAGACCATTATGCATCCTAATAAAGAAAAAGAATGGAAAGAAGCTTGCTGAAGCTTTAGCTCTCTAATCTTGTTTATCTTGGCCGCAGAAGCTTACCATGGTACTGTCAGGAGCATAGCCAAGAATTAAATTCAGTGGAATCAAAAATTATCACCAATTAAAAAAATTATTGACATAAAAAAATAAAAAATAACTTGTTAATATGATAATAATATATATAACAATACTCATAATATTACAACTGTACTATACGAGTTTTCATATTTTAAAAGTATTGAATAATTATTTCATTGTCAATATTTTTAAATATATAATTTTTAATATAAGTAACTAAACAATCATTCAATAACTGATTTTCAATTTCGTAGATGACTTTTCACTTATATTTATAGCAGAAAATATCATTTTAACAGTTGTCATTGCAACTGCTAATATCAGAGTTAATTTAACAAACAAATAAATTAAAGGATGTACAAATTTTTTTGGTCTTAATTAACAATTGATCAAGATTGTTGATTTCCTCCAACATCAAAAACAATTATGTTCTTATATATATATTGAAGGATTTATATATCAACATGCCACATGCATATATGGAGGTAACATAAATGGGTTGTATGCTACCTACCTCTTGTAGCGCAGATAATTTGGCGGAAGCGATTACAAGGATCCCTTCTAGCGTCACTGGTCTGGCTGATATCCACGAGCGGGATAACGGCAACTCTTTCACAGTCTAAAAACCACTTGGAGTGCAAAAAACCGGCGAGGGGTGAAACCGACAGAGTTTCGGTATCTACAAGTTTCTCTCTTTTTTTCCTCAAAGGAATAGCCTCCTATTTATAGGCATACTTCTCCCAAAGGAGATTAATGCCCCATAAATAGGAGCACTAACTCCCATTAGGGGAGTTACCCCTTTTAATTACATAATTAAAAGGGGAAGATGTAGGGTTATGGAATATCAAGGGGCATAATCCCTTTATATTCCCCTAATATGGAATTCTTCCATATTAGTAGGATTCCCGGTCCGATACATATACATTCCGGGTCAACCCGAGAAGTCATGGGCGTATCCCGACTCCAACATCTCCCACTCGCACATGACTGAACGATTTTCAGTCGAGTTCTCCAGTTATACAGGCAGATAGACCGTGTGACCAGCATACATCGAGAGCACTAGTGCTATACACCTGTTAGGGATATATAGCGTCTCGAAAAGACGAGATCCTCTTATACACGTATGCCAAAACCCTAGACCGCCTTCTCACATTCACTGTTTTAACTCATGATCTCATAAAACAATTTTCGTGTTCACTATTATGTCTCTACTCATAGAAACCACAATAGGCATGCCGGTGAACCACGAAACGATTGAATGTGATCAAAAGACTATCTTCCCCTCTTACTATATGCCATCCATCAAGATTCAGCTCGCTTTTCTAGTCAGGTCCGCCAGACCGAAATTATTCCATGGCCTCTTGAAAACTAACTAAGCTAGCCACACTGAATCATACTTCAGGGATAAGTTAAGGGTTCTAAGGGTCGAAATATGGTAGGGTCTCACAATAGGGAAAGTTGAGATCAATAATATTGACTTTCCATCCCTTGGTCACATAAGCACACATGGTATAAAACATGTGTTATGGTGTTCATTCCTTCCCTTAAAGGAGCGCATGTCTTACATTTAAAATGTATATATAACACCATACAGAAGCGTAAGGTTGCGATGCAGCGAAGCATCCAACTTTAGTCCACTTACTTAAGGACTACTTCTGGCGTTTTTAGACAGAATATGGTAGTTACATATAACTTACCATCGGATTCCATACAATCCTTATTTGGATCTCAATCCAAAGCATACAACTTTATGTATGTCTTTATCTCACACTTTAATAAGACTCATCATATAATTTCTGAAAGACGACACTTTTATTTTGAACAGGCTCTCGAGCAATCTCATATGTTCAAAATTCGCCTCATCTTAGTCTTTATCAACTCATTGACAAAACTAAGGTAAACACCCTTGTGAGTGGGCTACTTTTCTGTCTGACATGCTCAATCATAAATAAATAACAGTAAATGTTTACACATAAACATTCACACTCATGTATTGCCAACAATGAACTTTCGTTATTATTCGCAAATAATAATGTTAAGGGATTATATTAAAATATAACAGTACCAATTAAATTCTACGCAAACCTCAAGATCTAATGTGTTCCTCAAAACACATCTCTTATTACAGGTTTACTCAACGGATCTGCATGCGTAGAAACGTACTGTAAGTTCATTCTCTTCGTGCAACAATATTTCTTATATATTGATACTTAATGTCAATATGCTTATCTCTACTATAAGCTATCGACAACTGACTGTCACTATAGACTGTCACCGATACCTCTGAGGTAGTTACTCTTAAATGACTCACAAACCATTTTAGCCAAACTGTCTCTTGTACAACAGTTGAGAAAGCGATAAATTCAGCTTCCATTGTTGATAGGGCTACACAGATTTGATTCTTGCTAATCCACGAGATGGCGCTCTTACCAAACAAGAATACAAAACCTAGAATGAATTTTCTTTCATCCACATCTCCTGCCTAATCAACATTTCTTTATTCTCTCAATTGCAAATCCTTGCCTCAGAAAATTGAGAATAAAGTGTTGTACTTTCGAGGTATCTAAGTATCCTCGTAACTGCTTTCCAATGTGCTTTGCTTGGGTTACATCGATATCTACTTATCATGCCCACTGCATAGCATATATCATTTCTTGTATACAATATTGCATACATAAGATTACCCACAACACTGGCATATGGAACACTCCTCGTACGTTCCATCTCTTTTGGCATCTTAGGACATATCTTTTTGCTGAGAAACTGATTCTTAGCAACAGGGGTATCAATGGGCTTGCAATTTCGCATATTAAATCATTCAATGACTTTGTTGATATATTTCTCTTAAGAAAAGAACAACAACCTTATCGAATGATCTTTTGAAATTTTAACTTCAAGAATGTAATATGCTAGACCCATATCAAAGTTGGACAATAACCATTCTTTGAATATATTTACGTACCCTTTGTCATTTCTAGCTATTAGTATGTCGTCTACATACAAAGTTAAAATGATAAAATTACTTTTAGAGCTTTTTCTATAAACGCAATGGTCTTTATCAATCATATTGAACACATTCGACATGATTGTATGATGAAGATTCAAGGACCATTGTGTTGAAGACTGTTTAAGGCCATAGATTGATCTCTTCAATCTGCAAACCTTATGTTCGTTGCCTATTTCAATGAAACCTACAGGTTGATCCATGTAGATTTCTTCATACAATTCTCCATTGAGAAAGGCAGTCTTTACATCCATCTGATGTAGCTCTAGGTTCAAACTCGCCACTATGGCCACAATTAACCATATGTACGTAAATCTTACAGCATATGAGAATGTCTACTCATAGTCAATCTCTTCCTGTCGTATGAATCCGTTGGCGACTAGCCGAGTCTTATATCTTTTGATACTACTTTTCGGCTTATCGCTTTACTTTGAGAATACATTTATTCTCAATTTGTATCCTTCCACTAGATCAACTAGTTCTCAAACTTGGTTTGATCTCATTGATGCCTTTTCTTCCATTGCTTTAATCCACTTTCGTTAGATGGGCATGGAAGAGCCTCTCGAATATTTTTAGGCTTTTCCTCATCTTGTGGGGCAACTAAAAGGACTCTGTTCGAGCCTTAGATCTCAAATCGTCGGCACATAACTCTTTTCCTTTTAGATTTTTGCAGTTCTGAATCTTGATAAACATGTCTCATATATTCATCGTAATTCAAAATGCTCCCACTGGAATCATGTACCCTTACTCCCACTGGAGTTAGGAATACCATATTCTTTCCTCCCACTGGAGTGAAAAATACTCCCACTTGAATCAGGGTCTCGAACATCCGGATCATATGGAGGATGAAGGCCTTGACCTTTTCCTCTAATTTCCTCCCACTCGGATGGAGTGATCCTGATATTCTTTTCCTGAGATTAATATAAAGTGAAATCCTAATTCACTTTGCCCAACTTTGAAAATTTATTCTCTAAGAATATAATGACTTGTGATCTGAATTCTGTCACAGTGCTATTTTCTTGCTCACCCATGAAAATGTATCCTTTTGATACTTTAGAATATCTCACATAAATACTCTTTCTATCTCTTGGTCCCAATTAACCAATTTTACATGAAGTATCATGGATGTAAACAACACAACCCTAAGGTCGTAAATGGCTTAGGTCAGCTTGTCGACCAGTTCACAACTCATAAGTTATAGATGTGACAGAGATAGAAGGCACTTGGTTTAAGAACATATGTGGCAGTCAATAAATTATCTCCCCGATAGGAGATTGGCAAGTCTGCCTTTGCCATCATATATCTAACCATATCTAGGAGAGTCCTATTTCTCCTTTTCGCAACATCGTTTTGTTGTGAATTTCTAGAATGAACAACTGATGTTCAATCCCTTTTCATCACATGAAGCTTTAAATTTATCTGTAGGATATCACCGACCTTTGTCAGTTGTTAAAGCTTTGATCCTTTTATCTAATCGATTCTCAACTAACTTCATAAAAGTCTTGAAGCAACATAATACTTCTGGCTAGTGAGCAATCAAATTGAAATGACCATACCTAGTATAGTCATCCATAAAAGGTGATGAAATAGTAGGCCCCATGCCTTGCCCTCACATTCATTTGACCACATTCATCAGAATGAACTAACTGCAATAAAAATTTGGCTCTAGTTCCTTTATCGAATGATTTTCTCATTATTTTCCTCAAATAGTCATGGTACACATCCATAACAATGAAATCATTCAGTATTTAACCAGAACCTCATAATCATCATTTAAGTATAAGCATATACCGTTATCCTCAAAACATAAATTGAAAACAAATTTCAATAAAGTAAGAACAGAAACAAAACTCTTAACAAAGGTATCTGATCTCTTATTACATGATCCTTTGCTCTTGAATCTATCACTCACAAAGAATGAAATTCTGAGTTGGATACATAAATTTCACTCACTCTTAAGTCAAAATATTGTATCTGTTTGGGCACAGTGCAACCTCTTGCATAGTGACCTTTCCGTTGGCAATTAAAATATTTCACTCTTAAAACATTTATCGTCTTCTTGCCTTTAGACCTCTTAAAATTCTGTTCTTTCTTTGCTTTTTAAGGCTATTGAGCCTTTTTCCTTATCCTGCTTTTGAAGCTTCTTATCTTATTCTAGTTATAACTCATTTCACCAGAATAATACTGTGCCATATGCACAATGACATTGACCTTGATCAGTACCAAATAGTCCTATTCAAGCTTCAAATGACAAGCGACATCCTCAAATATCTCAATGCTTGTCCGTTTGAGTTAGTTGCATCTTTATATGCTCCTAACATTTGGGTAAGGAACGGATAACAGTTAGGACCTATTGCTCAACAGTCAACTTATGACCAATATCACTAAGCTTACTAATCATTTTCATCTCTCATAGATGTTTTCGCATCCAGCAATCAGACTTCTTCTGATAAGTATCAAATTTGATCACTAATGATCAAAAAACTTAGTTAGAGACACACCTCTAAAATTTTCTTGCAAAGTGATTCACGGATCCATTGCATTTTGATACTTGTTGAACTACTTAGTGATATCATCTATTGCACTTAGCAAGATGACACGAGCAGTGAAATTCTTCTTTTTCTATACCACATAGGCATTACGGTCTCGCCTATACTGTGATGTAGTGCCGTTCTTAGGTTCAGCCATAACCGAACTTAAGGGTCCAAGAGCCTCTTGCTCTCCAAACACGCACTGGATTCTCATACTCCAGAATTCACAATTATCACCATTCATCTTAATATCTTTATTAAGTTTTTGCAACAATTGAATTGGAAGCAGTATCCATTAGGATCCTCTGATCTCAAATGGAACAACAATGCACAATTTTAAAGGATATAAGGCAATACATGCTATTTACTATGCATCTGAAATAATAACTCAGTAAAGTTTTCTATCAGGCTTCAATTCGAAAAGGCTACTAATAGTATCCAATTACCCTCTTAGTCCTAATGTCCAACCTTACAAGTTAATATTTCATGCATAGTAAATCTGAATTATTGGATTATTAAGTTCTCAAAATTAAGAAGGGGATAATATTGGTTTAAATTTATTAAGCCTCTACTTAATAAACATGCAATTATTTTACTTATAAAATAATGTAAGGCAATTAACAGTTAAATAAACACATTTATTATAAAGTTAAATGCTATCATAATAAATAAACTCATTCATTCAACCAATATAAAAAAAATTCAATAATCCAAAATATGACACTCATGTCAAAATAACAATAGGAAACATAAATCCCATTTAATAAAATTAAACGCTAACCAAGATTGACACTCATGTCAACTAATTTAGAAATCTAGATTTTCACAAAATCTTTCTTGACACTGGGACTGATTCTTTGACCATCTTCATTAATTCATCAGGTAACTCATAAGTTCGTTGATGAAGCCATAGACGATGCACATTACGTCCACTTCTCAATTTCATCACAGATGTAGTGTTGCTCCTCAACACTCCTCTTTTGGCAACTCTAGCCAAAAAGTGGATGATAGATTTTCTATAAATTCTATCTCCAATGTACCAGGTAGTTTCCAATAACTCCCTGAGTTCTGGATGATATTCAAATGAGTCAGTCAAAGCTTTGATCAGGACTCTATCATCTTTTCCCATACTTAAACCACCTAACCAAATGCACTCCTGCATTTCTTCATGTATAAATATTATGTGATGCACTATTGCATCAATGTCATCAGCTCGGATCTTCCTTCGCATTCTTAAGTTGCTTACTAAATGCACTTTTGCATTTCTTAAAGCAATCTCAAACGGAGTGCGAGGAACAATCGGAGTCCTTATCATCACCATTTCTGTAACACATCACAGAAATTAAAAAGTAGTTAATACACTCATGTATAAACATATATAATTGAAACTCATTTCAACCAACAATAAGGACAGATCCACAAACAATTTTCAAAAATATTTTTCAAAATAATTTAAAGGCAGAAAACACATTTTCCATAATTTTTATAATATTTTTAATAATTTAAAAATAAGAATTTATTTTCTGGTCATCAAAAAATTCTGGAAAAATAACCAAAAAATCAGAAAAATTTTGAAAAATGGTTTCGCAAAAAACCGGAGCTGATATGGTGGTCGGAGGATGCCGCACGCGCTCTCACGCGCCTCCAGGGGAGGGAGTCACGCCCTCACGCGCCCACGCGCGCACCCCTTCTGCCCCGCCACGTGGCACAACCCTACTGTGCCACGTGTCACGTTACGGTTGGTCCACCTGTCTGCCACATGGCAGAGGTGGACACGTCAGCGTCCACGTGGCACGACACCTGTCCGGCACGTGGCAATAACCCATTGGTCCACGTGGCGACAGTGACATGTCACTGTGCTGACATGGCACGACACGTGGCACGATCCCATTCGTCCACGTGTCACCCCCGGAGTGGTCCACGTGTCGCCTACGTGGCAGCTGGTGGACCCTGTCTGCCACGTGGCGTGACCTGGGTCAGCCACGTGGCCGAATTCCATTGGGCCACGTGTCCACAGCTGTGGACCCATGTTGCGCGCGTGTGAGCCACCGTCCACGCGCACGCGCCCTTCGTCTGGTGGCGCGTGCAAGCCACGCGCCGCCTTCCCGACGGATTCAGGTCTCCGAATTTTTTCCGGTGGGGGGTTTTTGGGGTCTGTGATTTTAATGGTATGATCAAAAATTACAAATCTCAATTTTAAGTCTAGCGTTTTGAATACCCATATTCATCCCCTCAATTTACGGTACACATACACGTATTTTTAGACCCGAAAAATATATACAAATATATATTTTAACACGAAATAAATATATATCGGGTTCATGCATCCTAGATCTATCAATTTTACACATAAAATTCTTAGATCCAATTTTTAGCCACATGCCAGGACGCCAAAATTATTGGCTCTGATACCAATGAAGGATTTATATATCAACATGCCACATGCATATATGGAGGTAACATAAATGGGTTGTATGCTACCTACCTCTTGTAGCGCAGATAATTTGGCGGAAGCGATTACAAGGATCCCTTCTAGCGTCACTGGTCTGGCTGATATCCACGAGCGGGATAACGGCAACTCTTTCACAGTCTAAAAACCACTTGGAGTGCAAAAAACCGGCGAGGGGTGAAACCGACAGAGTTTCGGTATCTACAAGTTTCTCTCTTTTTTTCCTCAAAGGAATAGCCTCCTATTTATAGGCATACTTCTCCCAAAGGAGATTAATGCCCCATAAATAGGAGCACTAACTCCCATTAGGGGAGTTACCCCTTTTAATTACATAATTAAAAGGGGAAGATGTAGGGTTATGGAATATCAAGGGGCATAATCCCTTTATATTCCCCTAATATGGAATTCTTCCATATTAGTAGGATTCCCGGTCCGATACATATACATTCCGGGTCAACCCGAGAAGTCATGGGCGTATCCCGACTCCAACATATATATATATATATATATATATATATATATATATATATATATATATATTTTAATTATCCACTTTACTACCCAATTCTACCATTTATTTCAATTATTATTGTTGTAAAATACAAGTAATAAATATAAAGTTTTAAATATTTTAGTGAATTAATTTTTAATAAAAATATTTAAATATATTAGTGGGGTCAATTTTTAATAGGATTAACTGTTAATGGGGACATTTAGTGGTGTTAATTTTGAAAAAACAAAATTCTCAAAGGTGTTTTAAAAAATTTTCTAAGTTGAGTGGGGTCAATTAACCCCACTCATTACATGCTCCCTACGCCCCTGGGTACTGTTGTTTGTGTGCTCACTGATTCTTTGAATACTGTCCATGCGATTCAAGGGATCATAGTTTGGATCATTCCGAATTCGGGTTGATCATTCAAGACTGCAAATATATTCTTTCTCTCTATGCTAATGTGTCTATTAGAGGGATTAGGAGGCAAGCCAATAGAGATGCTCTTTTGTTAGCTCGAGCTTCTCTTAATTATGCTAGCTTACAAGTGTGTGTAATCCCAAACAATTTGTGGATTTAATTTATGCACTGCTATTTTCCTCAAAAATAAACTAGTATTAAAATTGAAGGATATGTGTCTAAGCAATATGTTATGGCGAATGGACCTGTACGAAATGAAATTTGAAAGGGACATTTACCTCAACTTATTGTAAGCTAATTTTTCTAATTTTTCAAAATCAACATGTCATCGAATATGATATGTTGCTTATTCTATATGAGCTTTATAATTTAAGTTGAAACAAACCTATATAAGATCTAAAGTAGATCTCATCAATTATATTCCATCCATTTCAGTTTAAATGTTGTTTTCTCACTGAGATTAAAAAAAAAATAAAAATCAATTTTCTTAAATTCCTGTTTTAATTTAGTGAAACACCCTTATATCAATTATCTAAAATAATATATATTTTAGAGACATTTTATGTAGAGAGATTTATAGATATAGTTAGATCGACCACAGATTCACAGGGGGCAACAATTTTGAATTTATCCCATTTGGAGTCGATCGGCAGAAAGATTTTTTTCCTGGTGTAGCATTGGCATAGCTGATACTGAGCTGCCACTTGCACAGTTTCTGTATCATTTTGATTGGAAAATTCCAGGTGAAGGAAGATATGGGCGAGGTCTTTGGTGCTACTTTGTGAGAGTCAATTTGCTTCAATATATGTTTAGTTATTAACACTTGATTTATTATAATTAGGTGTTTGTTGATTCTGAGGCGGTGCTAAAGTCACAAAGTAGTGTAGATAGTGGGCTAGTGCATCTGTTTGAAGCCCTTGGATCACGTTCAATGCTGGGCTTCAGCACGTCGCCCAATGGCTTTAACTTCCTATGTTTGGCAATCTGGATCTACTTTCTAGTTTGGATACTTATTTTGTTAAGGCTGAATAAATATATATATAGAATTAAATTGGATTTAACTCTATAATTTATTTTAATATTTAAATTTTAATAATAATTTATTATCTGTATTTACTAATATTACAAATAAGAAATAAACTCAACTACATTAACATCACACATATTAAAATTAACAAAATATATTCATCAAAATTAATAAAAAATCAATCCGTTTCATTTTCAATTTCCATCAATCTTGATGTATGCTGAGGTGTACTTCTGTTTATGTTTAGTTTTGCTACAATCTAGTTCTTTTTTTTTCTTATTAGTGAAATTCAAAGTTTAGGAATTAATCTTTTATTTTACTTCATTTTACGTGGAAATTCAGTCACATATCAGCATAATGGCTGAATCTATGGTTTATATTAGAAGGAATAGACATTAAAGGAAGTCAAAGTTTAAAAGTGTTATAATTCAATTTTAAATATAGGGATGAAATGATTATTATGGTAAAATTTCAGGGGAGTATACAGTTGTTAACTCTACTTCATCTGACAATGTTTTATTGCACTGCATAACTACTTACACGGAATTCAGTTGTTGAATGAAAATCCTTGCTATCATAATGTTATTGCATTTCTGATTTTTGAAATCTGTAATAGATTAAACTGTTATTTTTCATAGAAGCTGAATGGATTCCTTGCTTCTAAGATGTTTTGATTCTATCCCTTTTTCTCACTCTCAAGCCATGCAATTTACTGAGCGTTAATTTTAATTTGCTGATAAGAAATCATAATATCCATGGTTCTTGATGCAATTTCCTTAGATACTTGGTAATTGGTTCTAAAAACAAGTTTAAACTGTGTACTCCACAGGATAGAAAGCTGAATATTAGGCATGTTGTCCCGTACAATTTTGAGCAGCATTACTTTGTAGAATCTGAATATTGGGCTGTGGTATATCTGCTGTTTTTGAATCTGAATATCTACTGCTGTTTTTTAGATTATTACTGATGGTGTGCTCCTAGCATATACTTTGAGATTTAATTTAAGCTTGATGAGAAACAAATTGCATGGGACATTGGAAACCGATTGCATGGGACATTCACTAAAAAAAAAAAAACTAAAATTAGCGACTGATTAGTGACTGACTGATTAGTGACTGTATTAAAAATTGGTCATGAAAATCCATTTTTCATTTTTGCGATTAATTTTATGACTAAAAAATCCGTCGCTAAAATAGCGACGGCAATATCAGTTGCTAAATTTGGAGGCAATTTTAACGACTTTATTTGTGACGGATTTAGTGACTAAACTTATTGTCACTAAACACATTTGAATTAGCGACGGAATAGCGACTGAAATTTATGTTGCTAAAAAATTTTCAAATTTTTTAAATATGAAAATAATTTTCGGAAATAAAAGTGATACTTTAGCGAAGGAATAATTCATTGCTATTTCGTCGGTAAAATTGATTATAATATTAATAAAAGTATGCATATATACTTATAGTTATTAATTATTTTTAATATTTTTTCTTTACACATGACTTTTAATTAGTCTAAAATAAATTTTTTATTATTCAATTTTTTAAAAATTTAACGAAAATATTACATGGTTGAACTGAAATTAATATTAATAAAGAAACTTATTAAGGAATATTTGTTGATATTATTTTGGGTCTTGAATTAAGAACTTTGACTAAATGATTAAATTAAAATACATAAATTAATATATGTATGTATATATATATATTGCAACGCCCCGAAAAATAAATAATTATACAAATTAATTAATTAAATTATAGGTTAACTTTGTTATTTTTTGAAAAATTAAGAATTTTGTGAAAATTTTCGATGCTGTAAATAGTAATTTGATAGGCTAAAAATTTACCAAATGTCAATTTTGACCCAAATGACCCGAAATTTTTTTTGGAATCTACAAAATTAAATATATTTAATTATAAAAAAATAAGTAATTAAATATGAGTGTATATGTGTGTGTGTGTGTATATATATATATATATTAAAGAGCCAAATAACAAAAAAATAATAATAAGAATAATAAAATAATAAAAATAACTTAAGTCAAGAAAGAAAAGTTAATGAAGAAGAGTTATAAGACAAGAAAGGAAAGGAAAAACAGGGAATACATATAGAGGAGGGGAGAGAGAGAGAAAGAGAGAGAGAGAGAGAGAGAGAAGCCGAAGCTTCTTTCCCTAGTTCCGGCCAACTCCGGCATCCAATGGCGGCACAAACGGCACCGCTGGACTCCTAGTGAGCGGGCGCTCCTTCCAGTACCCACCAATCACCGACAATGACCGAAAAATGGGAGATCGGAAGAGGGAAGCCAACGCCTTTCTACGGCGATTTTGAACAAATGGCATGGTGTTTGGGTGCGTGACCACCGGCGATGGGTTTCAGGTGTCCTGCACTTCACGTCGATAGTGGTAGTGTCTCTTCGGCAAGGCTCCAGCGACTGGTGACCGGAGACGGTGACTGGCAGAATGGAGCTAAAATTTTAGGAATCTCGCTTCAACTGGTATGTGCACTACCGAATTTACTTTTCTAAGATTTCTTTTAATCTAAATAATTTGTCAATGATAAATTCTATGATTTGTGTTTTGTGTTTTCTTTTGTAAAAACTCAAAACTAATATTATTCATGCTATTATCTACAGAATTTTAAATAAAATAAAAAGAGGGACAAACATTTGTTTGAATTTTTATACGTATAATAGATCCTTTGCAACTTAAAACAATCTCTCTAAGTGTTGGTGTTGGCAATGTTGTTCCTAGTTTAATCAGGGAAGTTGCTGGTGAGGCTTTTGTGAATTTGTGAAGTGGCTTGGAGATGATATGTCCATTAAGGTCTTCTCGCATTTGGACGACCCTTCTGATCTTGCCCGTGTTTGTTCTTGGCGCCACTTTGGTATGCATTTGTTTAATCATTCTAGCATATTTTTTTTTTTTGTTAATAATGTTGATATAATGCTGAAATTCGTTAAATTGATTTAGCCATTTATGTATGTCAATTGAAGAATTGATACTTAATATGATTCTATGTGTATATGGAAACCTTAATTCTATACAGGATGCTATTCAGTTGATAATATTGGATATTTATTCATGTTTGTTTATTGTACTTTTGCTTATGAATCATAGGGATATAGGTGTCATTTTGCTCTGCAGTCATCTTGAATGGCCTTAGCAAGCAGCTTTGCTTGAAGTTGTTGCCTTAAATGTCTAGTGTTGCTCATTTCATTGAATCAAGTAACATGATTGAACCTGTGAGTGCCTGCATGGTGTTTGAGCATCTAAAAAAAAACCATAGAGTTTTTGCTCAATTGAGCCGGGGCCTTAACTTTGTCTTGTGAACAGATTGCATATCAGAGGCAATTAGTGCATCAAGCTTAGTATAATTATGAACAATAATAGTGAAATTTAAGTTTATTTGTTTACTAATATTAGATACAAATAAGACAATCAGCGTTGAAGATGCCGAACAATTTTTTTTTTAAAACTCAAAAAATGCTAGTTTAATTTTTCACTTTGCTTTCTATGAATTAGTTGATTTAATTTAATTTTATTTGCTATTTGTTGTTAACTTTAATTTTATTTTTTCTCATAATTTATAAGTTAGGTGGTTCGTGAAGTAATTAAAGATTCAAAATGGTTGCGTTTCGTGAATGTTTCAAGATTTTATAATATATTTTTTTGTTATAATTTTTAAATATTTTTTAATTGTGGACATGAGTGTTTGTATTATTTAATATGATTTTAATTATATGTAAATTAATTTTTAATTTTATATTATTAAAGAAATTTAGGTATTTTTAGTCTATGATATTATATTTTATAATTAATAGTATTGTTAATAATATTGTATAATTATTATTTACATAAATTAAATTTTAGATCTAATAATAGTAATAATAAATAAAAAAATTAAAAAAAAAATTAATATTTTTAGCAACTGAATAGCGATGGATTTTCTATCGCTAATAAATTTTTTAATATTTATGGCGACTAATTTAAAGTGTTATGTAGCGACCAAAATTTTATTTTTAGCGACGGAATTTGCCGTCGCTATTTTTAGTAGTGAGTGTTATATATTTTAGTTGCAAATTCCTTGCGATATAGCAAATAGCAATGGATTAGTTGTGGCGTTGATAAAGGTAATTAGCGATGGAAAAAGCCATTTTAGCGATCGAAAAACTCCGTCGCTAATTTACTATTTTTTTGTAGTGATTGTTTTGTCTTTTTTTCTTTTTTTTTTTGGAACTGACAGTTAGAGGATGAAATCAATTCTAGATGCTTAGTATGTCAAAGCTTTGTGGCAAAAACAACAAATGAGAACCTACTTGTACAACTTGCATAGGATAATTTGATGATGAGTGTCAAAACCATTGTTTTAAAAATCGGGTAGACTCGGCCGGTCGGACCGGTTCAACCGTGAATCGGTAAGAATTTCGGGTCGATTCAATATAAAAAACGGAATATGCAAAAACTCAGTTTGAACCGGATTGGCTCGGGTTGGACCGGAACGGGTTGAACCGGATTGACTCGGGTTCAATTCAATTTTTTTTATTTTTTTTATTTTTTTTATAAAAAATCTAATAAACCCTAAATTAATGTCATATCCAATTAATATGTTATTGTTGACTCTCCATTGTGAATATATATATATATATATATATATATATATATATATATATATATATATAGGAAAAAAAAAACAGAGTAACAAATTTATTAAAATATTGAGAGTCAAAAATATAATTAATTTGTCCAAAAAAATTTAATGGCAAAAGAATTAAAGGTAAGAAATAGAAGTTTAATAATTAATGAGAAATGAGAAATTATATCCACCATATAAATCATGATATACCTAAACAAAATTGATTATAAAATGTCCATTTTATAAAAAAGTATAAAATTATAAGGGATCAAAAATTCAACTAATATAATTCAATCAATATTATTTGGTTATTTAAATAATCGGTTTGATTTAAATTAGTAAAATATGCTAATTTTATTTATTGGTTCTATTTAATTTCAGTTATTTGATTTTTATATTTGTAAATTTTATTGGATTTAAAATTTTTATTTTAATATTAATTTATGATAATTAATAGATTATTTGAATATGTTATTTATATACCATATTTTTAATTTTTTATAAATAATTATATTTAAAAAAAAAAGATAAAAACTCCGAGTCAACCCGATCCAACCAATTGACTCCTGACTCAGTTGGCTGTCCGAGTCGATATCCGATCCGCTTCTGAAAACATTGGTCAAAACCATTAAAAATAATTTTTAACTTTTCCTAATTAAATAAATTGCAAATAGAATAAGAAATGATCAAATTCACAAAGATTAGTATTAATTTAATTTAAAATAATCAGAAAATAAACAATCAAAATAAATGGGAGATTTTTATGGATCTAGAATCTAAAAGAATGAATTAAATAATAATAAAAATAATGCATAAAAATAATTAAAATAGAATTAATGATGAAAAATTTTAATTAAAAATATTTGCAGCACATGATTCAATTTTATTGATCATATATGAAAAAAATAACTCTAAATTCATGTATTAGAATGGTTATAGTAATCGGCTTAGCGTACTCGACTAATCTTTTTGTATTAATAGTGTAACACCCTTAACCTTATATACAATACGTACCATAACTGGATATCTCAGTTATCCCATTAATACTAAAGTCACAATGTCATGCTATAAACTCTACGGAATTCACTGATCATTTCTATACCAGTTTCAGGCCATTACAATTGTCCCCCACTTATAAAAATTTCGTCCTCGAAATTTTTCCTTATGTACCACAATCATATATCACAACCACTATGCTATGAGGATATTCAGTTCAGGAGATCCATTTACTTTCCATCAGTCATCATGCCTTACAATCCCTTACAATTCAGTAAACTTAAGCTATCCTTATGTCTCCTCAGATACCTTTACTCACTTCTGTCATCAATACCTATTCATGGCATGTATACATATCACTTTGTTCTCATTACACTGTCTCCAATCTTAGGACCACATAAACTGCGCTCTGATACCAATAAAACTGTAACAACCTTAACCTATTATACTATACGTACGGTAACTGGATATCTCAGTTATCCCATTAGTACTAAAGTCACAATGTCATGCTATAAACTCTACGGAATTCACTGATCATTTTTATACCAGTTTTAGGCCATTATAAATAGGCTAACCAAGGAAGACTATAATTAACCTCCTAACTAATAAACAACTCTTTGCAAGTGAAAGAATTCAATTTATCGACAGTTTTAGAAAATAGAAATACCTGACCTAAGCCAATCAACTTACAAGCGAGATTATTGATTCAAACCGAATCATGAATTTATTTAATATAACAATCATTTTTAGTGTTATTACTCTAATTGCCACTTGTTACTGAATTAATCAAATAATTATAAATTTGATATTTTCAATTAGTTATATGCTATTTAATTTAAATGAATAATGGGTTTTTATTGATCACAAAACAAATAATAATTGAGATAGAATTTCTCTAAACCACAGTAAATAACATGAAAATTACATAAAATTAAAGAGAAAAATAAAATAAGAACAATCTCACAGTAATTGTTGCAACAATCACGGGATTTATTATGCTAAATTAATGTGATTTGATTTTTAGTTTCCTATATTAGCCTATGTATAGAGCTATCAATTATTTTCTAGGATTCTTTCCTTTTTTAGTCAACCATATCAATTCAGTACAAGGAATATATGATTTTGCGATACAAGTTTGCATGGTATCAGAGACAATGGTATCCTAGCCTTCATCTATATTAGCCCAACTTCTTCCTCTTCCTTTTTTTCATCACCATGTCTGAGATTTCAGAGACAACTATTACTACAGACTTGCCTACATCCACTACTACCACCCAGGTCCCCACCTCAGAATTTCACTCTATTCAAATTACCACAATCAAACTGAATGGAGAGAATTTCTTACGCTAGTCCCAATCCGTGCGCATGTATATCCGCGGCAGGGGCAAGATGGGATATTTAGTTGGAGAAAAAGAGGAACCTACACATGGTGATCCTAGCTATGCTAAATGGGATGTAAAGAACTTTATGGTGATGGCATGGCTGGTGAATTCGATGGAGGAAGACATCAGCTCCAACTATATGTGCTATCATACAGCTAAGGAGCTTTGGGACAATGTCAACCAAATGTATTCAAACTTGGGAAATCAATCTGAGGTATATGAGTTAATTTTGAAATTAGAAGAAATCTGTCAAGGTGAGGATACTGTCACTAGGTATTTTAATTCATTGAAACGTCTTTAGCAAGACTTTGATCTCTTCAATGATTATGAATGGAAATGTACTCATGATTGTAACCAATATAAAAAAATGGTGGAGGGTAATCGGTAGACAACTGCTTCCATTGATTAGTGAAGCATTCTTTGAAGTCCGCCGTGAGGAGAGTCGCCGTCTTGTTATGCTCGATAAGAAAAATCCTACCAGCCCTGTTGAAAATTCTGCTCTTGCTGCTGAGGTGAATGCTAGCCAAAATAATTACAAAAAATCCAATGATAAACCTCGTGTTTGGTGTGATTATTGTAATAAACCACGTCATACACGTGAGACATGCTGGAAACTTTGTGGAAAGCCAGCAAACTAGAAGGGCTCTCATGAAGGATAGTTTAATAAGACTCTTACCGCACATGAGGCTGATTTATCCTCTCTCAACAAAGAGCAAATTGATCAAATTTTAAAATTGCTGAAATCTAACTCGGGTTTATCTAGTGCTCCTAATGGTTCTATAGTACAAGCAGGTAACAATTTTATCATAGATTCGAAAGCCTCTGATCATATGATAAGTTTGTCTAATTATTTTTTTTATTCTTACTATCCTTGTTCTAGCCATGGATCTCATTCTTTTATAGCTGGCAAAGGTTTGTCAATCTTTCACAAAATATTTCCTTAAAGAAACTCTTACATGTTCCTAAACTTGCTTGTAATCTTCTATCGGTTAGCAAATTATGCAAAGATGCTAATTGTAGTGTTACTTTCTTTAAATCTTATTGTGTTTTCCAGGAACTGAACTCGGGGAAGATGATTGGCAATGCTAAATTAATCAATGGTCTCTATTATTTTGAAGATCAAGATTCAAAAAATAATAGAGCTCAAGGTTTGAGTAGTATTAGTTGTACTCATGTTAAGGATAAAATTATGCTTTGGCATGATAGATTAGGGCATCCTAGTTTTCCTTATCTTAAACAATTGTTTCCTAGTTTATTTAAAGGATTGAATTGTTCTAATTTTTATTGTGAAAACTGCATTTTATCTAAAAGTCATAGGACTATTTATCATCCTAAACCTTATTAAGCTTCAAAACCTTTTTACTTAATCCATAGTGATATTTGGGGTCCGTTAAGAATTAATACACACTCAAATAAAAAATGGTTTGTGACATTTATTGATGATCATACCCATTTTTGTTGGGTTTATTTGATGACAAAAAAATCTGAGGTTGAAAAAATATTTAAAATGTTCTACTCAATGATTGAAAACCTTTTTGAAGCCAGGATTGAGATTTTTCACACAGATAATGGAACTGAATACTTTAAAGGAATTCTTGAAATTTTTTTTTACCGAGAAAGGGATTTATAATCAAACCACTTGTGTCGATACTCCTCAACAAAATGGTATTGCTGAATGAAAAAATAAACATCTTCTTAAAGTTTCTCGAGCAATTATGTTTTCAATGAATGTTCCAAAATATTTATGGGGAGAGGCTGTCTTAACTGCATCTTATCTTATTAATAGAATGCCTACTCGTGCTCTTAACTATATTACTCTTGATTGTTTAAAAATTTTTTTTCCTTAAATCTCGGATACCTTCAAATCTTCCTCTTAAAATATTTGGGTGCACAGCGTATGTTCACATAAATAGTAAAGGAAGGTCTAAACTTGATCCGGGGATAGAAAAATGTATTTTTATTGGTTATACTCCAAATAAAAAAGGATACAAGTGTTTTAATCCCCAAACTAAAAAAAAAACTGTTGTCTCTATGGATGTTATATTCCTTGAAAATCAACCTTTCTTTGAAAAAATTTCTCTTCAGGGGAGATAGGAGAAGAAGGAAATGTTTTTTTGATATTTTTTCTATTCCTTTACCTAAAACCATTAATTCTACCGAGGAAACCATTGATTCTACTGAGGAAAAAGTGATCCTAAATCTGTTTTGCCAAATATTTCTGAATCCTCAACAGGGGGAGAAATACTGCCCTTTGTTCCTACAGAATATGGTAAAGAGCTCCTAACTTATTTAAGAAAGAAAGATCATTAAAAAAACAAGAAGGCCATGGTCCCTTTAGCACCAGTTCAATCAGTTGCTCCGAGGACAAAACTTGAAACTACTCCAGGTATTCATAATATTTCCCCTTCTCATACTTCTTTTGTGCCTAATGATTCAAATATTGATTCTATTCCTTATTTTGTTCTTAATACTGAGCCTAGTGATCTAGGTATTCCTATAGCTATTAGGAAAGCTAAACATGCCTATCATCCTACATCCCTATATCTTTCTTATGCTAAACTCTCAAAGAACAATAATGCCTTTATATCGAAACTATCTAACTTGCTTATCCCGAGAAACATACAAGAAGCACTAGATGATCTTGATTGGAAATTAGCAGTTATCGAAGAAATTAATGCTCTAAAGAGAAGTGGGACATGGGAAGTTGTTAATTTAGCCAAAGACCAGAAAATCATCGAGTGTAAGTGGGTATTTACAGTGAAGTGTAAAGCAGATGGGAGTATTGAGAGATACAAGGCAATATTAGTTGCTAAAGGTTTTACTCAAACATACGGGATTAATTATCAGGAAACCTTCTGTTGCTAAAATCAATTCCATCCAGGTATTATTGTCTTTAGCTGCTAATTATGGCTGGCCATTACACCAGTTAGATGTCAAAAATGCATTCTTGAATGGGGATTTAGAAGAAGAGGTGTTTATGAACCTGCCTCCAGGATTTGAGATGGTGATAGGACAAGATAAAGTCTGTAAACTTAAAAAATCCCTATATGGCCTTAAACAGTCTCTGAGAGCTTGGTTTGAACATTTTGGAAAATCTATGAAAGCAATCGGAGAAAGGTAAAGTCTCTATCTTAATTGTCTATGTGGATGATATAATCTTGACATGGGATGATCCTAAAAAAATTGCTGAATTAAAAAGAAAGTTGGCACAAGATTTTGAGATTAAAGATTTGGGAATATTAAAATATTTTCTTGGTATGGAGTTCGCTAGATCTAAGATGGGCATTTTTGTTAACCAAAGAAAATATATTCTTGATCTTCTTAGTGAAACAGGCTTTCTAGGATATAAAGCTACAGTTACTCCACTTGACACCAATTTGAAACTTGCGCCAGCAAAAGCTGAAGATGTGATTGATAAGGAGAAATTTCAAAGGCTTGTAGGGAAGTTAATCTATCTATATCATACCCGTCTTGATATAGCTTTCACTGTTAGTATGGTTAGCCAATTTATGCACTCACCTGGACGAGAACATTTTGATGCAGCCTATAGAATACTAAGATACCTAAAAGGAAGTCTTAGAAAGGGTCTTATGTTTTGAAAAAATAACAACCTACAAATCAAAGTTTACACTGATGCAGATTGGGCCGGTTGTATTATTGATAGACGTTCTACCTCAGGCTACTGCACCTTCGTTGGAGGATATCTAGTTACATGGCGGAGAAAAAAATAGAATGTTGTGGCTCGAAGTAGTGCTGAGGCAGCGTTCAGGTCTCTTGCTCATGGGATTAGCGAGGCAATTTGGTTAAAAACATTGTTTGAAGAATTGAAGATCCTGGTGTCTTATCCTATGAAAGTATATTGTGATAACAAGGCGGCCATCTCAATTACTCACAACCCTATTTTACATGCCAGAACGAAACGCATTGAGGTTGACAAGCATTTCATCAAAGAAATGATTGAAAGTGGATTAATTTGTCTTTCCTATGTTCCAACTACAGATCAAATAGTTGACATACTCACCAAAGGGCTACATAAAGGACAATTTGAATTTTTAGTTTGCAAGCTAGCTATGGAAGACATCTTCAAGCCAGATTGAGGGGGAGTGTTGCAAGAATCACAGGATTTATTATGCTAAATTAATGTGATTTGATTTTTAGTTTTCTATATTAGCCTATGTACAGAGCTGTCAATTATTTTCTAGGATTCTTCCCTTTTTTTTAGTCTTTTGTACAGTTATATAACTGTATCAATTTAGTACAAGGAATATATGATTTTACCATACAAATTCACAGTAATTGATTGAATCCTGCTCTCGAATTAACTTTTAACTAGAATAAAGAGTTTAGTCACTCATGGCCATGAACAAATCACAAATAAAAATAAAATTGAAAGCTAGAAAAATCTTGTTACAGAGTTGGAAGAATAGACAAAGAAGAAGATATCCGAGATAGAAACTCACTTTTTGGTCTTCCTAAAATAATGGAAATCCTAAAGTTTAGGAAGATAGTTTTAATCCTACCCAAATAAGAAAAATAAAATAAAAATATTTAATATAAACTAAACTTCCTAAAACTATTGCATTCCAATCCCTATAATATAAGCTAATATTCCTCAAAAGTCGGTTGTAATTTCTTTAGAGGATAGGTGAAGTCACGAACGAAAACATGTTTCTCTAGGAAATTTGCCCAATCAACTATCTCTTAGCCTTGGGCAAGGCTAAGACTCGGATTTGCATTTTCTGAAATAACCTGTTGCTAAACTATGTGAAATCCGTTGCTAAAAATATGGTTGTGGCCAAAAGAAGCTGTTGCTAAAGGTCTAAAGAACAATTGCTAAAAGGTGAAGAGATTGTCGCTAGCCAAAAATTCATTTATCATTGCTAAAAACTAAAATTGTTGCTAAAAACTAAAATTGTTGCTAAAAATCTGTCACTAAAAGCTTTAGAAGCTGTCACTAAAAATATATCTCTGTCGCTAAAAACTATAATTGTTGCTGAAGTCAAATGCTGGCTATAAAAATTCAAACTACCGCTTTAAGTGTAAAATGCTGTCACTAAAAATTTTTAATTGTTCGCACTGAAAACAAATAGAAATATAGAACTGTATTATTATTTTTTTTGAATCAATTAATACTCTGTTGGCAATTTGCTCCGTAGAAATTTGAATCTAGGGATGAATTGTACAAAGGCACAAAAATTAACCCCATAATCCTAGAAGGTGTTAATTATGGGGTTAATTTCACTCACAGTCACTCAACTTATCACTTATCGCGCAAAAGTAACCGACTTTTTTTTTCAACTTAAATATCACTGAACTTCTAACATTTTTGCAAAAAAGTCATGCAAACTGGAATCCGGCGAGGACTCTTGCCGGATTGATGGCATGGCATGGCATGTCATGTCAAAAACTACGTGTCATTTAACAGTATCTCCAACAAATGCTACATCTGGGTTAATTTTACTCACGGTCACTCAACTTATCACTTATCGCGCAAAAAGTAACCAACTTTTTTTTTCGACTTAAATGTCACTGAACTTCTAACATTTTTGCAAAAATGTCATGTACTAACTATTTGTCGCCACGTGTCATATACCATGTCATTAATATGGCAAGGGTTCTCGCTGGATTCCAGTTTACATGACATTTTTGCAAAAATATTAGAAATTCAGTGACCGTTAAGTCAGAAAAAAAAGTCGGTTACTTTTGCGCGATAAGTGATAAGTTGAGTGACCGTGAGTAAAATTAACCCCATAATTAACACTTTCTAGGATGACTGCCTTGATGTTTTTAATTGTTAAAGGGACTTTAAGATCTCGCTCATCTTGAAGATCCAAAAGAACATCAACAAGATCATATTCACTCTCATCCTTAGGAATGTTTTTCGACATTTTTCTAGCTTTACGATCATTGATAATAGTTTCAAGTATCTTATCTGCTGCATGATGTAGCCTTTCCAGTTTAGCTTTCATGCTGTTGATCGCAAACAACAATTTAATGGAAGGAAAAGATCTGCGATACTAAAACCTGCAGCAACTTCTATTGTTTCTTTTACATATGGAACAAATGCTTCTTACTCTTTTTATCTTACCAAAAGCAGCCCTTAAAATTACAGAATTCATGTAAGAAAACAGTATCTTACTGAAATTTATCACAGATCTTTTATTATCTGAAATTGTTGGGAAAAATACATACAAATATGTAAATGGAGGTAACATAATCAAATATGATACATACCTCTTGTACCGCGGAATCTCAAGTGAAAACGAATACAAGGATCTCCCTATCTAGTTGGATAACGGTAATTAAAACACAGTCTAAATGCCACTCGGAGTCGAGAGCGAGAGAAAAATTCGACAGAGCTCTGGCATGGAGAAATTTTTTTGTCCCTTTTTATAGAAAACTATATGCCTATTTATAGATATCTCTTCTCTAAAATAGAAAGTAAGTTATTATGGGAAATTAATGTGGAAAAAGGGAGTTACCCCTTTTAATGAGTAATAGAAAAGGAATTAATATAGAAAAGGAAGTTATCATTTTCAAATCAATTAAATTAAGGAAAAAACCTTAATTAAATGATCTTATATGAAACTTTTTCCATATATATCCGTATTATTTCATTTCTAATATGATCTCTTCCATATCAGGATAATTTTTACATTTATATGGATTCGAGTCCATATCGAGAGTCACGGGCTTCAAACTGTATCATCTCTTACTTGCACATGACAGAACGATTTTCAGTCAAAAAACTCCAGTTATATAGGCAAATAAATCTTGCGACCAGTATACAGCGAGAGTTCTAGTGCTACTATAAAAAAACTAATTTTTAACGACCAAAATTTAGCAAATGGATAAAAATTTGGTCATAAAAAGATACAAACACCAAAAAAAATTTAATCCGGTCGTTAAAATTCAAATTTGGTTATTATTTAACTGAGTGGATGAGTTCCGGTTGTTAAAAGACTTACATTCTGGTGGTTATTGCTGTATAACAAAACAACGGACTTCAAAACCATTTATCTCCGAAAACTCTCTCTCTCCCTCTCGCGCCCTTCCTTCCCCTCTCTCTTTCTCTCTCTCGTGTTCGCACAATGGATCTGCTCTACCTCCCCCACTGCCGCTGTTGCTCCCGCTGCCGCTCGCCGCTCGCCTTCCCCCTTCTATGTCTCTCGCGCGCCAGATTTGATCCGCCTCCCTCGCGCTCCAGCCTCTCCCGCAGCTGCTTCTGCTGCTCCCGCCACCGCTCGCCGTGGACATCGCTACTCCAAAATCGCCAACGATGAAAGATCAAAGTATGTATACAAGTATTTTAAGTTTATAATATCATTTAATTTTCAAGGTTTTTGGGCTTTGCCTCTTCCCTTTCTTCCCGTTTCTCTCTAACAAATTGAATTTTCTGATTTGCAATTTATTACAAGATTAATCAGTGAAGCTTTACAAAAGATGAATGCTTTGTTTGGATGGGAGTAAGTTGAATTTACTTTAATGCAGGGAAATGGGAGGAAATGAGAGTAAAGTAAATTTGATTTCCTCTACTTTCATTTTCATTGTTTGGTTAACCTAAAATAAATATAGAGTAAATTAGATTTCCTTTTCAATAGTAGATGGAACTTTGACATTTATACCCTTATGATATTATTTTATGGTAATAAGCATTAATTGTTACTCTTGGAATCAAATAATACATTTTGTCTATTATCAATAACTATAATTTCAGTTTTTTAATATAACTCAACATGTCCAATAACTATTTTACTTTTGAATGGATTATAACATTAACCCGCTGGTGGGTTAATGTTATAATTAAATATTTCAACCTTCTCACTGCATAATTTCATTTTTGAATGAATTATAACATTAACCCGCTGGTGGGTTAATGTTATAATTAAATATCTCAACCTTCTCATTGTTTGGATAACTTTAACATAAAATATCTCAACCTTCTCATTGTTACCCTTTTGATTAATTAAAATGCACCAATAATTAAAAGATTTCAAGTATGCAAGTGACAGCAAAATAATATGCACGACTCCTGAATCCCAAAATGAACATTAACCCACAAGTGGGTTAATGTTCATTTCATGAAAATGTGCAAAAAATGCACGAGTCGTGAAGCGTTGTATGACTCGTGAAGATTTGCAAGAGATGCTTGATTCCTGAATCCCAAAATGAACATTAACCCACAAGCGGGTTAATGTTTATTTTTGCTCTAAAAATAACAAAGTTATATTTCAATTCCACATCTGTAAAATGAACATTAACTCACAAGCGGGTTAATGTTTATTTTTGATCTAAAAATAACAAAGTTATATTTTAATTCCACATCTGTAAAATGAACATTAACCCATAAGCGGGTTAATGTTTATTTTTGCTCCAAGAATAACAAAAGAATACCCAAAACCTAGATTTGCAAGAACAGCATACAGGAGAAAGATGGCTAGAAGATGATGCAATGATGGAAACCAATTTTATCAATTCACGGTATAGTACATAAATATAAATTACATAATTGATATATAAATAAGTTCAATCAGTATAATTACATCAAAGCCACTTAAGAGCTGCATTTATTGCAAGAAAATAACTAACCCGAGATCAAATTATTGCAAGAAAAATTAAATAGCAATTATAAAAAAAGGAAATTCCACACAAAGAAAAGAGGGTAAAAAAAAGAGATACACATACCAGGTATCAAAGAGAGATGAATGATGGCAGAACAGGAGAGGATGAACAGTAAAAAAGAAAAAATGGCGGGAGACACGAACAATGGGCGGGAGAGGCGAACAGAGGGTGAGAGAGGAGAGGGCGCGACGTTTTACCCAAATTGAAGATAAAAAAAACTTTATTTGTAGAATAGGGTATTTTGGTCAATTCACAGAGTTACAATCTTTTGCCACCCACTTACCTCCGTTTCTTCCCAAATTGGAGGAAAATGAAATGGATGAAATAAGGGAAATTGGGAATTCTAATTTCCTTCGCGTTCCTCCCCTTCTTTTGCTATTTTAAAATCCAAACAAGGGAAAGTAAGGTTAATTAGACTTACTCTACCCTCAATTCCTCCCACTTCCCCCGATCCAAACAAAGAGGAAGGGGAAGATTCCAAAAATTGCTGGCTCCCATGTTTCTTTACGTGTTTTGTAGGTATCACTTTTTGTGCCATCTTAAAATTCTGTTTTCATGTGTGGTAGCGCTGATTCTCATCTACTCTGTTTCTCTTGAATGAGACCTGTGTTAAGTATTGTTTGAAAACTTAAAGGGATGCCGTGTTTGAGGAGCTTAAACCACATTTTCTTAATTTTGCTTGCAACACTTATGTTGTTCATCTGGTGAACAAAATGCTAGCTCATGGTATGTTTTGAATAAAACTCGAAACTCGAAACTACAGTTGTTTGGTGGATTTTTTTTTTTGGGTTTAAATGTGACTTTAATTTTGATTCACTTGGCATGTGGGTGGGCAAGTGTGGTTATTTTATATATGTCTGATCTTCATTTATTTTTTAATTGATTGGTTCATTGAAGGGACTTACAGATTTAATTGGGGGTGAATCCCCTAGGGGACAAGCGCAAGTTTGTTTCCTATGGCAGCAAGTATTGAAACTAGTACAATATTCAATTTGTTTTAATGTCCTATATGCTCTATTGGTAGAGTTTGGCGGTATTGGTAGAGTTTGGCGGTATAAATGTTGTATTTGGCTTTGATTAGCATGTGTAGTTGTGGAGCATGCATACCAACTTGGTAATACAACTCAAAAACCAGAGCTTTTTATGGAGTTATATTCTACTGAGCTTTAGTTGTTCAAAAACCAGAGCTTCTTAGTACACTCTAATTTGTTTGGAGGTGAAAATTGGGTTTTGCTAATTTCAATTTTTCATTATTCTCCTTTTAGGAATGACATATGGTTTTGAAAATCTCTATTCTCATATTGTTGTATAGTATGCACATATGCTTCTTGGATTAAAATTGGTTGCATTTCACATGCATCTCTTGGGATTTTTATTTTTTGAATGGGCATCTCATATGACTTTGAGATGATACTAAGACATATTTAGGTAAACATAGGTTCATTGTTCAAACTATTTTAGATTTGCAAATGGTTTTATATGTAGAGCAAGATTTGTTTTCTACTAAACTAAAATCTTGTATCAGGATTGAATTTTTCTCTTAAAATTTACCGCTCAAAGTGCTACTTAAATCTTTTAGCAGCCATCTTCTTCTCGTGAATTTCTTTAGCATATATTTATCACCATCATCATAATTTTCAATTTTTTGAATCTTGAAATCAGCTTTAAGTCTCTTAACTATGAAATTCTTTGTTATTCATTGGTAAATGTAAATGAAAAGTTGTTGTTAATCTAGTGAAAATGCTTCACTGTGTCCTTTGATATGTCTAACTTGGTTTATTTATATATATTATATTTTAGAACATTTAATTATAAATTATTGATGGTATGAATGTCTATTTTGTTTCTGTTAATTGCATGAGGATAACATGGTTAGCCTTTTATGCTTTGTGCTTTAAGCAATTGGAATATTATGCTTTCTGGAATATTTCTTCGATCATGGGACTTGTTTGTTGAGTTGAAAATATGAAAATGCAAATAGAATGTTTGATGCACTAGATCTCTAAGCTAAAGGATGTAAGTTAGGGACTGACTAATGAGTTTACAATATTAAAACTGAAGCAAGTTGGTGGCATTTCAGAGTAGAAGGATTTATTGAATTGGATTTTTTTATTTCCCTTGATTTTTTATAATATGTTCTTCAAAATTTATGGTGTTATATGGTTGCCCAGAAAGAAGTTAAAGAGTCCAGTAATAAACTTGGATTTAGGATTATGCATGGAGTGTGCTATATTATTATATTGTGATTGTTAGATACTCATTTTATATTGCTTTGTTGCCTATAATTTCATGTATTTTCATATCATTACTCCCCTGTCTCCAGATCATGGATTTTCAACTTGGTGAATTCCTTAATGTAAAGGTAACCTTGCTTTCTGTTTAAAATTCATATCTTACACATGCACTTAGATGATTGGGCAACTAAGCCTTTATACCAACTCTTTCCAGCTTGAGATGTTTCTGGATCCACTGATTTCTCATTTTAAGGATATCAATCCATCACTTCTTTTGCTTGTTAAACATTTTGTTCCTGTTACAAATTTGAGAATGAAACATTTGGGAGATAATGTTGAGTAGTGGGAATGGATTATTAAAAAAATAAAATCTGACTTCTTATGTTCTCTGGTTTTTAGAAAAAAGTAGCCTTTATATTTTATTTTATTTTAAATCAGATTCCAATTTTTTTCCCGCGTTGTTTTTGGTACTCTAGCAACTTAACCTTACTGGAATCATGTTTGATGGTACTTCTCATCCACTCCTTAAAATACTTTGATATAAAAAAAAAAAGATGTTCTGGTTCTGCAATGTATTTAATTGCGTTTAAAATTTGCTTTGCTATTGGGCCGATAAAGTAGAATGCCTCGTGAAGAGTCTGTTAACTAATGAATCTGGAGGCATAAGTAAAGCTGGATTTTTTGTGTTCCTTGGAGGGATTTCCCTCCCTGTTAATTGAAGCAAGTTCTTGTTCAAAAAATAAAGGGTGACAGCCCGCAGTTTCTAATTTTAGAGGGTTCAGTGATTCTCAATTCTTTCTATCCGCATGTTGCACAACTTTTAACCCTGGTTTTAGGAGCTTCATTAATAGCTTTGCGTAAAAATTAAATGGTTGGTTTCTTATTTATTTATTGTTTGGGCACTTCTATGTATCTGTTTTCATTAACTCAAGCAAAAAGGATTGCAATTTGGGTAAAAGATTATTGGTTCTCTTGTAGGTAAGGAGTTAATGCTCGACAATTTTTATTGATTACATGGATTATCTTGTTTTGAGTTTTGATTCTGTTTAGTTGAACAAGTAAAATTTGCAGAAATTTACCAAAATTTAGGGGGTGTTCGGCATGGTTTATATATCATGAACATTTTTATTTTTTTTTTTATTTTTTTATCTTTTTATCCTTAAGTAATCTAATTAGCGCAAGAAAACAAGCTATATAGGAACATATGATCATGTTTTATAATAATTTATACATATTATAATTTATTTTCTAGTATATATATATATATTATGTTTTAGAGCATTTGATAGTTATATTTGAATAATTTATAATTGCTTGTCTTTGTTTACTAGTCAAGTAGCAAACCAGTTGTGAATCCAGCTCCATCAGCAGACGGGCTAGAATGACCATCAGGTCTATATTTTCTTACTATAATTTGGCAGAATATTTTATTTTCTTACTATAACTTCATGGTCACTATGGCATCTCGAAGGTCATTATTTGCCCATACTTTTTATTATTTATATTTTTATCAGATATTTTTTTCTGTGCTTGTGAATATGAATTTTAGCTTTTATTATACATTTTGCAGGTTTATAAAATTTTGGATAGCGAAATTAGGGGGTTTATTTTTCATATTTTTCTCAAAAATCTTTTGAATAAAAATTAGTATAGAGAGGAGTTGTTTTCTCGAACTTACATGTCATTGATAGTTTTTATTTTGTTCGGAGTTGTGACAAATAGAATGCTATTTAATTTGTAAATTTGACTATACTTTTTAACTTTTCTCTTTTAATATATGAAAAGAGTTTATTATATTTTGGTATAAAATATATGTGAATGATATGTACCTACATGTAATATTATAAAATAGTTTATAGTTTAAAATATCTTTCTGGTATTCATGTCTGGTGTATTATGATAAATCAGAGGGCATAGTATATTGGTGATTGTTGTTTGTTAGCTGTGAACACAATTAGCGAAAAGAAAATTCGGCAATCTTTAATCACTGGAATTCCCTTCGTTGAAAGTGCACACAATTAGCGAAAGAAAAATTCGGTCGCTAAAACGAATCTTTAACGATCGGAATTCCCTTCGTTGAAAGTGCACACAATCAACGAAGGAAAAATCCGGTCGTTAAAAGGTATTTTTAACGATCGGAATTCTCTTTGTTGAAAGTGAACACAATCAACAAACGAAAAATATGATCGTTAAAAATCAGTATTCAAGGACCGAAAACTTTCTGGTCATTAAAGACATTAACGATCGGATTCAAAATCCGATCATCTATACGTTTAACGAAGGGGCTTTTACCAACCTGATTTTTTGGTCGTTATAGGTTTTCAACGACCGAATTTTAACTTTTAACGACCGGATTTCCCTTCATTAAAGGGCATTTTTCTTGTAGCGCATACACTTATTATGGATATATAACATCTCAAAGATGAGATCCTCTTTCTTTACGTATGGCTAACCCTATATTGCCTTATCACATTCATTGTTTTAACTCATGATCTTATAAAATAATTTTCGTGCTTACTATTATGTCTCTAATTATAGGGACAATAATAGGTTAGCCGGTGAACCACAAAACAATTGAATGTGATCGAAAGACTATATTCTTCTCTTACTATATGCCATCCATTATGATTCAGCTTGTTTTTCCAGCAAATTTTGCCAGGCCCAAATTATATCATGACATCTTGGAGACTAACTAAGCTAGACATATTGAACCATACTTAATTCAGGAATAAGTTAAGGGTTCTAAAGGTCAAAATTTGGTAAGGTCTCTGTCACACCCTTACTATATCATAATTACGACGTTACGCGCTTACCAAGAATTTTGTTTTTCTTTTTCTTAAATACTTAACCAATATAATGTTCACTTATTACAAGCCTTTTTAATAATTGTTGGTTACGAGTTTTGCTTGCCGAATGACCTATAACTGTCCAATTTTCTATTCATTTGGTGAAAATTTTGGCAGTATAACGGTTTAAAACTTAACCTACCCAACCTGCACGGCAAACAATACCACAGCCTCGAGAGGCACAACAATATATAAGCAGTATTATTATTCATGCATCACATACATGCCATGGCAATCTCATAACTCAAGTCATCAAACATTTATATACATATTCATACTTGTCCATTTTACATTTCAAACTTAAACTTTCAAAGTTGGCTACATATATACATGCCAATCAAAAAGATACTTCCATCTTCTCTTCCTTTTTCAAAACTAAGATCCCATGTATGCTTTGCACCACTCAAGAGCTAGGACCTACACGCAGTAAATACTACGTGCTGAGCATTAAACATACTCAGTGGTGTCTATAAATCGATGAATTTCCAAATTATGCACAAATGCATTAAACAAGCAAAATTCAGTAATTACATGATCGAATACTATTATCACTCCTCTTTTCATTTTATTTTATTAAAAATACCATCACTATGGTAAAATTTCATTTTAGTCCCTAATTTTTTTCTATTACTTACAAAATTGTCATTTTTACACCATATTTACAATTTTGCCCCTAGTTCATTTTTTTCCACTCTAAATCAATTATTTGCCATGCAAATTACCGATTAGTCCCTATTTTACCATCTTCATTCCAAATTACACTTTAGTCCTCCGAAACTATAAAAATTAATTTTTAACCCGTCTATTCACTATTTTATCATTTTTACCCCTTTGACTCATTATTTAGGTAAAATACCATTTTGACCCTAAACTTTTTATTTTTTTTCATTTAAGTCCTTTTCACTCTAATTCTCATTTCCACTTTACTTTTAGTTTTTTTGAGCCATTTTTACAATTATGCCCCTAGTAAATCCTGGCAAAAATCTTCAGAGCAGATATACGGGACGCGAACCCCACACGTCAACTGCACTGCACTAAGGAATGACCCCGAAGGATCACTCTATCATTTTCACTGAACATATAACGTATAACATATAACACTTATCAATGTACTACGGGAGACCATCGCGAATTTGCCATAGTAAAGCAGGTCGTCGTGACTTGCACCGTGGTATAGATGTCCCTATGGCTAGCCAAATATATTCTGAACTAGATTTAGACCTCCAGACTACTACTAAGGGCAAAATTTTCTCAATTATTTTAAATCCAATTTTTACATTTTAACACTTTCACTTACGTTTACATTTCATTTCCATTTCATTACACTAGTTACACAACATATTCATCATTTTTGCACATTTCATGAGCTATCTCATCATAATTCATTATTTTCACATTAAGCATAATGTAACATTATACTTAAAAATATTCATATATATTCCATGAATTCCAAATAAATTCATGTACACTTCTTTTCATGTCTAGATTTATTTTTTACCATTAACATCATGTACACACAAAATATACCTTAGTATACACTAAGGGTTCATTCGAACAAGGTAAGCACTTCACCTTACAAATTCTTTTAATTTCATTTAAGCATTCTAAATGTCAATTTAAAGGCCCTTAATCACTTTCCTAAGCTCATATTCAATTAAGTATGCATTTAACACAAGTTCACTTAAGTTATATAATGTAAACACACTAGAAATCAAAGGAAATTTAAAGATTTTATAGCCACTAACCTTATACCTTGCTCAAGCTCTCCTAAACTTCCTTTTCCTTGCCTTTCTTCTTGGTAGCTTGAACACCTTCTTGAATATCTACATAGGCCGAAATTATCATCAACTTTTCACCAAAATTTTGATCTCTTTTGCTCAAAATAACCTCATAAATGAACTCTAGGTACCCAAAAAACGTCTCTAGGCACCCTTAAACTAAATTTAAAACTTAAATCTTACTTACCCAAAATCAAGCTCTTTACTTTATCCCTTGATTTCACCCATAATTATTTCTCAATTCAAAGGTTAGGGACCTTAAGGATCTTATAGGGAGGCTGAATCACACTTAAGATGCTTGGATTTAGTGAGAAATTAGGAGAAAAATTGAAGAAATTGAGAGAGATGAGGAGGAGAGATTGTTTAGCCAAGCAAGAAGGAGAAGGAGGTTGAAGGTGATAAGGATCACTCACCAAAATCCTCCTCCATTATGGCTTATATAGTGATCCAATTGGGTTGGGCCTTGGTCCAACCTCAAGCCCAGACTAACAAGCCCAAAATGTAATTTTTCTGTGGTTTTCTCACTTTCCAAATCCAATTCATCCCAAAATTAATTCCGTAACTCATAACATTTAAACATTAGGCTGTACACAAAATTTTAGCTCAATCAAAATCTATTTTCGGTCCGATTCAATTAGATTGGTCAGATTAGACAATTACCAGTGTTACTAAAAAAATGCCTTTTTACTGTCAATAAATTCTAAATATTATTTTAGACAAATATGAAATTTTTGGAGCTCATTTACTATTTTTAAAGGCTTGGTCAAACTTTAGTCAAACTAGTTACTATTTGAACAAAACTATGACTTTTTCATATTTTTGACTTTTAGAGATCTATTTGACCTCGATTTCACTCCAAATTTTAACCACGGACTCACCGTGAGTAATATTTTTCGATAATTAAATAAAATATTTTTCACCTCCTGGTGTGGTTTTTACCCCAGAAGCCATATTCACTATCAAAAAATACTATTCACGGCTAACTCGGTATTGAGGCCATTACAATGCTCCTCTCCTAAAAGAAATTTTGTCCTCAAAATTTTCCTATATCGAAGAGCAGAGGATATTGTTGCCTTACTGTAGCTTCTGGTTCCCATGTTGCCTCTTCCACATTGTGATAGTTCTAGTGAAATCTGCTTGTTCCTGAGTTGTCTGATCTCTCTACCTAAAATCTTCACTGGCTTTTCTTCATTAGTAAGATCAATCTGCACTTGAATCTCTTTTGGTGTGATTACATGACTAGAATCAGACCTGTACCTTCGGAGCATCGACACATAGAACACATCATAGATCTTTTCTAACTCCGGTGGCAACTTCAACTGATAAGCTACAGAACCTACTCATTAAAGTATCTCATATGGGTCAATAAATCTCGAACTTAGCTTGCCCTTCTTACTGAATCTCAGAACTTTCTTCCAAGGCGAAACCTTAAGAAACACTCTATCTCCGACTTGGAATTCTATATCTTTTCTTTTCAAATCTGCATAAGATTTCTGGCGACCCATAGCTTCCTTCAATCTATCTTTAATAATTCACACTTTTTTATCTGTGTCACGGATTAGATTACTACTAACTTCTTTTCACTCAATTTTTTCTAGCACAAAGGAGTCCTACACTTCCTTCCATAAAGTACTTCGTAAGGTTTGAGCTAGAGAGAAAGTTGATCAAGCTACTTTTGAGGTTTGGGATTTTATTTGAGTTCTTTTAGTAGATGCATGCATGTTTAGATCAGGGAAAAATTATGGGCTTTGAAAGAGTTCAACAGCTTTTTAGTTGTTTAATGGAATATGAGTTGTTATTGATGAGTTGCCGAAAGCCTTTTGACAACTTGAAGTTATATAGAGTTTTGACCATTTGCATGTTGATTATAAGTTGTTTTAAGTTATGTATAAGAAAGTTAATTATGTGTAATTGCTTGATTTGAAGGCTATTTTGGCTGGATCTATTGTGTGATTGATGATAAAAGTTATATATGTGAATATAGGAATGTATGTGTAAGCACCATGCCCCGAGGTGGTCCAGATCAGAGATTACCTGATGAAGAAATCAATGCCTGGTTTCGAATAGGCGGATGAAATTCGGAGATTTCGGTCCTTTAAAGATCACGAGAATTAAGGATTTTTATTTGCGCTAGAAAGAAACGGAAAATCGGGAGAATTTTGGCTTAAATTTTGAGTTTTCTTCCACAGACGGTCAGACCGTCAGTCGCGGGGCATCCGTCGGTCATAGCGGCAGCTCGTCTCACTCGCCACGAGGGACGGGCCGTCTATGAGTTTACCGACGGCCACTTGTCCGAATTAGCGAACACGTGTCCGTTGGTATGTGCCCGTCGGTAGATCAGGCGCCCGTCGGTTAGCCTTCGATGCCCGTCGGTCATGTTTTCCTATAAAAAGAAAAATCTCCCATTGTTTTGGGGTTGGTTGGAAAAATTCTCATTTACCCATATTAGAAAAATTCGATTTTCACTCCAAAAGGGTTCAATAAATCTCTTTCTTTGGTTTCGTTCTCTTCTCGTGAAACGTGTGGGACCAAATCCAGTCGAATTTTCATCCGAAAAGGTAAAATCTGAGGGTAAATATCCTGGACATGCGTTTTGTTTAATTTATTTAGTTATTTTCATTTTTTTAAACCTTACTTGATTTTATTATTTATTGCTTTATAACTTTATCTTGATTTTGGTTAATTTTAGATTTCTTTTGATGCTAACATATTTTATTATTTTTGTGAAATGTCATTTTCTTATTTTTTGGCGAGTTGAACTTAAGACAACGGTCGCCGTTCGCACCTCTGGAGAACCCCTTTTGGTTTAATTCTGTAACTTTATTGTTTAATTTGTTTATTTATATATTTGTTTATTCTTAGTCTTCATTATGTACAAATTATTTTATTACGAGCGAATAAAAAAAAAACAAATGTTTTATAGTAATTAGTTGGGATTTTTTAACAAAGCCAAGAACCAATGTCCTATTTTTCTTATCCAATGAATTCATCACCGAAAAGTGTTTTTATAATAATCAAAGTCAAGGACCAATGTCCTCAAAAATTAATTCCCCGGTTTTATGTATGGTTTGCACTTCTAAAATGGGAGTTGTATTCCGCTCCTAGTGTTGTTGTATTTTATTTTAAATGTCTTTCTTTACTTTATTTATTTTATCGCTTTTGCGTGAATGATTGCACTGTTTATTTAAATTGCATCGTGAGGAGAGAGAGAGAATTAATAAAATCAAAACTTAATTGTAAAATTAATCCAGGTAGAAATAGATGAGAAGTCCCGAACCCATCTCTGGTATTTGGGCTCAACGAGGCGAGAGGTCTATCCGATCACTCATTGGAATAAGACCTCCAAGACCCCTCTTGCATCCTGCCAAATGACTCAATAAATCCTAGGCTCCAAGGGAGAGATTTTCATCCTCCAAGACCCCTTTTAGTTGGCCCAAAATGGATAGTAGCGCTGTCTTAGGCTCTCCGAGGCAAGAGAAACTTTCCCAATGTTTTATTGGGTGGAAACTCCATGAAACCTCTTTGTTGCCCAAAATAGACGCACTTGCAATTCATCGCAAGTTGTAAACGAACCTCACTTGCCCGATCGCCCTCAAGCGGGTGGTCAAGGGGCGCCCACGGGGTTCGGCGTGCGTCACAATAGCGACTCCACTGGGGAATAATTCGAGACTTTGATTTGAAAATACCTTGATTAAAACTTATAATTAAGTTTTAGTTTATAAATTCGCTTTCTCTCAAAACTGCATTACATCTCATTAGAGACTTAGATTATGTTAGTTTGATCCCTCTATCAGCCCCAGTGCATTCCCGAAGCACGACCCTATGTTCACTCAATGTAGGGAAGTGTTAAGGATAACCACCAGCCCAAGCCTCGTACCATATGGTATATCAAATGGAGACCCAATCGGTCATTACGCTCATGATGAGCTAGACCCGTTGGCAGGGACCATGCTTGGGTAGCCCCAAAGTAACACCACCTTTGACTAAAGCTCATGTAATGGCCATAGATACTTCCCTTAGGTGATATGAACCGTAATACCATGCCTGCTGTATGGATCATTATGTATTGGACAAAACCAAATAATCTGATTGGTCACCTAATCAAAGGCTTTCATGCCCCGATGGGCCCATGTCAACTTATTCGGACTGCCTAAATACATGATGGTCAAAACCCATGCGTATGCACATTAGCTAAGAGAGGTTATGCTGCCGATTTTCCACTAAGCACCATGCACGTTCATCGGGTTCCCTGTTAACCCATGGATCAAGCCCACCTAAGACAGAGACTGCACGACCTCGTGTGTGGGGGCAATATGCTTGCATGTGGTTGTGGATGATGCATTGCATATTCATTTTATTCATGCATAAAATTTTTATTTTCTCCCTATGCATACATCTTATTCTTTGCAAATAATTATTACATGTACATATTATCCTGTGTATAGTTTTTCACAGGTCTCACATGTACCATTATAATCTCTTTTAACCATTGTATACCATTTATTGCACAGCACGACCATACATTGCATGTTACTCATGCATCAATCTAACTCTTTGCCTTTCAGCCACCGTAGACCATTTGCTTGGGTGGTTTAGGGATCCCGATAGTCTTCCGAAAAATGATCAGAGTTTGGATTGGCCGACAGAGACCTAACATCCTTACCAAAGCATCTGAAGGTATTAAAATGGCTGGCCCTTCATAATTGACAAAAGAGACTCGCGCCCTGATTGCCCAAGAGATAGATAAAAGGTTTGAAGAGCTAGAAAAAAGGATGCTAGCTGTGATCAAAGAAAGAATGGATGCCATGGCGCTGGTTCTCCAAGCTCAGCTTATGGAAACAGCTATTAACCAAGTGAAACCGGCCACCATCGAGAAGGCTCATACAGCGACGGCTCCAGTACCTCCTTTTCCTTCTGAGACCAGAGGTAAGAGGTCACTTGATTCACCTGTTGAGCAAGGACAAAATAGGAGGCCTATTTTAGAACATGGCATTATGTTCGAAGAGGATGAAGACCCTGCAATTATGCGTACTCCAAAGAGTGAAGGCTCGGGAGGCCTTGACTATTAGCGAATGCTAAGGCCTTAGAAGTCCCAGCCACTAGAGCCATTCAGTCCCACCTCACTATTTTGGCTAGGTCGTTATCCTGGCACTTCACCCGTCTCGTCAGAAAAGGAAAGTTACAACCCTTGCCGGTCGGGCCTGCCCCAAGTCAAGGACACCCTAGGCATAGGGCAGATTGGTACTATGCGTATTACTAGTATTCAGGGCATAGAACAGACTACATCCGTCCTCTAAGAGATCGCATTCAAGAACTGGTGCCAGACCCAAAAAAGGAAAAGATGGTAGGAATGCCAACGACGGAAGTGAGGCAAAGGCATTTTCTAATTTGGGCAGATCATTGTCTTGGGTCCTTAAGAGGCTGATAAAGGAGGGGGTATTGCAGCCATTGCCAACTAGGCCTGCTAGAAGCCAAGGACTCAAAGGATGCCGGGTCACAAAGATAATGAATATTGTGATTACCATCAGCACAGGGACATTTGACTGATAATTGCAAAGCTTTGAGGCATGCCATTCAGGATTTAATCGATTCAAAGAAAATCACAGACCCTAAGAACAGGGAAGGCCAGAAGAAAGCCGGGTATAACAAGGTGCCCCCGCCTGTGTTCATGATAGGGTCTAGCCTGCCTAAAGGGTTTGTTTTGAAAGAGTTATATGGAAGCAATGCAAACAATGTTATCACAAACCTCCATGAGGGGAGTGAAAAAGTGATGCCAGCTGCAGTAATCGATTGCTGGTCCACTAGTGAGAGTGGAAGTGATGATGAAAAAAGCATCGAGTTTTCGGACCTGTGGGGTTCAGATGAGGAAGGATCAGAAGAGAAGAAAGGCAAGAAGAAAGTGGGAGCTGTAACTCACAGTGGAAGGGTAGTGCCAGAAGTAGCCAGGCCCCTGGAGCCATTGGAAGGCCAAGGAGGAAGAGAGAAGGAGACAGTGGGGGATCACATAGTGAAACAACTGCAGAAGAGGCCAGCACAAATTTTTATTTGGGATCTTTTAAGGCAGTTCCCATCCCATAGGCAGAGATTGGTAGAGGCCTTATGTCAGACAACTGTGGCTACAACAATATCGCCCACTGAGCTGCTGAAGGTAGTAAAAGGAGGGGCCGGAGAGGATGTGGTGTTTACAAACGCGGATTTGCCAGTAGAGGGTCGCAACCACAATCGCCCTTTGTATATTCGGGCTCAGGTCAATCAGAAGCACACATCTTGCGTGATGGTGGATGATGGCTCATCAATCAATGTTTGCCCGCAGGTGGCAATGACAGCTTTTAGCGTAACGGAAGATATGTTAGCTAAGTCTGATTTGACCATCACAGCATATGACAATTCTCGCAGGCATGCTTCGGGAACTTTCAGAGCGATGGTCAGAACGAGGCCAATAGAAACTGAGGTGGAGTTTGTTGTTCTGCCTATCCCCGCCAATTTTTTAGTTTTGTTGGGAAGGCCGTGGTTTCACAAACTGGGAGGTGTTCCTTCTACACTTCACCAAATGGTCAAGATACCATAGGAAGGGCAAGTGGTGACCATCAAGGCTGCGAGGGAGAATCAGGTGTCTATACTTGAGATAGCAAGACTGCCTTTTAATGGGTTCCATATAGCTGTGATCAATGAGGAAGAGTCAACAGATGGTAGCCCTTAGGTGTTAGCCATGATGAAGAAAATATCCTTCCTTCCGGGTGCTAGGTTAGGCAGGAATTCCCAAGGATTGCTAGGAGTTATTGCTACCAAGGGTCAGAAGGATAGAAGAGGGCTAGGATATGAAGGTGAAATAAAAAGAGGGGCGAGGCCAACGAAGAAGATCCTCATATTTGGGAAAGTTTTGTGCCGGTAGCAGCAGTCTGCGCATACATCGGAGAAGCCGAACCTCAGTAGGTTAATGGAAAGTTTGTGCCAAGTTTTGAAGTATTCAACGACGTTTATGATTGGGATGTTGGGATGATCAAGTCAGCAGAGGACTTTTGGGATGAGGAGGTCTTGACTAACAAAGCTATCTGGGATAGAGAAGAGCCCGAGGAGGTTGTGACTGAGGCCATGGTAGCCGCTCACTTTAAGGGAAAAGCGAAGATAGAAGAAACAGCTCAAGGGCTGGATGAAGAGCCTTTGTTCTACTCGACTGATGCAGGACCGTCGGCAAAAGCAGATTCGGCGAGGGAAGAGGAGGAAGCTGGTTTAGATTGTCTTTTCATTCCCGAACTTTTTGATGATGTAAATGACAGTTTTAATTTTATCAATAAAATGAATGATTTTGCTTACTTGTGTGATGTTTCTGATAATTTTGACATGCATAATCATGATCATATTCCATCTATATTTGATATTGATTCTTCTGATACAAAACCATTTAATCTTGGAACCTCGAAAAACTCAAAAGAAATTTTAATAGCATCAAATGTGACTCCTGAGGAAAGAGAAAAATTTGAGAGAATGTTAAAAAGTATGAAAAAGTCTTTGCCTGGACCTACGAAGATATGCTAGGGATCAATCAAAACTTCGCAGAACATGCCATTCCGACATATCCAGATTATAAACCTGTGAAGCAAAAGCTAAGAAGGCTCAGACCAGAATGGGCATATAAGGTGAAGGAAGAGATCCGGCAACAGATCGAAGCTAAGTTTCTGATTGAGGTGCAGTATCCCACGTGGTTGGCCAATGTCGTCCCTGTGGCCAAGAAGAATGGAAAGGTAAGAGTGTGCATTGACTACCGGGATTTGAACAAAGCTTGTCCTAAGGATAACTTCCCACTACCCCATATTGATGTGTTGATAGACAGTGCCGCCAATTGCACGATGTATAGCTTTGGGGACGGTTATGATGGTTACAATCAGATCCTCAACAAGATAATTGATCGGATCAAAACGGCTTTCATCACAGAGTGGGGGATATATGCTTACAGGGTGATGCCTTTTGGTTTGAAGAATGCAGGGGCTACCTATCAAAGGATGGTAACGAAGATCTTAAGTGACTTGATCCATAAAGAAGTGGAGTATACGTGGATGATATGATGATCAAGTCAGCCACTAGGGAGAGCCATTTTGAAGCATTGGAAAAGTTCTTCACCAGAATAGATAAATACAACTTGAGGTTAAATCCTAAGAAGTGTATTTTCGGGGTCACATTAGGAAAGCTATTAGGACATGTAGTCAGCCAGAGGGGGATTGAGATTGACCCGGACAAAGTGAAAGCCATCAGAGAAATGCTAGTGCCTCAGAAGGAGAAAGACGTAAGGAGTTTCTTGGGCAAATTACAGTATGTCAGTAGATTCATTGCCAAGTTGACTTCTATTTGTGAGCCGATTTTCAAGCTCCTTAAGAAGAATCAGCCTGTGATATGGAATGAAGATTATCAAAAGGCCTTTGATACCATCAGGTATTACCTGTTGAATCCACCCGTCCTAAGGCCACCTCAGCCAAACAAGTCTTTGATTCTGTATTTAGCCGTAGAAGATAGCTCTGTAGGTGCCATGATGGCTCAGGAGGATGAGTTCGGGGTGGAGTTTGAGATTTATTATCTCATCAAAAAGTTCCTCACCTATGAGATCCAATATACGGAAGTGGAAAAGATTTGTCTCGCTGTCATTTGGGCATCTAGGAAGCTAAGGCATTACTTCCATTCTTATAAGGTTCAAGCAGTGGCAAAGCAGAATCCCCTAAGATATTTGCAGGAAGCACCGTCATTGCTCGGGAAAATGGGAAGATGGTTGTTGTTGTTGCAAGAATTTGATGTGGAGTATATCACTCGGAAAACCATCAAGGGGCGTGCAGTTGCTGAATTTCTGGCAGAGCATCCGATTCAAGGAGACTCATGTGAGTTCAACTTTCTGGATGAGGATGTGGCAGCTATAGTAGTTCAGGGTTAGCAGTTGCATTTTAATGGGGCTGTGAACAACAAGGGGGCAAGAGTAGGAGTTATTCTGACAACCCCAGAGAATGAGAAACTCCCTCTGGCCAAGAAATTGAGGTTCAAGGCTACCAATAATGAGGCAGAATATGAAGCATGCGTGTTTGGATTAGAAGCATTGTTAGCCTTGGGGGCAAAGAACGTTGAGGTGTTCGGGGACTCTACCCTGATAATTAATCAAATTCGAGGTGAGTGGGCTGTTAAAGAAGAAAGATTGATGCCTTATGTTAAGCACTTGAAGAATCTAGGCGATCAATTTGAAATGTGCGCGTTTCATTTTATTCCGAGGGACAAAAACCAGCTGGCTGACGCGCTCGCTACTTTGGTATCAATATGGGACAATCCGGAAGGGGTAGTCATGAGGCCAATTTTGATTTCTAGCTCGGATAGACCTAACTTCGAGGTATAGTTAGTAACAGAAATAGATGTGGCAGATGGGAAGCCGTGGTATTACGATATCATGAACTATCTAGAAAATGGAACCTTTCTAGAGGAAGCTACAGAGAAAGACCAGAGATTGATTCTTAGGTTGTCTACTCAATTCATATCCATAAACGGAGTGTTGTACAAGTGACAGGCTGATGGGATACAATTGAGATGTCTGGATGAAAAAGAAGCCAAAAAGGTAATGGAAGAAACCCATGCCGGTGTCTATGGAGCCCATATGAACGGCTTGATGCTAGCCAAGAAAATCATGAGGTAGGGATTTTACTGGCTCACCATGGACAATGATTGCTCGAAGTATGTGAAGAACTGCCAGCTGTGCCAGCAGTACGCAGATTTGAGACACCTGCCTGTGTCAGAATTACACAGTTTAACATCGCCGTGGCCATTTGCCGCTTAGGGGATTGATATTATTGGAGAGATCTGACCCACAGCCTCCAACGGACATAGATACATTATAGTTGCAATTGACTACTTCACCAAGTGGGTAGAGGCATAATCTTTCAGAAAGGTGGATGCACGAGATATGGCAAAATTCATTGAGAAAAACTTGATTTGCAGATATGGCCTTCCGCATCACGTGGTGTCCGACAATGGGGTCCAATTCATGGGGGAAATGAAGAAGTTGCTTCAGAAGTACGGTATCAAGCATCATAAGTCGTCTCCATATCGCCCCCAGGCTAACGGTGTAGTCGAAGCCGCTAACAAGAATGTCAAAAAGATTCTGGCTAAGATGGTGCAGAGTTATAAAGACTGGACGGGGAAATTGCCTTTCGCACTTTGGGGTTATAGGACAGCAGTCAGGACGTCTACGGGAGCTATGCCATATGCCTTAGTGTATGGGACAGAAGCGATCCTGCCAGTTGAAATAGAGCTCAAGTCGTTAAGGGTAGTTATAGAAGCTCAAATCCCGGAAGCTGAATGGATACAACATCGGTTGTTGCATTTGAACACGTTGGATGAAAGTAGATTAAGAGCCTATTACCATAACCAGGTCTACTAGAAAAGACTGGCCAGGAAGTTTGGGAAGAAGGTCAGGAAGCACCCACTAAAGGAGGGAGACTTGGTGTTCAAACAAATGAGACCTGGTGCGCCAGACATCCGAGGAAAGTTCAGACCGACATGGGAAGGACCTTTTATCCTCAAGAAATTGTTGTCGAAAGGGGCAGCGATTTTGGCAGACAGTGATGACTATGAGTTCAAAGAGCTGGTCAACATTGACAAGCTGAAAAGGTTCCATGGCTAAGACCAAAAATAAAAAGAAGAGAATAAATGCCCCGCGGGTCGAAAGTCGAAAAAAGGCGGCCTTGCTAAAATTGGGCGCCTCGATAGGGTGAAAACCGAAAAATGGCATCCTATGCAAAAATTATAGGCATGAGAGAAGATGTCCAATCGAGAAAACCCGAGAGGGCCGATTGGTAACAGAAGCCTGATGCTATTAATATTTGGTTTCATGAATTAATGTAGTTTACGCAGTTGAATTGGTGACAAATAGCGATCATGTATGCCGAAATTGCATGGAAATGTACACAATTTTGTGAAAATGTAGAATTATTATTTTCATTTTCATCGTGTTCCAGATCTGCTTTGAAAAGATACATATTGCTTAAAAAACATACAGATTTTAGTTAAACTACGTCCTACTGCTACTCTCGCCAGCTAAATGCTTGAGTTGTCGTGTTCTGTTATCAGACTTTGGACTAAGTATCCACCTCTTATACTCATTGGTAGAAATCATAGAATGAATCCCAAAGAAGGCATGACAGTCTTCGCAGGTAGGTGGCCCCATAACTCGTGGTAACGAGAAACAAAAGCAGCAGAAAGATTCCCTCCTTGGAAGGACAAGTTCACCACATCTTGAGTTATCCCGAGTTGACGGGCACACCGGGCAACGACAAAAAAGGTAGCTTGACGAAGCCCGCATAGGGGAACGCATCCCGAAGGTCCGTCGATGATTGCGTGAGGTAAGGGAAGCCAAGCATGAGTAAAACTGATGCCCTCATCTGCTATCTCACTGAATATAGCAATGCCATCGCTAAGAGTGACAAATAGATATAGTCGTTGACGTGGGAGAAAATGTCTTGGCGAGTACTGAGGGATGACTCAAGGAGGAGGTTCCGACAGCAAGTTCAGCTTCTCCTGTAACCAAATCTAAAAAAAAAAAAACAAAAAAAAAGACAAAAACAAGAAAAAAGAAAAAAGGCCGCTGGAGTAAGTTGGGTTTACTTCAGGCAAAAGTTAGGCACTGGGTTGTGTGAAAATCCAAAAGGACGCACCTCCCGTTAAGAAAAGCTAGTGTGAAAATCCATAAGGGACGCACTACCTTTTAAAATAATGACTTACCTGGAGTAATAAGGGGCTCCCAGTAGGTAAAGCAGCGGATCCAGAGCAGACGGAGTCCAAGCCCAGAATGGTCTCAGCTAAGATGAGGGGAAAGGATTCAATCCACGATGAAATCCATCCAAAACCTTAAATAGGCAAGGATCACCAACCAAATCCTCTGAGGTTACGGACAAGAATCTCATCATGCAGAATAAAAATACAATGCTTGCCCGATATGTGGGGACATCAGAGAATCTATCCAAAGCTTTAATCAGCGGTTCCAAGGAAAATGTAGAGTCCAGTGGGACTAGCCGAGCAGCATCAAAGGGAGTTATGCCAAGAGAGAGGGCAATGTCCTGGGTTAGAATCAGACCACAACTAGGAATGCAGGGTAGAGCATTGGGAGGATACCATGCTCCAGTGATGATAGCGAATTCTTCAGGCAAGGGGTAGAGTTCCTGATAAGTAAATTTGAAGACATGAAAGTGGGGGTTCTAGAAATGAGCTGCAACTGAGAGGAGGTTGTAGTCTATTTTGACCCTTCGTAAGAATTTCAGCCCGGACAGTGGGGTGAGAGCGCTATATTCCCAAGTGTGTGTATCGTCCAGGATGCGGTACATCCTTTAAAAAGAGGGAGGAGTCATTCTTGAAAGTTAAAGATTGGAAAAAGCAAGTAAGAAATGATGGAGAAGTCGAAAAGCTTGAGAAGATGGTGGAATTTGAAGGAAAGCTCCACAGACGGCCTGCCCGTTCCTCATCACAGACGGCGCGCCTGTCCCTAGATGACACCTGGCAGAATACATGCATCATCATTACATTTGTCACGAGCATTTATTGCGCATTTAATACGGGAATCTGGAGTGACAGACGGGCAGCTGGTCGCTCGCTCCTGGAGACGGCTAGCCCGTCGGTCACAAAAATTATATAAGGCGCTGTAACCGACGGGGCAACGGTTTCTTTTCCTCTTCTTCTCTTCCTAACCGACGGTTTTTGCAGTTTTTTGGCTTTTCTCTCTTATTTCTTCACTTTTTGCATTTTTATTTACATTTTCGCGATCCTAGTGTTGCTGTGCATCTACCGGGGTTTTTCTTTTTATCCAGTTTTCATTTTCTGCACACTACAGGTTAGTAGATAACCTTCTTTATTTATTTCTACTTCTTTTAGTTTTTTATTATTCTTATAAAAACAACAAATAAGTTATAATGCCTAAATGCTGCTTGTTCTTTATTTAATTATTCTTATTATTATTGTTATTTTCATGTATATATACATTGCTTTAATACTCATTTCTCATATGATTATTAGCCAGTTTTGCATGAATGTAGGATCGCACTGTTGACTAGAAGAGGTGCACTCTTGACTAGATTAAGATTAGTTAAATTTGAATCTTTTAGACAATGCATGATTTTCAGATGAACTAGATATGATTTGTGATTAGTTTTCATATGCCTAGAATGGGATTTTCGCATGCTTAGCTCTAAAAAATTTGAAAATAGGTATTTATGCTCTTATTGGGGCCTGAGGCCTGTTCTCTTGTCTTTTTACACAGGAGGTTGTGCACACCTTTGCCGGGGTGCTGCCCAAATTTTTGTTTTTTTAAATCAATTTAATTTGACTTTATTTTGTTATTTCATTTTTATGCCCAAAGGGACTTAAAGTGTAACAACCCAAATAGGGCCCGGTCAGAATTTGTGCGGTAAGTCGGTAAAGTAAGGGTAATTTCGTAATTTGAGTAAGAGGAATTTTGGGTAATAAGGAAGTATGTGTTAAAGGAATTAAGTAATTAAGTGTTAAGTGAAGTGAAGGGAATTATAGTGTGTGCTTGTAGTGTATGGTTGTAGGGTGTTAGTGGTCTAAGGGCTGTTTTTGTGTGGTTTGTGGGCATGGTGCCTTGGATGTAAAGTGGATTTATTGGAATTGTTATGGTGTGAGTGAGTGTTTGGTGCATAAAAGATATTTGTGTAAATAGGCTTGTGTGTGGTTAGTGTATGGTGCCTTAAGTAGTGTTGTTAAGATGGATTGATTGATTCTCTAAGAAGGTGACAAGTGGCAAGGGTTGGTGAGCAATTAATGAAAAGTAGGAGAGAGGAAGGGAGGGGCAGCTTTTGTGTTAGGCTTCCCGTGGAAGCTATCTCTTTTTTTTTCCCTCTTTTCTTCTTCATTTCCCGTTCTTCCCTCTCTCTTGCTTTCATTCTTCTACTCTCATCTCTCTTTTCTTGTGTTTTCTTGAGTCTTGAGTGGGATCTTTGAAGGTTTGAGCTAGAAGTGTTGAAGGTAAGTGGTTGAGTTCGGATTGGGGTCTCGTATTTGTTTCTTGATGCTATGATTTCTGGTTTTGATTGTGTTTGGGTCTGATTTGAGTGTTTGTGGCTGGGTTTTTGTGCAAGAAACGGAAGAGAGAAGGAAGAGCAAGGGCAAGGATAAAGTGGTTTCGTGAGGGACACCGTTGAAGCTGCGATTTCCAGGTTTGGGAGTTTATTTGATGATGTATGGGAGCTGTGTTCTTGAGTGTTGTTTTGGAAATGGGTTTAAATGCATGCAAGTGATTGAGAGCTATGTTGTGGAATTCGTGTTTTTCTCCTAATTTCCTCCTTGGATCAACTCTATCTTGTGTTTGCAAGTTATTTGTAATCTTGAGTGTTTTAGGAATGCATGTTTAATTCAAGTAGTGATTTATAGTGAAGTGATAGTGATTTATAGTGAAGATGTTATGTGTTTCCGGAATTTGAACATGCCACGTTAGTGTATTTGAGTTTGGTTGTGAGTGATTTCATGTTGAAATTATACTTGATTAGTGTGTAAATGTGATTATGTGGCTTGAAAGTGATGCGGTGATGCGCTGGAGGCGAGAGGTAAGTGTTTTGAGCATGTTGTGTGTATGTACGAAGAGTGGTGTGTGAAAGAGTAGGAAAAGTGCAGTTTTGGGCGAATCTGGGTTCTGTCGCGATCGCGACAAGTGACGCGATCGCGACAGAAGGCGGACTTGGCCCCTTGTTCTTGAAGAGCCCTCTGTCGCGATCGCGACGGTTGCCGCGAGCGCGACAGAGAGCTCGTTAGCGGAACTCTCTGCGTGGGCGTGCTGTCGAGCGTGCGCGCGAGGAGGAAGGAATTGGTCTCTATCATCGCGAGCGCGACAGAACTCAGCTCTGTGAAATTCTGCCGCGAGTGCTTCGCCGCGACCAGGCTTCTTGGCGCGAGGTCGCGACGAGGTATCCCGTGCTCTGTCGCGAGCGCGACACTTGTCGCGATCGCGACAGAGGCCCTTCCTGCTTGCCTTGTAATTTGAATGTGTTTCCTTTGTTCCACTTTGCACGGTTTCTCACTATTGCATGGTATATGTGTGTGCCTTTGACTCGTGATATTAATGTACCAGTGTCCTTGATATGGATTTAGATAATATAAGAGTCTTAAGTTGAATATTGATTTGATTGTGTAATGTCGTGTGGGTTATTGTGTTGTCGAGCCTGAAGTGTCAAGGTACAGGATAGTTAAGCATGCTTAAGAAGGGTTAGTGTACAGCTGTTATGTCCGCCCCGTTTGGGCGAAGCGGTCGACCTCCGAGATGGTCATCTTCCGTGTAGTGATAAAATGTTTTGAGACTCCGGTCTCCCGCGCTGCCTTCGGGTATTAAAGTGTTTTTGAGGCTTCGGTCTCCCGTGCTGTGTTCCCGTATCCTCCACCATTGAATTCAGGCTTTTGTTTGAACCGTCTGGTACTGGTTTAGTGAAGTGTTATGATTATAGTGTGGCTATGGATAGCGTATTGGTTTAGTGTCTTTCTTTTATTTATTCTGGATATATTTATTTATATCTCTGTACTCTGATGCATAATGATTTATGTATGTTAGTGCATGTTTCCTTGTATAGTGTTCTGTTGTGTTTGTTTCTCCCCACTAAGCGTTATCGCCTAGCACGGGCTTTTATCCCGTGCAGGAAGCGTGAAGGATTTTTGGGAGTGCTCGAGTCATGCATCTGCAGGCAGGCCACATAGGAGTCGAGTTTATTTTTGTCTTCTCCTGTAATTCTTTTTGTATATGTATTTCTTTATTTTGTAAAGGATTTTTAAAATGTAACCTTTTGGGCCATTGTATATAACTTGTATTTTGATTATTTATGTATTGAAGTATGTTTCCTATTATTTTTTTTTATTGTCTTGATTAGTGATGGCTTCCGCTTAGCGCATGTACGCTTCCGCTGTATGCTTTGTCGTGTCGTGAGTGAGCGTCGTGTAGCGCGCCCACCGGCGCCCTTCCAACGGGGGCGGCGGTGGGGGTGTTACATAAAGCCTATCCCGCGCCAGTTTCCTCGCCTCCATATACAAGGGGCTTGAACATGTCCCTGTCGGGATACAATTTGTTTTATAACTAATTGCGCTTTTTTGTTATTATCTACAGGATGCCTCCTCGTCGACATGTTCCGCAGGGTCAGCCTGAGCTACAGGCTCCTGAGTGGATGAGCCCTGAGGCTCAAGAGCGATACAGAGCAATGGCTCAAGTGGAGTTTCGGGTCAGCCGCTTCGCCTCTAGGCCGTTCTTGGAAGCCTTAGGGATGGCAGATGAGGTTGATGCATTGATAGCCAGCGCTGGATGGACGGAGTTTCTGTCGGATGCCTTCCCGACTTACCCTGAGGCGGTGCAGTAGGTTTTGGTTACCCTACTCTATGGAGGGTTCCAGAGGTCAGACACAGAGCCCGGGGTGGTACAGTTTTGGTTTGACGGATATCACTTTAGCATCACCCGCCAGCGGTTCGCAGAGGCTATGGGTCTTCCATTAGGTGATGGGATGATAGTTCCCCAGCGAGCGGTCCGACGTGACCATTGGGCCACCATAGCCCTACCGGGAGTGCTGTATGACCACGATACAGCGAAGAGTACTATACTGATCTCACAGGTGCTCCGATACCTACATAGGGTGTTATCCAGCTCATACCTTGGACGGGCTGGTAATCCAGGGTCGCTCAATGCTGCAGAGATATGGAGCCTATGGGCTATGGTGGCGGGTCAGCGCCTTAACATGAGCCATGAGATACTGGCTAACATGATGAGGGTTTCTAGAGGGACTACCCCAGTGGTGATCATTGGAGAGGTCATCACCAGACTGCTGCTGAGATTAGGAGTTGCTCCAGACAGGCTTAGGGATGCCTTGGACGAGAGTATATATGTAGACGCTCTGGCAGCTATTCAGATGGGCATGATATCACCGCTGCAGGGACAAGCCGAGGCATATAGGCTTCGCACTATACATGAGACTAGACGCGCCTTTGGCCTCCCCTCTTTAGAGCCTGAACAGGATCAACACGGGGATGATGTGCCACCTCAGCACCAGTTTCAGGAGGATCAACCTCCTCAGCACCTGCACCAGGAGGGTCAGCCTCCCCAGCACCAGCATCAGGAGGATTTGCCGCCGCAGCCTCAGCCAGAACAGGAGGAGCTCAGGACGCCCTCCGATTTTGAGATGGAGTTTACTATGGACGAGTTATTAGCGACTCCTCCGGCACCGAGGGCACAGACTCCCCCTCCATCTTCGAGAGTACAGCGGACTACTCCCTGACTTTCAGAGAGGTTTCATCCCTATGTCAGGGGGGACCCGGGGGCATCTACTTCTACAGCTCCCCCACCAGAGCCGGTGCCTGAGGCAGTTCCACCTCCAGCAGCGCCACAGCTGGACATATCAGAGATCGTTACCTCCGTGCTTATGTCTTTCGAGCATAGGCAAGAGGAGAGGGATAGGACCCTCCTTGCTCAGGTTGGAGAGCGGGATAGAGCTATGATAGAGAGGCTTGAGCAGCAGCAGGGTATGATCCAGCAGCAGGCCAGGGTCATGGACCAGTTGAGGCAGGAGCATACAGGACTCCTTGAGCAGATGGCATAGCAGCAGGAGAGGCTGATGGATCAGTTGAGACAGGAGGTAAGGACCTCTCAGGATGAGGCAGCCCAGGGGATAGATACGACACTCCAAATGATACAGGAGTCATTGGATGTCCTCAGATCCATGGTACAGGGAGTAGATGGAGTCGTCCATCCTATGACTCAGTACATCAGGGAGTTTCGTCAGCAGACAGAGCAGAGGTTGGACAGTATGGGGACCGCCTCCAATGATTAGACTCATCAGCTGAGCAGAGCTTTCAGAGAGTTGGGAGAGGTTGTCAGAGATAGCCTGCAGTTCATGACCACATGTGCACAGCCCTTCTTAGATGGGCATGCTCGGGTGCAGTTCTAGTCACAGGTCAGAGCACAGACATCTCAACCGCCTGGACCGACAGATCCCGCTAGTCAGCCATCCGCCTCAGAGGCCGGGCCCTCGGCATCTCCAGCGCAGCCCTAGGCGATCCATATATCAGATGATGAGGAGCCCTCAGACTATCCACCTCTTTAGTTTTCAGGGAGCTTGACTGTCATCTCTCTTGTATTCATTTTTGTTATTATCATATTTGTGTATACATTGTACAAAAATTATTTTCCTTTAATAGAGAAACATTTGTTGTCAGATTTATGTGTTATTTTTCCCATATCTGTCATCTTTGCTTCATTTCGTGTTAAAGCCGAACGACTGCATAATGAAATGAAAAATAAAACAACAAAAAGAATAAAAATAAGGAAGTGATAAAAAGTAATAAATAACATCATAAAGATATTCACAAATGTGTTAAGCAAGTCAAATTCACATATAAGTTAACCAAAGAGATTCTTTGCACACAGAAACACTGTTTAACGATGATTCAAGAATGGACATCAACTACTATGAACGATAAGCGATTGGACATTACAACCTTCAAGATCAGAATTAGACCAGCCACCGTGCAGACCGAGACGAGGTTAGCGAGGCACTAGCGATAGAACATATCACAACAGAGGATAAAGTTGGAGACACTTCACCTCACACCGCGTAGGCCGAGATGAGGTTAGCGGGACAGGACAGCCACCGTACAGACCGATACGAGGTTAGCAGGGCACCAGTGATAGAACAGATCACAACAGAGGATGGAGTTAGAGACGCTTCACCTCGCTCCGTGCCAGGTCGAGACGAGACCGATAAGGGTACCTACACCATACAGGTCGAGACAAGACCTGCCAGGGGAATACCCCAAGGGTAAAGATTGCTCCAGGTATGCTTTTCTTCCTTTCTTTTTCTGAATTTTGGCTCACCTAGGCACTTGTGCACTAGCCTCCCCAAAATTGGGCACAACTGTAAGCACCGTGTCCCGAGGCAGTCCAGATCAGAGATTACCTGATGAAGAAATCAATGCCTGGTTCTGAATAGGCGAATGAAATTTAGAGATTTCGGTCCTTTGAAGATCACGAGAATTAAGGGTTTTTACTTGCGTTGGAAAGAAACGGAAAATCGGGAGAATTTTGGCTTAAATTTTGAGTTTTCTTCCACAGACGGCCAGACCGTCAGTCGCGGGGCATCCGTTGGTCATAGCGGCAGCCCGTCTCACTCGCCACGAGGGACGGGCCGTCTGTGAGTTTACCGACGGCCACGTGTCCGAATTAGCGAACACGTGTTCGTTGGCATGTGCCCGTCAGTAGGTCAGGCACCCGTCGGTTAAATCCTGTTTCCTAATGGAAATAGGATTTAACCGATGCCCGTCGGTCATGTTTTCCTATAAAAAGAAAAATCTCCCATTGTTTTGGGGTTGGTTGGAAAAATTCTCATTTACCCATATTAGAAAAATTCGATTTTCACTCCAAAAGGGTTCAATAAATCTCTTTCTTTGGTTCCGTTCTCTTCTCGTGAAACGTGTGGGACCAAATCCAGTCGAATTTTCATCCGAAAAGGTAAAATCTGAGGGTAAATATCCTGGACATGCGTTTTGTTTAATTTATTTAGCTATTTTCATTTTTTTAAACCTTACTTGATTTTATTATTTATTGCTTTATAACTTTATCTTGATTTTGGTTAAAATTAGATTTCTTTTGATGCTAACATATTTTATTATTTTTGTGAAATGTCATTTTCTTGTTTTTTGGCGAGTTGAACTTAAGACAACGGTCGCCGTTCGCACCTCTGGAGAACCCCTTTTGGTTTAATTCTGTAACTTTATTCTTTAATTTGTTTATTTATTTATTTGTTTATTCTTAGTCTTCATTATGTACAAATTATTTTATTACGCGCGAATAAAAAAAAACAAATGTTTTATAGTAATTGGTTGGGATTTTTTAACAAAGCCAAGAACCAATGTCCTATTTTTCTTATCCAATGAATTCATCACCGAAAAGTGTTTTTATAATAATCAAAGTCAAGGACCAATGTCCTCAAAAATTAATTCCCCGGTTTTAAGTATGGTTTGCACTTCTAAAATGGGAGTTGTATTCCGCTCCTAGTGTTATTGTATTTTATTTTAAATGTCTTTCTTTACTTTATTTATTTTATCGCTTTTGCGTGAATGATTGCGCTGTTTATTTAAATTGCATCGTGAGGAGAGAGAGAGAATTAATAAAATCAAAACTTAATTGTAAAATTAATCCAGGTAGAAATAGATGAGAAGTCCCGAACCCATCTCTGGTATTTGGGCTCAACGAGGCGAGAGGTCTATCCGATCACTCATTGGAATAAGACCTCCAAGACCCCTCTTGCGTCCTGCCAAATGACTCAATAAATCCTAGGCTCCAAGGGAGAGAGGTTCATCCTCCAAGACCCCTTTTGGTTGGCCCAAAATGGATAGTAGCGCTGTCTTAGGCTCTCCGAGGCAAGAGGAACTTTCCCAATGTTTTATTATGTGGCGACTCCATGAAACCTCTTTGTTGCCCAAAATAGATGCACTTGCAATTCGTCGCAAGTTGTAAACGAACCTCACTTGCCCGATCGCCCTCAAGCGGGCGGTCAAGGGGCGCCCACGGGGTTCGGCGTGCATCACAGTATGTGAAAAGTATGCGATAGAGATTTGTGGAGTTTGGAGTTCGAACACAGAGTTTAGGCTCTGTCACGAGCGCGACAAGGGTCGCAAGCACGATAGAGTGCTCCGTAGACTAAAGTTTGCCATGCAGTGTTCTGTCGCGACTGCCCACTTTTCGTGGCTTAGAAAATGAAGATCCTCATAAGAATTTGAAGGAATTTCACATGGTTTGTTCAGGTATGAGACCACAAGAAGTTACTGAAGAACAAGTGAAATTAAGGGCCTTTCCATTTTTATTGGTTGATTCGGCAAATGAATGGTTGTTGAATTTACCATCAGGAACAATCACCACATGGACTGATATGGTGAGAATGTTCTTAGATAAATTTTTTTCAGCCTCCCGAGTTGTTGTAATTCGAAGGGAAATAAGTGAAATCAGACAAAGAGATGTGGAGTCACTTCGCGATTATTGGAAAAGGTTTAAGAAATTATGTGCAAGCTACCCCCAACATGGAATTACTGATCAGTCCCTTATTTAGTATTTTTATGAAGGTATGTTGAGTATGGAAAGGAGGATGATAGATGAAGCAAGTGGGGGAAGCCTCAACAATAAAACCCCAGCACAAGCCCCTGAGTTAATACAAAGTATGGCAGCCACTTTCCAACAGTTTAGAAGATATCAAGACCCCCCAAGAATAGTAATGAGGTAAATTCTTCTTCTATTGAAGATAAACTTAATGCTCTAACTATTCTTGTACAAAATATGGCTGTAGGTAGAACTCCCCAAGCTCAAGTGTGTGGAATTTGTGCATATACCGGACATCCAACTGATATGTATTCCACTCTACAAGATGATTCACAAGAACAAGTGAATGCTTTAGGTGGATATGGTGGACAGCCCCACAGAAGTATGATTCGTATTCCAAAACCTATAACCCAGGGTGGTGTGACCATCCAAACTTCTGCTATGGCGCAAGGTAGCAAAATCCACCACCAATATTCCAACCGAGACCACTACAATAGCATACCCAAACAGCTCCAAAATCAGGTTCATCTCTTGACGAAATTGTTCACTTTTTGGCAACTAATATGCAACAATTTCAACAGGAAACAAAGGCTAGTATACAAACCTTGGAGAAAGAAATGAGCCAAATGGCAACTTCAGTGAGCAGATTGCAATCCCAAGGGAGGTTGCCATCTCAAACAATTGATAACCCCAAGAAAAATGCGAGTGCAATTGTTTTGAGAAGTGGAAAAGAGCTAGAACAGCTCCTGTCCAAGAAAGGTGACCAGAAAATGAAAAGGGGAGCTGAAAAAGAGGTGAAAATTAAGAAAAATGAATAGTCAAAGGATGAAAATTTAGAACAGCCTCCAGTTTTTGTTATCTAGCCCACATTTCCTGAAAGATTGTCCAAATCCAAGAAGGAAAAGGAGGAGAAAGATATTTTTGAGACTTTTCACAAGGTAGAGGTAAATATTCCCTTGCTTGATACTATTAAACAAATACCTTGTTATGGAAAATTTCTCAAAGAATTATATAGTAACAAGAAAAATCGGTTGGGTGTGAGAAAGTAGTCATAGGTGAAAATGTTTCAGCTGTACTTTAGAGAAAAATATCTCCAAAGTGCAAAGATGAAGGTGTGTTTGCTATTTCCTATAAAATTGGTAATTTTAGCATGAAAAGGGCAATGTGTGATTTGGGTGCATCAATCAATATTATGCCTAAGACCATTTATTCATCTTTAAATGTTGGACCTTTAAAGGAGACAGGAGTAGTAATTCAACTTGCCAATAGGTCAGTTGTATATCCTGAAGGATTTTTAAAAGATGTTTTGGTGTAAGTTAATGGATTAATTTTTTCAGCTGATATTTATGTCATTGATATGGATAACGATGACAAATCTTTGGAATCATCTGGCATTTTATTAGGGAGACCATTCCTTAAAACAGCTAGGACCAAAATAAATGTGCATCCAGGTACACTTACTATGGAATTTGATTGTGAAATAATGCAGTTTAATGTTTATGATGTAATGAAATATCCATGTGATGTGTCTTCTAGTTGTGGTGTTGATATAATTGAGCCATTAACCCAAAAAGTGTTTGACTTAAATAGGGATGATAAGTTGCAGATGGCATTAAGTGAAAATGTCAGTAGGGACAACCTTAGTACACTTATAGAAGAGCTGAGTCTAGAGGAAGATTTACAGGAAATAGTGCTGGAATAGAGAGCCTTGAAGCCAATGGTAAATGACCCCCCCCTCTTTTGGAAATGCCTAGTACTGATCAAAAGCTTTTACCATCTGTTTTGCAGGCACCTGAATTGGAATTGAAGGTGCTACCTGGTCATTGAAGTATGTATATTTGGGAGAGAAAAAGACACTTCCAGTAATTATCTCTAATAAATTGAATTCAAAGGAGAAAAAGTTGATGATTCAAGCTTTAAAGAAACATAAAGAGGCAATAGGTTGGACCATTGCTGATATCAAGGGAATAAGCCCATCCACATGCATGCACAAGATCCACTTAGAGGAAAACATCGAGTAGTAGGGAAGCTCAAAGGCATTTGAATCCATCAATTATGGAAGTAGTAAAGAAAGAAATTCAGAAAATGCTAGATGCAGGAGTCATATACCCTATTTCAGACATTAAATGGGTGAGCCCAGTCCAGGTTGCACTGAAAAAGACAGGTGTCACATTGATAGAGAATAAAAATGGTGAATTGGTACCCACCCGACTTCAAAATGGGTGGAGGGTTTGTATTGATTATAGGAAGTTAAATGCTTCAACTATAAAAGTTCATTTTTCACTTCCTTTTATTGATCAAATGTTGGAAAGACTTGCTGGAGAATCTTACTATTGTTGTTTGGATGGTTACACAGTTTTTATCAAATACCGGTTGCACCAGAAGATCAAGAGAAGACCACCTTCACTTGCCCTTTTAGCACATTTGAGTATAAAAAAATGCCGTTTGGGCTTTGCAACGCTCCAGCAACTTTCCAAAGGTGCATGGTGAGCATATTTTCAGATTATGTGGAAGACATCATAGAGGTATTTATGGATGATTTTACAGTTTATGGTAATTCTTTCTGATATGAGCTTAAATAGCTCATATTTAGTTAGTATTTTGTATTTAAAATTATGTTTAATTATGGTTAGTTGTGTTAGAATTTGGTATGTTTTATGTTGAGTGAGTATAGGAGGAGATGGAGAAAAACTTGGAAGAAGGAGCAAATTACGCAAGGAAAAATGCATTCTGTTGTGAGCGTGTCCTAAGGCGGATAAGCAAAGCAAGGAAGACCAAAACAAAGTAGCTAAGCATGAAGAGCCGCGTTCTATAGCGGGCGCGAAGAATATCGCGAGCGTGACAAAGCAAGGATGCAGAAGGGAGTCAACACCAGTAGAAAAGTCAGTATAGGAAGATTCGTGTTATGTCGCGAGCGCGATAGTAAGGACCATTGGAGCAGCTATTTTTGAAAGGTCACTTGAAGAGTTAGGACTTTTACCAAGCTTTACAACTCTTTTGGAGAGGCATTTCAAGGGACACAAGGATTGAAGAGATATTTATTGAATTCAGTTGACAAATATTAGAGGGGAGAATTAATTTTTTAACTTGAGAATTTTCTGTAAGTGGAGAGAATAGTTTTCTGTAGTTGTAAATTCTTAAGTTAGTTTGATGTTTTGAGAAGAAGGCAAAAAGCAAAGGAGAAGAATATATTTGTGAAGGGAAAAAGGGTTGAGAGATCTCCTTCTTCTAACTTCTAACTTTTACTTCTTCTTTGTAAATATTAAATGATGTTTTAAGAACTTGAATCTTTTATATTATGTCTTGTTATTCATATCAATATAGTACTCTTATTTGTAGAATTTTCTATTAGTATTTTATGAATCATCATAATAAGTAAGAATTTAGTTGAGATACTTAAAGCTAATAGAATTTCATCGTTAAAGCATCACTTGAGAGATCGGGATGTTAGATGGTTGTTATAGGTTGTTAATTAATCCTGAACTATGCATATATAATTAACTAATTCATTAATGAGAGTTAAGAGTTAAAATTATAAATAAATGTTTTAGGCACTCTAATTCATGTCGAGAGAATGAATTGGAATATGAGTTCAACTTGGGTTGCATGACAAGATTACATTAATAAGCAAGAATAATAACTTCAAGTTTTATTAACTATTAACTTATCATCATTAATCCTACTTGTCTTCTATGATCATTATTAACTATGTTAATTAATTTATCATTCCACTAGTAGTTTAGTTTGATACTAAAAAATATTGAACGTTGTAAACAAGATTAAAATCGAGTAGTAATAGTGAGTAATAATCAATCTAGGGCCTTTGTGGGAACAATATCTTAAGTACTATAATCGGTAAACCGTGTGCTTGCAGATTTAGCACAACAAGTTTTTGGCGCCACTGCTGGGGATTGTTCTGATTGATGTTATTGCCATTATAAATCTTGATTTATGATTTTGGATTACAATATTTAATTTATTTGTTTGTTTTGTTTTTACAGGATTGGATAGTTCAAGTATATGCCTAGGACAAGAAGTTCTCAAGAAGAACTTGAACAATTGAATTCGAAGATAGAAAGATTTCTTTTTAGTAACCGTAAACCCAAGAAAAATAAAAATAAGAAACCAGTTATGGCTGAAGAAGAATTACCTAGATTGATGGACTTCGCCATACCAACATTAAGCGGGGCTTAACAAGGGGTAGTAAGGCCGATGGTAAATGCGAATCAATTTGAAATCAAACCTTCTTTGTTGTAAATGGTGCAAAATAACATTCAATTCTATGGTTTTCCAAATGAGGATCCTAATGCTCATTTAGAAAATTTCTTAGAATTTTGTGACACTTTTAAAATTAATGGAGTTTCGAAGGATGCAATTAAGCTTAGGCTCTTTCTTTCACGTTAAAGGATAAGGCAAAAGCTTGGTTGAATTCACTTGCAAGAGGTTCTATTACTACATGGGACCAATTGGCTCAAGCATTTTTATCTAAATATTTTTCCTTAGCAAAAACTGCAAAGATAATTAAGGACATAACTACTTGTGTGCAATATGATAACGAATCTTTGTATGAAGCATGGAAAAGGTTTAAAGAATTACAGCAAAGTTGTCCCCACCACAATCTACCAAGAGAGTTGCTCATGCAGACTTTCTATGTTGGAGTAAATCCTATCACTAGAGGTACCATAGAGGCTGTTGTGGGTGGTTCTCTTATGAGAAAGACGACGAATGATGTGTTTGATTTGCTTGAAGAGATATCAATCAATAATTGCATGTGCTCGACAAAAAGAGCCAAGGTATCAAATTCTTCCCGTAAAAGATGTGCATTCAATTGACTTAGTTGCTACTTTACAAGCGTAAGTTGCAGCTTTGACGCACAAGATCGACAACTTGAGCATGGGAGGAACACACCAAATGCATGCACTATTTGTGGCCAACAAGGACATCCAAGTGAAGGCTGTAAGTTGGGTATGGCAAGCATGGAAGAGCAAATAAGCAAATAAGTTTCATTCAAGGCCAAGGACGTGGAAATCCCTATTCGAATACCTATAACCCTAGGTGGTGAAGTCATCCAAATTTTTCACGGGGGAGTAGTAATAATCAGAATAGAGGTGTAGGATTCCAACTGCCACAAGACAGATTTGGAGCATTGGAGGTTAAGATGGATAGATTCTTGGAGGGAATAAATTTGAAATTTAGTTCACAAGAGGAGAATCACAAGAGACTGGAATCTAAGTTTGATCAAATTGCTAAGAATCAAGCCTCATCCATTCATAACCTTGTGGTCTACTTAGGACAAATCGCCAATGCACTACCATCAAGAATACAAGGATGTCTTTCGAGTAACATGGAAGACAATCCGAGGGAGCAATTGAAGGCAATCACACTAAGGTCAGGTAAAAAGTATGTTAATGAATTGATTTCAACTAACCAAGATGGAGTGTTGCAGGAAAAAAGAAATTCAGGAGGAAGATGAGCCTTCTGTCATGGGCATGACACTTGCCGCGAATGCTACAGTAGGGAAACAAGCCAACATTGCGAGCACGAAAACATTCACCGGCACTTCAGAGGAGAAAGAGCCTTCTGTCGCGAGTGCGATTCCAGTCACGGGCGTAACAGAGGGGGCAACAAAGGCTAATACTCCTAGAGTTTTTCAACCTCGACTGCCATTTTCGCAGTGACTCAAGAAGAAAGCTAATGATAAGCAATTCTCAACCTTTCTTGATAAATTAAAGCATTTGCATATTAATTTGTCATTTGTAGTGGCAATAACCCAAATACTAAATTATGCAAAGTTTCTAAAGGAATTAATTTCTAAGAAAAGAAGTTGGGAGGACGTGTCTACAGTAGAGTTAACTGAGGATTGTAGTTCTATAATCACAAACAATCTACCTACAAAGCTTAAGACCTTGGTAGTTTCACTATCCCATGTATATTTCGGGATATTGAATTTCCTAGGTGTTTGTGTGATTTAGGGGCTAATATTAACCTTATGCCATTATTGATCTTTAAGAAGTTAAGATTAGATCATGTTAAAACTACTTTTATGGTGTTGCAATTAGCTGATCAATCTATTAAGAAACCATATGGCATAACAGAGAATGTGATTATTAAAGTAGATAAATTCATATTGCCTGCGGATTTTATTATTCTTGATTTTGCTTATGATGCTAAACGTCCATTGATTTTGGGGAGACCATTCATGCGTACTGGTAGGGCATTAGTAGATGTGTATGAAGGGAAGTTAATTCTGAGAGTAGGGGATGATAGTGTAGAATACCATATGGATAAAGCACTAAAATACCTTATGGATGAGAATGTATGCATGAAGGTTAACCTTATTGATGCTTGTATAGTAGAAGTTTTTGAGGCTACAGGTCAAGAGGAGGTTAACCTTGAGGAAGAAGTGAAGGAGGAGGTGGAACAAGAGAGCTCAAGACCTGAATTTTTATATCGAAATAAGGAGCCATTACTACCATCTATTGTAAGTCCACCTAATATTGAGTTGAAGGAACTTTCGAGCCATTTGAGGTATGCATTTCTAGGTGATAACAACACTTTCCCTATAATTGTTTCAAATAGACTCACTAGAGTGCAAGAGACTTTGTTGTTCGAAGCTGTTAGGAGGAGGATCAAAAGTATAGGTTGGTAAATTTTTGATTTGAAGGGGTATTAGTTCCAATGTTGTGATGCATAAAATTAATATGGAGGATGAGTTCCAACCTAAAGCTAATAGACAAAGGACATTTAACCCCAATATGAAGGAGGTGGTTAAAAAGGAAGTTATTAAGTTGTTAGATACTGGGATTATCTATCCTATTTCGGATAGTAAATGGGTTAATCCTATTCATTGTGTTCCTAAGAAAGGGGGCATGACTGTGGTTAGAAATGAGAATGGGGATTTAATCCCTATACGAACCACCACAAGTTGAAGGGTGTGCATAGATTATAGGAAATTGAATGCGGCCACTAGGAAGGATGACTTTCCTTTACCTTTTATAGATCAACTATTAGAAATGATAGCCGGCCATTCTCATTATTGCTTCCTAGTGGTTTTTTAGGTTATTTTTAAATTTTTATATACCCTAGTGACCAAGAGAAGACCACATTTACTTGTCCATTTGGGACTTTTGCCTATAGAAGGATGCCCTTTGGGCTATGTAATGCACCAACCACTTTTTAAATGTGCATGACTTCGATTTTTGGGGATATGAAGAGATAATGGAAGTATTCATGGATAATTTTTCGGTTTATGGTGATTCTTTTGAATTATACTTGAGTAACTTGGATAGAGTTTTAGCTAGATATGAGGAGACCAATTTAGTACTTAGTCGGGAAAAGTGCCATTTCATGGTTGAGGAATGGATAGTTCTAGGACACAAGATATCAAGTAGTGGTATTGAGGTTGATAGAGCTAAAATCGAGTTAATAGAGAAGTTGCCTCCACTTACTACACTTAAGGGTGTTAGATCATTTTTAGGCCATGCAGGATTTTATAAGAGGTTCATAAAGGATTTTTCTTTAATTTCTAAACCTTTAATTAATTTATTGATTAAGGATGTGCCTTTTGATTTTTCTCCTGCATGCATGGACTCTTTTGAGAAGTTAAAAAAGGCTCTTATGAGTGCACCTATAATCATTTTGCCTAATTGGAATCTACCTTTTGAAACAATGTGTGATGCTAGTGACCTAGCAATGGGATGTATGTTAGGTCAGCGTCAAGATAAGTATTTGCATGTTATTTACTATGCTAGCCATACATTATCGGCACCTCAATTGAATTATACAACAACTGGAAAAAAAATGTTGGCTGTTGTCTTTGCATGTGATAAATTTAGATCTTACTTATTGGGATCTAAAGTTATAATTTATATGGATCATGCAACCCTTAGGTATTTGTTTGCTAAAAATGATGCTAAGTCTCGCCTTATACGTTAGGTTCTTTTTTTACAAGAATTTGACATTGAGATTAGGGATAAAAAAGGCTTTGAAAATTTAGTAGCCGATCATTTATCAAGATTAGAAAGTGATGAAGGACCTATGGGGGATAGCAATGAAATTAATAAAACTTTTCTGGATGAGGCTTTAATGTCAATTGAGAAATTGCATGTGCCATGGTATGCAGATTTTGCTAATTTTCTTGCTGTAGGAATTATGTCTTATGGTTTAACATGGCAACAAAGGAAAAATATTCTTTTCTGATGTTAAGAATTACCTTTGGAAAGAGCCTTATTTGTTTAAGATAGGTGGGGATGGTGTGATTCGTAGATGTGTGAGTGAAGAAGAGTATGTGAACATCTTGCAACATTGTCATTCGGCATTATATTGGAGTCATAATGGGAGTACAAAAACTGCATCTCGTGTGCTTGAGTGTGGTTTTTATTGGCCTATATTATTTTATGATGCTAGGATATTTGTAGCATAATGTGATAGGTGTCAAAGGGTAGGCAATATAGGAAACAGAGATGAGCTACCTTTGAATAATATTTTAGAGGTAGAAGTCTTTGATATATGGGGGATAGACTTCATGGGTCCTTTCCCTACTTCTTTTGGGCAAAGCTATATTTTGGTTAGAGTGCATTATGTGTCTAAATGGGTTGAAGCCAAGGCAACACCAACCAATAATTCAAAGGTGGTTGTAAAGTTTTTAAAGAAGCTCTTTTTAAGGTTTGGAGTGCCTCGAGCCATAATAAGCAATGGAGGTACGCATTTCATAAATCGCTCTTTTGCTTCTTTATTGCATAAATATGGCGTGCATCATAGGGTAGCTACTCCTTATCATTCACAAACTAGTGTTCAAGTTGAAGTCTCTAATATGGAGCTTAAATGGATCCTTGAAAAGACTGTTTCTACCTCTAGAAAAGATTGGGCACATAAATTAGATGATGCTTGTAACACCCCAAAATGGGCCTAGTCGGAATTTGCATGCATATTTGTAGATTAAGGGTATTTTTGGTATTTATACAAGTGAATTGGGAATTAATTGAGGACTTAATTGATGGGAAATAAAAGTATTTAAGTGAAGAATTATATTTAGTGAGTAAAGTGATATGGAGCATGGAACAATTAAAGAAAGCTAAGGATTAAAGAGTAAAGTCAAAGATATTTTTGTGTTGACCAATAGGATCTTGACATTTGGCATAGGTAGGTGAGAGCATTTATGAGATTAGAATGAAGGAGAGAGGGAAACAAGAAAAGCAGAATTCTGCTTCTTGCTCACGTCTCCCTCTTGTTCTCCTTCTTCCTTTCTTTTCTACTCTCTCTTGTTTTGCCCTAACGTGATTCTTCAAGTTTGAGTTGGATTTTTTTGAGTTCGACCTGGGTTTTGAAGAGGTAAGTGCTTGGGCTTTTGATTTGGGTTTTCTTCTTCTTCTTCTTCCTTCATCTCATTTTAGCTCTAGTTTGAATTTCTGGATTTGACTAAGTGTGGATTTTGGCTGGGTTTTGTGCAAGAATATGAGGAGAGAAGGAAAAGCTAGGGTAAGGAGAAAGTGGGATCTTGAAGGGATCGGATTGAAGCTTCTTTTGTCAGGTTTGGCAGCCATGGTTTGGATGTATTTTATTTCGGAGTTGTTTACCTTAGTTCTCTTTTTGGATTATGTGTGTGTTGTGTCTTTATTTTCTAGAGAATTTTGAGTGTTGAGTATGTGTAAGTGCATATGTATGCTTGAGTAGTGAAATTGGGTTTATATGTAGTGTTATGAAGATGAATTGCATGTAATATTGAAGTGAATGAGTATGGTCTTGACATGAATTTCTGAGTTAGGTTAAATTGTGTTGAATTCTAGTTATATCTTGTTCAGTGTATAATTATTGTGTAAATTATGTTTATACATGATTATAAGCATGTTTTGAAGGCTTTACAGTGATGAGGTAAGTGGTTATGCTTGATTGAGTGGTTGGGTATGTTTAATTTGTGTTTGAAAGTTTGAACGCATGTTTTTTTGTGCTGACGCACTAGGTAACGTGACTCTGTCCATCGCGATCGCGACAGAGCCGCATGATTCAAGCTTCTTGTGGGCCGATCGGAATAAGACTCTTCACAACACGTGAAAATCTTCACGAGTCATGAAGATTGCCCATTCGGATGAGAGCCGCTCGGCAAGAGATTCTTCACGACACGTGAAGTCCTTCACGAGTCGTGAAAAAGAGGCCATTTGGCATGGGCCCATTCGGTATAAGCCCCGTTTGGCTGTAGTGCTCCGCTCGACTGATTGTGCACGATACGAAGGGATGTGCACGACTCGGCAGATGGAGAATGACTCATGCCCAAGCATTGGTGGCCAGCACGAGTCATGCACCATAGCACGACTCGTGCCAGTCCACTTTTCTACTGTTCGGAGTCGCGATAGTCTCGCTTCTGGCCAGTAGTTCTGTGGCTACTGTCGCAAGCACGACGCAAGAAATCGCGATAGTGAGCCTCCTCCTACTTGTTTTGTTTTGCTTGAAATGTTTTCTTCTCTCTCTTTGCATGGCTTCCCAATATGGTATAAGTTATGTTTTGTATTTTATACAAGTGTGTATTGATGTTTTAGAGTTGTGTAAATAATTAATGATATGCTAGTGTTTGAATACTTGTTTTTGCCATTGTTTAGTGATGAATGTTAAGAGTGAGTGAGTTGAGCCTGAAGTGTCATAGTAGTGGATAGATAAGCATGATTATAAAGGGGTAGTGAGTGCAGCTGCCTATATTGCCCCGTTTGGGCCTTGCGATGACCCCGCTTAGGGTTTTAGTGATTAGTGATAGTGTTGAGGCTTCGGTCTCCACTCTTGATACTGTTCGCAGTGTCCCCTATAGTGTAGTGTTCCCGTATTTACCACCACTGAAATTTAGGCTATGGTTTGAAGTGTTTGGCATTTTGCTTAGTGAAGTGTTATAATTATCGAGTGATTTGAGTTAGTGTATTTGTTTTATGCATACTGGTATTAAGCTCTGCTTTCTTATAGTGAATATGGCTTATGTATCTCGATTTTCTGCTACTTAGAGAATTCAGTGTGTTAATGTTTTATTATTAATATTCTGTATAGTGCTCTTTTGTCTTTGTTCCTCCCTACTAAGCGTTATCGCTTAGCACATGTTATTTTCCCGTGTAGGTGGTAGGTTTTGGTTAGGTTCAAGTCGCGCATTTGCAGGTCGGCTACATAGGAGTAGAGTTTGGTTTTATTTTATACTCCTCCTATATTCTTTTTGTACATCATTTTGTTATTGTATATATGAATTTCAGTATGTATAGTATATGTATTTATGTTCAAGGAAGGTTATGTAATCTTTTTGGATATTGTATATAATTATATTTTGTTTATATATGTTATGATCTCCTTTCTATTATTGGATTGTGAATGCTTCCACTTGAATGTAGTGCATGTATGTATATATGTGTCGTGAGTGTCGCGGTAGAGCTCAGGTATCCTTCTAACGAGGGTATCGGGGTGTTACAATGCTCTTTGGGCATACCGCACTGCATTTAAAACATTAATTACCATGTCACCCTATAGATTAGCATTTTGGGCAATTAAGCGATATAATATGGCATTGGATGCAGCAAGGGATCATAGGAAATTAGAGTTGCAGGAACTGGAAGAATTGAGGAACGAGGCTTATGAGAGTTCAAAAATTTATAAGGAAAAAACCAAGCAATTCCATGACAAGATGAATTTTAGGAAGGAATTTCAAGTTGGACAGAAAGTTTTACTTTTCCATTCACATTTGAAATTATTTCCATGGAAATTAAGGTCTAGGTGGATTGGACCTTTTGTAATCACTAATATTTTTGTTCATGGTACAATGAAATCAAAAGTCTGGAGAATGAAAAAATTTATAAAGTCAATGGACATTGTTTGAAACCATTCTATGAAGGATTCCAAGCCCAAAGGATAGAAAATGTGCAATTGGTAGCACTTGCATAGGCGACTTAAAAGGCAGCAACATCTGGCCAAAGACATTAAATAGAGACACTTTCGGGACGCAACCCACTATTTAGCCTTGCCCAAGGCTAAACGTTTCTATTTAGATTTAAATTTTAGTATTTTATTTTATTTCACTGCCTTCTTCTTCTTAATCTCTTTCTTATGCCTGACCTACTTTATTTTTGAATTTACAGGTAGCTTTGGCAAGCACCTAGCAATTTTGAGGGTGATAGGGTTGAAAAGAAATATATATATATATATATATATATTCGGCATAATGAGTTTAATGGTTATGATATTCACATTAAATTTTTTTAGTTTTGCAGTTAATGGTGGCTTATAACGAAGAATTATTTAGCTACTGGATCAGTTTTAATGGTCACAGGCTGTGTTCATCAACATTTGGGTTTCATGGGTTTTTAATTTTTTTTTTTTTGATTTATGGGCCTCAATTTTTATTAAGTGGGTTTTCCTTTCTTTCACTTAATTTAATTTATTTTTAACCCATTTACCTTTTAACCTAACAATTATTTTCCCACTTACAGACCATCTTTTCTTCAACACGCCAAGCCACCAGTCACCCAAGCTCCGTCGCCGTCACCAAATCCAACCACCTCCATCAGCCCCGCTCCTTTGCACCTTCAGATCCCTTCATCGCATGACCAACACGCTAGCAGCCATCACCGTCGTGCCAGTCACCCAACAGCCCGTCGCCGTCCCCGTCGCCGTCGCCGTCGCGCGCCCACTAACATGTCATCGAAATCGCAGATCGAGGTCCTCGCTCCCTTGCGGATGAAGATCACTCATCCTAGCCTATCGATCAGCCACGCACCCCCAGAGCCACCAATCGCCTTCGCGCTAGCCATCACGTAAGCCTCCATCGCAAATCCACCCAACTCCTCTTCACCCACAACATCACATCATGGTCCAATTGAAGAGCCAAGCTCCGACTAAGCCAAGACGCGACATGTAACACCCCATACCCATACATAGGTGAACCCATCCAGATTGGAGAGAGAAGCCGTATGAGCAGGGTGTGTCACCAAACAGATCGATACAAAACATACATTCCTACATCATAATCATACGAAATACAGCGAAAATTAAAACTTTTGAGAAACATCATCTTGATCATGCATTAATATAACAACATTCATTACAATAATGTTCTGATCAATTGCCCAAACAAAGGACTTACATATCAAAAATAATAAGAGCGGAAGCTTACAAAAGTACTGATACATTGAGAGTTCTATTACAAAAAGAATCATCATAACTATTACAAAAATAGCCCTAACACTAATCCCTTCTGTGTTGGCTTGACTGGCGGCGACTCTCCTAAAGCAAAACGCCCTCCGCACCTGCACGGATAAAAATCGTGCTAAGCTATAAACGCTTAGTGGGAAAACACACAACAAAAGAATGGATAGCCATTCACAATGGTCGTCAAAGCATAACACATACGATATGACATATGCAGAGAATCATGTCAGATATATAACCATACTTGCAAAATAATAACATACAATCAGAAGCTCATAGCCACATCCACATACATATAAACTGAACTTCATACTTATCATGCTCATTCGAATATCACATTTTGATAATCATATCGAAGTAAACCAAAGCAAACAGAACACCTGCTGACTCACAGTAGTGGATAACGAGTATACAGACAGTACCTTACGAGTACGAATCGAATACAGACAGTACCTTACGGGTACGAATCGAGTACCATTTATTTTATCACATTTAAAAAAAATTTTTGGAGGGACCTTAAACAAGATCCAAAAATTCATAAGGGTTCGCGAGGAACCAGACGGGGACCTGATCGGGGTCTAAACAAAACTGAGGCTGCAGCTAAAAGACTCTATTAGGCATGCCTAACTATCCACTAGACTGACTCTCGCAGGTCATGCGTAATCCAATTCAGGTTCCAAATCATAGCATATCATTTATCAGAAAGGATTTATAATATTGCACATATAATTAAGCATATTATATAGCATACAGATGTAAAAGTTCATAAAGAAACCATTTGAAATTCATTTTAAAAGAAAAGACAAAATCGGAAAATAGGGCATGAAGAAGGTCGAACTTGGCCAGGTCGCGACCACGGCAATCATCTCGATCTCGCGGGGGATCAAATACAACTCACTGTCGTGCTCGCGACAGTGGGCTGCCAACCCGATCCGTCGCGCTCGCGATAGAGGATCGCCCCAAAACAGCTCGACAGCCGAGCACTCTGTCGCACTCGCGACAGAGGCTCTACTGCTCCGCTCGACAAGGAGCTCGGACGTGTGCGAGAGCTGCTATCACCAGGCTCCGTCTTGACCTCGCGACAATATCACTCTCGTGACAGAGTCGGGATTTCCAGCCCTTACACGGGAAATCTGTAGAAAATCTCATTTTCACAACACCCAAACCTCAAATCTCAATTCAAACATCAACTTACCTCAAATTCAGCAATCCAAACAACATAAAACACAACATTTATACCAAGAATTCCAATTAAATCATGCCAAAAATAATATCAATTTACAAAATTCAAATTTCAGCACTATTCATTCCACAACTCAATCAATTGCACATTTTGGTTCAATAACTCACAATCAAGGTTTCATGAATTATCAAAACCAAAACCCATAACATATAAACCATTAAAAACATCAAGAACGCCAAATTTTCCAGAAATTCATCCAAAGAACAAAAATCACAAAAATGCATAAATCATAAAAACTCCCAAACCTGAATCTCCTTAGCTCCCAATCACTTAGTGCCCCTTATACCAGCCTTCTCCTTCCCTTTGGGGTCGCGAGGAGGCTCAACTAACAACAACCCACCAAAACAAACAAACCACAAACCTCTAGATCAAAACCTTAAACCCTGAAAATGAGAAGAAGAAGATGAACAAGATGAAGGGGATGATGGAAATGCAGAAAACTTACCGAAAAGAAGACTAGGAGATGATTAATTCCCACCACACCAACTTGGATCCAAGGCTAGGGCTCTTTTGAGAAGAGAAAAGGAAGAAGAAGAGTGAGGGGAAGAGGGAAACGGGAAAATGAAAGGAAATCTGCCCCTTTCCCCTTTTTCCTTTCTTTTTCTTTTTCTTTTTCCAATCCTAGACATGTGTCCTCTTCCTAGTGGTGGATTTTGATCACTCACACCCAACAAGCACACATCAAACACACACAAGACTCTCCTAACTAAAAACATCCTACAAATGTGTGAGCAACACACCCAAATGCAACCCAACTAGTTCTTACTCTAATATCATATGTGCACCCACACTATAACAAAACTCATAAAACATGTAATTTATCCAAAATACCCTTATTACATGCCAAAATACATACAATGCACATGCACACACACATGGCTCAAACTTTTAGGGGGCAAATGGGGTGTGACAACTCTCCCCTACTAATAAGAATTTCGTCCTCGAAATTCTCACCTGTACTGTACAAATGCGGATACTGAGTCCTCATGGTCGCCTCTGGCTCCCAAGTAGCTTCTTCGACTCCTTAGTGATTCCATAACTCTTTGACCAACGGGATTTGCTTGTTCCTCAACTGTTGTACCTCTCGAGCTATGATGGCTTTCGGTTCTTCATCATAAGAAAAGTTTGGCTGCACTTGCACGTATTGAACTGACAGAACATTTGAAGGATCTGATCTGTATCAACAAAGCATCGAAACATGGAAAATATCGTTCAACTTCGCTAACTCTATCGGTAAAGCCAACCTATAGGCTACCGGACCAACCTTAGCTAACACTTTATACGGTCCAATAAATCGAGGACTAAGCTTACCCTTCTTTCCAAATCTCAGCACTTTTCTCCAAGGAGAAACCTTAAGGAAAACCTTGTCCCCGACCTCAAACTGAACATCTTTCCTCTTAAGGTTAGCATAGGATCTCTGTCTATCTTTAGCTGCCTTCACATTCCGCTGCACAACTCTGATCTTCTCCTCTGAATCCTTAACCAACTCTAGCCCAATGACTGAACGCTCAGATAACTCTATCCAACATACCGGAGTCCTACACTGCCGACTATACAAAGCCTCATACGGTGATATACCGATGCTCGACTGAGAACTGTTATTGTAGGCAAACTCCATCAACTGCACATATCTATCCCAACTACCCGAAAAATCCAATGCACAAGCCCGCAACATATCCTCTAAAATCTAAATGACCCGCTCGGACTGACCATCTGCCTGAGGATGGAACACCGTACTGAAGTTCAACTTGGTACCCAAAACCCTTTGCAATTCTTTCCAAAACATTGAAGTAAACCTTGGGTCCCTATCTGATACTATGGACAATGGCACTCCAAGCAATCTGACTACCTCATCAACATAAATACTGGCCAACTTATCCATCGAATAATCCACTCTAACTGGCAGAAAATGAGCTGACTTCATAAGCCGATCCACTATTACCCATACTGAGTCATGCTTCCTCCGAGTCAAAGGCAAACCAGACACGAAATCCATGGCAACATCGTCCCATTTCCACTCGGGAACGGATAAAGGTGTGAGCAATCCCGAAGGAACTTGATGCTCAGCCTTTACCTGCTGACAGGTCAAGCACTTAGACATAAAATCCACAATATCTCTCTTCATACCAGACCACCAGTAGAATTACTTCATGTCTTGGTACATCTTGTCACTACCAGGATGCATAGTAAAAATCGTAGAGTGTGCCTCACTCAAAAGCTGTTTCCTCAACTCCTCATTCTCCGGCACACACAAGCGGTTTCTAAACATCAGCACCCCATCCAAAACTGAGAACTCTGACTGCTTACCAGAACTAACCTCTTGCACAATCCGTTGCAACCTCTCATCATCCCTCTGAGCGTCCATAATCCTCTGTCTCAAGGTAGGCCTCACTCTCAACTGGTCAACCAAAGCTCCATCCGAATCAAATCTCCATCTAAACCGCCTCAAGAACAGAGCAAAAACTGACTTTCGACTCAAAGCATCCGCGACCACATTGGCCTTACTCGGGTGGTAATCCAATATGCAGTCGTAGTCCTTGAACAACTCTAGCCAACGGCGCTGCCTCATGTTCAAATCCTTCTGTGTGAGAAGATACTTCAAGCTCTTATGGTCCGTAAAAGTCCTACACTTCTCCCCATACAGATAATGCTACCAAATCTTCCAAGCAAAGATCACAGCCGCCAACTCTAAATCATGTGTTGGATAATTCCTCTCATGTGGCTTCAAATGACGGGAAGCATAAGCCACAACCTTTCCCTCTTGCATCAAAACACAACCAAGACTGACACCCGAAGCATCACTACACATTACAAACTCCTTACCCGAGATGGGTTGAGTAAGTATGGGAGCTTCTACTAGCAACTTCTTCAACTGCTCAAAATAAGCCTGACATCTATCCGACCACTCAAACTTAACTCCTTTTCTCAACAACCTCGTCATCGGAGCAGCAATAATTGAGAAACCCTTCACAAACCGACGATAGTAACCTGCCAAACCAAGAAAACTCCTCACTTCTAGAATATTCCTAGGCATTTTCCAATCAACAATTGCCTCAATCTTAGATGGATCCACTTGAATACCCTTAGCCGAAACAATATAACCCAAGAATGATACTTCCCGAAGCCAAAAATCGCACTTACTAAGCTTGGCAAACAACCAATGCTCTCTTAGAACTTGCAAAACCAACCGAAGATGCTCCTCATGCTCACTCTCATCCTTAGAATAAACCAAGATATCATCTATGAACACTACTACAAATCGATCAAGATATGGCCTGAACACTCGGTCCATCAAATTCATGAATGCCGCAGGTGCATTGGTCAAACCAAACGGCATCACTAAAAATTCATAGTGGCCATACCTAGTCCGAAATGCAGTTTTAACCATATCCGCATCCTGAACTCGCAGCTGATAATAACCCGACCGAAGATCAATCTTTGAAAAGATACCCGCACCTCAGAGCTGATCAAACAAATCCTCGACCCTAGGCAATGGATACTTGTTCTTCACTGTGACCTTGTTGATCTGCCTATAGTCGATACACATCCTCATAGAACCATCCTTCTTCTTAACAAACAAAACCGGAGCTCCCCATGGAGATATGCTGGGTCGAATAAACCCCTTATCCAACAGCTCTTGTAGCTGAATTTTGAGTTCTCTCAACTCTACAGGAGCCATCCGATAAGGTGCTTTCGAAATACGCAAAGTACCCAGCACTATCCTAACTTGATCCCTCTTAGAATCCAACACCACTACCAGAAAAAGCCTCACAACCCTTCCTAATGAATCTCTTAGCTTGCATTGCGGAAATCACATTGCTCAAAGAGCTAGCACCTAAACCTCTAACAAACACAGACGACCGATCTCTATCCCAAAGCACAACTGTCTTCTTATGACAATCAACCACTGCCCGATGCTTACCCAACCAATCCATACCGAAAATCAAATCAAACTCTCTGAAAGGCAATTCAATCAAATCTGTTGGAAACTCAACTCCCTCAACTAGCAGGGGACAATTCCTATACATTCTACTCACATTGACACTATGCCCTAAAGGACTGGTCACACAGATCTCATAATCTAACTGATCTACCACAAGCAACTTATCACTTAACTTATTAGTGCACAAATATGAGTGTGTGGAACCATGATCAATTAGAGCATATAATTCAATATCATAGAGTAGAAACTTACCGGCTATAACATCAGGGGCATCCTGCTCATCTCTGGCTCTCACAGCATAAGCTCTGGCTGGAACATGTGATGGATGCTCAACTGACTCAGATGCAGCTCCCTCTCTAGGTCGACTGCGTCGACCTCTACCTCTGCCTCTACCACGGGTAGCTTGCGTGGCATTCGGACCAACTCTGCTGGTCTCTCTCCGAGCACTCGAATCCTCATTCAATCTCGGACAGTTGGCCAAAAAGTGTTCAGTGCTCCCACATCTGAAACACCCACCTGTGAGCCACCTACACTCACCCCGATGAGGCTTACTGCAATGGGAGCACACAGGCATCGACTCGATCCTACCACCAGTACCACCTCTACCAGAACTAGACACCGCTGCTGAACCCTATCTTCTGCCTCTCGTAGCTGGGCCTGCAGATGATTCATCCTGCTGGTTCCTTGATCTCTTATCCGAGGATGAAGACGATGAACCACCACGAGAAGGATTCCTCCTCTGAGCCCTCTCTCTAAGCACTGATTCTGACCTCTCAGCCCTAACAGCAGCTTGCACAATCTGGTTGTACCCCACTCCCGGAGTACCCATCAAGGAAATCAACATCACCCACAGCAACTCATTCAAAACGGCCTCAAAGTGCCTACACCTGAACTCCTTTGTCAAAATACCTTCCGGTGCATACTTAGCAAACCGATTAAACTCCTTCTCAAACTCAGACACAAACATCGCCCTCTATTTTAAACTCAAGAACTGAGCCCATCTTGCATCCTTATATGTCTGAGTCACATACTTGTTCGAGAACTCTCTTTCGAAAAACTCCCAAGTAATCGGGTCAGGCAACTGAGGATGCCTACAAACCAAATCCCACCATTCATATGCAGACCCTTGCAGCAAAGCCACTGCACACTCTACTTTCTGATCGGGAGGACACCGAACCTCCCTCAAAGCACGTTTTACCTTACCAATCCACTTCTCAATGACTTTCGACTCATCCAAACCCGTTCCATAAAAGTCTTCAGCACCAGCTCTTGTCATACTCTCAGTCGGGACCTTAGGGGCAGTCACTCTCTCTAAGACTCGAGCCATGTCCTGAGATACCTTAAGCATTGCCTCGAAAGGCATGGCTGCGGCTCGGGCTATACCCTAGCTGGTTGAGCCGACATAAAAATTGAAGGATCAGCAGCTTGCGGATTCACGCTTTCAGAACAGAATTGAAATCCATCTAAAACAAGCAAAGACAACCGCGTCAGCCAACACAGTCCTAGACATATGTACGCATCTATGCACAACAACACCCAAAAATGCCTAAACTGGGCTCTAATACCAAAAACTGTAACACTCCCTACCCATACGTAGGCGAACCCATCCAGATTGGAGTGAGAAGCCGTATGAGCAGGGTGTGTCACCAAACAAATTGATATAAAACATACATTCCTACATTATAAACATATGAAATACAGCGAAAATTAAAACTTTTGAGAAACATCATCTTGATCATGCATTAATATAACAATATTCATTGCAATAATGTTCTGATCAATTTCCTAAACAAAGGACTTACATATCCAAAATAATAAGAGCGGAAGCTTACAAAAGTATTGATACAATGAGAGTTCTATTACAAAAAGAATCATCATAACTATTACAAAAATAGCCCTCACACTAATCCCTTCTGTGTTGGCTTGACTGGCGGCGACTCTCTTAAAGCAAAATGCCCTTCGCACATGCACGGATAAAAACTGTGCTAAGCGATAAACGCTTAGTGGGGAAACACACAACAAAAGAATGGACGGCCATTCACAAACTTTATTGGGGATTGGTTGCTGATTTTTGTGCTGATTTTGAATAATTTGCCCTATTGTTTTAATGTTTAATTATTGAATTCTTATGCTGCAATTTTATTTATTTGGCTAATTCTGTGCAAACTTTTGATACATCTGCTTTTATGAAGGATTTTTGGTAGCCATCTTGAGCAAAATTATGCATAAGGTTTGGTTAGAGTTTAATTTGGAATATTCTGACTTTGGCTGGTAATTTATGGCTTAATTTATGCATTAGGCATGAATTTTTGTGTATAAATGTTGTCATTTTCATTAAAATTATATCACTTGTCCCCTGTTTAGTTATTTGAAAATACTTTCTGCATCTCTCTTGCCCATTAACATTTATTAAGTTCATTTATAATCCTAGGGAAAAGCATTTGTCTAAAAATAATTTCGTAACCATTTAGTTTTTGACTTATTGATTTGTTAGGCATATTTGAGCAGTATTTATAATTATTTACCCTTTTTCATACAATTTGTGGTATTCTTGATTACCTTTTGAATTGGAAATATCAAGGTTTAATTTCTAAGGTGAAACATAATTTTTGCATGTTCTAAAATTTGATTCTTTGCATTTTAGAAGCTTGTTAAAACCTTATTAGACACTTATTTAGTATTGTAAGTTTTTAAATTGAAGGACTTGGTTACCAGGAGTTTAAAAAATTAAAATAAAAAAGAAAGAAAAGAAATGAAATTGCAATAATTTTTACTCCGCTGTCCGCTTAAAAGGTGGTTAAGAGTAGAGGTAATAGCCGATTGGAACTGTGTTATCTGAGTAATCGGCTATATGCGGGTCAGAATTGGATACCCTCGCATAAAAAGGATCCCTACATTCCTTGCAAGCATTTTGACCTTTCTTAGGCTAGAAAAATTCAGGTGTATGCGGGTCAGAATTAGGTACCCTCGCATCCACTATAGTATAAGTTAAGTTGAGTTGAAAAAAAAATGATATAAATTTCCTAGTTTTTCTTGTTCCTTTATCTATTAAAAATGTGAGATTATGGTGTCTAATTTGGTTTGATAAGTTTTCTTTATGCATTGATTTAATCTTGAATTGAGATATAAATTCTTGTGTGCTTAATATTTAAAACCTTGATATTCCTGGTTTGAAAAAGTAGTTGAAAAACCCATATTTTGATATAAATTTATGGGAAACTGTTTTGGATTTTTATCTCTATTTTGCCTTACATTTTGATTTAGTTGAAACTTATGGGATTGAAAAGATTGCATTTGAGGTTTAATTCATGCTTGAGGACAAACATGGGAAAAGTGTGGGGGAATTTGTTAAGTGCCTAATGTTGTATATCTTAGCCTATTTTCCCTATTTTTATGCTCTTATTTTTAGACTGTTTTGGTACTTTTTACTTATTTTGGGATTTTGGTCATTATGGGGTCAAAGTGATAAGAAGGAAGCAAATTTAAGCCAAATAGAGTGAATTTGGAGCAACCTTGAAGATTCAGAGAAGATTGAAAGCAAAATAGCTAATTTTGGAGTTAGCCTTGCCCAAGGCTAAAGGGCAAGGGTAAGCAATTTTGTAATGGCCTGAATTATACCTTAATAGTAATTTAGTCTAATTGCGGTAATTGGGTAATTTTAATTTTGAGTTTACTAATTTTGGACTTAAGTGAAATAAGAAATGAGGACTCAACTGCATAAATAAAATAAGTTTAAGTGGCTATTTTGTAGTTGTGCTTGATTAATTAAGAAGTTAGTTTAATTAGCATTAAATGGAATTAGATTAAGTTAATTGAGATTTGAGGGAGTGAGTGGAAATCCGAGTGTCACTCTATTGTTGTGCCACCTCACCCTTAGACATGCAATATAAGCTATGAAGGAGAGTGAAAACCCCATTCTTTGCATGTGATCTTCGGCTGGTTCCTTTCTCTCTCAAAGTTTTGATTTTCTTTTTCTTCCTCCTCTCATGTGTTATTTCTTCAATCCTGGATTCCATAATTTCTGTTGATGATTAATTGATGCCTTAGTTGTGCTGAGGTTTTTTTTTTTTTTTTTAAGTTAACAAGGTAAGTGGTTAGTTTAGTGTGTTGTTCATCTTCTTCTACACCTTCTTTGATTCTGAATTGATGTGGAAATTGATTCTTGGATTCAATTTTGGAATGGATGTTTGATTGTAGTGGTTAAAACAAAGAAGGAGAAGGGGAAGAGAAAGGTGGGAGAACCTAGTGCTAAGTAAGCCTTGGAGCATAGGATTTTCAGGTTTGGGAAACTCTATTTTGTGTGTTAAATTGAGTTAATATGAACTTTGAAATGTGTAGTTGAATTGTAAGTTTTAAATGGATTGGAAATGTGTGACTATGTGATATTATGAATGGAATTGAAAATGACAAGATGATGAGTTGGTTAATTGTCATAATTATTGAGTTAAACATGTTGCCTTATTTTGGTAGCTAGGGAAAATTGCCAAGTAAATTGTGTATTGTGGTTACTTATTGTGAAAATGAACATGCCGAGGTGTGTAGGTTTAGTTTAGGGTAATTTGGTTTGAGTTTGGGAGTATTGGATATTCCTACATTGGGAATTCAAGCTTGAATAGCTTCAAGTGGTAAAACTTGAATTGTACATTAAACTGGCCTAATGGATATATCTATGTTATAATTTAGGTAGTATGACTCCATAATGAATGAGATTAATTGATTAGGTTCTTAAGAGATGTGCCTATAAATGAGGTAGAAATGGTTGTGTTGGCTTGCAGACTCTAAGGTCTTCATAATGTCTAAAAAGTGTAGTTATATATTGTAGGAGGGCTTTCGAAGCAAGCAATGTTCCTTAAGCCATAACTCCTAAATTTAAAGTCCAATTATAATGAGAATTATGTCATTGTAGACTTAACATGTAGATAAACATTTGGTTAGAAAGCCATGAAAGTCAATTGTATGAGTATTGCTAAGTGCATGAGCAAGAGGTGGTAGTTTGGAGTTTTGAACATGAAGTTTAGGCTCTGTCGCAAGTGAGACAAGGGTCACGAGTGCGACAGAGTGCTCTAAAGGGTAGAATTATTAGCTGGTGTTCTGTAGCGAGTGCGACAGAAGCCAAAATTTAATTCTGTCGCTAGCACGACTTGTACCGCTAGCGTGATCGAGGGTATAGTTGAGTTCAGTCGCAAGCGTGACATGTGTCATGGGCGCGACAAAGTCTCAAGTTTGAAATGTTTTCTAAGTGTTCTATTTTGGGTGAATTATGCTATTCGCCTTTGTATGATTATGCATGTGGAAATTATTAATGCAAGGATCTATGTTAATATGTATGATTTATGAAACATGAGATTAAATGTTAACTATCTATATGTGGATGACACCAACGATACGGTATTGTCTCATGAGAATGTACGAATGTTATATTTTACAATTAATAAACAATAATAAATGATTACTAATTTAGCTTGCAAGTCGAGTAATGGATAAATAGGCATGCCTATAGGGTATAAGTGTTGCAGCCGAAGCGTCTGATTCCTTTCAAAATCTTTAATGCGTATCGAATCCTTCGTGGGTTATCTTATATATTATATCTTATTGATTACTTCTGTACCTATGGGTACTGATGTGAAAGTGCGTATCTTCGGATATATAAGTGATTGATGTACTCTTGAGTACTGATGCGATACCCGTTATCCGTGTCTATGAGTTGCAGGCAAGGTAATAATAAAATGAGTTAAGTTGTAATGAGTAAAGTGAATGTGATGTGCTATGTGACTGGCATACAATATTGTGATATATGAATACAACTTTTAGTGAGGCTGAATGCAAACTAAGGCATGCTTAACACTATGATTTAGAGGCATGTATATGATAAAGCATGATTGTTAAGCATGTATATTTTTATTGCTAACATAATTGTTATATATATATATGTGTGTGTGTGTGTGTGTGTGTGTATGGTATATTATTTCCCTACTAAGCATTATCTCTTAGCACGGGTTTCTAATCCATGTAGGTTCTGAAGTGAAACGAACGTGAAGGATGGTCTCGCATTTCAAATGGTCAACACACTAGGACTCTTTGATTAGTGTAGGTTTTTGATATTTTGTGTAATGAAATATGTACATGTACTTAGTCTTTTTGGTATATCAAAGTATGTTATGTAACAACTAAACAAAATATGTTATGTAATGACTAAACAAAATATGTAATCATAAGTTGAAGTATGAGTATTGAATATGTATTCTGCTGCGTATGTAAATGAAATTTATTTATTCAGGATTTGCATGTGTTTATGAGAAGCAATGTGCATGTGTAATGTATGTTGCGTAATGATCGTTCTCGTTTGACATAGCGAAGCTATCGTGCGATTGGGAATGGGCATTACAGGTTGTGTTATTATTTTGGACATAGTGTAAAAAAGGATGAGTATAGTTGTGTTGACCTAATGCGGACATCCTTGTGTATGTATCAGATCAATGGATCCTTCTCAAGTCGCTAGAGAAGAGACTGCCGAAAGCGTATATCCCCGAGAATCGAAAGTGTCTGAGTTGGTCAGTCTATGCCAGCAAGTGTGGGACATGATGTCCAATGGTGCCAATGGAGGCTTTGCTCAAGATGTCGCAAGACATGGTGATGGTGCTTGATTGTATGATAGCACCAAAAGCTCCATTAGAATCATTTAGGAAGAATGGTGCGGAAGAATTTTATAGCACCAGTCTGGATGAATCTTATAAGGCTGAGTTTTAAATTGAGAAGGTTTAGAGGGTGCTGGATGAGATCAGATGCCCTCTTGAATAGAAGGTAGAATGTGTTGTATCTTTACTTCAAAGATCTACCTACGACTGGTGGAAGTTAGTCTTAAGGCATCCGATGCTTTCGAACCTGATTACTTAGGAATTCTTTGTACAGGAGTTCTAAAATAAGTATATCACTAAGGCGTATTGGGAAGCTAATTAGAAGCAGTTTTTGAATTTGAGGCAGAGAGCTATGTTTGTAGTTGAGTATAAGAAGGAGTTCTGTAGGCTCAGCAAGTATGCACCTGTAGGCGTGCTTACAGAAGAGTTCAGATGCCAGCAATTTGAGGAAGGGTTGAATGATCCAATCAAGGCACTGTTAATTTCCATGACCACTTCACAGACTGTGAGCTATTATCAGATTGTTCAGGCAGCCATGATAGTGGAAAGATCACAGGAGATTCAAAGAGAAAGGATGCAGAGGAGGAATCCTAATAGAGGTGGGGCATATTCAGGGAAGAGATCAAGAGAATCACAAGTGGCACCTCCAACAGAGTCGGCCAGTAATCTAGCTACTCGAGGCAGGAAGCAAGGGACCTCTTATGCATTTGGTACTGGTAATAGAAGTGATGTGCCTGAGTGTCCTCACTACTATAAGCGACATATAGGTAACTGTTGGAAGTTAATTGGGACCTCTTATGGGATTGGAATGTTTTTTGGATAAATGAACTTCTAAAAGGATCGTATTTGTGATTTAATTCATGCTTGAGGACAAGCAGAATAAGTGTGGAGGAATTTGTTAAGTGCGCAATTTTACATATTTTTACTTGATTTTCTCCTATTTTTATGCATTGACTCTTAGCCAAATTGGGACTTTTCACTTATTTTTGTAATTTTGACCATTGTAGGGTTTAATTGATGAAATGGAGCAATTTAAAGGCAATGGGATTGATTTTGAATGGCTGAAGGAATTTGGAATAATTTTTTAGCCCAAAGAAGAGAAAAATTGCAAGTATGTGGATCAGACTTGCAACTTTTCTCTTTTTTGCACCAAAAATTCATCTAAATTTCTTTAGTCATTCAAAATCAATCCGATTTCCCTCAAATTGCTCCATTTCATCAATTAAATCCTACAATGGTCAAAATTACAAAAACAAGTGAAAAGTCCCAATTTGGCTAAGAGTCAATGCATAAAAATAGGAAAAAATCAAGTAAAAATATGTAAAATTATGCACTTAACACTCTTTCTAAATATGGCATATAACTATTGTTGACAACGTAAAATTTTATATTATTTTTATGATTAGTTTATATTTAATGACTTTTTTAATTCCATGCATGAATCTTTATATATTATGTATTATCCTTCATTTTGAGTATTAAAAAATTATAGTGCTAAGATAGAGATAATTTATGATTATTCTGCAAATTTTAAGATTTTTTGGGCTTAGAGATTATTTATTTCATTATTTTCAATATTAAATTGGTTTAAAAGATTATTATTTTCTTGTAATGTGCAAAAAAAAAAAAATTTACAAAAGTTTTAAGCATATATATAAGCATTTATATTATGTAATATAATTTTTTGAAGGTTTTATTTAATTATTGAGTAATAAAATGACATTTTAATTTATTATATTGCAATAAAATATAGTAATAAAAGAAAGAGAGAAGAGAAAGCAAAAAGGAGAGAAGAGAGATGGGCAGGAAAGAGAAGAGAGAGCAAAGGAGATAAAAGAGAAAGGATATGTAACACGTGCCAGTGGATAATTTATTGAAGATAACTCCCACTATCATGTTGAAACAAGGAGAGAGATGTCAAGAAAAGAGTGACATGCGGCAATGGTTAATTAGGTGAGAGTGAGTACTACTACCATGTCAACAAAGAGAATAAAAAAGGTTGACACATAGCGATAAATGATTGGTTGAAGGTGGGTTCCACTACCATGTTAGCAAATTGAGTTAGTCAAAATTAATAGTTTTTTTAATGATCTTTTTGAGAGAGCCACATTGTATCAAAATAAACATTAGGATAAAATTAAACATTTTGCAAAATTTTTGGAGCATTAAAAAAACTAATGAGACTAATTGGTCGAAAATCCTTGAGCTTTGTAGCACGTACAATTTTAGGAATTAAGGTATAAAGGATGAGCCTATACCTGGAGAGAGTAACCCTTCAGTGAAGAATTTCTCTACCAGTTGAATAATGTCTGCCCCAATTATGCTCCAAGCCACCTTGATGAATGTAAAATTAAAACCATTGGGACCCGTCGCTTGGGACCCATCACAACTCTAGATAGTATCTCTAATTTCCTCTATCAAAAAAGGGGCTTCAAGAGAGTGATATGAAGAGGGAGATAACCACTTGAAAGAATTAGCTGGGAAAGAGGGCCTACTAGTAGAACCTTGGCAGAAGAGCTCTTTATAGAAGTTGAAAATTTCTCCCTTTATTAGGTTCGGGTTAGTAATGATACCCTTTGAGGATTCCACTCTATTAATACGATTGCGATTCCCTCTAATCGAAGCTGACAGATGGAAAAAACGTGTGTTTTGTTCACCTTCTCTAATCCACTTCAACCTTGACTTTTGCCTCCAAATAATTTCTCGGGCCTTCAATTTCCCCCACAGCTTTTGAATTAAAGTATTCCTTTTCATCATCATGAACTTTCTAATGATCTTATGCGTGTCTTCACACTCCAAACCCGAATCAAGGCTGTCAATCTCCTTTACTAGGTTGTCAATAGTTATATCCACATTGCCAAAATTGACTGAATTCCATTCCCTGATATACTTTTTTATCAACTTTAGTTTTAAATGGGCATTTTTTGCTTGTCCCCTGTTGAGTTTTTCCCACCAAGCATTCACATTTCTCAAAAAAAATTCGCATCTTGTAGCCAAACATCATAAAACATAAAGGGTTTAGGTCCCCAGTTAGTATTAGAGCAAATTAAAGAAATAGGGGCATGGTCTGAGATGATTTTAGGAAGAGATGACTGCACCAAGTTGGGGAACTTCATATGCCAACTTCTATTGACGAGAAACCCGTCGATTCTACTTTTGCTGACTGAATTGCTCCAGGTGAATTTTTTTCCTGAGAGAGGTAGATCAAGTAGACCAGATCTAAGAATGAATTCTTGGAATTTTCTATCCTTATTCAATAAAGATCCCCTCCATCTATCATCCGAGTTAAGCACAGCATTAAAGTCTCCCCCAATTAGGATAAGCATATCAACATCTAGTAGACTTTCTAACTGAGACCACAGCTCAGTCTGATCTGAGACTACTGAAGGACCATACATAACTATAATCATACAGATAGTATCACAAGCCAATATCTTCACTTTGACTGCCACCCAACCCAGACCACTAGAACTTGATAGACAACAAAAAAACCCAGCCGACCACGAGATGAGAATTCCCCCTTTACGGCCTTCAGCCTCATTAACTGCCTAGTCAAAGTTCCTTTTACCCCATAGTCTGCTCACTTGACTATGATTAATTTTTTGCATTTTCATCTCTTGCAACAACACCATGTCTAGGTTATCTTTACGGATAAGCAAAGATACTAATTTTTTTTCACCCCCAAGTTTAGCTCTCTAGTGTTCCAAGTTAAAAATATCATAAGAGAGAAGGGGAAAGAACTTGAAGATGGCCGAAGAAACATGACGAACTTATTCTCCATTCTTAGCATACACCCAATTATCTCTGTCTCATTCTTCAGATCTGACCAGAGAAGCAAGGAATTCATTTATATTCTCCAAAATTAATAAGCCCAAAGACTCTGCCACCTCAAAAATTTTTTGTGCCTCTATGGAAGGGGGAGGAAGTACCTCAGGATTGGGCTTCTTAAGTCTCTTATTGACACATTGAATACAGCCATCGAACAGAGAACCACTAATATTAGAGTCGGTAACAGTGGAATCGAAGTGAGCACTGACCTCGGTAATTGCCCTATTTCGGATTTGTTTGGCTTTTTTGCCTTTGTTCATCTTTAAATTAGGGAATTGGATAGCAGATTTGCTAGGGTCCAGAATGCAAAAGGAGCGAATTTTCTTTGCTTTCTTTTTTATCTTTTCTGCTAGTGAGGGAACTTCACCGTTAGAACCAACTTGGACTAAAACTTCATTGTAGTTCAAGTTCTGATCTTCATGAAATATTGGCTTAGATGTAAAGGGCACAATCTCTAGCCCATTACAAATAGGGTGATCCAGTTCTTCAAGCCTTATTTCAGGAGAAAAGTCTTGGGCTGGGCTAGCCTTAAGCATATCGCCATCTACTCCCAGTTGGCTAAACGAGCATGCAAAGATACTCTTGGAAGAGTGCACTGCTTCTAAGATGTTCCCCAATGATGATCTTGAGTTGATTGATGCAGGTGATTCTCTGGAAACTTGCGGGCTGACATTCAGTGATCTAGGGGTCTCCAGAGCAACCTCTATTGTATTTTTGAAAACTAAATCCGGACATAAGCTAGGCGGTTCCTCAATAACTCTAAAGGGGTAAGAAACCCCATTGATTCTGGTTGTTAGAACATCATTGATAGGTGACGAGTGCGAGGTTGCTATCAGGACTCTGGTTACATCTAAGCAACGTTTCTTGCTGGTATTCTGATCAAGAGTTATAAAGTTGCCATAAAGTACAACAATGGTGGAGAAAAAGTTTGGGTTCCATGCGTGCAATGGAAATCCAACACACCTTAACCATGTATAACATTTTTTGCATATATCAGAAGGCTCCCATGGTTTAATCATTTCAAACCATTCAGATAGCCAGCTAGGGCCTGACTCGAGCATCTTAACTTTTTCATTGCATGTAGGGAACGTTAAGAGGACTAAGTTGCCCCCCATTGATTTACACTCACAAGAGTAATAACCCTGATCAATCATAGTTCTTTGAATGTTCATGACATCTTGGGCATGATAAAGCCATCCGACAAGGCTTCTATCCAGCCAGTCTCTGTCTTCCTTTGCTACTTCATATTGGAAGTTTACCGAACCAGGTCGGTGGTTAATAAAAGTGTCATTCCTTTTGCCATCTTCACTGCATAACCCTTCCTTAATCACCTTTGCATATGTCCTCGAGTCTCTGAGACTAGGTCTTTTTGCTATAGATTGAACCTTGTCCTTCACGTACTTACCTTCTTTTTCCTTGTTGTTATGACGTGCTAGGTTGACTTGGATTTTACGGTTACCCATCCAGGCTCCATCTAGCTCTTTGAGAATGAAGCCGATATTTTTGGACTTACATAGACTAAAAAAACCAAATTTTGTGCGTCTGGAACTCATTTTCATTGGGATAAATACATTTTGTACCTCACCAAACCAAGAGAATATTTTCTTCACACCAAAAGCCGGCAAGCCTAAGGCTAGATTGTTGACGAAGATTCTATAGGTAAAGGATTCGTTTTGTGAGCCCTCAACCTTTGAGGAGGGAGTGGCTCTGAATCCACCAGCCACCCATCTTTTGGATCCCTCATTAGAGATATGCGATGGGGGTTGGGGCTTCGAACCGGCAGAGAAAGATTATTGATTGGTGGGAAGAGGTGGAAAAACAAGGGGATGGGAGAGGGCGAGGAAAGGGGGTCGAGAGGGGGAGGCCATTTTCTTACTGGGATATTAATTATTAGAATATATTATTTCCAAAGCATGGCTCATCGAAAACCATAAATCAATGGGTTGCATCTTTTCAGACTCACAAGTTCTTGTTCATGCCATTCGATCCAAAGTAGAGAATTTCAGATTTTGCCTTAGTGATGCAATATTGTGTTCCCATGTTAAAGTCAAAATAATCAAACTTTCTGTTAGATTCATGAGTTAGGAGGAGAAAGCTTTTCTTTTTCATGCTAGTCATATTTAGGATTCTATCCCCATACTGGGTTAGTTTCACCTATAGTCACCGACTTATGAATAAATAACCGAATAGTAACAAAATAAAATTTTTTATCATAAAATTAATTGAACTTTGAATATATAGCCATAAAATCACTTTGACCGGCTTCAGATCCAAGTCCAACCAGAAAACACATGTGCCATGCCACTTCAGCAAATTAAAGCTATGACTAGGCAATTTGATCAGCTAATAGGCAATTTGATCAGCTATCTCTCATTTGCTCTTTTTTTTTTTCTTACGTTTTTGAAACATGACAGTGATGACACTACAAAAAAAAGCTAATTAGCGACGGACGATTCCGTCGCTAAAATTAGATTTTTAGTCGCTAATTACTTTTAGCGACGCCGCGACTAATAGTCGCTATTGGCGCCGTCGCAAGGAATTTGCGACTAAACATGTAACCGTCGCTAAAAATAGCGACGGAAATTTCCGTCGCTAAAAATAAAATATCCGTCGCTAAATAAATCCTTAAATAGTCGTCATAAGGATTTAAAAAATTATTAGCGACGGAAAATTCATCGCTATTCCGTCGCTAAAAATATTACATTTTTTTATTAATTTGAATTCAATTTTTTATTATTATTTTGATTTTAATTTTTTATTAATATTATTAGATCCAAAATTTAATTTATTTAAATAATAATTATACAATATTATTAACAATACTATTAATTTAAAAAATATAATATCATTGACTCAAAATACCCAAATTTCTTTAATAAAATAAATTAAAAATTAATTGACATATAATTAAAACCATATTAAATAATACACTCATGTCCACAATTATAAAATATTTAAAAATTACAACAAAAAAATATTATAAAATCTTGAAGCATCCACGGAACGCCACCATCTTGAATTTTTAATTATTTCACGAACCACCTAATTTATAAATTATGAAAAAAATATAATTAAAATTAACAACAAATAGCAAATAAAATAAAATTAAAGCAATAAATCAAATTTAACCGTAATAATAGGTAACACTATCTAATAAGTTGCTAAAAAGTCTCATATCATGTTGAGAAGCTCTGGTACATCTAATAAGTATCCAAGCAAGTATTGAGCCAATGATAAACATGATAAGTTGCCAATAATAAACACGTGCATTGCATAGTAAAAAAGACCACTGATTACCTATATATCAGCACCTAAAATAAGCTTTGCACTCAATTTATTAAAATCAACAAGTCCAATCTCCACTTCAAAGTGGCCAAATAAAGAGCCTAAGCCGAAGAAAGGCCTTTAAAGAGCCCCTCTCTCTTCATTTGTTCAATCTCCACATTCTTCTTTTTTTATTTATTTATTCATGGATAACTTCACAAACATTGTTATTTACTGTATGTAATTTTATAAGGCACTATTTACTGTATCTAAAAATCTTGCATTCTATTATTTTCTTCAATCATTAGATTTTGAATCATATAACTATTAGTAGTTCAATAGATTTTAGTATTGCTATATAGTTCAGAACTGTTCAAAAAGGTCATTAATTGCTGAAATTCTATTAAAAAACAATATATATATATATATATATATATATATATATATATATATATATATATATATATATATATATATATATATATATATATATATATATATAAAATAGTTTCTGGAAAGAGAGATTGAAAGTTTGTCTGAGAAAGATATTATTCTAAAAAGCAACAAATGTCGCCATCGTAAGTACTAGTAACAGAGTTTGGGAAGAACATCAAGCAATAGAAGACCTTTCCTACTGATTTCAAGAGATTGGCCAGTAACAAGACACAACTTGCCAAAATAATTTACAACCTCAACTTGCATTTCCAAAGTAAAGGTTTAGGTACCTTTATACTGAGATCATTATGGCGTGAATATGAAATGTGAAGTTTGCAAAACCCTCCGTCATAGATGCAGTGTCCTTCCAATGCTTCTTTGGCAACAACAACAGTTTGAACATCTGTAATAAAAAGAACAATCAGCACACCAATGTATATTCACAAGTAAAATGGATTTAAATTCCATATTCCTTGATGCAGCCAAATGATCAGCTTACGCAACACTCTGGAGTATAGATCTCTATAAATATTCATTAACAAAGAGAGTGATGTTGACTTTCGACAATAAATTGAAAGCTCTCAAAATGCCGGCTGCAAAAACCATGCCTCCAGCAGACAATAAATGGAACAATAGTACTAACATTTTAGTGTAAATTAATACTTGCCACCAAACAATTGTAAATACTGGCCAGCTTGTTCTCCTGGAATTATTCTCCATGACAATAAATAATACATTATTGTTTAACTAGTTAAATTATTCTCCATGACAGTAAATAATACACTTATAACTTAACAAATAATTAAATTTAAATATGCAAAGTTTAACTAGTTAACTATCTCATAACTGCTTTAGAAGTTCAATTAAACTGCAAAGTTACTAAAAATCGGTCAATTGCCTCAGCAGTTTGAGGATTAACTTTCTGCACAGCCAGGTAATACCATTGAGGGGATGGGTACAGCAATGCATAGCAGGAAAAAAGTATATCAAACAGCACCACCGTGACATATTATTGGCATAGCAAATAATTATCTTTATGAATGGTTTAATTGGTTTAATGAAATAGCAGCCTGCAATTAAATGAAATAGCAGTAAACAAGTCAACCATAAACTCAATTAAAGTAAATTAACTTGATTATTTCACTTAAAAATAAAAAATCTAACCTATTTTAAACTTAAAACATCAAATTCCTAAAATTAGAATTTCAAATCCCTAACTCCTAAAATCTGTCTTTAATTATTTTTTCTCAAACTATCAAATTTTGAGTTAAAATTACTCACTTTAAGGGGTTGGTGGTGCAACTGGCGGCCGACGACAAGGAGGAGGAGAAGGAGGCGTCGGGTGGGGCTGAAACCCGACTACAAACGCTTGAGAAGAAAGGCAGAAGTTGCTGCCGTCGCGCATGGAAAAGGGGAAAGAAGGGCGACGCCGACGGCTGATAGTGGGGGAGAAGGGGCTGAACGGAGGGGAGTGACGGGGAAGGGAGGAGCAGATCGTGGGAAGGGGGGGGGGGGGGCTGGAAATGGGGGTCGGGACCAGGGAGAAGGAAAAGAAAGAAAGAGGGAAAAGAAGGGAAGGTAGAGAAAAGATAATGGCCTAAAACGACGTAGTTTTAATCAAAATTATAATTTATTTTACCGACAAAATAGCGACGGATTATTCCGTCGCTAAATTATCATTTTAATTTCCAGAATATATTTTCATAGTGAAAGAATTGAAAATTTTTAGAGACAAATATAACCGTCGCTAATCCGTCGCTAATTTAAGTTTTTTTTTAGTGACAAGAAGTTTAGTCGCTAAATCCGTCGCAAATAAATTATTTTCAAATTTAGCGACTGAAATTGCAGTCGCTATTTTAGCGACTGATTTTTTAGTCGCTACATTAGTCGCAAAACTTTGCAACTGATTTTTAGTCGCTAAATTCGTCGCAAAATAAAGCGCGATAATTTGCATTTTTGTTTTCAGTCGCTAAACTAGTCGCAAAAAAAAAATGTCATTTAGCGACTAATTGTTAAAACAGTCGCTAATTAGCGACTCAAATATTTCAGTCGCTAATTTCAATTTTTTTTGTAGTGTGATGTGGCATTGCTAGCATGGCAATTTGATGTTGTCATAGTCTGATGTGGCAGTGATGATGTGGCAATGTGATTTGGCTGTTCACTGTGTACCATGTGTGACCATGACGATGATTCGGCACGCTACATGTGTTTTCTAGTTGATCAGCTTGGATCTGAATCTTATTAAAATCATGTGTTTTCTAGTTGATCAGCTTGGATTTGATCCTTATTAAAGTGATTTTATGGACTATATATTCAAAATTCAGTTATTTTTATGATAAAAACTTTTTTTTTTTTTTTATTGCTATTCGAATGAGTGAAACTGACTCCCCATACTGTTTGTTGACTTATTTCCCATCTTAATGATATCAATTTCCCATCTTAATGATATGGCTTTTATTCTTAAAAAAATACATATATTATTTGTAGCATCAAACATTACATATTGTAAACGAAAAGTTTCTTAATTTGAATTTTATTAAACAGGTAAAGGACGAGACATAATAGGAATTAAATTTAAATCATTTTCTCTTTTCATCACAAATCCATAAGCCTCATTGCTGTCTAGATCTTCTGGCTTCATTCCAGCGGAGAGTTTCCAATCAAAATGGTAGAGCAAACTTGCTAGAGGAAGCTCAACATTGGCAATGCCAAATGCAATACCAGGACATATCCTTCTTCCAGCACCGAATGGGATAAACTCAAAATTATTTCCTTTATAATCAATTGACCCATCCGAGAATCTTTCGGGATTGAATTTGTTTGCCTCCTTCCAATAATTGGGATCCCTTCCGAGCGTCCATGCATTAACAAGTACTTGGGTATTTTTTGGAATATGATATCCATTAATCTCACATTCATCTCTAGATTCTCTTGGAACCAATAGAGGAATGGGAGGGTGGAGTCTCATAGCTTCTTTGATGACCATTTTCAAGTAATTTAATTCTCCAATTCTTGCTTCATCAACATATCCTTTTTCGTCGAAAACTTGTCTTATCTCTGCTTGTGCCTTTTCCATCACTCTTGGATTCTTGATCATTTCTGTCATTGTCCATTCTATAGTTGTAGATGAAGTCTCATTTCCAGCAATGAACATATCCTGAAACATAATGCCTTAATATATCTATAGACATCCAAATTTGACATGAAAAGCAATTTAGAGACTCTAATTTTTTTAGAAAAGAAGTTACCAATTTTATTATTTTTAAATACCTTTCGCTAATGTGGTAAGCATGCATAAATCACAAGAGTTGCAAAAACATATGTCAAAGGGGATGCAATTTGGTGCTCATGCCCGAGCAAGTGGTGCTCGGGCATCAGAGCAGTCCGATTGTTAGGGCACGCTCAATCTGGCGGTTCCAATGAGTTGGTATCACATGTGCGCGCACACTCGATTACTACTAATATCAAAGGTGTCTCAAATTAAGTGAAAAAAAGCCTCAATCTGGCGGTTCCAATGAGTTGGTATCACATGTGCGTGCACACTCGATTACTACTAATGTCAAGGGTGTCTCAAATTAAGTGAAAAAAAGGCTCAATCTGGCGGTTCCATTGAGTTGGTATCACATATGCGCGCACACTCGATTACTACTAATGTCAAGGATGTCTCAAATTAAGTAAAAAAAATACATGTTAAAATATCTAATCTGTATAGTTTGATCCAATATATATGCATACGTAATAGTTAATTACTCACCAGGATGACTGCCTTGATATTGTTTGTTGTTAAAGGGATTTCAAGCTCTCCTTTATCCTGAAGATTCAAAAGAACATCAACAAAATCACTCTCATCATCGGCTATTTTTTTCAATTTTTTGCCTGCTTTATGATCATTGATAATATTTTCAAGAATCTTATCTGCTTCATGATGCACGCTTATGATTTTAGCTTTCAACCCGTTGATCACAGATAGCAATTTAATGGAAGGAAAAAAATCTGAAATACTAAAACCTGCAGCAACTTCTATAATATCCTTAAGACGTGGAATAAATGCTTCATGCTCTTTCGTTTTCTTACCAAAAGCAGCCCTTGAGAATACAGAATACGTGTAAGAAGACAACATCGTACTAAAATTTATCACAGATCCTTCACTATCTGAAATGAATCTCAAAATTTTCAACACCTCTTCTTCCCTTATTGATCTAAAAGATTGAACTCTTTTAACACTTAATAGCTCCAATACGCAAATTTTCCTCAATTGTCTCCAATAACCTCCATAAGGTGCAAATCCAAGGTTAGCAGATCCATAAGCAATGATGTCTACTGAGAGTCTATAAGGTCGATTTGCGAAGAGTATATCGTGAGTTTTCAGAGCTTCTTTAGCAATTTCAGGGGAGGAAATGACAATTGTGGCGACTTCACCAAGCTGAAGGTGCATAATAGGTCCAAATTTTTTGGAAAGGTGATAAAATCTGTGATGGGGCAGAGAAGAGCCAAGTAAATTATGGATGTTTCCTAGTATGGGTAGTTTCCATGGCCCTGGTGGCAAGTTTTTGGTGGTAGTTTTTGATTTCTTGCTAATCAGGAATACCATGAAGATAAAAAGAAAGAACGAGAAAAGAACTGGTATGGATGGGAATTGGAATTCCATTTTCTTTTGGTAATTGCTATGTTTGCATTTTTAGTTCATATTTATAAGGTAACATCTGTGATGATCCGACTTTGGGGTTATAATCAATGTTATTAAAATCGGAATTTGGGGTTATTAAAATCGGAGCGATCGGTCGAACTGGTTTAACAGCTATCCAACAACTGATCCAGCCCAATTTAACATATAAATCGAGTTGGCAAAAAATCAGATGAAACGCGTCAAAAAATCAGATTAAACAAGTCAAAATCGAGAGAAAACTGGTTTAAACCAAAAATGTTCATATGTAACATCGTTTTTTGCTGAAATAAAATATAAAATTTATATTTGATTATTTTTTTATATATTTATGACTTGTTATTATATTATTATATTTATCTTATATATTTATTATAAATGGAAATCACATGAAAATGATCTATAAATGTATTTTTTAAAATATTTTTGTTACCGTAATATTTTTTAATATTTATAAAATTTTCATAAATAGCATTAATTTAGAAAAAAAAAAATCCAATGGAATCCAGTTGGACCAATAGAAACACTGAAACATAATCCATTTATCTCTTTAATTTCTTTTTTCTTTTTTCAACTCCTCAGTTCTTTATTAGGGACAACGACTTGATTGCTTTTTTTTTTTAAAAAAAAAAATTACAAAATTAGGATATTTTAAAATCTATTTATCAGTTGCCGTTTCTGACCAATTTTTTTCTGACCAATTGTTTTGTTTTAAAATAGGTGGGAGACCGGCAGCTAAAATCTGTCCATGTTATTGCCTTTCAAACGTTGTCCTTTTCTATTTATTTTTCTTTTCTTTCTTGTTTTTTTTTCTTAAATAAACAGGTCTAGCAGCTTTAATTTTTTAAAAATTTATTATTTTTTCAATAAAAAATGATTAATATTTTTTTACTTATCTAAAATAAAATTTTTATATTTGTATTATTTTTATGTGCAAATTTTAAAATTTTAAAAAAAATATTAACCATTATCCATTAAAAATAATAATTTTTTAAAATTTTTTTAAAAGCTGTCAGACTAAAAATACAATAATAATTGTTTTGAAATCTATTTAGATTTTAGCTGCCGATCTCACACCTATATATATATATATATATATATATATATATTTGTGAGAAACTGCAGTTGTTTAAAGGCAAATTATCAAGGAAAATAAACTAAAAAAATATTGAGCTGCACGCATCACAAAGAAATTTATAAGGACGTTGACTCAACAACTTATTTTTAGCTATTTTTCTAATTTTTCAACATCAATACGTCATCCAATGCGGCATCTAAGACAATGAAATTTCAAAACAAAATTGATAAAAAAGACAATGAGAATTCAAAACAAAATAAAATGGATCATTTAATATTTATATTGATAAAAAATTGACCAGGTAAAAATTTATCATTTTAATTTATCATTTTAATATTTTCGAAGGTGAAAACTAACAAAAAAACATTAAAGATATTTTTTAAAAATTAAGTACGAAAATTATAGGGACAAAAATTGTCCCTTAACCCAGAGTTAAAATATATATATAAAAATTTAAAGTTCATGGAATATGATTTCACAAAAAAGATATATATATAAATTTCCAAGCATTAACTAATTTGTCAGCATACTTTCATTGACATATTCAAGTCTACGCATTCATCTGCACCATGCGACAATCTTTTAATTATCATTCACCATGGATGACCAGTTGAACTGGGAGCTTATCTTCTGCCAATATTTCCTCGCATTTCATTTTCAAGCATTAACTAATTTGACAACATACTTTCACTGGGCCACCTCTATATTCAAGTCTACGCATTCATCCGCACCACTTCTTTAAAGATATTTTCGTTGACACGAGTTATCCCTACAAAAAAAAAAATATCACAATAGCGACTATAAAAATATATTCGCTATTTTACTATTAAAATAAAATTTAATCGTGAAAATATATTTTTTTAATTGTACAATTGTGAATAAATAGCGACTGCCAATGAAATTTAGTCGCTAAAATTAGCGCGAAAAATACGCACCTTTATTAGTGACTAAATTAGTGTAGACATCGGATCCTGAGACAGTTCAGACCAAAATTACCTAATGATGAAAATAATACCTGTTTACGGGTGAATAGCAGATGAAAGTGACTGTTTCCTCGAAAAAATATTTTTCCGTTTCTTTTAGTTAAAAATATTTTTCTTTCTTTAAAAAATTAAAAATATATAAAAAATATTTTTGCATTTTTTTTATTTAAAATATATTTGTACCCTTTATTTAAAGGTATTTTTCTATCTTAAAAAAAAAAAAGAAAAAAAGAAGAAAAAAAAATTGTTTTGGGCTTGTGGGGAGTGAGGCCCATCTCACCCATGTGAGATGGAGCCTCACGTGTGTGAGGCCCATCTCACTTTGGTGAGATGCAGCCTCACCAAGTGAGGCCTAACTCAGAGGAGAGGATGGCCTTACCTGCACCTGCCCTCTTCTCCCGTTTTTCATGGGATTTGGTTTAAAAAATGAAGATTTTATGCATGGATTTGGGGGGAGAAAGTAAGGATCCTGTCACTCTACATTTAATGGAGGTGGAAAAACAAGACAGGGGGAGGGTAGAAGAGGGGGTCTGATCCGAAAAAAAAGGGAGAGAGCATTATTGAAGGGGAGAGGGGAAAAAAGGAGAGAAAAACACAGAGAAAGGAGAAATACAAAAAAAAGAGAGAGAAGATTAGAGAGCAAAACAAGGATTTTGGGTTTGGTTTTGAGTGAAAAAAGAAAGGAATTTGGGGTGTGAAAGTTCATCACTTTGCTTCTTTTTCTTCAACGTTTTGCTGGAAGTTTTTAAAAATCTTGGTTTTAACTTCATTTTTAAGAAAAGAAAAGAGGGAACCAGAAGCTTCATTTGCAGATCAAAGAATCACAAATCTGAGGGTAAATACTGGGATCTTTGCTTCTCCTTTATTTCTTTTATTTTCCTTTGCTTTCTCTTCCTCGTTTGGTTCTACCAGTTGAGTCTGTGCTTTGTATATATTGTATATAATTCCTGTTTGATTTTATTTAACCCGTTGATCGTTTTTTTATTGTCTTCATGATTAAGTAAGCATTTTCATTGCATTGTTTTGCTTGTTTTAAGCTGATCATGTCATGTTTGTTGGTCTGTTAGTGTGCTCTGTTTGCCCCTGTTTCCTGATCGTCTGGTTCATTTCTTCCTCTGGTCTGAATCACGCCCTTTTGTGTTGCCCGTGTCGTGTTGTTGTATCCGAGTCGTGCTTTGTGCTCAGCGTTGTGATTCTTGCTTTTCCTTTGTTTTGTCCGTGTCACGTTATGCTGTCTGAGTCGTGTTCTTTCGTCCGAGTCGTGCTCTGGATCTCTCATTTTGTTCGTGCACGACTCGTGGAGGGAGAGCACTCCATCTTTGCATTTCCTTCTTTTCCCACTTTACATTTCAAGTTTCAATTTGCATTTCACCATCTTTTTGGCCAACTTTTGTCTTCTAGCCAAAACCATTCACGTGATTCATGGATTGTTTATTTAGTTTTCTTATTTTAATTTGTCACTTTACTTCAGTTTTGTTACTTTACTTATTTTCACTTATTTTCACGGATTGTTTATTTTAATTTGTTTATTTTCTTTAGTTTTGTTACTTTACTTTTTCTATTACCATATTTATTTAGCCTAATTACTATTAATATTTTACAGTAATATATTTTCAAAGGTTATTATTATCATTATTATTAATATATGTCTTCGTATTGTTGTCATTTTTCTTATTATTATTTGATTAAATTTATTAATCGCTTTAATTAGTTATTTTATTAGGCTAATTTTAGTTAATTAATTAATTTATTTAAATTATGTCAATTATTTAATTTACTTTACTAACATTTTACTTCGTTTATTTGTTGTATGGCTTAAATGCTTGTATGATTGTGCGAGTTACACGCGTGCTTGAGTAGAAGGGCCGGATAATTAAAGACCATCCAATTCAAGGGTTTGCATTTTAATAATTGTGTCTATCTTATTTATTGTATTTTTTTTATGTGTTGTATGTAAAATATATTTTTAATTATCCGCGTTATAGAAAATCACGTTTATTTTAGATAATTAATAATTTGAAATTTTTATTAATAAAATGGACCAATGTCCTATTTTAGCCAATAAAAACTCAATTTCAAATGTAGAACTAAGTTTTCTTAAAATGGGATCACTCATCCCGGTTTTTCTCAATCAATACCACAAAAATGGTTCTCCAATTTTTTAAGTTAATAAAAAGGAACCAATGTTCCTAAAATTTAATTAATAACCCGATTTATGTATGTGGTATTTTAATTCTTTTTATGTGTTTATTTATTTATTTTTATTTATTTCTTTATTCATTTGGGGGATTGTTCTGTTCCATATTTATTTCTTTATTCATTTGGGGGATTGATCTGTCCCATTTTTATTTTGTAATTTATTTATTTATCACTTTATTTATCGCTTTTCTATGTGGATGGATGCGCTTTAAATTTATTGCATAATCGTGTGAGATGAGAGGTGGAATTTTGATTTCTTAAAAACTCATTTATTAACTTAAGTCATTAATAAAAGTGAAGTTCCGGACACAATCTCTGGTTTAGACCAATAGAGGTTAGAGACCTTTCCCAGTTTCTTATAAACTGGGTGGCGACTCCAAAATACCTCAAAGGTGCCTAAAGTTGTTATGGATCTAGATCCTCCTTTCCAATGTTCTATTGAAAAGGAGGCATCCAAGATGGCTCATGATGCCCAAGATCATAAAGATGCGAACCGATCCCTCGAGTCCTAAAAGGCGAGCTTAAAGAGGGCCTTGCTGGTTCCGGCGCGCGTCACAGTGGCGACTCCACTAGGGACGATCGAAACTTCACTTCGAAAGTGACTTAAGTTAAAATTAAAATTGAGTTATTAAGAATCAAAAATTTCATTTCTATTCGAAATTGCATTACATGCATTAGAGCCTTAGAATATGCTAGTTGGCCCCCATTTTACCTCGGTGCATTCCCAAAACACGACCCTACTTTCACTCATTGTAGGGAAGTGCTCTGGATAATCACCAGCCCAAGCCTTGTACCATTTTTGGTATATCAAATGGAGACCTGATCGGTCGCTATGCTCGTGATGAGCTAGACCAGTACCATGCTTGGGTAGCCCTAAAGTAACACAACCTTTTGACCAAAGCTCATATAATGGCAATAGATGCTTCCACTAGATGAAATGTACCATAATACCGTGCTTGCTATTTGGGCCATCATATATTGGACAAAATCAATCAAATTAAATGACTTTCATCAAAGGCTTTCATGCCTCGGTGGGCCCATTTTAATTTAGTTGAATTGTTTAAATACATCATGGCCAAGCACCTATACGAATGCACATTAGGCAAGAGTTGTTATGATGTCGGTTCTTTTCACCGTGCACTATACGTGTCCAATGGATTCCCTATTAACCCTTGGATAAAGCCCACCTAGGAGAGAGATCGCACGACCCCGCGTGTGGGAGAAATAAGGTTGGAAGGATCTATCTGCTTGCATGTGGTTGTGAATGCTGCATAGCATGCTTATGCATCACGTGTCATTCATGCACATTAATAAAATAAAATTATTAAAAATAAAATAAAAGAACATACATTTCATTTTGTGTGTGTATATCCTTTTTCACATGTACATATCATCTTGCATATAATTTCTTCCATGCATCACATTGTAATTTTTCACTCATCGAGGAACATTTGCATAACACGATCATGCACTGCATTTCAATCATGCATCATTCTAACAATCTGAGCTTTTTAGCCATCATAGATTCATCTAAGTGGATTAGAGGCCCTGACGGTTGACTAATAAGAACGGACCAGCCCTTTGGATTGTTAGAATTAGTGCTCAATTGAGATTCTGAGTCACTTTCGACAACTAGCGAATCTTCCTCAATGGCAGAAGAGACAGAAACTTTGACCACTCAAGACCGTGCCAGGAGATTAGAGAATTTTGAGCGGAGAATATTGGATATGATGGGCACTATGGCCGAAAGGATTGCTCATCCCCTTGTTCCGTAAGCACCAATTTCTCCACAGCAACCTGTCGCTCCACAAGCGCCAGCAGTCCCTCCTCGAGGGCAAGTCGAACCGCCTGTAGCGGGGAGGCTCACCTCGTTGGGGTTGCTGCCTGTCCACCCGTTAATGAAAATGAGGCTGCTATGCCTGTTGAGCCAAGAAGGGCAAGGGTCCCTAATCTCGATGAAGATTTTGTGATGGAAGAGGAAGCCGAGGAGTTAGTAGCCCACCAAGCTGTGAGGGGTAGAGCACCCAAAGTGGAGGATGAGGCCCTGAGGGGAATGAGGCAGCAGATTGAGGCTATCACTCGAATATTATCAGCTGGAAAAGGGATCAACCCGAGGACATAGATTTGGCAGATAAAGAGCTGCTGTCTCAGAGGTTTAAGATGCCTGAGCTACCGAAGTTCAATGGTACTTCAAACCCGTCTGCGCACATCAAGCAATACACCCTGGTGATGAAGGGCACAGGGTTGACTAAGAGGCAAAAGGTAGAATATTTCTGCCTCAGTCTAGTGGGTCCGGCAGTAGATTAGTATCACGGGCTGGACAGGAGATCCAAAGAGGACTGGGACCTTCTGACTGATGAATTCATGAAGCAGTACGACTGCAGCACTAGAATGGAGGCCACCCTGAAGGACCTCGAACTTCTACAGCAAAAGCCTGACGAGTCATTCCACGAATACCTCACCAGGTGGAGGAACAGGGTCATGGAGATAAAGCAGAAGCCTGACACTGCTGACCAGATCAGGTTATTTATCAGAAATTCCTGTCCTTACCTGAGGGATTTGCTTAGCTTCAAGGGGCTCAGAGATTGGGAGTCACTTAAAGATATTGCTGTAGAAGCTGAGGGGGCCTACCTGGCAAAGAAAGCGAGTCAGAATAACCTTCTTGGGAAGAACTTTGGGAACCAGTCTGGATATAGATCAGGTGGGGCTGGAAGCAGTAACAGAAATGGAAAGGCAGCCGAGGTAGCAGCTACAGAGGTAGGACAGGATCAGAGGTGCTACTCTAACTTGGGCCGCTCTCTATCCTGGGTACTGGAAAGACTGATAAAAGAAGGCAAGCTGCGACCTTTGATGCCTAGGCCAACCATGAATCAGGGACAACCGGGATATAGAGATGACCAATATTGCACCTATCATCAGCACACCGGACACCTGACAGATTACTGCCGAACCCTAAGGAATAAGATCCAGGATCTCATCGATACCAAACAGATCACTGATCCCGAGAAAAGAGAGAAGAAGAAGAAGACAGGTTATAATGCCATTCCTCCACCAAATATATAATCGGGTCTGGTCCACCTAAGTGGCACATTTTGTAAGAGCAGCATGGAGATACTATGTTTTTTTTAGATGCTTTACTTATTTTAAGAACTCCTTGTGACATTTTGGTTATTTTAATATGATGAACAATTTTTTGCTTATTTGTATAGTGTTTCTAATGATTTCATTTCTTATGATTACGACATATTCATTCATTTTGACATTAACCCAATTAATACGGCTTTATTTAATCTTGGAACTTTGGGAAATCCAAATAAAATCTTGATAGCATCTGGTATAACTCCTGAGGAGAGGATAATTTTGAAAAAAAAAGAGAAAAGAAGAAAAAGAAGAAAGTAGAAATAAAAGAAAAAAAAAAAGAAGAAGAGCCTTTGCCTGGACCAGGTATGCTATGCTGAAAATTGAAAAGGACATTGTTGAGACAACGTTGCTTTCACATGTACCAACCTGACGACAAACAGAATTTTGAAAACCATTCCTTTGCATCCACAACATCTGGGTTTCATATGATGCTGCCAAATAGGATCAAATTCCGAGAGCTCCATCAGAAGTTGGACGAATAAAACTCAGTACCTTCGTGAGAAACATCCAATTCAATAGTATGACCCCTTTTCTCCCAACCATTTGAAATATGTACCCCAAAACCAATTAACTATTCGGGATCCTTATAGCCAAACTTTGAAAGACAGCTCCTTACCGTTATTCTCCTTGTTAAAAAAAAAAGCCGTTAGAGATGAAAGCCGTAACTGGCGCTCTAAGCAAAAGTTAGGCCAAAGGGCAGGGTGAAAACCTGAAAACAAGCAGTCTGTTCCATAAAAAAAATAAAATGAATAAAAGCCGCTGGATTGGGTTGGGTCCATTCCAGGCAAAAAAAATAAGGCACAGGATTATGTGAAAATCTGAAAGGACGCATTTTCCGCTTAGAAAAGCTAGTGTGAAAATCCACAAGGGACGCACTACCTTAAAATAATGACTACAGGTATCAGACGAGAGCCTCGTAATCCCCAAAGGCACAAAATTCAAAAACAATTCCAGGGGGCATATATCCCACCTCAAATTACGACCAAACCGGCTATCGCCTCCGAATCCATTTGGATGAATTCTTATCTTGCATTGCTGCATACACATGCATCTCACGTGCATGCTTACCATTTTTCCTGCATATTTGGCTTTCCAATTTTGCAGTAAGAAAGATTCGATGCGGACACCGGCAGAAATTGAGTGACGACATCATTCTAAACATCAATCAAACATCCAACCCAAGACCTCTCAGGGGGCAAGTCAACCAAAGACCTCTCAGGGGGCAGATCTCAACCCAAGACCTCTCAGGGGGCAGATTTCAACCCAAGACCTCTCAGGGGGCAAGTCAACCAAAGACCTCTCAGGGGGCAGATCTCAACCCAAGACCTCTCAGGGGGCAGATTTCAACCCAAGACCTCTCAGGGGGCAGTCAACCTAAGACCTCTCAGGGGGCATGTTCAACCAAAGACCTCTCAGGGGGTAGATCTTAACCAAAGACCTCTCAGGGGGCAGATTTTAACCCAAGACCTCTCAGGGGGCAGTTCAGGGGGCACATTCAACCAAAGACCTCTCAGGGGGCAGATCTCAACCAAAGACCTCTCAGGGGGCAGATCTCAACCAAGGACCTCTCAGGGGGCAGTTAACCAAAGACCTCTCAGGGGGCACGTTCAACCAAAGACCTCTCAGGGGGCATCACTTCAAAACCGTTTGCACGATGGCGGCACTACCATTCTACAGAAGGTTAGCACGACCACGGTAATACCACCTCAGAACGGTTTGCACGATGGCGGCACTACCATTCTACGGAAGGTTAGCACGTCCATGGTAATACCACCTCAGAACGGTTTGCACGATGACGGCACTACCACTTCAAGGAGGGTTTGCACGATCACTGTATTACCCCATCAACAAGGGACAACACGCCCACAGCTTGGCGACCACCAACATCACTCAATTTGGAAGGACAACTGCCTCAGGTACGTGTCTCTTCTCTTTTTCTTTGAGTTTTGGCTCACTTAGGCACCCAGGCACTAAGTTCCCCAAAACTGGGGGCAACTGTAGACACCGGGTCCTGAGAGACCTGTGACGCGCGCCGGATCCCCTCCTCTCTTCTTTCTTTGCTTTTCTTTCTTTCTTTCCCTTTCTTTTTCCTTTCCTTTCCTTTTTTCTTTCCTTTTCTTTTCTCCTCTTTCTTGATCTGCTGAGCCCCCTCTTGCTCTCTCTTTCTTTTCTTTTTCTTTTGTTCTTTAACCGAGAGCCCCCTTCATTTTGCTTATCATTTTCTATTTATACCCCTAAATTAGGTTAGTTTGGTTACCCTAATCAGTTCCTCCATTTTTCTATTTTTTTTAATTTCCAATTTTAATTAACTTACTTAAACTAACACATTAACTAATTAAACACTCTATTAATTAAATACTCTATATTTTTATACCTATTTCATTTAATTAATCTACTTAAATTATCACATCTAAACAATTATCATATTTTAATTATCCTAAAATATTAACTAATTAATTAATTTATCTTACAATATTAACTAATTAAATTAACCTAATCATAATTTTTGATTTATCTAATTAAAATTAACCTAATCTCATTTTTTTTTAATTTTTTAATTTTATTTATTTTTTTTGGAGGGAATTATCAAGGATCCATAAATCACTTTTTGACACTTTTATGCTGGACTCGGGACCCGGTGTCTACAGTTGCCCCCAATTTTGGAGATGTTAGCGCATAGACACCTAGGTGAGCTAAAATTCAAAGGAGAAAGACAAAGAGATGCAGAGACACTTACCTGGGACAGCCGTCTTCTGGAATTGAGTGTTGTTGCTGTGGTTGTGGAAGCGGTAGTGCCGTGATCGTGCTAGCCGTTCTGTTGAGCGGCAGTGCCGTCATCGTGCTAACCGTTGAGAGATGGTAGTGCCGTGGTCGTGCTAACCCTCCGTGGAGTGGTAGTGCCGCCATCGTGCTAACCCCTCTGAGATTTGAAATGGTATTGCCGTGGTCATGCTAACTTTCCACAGAATGGTAGTGCCGCCATCGTGCAAACCGTTGAGAGATGGTAGTTCCGTGGTCGTGCTAATCCTCCGTAGAGTAGTAGTGCCGCCATCGTGCTAACCCCTTTGAAATTTGAAATGGTATTGTCGTGGTCGTGCTAACCTTCCGCAGAATGGTAGTGCCGCCATCGTGCAAACCGTTGAGAGATGGTAGTGCCGTGCTCGTGCTAACCCTTCGTGGAGTGGTAGTGCCGCCATCGTGCTAACCCCTCTGAGATTTGAAATGGTATTGCCGTGGTCGTGCTAACCTTCCGCAGAATGGTAGTGCCGCCATCGTGCAAACTGTTAAGAGATGGTAGTGTCGTGGTTGTGCTAACCCTCCGTGGAGTGGTAGTGCCGCCATCGTGCTAAGCCCTCTGAAATTTGAAATGGTATTGCCGTGGTCGTGCTAACCTTCCGCAGAATGGTAGTGCCGCCATCGTGCAAACCGTTGAGAGATGGTAGTGCCATGGTCGTGCTAACCCTTCGTGGAGTGGTAGTGCCGCCATCGTGCTAACCCCTCTGAGATTTGAAATAGATTGCCCCCTGAGAGGTCTTTGGTTGAGATCTGCCCCCTAAGAGGTCTTTGGTTGAGATCTGCCCCCTGAGAGGTCTTTGGTTTGATTACTTGATTGATGGTTGGAATGATGTCGTCACTCGGTTTCTGCCGGTGTCCGCATCGAGTATTTTCTGTAAGACTTAGAAAGGCAAATATGCAGAAAAAATTGTAAGCATGCACGTGAGATGCGTATGTATGCAGCAATGCAGTATAAAAATTCCTCTAATTGGATTTGGAGGCGACAGCCGATTTGATTGCAATTTGCAGTAAAATCAGTGCCTTCTGGAATTGCCTTTGAATTTCATGCTCTTTGGGGATCATGTGGTTCTCGTCCTAAACCTGTAGTCATTATTTTAAGGTAGTGCATCCCTTGTAGATTTTCACACTAGCTTTTCTTGGCGGGAAATGCGTCCTTTCGGATTTTCACATAACCCTGTGCCTTATTTTTTTTTTGCCTGGAATGGACCCAACCCAATCCATCGGCTCTTTTTTTTTTAGGACAAACTGCCTGTTTCAGGTTTTCACCCTGTCTTTTGGCCTAATTTTTGCTTAGAGCGCTAATTACGGTTTTCATCTCTAACGGCCTTCTTTTATTTCTCTTTTTTTTTTGCATAGAAGCTGAAATTGTTACCAAAGATCTTTCGGGTGTGACTGTTATGTGCTTGTGCCTCAAATCACAGTTGCACAGGCTTGATTCCTGTCATGAAGCACAATTGTAGACACTGGCTTCACAATTGACAACATGATGAGTTGATTGGCGTGCTTGAATGATGAGAGCAGCAGCAGATAGACAGTAGCTTTGAGTATACAAGATGAACTACTCTTGTTACATCAATATCATTGTATAAATGCACGTATTTCAATTTGATTTCATAACACATGATCATTATTTGGCATTAATCTCAAGATACAAAACCTCATCTAATCTCGGGATGGATTTTGAAAGCATCAAACTCCTATCATCAATCAGCCTCTCTTTTTTCACGATTGAATATTTTCTCTCTGCTCTTATTTTATTCTTTGAATGCGAAATCTAGAAGTAACGTCGGAGACAAGACTTAACTCGAATGCACGAATGCACTCGTGGCTCCTCGCTTGAAGCTCAAGAAACACCATAGGCCTCTTCTTACGTACCAAACCTTTTTAGAAGGTCATCTCCGCTAATTGGATAAGACTGAACCCAGAATCAAGAGGTCTTACTTTGGTTGTAATGTCAGGCTTAGGTAGATGGCTGTCAAAGAAAGATCAGGTCGCTAGAGAAAAATAGCCGCAATATTTACTCGACTGATGGATGAACCGTTCTCAGCTCAGTTGCATATACAAAAGTATTTTTGAATTTGAGCTCGATAACATTTTAGCTCCTTGAGATTAGAAGGGCGATTAAAAGGGTAATCATTGAAACTAGTCAATTGGTTACTGTCTTGAGCTCTTTTTGTTTTTTTTCTTTTTTCTTTTTTTTTCTTTTTTTGTATTTTGTTTTTTTTTTCCTTCGGCCTTTCTTTTCTTCTTTTTTCCAATTTTTTTTTGCGAGCTCACGCCTTTTGTGCATGACTAAACCCTCTTTCCAAAGTGTAAACTCGCCCTTACCAAGGCAATTTTTGATAACCCAAAGAATTGTTCGAACATACATCCATCCTTTCTAGAGCGGCCACTCTTCTAAGGGGAGGCAAAAATCATTTTAGGCGAGGGGATAGTTTTAATGTGTGTAACAACAAAATTGGCACGCATTCAGCATACCAGCATAAAGGCTCAACGGGCTAGCAAGCGATTGCAGAATAAGGGTAGGAAATAGTCATTTAGAGAGCTATACAAAGAAAAGATTGCCTAAATCATTTTCCAGGTTCTGTCTTATCCAGAGATCGCTTTGACGGGTAATCAGAAAGGTTCTAGTGCTCTTAGTGAGTTTTCATCCAGTCTCCTAATTGCAACTAGTTTTTCTTTCTTATTTTTCTTTTCTCTTTGAATCTCTCTCTCTACAGGAGTTATATCAGATGCTATCAAAATTTTCCTTGGATTTTCCAAAGTTTCAAGATTAAATACAGTAGTATTAATTGAATTAATGTCAAAATGAATGAATGTATCATGATCATAAGAAATGAAATCATTAGAAATAATATACAAGTAAACAACAATATAATTGAAATGACCAATACTACATATGCCATTATTTGAAAAACTCGAATATAAAGACATCTCCTAGCAAAGCAAACACTGCAACTAATGTCTTTCATCTGTCATCAGCTTTTATTTCCCCTTCTTCTCTGGGCCAGCAATTTCTTTGTTGTCGATAAGATCTTGAATTCGATCCCTCAGAATTTAGCATTGATCTGTTAACTGGCCAGCGTTGGTGGAAAGCACAAAATTGATCCGTCCTATGTTCAAAGTCTTCTAGCTTCCGGGCAAGGTCTTTAGTGGTGAAATTTTCGGTCCCTTCTGCCATTGAGAATGATGTACTGGATGTTGAGAGTGGCTCAGGATCCCAATCAAGCACTAACTCCAGCAATCCAAAAGGCGAGTCTGTCCTTATTAATCGACCGTCGGGACCTCTAACCCACTTGGAAGAATCTATGATGGCTGAAAATTTAAATTGTTAGAATGATGCGTGTATGACAATATACAATGCATGATCGTGAATTGTGCAGATGGTCCTTGGTGAGTGAAAGATTAATAAATTACAATGATATGATGCAATGCATGAAAATAAATATACACATGATGGTATATGTATGTGAAAAACAATATGCAGGCAAGAGGATATATACACACAATATGAAATGTATTTTTTATTTTTTATATTTATATATTTATATATAATTTTTTTTGATTGATTTTTTTTTGACATGAATGACGTGATGTATGTGCATGTTGTGCAGCATTCACAGCCACATGCAAGCAGGTAGATCCTTCCGACCTTATTTCTCCCACACACGGGGTCGTTCGGTCTCTTTCCTAGGTGGCCTTTATCCAAGGGTTAACAGGGAACCCAATAGACGCGTATAGTGCGCGGTGAAAAACCGGCAGCGTAACAACTCTTACTTTAAAGCACATGCGCATGGATGTTTGGCCATTATATATTTAAACAATTCGATTAAATCAAGATGGGCCCACCGGGGCATGAAAGCCTTTGATGAAAACCATTTAATTTGATTGATTTTGTTCAATATATGACGGCCCAAATAGCAAGCACGATATTATGGTACATGTCACCTAGTGGAAGCTTCTAATGCCATTACATGGGCTTTGGTCATGGGTGGTATTACTTTAGAGCTACCCAAGCATGATCCCTGCCAACAGGCCTAGCTCGTCATGAGCGTAACGACCGATCGGGTCACCATTTGATATACCTTGATGGTACGAGGCTTGGGCTGGTGATTATCCTTAACACTTCCCAAAATTGAGTGAAAATAGGGTCGTGCTTCAGGAACGCACCGGGGCTAATAAAGGGACCAAACTAGCATAGTTCTAAGGCTCTAGTAGGATGTAATGCAATTTTGAGAGAAAAGCGAAATTTATAAACTAAAACTTAATTGTAAATTTTAATCAAGGTACTTTCGAATCGAAGTCTCGAGTATGTCCCCAGTGGAGTCGCCACTGTGACGCGAGCCGGATCCCCTCCTCTCTTCTTTCTTTGCTTTTCTTTCTTTCTTTCCCTTTCTTTTTCCTTTCCTTTTCTTTTTTCTTTCCTTTTCTTTTCTCCTCTTTATTAATCTGCCGAGCCCCCTCTTGCTCTCTCTTTCTTTTCTTTTTCTTTTGTTCTTCAACCGAGAGCCCCCTTCATTTTGCTTATCATTTTCTATTTATACCCCTAAATTAGGTTAGTTTGGTTACCCTAATCACTTCCTCCATTTTTCTATTTTTTTTAAATTCCAATTTTAATTAACTTACTTAAACTAAAACATTAATTAATTAAACACTCTATTAATTAAATACTCTATATTTTTATACCTATTTCATTTAATTAATCTACTTAAATTATCACATCTAATCAATTATCACATTTTAATTATCCTAAAATATTAACTAATTAATTAATTTATCTTACAATAACTAATTAAATTAACCTAATCATAATTTTTGATTTATCTAATTAAAATTAACCTAATCTCATTTTTTTTTATTTTTTAATTTTATTTATTTTTTTTGAGGGAATTATCAAGGATCCAGAAATTACTTTTTGACACTTTTATGCTGGACTCGGGACCCGGTGTCTACAACAACTCAGACCAAAGTTACCCAATGATTAAAATGATGCCTGTTTACGGGTGAATAGCATATGAAAGTGACGGTTTCCTCGAAAAAATATTTTTTCGTTTCTTTTAGTTAAAAATATTTTTCTTTTTTAAAAAATTAAAAATATATCAAAAATATTTTTGCATTTTTTTATTTAAAATATATTTGTACCCTTTATTTAAAGGTATTTTTCTATCTTAAAAAAAAAAGAAAAAAAGAAGAAAAAAAGAAGAAAAAAAATTGTTTTGGGCTTGTGGGGAGTGAGGCCCATCTCACCCATGTGAGATGGAGCCTCACGTGTGTGAGGCCCATCTCACTTTGGTGAGATGCAGCCTCACCAAGTGAGGCCCAACTCAGAAGAGAGGATGGCCTCACCTGCTCCTGCCCTCTTCTCCCATTTTTCATGGGATTTTGGTTTGAAAAATTAAGATTTTATGCATGGATTTGGGGGGAGAAAGTAAGGATCCTGTCACTCTACATTTAATGGAGGTGGAAAAACAAGACAGGGGGAGGATAGAAGAGGGGATCTGATCCGAAAAAAAGGGAGAGAGCATTATTGAAGGAGAGAGGGGAAAAAAGGAGAGAAAAACACGGAGAAAGGAGAAATACAGAAAAAAGAGAGAGAAGATTAGAGAGCAAAACAAGGATTTTGGGTTTGGTTTTGAGTGAAAAAAGAAAGGAATTTGTGGTGTGAAAGTTCATCACTTTGCTTCTTTTTCTTCAACGTTTTGCTGGAAGTTTTTAAAAATCTTGGTTTTAACTTCATTTTCAAGAAAAGAAAAGAGGGAACCAGAAGCTTCATTTGCAGATCAAAGAATCACAAATCTGAGGGTAAATACTGGGATCTTTGCTTCTCCTTTATTTCTTTTATTTTCCTTTGCTTTCTCTTCCTCGTTTGGTTTTACCAGTTGAGTCTGTGCTTTGTATATATTGTATATAATTCCTATTTGATTTTATTTAACCCGTTGATAGTTTGTTTATTGTCTTTATGATTAAGTAAGCATTTTCATTGCATTGTTTTGCTTGTTTTAAGCTGATCATGGCATGTTTGTTGGTCTGTTAGTGTGCTCTGTTTGCCCCTGTTTCCTGATCGTCTGGTTCATCTCTTCTTCTGGTCTGAATTACGCCCTTTTGTGCTGTCCGTGTCATGTTGTGCTATCCGAGTCACGCTTTGTGCTCAGCGTTGTGATTCTTGCTTTTCCTTTGTTTTGTCCGTGTCACGTTATGCTGTCCGAGTTGTGTTCCTTCGTCCGAGTCGTGCTCTGGATCTCTCATTTTGTTCGTGCACGACTCGTGTAGGGAGAGCACGAGTCGTGCTCTCCCTCTCCATCTTTGCATTTCCTTCTTTTCCCACTTTACATTTCAAGTTTCAATTTGCATTTCACCATCTTTTGGCCAACTTTTGTCTTTTAGCCAAAACCATTCACGTGATTCATGGATTGTTTATTTAGTTTTCTTATTTTAATTTGTCTCTTTACTTCAGTTTTGTTACTTTACTTATTTTCACTTATTTTCACGTATTGTTTATTTTAATTTGTTTATTTTCTTTAGTTTTGTTACTTTACTTTTTCTATTACCATATTTATTTAGCCTAATTACTATTAATATTTTATAGTAATATATTTTCAAAGGTTATTATTATCATTATTATTAATATATTTTATTAATATATGTCTTCGTATTGTTGTCATTTTTCTTATTATTATTTGATTAAATTTATTAATCGCTTTAATTAGTTATTTTATTAGGCTAATTTTAGTTAATTAATTAATTAATTTAAATTATGTCAATTATTTAGTTTACTTTACTAACATTTTACTTCGTTTATTTGTTGTATGGCTTAAATGCTTGTATGATTTTGCGAGTTACACGCGTGCTTAGGTCGAAGGGCCGGATAATTAAAGACCATCCAATTCAAGGGTTTGCATTTTAATAATTGTGTCTATCTTATTTATTGCATTTTTTTTATGTGTTGTATGTAAAATATATTTTTAATTATCCGCGTTATAGAAAATCACATTTATTTTAGATAATTAATAATTTGGGATTTTTATTAATAAAATAGACCAATGTCCTATTTTAGCCAATAAAAACTCACTTTCAAATGTAGAACTAAGTTTTCTTAAAATGGGATCACTCATCACGGTTTTTCTCAATCAATACCCCAAAAATGGTTCTCCAATTTTTTCAGTTAATAAAAAGTGTTGAGCATTTTCTATATATGCTAATTATACCGCAAGTATACGGTGTACCGCAATAGTACTTAAGATGTCGATCCCACGAGGAACGTTTTTTCACACTATTACTAATTGATTTTAATCTTGTTTACAATGATTAATTAATGGAAGAGTTGATTTTAATCTAATCTAACATGTAAACTAATTAAACCGAATTTATGAGAATCCAAGAAGATAGAAAGAATTAATGATGCTAAGTATAAAGATGAACTTTGAATTAATTGTTCTTAACTATTTTAACATTCTTATCTTGCAAGCCAAGTTGAATAAATTTCCTATTTACTTTCTCAATATAAATAGGAATGCCTAAAACATACACATATAAGTCTAATTCCAAACTTTCATTTAAGAACTAGATTATTATACATGCAAATCTTAGGAATAAAGCACAACCTATAACAACCATTTCAATATTATGATTTCTCAAACAATATCTTGATGATGAATTCCAATTAGATATAAGAATGAATTTATTTCTCAATCAAACTCAAACTTATAATGATAATAAATAATGTACTAATGAGAAATTCTACAAGTAAGAACTCTTAAATTAATATGAACAATAAAATATTTGATATTAACATTCAAGTTCAGAATTTTCATCACAAAAATACAAAGAAGAATCAAAAGATAAGAATTGAAGAAGGAGATTTCTCAACCCTTTTCAAATCACCAATTGTAGTCCTCTTCCTTGTATAATATCTTCTCTTCAACACATAAATCCACTTAAGTAAAAACTAAAGAAAACTACTCTAACTTACAGAAAAAATAATATTCAAATGTTCAATTCTTTGTTTCTATCTCTAAATTACAGTTAAAAACAGAATTTATAATGTCAGCTCATGCCCCTTCAGATGCCCTTCTACAAAGGATGTAATAGTTGGTGGAAAGATGCAACTCTTAAAGTTCAAATTTGAACTTTAGTGTCTAACGGATCCTTCTGTCGCGACCGCAACGCCTGTCGCGACCGCGACAGAACACGCCTTCATTTTTGCTCGCCCTTTCCTCGCGTGTGCCTTCTCCGCACCCTGTCGCGACCTCGCGACACCTTCCCTTGGTCGCGACAGCTTCTCTTCTCTTCTCTTTCTCTTCTTTCTCTCTTCTTCCCTTAGCGCGCTCTGTCGCGCTCGCTCCTCCTATCGCGATCGCGACAGAAGCTTTTCTGCCTTGGCTCATTTCTTCTTCTTTTCTCCATTTTCTCTATATTTTTCTCCATTTGCCTCCTACATACAAAACTTAACAAAACACATAAAACACACCTAATTCCAACAAATAAAAACACTCAAAACATTACTTATAACCACAAATTATAGTTTAATTATGAGCTATTTAAGCTCATATCAAACCCCCACACTTGAACATTTGCTTGTCCCCAAGCAAAACACTTAAACAACACAAAAACAAAATACACAATAAACACAATATTTTGGAGCTCACTTAGACACTTGACAATTATTTGAAAATACCATGCATAGACTTATCCTTCTAACACACTAGCCAAAATATGCAACCATTTAATCATTCCTATCATTCATTAAACTTTAACCTCTATGCACATTTGGAAAACCATGAAATGGCAAAACACAATGATGTTTGATCTCAAGAAATCAAATATCTTAATACATGTAGAGATTATTTCACACAAGGCATTGCCTAAGATAATTTTCACTCAACACTTATTTTTATAAACACTCAATCACTCAAGTATATATAAAGGTTAGTGTTTTCCCTCATTCCTTGATTATGCCATTACATACCATAAGCTTGTAAGTAGTAAAAATCTTCACTACTAGTATAAAGTAGTAAAGAGGATCAAAGGGTCTTAAAAGGGTTGTAATGAGGCTTGGGTTAAGGTAGGAAACTTTTGAGTTTAAGTAGCTAGTGTTGTGTAGAGAAAAGCATCAATACAACATAGGAGAATTAACCAAATCAGAATATTAACAAGCATGATACTTTTAATCTAATTCCCTTCTTAAGACTATAAATTTGCTGCTAGCTCTTAATGTATACTTACTATTTTTTTTCTTTTCTTTTCTTTCTTTTCTTTTTTTTTTCTTAGGATAGCAAGAGAATTTAGTATGGGTGCATTTTAATGCTCCGTCCCACACATAAGTAATTTTAGATGTACATCTTGCTATTCCCATTTTTTCTTTTCTTTTATTTTGTTTCTACTAGCATTTGTAACTCTAACTTTGAAAAGAAGGAAATTGCAATTGCAAATTTTTACTAACTTCATGCTTTTCAATAACAAATATATCTCCCATGCTATATCAATCCTAATCCCTCCACAATAGGGTAATTAACAAGAAATTAGGCCTTGTTTAAGCAAAAAGATTGGGTTATTAATATGTTTAAACAAGAAAAACAGGATATAGGCTCAAAGTTGGCTACCTAAAGTCAAAAGGTAAGGAATTAAAAAGAAATCCAAAAATAGTTCATTCTAAGTGCCCTTATCATATCCCGTGTACATCCCATACTAAAATGCAGTCTCGAAATTTACCACAAACAAGTTCTAGAGGATATGGCATAATAAGGCTCTCATACAAAGAAAAATTCGTGTATAAGGCTTCAAAAGCTCACATGGCTATAGTTTTAAACTATCATAGGCAATAAATTGGCAAAATAATCTTTTATTTACATGTAAAAAGATACCTAACTTAAAAAGAACCTACAACAAAGTGTTTTACTAATTCATACCCTTCACTATGTACAATAAAAAGCTAAAATAAAACAAATAATGAAAATGGTCAAAAAATTACTATCTAGGCTAATGGCCAAAAAATATAAAACCTATGCATGCTCAAATTCTCAAATAATTATCAAATACAAAGCTCCAAAACAGAATATTATTGTAAAACAACCTAAAACAACCTAAAACAATACATTCCTAAATCTAGCAATTCATGCATAACACAAGCTATACTACACATATATTACAAATATAACCATACATATATATATTTAAAACAAAATCACACACACAGAACTCCCCCCACACTTGAAGGACACAATGTCCTCATTGTATAAAAAGGAATAAACTAAACTAACATAAAAAAACACAAACAAAAACAAAACGAAGAAAAGGACAGGAGACAAACTAAAAAACTCCCGCTAGGGGAGCTTGGTGGAGTTGGAGAAAGATCCACATTCTGCTTGCAGAAAAAACTAAGGAGTTTGCGGCCCATACTCTTCTGATTTTTTAGCACCGTCCGCACATCCGATTCTAGCACATCCATGCGCGCTGCCATGCTTTGATTGGTGGCCTCAATACCATCCAATCTCTGCAAAACAGGCTCCAAATCTACAGCAGTGCCTCTATCAGTCCTCCTCTCCTCAGCATCAACATCAGCAGCCGCCTCGTCCTCACCCGAGGAGTCATGAGCATTAGCTGCTGAAGCTGATTCATGTGCCCTTGCATGAGACACACTTGGTCCAGCCAGACTTGGGTCAGCTCTACTAGTTCCACCTGCACATCTATCAACAAACCTTGGGGGCCAAGCTCCCTTGGTTAAAATATTAGCTCCGCGCAAATAGACAACATCCAACAAAGGAATTGATTCTTTTTTATCCATTGCAAAATTATTTAAATCACCCAAACACCCCAAAATAATACCCGTCACCATATGACACATCCCCACGGATTTACTACGGGCAATAGAGGCATGGTATAAACCATCTAAAATGAAATCAATGGAGTCAGGTGTTTTACGGGATTGCAATAAATCTAAAACAAACAAATCCTTTGTTTGCACCTTAGTACTTTCTACCCTCCCATGCATAGCATGACAAAGAAATTTGTGAAAAAGCATCAATGCATTGTCTTTAATTTGCCTGTTAGTGGAATTTTTATTATTAAAGCGTTCTATTCCAGAAAGTCTATTCCAAATAGGGGAGGGTTGAAATATATGAGAATCAAATCTTTTTCCATTTAGTGGGAAACCAAACCAATTATGTAAATCATTATAGGTAAAAGTATAATTCCTACCCCTATGTCTAAATTTCATGGAGTCCCTACCTTTATCCACATAATCCAAGGTGACAAAAAATTCGACTGCCCAATCTTTTCTTACAGGTAATGAGAAAGTAACAAACTTTCCCCAATTCATATATCGCAGAAAATTATTAATCTGATCATGCAAGCCCATAGTATTTAAAATTGCAAAATCAAGAGCCCACATACCCACATACGTTTTCTTAGCAAAATAAAGAAATTTTTCACCTTCATCATCAGAGAAAATGGGAAAAGGACAGTCGTACCTGTTTTGAAAAATGATGGAAGCAGGCGTTGGTTCCTCTTCCGGATTGCTGGATTCTCCCATTGGTCGCTTCCCTTTGCTTTTATCGCCTACATGTTTAGTTCTCACCATTTCAAAATCGTTTTCCAATTGAAGAACAAGATGAGAAGAAATAGAAAAAGAAAAGCAACAGATTTATAGAAGAAGAAGAAAAACGAGATTTGCGTTGGAAGTTAGAGAGAATCGTGAGAAAGATTTTGAGGGAATCGTGCGAAAATAAAGAGAAGAAAACTGAAGAGGCAAAAGAAATAAAATAAAGAGAAGTTATTAGGGTAGAAAATGAGAAGGTGGGGAATTAAATGAAGTCCAAACGGTTGGTTTGACCTAAAATTTCGAATTCCGCATTCTGTCGCGACGTCGCGACAGAAGCAAAATGAAAAATTTAAACATCGCGCTATACATCGTGTCATCGCGACAATTTATTCCCGCTCTCCATCGTGACATCGCGATCGCGACAGAAAGAAAATTGGAAAACCAAAAATTTTTTGTCGCGATAATACTCATCGTCGCGCCGTCGCGATGAAGTCTAAAATGCACTTGCCTCTTTCTGTTGCGATCGCGAAAATGTCGTGCTTGCGACAGAAAGGATTTTGAGAAATCACATTTTCTTTTCCTTCCAAAAACGTCACACAAAGGTATACAAAATAAACTTATATATTAAAAACATCTGTGGAACAAAAAGAATGACATTAATATATAAATATTACACATATAATAAATCATTTAATTAAAAAGAAAAATAAAATTTAGTAACCATCAAACCATTTTTAATGAAAGAAATGAAACCTCCCTTCCATGAAATGTTTCCTCCAAATACACTTTACATCTTTGACCATTGGCTTTAAATAACTCCCCTTTTGCATTTTTTAGCTCTAAAAACCCTTGATCAAAAACTTGAGTGACTTCAAAGCGTCCACTCCATCTAGATCTCAATTTTCCAGGAAAGAGTTTCAATCTAGAATTATACAATAAGACCTTATCCCCAATATTAAAATTTTTAATCCGTATATGTGCATCATGCCATTTTTTAGTCCTTTCTTTATATATCTTAGCATTCTCAAATGCAAGAAGTCTCAATTCATCTAGCTCATTTAATTGTAAACATCTTTTGACACTTGCATCCTTAAGATCATAATTCAGAGTTCTAATGGCCCAATATGCTTTGTGCTCTAACTCCACAGGTAAATGACACGCTTTACCATAAACCATCCTATATGGTGTCATACCAATTGGAGCTTTGAATGCAGTACGATATGCCCACAAAGCATCATCTAATTTATGTGCCCAATCCTTTCTAGAAGTAGAGACTGTTTTTTCTAATATCCACTTTAACTCCCTATTGGACACTTCCACTTGACCACTTATTTGTGGATGATATGGTGTAGCTACCCTATGATGAACTCTATATTTTTGCAATAATGAATCAAAAGAACGGTTAATGAAATGCTTACCTCCATCACTTATGATGGCTCTTGGCACTCCAAATCTTGAGAAAAGCTTCTTCAAAAACTTTATCACTACCTTTGAATCATTGGTAGGTGTGGCTTTGGCTTCAACCCATTTTGATACATAATCAACCCCAACCAAAATGTAGTTTTGACCAAAAGAAGTAGGGAAGGGACCCATGAAGTCAATCCCCCACACATCAAACACTTCAACTTCCAATATGTTATTCAAAGGCATCTCATCTCTTTTCCCAATATTTCCAGCCCTTTGACATTTATCACATTTGGCTACATACATCTTTGCATCATGAAATAAAGTTGGCCAAAAGAATCCACATTCAAGCACTCTAGATGCAGTTTTATTGGCACCATTATGACCCGAATATAATGCAGTATGACAATGCATCAAAATGTTTTGATACTCCTCCTCACTTACACAACGACGAATTATACCATCCCCACCTATCTTAAACAAGTAAGGTTCTTCCCAAAGATAATTTTTAACATCACTAAAGAATTTCTTCTTTTGTTGCCATGTCAAATTTTCAGGTACAATTCCAGCAGCAAGATAGTTAGCAAAATCAGCATACCAAGGTACATGCATATTCAAAATTGACATCAAGGCTTCATCCGGAAATGTTTCATTAATTTCAATACCATCACCTAAAGTTTGTTCATTGTTTTCTAACCTAGACAAATGGTCAGCAACAAGATTTTCACTTCCCTTTTTGTCTTTAATTACAAGGTCAAATTCTTGCAATAACAATACCCAACAAATCAACCTAGGTTTAGCATCTTTCTTTGCAAATAAATACCTCAATGCAGCATGATCAGTATAAATTATGACTTTAGATCCCAACAAGTAAAATCTAAACTTGTCACATGCATACACCACAGCTAACATTTCTTTTTCAGTTGTTGTATAATTAACTTGAGGAGGTGATAAAGTATGACTAGCATAATATATCATATGCAAATTCTTACCATGTCTTTGGACTAATACACAACCCACAGCAAGATCACTTGCATCACACATAATTTCAAATGGCAATTCCCAATTAGGAGCAGCAATAATAGGAGCACTTATAAGGGCCTTCTTCAAAGTTTCAAAAGCATGCATACATTCTTTAGAAAATTCAAAAGAAACATCCTTAACTAGCAAATTGGTTAAAGGTTTAGCAATTAAAGAAAAATCCTTTATGAATCTTCTATAAAATCCAGCATTCCAAGAAAAGATCTTACCCCCTTAAGTGTAGTGGGTGGAGGTAACTTCTCAATTAATTCAGTTTTTGCTCTATCAACCTCAATACCCCTACTTGAAATTTTGTGCCCTAAAACTATCCCTTCATCTACCATAAAATGGCATTTCTCCCAATTAAGAACTAAGTTAGTTTCTTCACACCTAGCCAATACTTTGTCTAAATTTTGTAAACAAAGCTCAAATGAATCCCCATATACAGAAAAGTCATCCATAAAGACTTCCATTATATCCTCTATCATGTCTCCAAAAATTGAAGTCATACATCTTTGAAATGTGGCTGGGGCATTACAAAGCCCAAAAAGCATTCGCCTATAAGCAAAAGTTCCATAAGGACAAGTAAATGTAGTTTTCTCTTGGTCACTAGGGTAGATAAAAATTTGGAAATACCCTGAATATCCATCAAGAAAACAGTAATGAGAATGGCCAGCAATTCTTTCAAGCATTTGGTCAATGAATGGTAAAGGAAAATGATCCTTTCTAGTGGCCAAATTAAGCTTCCTATAATCTATACACACCCTCCAACCTGTGGTGGTTCTAGTTGGGATTAAATCTCCATTCTCATTCCTTACTACTGTCATACCCCCTTTCTTCGGAACACAATGAATTGGACTCACCCAATCACTATCCGAAATGGGATAAATGATTCCAGCATCAAGCAATTTAATAACTTCCTTTTTTACTACCTCTTTCATATGAGGATTAAGCCTCCTTTGTCTATCAGCTTTTGGTTGATAGTCATCTTCCATATTTATCCTATGCATGACAACATTAGGACTAATACCCTTCAAATCAGATATTTGCCATACAATACTTTTTATCCTTTTTCTAACAACTTCTAATAATGCATGCTCTTGGTCTTTATTAAGTTTATTAGAAATAATAATAGGCAAAGTATGATTAGGTCCAAGAAAGGCGTACCTCAAATGATTAGGTAGTTCCTTTAAATCAACATTTGGAGGACTTTCAATTGAAGGTGGTAAAGGTGCTTCATTACGATAAAGAGGTTCACTTCTAAAGCTTTCTTGCTCTATCTCTTCATGAACTTCCTCTTCCATTTGGACTTCCTCTTCATCTGCATTTTCTAATACTTCCACAACACACGCATCAATGACATCTATTTTCATGCACGCATTTTCATCCATTGGGTATTTTAGTGCCTTTTCCATGTGATATTCAACACTATCATCCCCTACTCTTAAGACTAATGTGCCCTCATAGACATCAACTAAAGCCCTTCTAGTCCTCATGAAAGGTCTACCCAATATTAAGGGACATTTCTCATCATATGCAAAATCTAAAATGACAAAATCAGCGGGCAAAATAAATTTATCCACTTTTACAAGCACATCTTCAACTATTCCATAGGGTTTCTTTATAGATTGATCAGCTAATTGCAAAACCATGGAAGTAGGTTTAACATAATCTAAACCCAACTTTTTAAAGATAGAATAAGGCATGAGATTAATACTTGCCCCCAAATCACATAAGCACTTAGGAAACTCTTTATCCCCTAAGGTACATGGAATGGTGAAACTACCATTATCTTTAAGTTTTGTAGGCAAATTATTTGTAATTATAGAACTACATGCTTCAGTCAATGCAATAGTGGATATATCCTCCCAACTTCTTTTCTTAGAAAATAATTCTTTAAGAAATTTTGCATAGTTAGGAATTTGTGATATGGCCTCAATAAAATTCAAATTTATGTGCAAATGCTTCAATTTATCAATAAAAGATTGAAATTGCTTATCTTGGTTTTGTCTCTTTAGGCGTTGCGAAAACGGTGGGCAAGGTTGAAATGCCTTAGGAAGATTTCCCTTAGAAACCCCTTCTGTCGCGACCGCGACAGGCGTCGCGATCGCGACAGAAGACTCTGCTCCTGCTGTTGCGCTCGCGTCTGGTATCGCGCCTGCTGTCGCGCCTGCAACATTGGTTGGCTCCTCCTCTGTCGCGACCGCGACAGGTGTCGCGCTCGCGACAGAAGAGTCATTCTTCTTTTTATTTTCCTGAAATTCTCCATTCTTGTTAGTAATAACAAATTCATTGGTGTAAGATTTACCTGACCTCAAATTGATGGCTTTTAGATGTTCCCTTGGGTTCTCCTCCATATTACTTGGTAAAGTACCTTGTAATCTTGAAGGTAAAGCCTTCGCTAATTGCCCAATTTGTACTTCTAAGATGTGAATGGATGAGGCTTGATTCTTTGTGATTTGATCAAACTTATTTTCCAGCCTCTTTTGGTTCTCCTCTTGTGAGTTAAATTTCATATTAATCCCCTCTAAGAACCTATCCATTTTAACCTCCAAGGCCCCAAACCTATCTTGAGGTGGTTGAAAACTTACTCCTTTATTTTGATTACTACTATTCCCCCATGAAAAATTTGGATGGTTCCTCCATCCAGGGTTATATGTATTGGAAAATGGATTACCTCTTCCTTGCCCTTGGATAAAACTAACCTGCTCCTCCGTACTATTTATGCCCAAATTACATACCTCACTTGGATGTCCTTGTTGTCCACAAATATTGCATCTATTTGATTGACTACCTCCCATACCCATATTATTGAGTTTGTGAGTCAATGCTTCCACTTGAGCTTGCAATGCAACCACTGAATCTAGTGCATGAACTCCTCTCACATTAGTAGAATTTGAATCTCTACTTCTCTCGGTAGGCCACATGCAGTTGTTCATGGACATCTCCTCCAACAATTCAAACGCCGCTTCAGTAGTTTTTCTCATCAAAGATCCTCCAGCAGCAGCATCAATAGTTCCTCTTATGGTAGAATTTACTCCATTATAGAATGTTTGCATCAACAATTCTCTTGGTAAGTTATGGTGTGGACACATCCTTTGCAATTCCTTGAATCTTTCCCAAGCCTCATATAATGATTCATTATCATTTTGAACAAATGTAGTGATATCCTTTATGATTTTTGCAGTTTTGGCCAATGGAAAATATTTTCATAAAAATGCTTGGGCCAATTGATCCCAAGTAGTTATAGATCCTCTTATTAGAGAATTCAACCAAGCTTTTGCTTTATCCTTCAAAGTGAATGGAAAAAGCCTAAGCTTGATTGCATCAGCCGAAACCCCATTTATCTTAAAGGTATCACAAATCTCAAGAAAGTTTGCCAAATGAGCATTTGGATCCTCATTTGCCAAACCATAAAATTGAATACTATTTTGAATCATTTGTAATAATGAAGGCTTAATTTCAAATTGATTGGCATTTACCGTTGGTCTTACCACTCCTTGTTGAGCACCACTCAAAGCAGGTGTGGCAAAGTCCATCAATCTTGGTGAATTTTCATCAGCCATGATAATTGATCTCCTGTTTTTGTTCTTCTTTTTATTTGACTTCCGGTTACTTGACAAGAATCTTTCAATTTTCGGATTTAAAGGCTCAAGCTCTTCTAAAGAACTCCTTGTACTAGGCATGAACTTTCAAAATCCTGTAAAACCAAAAACAAAACACAAAATTAATTTAAACACACAAACAATTTAAAACAAACAAAATATTGTAATCCAAAATCATAAATCAATTTTCACAATGGCATAGAACTGTTCCCCGGCAACGGCGCCAAAAACTTGCTGAGCATTTTCTATATATGCTAATTATACCGCAAGTATACGGTGTACCGCAATAGTACTTAAGATGTCGATCCCATGAGGAACGTTTTTTCACATTATTACTAATTGATTTTAATCTTGTTTACAATGATTAATTAATGGAAGAGTTGATTTTAATCTAATCTAACATGTAAACTAATTAAATCGAATTTATGAGAATCCAAGAAGATAGAAAGAATTAATGATGCTAAGTATAAAGATGAACTTTGAATTAATTGTTCTTAACTATTTTAACATTCTTATCTTGCAAGCCAAGTTGAATAAATTTCCTACTTACTTTCTCAATATAAATAGGAATGCCTAAAACATACACATATAAGTCTAATTCCAAACTTTCATTTAAGAACTAGATTATTATACATGCAAATCTTAGGAATAAAGCACAACCTATAACAACCATTTCAATATTATGATTTCTCAAACAATATCTTGATGATGAATTCCAATTAGATATAAGAATGAATTTATTTCTCAATCAAACTCAAACTTATAATGATAATAAATAATGTACTAATGAGAAATTCTACAAGTAAGAACTCTTAAATTAATATGAACAATAAAATATTTGATATTAACATTCAAGTTCAGAATTTTCATCACAAAAATACAAAGAAGAATCAAAAGATAAGAATTGAAGAAGGAGATTTCTCAACCCTTTTCAAATCACCAATTGTAGTCCTCTTCCTTGTATAATATCTTCTCTTCAACACATAAATCCACTTAAGTAAAAACTAAATAAAACTACTCTAACTTACAGAAAAAATAATATTCAAATGTTCAATTCTTTGTTTCTATCTCTAAATTACAGTTAAAAACAGAATTTATAATGTCAGCTCATGCCCCTTTAGATGCCCTTCTACAAAGGATGTAATAGTTGGTGGAAAGATGCAACTCTTAAAGTTCAAATTTGAACTTTAGTGTCTAACGGATCCTTCTGTCGCGACCGCGACGCTTGTCGCGATCGCGACAGAACACGCCTTCATTTTTGCTCGCCCTTTCCTCGCGTGTGCCTTCTCCGCACCCTGTCGCGACCTCGCGACACCTTCCCTTGGTCGCGACAGCTTCTCTTCTCTTCTCTTTCTCTTCTTTCTCTCTTCTTCCCTTAGCGCGCTCTGTCGCGCTCACGCCTCCTATCACGATCGCGACAGAAGCTTTTCTGCCTTGGCTCATTTCTTCTTCTTTTCTCCATTTTCTCCATATTTTTCTCCATTTGCCTCTTACATACAAAACTTAACAAAACACATAAAACACACCTAATTCCAACAAATAAAAACACTCAAAACATTAATTATAACCACAAATTATAGTTTAATTATGAGCTATTTAAGCTCATATCAAAAAGGAACCAATGTTCCTAAAATTTAATGAATAACCCGATTTATGTATGTGGTATTTTAATTCTTTTTATGTGTTTATTTATTTATTTTTATTTATTTCTTTATTCATTTGGGGGATTGTTCTGTTCCATATTTATTTCTTTATTCATTTGGGGGATTGATCTGTCCCATTTTTATTTTGTAATTTATTTATTTATCACTTTATTTATCGCTTTTCTATGTGGATGGATGCGCTTTAAATTTATTGCATAATCGTGTGAGATGAGAGGTGGAATTTTGATTTCTTAAAAACTCATTTATTAACTTAAGTCATTAATAAAAGTGAAGTTTCAGACACCATCTCTGGTTTAGACCAATAGAGGTTTAGAGACCTTTCCCAGTTTCTTGTAAACTGGGTGGCGACTACAAAATACCTCAAAGGTGCCTAAAGGTGTTATGGATCTAGATCCTCCTTTCCAATGTTCTATTGAAAAGGAGGCATCCAAGATGACTCATGATGCCCAAGATTATAAAGACGCGAACCGATCCCTCGAGTCCCAAAAGGCGGGCTTAAAGAGTGTCTTGCTGGTTCCGGTGCGCGTCACAATTAGCGATAGATATTTTAGTCTCAAAATTTTTGCGACTGAATTTTAGTCGCTAATCGTCGCAGATAAAATTGCGACTAAATAGCGACACATTTTCTCTCGCAAATAGAAATAGACTATTTTAGCGACTGAATAATGTTGTCGCTATACGATTAGATTTAATTTTTAATTATTTAGTGACTAAATTTTTTAGTTGCTATTTTTCGATAAAAAAATAGAATGAAATAAACCTAAACCCCCAAATTTCTTTATCACTCAGGCTAAAAAACACAAGCTTAAAAAATGCAGAGAACCCAGAAATCCCTCATCCCCCCAACTCGTCTAGACACCCGTGATCGCCAGCAGCCTAAACGGCGATAACATCTCCGGTTGCTTCATTACAGTGAGAGGTAAGTTTATTTCAAGTAGATATGGACCTTGGATTTCAGTGTCTGATGTTTATATACTTGATCTGCTCCTGTGTAAATGTAGCTAAATTAAAATTGGTATTATTTGTTGAGGTTTCTGGCGAGATTGGAGACATGAAAGGAGGAGGAAGGAGAAGAGATGTCATTTTCTGGCATCAGAACCAAATCCTACGAAGGTAAACGCACAAAAAAGGTATGTTCCAGTTCACCACCTCTGTTTTTGATCTTCTTTGTTGTTGTTTCTCAACCTGTGATTGAATGAATATTTGGCAGTTTCTTCTTTCCTTGGCAAATAGGAAAATAAAAAAATTATACATATGTATTATATAATTTTCTATTATATAATGTTGCACATGTACACCCTCATCATATTTTTAGCGAATTGAAACTTCGTCTGTACATTAATAATGGTGAAAGTGCAAAGGGAAATAGAGTCTGGGAAAGCATGATAAAGTCTGGGAAATAATAGATATAAACTGTTACTGGATTGAACAATGACAGCTATACTTTTGTGGAAGCAATCATGAACTTTAAGAAATTATTTTTTCAATTATTCTTTGGTTTATTATAGTTTTAATCAATTAAGCTAACATGTTTAAAGAGTAATTAAAATTCATTAATATACTTTTGCACGGTTCAATCACTCCAAAGTTACAACATGTTAATTACTGTTTAAGCTACAGCCCTAGTAAATAGAAATAAGACAAGAACACATTGTCCTGAATGAATGAACTTCCCAAAAGGCGTTACAGTGGTGCCGACTACAAAATTATTTAATTTCTTGTTTTATTGCCTTTTATGAGCAGAAAGTAACAATTTAAAGTCTAATTATGCATCCAGTTCAATGAAATTGTTATTAAATCCAAAATTAATTGCATTATATATGTACAAACATTTTTTTTCCTCAAATATTCAAAACCAAGAATAGACAGATATGTAGGTGTTAAATCTGAAATTATTTTCTTCTATCTGCTATTATATTTATATGTTTTGTTGTATATTTAAATTGGCCCGCAATTGTCAGATCAAATCATTTCAATATATATTTTAAACTGTATGTATATAATGTTTGTAATATGATGTCTTCACAGTTTTACTTTTGTTGCAATGTTATGATAAGTAACTTCTTGTCTCTACTTATTACATATATCCTTCACCATTGTTAGAGATTAAAAGAGTTGATTGCTAATGCATCTATGCACTCTACATCAAATTCATGAATAAATTTATTAATATATTACATAGGTGTAAGATAATAATTGGTTCCATTTGATAACCACGTAAATGTAATTTGCGAAGAGGCCCATTTGGTTGGTCCAAATCACTGGCAAGGCCCAAGGCCCAGTAGCAAAGAGCAGCAGGCATGAGCTTGAAGGCAGCGCACACGCCCGATCGGTTGATGTGACCACAGGTCCCATCAGTCCTCTAACACAAGGCAGCGCCCATGCCCCTCACCTGCTCCCTGTCACTTCGCCGTTCACCTACTCTGGCTGCCAGTTATCATATCCCAGGCACTCAAGTGCACCTCAACTGTCTCTTATAAATAGCCCAACAAACAGTGGCACCAGGTATTGAATCTCCAAAATTTTATCTCTAAGCATTCTCTCTCTAGAAAGGTACTAACTTAAGTTTCGGAGTGCTTATGCCTGGTCCGACCGGGCATTTTCTCTTGCAGGGTTCGTTCATCTGATCGTCTCTCCCTCTTTTCAAGATAAAGACAATCTAGGCTTTATCATTTGGTGTTTCATTGAGAGCCATGTCAAACTCAAGATCTAATGAGAGCGCATCCCCTAGAGAACATGATCGCGATGGCAATAGCCGTGCCAGATCAGGGACCTCACGAAGAAGCGAGAGACCTCCCAGGTCCCTACCCAGAGCCAACCTTCTTCCTGAATTCGACGACGCCATTCTGCGGCAACCAAAAAATACCCCTATCACTGTTAAGGACATGCGTACCCTTCTTAGTGACCTCACTAAGAGCATCGTCCAAATAATCAAAAAAGGCAAGATGCCAAGAACCTCAGAAAGAGACCATGAGGACTACCTCATGGACGAAGACTTCAGACGGAGGAGAAATAAGGGGATCTCCATTAATGAGCCACAAGCTCATGACAGTCGAAGGGGCATCGTCAGGACCCCGGGAAGATATGATAAAGGGAAGGGAATGATGTCCACAAGTAGGGACTCCCCCTATTACCCCAGCAAGTCCTCCACCCCGTCCATAGGGGATGATCTATCTTTTATGTGCACACCTAATCGCAGTCACTCAAGGAGGCCGAAAAGCAATTCTATCTCCAAGGCCATGATTAGGGAAGATAAATGGTTTAAACAGAAACTCAGGCAATTTGGCTTCTCTGCTCCCAAAAAAGGCGCTTTTAAGGGAAACTCGTACAAGAACACTGCCTCCCCCTTTTGCAGAGAAATGACAGAATTCGAGCTACCTCCCAGGTGGATATCTGACTAAAGTGCAGGTCTATACCTACGATGAAAGGATAGCCTACAGAATCTTTCCCACCACCTTAGGAGGAGATGCTCTAAATTGGTTCCATGAGCTGCAACATGAATCAATTACCTCTTTCAGACAACTCAAGGAGCTATTCACCATAAAGTTTATCGTGCAGATGCGCCCACCAAAGTCGGTGAGCGACCTATGTAATCTCTATCAGAGATCCGATGAAAGTCTTTGAGAGTACATCGATAGGTTCCAAGCTACCATGTCAGAAGTGGGGAATGTCAGTGTCGAAATGGTGACTACTGCCTTAGCTGGGGGCACTACTGACCGCCCATTATTTGAATCAATAACAACAAGACCCCCAACTAGCTTTATCGATCTGATGGAGAGGGCCAGGTAGCACATCCAACTGGATGATGCCTTAAGGTCCAGCAGGGGAAGAAGGACCAATGTTATGGATCGGCTACAGCACCCAGACGGTCACTCATTCAATAAAGCTTTCGCATCCGAACGGATAGCAAGAAGCCCAGACCGAGCTATAACTTCTAAAAACCTGGGCAAGTGAAAGCAGTCCGATTAGGAAAAGGCTGAATGCTCAGACGATCGGCAGGTCAGAACCTTCACTCCGCTTAATGCCAATCCGGCCACAGTGCTAATATGGATCAAAGAAAAGCATAGCAAGGTCAACTGGGCTAGAAAGCTGTCCGAGAGGAGCAGAGTCATAAGGGACCCCGGCAAATATTGCGAGTTCCACAAAGATGTTGGTCATCTGATCGACGAGTGTACCTCACTAAAGAAGGAGATTGAAAGGCTGATACGGAGGGGTCCCTTAAAAAATTAACGGGCCCGGCTAGAGGGAAGAGTCCCTGTAGACAGCCAAAGCCTCAAAAGGATGATTCTGGCTCAGATGACGATGACGAGCACAGAAACCCGAGGAATGCTAACCCGCACAAATCGTATGCCAGGGTAATAAACATGATCACTGGAGGATCATCCTATGGAGAGAACCTTTCCAGTAAAAGGAAGGGAAAGGGTGTCTACCTCTCTTATCAGGCCGAGCAAAAGGTCCCTGTTACCATATCCTGCGAAGATGCATGACATGTAATGTTCCCACATGAGGATGCTCTCATTGTAAGAGCTCGGATTAATAATTTCAATGTTAAAAGAATCTTGGTGGACAATGGCAGTGCTGTTAAAGTGCTCACCCTTTAAGCCTACTGAGCCATGGGACTCCCGGTCTAAGAGTTATAGCCGAATGCCACCCCACTAATCGGACTCGGCAATGCCACTGTCTCAGTAGTGGGGTCTGTCGAACTCTTTGTCGAGCTTGGCCAGGAGAAAATCTCCCACGTTTGTAAGGTTACATTTATGGTGATTGATATGATTTTTGCCTACAATGCCATTTTTGGTAGGCCGCTGCTTTTTCAAATTGGAGCTGTTACAAGAATACGGTACATGGTGATGAAAATTCCCACTAGAGGGGGCGTCGCCATCCTGAGGGGCAATCAAAAGGCATCACGCGAAGCCTATGTTACCATGATAAAACAGCAGAGGGAAGCCATGGTAGTAGAGCCAGGCTTGGAGCTGTCTGAGCAGGTAGAGAGGCTAAGAATGGATCCTGCTGAAGAGGTGAAAACAAGGGCGTTATTAAAGGGCAAAAGCATCCAAGTTAGGACCAGCTTGAACGCAGAAATAGAGGATGCCATCATGCAGGTCTTGATGATCAACCAAGCATCCTTCACCTGGAAGCCAGAGGATATTCCTGGCATAGATCCAAAAGTGATCACCCACAAATTAAATGTGGACCCAACTCACCCTACGGTCAGGCAGAGGCTTCGTAGGCATGCGCCCGATCGGAGGAAGTTCATATCTGAGGAGGTTGATAGGCTACTTAAGACCAGAACAATCCGAGAGGTAGACTATCCCGAGTGGCTTGCCAATGTGGTCCTAGTGAAGAAGAAGTTGGGGAAGCTGTGGATGTGCGTGGATTTCACAAACCTCAATAAAGCATGTCCAAAAGACAGCTACCCCCTGCCAAGCATAGACCAATTAGTGGACGCCACTGCAGGTCATGCGATTTACTTCCTCCTCGATGCATACGCTGGCTACCACCAGATCTTGATGTGGCTTGCAGACCAGGAGAAGACCAGTTTTATCACAGACGACGGAACCTTTTGCTATAAGGTGATGCCGTTCGGTCTAAAAAATGCTGGTGCCACGTATCAGCATCTCATGAATAAAATTTTTAAAGACCAAATTGGGCAGAATGTGGAGGTGTATGTGGATGACATGATCGTTAAAAGCAGGAGCCTTGAGGAACATCCTGCCGATCTGGCAAAAGTTTTTTGTACATTAAACAAATTTCGGATGAAGCTTAATCCTGAAAAGTGCGTCTTCGGGGTCCCCTTAGGAAAATTTTTAGGCTTCATGGTTTTTCAGAGGGGGATTGAAGCCAATCCGTAGAAAATAAAAGCCATCCTCAAGATGCAACCCCCAAAGAGCATAAAGGATCTCCAGAAGCTGAATGGGAGAATTACTGCCCTAGGACGATTAATCTCCTCCTCGACCAAGCGATGCACTCCATTCTTCAAAAAGCTGAGGAAGAGTGAGAATTTCAATTGGGGGGAAGACTACCAGCAAGCTTTCGAAGAGTTAAAGAAATTCCTCACTAACCCACCACTGCTCAGCCGACCGATACCAGGTGAAAACTTGTACCTTTATTTGTCCACCTCTGGTGAAGCCGTCGCAGGTGTCCTGGTGAGAGAAGAAGGGACCCAACAGTTGCCCGTATACTACGTTAGTCAAGTACTCAGGGGTGCGAAATTAAAGAAAGGACCGGTCGAGTAACTCATCATTGCCCTCATGACGTGCGTGAGAAAGTTAAGATAATACTTCGAGGCGCACACGATAGTGGTCCGGTCGGGTCATCTAATTAGGAAAATTCTTCAGACCCCCGACCTGGAGGGCAAAATGGTGGGATGGGCAATCAAGTTACAGTCATGGGATGTGAGGTACGAGCCTAGGACATTAATAAAGGCTTAGGCTCTAACAGATTTTATTGCTGAGTTTGCCGGTGAAAACGTCGACAGTCAGCCCAAACGTCAAAAATGGGAAATGATTGTGGACGGTACCGCAAACGACACTCGAGGTGGCATGGGTATTGTAATAACAGGCCCCTTGGGTATTACAGTAAGGTATGCAATAAAACTTAGCTAGCTTTAAAGCTTCTAATAATGTGGCAGAGTACGAGGCGCTTCTTCAAGGATTAAGGCTGCTCCATGCCATCCGGCCGGAGTCAGTAACCATCAAAAGCGACTCTCAGCTCGTGACAAGCCAAGTCTCGGGCACCTTCGAAGCTAGAGAAACCAGCATAATCCAGTATCTGGCAAAGGTCAAGACCTCTATCAGAACACTTAAAGAATCTGGATCAGAATGGAACTTTTAGAAGGTGCCGAGAGATCAAACTTCTGAAGTCGATCGGCTGGCAAAGATGTCTGCTTCCAAACAAGGAGTAATAGAAGAAAATATTACTATCATCGACCAAACCTCCTCCTCCTTAGACGAGCCGGAAATGATGGAGATTGATCAAGGGGATGAAACCTGGATGAGCCCGATCAAGCAATACCTGTAGACAGGACAGCTGCCGGAGGACAAAATCGAAGCTCGAAACGTATCATGCAAATCCCTTAATTACTCCATAATTAATGGTGATCTGTACAAAAAAGCTTTCAGCCATCCTTGGCTCAAATGCATGACGGAAAAAGAAGGGGATTACATCCTTAGGGAAGTCCATGAAGGCATCTGTGGGGCACACGAAGCGGGCAGAGCCATAGCAAGGAAGGTACTCGAAATAGGATACTTTTGGCCTAGCATTTTCAGAGATGCTCAGGAGAAAGTAAGGAGATGCCCGCAGTGCCAGGTTCATGGAAGGGTCATAAGACAGCACGGAGCGGACCAACAGCCGATCGGGGTCACGTGGCCATTTGATCAATGGGGCCTGGACATCCTAGGACCTTTCCCCCAAGGCAAAAGGCAGATGAAGTTTCTCATTGTGGCAGTTGACCACCTCTCCAAGTGGATCGAAGCAGAGCCTCTAGCAACGATCACGGCAAAGAGGGTGAAGAACTTCGCGTGGAGGAACATCATCTGCAGGTATGGCTTACCTAACATTTTCATTACAGATAATAGCAAGCAATTCGACAGCTCCACCTTCAGAAATTTTTGCCAAGGCCTAAATATCAACCTGAGATTCACCTCAGTCACGCACCCTCAAAGCAACGGGATGATGGAGGTCTCTAATAGGACCATCCTGGAAGGGTTGACGAAGCGGCTGGGTAAGGCAAAAGGCAATTGAACTGAAGAACTGCAGAGTGTCCTGCGGTCATATAGAACTTCACCAAGGATAGGCACTCATCAAATGCCATTCTCTCTTATCTACGGCTCCAAAGCAATGATACCTGCAGAGGTCGGCCTCCCATCCTACAGATCGGTGTTCTATTCCAAACAGATGAACATCCAGGAAAGACACCGGGATCTAGACTTGGTAGAAGAAAGGAGAGAGGATTCCTACGCCAAAATTGCCGCCTACAAGCAAAGGGGCGCCAGATATCACAATACTAAGGTAAAGTCTAGAGCTTTCAATGTGGGTGACCTGGTGCTCAGAAAGGCAGACCTAGGTTCGGGAAATGCAGGAGTTGGGAAGCTAATGACAAACTGGGAAGGGCCTTATGAGGTCTCTAAAGTCTTAAGCCCGAGCACATACAAGCTCCGAATAATAGAAGGGTAAGACATCCCCAGGAGCTGGAATGTCGAAGTGCTCAAAAGTACCACTTGTAATAATATATTTGGATTCAACAAGTATTCAATCAATAAAGAAGTTCTTTCTCATCACTGTGAAAGGCATGTATGATACAACTTATATGCTAGGCTTGATGCCCATCCCAAGCCAAAAATGCGAAGGTTGGAACCCATTTCTTTGCAAGAGCAATTCATCTGTTAGGATCAATGTTATTCCCGATCCGAAAATACGGAACAACTCTAATTATTAGGATCGACGATATTCCCAATCCGAAGATATGAAAATTTAAAATCACACATCGGCTCATCCGTTAGGATCAACGATGCGGGAAGCGCCTAATTTCCACTGACTCATTGGTTAGGTTCGACGTTAATCCCGAACCAAAGACGCGAGGGTCAAGTTACAGCAAAAGTTTCTCCCAAGTTAAGTGTTGCCCAGCAATCATGGATTGTGAGGCAAAGTAAAAATGCTAACTTGATGTATGAAACTATTCATCTAATTCCAAGTCTATGCGAGGCTAAGAAGTCATACGCTGGTCTTGAAGGTTATTGATTCCAATTCAGGAAGTATTTATGATTAATCAGTCTATCAAACTAGCAAGTTATGCGATTTTAGCAAATTATTTGTGATTTTAACAAGATATCTGTGGTTTTACAAGCTATTAAAGAATGCCAACTCATAATTATGAAAGTTTGAAATTTATAGAAAAAGTTATGATTTATTGAAAAAATAGTATGCTCTACAACTTACAAGAATCAGTACAAAGATTAAAGTATACAATGGAAAGTCTAACCTAAGTTTCTATATCTACAATCTCTACGTCAGCTAGAGCCAGGACCAGATCGGGAGAAGGCTCTGTGCTCGCCTCGGCAACGGGTTGAGGAGGATCGGCAACAGGCTGAGAAGGCTCGATAGTCACTTTAGAGATCGGCTCGGCTTGCGAAGAAGCGCCAACTTCAGTTCCAGAGGTCACATCTGGCTGGGCTTCAGTCAACAAGGGGTTCTCCCCGGGTGCTCCGTCAGTTGCCTCCTCTCTAGGAGCCTTTTCCTCATCATCACTAGATGACGGATCGGGCAGAACACTAGGATCCTCCATCCAGTTAGGGAAGCGCCTCCCGGCCTCATAGATCAGCCGAGATAGCAACTTCGCTTGAGCTTCACCCAGCTGATCAAGAAGCTGCTCCTCTCGAGAGGCAAGCTCCTCTTCAAGCCTCTTCCCCCAAGCCGTCTCTTTGCTTGCCAAGGTGGTGCATAGCTGGTCACATTCCACGAGAGCTTTGCCCTTCTCCTCTTGCGCCTTGGCATTCTCAGCACCCAGAAGCTTGCATTCGGCACTCAATCTGACTGCTTCTTCTTCAAATCTTTGGCATTGAGCACTATTAGCTGTCAGGCTTGTGACCTCACCCTTCAGCCGATCTACCTCGCCTAACCGAGACTTTAGCTCCTAGGCGTGCCGAGATGCCTCCCTCCTCGCATCCACCACCTCTCCACGAAGAGCAGAGGTCTCCTTTTGTACATCCGACACCTCCAGGCGAAGGGAAGAGTTTTCTTTCTTAGCAGCGTCGCAACGTGCATCGGCCTCCTCCTTCGCCTTGATGGTATCTTCTGCCCTCGCCTTCAGGAAGCTGGCTGTGCCATACATGTGTAGGCCCCTCTTGATCAGCTAAAAAACAATAAAAACAAAAACGTCAATAAGGGAAGGCATTACCAAGAGCCAGACAACATGAAATAAATTAGCTAAAGAAACTTCATCTCCAGACTCTGCTGATTGAACATACTACACTCACAGTTGAGCTGGTTGGGATCTCCCATGACCTTGAAATCATCCTCTTGAAGGATACCCCGACAAATATAACTAGCAATCGCCTTATTACTCAGCAACCAGTCATTGCCGAAGTTCTCCCTCAGCACGTCCTTTAGGGCCATAGATCGCCTCTCAGGGGCTCCCCCTACAGCTCGCCGGGTGAACTCGCTGTGCATAGGCACCTTGCCCTTTGCTGTCACTCGGGCATTTGAGGCAGCCACCAGTGCTATAGTCATTTTCTGAGCAATCTCCCTCAGCTGTTGGATGTTGGGGGGAATGATGGTCGGCTATGCCTCAGGTGCTTCATTGGATTCGGACTCTTCATGTAAGAGCATTCGCCTGCACCGAGGCCAATCCTCACACCAGCTTGGGGGGCCGCAGGTCCAGAAATGACCAGGGCTAGACGATCAGTGGGGAAAACAGCAACCGGGATGGCAGGGTAAGGAACGTCCCCTGGAGCCCGCAAGGCATGCACTTTCGAAGCGGGCAGGATTTTCCTCTTCTTCCTCTGCTCCTTCGCACCCTGCTCGGCGTCTCTTTTGGCCTTAGCCCGAGTAGCAAGCTTGTTAGTCATGTCATCCCCTCCAGCCATTTCAACTGCATCACAAAAGCAAACAAGATAAGTATTCTTTTTGAAAGGCCAATAGGCAGTGCATATGCAATGTGCAAATGTCAACTCATGTTGTTCTCTCTCCTACAATTCTAATGCTCACATTCTGCATTTTCGACAGCTTTAGTGCTAGAAGAACCGAACAACGTGGCCAGGAGAAAGCTGGACTTGTAGGGTTCTCCTTGTGTTGCCACGACATCCATCAACTTCTTGATGTCGGCCTCACATATGGGCTGACCAGCAGCTAGGTCCTTCAAGATGGTGGCTCCACCCGATCGGGTAAGACACACACCAAAACCACCGATCATCCCCACCAAGAAGTACCTCTCCTTATACCCTTTCATTGAGGTAGGGATATGCACAAGTTTCCTCTTCGGTCGGCTAGTGAAGAAATACTCTGTCCCATCGCTCCGACCCGATATGTAAAAGAATTGGGTGAAGAGGTCTAGAGTCGGAGCCACCCCCACTATTTTGCAGAGAATCTTGAAGCAGGCCACCGACCTCCACCCATTCGGATGCAATTAATTTGGGGCAATCCCATAACCTTCTAGTATCGCCATCTCAAAGGCGCCAAGCGAGAGCCTCAGTCCTGCATCCAGGCTCCAAAGGTGGCACGCGAACCACTCGTTCTCCTAATGACCGAAAGGCCCATCCATCACCAACATAGAATTAGGGCAGGCCATCATGAAGACGTCATCGGAAAGGCCATATTTAGAGGGGATTTCAGCCACCTTGCTAGGGCTCAACCTGGAGCAACGTTCAACTGCCGGCCTATCCCTGTACTCCTCCATAAAGCTTCTATCTATTGACCAACCATTGCTGGAGGCCATTCTCAACACAGTAACCCTAATTTTTAAATGGGGTGAAGTGAGTTGAATGCAAGGTGCAATAGAAAGAACAGAGGAAAAATCAAAGGCATAAGAGAAAGGATTACTTACGTGATTGAAGGTGCTTTTAAAAATTTCAAAGAATGGAAAGCAAGAATCATCGAAGTATAGAAGAGGCGAGAAGAAAATTTGGTAGAGTTTCTTTAGGGATTGCAGTAAAGTGAGGAAAAAATGTGAAGAATCCACCTATTTATAAGCAAAACTTCTGGGACACGCCAACCGTTTCACCACAGAAAGCATGCCACGTGTCCTGAATACATTATTGCTGTACGAAGAATGAAGCGCCACCCTCGGAGCGTGCGCATCATTAAATGAAGACAGTTGTACGAACAAATGCGCCTCTTCAGAAAAGTGCCACGCAAAATTCAAAATCCAACGGATGTTTCCCAAGCGGATCGACTCAGAGTGAGCATTCCTCAAACGAAGCAGATCAAGGCAAATCCATGCCCAATCAGACCAGTTTGAGGGGGGACAAGTGATAACCACGTAAATGTAATTTATGAAGAGGCCCATTTGGTTGGCCAAATTCACTAGCAAGGCCCAAGGCCCAGTAGCAAAGAGCAGCAGGCGTGAGCTTGAAGGCAGCGCACACGCCCGATCGGTTGATATGACCACAGGTCCCATCAGTCATCTGATACAAGGCAACGCCCATGTCCCTCACCTACTCCCTGTCACTTCGCCGTTCACCTACTCTGGCTGCCAATTATTATATCCCAGGCACTCAAGTGCACCTCAACTATCTCTTATAAATAGCCCAATAAACAGTGGCACCAGGTATTGAATCTTCAAAATTCTATCTCTAAGCATTCTCTCTCTAGAAAGCTACTAACTTAAGCTTCGGAGTGCTTACGCCTGGTTCGACCGGACATTTTCTCTTACAGGGCTCATTCATCCGGTCGGCTCTCTCTCTTTTCAAGATAAAGATAATCCAGGCTTTATCACCATTGTTAAATGCTTTTTAAACATATATATTTGATTATTAATTCATATTAATGGACGTCCTCACTTGACCTATCCTCTATCTATTTATTTGAAAACTATATTTTAGGAATATTGGTGCGTAAACTCTATTGCTGATTTTGTAGCTCATTTTGTAAGAGTCCATAACTCTACAGCACCCTGATTGCTTGCTAACTCTCTTTATTATCGTGAGCTCATTGTCGTCCGTACTCTCTTTTTACGGAGTAATGAATTTAATTTTGCAAAATAAATAAATAAATTAAGTATGACAGCAAATATAACGTAAGATTTTTATCTAATTTAATAACTAAAATTCCAAAATGCTTAATTTGATAGGCCAAGCTTAGTAATAAACTATTCTTTGTCCTTTGTTGCAATCATTTTGATTTCTATGGAGAGCAGTCTAGCTAGGAATACTGAAACTTTTTAGCCTGCAAATTCTCAGACCTCATCTTCCTTGTGTTTTGAACCTAAACTCATCCTTTGAACTGATTGCAAATTTCAATAACTTGTAAGGGCAAGATAAAATATATTTAGGTTTTGGTAACCAAGAAGGTAAATTAATGTCTTACATGAAAATTATGATTAATTTAGTTCATAAATCAATAAATCAATAATTTATTTCATAAATAAATCAATATTTTTGTAATTTGTATTACTATTTCAATAGATCTATATTTTATAGACAAGTTATTTTTGTGTTCATAAGTATGCTCTGTACTTGCGGCTTATGCTGATCTGGTACATCAGAAATATTGTCTGCATATTTTAAACAATCTTGAAGGTATATCAGCTGAAACAGCTTTAGCCCTTAAACGGATATAGCTTTGCTATCCCGGTTGATCTACTGCCAGTATCTTCTTGGTTACGATCTTTCTAAATTATTTTGCATTGCATCTGCAAAATTTGAATATATACACATATAGACGAGTAGTAGCCCACGCGAGTAATTTTAAATGCACATAATTTCAATTAGTGACAAAATTAGCCTATTTATTTATTTATTTATTTTTCTTTTCTTTTTCTTGCCAATTGCAAGTAGATACTTGCCTGTATTGATTTAATTTATTAATTTTATATTGTTAATGAATTTGTTACTGAATTTTGATACGAAAATGTATAGTTTAGAGAAATACTAACAATTCTCCTATTATATTATAATAAAGGTAATTTCTTCCTTATAATGATATTTTGGTATTTAAGTTTCAAATCTTGCTTAATTTTACCTAATGAGAATAGCGACTGCTACTAGGCTATGTTCCTCTGAATAATGGGGATACTAATCTTTTGTTTTTTTTTCTTCTTATTTTGTTAAAATCGAAATATTTAGGTTAAATGGAATCCTTTGATCTTAGTTGGATGTATAATCGACGGGATTCAAGTGGAAGGACTAATTCCTCATTCGTATATGGTGTAGAGAATTTTGTTAAATTCGCCACTTCTCATCCTGAATAAATGAGTGGTGATCTTATTAAGTGTCCATGCAAAAATTGTGAGAACTGAAAGTTCCATGATGTGGAAACTGTTATGAATCACCTCTTCCGTAAGGGATTTGTTCAGGATTATTTCATTTGGAATTGCCATGGGGAGACACACATTACCACTAACGAGCCGAATTGGAATCCAATAATCAATGAATCAGTGGATGGTGTAGAGGTTGGAAATCCATATCAGCAAATGGTACTTGATGCAGCCGGGCCTAATTTTTTTCCTGACACCCATTGCAATAATTTATTCTAAAAGATCAAACTGCTTATAATCATGAACAAGGCGCTATGTCAAATCCTAATGAACCCGGGCTATCAAATTGGGGTGCCAATTCTATGGATGAGCCACCAAATCCACAATGTCAAGAATTTTATGATCTTCTTGAATCTGGTAATGCAAAGTTGTATCCTGGTTGTGATAACCATTCACAGCTTTTCAGTAGTTGCAAGGATGTTGTATGCCAAATTCAAATTTAATCTACCGGAGAGATTTTATGATGCAAACATCCAACTGTTTAAGGAAGCTTTGCCTGAAGGTAACATATTGCCAGATAATTTTACCAAACTAAAAAACTTGTTAGAAGCTTAAGATTGCCAGTTCAGAAAATTGATTGTTGTAATGAGGGATACATGTTGTATTGGTGTAACGATGAAAACTTGACACATTGTAAGTTTTGTAATCACCCAAGATTCAAAATGCATGTCGGGTCTCATATGCATAGACAGAAATCATATAAAAGGATGTATTACTTTCCACTAATACCTAGACTTCAACGATTGTATCAATCAAAAGCGACAGCTATACATATGAGATGGCATCATAATCATGTCCAAGATGTTGGGGTTATGCAGCATCCTTCTGACTCTCTAGCTTGGAAACATTTCAATGAAACTCATCCTTCATTTGCTGTTGAGATAAGAAATGTAAGATTGGGGTTATGCACAGATGGTTTTCAGCCATTCAAACAATATGGGAGGAAATACTCGTCATGGCCTGTAATTGTCACGCCTTACAACCTGCAACCTTGGATGTGTATGAAAGAAGCTTATATGTTTCTAACTGTTATTGTACCTAGCCCTAAGAATCCAAAATAAAAAATTGATGTCTTCCTACAACCCTTGATTCATGACTTGAACAAATTGTGGAATATTGGGGTGCCAACATATGATGTGTCATCTAAGCAAAACTTCATGATGCGAGCCGCACTTATGTGGATAATCAATGACTTTCTCGCATATTCCATGATGTCAGGTTGGAGTATATATGGGAAATATGCATGCCCTTATTGCATGGAACATACACAATTATTTAGACTTGAGAGTGGTGGTAAACAAACATGGTTTGACAATCATAGGAAATTTCTTCCTCCTGATCACCCATTTAGGAGAAACAGAAGGAACTTTAGAATCGGGCATATTGAAACAATGCCACCGCCACCAATAAGAGATGGGGAACAAATTCTGCAAAAAATTGATCAGTGGGGTCTAGTCAAAGTAACTGAGCTTGATGCAGACGAGATTAATGGGTTCATTTGTCAGTCTTGTGGTTGGAGAAATGAAGCATATTGTGGGATTTGCCTTATTGGAAAAAACACATGGTTTGCCATAATCTTGATGTCATGCATATTGAGAAAAATGTGTTCGACAATGTGATTAACACAGTTTTAAATGTTGAAGGAAAAACCAAAGATAATGCAAAAACATGTTCATATTTAGAGAAATATTATTGCCGGCCGGAGTTGGCAATGAATCCAATCAGTGGCAAATATCCAAAAGCATGTTATACATTGGATAAAGAATCGAAAAAAGAATTGTTTGAGTGGTTGACAGAACTTAAGTTTCCAGATGGATATGTTTTAAACTTGGGTAGTTTTGTTGACATGTTGAAGCTCAAATTATATGACATGAAAAGCCACAATTGCCATATATTTATGCAGCGATTGATTCCTGTTGCCTTCCGTGAGTTACTCCCTCCAAATGTGTGGCAGGTATTTATGGAGCTAAGCTTATTTTTTAAGGATTTGTCATCCAGTACTCTCCGTGTCAATGACATCGAGGCATTGGAATCAAACATCCCAGAAATTATGTGTAAGCTGGAAAAGATATTTCCTCCATCTTTCTTTGACTTAATGGAGCACATAATGATACACTTACCATATGAAGCAAGGGTTGCCGGCCCAGTGCAATATCGATGGATGTATCTATTTGAGAGGTAAATATTAATATAACAATGCACATTATGCAGTGTCAAATTTTATGTACGAAGTCATGTTTAAATTAATTATTTATATTCATCATATGCAGGTTCCTTTGAACACTAAAGAAAAGATTGGTAACAAATCAACTGTTGAGGCATCTATTTGCAATGCGTACTTACTCTCAGAATCATCTAATTTTTTTCTCGCATTACTTTGAACCTCAGGTCAGTACTAGACAACGACGTCCACCTCATAATGATGATGGAGATTGTCGGGAAAACATTAGTGAAAATTTAACAATTTTCACTTACCTAGGCTGAACATGCTCAGAAATTCGTGACAGAGCATTAACATCAGAGGAGTACTAGGCAGCGTATACATATATTCTACTAAATTGCGAGGAGGTTTCTCCATTCTTGAGGTATAGAATACTTATATAAAATATTAAGTTGAGATATATGCAAGGATTTCCCCAAAATGATTAACCTTTTTTTTTTTAACTGCGTTGTAATGAAGATTATATTGTAATAACTTACGTGAGAAGCATCTTGATCTTACACCAAGTCAAATTGAAGCAAATATTGACACCTACTTCGCAGACTGGTTCGAATTATATGTAATGCCATCATAATTTCCATTTATAACACATAAATATCATTTTACATTAGATTGATGATAACAATTCGCGTGTTTTCTTTTTTGAAATAAGGTTCGTTATAATGGAATTGACAATGAATACCTCTGTAGTTTGTCACAAAGACCATTATGGAGAGTGAAGTGTTACTCTATCTACTTTGTCAATGAATACAAATTTCACACAAAAAGTCATGCTTCTGGGAGACGGTCAATGAACAGTGGAGTTTGTGTAAAAGGGTCCAATTCATGTGATAATATTGGTGATTACTATGGGTAGATTGAGGAGATTATAGAGTTAGAGTACCCTTCATTACCAATAAAACGGACAGTATTATTCAAGTGTCATTAGTTTGATCCCACTATAGACATTGGTCTTAAGATACATAACCAATATAGAATGGTTAATGTGAACCAGCATTATCGTTTTAACAAATATGAGCCATTTATCCTAGCAATGCAAGCAATTCAAGTGTATTATGCAAGATATCCTACTTGGAGATTAGATAGATCTAACTGGTTAGCTGTGTTTTCAGTAAAACCAAGGGACTTTATTGTGACATCAGATGTTAGAGATGATACTGCTAATACAAATTCTAATGCATTCCAAGTTGATGAAGTTACAGTGCATGATATAACAATTGATGCTGGTAATGAAAATGATATTGACTTGTGTAACCCTTCGGGAGTGGTTATTGAACTTGATAACATTGATGAAGTGGTTCGAGAACTTGAAGTGGACGAGGATGAAGAAGAATTTTCTGATTATGATAGCAATGAGGGTAATGATGAGGAATTTTAAAATTCGTCAGATAGTTACTAATTGATTAAATATAATATTTAGAGTATCATGTGTTAACTTGTTAAACTTTTTTATTATATTTATTAGTTGTGAAAAAAGATTGATATGCTTCTGAAATTATAAGTTATATATGCTAAACACATACATGTATAGTTTACCATTGTGTAGGTATGGGTCGTGATAGAGGACGAGGATTTATAGGTCAAGGTCGTCGGGGAGGACGATCTGGAGGGGATTTAATAACTCCACCTTTTGGAGATATGCCAAATATATCGGGAGACCCTACATCCGAGAATGCACCTTCGCCTCCTGTGACATTTACGCCATCTGCATTAACTCCTAGTCCGCATACAACCAATAGCAGTATATCGACTACATGTGAAGTGTCAAGTGAAAATATTAGTCGATTGCACATTACAGTGAACCAAAAGGGCATGTGAGTATTCACCCATACAAATTGTGATTAAGTGATAATAACATGTTTAACCACATTGCTTTTATAATATATACTTTACAGGCTGGAACCTTCCTCACAATGCTCTAGAATTATAACTAGCAGCTCCCACCAGCGGATAGACATTAATGGAGTTAGTTGGAAGGAGGTTTCTAGAGAAATCAAGGAGTTTTATTTGGGAGAATTCAAGGTACATCTATATATTTATTTGAATATTAATGAAACTTTCTCATTACAAATTTTAATATTCAAATTAATTGGATTATTCTATGATTATATTTACTAATGAATCTCTTGTAATATATATACAGAAAAAGGTGCCACTAGGATGCTAATGTAAATGGTATTGTTAGGACAGGTTGGGAAACAAAGGCTGCTCAGAGGTATAAAGATTATGTGTATCACATAAAGATCGCTAAGCAAAAGCCGAGGGACTTTCCAGAATCTGCATGGGTTAGGTGGAATGAGATTTTTAATCTTCCTCCACGCATTCAGGTTTCTACTCAGAAAAAGATCAATCATTATGGAAGGTCTGAAGATAAGGCTCTTGGATTATACACCGGTGGTACCATTTCTATTGGTGAGCATATCTCACGATTGGTAAGTACTTTAATTATAAGAGAAATTATACTTTTATATTAGTGAATTTCAATTATCATAATGTTTGCCAATTGATTTGTTCAATTCAATACTATTGAAACAGTTAGCTTTTTTAATTTGGATTATATAGAAACAATCAAAAATTGAGTTTGATAGACATGCGAATTATTTGACAATATATTGATTGATACAAGTAAAATTGGAGAATGGGAAAATTGTGTTGGAGTTTGTTGAGGAGATTGGAGTAGATTTGTGCTTTTAAGAAGTGTAAAATGAATTTTTATTTACAGGAGGATGTCAATAATATAGGGGAGGTTATGCCAAAATTTTTATTGATTTTTACATATTTTTCACTTCATACATTACAGTGAAATAGCATAAAAACGAAAAATAATGCAAGTGCATGTTTTAATAATACAGGAAAAAAATTTATCTTTGTAACTCATCTTCTTTTTTTTTTCAATAACTACTTTCTAATGCACATGATAGGAGAAGGAGTTGGGCCGGCCACCTACAATTCCCGAGGCCTATCTGTACACACATACTGTAAATCATGATGGGAAGACTTATGTGGTGGATCGTAGCAGGGAGGTGCATGTAAGTCAGATGTACTTTATTTGTTAATATTTTCAGTTATTCAAATGTTAAATTGTTGTAAAATATGTGTTGTTCTTATATTTACATTTATTAAAAATTGTTGTCATTTTACAGGAGAGGTATGAGCAACTCCGATCTGAAAGATCACAAGATGAGTCATCCGTCGATGAGTCGGAGTTGTTTATCGAGGCCGCACGATGCAATAAAAGGAAAACAATTTACGGTTTTGGCTCATATGTGCCTCCTGGTATTTATCCATCCGGACCATCATATGCTGTTGGTACAAGCACTGCCTCTCATTCTGGTGGTACCTGCTTGACAAAGGAAGATATCAAGGAGATTGTCGCACGGACTATTCGTTTGTTGCTTCCTCACTTGGCCCCTCAGCCACTAGCCACTCAGCCCAATACCACTACTACATCACCTGCACCACATGATGATGTCGGCCCTTCAAGTTCACACAGTCCTGAACCGCCTAATGATTCTCATTATGGTAGTGGCGGCGTTACTTAAACATGACTCTACATATCTTTTTTTGTATGATATTATTATTAGTATAATTTATTATTTAGGAAGATATTATGTGGCAGGATAAATTTATTATTATTATTTACTTTTCGCGTACTTTTAATTAGATATACACTATGTACGTACGAATATTAATTATATATGTTTTGAATTATATATTTATAAATGTGATTATAATTTATATTTATATTCATATGAATGTTTAAATTCATATTAATTTATTTTATTATATAATGATATGAAAATTAAAAAAAATTAAAATTCATAAAATTAGGGACGGATTTGCGACAAAAAAATCCGTCACTAAACCTAAAATATATAACACGTATTATCAGCGACGGACAAAAATTAGTCGCTAATATTTAGCGAATGAATTATTTTGGCGACTATCTGTCGCAAATTTACTTAACCAATAGCGACTATATTTAGCGACTAAAATAACAGTCGCTAATTAATTTTGGCGACTAAATTTATTTGTTTATTAGCGACTAACACTTATAATTTTTGTGACTAAATTTAGTTGCTAAAAATAGTGACTGTTTTTTGATTTAGTCGCTAAAATTCTTGCGACAGCTATATTTGCGACAGTTCGTCGTCCTGTCGCTATAGGTAATTAGCGACTAAATTCTTCACATTAGCGACGGAATTTTTCGTCGCTAATTTCTCTTTTTTTATGGTGTATAGTTTCATTATGCAAAAAGAAGACAACTCCTTATTAATGGTTTGTGGCGATGGCATTCTTTAATTGAGCATATCTTTGTTGCATAATGAGAGTTGTGACTCGTGTACATAATTGGTATCAGGATCTTGTGACATAAACTAGTCTATATTTTGAAATCATAAGAAGAGAATGAGAATCTATTTACCATGAAAAACACCAAGCTTTCAATGCTATGTGATTGTAAATGTTCTCCCTCTACTTCCAATATCGTCACCTTTGGCCCTTCCACCCTTGAAAAGACTAATTATCTTTATGAGTTTGAATACCTACCTGAAGATCAAAATATTGAAGAACATATGCTCCTCTTTTGAATCCTTATGATGCCTTTAAAAAACCACACTCTTCATTGACCAGAAATATTCGAACCCTGATCACACTACAAGAAAATGTGAAAATAGCAATGGACAAATAGTAACTGAATTTATACTGTTGCTAATTTAGCAACAGAATTGATTTTCAGTTGCTAAATAGCAACGAAAATTTGTTTCCGTTGCTAAAATTGGTTAAACTTTGTATATTTAGCAACGAAAATATATATTTGGTTATCTTCCGTCACTAAAAGTGGAGGAAATTTTTAGCGCCAAAATTTAGCAACGGAATCACTATACCGTTGCTAAATAAGGCACCAATAGATTGTGAAAAAATTTTGGAACGACAAATAGCAAAGGAAATTTTTTACAGTTGCTAATTTAGCAACGAAATATTGTTTCTTTTGCTAAATAACAAGCGTTAAAAAAATTGGGTTCTAAAATAGCAATCGAATATATATTCGGTTACAATTTTAGCATTGGAATACTTTTTCTATTGCTGAAATTGCAAGACGGAATTTTATTCCGTTGGTATTTTTGGTCCCAAGGATACTGTATAATTTTAGAATAAAAATACCAACGGAATCTAATTGTCGTTGCTATTTAAAAAAATAGGGTTCTGAAATAGCAACCGAAATTATTCGGTTGCAAGTTTAGCAAAGGAAAAAAAAAATCCGTTGGTATTAAATATTTGGGACCAAAAATACCAATGGAATAAGTATTATGTTGCTAAAGTTGTAGCCGAATAATTTTCGGTTGCTATTTTAGCAACGGGATATAGATTCGGTTGGTATTTTTGGTCCTAAGGACATTGTATTATTTTGGGATAAAATACCAACGGAATTATTTTTCGTTGCTATTTAAAAAATGGGTTCTAATAGAGCAACCAAAAATTATGTGGTTGCAATTTTAGCAATGGAAAAAAATATCCGTTGGTATTAAATATTTGGGACCAAAAATACCAACGGAATAAGAATTCCGTTGCTAAAGTTGCAAGCAAATAATTTTTGGTTGCTATTATAGCAACGGGATATGGATTCAGTTGGTATATTTGGTCCCAAGGACACTGTATTATTTTGGGATAAAAATACCAACGGAATTATTTTCCGTTGGTATTTAAAAAAATGGGTTCAAAAATAGCAACCGAAAATTATGCAGTTTCAATTTTAGCAACGGAATTATATTCCGTTGGTATAAAAAGTTTGGGACCAAAAATACTAATGGAATTGTGTTTCGGTTGCTAAAGTTGCAACCGAATTATATTCCGTTGGTATTTTTGGTCCCAAGTTACTGTATAATTTTGAGATAAAAATACCAACGGATTTATTTTTTCGTTGGTAAAATAGCAACCGAAATTGTTTTCGTTGGTATTTTTCAATTTGTCCTTGGTATAAATGACTAAATTCTGTAAAATGCCTGCTCTTTGAGTTTATCCCCTCACCCACTCGTCGCTAATCACCACCGGAAGCCACCCCACTAACCCTACCTTCATCTTCCTTCCTTCTTCACTCTCTGTTCTCCTCTTCATCGTTTTGTTTAACTTTCATATTTTTATTTTGTTAAAAAATTCTTAAAACCCCCAAATCCCTAATTTTCTATTCCCGCTCGGCATCCCTTTCACGCAGGTCTGCTCTCTTCCCATTTGATAGATCCATCCTATTCTCTTTGTCTGGCTCCTCTCTCGCTTCCTTAGTTCTTGAAGTAACCTCTCACCCTTCCCTCTTCTATTTCTCTGAGATTCTTTCTCTTCCCAATCTGCTCCAGGTTTCATGCTTTTTTGAAAGAATCGATTATACTTTATTGTTGGTAGTTGATTGTATTTGAATGTCTAATTGAGAAATTAACTTGATGCAGCTTGAAGGGATCGATAATTCTTTTCTGTTTTCTTTTTGGTTTACATTCTAGGTAATTCTCAAAATTTTATTTTTTCTCACCTTTGATTTTTTTTTATTATTCCCTTTAAAATTAAATTACAAGTCTACACTATATATTAGAATTGCTGCCTATTTTTTGGGTTATATATTGTCTTTGTTCTATTGGGTCATCACCATTTACATAGCAACTCTCTTCGTTGAAGAGTGAAACACCCTTAGCTACTGCTGAGAGAAGGGAGAAGCCAATAGAGGTATGATCTATGGATGCTCTCTTTAATAAATGAATAGAAAATTTGGTATGGGTATACTGATATCTTTTTATTTGTTTACATTCATCCATTTTCTACAGGTTTAGGTTGGGAGGGATTTTTAAGGTAATAAGTTCATCCTATTTTATTTGTAACTCTTGCTTGAATTTCTTGGTAACTCACTTATGGTTTTGTTTATGTATATTTTCTATTTGGTTTGGATTTGTTTCAAAACATATTTGCTGTTAATTTTCCACTGTAGGATTGCTTCTGTGTTATAGGCTTAGCTAGTTTCTGCTGTTAACTTCACACTTTAGAGCTCTTAACTTTTACTAGTTTCTGGAGCTTTTTAAGCACTTATGCTGCTTCTTTTTTCATAGGCTTAACTAGTTTCTTTATATTGCTTATGTTGTTTCTATAATCTCTATTTATGACCTTGTTTTCTATCTTTCAATATGTTGGAATTTTAAACAGTGGCTTCAACTTCTATATATTTACACCTGTTGTTACAATTATACACATATATTTTTAATTAAATTGCTCAGTATCAGATTTTTTCCTGTTCTGCTTTTATGGTTTACTTGATGTCCGTTAGATATTGTATATTACCAATCAGGAGTTTTATTATAGGAATTCTTTTAAATTTGAAGAAATTTCTGGTGTAAGCAAAATTTGATTATATTTTTCATTTTAGCAGTCCCAAAGGAATTGGTCAATTGCATCAAGTGGTACTAGCATGTTCCCTATATAAGTGCTTTGGTAAAGGTTAATTGCATATACTACTTACTATTCTATATGTGCATGATATTTGTTTACGGCTTGACGTTACAGTAGAAAGTTGAAAGTTGAAACTTCAAGTTTTGGCTTCAAGTAATCCATCTTATTTTTTTCTGCTTCATTTGTTGCTTCTTGAATTGCAAAATTTTTTTCTGCTTCATTTGTTGCTTCTTGAATTGCAAAATAATATAATGTAGTTTCCTTTACTTAAAAAATTAGCACTAAGCTTACTAAATTTATCTAAAGAGTGAAATTGCAAAATCGGAACTTAATAATAGATGCATATCTATTTGTATTGCATTAATCACTCTGGCTTGCATTTTGCTTGTGCCACTGTTGTATCAAGGTATATAGGCTGAAACAATTCGACCTGCGGGCTACTGGTTTCTAAAGGATAACTCGGCTATCATGGTTGAGTGCCACATACCTTAATGCAACTTAATTTTATGCCATGCTTTAACATTTTAGATCAATACATTGCATGTCATTGATTGGTTCAAAGTGGATTGGGATGTTTTTAGAGCTCTATTTCACTGGCTGGTTTCTTAGCTTTTTTGGCTCCCAGCTTTCTTTCTAATAAAATTTCAGCCTATATAATTGTATATTTGGGTTATTTGCTGAAAATTCTGACTTGTTTTTTAAAGTTCTGAAATTTATTACAAAATCAATGAAACAAAAATTACAGATTACAATAGTAGCAACAAAGAAGAGGAATCTCACTGGTATGGCATCAAAATAATCTTTTTATTTTAATAACCTACTATTATTTTAGTTATGTGGTTTGCTGATGGAATCTTGGAGGAATATGAATTTTAATTGTGTAAGTTTTTTTTATTTTTATATTCTTTACAGTCTTCACAGAGCAATACTTTCTTTATCTTGAACTGGTTAAAAATAGAATTAGACAATCATGAACCTATTGATTATGAGTGTTTTCATCTGGTTGTTAAATATGATTATTAAGCATGATTTGAATTCAGTTGCCATGTGAGCTTTCAAATTGGGTCAGTGCATGATTCTCGCACAATATTGCATTCTTGCTTGATTTGGGAACTATTGCAAGTAGGTAGCATTAAATTTTTGATTAATTTTGTTAGGACTGTCGTGTGAGGAATTTGCAATGTTCAACCAAACCTCATTTCATAGGTTGCCAATGCATTTTCATATACATTCATGTCAGCACTTATGCCAAGATGCATATCTGTTTGTATTGCAGTAATCAATCTGGCTTGCATTTTGTTTGTGTCATTGTTGTACCAAGGTATATAGGCTGAAACGATTTAACCTACGGGCTACTGGTTTCCAAAGGATAACTCAGTTATCATGGTTGAGTGCCACGTACCTTAATGCAACTTAATTTCATGCCATGCTTTAACATTTTAGATCAGTACATTGCATGTCATTGGTTGGTTCAAAGTGGATTGGTATGTTTTTATAGCTATATTTCACTGGCTGGTTTCTTAGCTTTCTTTCTAATAAAATTTCAACCTATATAATTGCATATTGGGGTTATTTGCTGAAAATTTTGACTTCTTTTGTTAAGTTCTGTTTACAGTAGTAGCAACAAAGAAGAGGAAGCTGCTGTTTTGGGTTTAGTATTGTGGAGTTACATTTCTCCTTGGCTTGGACCAATACCTTTTTGCATTCTAAAGGTACTAAGTTTGAGATCTTTTTTTTAATTTAATATTATTTGCGTTCATGGCAAGTACGCTTTTTTAATATTTAATATTACTTTCATTGTTACTATTTTAAAAATAATACAACATGGCTTATTGCATTTATATTAATTGTTTGATAATTAATTGGAAGTGTCTGTTACATGATTAAAATAGCCAAATATTTCATGTATGATGAGTTATGATGAGTTACGCGCATACATGTATACATTGATAAACCTTTCTTATTTATTTAATCCATAAATCTAATTATGAAATTACCTTATTTGAATAACAGTTACGCAAGCATGAGTAATGTTGATAGATCTTGGATGTATAGGCGATTAATGGCAGATGGTTTCATTAATCTTGAGTTTGCTGATGGACTTCAATCATTCATTGAATATGCAAGTTTGCAACCTGCATATATGGATGGTCTAAAAATCAGATGTCCATATAAAAAGTGTAAACATATCCATTTTCTCCCTACTGATGAAGTGCATCTACATTTGTTAAAAAAAGGGTTTGTTCCAAATTATTTTGAATGGACACGACACGGGTAGCACCTCTAGGGGTAATCAAGTATATTTATCAGTAAATATAGATGGGTTTGCAATGGGAGCTGGAATTAGGCCAAATAATGTGAATGTAAATAAAAATCTTTACGCACAAATGGTTTATGATACAACTGGTTATTCCTTTTAAGAAAATATGCAGAATCTTGAAGAGGAACCAAACCCAAATGCAAAAAGATTTTTTGACCTACTAGAGTCAGCTGACCAAGAATTATGGCCAAACTGTAAGAAAATGACTCAATTGTCTGCCATTGCTCGAATATTGAACATAAAGTCTGAAGGTCACATTTTTAAACGAAGTTTAGATAAAAATCTTACATGGTACAATGATTTATTGCCTCCTGATCATAAAATGGTTGAGAATTTTTATGAAATGAAAAAGCTTATTCGGGGTCCTGGTTTGCTCGTTGAACGAATAGATTGTTGCAGGTTGGGATGTATGTTGTTTTGGGGAGAAGATGTGGAATTATAAGAGTGCAAATACTGTAGTCAACCTAGGTTCAAACCAAGAAAGCGTACTAGGAAGCAAAAATTAGTTCCTTGGAAGCAGATATATTATTTTCCACTAACTTTGAGACTTTAAAGACTGTATGCCTCTGATGTTACTGCATCTCACATGAGATGGCATAATGAACATGAACAGTATGATGGAAGTATGAGCCATCCATTGGATACGCTTGCATGGAAACATTTCAATGACACCCATACTGAGTTTACAGCAGAAAGTCAAAATGTTAGGTTGGGATTATCCACAGATGGGTTCCAACCTTTTGGTCAATCCGGCCAACAATATTCATCATGGCCAATCATAATTACTCCATATAATTTACCTCTATGGATGTGTATGGACGAGGCATACATGTTCTTGACAGTGATTATGCCAAGGCCTATAAATCCAAAGCATAAAATTGATGTATTCTTGCAACCATTGATATCTTAATTGAATCATATTTGGGAATTTGGTGTTGAAACATATGATGTCCCTTAAACAAAATTTTCAGATGAAGGCAACTTTGATGTGGACCGTTAGTGATTTTCCTGCATATGCTATGTTGTCTGGATGGAGCACAACAAGGAAATTGGCTTGCCCTTACTGTGGCAATGATCCTGATCCGTTTCATCTTCTTAACGGGGCCAAAACATCCTAGTTTGACAATCATAGAAAATTTCTTCCTCTAGACCACCCATTTAGGCGTAATAAACAAAAATTCATTAAGAACAGGATGGTACACACACCTCCTCCTCCTAATAAATCTGGTGAAGATATATTACGGGAGATTGATCAGTTAGGGCTTTTGAAAGTTACAGAACTTGAAAGTGAAGTGGTTAATAGGAGCATAAGTCAAAATTTCGGTTGGAGAAAATGGAGTATATTTTGAGATTTGTCATATTGGAAAACTAATCTGATACGTCACAATCTAGATGTGATGCATATTGAAAAAAATATTTTTGACAATCTTTTCAACACAATCATGAATATTCAAGGGAGGACAAAGGATAATGCAAAATTGAGAGCTGATTTGAAAATTTTTTGTAGAAGAAATGAGTTAGATAAAGATCCAAATATAGGAAAATATCCAAAAGCATGTTACACTTTGAACAAAAAGCAAAAGCAAACTTTGTGTGAATGGTTGAAAAGCCTAAAGTTTCCAGATGGATATGTTTCGAACTTGGCAAGGTGTGTTGATATGAGAAAGTACAAATTATTTGGAATAAAAAGTCATGATTGTCATGTGTTTATGCAGAGGCTAATTCCAATTGCATTTCAGGAGCTCTTACCGAATAATGTTTGGAAAACTATAACAGAATTAAGTTTGTTTTTCAAAAGGTTAATAGCATCTGAAATACAGTTGTCTGATATGGAAAGACTAGAAAGGGACATTTCGGTTATCTTGTGCAAATTAGAGGCTATTTTCCACCCAATTTCGTTGATTGTATGGAGCATCTACCCGTACATTTAGTATACAAGGCTAAACTTGCTGGCCTAGTTCAATATCGATGGATGTATCCATTTGAGAGGTAATTTTAGTTCATTTTTAATTAGAACTTTTATAGCTTAATACCAAATAAGTAAATATAATTACCCTAATTGTAATGTAGGAATTTGCATCACTTGAAGAAAAATGTTAAAAATAAGGCCAAGGTTGAAGACTCTATAAGCAATGCGTATTTAGTAGAGGAAGCAAGTATATTTTGTTCTTATTATTTTGAGTCACATGTGATCACTCGAGAAAGAAAAGTTCCTCGTAATGATGATGGGGGTGAGCAGATTGGTGATGATAACTTATCTATTTTCACATATCATGGCCGAACACATGGACACTCAACAAGAAAAATGTTAATAGAGAAAGAAATGGAGGCTGCCCATTGTTACATTTTATTGAATTGCCAAGAAATTCAACCTTTTGTGCAGTAAGTTTAAGTTATATTTGAAATTGCCCAAGTTCTTTTTCTCGGGGATTAGAGTTTATAGCTAAGATAATTTACAATATTTTTAGTGAATACGAGGATTTGTTAAGCAAGCTAATGCCAGGAAAATAACAGGATGACTTCAATAAAGAAGTGGATAAAAACTTTCCACGTTAGTTTGCAAACTATGTAAGTTTGTAGAGTGCAATAAATTGAATGCTTTAATAAATTATTGTTAAACTTACAAAATATTATATGTATTGATTAAATTTTTTGTTTTATTATGTAGGCTTCTGAAAATAGAATAGAAAACAGGCTCATATGTGATCTTGCGAAAGGGTATTTGCAAACTGTTAAATCATATCCTGTCTATTTCATTAATGGATACAAATTTCATACAGAAAATCATGGGCATAGCATGGCAACAGTAAACAGTGGGGTTTGTATGTAAGGGTATTTTGGCAAAATTATTGAGATACTTGAAATTGAATATCCCGCATTGCCGATAAAATGGTGTGTACTTTTTAAGTGTGAGTGGTTTGATCCTACTCCTAACGTTGGAACAAAAGTACATAGCTAATATAATCTCACTGAAATCAACCAGAGGAGAAGATTTAAACAATTTGAATCATTCATGTTGGCAATGCAAGTGACCCAGGTGTATTATGTCCCTTATCCCAGCTTAAGAAGGGATAAGTCAGACGGGTTGGCCGTCGTCAAACTAAAATCAAGAGGTGTTTTTCATGGATAGGCAAAGGGAGAAAGTAAGACAAATGAAAGTGAAGCATTTCAGGAAGAACCGGATGTACATGAAATAAATGCATGCTTCGAGAATGAACTTTTAAATTTTCCAAATAATGAATTTGTGGAAATTTTATCTGGAGAGGATGAGGAATCCATAGATGGGTAGAATTCTGAAGATGAGCCTGACTTTAATTCTGAATATTCAAAAACAGAGGATGATTTTGATGTGCAATTAAGTGATGATAGCGATTAATTTGTGTACATTTTATTATCTCATAACCAAAATGTGTTATTATTGCATTTATGTAGTATTGTTATATATGCTTTAATTATATTGTTCCATTTAAAGAAGTATAATCCATTTCTTTGATTTTCAGGTTGAAAATATGCCACCCAAAAGAAAAGAAAGAAGCCATTGCTGCCACCCAGGCTCAGATTAACATTGAATGGAGACAACAGTGCACAAGTGCACTCATCTCAGGTTGCAGGGTCTGTAGGTTTAGGTGTGTCATGTCCAGATCCAAAGCAGCAATATGAAGCATCACCTTCACCAACAACAAACCCCGATGACTCTCCTAATCTACCAAACGGTTCAGCATCCAACAACCCAAATATATCAGCACAACATGAAAATGCATCTACTCCCACATCAGACCCTGAATTTATGCACACACATGTACCGAGTTCCGATATTGAGGATGAATAAGGAGGACTCCAGCCTGGTGCAAAGGGAGTTGATGGAAGAATTTACATTAAGATTATCAATGATATGTAAGTTAAATTATAAAAATATTTGTATTACAAGATAAAAACATAAGTTTATACTGATGGTATGGATATCTAATTTGAAACTGATTTAAATTTGTTCATATTAATAGGTTTATTCCATCAAGTATTTGCTCAAGAAATATCAGATCCAAATTCAAAGAGAAGATAGAAATTGAGGGTTATGTATGGAAGAATCTCTCTCTGTAGACAAAGGATTTTTATTATTAGGAGTTTGAGGTACAAAAAATAAATTATATTATTCGTTTCAAAATAACTTACTTCATACATTTATGAAATATCTATTGTACTTTACAATAATAATATTATGTTTTTTTATTTATCAGAAAGAATTTTTCTGGGATTCAAAATTTAATGCTGTCATTTTTGAAGTTCGGGAAAAGTAGGCGCGCCAACGATATAAAGAATTTCTATCTAATTTACATAAGGGTGGTCAACGACCTACTTTTATTTCTGAAGAAATATGGAATCATTGGCAGCAATACTAGGCAACACCCAAAGCAATTGCCACTTCAGAGAGGAATTCTTCAAATAGACGGGGAGGCTCAGATGGTGAGAGTCTAGCTGTGCACACTGGAGGAACTTTGAGCCATCACGAGCATGCAGATAAACTGGTAAGTATTTGAATTTTATGCTCATATTTTATTCATTAAATGTATAATTATTATGGATAATGATAGGTTTAATACATGTCTGTTATATGGATGGCTTTGTTGTTGAGATAAATTTTTTGTTTCACAGGAGGTAAATATCATAAAAATAGAGGAAATTCTTCTAAATTTACAAAAATATATGATTATTATGGATAATGATGGTTTAATATATGCAGGCATCAATATTTGTGCTTTCCTTTCTTTTTTTCGATCTTCTACGACTAGGGCATAAGTTTAGCTATAATTGGTTGCATTATTTTTCAGCTCCATTTGGTTGTTCCTATTGGAATTGGAGGGTTCTTTGTCTATTGTGAGTGGTGTTTTTTTCCCCTTATTGTGGAATGAACTATGGTATTTTTATGATTATTATGTTTGAGTTGGTTTGATTGTCCTTTTCCAAATGTTCTTGATGATCCTTGGTTGTATTTTGATGAAGCAATGCTTAGTTTGCTATGTGTTGTGCTGTTAGACTTCTTAAACTGTTGTTGGGTCCATTGGCTTTGGGGGTTAATTGGGGTAAGATTCTAATAATTGAGTTGGACATGCTCTTTTTGGATTACATCACCGAGTTTGGTCTATTTGTTCAAATACCTGACTGATTAACAAGTAGTTGGCTTTCACCCAGATGCTTACTTGGAATATTATGTGGTAATCATGTGAACTCAGTTCTGTAATTTTGTGGCAGTATTGTTAATTAGGGTAAGATTCTAATAATTGTTTTGGACATGCTCAGTAAACATGCTTCCTTATATTGCTTCTTATGCAGGTAAAGTCTATGGGTAGGAAGCCTACATATCCTGAAGTATTTATACACACCCACACAAAAAAGCATGATGGTCAGACATTCGTCAATACCCATTGCAGACAACTCAATGTATGTAAAATTTATACATTAATATTAATTATTTTATGAAAATATAGCTAATTAATTGTAAATATTATAATGATAAGAGCAAATACAAGAGACTCTCGCTCAACAGCGGCAGAGCTCTAAAAGTGTTGATGAAATTCGTATATTTCTTAAAGCAGTTGGTGGTAAGAATAACTGTGGAAGGATTTTTGGTTTAGGTTCAATTGCAAACACTTCCCATTCGAATTCCTCTGCATCATCTATAGCTGCTTGTAGTAAGCGGTGTAAATCTTCTCAGAAAGTTGTTTAGCTAGAGACCGCACTCACCTTGTTGATGGATATTGTAACACAGCTAAAGAATCGGGTAGAAGATTTGGAAACTATGGGTGCTCACCAGCCAGATCATCCTCTTTCACCTCCACCAACTATATAGCATAGATTTTTAATTTTTCGTTATTGATATTGAATTTATGTTGTTTTTGTGATGGTTTTCATGGATTTTTACTTTATAGTAATATAATATATTTTCAGAATTTTAATTGTTGTGCATTATAATTTTTATATTATATTATCAATAATAATATTTTCTTAAATTTCATTATGAATTTGGATTATATTTATTTATAAATAAAAAATTTGATTGAAATTAAAACATTATGCCAAATTTATAAAGTTTTATCTGATGTTAAAAATAGCAACGGAAGAGAAATTCCGTTGCTATTTTTAGCAACGGAATTTCTCTTCCGTTGCTAAACTTTTCCAAGGTAGTTGAAATCGGTTGTTTCTGTTGCTATATTTAGCAACGGAATTTATTTTCGGTTGCTATATATAGCAACGGAAATTTTATTCTGTTGCTATAAATAGCAATGGAAAATGAATTCGATTGCTAAAAATAGCAACCGAAAATGTATGCCGTTGGTAAATATAGCAACGAAAAAATCAATTTCGTTGTTAATGTTGACCAATTCACCAAAACGTATATTGGTTAGATTTAGCAATGGAAGTCAAATTCGGTTACTAAAAATTACCCACCGTCAAATTTGCAACCGAATATTCCGTTGCTATTTTCGGTTGCTAATTTTGATTAGCAATGAAAAATCAACATATTCGGTTGCTAAATTCCGTTGCTATTTGATAATTTTCTTATTGTGTCAAAAAGCCAAAATTGCCTTTAAAAGAGTATCTACAAGCTTCTAGCTTTAGTCAATTCCAAATTCCTACTAATCAAGCAGAGAATTTTGTAGCTCTGGAGATCCTGCGATAACTTTTTAAAACTTGGAGGCAGCAGAAGTACACTCATATTCATCATGGAGCCATAAGACTCGATCTTTCTTACCATGGAAAGAAAGGACTTCCAGTCTATGCGAGGATAGCCTTAATTGATACAAGGTTTCTTGAATATCAACATGCAGATAATTGGATCTGTAGAACCTTTCTTAAATGCTGGCGCAGTAATTTTTACTTTCTACCCCAATTACAACATATCCTTGGATGATACTCATGTTCATGATGCCCTGAAAGTACAAATTTCGATCAGCAGAGCAAATCAATCTGCAGATTCGATAGTTGCAACCTTGCACTATCAGATGGCTTATCGCCTATAGATTCATGCTCTTAATTCTGTCTCTCCCAGGACATAGTTATGGTCTACTAATTAAATCAGAAGTTGAAAATGTTCATTCATGTATCCATATTCCTCCTGAGATCACGACAGAAGAATTGCTAGAGTTATTTCCACCTGAATGGATTACTAATTATGAGATATTGAAGGAGGCTGAGAATCCAGTTCAGTCCTTCAAATCTAAAAATGTGAAACAATCAGACGGAACAGTTAAGACCATTTTCAAAAAAGACAAACTAGAAAAAGTTGCTCCTCTAGTCTTTTCTACACAATTCATGATGTGTCCCATTAGTTCCGAGAAAAATATTCCTGTTGTCCACTTTGGCCAGGAAAGAAAACCAGTCCATGCTTTTAGAAGGAATGGCCATTGCTATTTTGACGTATGTGATTGTAATGATTGTCATCTTGCTAATCTAGAAGGAGATGCAAAGGATGAAAAGAAAAAGAAATGAGACGTCTCAGAAATATGCTTCCACAAGAAATACGATGATGAGGACCTGGATATTGGACCATTGGGTCAACCATCCGGAAAATATGATTATTTGATATCCTATACATTGTCAGAATATTGGAAACCTCTTTCACCTCCACCTAAATTATACAAACCTTGTAAGCCTTCACTCTCTCCTGGAGAATCTTTACCTCCTTCTCCCAAACCTTTTAAACCTAAACAGCCTTTATCCTGTTACAAACAATCCTTGAAGTGGATTAAGAAGGAAAGCCCTATTAATCCACCACCATCGCAACCTTTACCTCAAATTTGCATATACCAACTAGTTGTTCCCTACGAGGATGATTTTTCTCCTCTAAAGGAATATATAAACACCCAAACCCAAACCTCTATAACCCTTTTTATTAAGGCATCGACAGTTGTTGGACCAGATGGTCAGCATAAACAAATCACTCAAGGAGAGGCAGTTCTTAATTGGAAAACAGATAATGCTATTGCTCAAAGCAAAGTCCTCAAGAAAATTGAAGATGAGGTTTATAAAGTATAAGCAAAAGTTGATAAACTAGCCAGCAAGGATGAATTTTTCATAAAAGTTCTTAATGAGCTTCAAGTCCAATTAACTCACAGCACTGCGGAGTTAAGAAGACTACTCCAGGAGAATGCTAGACTAGCAAAGATCTCTTCTAAAAAGGCTGAGATTATCAATCTCAAAGGTCAGATTGCTGAGCTAGAAAGAAGTCTTGATCCTACTTGTAGTTATATACCACCTCAACCACTAGATCCCATGGATTTTTCTTACAAACTAGCCCAACTTGATACATCCATGTTTACACCTTCACCTCCTATTTATGGACTTAGACCATTACCACCAGGCCAGCTAAAGTATTTTAGAACTTCTCAGGCAGGTTTTCGAAAAAAATTAGAAAAGGCAAATCCCCTATTCATACCCAAGCTCCTAAAATAACCTAACCACTCTCATCCTCCTTTAATGAGTCCAAAGAACCTGACAAAAAATAAAAAAGGCCATACTAAGAAAGTAATGAAGATCCAAAGAAGGATAAAACGAAAGACGTGCTGATGATAAACTTGATCACTAATCTTTTAAGTGATTGTGTGAAAACATCTTTCCCTTCTTTGCCATAAATGAAATTAAATCATCATTTGAAACTGAAACTGAGTCTATAACAGAAGAAAGTAGTCTTGATTCTAGTTCTGAAGAGGATGTTCCTACACAATTGATGGTAGAACCAGGCAATATTTCTACCAATAGAAATCCTCATTCTACTATAGATGAAGTTCCAGATGAAGAAGAATAGATTTCCAAAGCACTTACAGACCAACACTTGATCCTCCAAGGCATATAGACCAGTACCTAATCCTCCAAGGCAAAAAATTACTGGTATCCAATTTACTTTTGAGGATGTTCCTTCCTCAAAGTATAGAGACAGAATCCAAGAATTTAGTTCTTGGATCCAAACAGGATTACTTAAGCCATATGCTTGGTTAAGAGATGTGTTAATAGAATTTTATTCTCTAATGGTTGGTAGACTACAAGATTGGTACCAAAATCTTGATCCTGTGACTCAAACTTAGATTGTTAGTCTCCAAACAGAAGGAGAATTCCTGGCCTACATCTATAAAGAATTATGTGGATCAATTCAAGATGATGCTGAGCTTACCAGAAAAGATTATTACCAGATGAAGTGTTGTTCGCTCCAAAGAAGAGATTTGGAAAGACATTTTGATAAGATGTCCCGAAAAGCTTACCAACTTCAAGGAACAAATAATCCAGTTATGAAACAAGCTTTTCTTGCTTTGCTACCTGAGCTTTTGACCAACAAGATGTATTCTATCTTCCAGGCAGCTAAGAGACAGTTAAATGATTATTCTTTTGGAGAAATTCGACAAGTAATGTCGAAAGCACTCAATCAATTATGTGCTAACAGACAAATGATAAAACTCTTTCAACATAAGAGTCCTCTTCTCAAAACAGATTTTCACAGGTAGGATCTAATAATTAAATGTGGAACATAAGGTGATCAATGTTATTGTCCTACTAGAAAAAGAAACATTTCTTCTAGTTCAAAAAGAAAGGCAAATTTCACAAAATGGGAAAAAAAGCTTTCCCAACCAGAAGATGGAAGTACTATAGGAAGAAGAGATTTCGAGGAACTCGCAAATCTAGCAAATGCTTCCTCTGTAGAATGGAAGGCCACTTTGCAAAATCTTGTCCCAATAAGTCCAAAAAGTCCCATAAGATGTTCTATCAAATCGATCAGTTAGCTGACATATTTGAAAACGAAAAAGATGTTGATTTTGAAAAAGATGAACCCTGAAGTGAAAGCCTTTTTGCCATTGCTTGGAAAGAAGAAGAAGATGATGTTCAATTCTCTTATAGTGTCACTGATGCTTTGGTAATAAAATCACAACGAGTCCTTCAAGCCTATGTTCAAGTCTATCCAGATAATTATGCCAAACCAATCAAAGTAATTGCCTTCATAGATACTTGAGCAAGATGAACTATCATGAATCCTGATGCTTCTTCCCAAAGAATATTAGAAGCCTTACATGGAATATTTCAAAGCAACAAACAGAGATGTCTTCTCTACCACCTTAAAGTCAATCCAGAAAATAAAGATTCAGTTTTTCCCTGAATGCTATGTGTGGATACAAGTTCTTGGATCCCCTTTACCAGAACAAGACATTATTTTCGGCTTTGATGCTCTTTGCTAAATCGAAGGATTGCAGATTTGTCCTACTGGTTTTCGATACAAAAAATATTTTCAGACCTATACAGAAAGACTATCTCTGTTCACCCTTCAACCTATTGTTACTTTACCTTTTACCCAAATCCAAGAAGAACTTTCAACACAATGTGCAGCCAACTATCACATCGATTTCCTTCAAAAATGTTCTTTGCCATTTTGGAAAAATTCAAACTTCTACATTTCTTTACCCTTTAAACAAAATGAAGATGTAAACCCAACCAAAGCAACCCATCCTGGAATGACTCCTTTAGATCTTAATTTAGCCCTTGAGGAATGTAATCAACTCCTTCACCAAAACCTGATTGAACCCAGAAAAACAGAATGGGTATGTCAAGCATTTTATGTTAATAAAAGATCTGAAAAAATTAGGGAAAAGAAGAGATTAGTGATTGATTACCAAACCTTGAATCATTTCCTTAGGGATGATAAGTTTCCATTACCAAAAGTCTCTTCCATGTTCCCTTACTTATCCAAAGCCACTATCTTTTCCAAATTTAACCTTAACGCAGGATTTTGGCAGTTGGGAATAAAACTAAAAGAAAGATACAAAATAGCCTTTTGTGTTCCAAATCACCACTACCAGTGGATAGTCATGCCATTTGGTTTAAAGGTTGCCCTTTCTCTCTTTTAAAAAGCAATGACTAAGACATATGAACCAATCATTTCCTCAAAATTAGTTTATATTGATGATATTTTGCTATACTCATCTTCAGAAGCAGAACATTATGAGCTGTTAAAAAAATTCAAAGAAATTACCCAGCTGTATGGAGTTATGCTTTCCCCTTCAAAGATGCATATAGTAAAAACAGAGATTGAATTTCTTAGAATGCATTTCAAGAATGAAGCATATCTCACCTAGGAGAACACATTGGAGCAGAACTTCTCAAGTTTTCATAAACAAATCTCACCTACAAACAGATTCAACAGTTTTTGGGTGTAGCCAATTACCTCAGTAATTTCATTCCAAAATTTACAAAGACAACCAGTCCCCTCCAGAAGATGCTAAAGAAATATCCTCCTTCATGGCTAAAGAACAATCTGATGTAGTTAAGGAGCCCAAAGAACAGACTCATAATGCCTTCTTTGCAAATTCCTTCAGAAGCACCATTAATACTACAGACGGATGCTAGTGATAAATTTTAGGGAGCAATTTTAATTAAAAAAGTTCAAGGACAGAAAAAGTTGTATACATATGCTACTGGAGCTTTTAAAGAATCTGAATTACACTACCATTATACTTTTAAAGAGATTTTGGTGGTTAAATATGGAATTCAAAAATTTAAATTTCATCTGATTGGTTAAAGATTCATGGTAGTCATGTATTGTTCATCGTTCCCACAAATGTTACAGTTCAAAGGAAAAACACTTCCTAATCCTCAGTTGCTTTGTCTCAAAGAATGATTCGGTAGATATGATTTTGATGTCTAGCATATCAAAGGAGAAAAGAATTTGGTTCCAGACCTTCTCGGCAGGCCACAACAACATTGCATTGTTCCTCTTGTCTTCATGTTCCCAGAGGAAGATAATTTTCTTTTAAATCATGCACCACCAGAAGTCCTAATCAGATGAAAGAATTTTCCAAATCTCAACTGTTCAACTATCAATCTATTATCATCTAGAGATATGGGAAATTCTATTTAGAGAATTTGGGTATCCATCCAAAATATCCATTTGCAGCATTACTTATGAATTTTCTCAGTTTCATAAAAGATAATCCTTTAATCTGGCCCAAATAACTTTTACTTTTCATGTGGTATTACTGTTATCTCTATCACATAGCAATTGAGATCAATAACAAACATCTTGTTGGGCATCTTCAAGAAATAATGGAAGGTAAACAGAGAAATCCCCATCTCAAAACTTTTCTCACCTGGTTTCGTCCTCTAACCAGATGGCAAGGATTTCTAATGGAAGAAGTACACCAACCCAGAAAGAATCCATGGCAACAAAAATCAATTTATATCTTCCACAGGCACCACCTTTATGTTAACGATGCATTCAAAGAAATTCCTTTCTCTTATCTTTATGATACTTTTGATTTTCCTATTCAAAAGTTATATGAAGATAAGAAGTTCATAGAAAGACATGATAAATGGCCAGCTTTAATTCATCATCTCTTTGAAAAGAACTGTACAATTCCCAAGGAAATTTGGCCTGATTCGAAAGATGATTTCATACCATGGGAGACTTATCCTTCTAGATATTGGAATAATCTCAAGAGTGATCTTCAATGCTGGAACAACCAACAATGGGCTAGGAACTTCCCAGGACTATCTCAACTAGGCCCATTTGAACCAAGACCGTCCCAATCCAGTTTAGCCTTGGATTCTCGACATCGTCCTATTGCAGGATACTCTTAGTCGCCAGAAGAAGATAAGGATAATGGAATTGGAAGTGAGTTAGAAGAATATATTCCCGAGCTTTTCAAAAGACCCAGAGGACCATAACATGTCCCATTCACATGAGCCTATTCGAAAATGATTGCTAAGAGACAAAAGAACTTTTATAGATTCTCAGACAAGAGCATATGCATCTTTACTTTTTATCTTGTCCAAAGTAAAACAAATTCCTCTTTATCCTATTTAAAGTTATTTGTTCAGACTTGAATTATTGTATTTACTTTTTATCTTGTCCAAAGTAAAGTAGATTCCTCTTTATCCAGTCTAAAGTTGTTTGTCCAGACTTGAATTATTTTATTTGGCTTTTGAAACTTTCCTCTTCTATATAAGGAGAGCTAGTTTAAGTTTGTAAGGTAGAAAACGGTTTAATAGACACTGCCCTTTGTTGTGAAATAAAATGTTTGCTTAAAAACACTCTCTCTTCTCTGATTATGGCTTCTTAATATCTATCTTTATGTTATTATGTTTTGATCATGTTCTTATACGAGTTATAGTTTCATTATGCAAAAAGAAGACAACTCCTTGTTAATGGTCTGTGGTGATGACCTTCTTTAGTTGAGCATATCTTTGCTGTATAATGAGAGCTATGACCCGTGTACATAATTGGTATCAGATCCTTGTGACATAAACTAGTCTATATTTTGAAAACATAAGAAGAGAATGAGAATCTATCCACCATGAAAAACACCAAGCTTTCAACTCCCTGTGATCATAAATATTCTCCCTCTACTTCCAATACCGTCATCTTTGACTCTTCCACCCTTGAAAAGACTAATTATCTTTATGAGTTTGAATACCTCAAAACAAAATTGATAAAAATGGATCATTTAATATTTATTTATATTTAAAAAATTAATATATTTAGAGGTAAAAACTTATCATTTTAACATTTTCGAAGTTGAAAACTAAAAAAACATTAAAATATTTTTAAAAAAGTAAGAAAATTAAAAAAAAAAATTATAAGATGTTGGGGTTCTTTTTGGTGTGCAGAACTACTATATATAAGCTACTGAGTGTTAGGTTGGAGGTAACTTCATAAGGACTTTTTAACGACCCAATCTCCCTTCGTTAAAGAGCATTACTAATTAGTAATTAAGTCTTACATTATTATTATAAATGTTAGCAAAATAAAGCATTAATTAATTAATTAATTAATTAATTAATTAATTAATTAATTAATTAATTAATTAATTGATTAATTAACTAAGCTCATGAGTTGGCAATAGATATAAGTATGGCTAATATTCAATTTATTTTTACCTTTTTATTATATTTAATTTTACTCCCACCAATTTTTGTTGGACGTTCATTAAAATTTCGTCACTAAAAATCTATGCTACTCAATGGGTTATGATATATTTTGAACATAAAAACGACGGAAATGGTTGCCTAAATTATAAACAATCTGTTGCTAAAACATAAAATCTTTAGATAAGAAAATTGTTGCCAAAAATAAAAAGAACTGTTGCGTCGAAGACGTTAGTAAAAGATGACCAAACCATTGCTAAAACAACAAAACTCCGCCTCTAAAGAAAAGAGTTCAGTTGCTAAAAGTCAACCAGCCATCGCTAAAAATTCCTACTGTCGCTATAAGTTTACATATGTTGCTAACAATTTCCAATTCGTCGCTAAAAATGAAAACAAATAGAAATATGGATTGTATTATTGTTTTTTGAGTATGTTTACTCTCTGTTTGCATTTTTCTTCATAGAAATTTTAATCTAGTGATGAATTGTAGAAAGGCTCTGGCTGTGTGAGTAGAGTTAGCTTGAAGCCAAGCTTCTTCAATTTCAAATTCACGTGTTTCTATATGTATATATTAATCCTAGATTTAACAATCTTTCAATTATCACACCATCGATCACCAGTTGAGCTGTGAGCTTATCTTATGCGAATATTTTCTTGCATTTCATTTTCAAATAATATCAGCTTATCAAAAAAAAAAAAAAAAAACTAATTTCTCAGCATACTTTCATTGACATATTCAAGTCTCCGCATTCATCTGCACCATGCAACAATCTTTCAATTATCATTTCACCATCGATGACCAGTTGAACTGTGAGCTTATCTTATGCGAATATTTTTTCAAGCATTAACTAATTTGTCTCCATACTTTCATTAGGTCAGCTCTATAGTCAAGTCTACGCATTCATCTGCACCATGTCTTTAGAGATATTGTCTTTGACAAGTCATACATCTAATGGATATTAATTCCCTCAGTCTATCCACAACGGGCATTCACCTGCACCACATGTCTTTGGAGATATTTTCGTTTAGGGTGTCAACATAGATTAATTAATGTGATCGTTTTTTTCTTTTAATGCAGATTTCAGCATATTGTACCTATGTTTTAAGTAGGGGTGAACATGGACCGGTTAATTGATTCATGCGTCCCAAAAAAATTAGTCTATTAATTATCGGTTTTTGAAAATCATTAACCATTAACCAGTCCGTTACTATCGGTTAACCAATTCATCGGTTTCGGATTTTCGAATCGGTTAACCAATATTATTTCGGTTAACCACTATAATTATAAGGTGTATTCATAAAAAAATTAAAATGTCCAAAATACTTAAAAATAAATATTAGAAACCAAATATAATTCAATATAATATTCAAATTATAAATATAAACTAAAAATGTTGTATCAATATGCATACATATGATAGAAAAATGTAATAAATGGAAAAATTGTAATTTATTAATTTTATTAAATATTAATTATTACTTGTAACAAAATTTTTTATTTTTAAAGCGAAATATATTTAATTCAAATTGCAAGTATTAAATGCTACCTATAAGAATATTAAAACTAACATTACACATTTTAATCGAATATTATTTATCAAATTAAATTTTAATAATTTAAATATAAAATATTTTAATTAAAGAGTTAAAATTATTAAATTAATTACAATTAGAAATTAATTCTATATATTAAAAAGTTTGAAAGGTAAAAAATTTTGTGTGTGTGGAAATAAAAGTCTATTATAGATGTAATTTTTTGTTAATATATTAATGTTATATAACTTTTCGAATATATTATGATTTTTATTATTGAAAAATTGAAAAATCAAGAAATAATAATAAATACTAAATATGTACATATTGAATAATTAATAAATTAACTAAAAATTCGGTTATCGGTTCGGTTAAACGGTTATATGAGCCAAAACCATTAACCAATCCATTAATATCGATTTTTTCAAACCACTAACCATTAACCAGTTCAGTACAATCGGTTAACTAATCGATCGGTTCGATTTCGGACCGATTTACCGGTTAACCGCATCAACTGGTTTATTTTGCTCACCCCTAGTTTTAAGTGGTTCGTATTTATTCTATTTAAACAAACTCTCAAGTTCAAATTTTGTAGATATTGAAAATTAATATTAGAAGAATTTTTATTGATAGGCTGATCCGGCTCAAACCGAATAATACCAGTTTTTATTATACAAAAAAAAATATTGCAGATTGTTATTAGTGACCTCTAATATCACATATTGTAAATGTAGAGCTTCTTTAAAATTTTATGCAACACGTAAAGGACGAGACAAAATAGGAATTAAATTCAAATGATTTTGTCCTCTAATAACTGCTACCCCATAAGCCTCATTGGGGTCAAGATCTTCTGTCTTCATTCCATGTGAGAGTTTCCAGTCAAAATGGTGAAGCAAACTTGCCAGAGGAAGCTCAACGGTGGCAATGCCAACATATCCTTCTCCCAGAGCGAAATGGAATAAATAAACTCATAATTAGTTCCTTTATAATCAATTGTACCATCTGAGAACCTTCCTAGCGCCCAGGCATTAATAGTTATTTGGGTATTTTTTGGAATATGATATCCATTAATCTCACATTCATCTCTAGATTCTCCTGGAACTGTTAGAGGAAGAGGAGGATGGAGTCTTGGAGCCTCTTTGATGACCATTTTCAAGTATTTTAATTCTCCAATTCTTGATTCATCAATATATCCTTTTTCATCGATTAAGAAAAATAATTAATGCAGATTTCAGCATATTGCACCAATGTTTGTTGCAGGATATGAAAAATCCAACCTTTTTCTTTTAATGCGGACTTTTAAGAATTTCTGTCATTGCCCATTATATAGTTGTATATGAAGTCTCATTTCCTGCAATGAACATATCCTAAAACAAAATAATTAGCGCTTAAATATATCTTAAAACACTAAATCATACTTAAGCTTGAGATAATCTAGCTCACGTGTGTATGAGGCTTGTTCCAATAGTTTGTTTTGTAATATGCATATGAATTCTATTTATATATTTATTTGTTATTATCACATATGAATTCTAGCTATGTAATATGCATTTATGTAAATTTTTCTTAAACGAATAATCCATTTTTCATTAAAAAAAAAAAAATCAATTCCTTACCATATCACCTACACTATATGGATCCTCACTGACATGTATTGTTGCCTGTCACATTTTAGAAATTTTGGAACTTAGATGTCGTTATGGCATGCTTGATTTCTGATAGAGTTTAAAGCTTTTTATGGACTAGAATGACTTTATTGCAAAGTTCCATATTTATTTTGTTATAAAAAATTATTTTATCACTTTTGATAATTAGGGCATGAATTTAGTGAATTCCTGTAATTAACCCGTACTTGTCAAAGAAATAAATTGTGGCTAATCGAGCTCCAAGAATTTCCAAGACATTTGGAAAAGAGACATTTATTTCAATAACACTTATTTTATAAGCTATTTCTCTCTCTCTCGCTTTTTACAACTATTTTTCTATTTTTTTAACACCAATAAGTCACCATAGAATACTACAATTAATTTATCAAAAATTCACGAAACGCTTTCTAAATATATGGCATATAACTTTTATTGTTGACAATGTAAAATTTCATATTATTTTTATGATTAGATTATATTTAATGAATTTTTTTTAATTCAATGCATGAGTCTTTATATACTATATGTATTATGCATCATTAATTTGAATATTAAAAAATCATAGTGTTAAGGTAGAGATAATTTATGATTATTCCGCAATTTTTAAGAGTTTTGGACTTAGAGAGTATTTATTTTATTATTTTCAATCTTAAATTGGTTTAAAAGAGTATTAGTTACTTGAAATGTGAAAAAAATTTAAAACTTTTTGTAAAAGTTTTAAACATATATATATAAGCATTTATATTATATAATATTGAAGGGAGAAATAAAAGAAGAAATTAATCGAGGTAATAATAAAAGATTGATACCTACTTGTTGTAGCGCAGAAATATCGTTGCGGAAGCGATACAAGGATCTCCTTTTATTTGGTCACCGGTCTGGCTATTACCCACTCGAGATAAGAGCAGCTAGATCATAATCTAAGAGCGCCTGTAAGATTAACACAATAAATCGTGAGTGGGAACGAGCAGTCTTGCGGGGTATACGTTTTCTCGTTATCAAATAATGAGGATCTCACCTCTATTTATAGAGATCTTAAAGGCTAGATACTTATCCCTAGTCTAACTCAAAATCCTTCCTGAGATAGGATTTGGTAAATTTTATCAGATTAAATAACTCAATTTAATCTGGATTGGAATTCAATCCATTATAGAGTCATGGGCGTATCTCAACTCTATCATCTCCCACTCGCAAATGACGGAACACATTCCATTTATAATCTTTAGTTATACAGGCTAATAGATTGTGTGACCAGCATACCTCGAGAGCACTATAGCTATACACCTGTTAGGGATATATAGCTTCTCGAAAAGGCGATCCTTTTATTTCACGTATGCTTAACTCTAGACGACTTTCTTACAATCACTATTTTAACTCATGATCTCATAAAACATCATTCGTGTTCACTATTATGTTTCTACTTATAGAAACGATAATAGACATGTCGGTGAACCACGAATTCTTATGAATGTGATCAAAAGGTTATCTTCCCCTCTTACTATATGCCATCCATCATGATTCAACTCGCTTTTCTAGTTAGTTCCACCAGGCCTAAATTTTTCTCCAAACCTCTTGGAAACTAACCAAGCTACCCACATTGAACCATACTTCAGGGATAAGTTAAGGGTTCTAAGGGTCGAAATATAAATAGGGTCTCATAATAGGAAAAGTTGAGATCAATATTATTAAATTCCCATCCATTTGGTCAATTAAGCACACACAGTATAAAATATGTGTTATGGTGTTATTTTCTTCCCTTAAAGGAGCGCATGTCTCACATTTTAAATAATGTGTATAAAAAACACCATACAGAAGCGTAAGGTTGCGATGTACTGAAGCACCCAACTTTAGTTCGCTTACTTAGAAACTACTTTTGGCTTTTAAGACAGAACATGGTAGTTACATATAACTAACCATCGGATACCAAATGATCCTTATTTGGATCTCAATCCAAAGCATACAACCTCATGTATGACTTTATCTCGCGCCTTAACAATGCATATCTTGTAATTTCTGCAAGATGGCACTTTTATTTTGAACAGACTCTCGAGCATACTCATTTGTTCAAAAATCGTCTCATCTTAGTTTTTGCCAACTCATTGACAAAACTAAGGTAAACACCCTTGTGAGTGGGCTACTTCTCTGTCTGACATGGTCTATCTCAAACAAACAACAGTAAGTGTTCACACATTAAACATTTACACTCATGTATTGCCATCAATTAACTTTATTATTATTCACAAATAATAATGTTAAGGGATTACAATAAAGTTAGTACACATCAAATTCTATGCAAACCCTGAAGTCTAATGTGTCTATCAAACACATCTTTAGTTACAGGTTTAGTCAACGGATCTGCAATCATATCATGCGTAGATATGCACTGTAAGTTCACATCATCCACCCCGTGCAACTACATCTCTTATATAATGATACTTAATGTCGATATGCTTAGTCCTACTATGAAATTTTGGATCTTTTGTGTAAGCTATCGATGATTGACTGTCACTATAAACTGTCACTCATTCCTTTGAGGTCGTTACTCTTAAATGGCCCATTAACTATTTCAGCCAAACTGCCTCTTGTACCGCAGCTGCGGAAACTACAAATTCAGCTTCCATTGTTGATAAGGCTACACAGGTTTGTTTCTTGCTACTCCATGACATGGCACCCTTGCCAAGCAAGAATATGAAACCTAAAATGGATTTCCTCTCGTCCACATCTCTAGCCCAATCAGCATCAGTGTATCCTCTCAATTGCAGATCCTTGCCTTGATAACAGAGAGAATAATCTGCTATACCTTTGAGGTATCTAAATATCCTCTTAACTGCTTTCCAATGTGCTTCACCCAGGATAGATTGATATCCACTTGTCATGCCCACTGTATAGCAAATATCAGGTCTCGTACACAACATTGCATACATAAGACTGCTCACAACACTGGCATAAGGAACATTTCTCATATGTTCCACTTCATCTGGCGTCTTAGGACACATCTCTTTACTACTAAGAAATTGATTCTTGGCAATGGGGCAGTTTATGGGTTTGCAGTGCTGCATATTGAATCATTCAAAGACTTTGTTGATATATGTCTCTTGTGAAAGGGACAACAACCTTCTTGAACGATTTCTTGAAATCTTAACTCCAAGGATGTAGTCTGCATTACCCATATCTTGCATTTCAAACTTGGACGATAACCAATCTTTGATTTGATTTACGTACTCTTTGTCATTTCCAGCTATTAGTATGTCGTCTACATACAATGTTAAAATGACAAAATTATTTTCAGAGCTTTTATTATTTACGCAATGGTCTTCATCAATCATGTTGAATCCATTTGACATGATTGTATCATGAAATCTCAAATACCATTGTCGCGAAGACTATTTAAGGCCATAGATTGATCTTTTCAATCAACAAACCTTATGTTCGCTGCCTTTTTCGATGAAACTTATAGGTTGATCCATGTAGATTTCTTCATTCAGTTCTCCATTGAGAAAAGCAGTCTTTACATCCATTTGATGTAGCTCTAGGTCTAAACTCGCCACTATGGCAAGAATTAACCTTATAGACGTAAATCTCACAACAGGGGAGAAAGTCTCCTCATAGTCAATCCCTTCTTGCTGTGTAAACCCCTTAGCGACTAGCTGAGCTTTCTATCTTTCGATACTGCCATCAGCTTTTCACTTCACCTTGAGAATCCATTTATTCCCAATCGGTTTGCGTCCTTCGGGTAGATCAACCAGTTCCCAAACACGGTTTGATCTCATAGAAGCCATTTCTTCTTCCATTGCATTGATCCATTTTTCTTTAGCTGGGCTTGAGAAGGCCTCTTTGATATTTTTAGGCTCTTCCTCGTCTTGTGGGGTAATCAAAAGGGCTTCGTTCAAGCCTTCGATCTCAAATCGTCGGCGAGGAACACTTATCCTTTTAGATTTACGCAGTTCCGAATCTTGATAAACATGTCTCATATATTCATCGTAATTCGGAATACTCCCACTGGGGCCATCTCCATACTCCCACTGGAGTCAGGAATGCTCCCACTCAAATCAGGGTCTCGAATATCTGGATTATGTAGAGGAGAAAGATCTTGACCTTCTTCCTCTAATTCCCTCCCACTTGGATGGAGTGATCCTGATTGTTCATCTTCATGAGTTTCATAGAAGGTGAAATCTTGATTCACTTTGCCCAACTTTGGAAACTCATTTTCCAAGAATATGACATCTCGTGGTTCAAATTCAGTCACAGAACCATTCTCTTGCTCACCCATGAATACGTATCCTTTTGATACTTCAGAATATCTCACAAAGATACTCTTTTTACCTCTTGGTCCTAATTTACCAAATTTACTTGAGGTATCATGGACGTAAGCAGCACAACCCCAAGGTTGTAGATGGCTTAAGTCGGGCTGCAGACCAGTCCACAACTCATAAGGTGTGGATGTGATAGATTTTGAGGGCACACAGTTTAGAACATATGTGGCAGTTAATAAAGCATCTCCCCAATAGGAGATAGGCAAATTTGCCTCTGCCATCATAGATCTAACCATATCAAGGAGAGTCCTATTTTTCCTTTCCGCAACACCATTTTGTTGTGGAGTTCTGGGAATGGACAACTGATGTTCAATCCCTTTTTCATCACATAAAGCTTTAAATTCATTTGAAAGATATTCCTGACCTCGGTCAGTTCTTAAAGTTTTTATCTTTTTATCTAATTAATTCTCAACTAAGTTCATAAAAGTTTTGAAGCAACTCAATGCTTCTGACTTGTGAGAAATCAAGTAGACATGACCATACCTTGTATAGTCATCTATAAATGTGATGAAGTAGTAGGCCCCATGCCTTGCCCTCACATTCATTGGACCACAAACGAGAGAATGTATTAATTGCAATGGAAATTCAGCTCTAGTTGTAACACACCAACCCATACGTAGGCGAACCCATCCGCAAGGGAGTAGGAAGCCGTACGAGTAGGTGTGTTACCGAACAGAAGCAATACAAAGCATATAAAAATACGGAAGAATTAAAACTTTTAAGGAGCAAAATCTGAACATACATATTCATAAACGCGCATATTTTAAACGAAAACATACACATATACAAATTTACAATCATACAATAGGAGCCTGAAATATTACATCATTCTCTTTACATATTATTACATACACATATTATACAGAATTACAAAATCCAGGCTATAGAAACTGAGCAAAATACAAAACTTCTAGCTTCTATGTGGCCGACTCTGCAGATGCGCGACTCGAACAAAAGCAAACCTGCCACCTGCACGGGGAAAAGAACCCGTGCTAAGCGATAATGCTTAGTGGGGAGACTATACAAAAAATATAGACGGCCATTCACAACGGTTGCCAAAGTATAACACATACACAACAGTGAATGCATAAAGTCCTAACAAATAATTATACATGCTTTAAACAATAGCCACGCATTCCAAATGTTCCTAACTGCGGTCATATACTCATTTGATTAACACATCCAATTATCATGTCAAGAACGTAAACACATTCTAATATAACAAAATTACTACGATAACTAACAATACATATTCGCATTAATATACATCTACCTCAACCGTCGTATTCAGTAATTCAAACTCGCATTCGTGTACATGTTAATTTATCACATTACTATACAGAAATGTAGTGTCAACATTATATGCCACACCGACTTCAATCACACATACTATATACAAGATCATTTACAGATAAGGACAAAGGTACATTATGCAGGTTAGAGTTACATTAAACCTACTCAGAGGTTTGTAAGCACATTCACATATCCCAAAATCATATTCATACTGACATCACATTCTTATTTTCATAACTGGTTCATATGACCGGAATCTTACACATTCGGATATCATATTCTCATGTTTATATCAGATAAAGCAAACGAAATACCTGCTGACTCAACATAGTGGATAACGAGTAACAAACTGTACCTTACGGGTACAAATCGCAAAGTACTGTCACTTTCCATATTTCAAAAGCATTTCCCAAAACAGGATCTTAAACAAGATCCATACACATACACATAATAGGGTTCGCAAGGAACCATTCGGGGACCTGATCAGGGTCCAAATCGTTCAAAGGGGCGCTGCAGCTACACATACAGACTCTATTAGGCATGCCTAACTATCCACTAGACTGACTCTCGCAGGTCATGCATAATACAAATCATATTTCAAATCACATAATTTATATCATTGTACATAATCAGCAATAGGTAAGACATATGAATAAGTTCATAAAGTCAATCATGTATCATACAATTTACACTTAAGCTTAACATAATAATCTTAGAGAGAGATCATAAGTATAGAGATGCATAGTACATCCAATTATATTAACATATTTCACAAAATAGTCCAATTATAAACCTAAAGGTGCCACAAGTTCGGAATTCAAACATTGAAATCACCAAAGAAAACTCATTCAACACAACACATCTGTCGCGCTCGCGATGCCTGTCGCGCTCGCGACAGAGACCATAATCTCTTCGTTGTGCGCGCGCGACGGACTTCGCGATCGCGGGAAGGAGAGAAGGGCCCGGCTCTGTCGCGCTCGCGATGTTATCGCGATCGTGACAGAGGGCAAGCATTGCTATCGCGGGGTCGCGACAAGTCGCGTGCTCGCGATAGCACAGGCCAACAACGTGCTCTGTCGCGATCGCGACGGTTGTCGCGCTCGCGATAAAGAGCACACAAGCTATTACTATTGCGGGGTCGCGACAGCGTCACGTGCTCGCGATGGCACATCATCAGAATCACTGGTCTCTGTCGCGCTCGCAACAGTGTCGCGATCGTGACAGAGTCATGATTCCGAAAATCTACAGAATTTTGCAAGATCTTTCCTTCCTCAAACTCACCCACAAACACACGAAACACATCCAAAGGTCTCTTACCTCATCTCCAGCAAGTCACACATCATTGACAACATAAATCCAACATTCGTATCAAGAATTTTAATAAAACTTGCCACTAACAATATCCATATACACAATCTGTAACAACAACCTTATTCTTCAATCATCTCAATCGCACCCACATTAAATGCATTCATACATATGGTACATCATGCTAAAGTTACTCATGAGACCATCACATAATAGCACTCATCCATAAACAAACCTTCGTGGAGTTATATCTATTATTAATTACTAGTTAAATCACCAATCATAATCATACTCATAAGTTTTTTCCCAACGACAGCTACTTATATAGCCATTTAATTACCCTAAACATGCATAATAACTGACGGGAAAGGTACGGGATTGATCCGGGTCAACCCTAGACTCAAAAATAGAGAAGAAAAGGCTCAAAATATGTTTTTCTGTCGCGAGGTCGCGACAGAAGCTCGCCTCAGCTACCATAACAGACTGTTTTCTACTACAAACTATCATCGTGAAAATCGACCTCTAAACCACATTTTTAGGAAAAGTGGTCCTTTTAACAAATGTTCCCCTACGTCTTAAATTTCAAAAGAAACAATTTTTAGGTCAATTAGACATCTATAACTCCAGATATGAATTCCACAACCTATACTGGTCAAACAACCCGACACAAAAAGAAACACTACGGTGTTATCCAAAATTCAGGGTCATAGAGCAAGAATTTGCCCAAGGCTATTTCTAAGACTTTTAAAGAGATGGAAGTAATGGTTTTAATGGCCCAAGAATCGCATGGTTCGGAGTTCTAAAACTCTACTTATAATAAAAACAATGCACAAGGGTCAGATGAGAACGAAACAGAGTTTACCCAATCATACACTTCACTTTCAATTCTCACACACCTTCAACTTAAGCCACATCATGCATTATTAATACATTTACCCAAACAAATACATGTATAATACTCATATCAAAACACTTAATTTACTGGAAATCATATACAAATGTATATTCATAACTCAAAAAGAATTTAAGGTAAAGACAAATTAAAACTCAATTAAAGGAATCAACTCCCAAACCTCTTGTTGCACAATTAGCTGCTCTCTTCAAGCTTTAAATCTTCTCTTTTCCTTTACTTTGCTTCTTCTTATCACCAATTACTTGCACAAACAAACCCATAATTCTTAATTCAAATCATAACTTAAACAAAACTAGAAGTAGAAAAAGAACTCAAACATAAGAACCTTAAAACCCCAACTTACCTCTTCAATCCTACTTCTTAAGCTCCACCAAATCACTTCTAATTCACTCAAAACCAAGAGATTGAGCAAGAAACGGGGAGGAGAGGAAAAGAAAAATAGAAAATGAGGATGAAGAGAGGGCAACGGGAACAAGAACAAGAAAAATCTGCTTTTCCTCTTTCCTAAACCCAAATCACACTAAATGCTCCCACCTAACTCTCCACATGGCAAGCTCCCATTGGGCGCACAAACCACCTTTGACTTAGTCACTCCTTGCACCATACTCACTCCACATACAAACATTTCTTAAATAAAAATCTTCAAGGTACCACACTTGAGTCACACCAAATCATTTCCTAAAACCCACTTATACCCTACTTCCATACACAACAAGCACTCACGATGTTATCGCGATCGCGGGAAGGAGAGAAGGGCCCGGCTCTGTCGCGCTCGCGATGTTATCGCGATCGTGACAGAGGGCAAGCATTGCTATCGCGGGGTCGCGACAAGTCGCGTGCTCGCGATAGCACAGGCCAACAACGTGCTCTGTCGCGATCGCGACGGTTGTCGCGCTCGCGATAAAGAGCACACAAGCTATTACTATTGAGGGGTCGCGACAGCGTCACGTGCTCGCGATGGCACATCATCAGAATCACTGGTCTCTGTCGCGCTCGCAACAGTGTCGCGATCGTGACAGAGTCATGATTCCGAAAATCTACAGAATTTTGCAAGATCTTTCCTTCCTCAAACTCACCCACAAACACACGAAACACATCCAAAGGTCTCTTACCTCATCTCCAGCAAGTCACACATCATTGACAACATAAATCCAACATTCGTATCAAGAATTTTAATAAAACTTGCCACTAACAATATCCATATACACAATCTGTAACAACAACCTTATTCTTCAATCATCTCAATCGCACCCACATTAAATGCATTCATACATATGGTACATCATGCTAAAGTTACTCATGAGACCATCACATAATAGCACTCATCCATAAACAAACCTTCGTGGAGTTATATCTATTATTAATTACTAGTTAAATCACCAATCATAATCATACTCATAAGTTTTTTCCCAACGACAGCTACTTATATAGCCATTTAATTACCCTAAACATGCATAATAACTGACGGGAAAGGTACGGGATTGATCCGGGTCAACCCTAGACTCAAAAATAGAGAAGAAAAGGCTCAAAATATGTTTTTCTGTCGCGAGGTCGCGACAGAAGCTCGCCTCAGCTACCATAACAGACTGTTTTCTACTACAAACTAGCATCGTGAAAATCGACCTCTAAACCACATTTTTAGGAAAAGTGGTCCTTTTAACAAATGTTCCCCTACGTCTTAAATTTCAAAAGAAACAATTTTTAGGTCAATTAGACATCTATAACTCCAGATATGAATTCCACAACCTATACTGGTCAAACAACCCGACACAAAAAGAAACACTACGGTGTTATCCAAAATTCAGGGTCATAGAGCAAGAATTTGCCCAAGGCTATTTCTAAGACTTTTAAAGAGATGGAAGTAATGGTTTTAATGGCCCAAGAATCGCATGGTTCGGAGTTCTAAAACTCTACTTATAATAAAAACAATGCACAAGGGTCAGATGAGAACGAAACAGAGTTTACCCAATCATACACTTCACTTTCAATTCTCACACACCTTCAACTTAAGCCACATCATGCATTATTAATACATTTACCCAAACAAATACATGTATAATACTCATATCAAAACACTTAATTTACTGGAAATCATATACAAATGTATATTCATAACTCAAAAAGAATTTAAGGTAAAGACAAATTAAAACTCAATTAAAGGAATCAACTCCCAAACCTCTTGTTGCACAATTAGCTGCTCTCTTCAAGCTTTAAATCTTCTCTTTTCCTTTACTTTGCTTCTTCTTATCACCAATTACTTGCACAAACAAACCCATAATTCTTAATTCAAATCATAACTTAAACAAAACTAGAAGTAGAAAAAGAACTCAAACATAAGAACCTTAAAACCCCAACTTACCTCTTCAATCCTACTTCTTAAGCTCCACCAAATCACTTCTAATTCACTCAAAACCAAGAGATTGAGCAAGAAACGGGGAGGAGAGGAAAAGAAAAATAGAAAATGAGGATGAAGAGAGGGCAACGGGAACAAGAACAAGAAAAATCTGCTTTTCCTCTTTCCTAAACCCAAATCACACTAAATGCTCCCACCTAACTCTCCACATGGCAAGCTCCCATTGGGCGCACAAACCACCTTTGACTTAGTCACTCCTTGCACCATACTCACTCCACATACAAACATTTCTTAAATAAAAATCTTCAAGGTACCACACTTGAGTCACACCAAATCATTTCCTAAAACCCACTTATACCCTACTTCCATACACAACAAGCACACTCTAACCTTTCCTCACTTAACTTAACTTATTTAATTAATCACTTTACAATTAAGTCCTTATCATCAAATTCACTCACATACAAATTACCGAAATACCCTTCACTTAACCGACTCAGCTTGCCGATTCCGACTAGGCCCGATTTGGGGTGTTACACTAGTTCCTTTTTCAAACGGTTTTCTCACTAGTTTTCCTTTAAAACAATGCTCACAGGTAGGTAATTCGACCTCATTCAAATCACCTAGTAAACCAGCTTTGGCTAACCGACTCATTCGATTTTGCCCAATATGGTTTAATCTAGCATGCCATAATTTCACATGATTCTCATTATTATGCGAAGCAGAAGAGATTAAAGAAAAACTGTTGTTATTCATAAAGTTAGGATCGATATCCAAAACAATGAAATTGCTTGAAATAAAACCAGTACCATAATAAGCATCATCCAAACAAAAGCGCATACTGTCATCTTTAAAGTGTAAATCAAAACCAAGTTTTAATAACACAAGAACAGAAACTAAATTCCTACGAATATCTAGAGCATAAAGCACATCATGTAGGAGCAAGGTTCGGCCTTTATGTAAGACTAATCTACATGCGCCAATCCCTCGAACCGGCACTCTTGCGTCATTTCCCACATATATATATTTTGCTCCATTTGGTATTCGCTGAAATTCTACAAAGGCATCTCGATCCTTTGCTACATGGTCTGTTGCTCCTGAATCAACCACCCACAAAGGATGAAATTTAGTTAGTAATACAAAACTAGATACACAAATTTCACTCACTCTTGAGTTAGAAAAGTGTACCTGATTGGGCACAGTGCAGTCTCTTGCATAGTGTCCTTTCTGTTGGCAGTTAAAACATTTCACTTTTGAGATGTTTATCTTTTTCTTGCCTTTGGACCTCTTAGAATTCTATTCCTTCTTTTGCCTTTTATTCCTTTTAGCAGGTTCCTTATCCTTACCTTTGAAGCCCTTCCTTTTGTTCTGGTTTGAACTCTGCATTTATATTACAAGTAATTTATTAATTAGTAATTATAAGCATACATTAATTCAATATAATTTGAATACTAATTTTGAATGAGAAATTACCATTAAATTTGAAATAAATATATAGATGTACCTTGAATTCTCCCCAATAAAACTCCTTGATTTCTCTAGAAACCTCCTTCCAACTAACTCCATTAATATCTGTCCGCTGATGAAAGCTGCTGCTTATAATCCTAGAGCATTGGGAGGAATGTTCTAACCTGTAAAATATATGGTATAAAAGTAATGGGGTTAAACATATTTTTATAACTTATTCACAATTTATATGAATGAATACTCACATGCCCCTTTGGTTCACTGTGATGTACAATCTACTAATATTTTCATACAAACTTCACATGCAGTCGATGTACTGTTGTTGGCTGTGTGTGGAGTAGGAGTCAATGCAGATGGCATAAATGTCACATAAGGCGATAGTACATTCGCGGGTGTAGGGTCTCCAGGGATATCTGGCATATCTCCAAAAGGTGGAGTCGTAGAATCCACTCCAGATCGTCCTCCCCGACGTCCCTGACCAGTAATTCCTCGTCCTCTACCACGACCCATACCTACACAATGGTAAACTATACATGTATGTGTTTAACATATATAACTTCTAATTTCATAAGTGCATTATATATAACATCAATCTTTTTTTCCAAATATTAAACATAATAAAAAAGTTTAACAAGTTAATACATGATTCTTTAAAAATCACACTTAATAAATTAGTCACTATTTGATGAATTTTGAAATTCCTCTTCGTTGTCCTCATTTCTATCATAATCAAAAAATTCTTCTTCATCTTCATCCACTTCAAGTTCTTGAACCACTTCATCACTGTTATCAAGTTCAATGACCACTCCGGAAGGGTCATGCAAGTCAATATCATCTTTATTACTAGCATCCATTGTTATATCATGCACAATAACTTCATTAACTTGGAATGCATTAGAATATGTAGTAGCAGTGTCATCTCTAACATCTGATGTCACAATGAAGTCCCTTGATTTTATCGAAAACACAGCTAACCAGTTAGCTCTATCAAATCTCAAAGCAGGATATCTTGCATAATACACTTGAGTTGCTTGCATTGCTAGGATAAATGGTTCATAATTGTTGAAACGACGATGCTGGTTCACATCAACCATTCTATATTTGTTGTGTATCTTAAGACCAATGTCTATAGTGGGATCAAACCAATGACACTTGAAAAATATTGTCCGCTTTATTGGTAACGATGGGTATTCTAACTCTATGATCACTACAAGAAAAATTGAAAATAGAGACGAAAAAATAGAGACACAAATTTTTTCGTCTCTATTTAGAGACATAAATCAGTTTTCGTCTTTAAATAGAGACAAAAATATCTATCCGTCTCTATTTAGAGACAAAAAAACTTTCGTCTCTAAAATTCCGTCTCAAATTACTCAATTTTGCGATGGATAATGGATTCAGTCGCTAAAAATAGCGGGATTGATTTTTCTCCATATTTAGAGATGGTATTTAGAGATGGAATATTATTTCCATCTCTATTTTGAGACGGAATACAAGTTCCATCTCTAAATAAAGACGGAAATCAATGTCTGTCTCTAAAAATAGAGACGGACGTTGTTGTCCGTCTCTAAATAGAGACGGAATACTTATTCCGTCTCTATCTTTAGACAGAATACCAATTTCATCTCTATTTAGAGATAGAATATCAATTCCGTCTCTATTTAGAGACAGAACTTGTGTTCCGTCTCTAAATAGAGACGACAATATTATTCATAGAGACGGAAAAAGAATTTTGTCTCTAAATAGAGACAAAATAATTATTCCGTCTCTATTTAGAGACAGAAGTTTTAATTTTGTCTCTAAATTTCGGGGGTATAAAAACCCCCCTTCCTTTTCTTTCCCCCTCCTCCTTCTTTTCCCCCTCCTCCTTCTTTCAGATCCAGTCGCTGCCCCCTTCAGAGCCCGTCGCCATCCGGTTACCGCGCCACCGACGAGTCGACGCCGGTGATCTTCTCTGTCCCGTCGCCTGCTCCGGCATCCCCTGTCCTCCGGCGAGATCTGCAATATGTATTTTTTTTATTATTAAATGTAATATTATATTTAAATGTATAAAGTTATATGTTGTTGTGTATTTTTTTTATTTAGTTTTATTTATCTTGTATTTAAATTATTTTATAAATTTTAATTGCTATAAAATTTTAGAAATTGGTTATGTAGTTATTTTTTGTGTTATAGGTGTATATTGAATATAATTTTTTGAATATGTTTATTTATTGGGTTATTTGGTTTTATTGAATTATATTATTTTGAATGTACTTTTTTGGTGTTAAATTTGTGGGTTATGTTATAATTTATATTATGTTTATATTATTTATAATTTTGTTGTGTAATGGATTTGTATTTGTTATTAAATTGGTATATTATTTGTGTATATATATAGTGTTTTATGTGTGTATATTATATTTTATTAACATATTTATTATGTTATTATAATTTTTTCGAAATTGTGGCATATTGTTAATTTTTTATTTTTGTATTAAATTGGGGTATATTAACTTTTTTGTTGTATATATCTAATATTTTATTATGATTGTTATTATGTAGATTTTTTTTTATGACATGCTTGTTAAAATTATATGTATTATTAATTTAAATATGTGAGATATATGTGTTGTGTAAATTTTTTGTTTTCTTTGAAAAAATTTTTGTATTGTACGTATTGTTATTATAGTTCAAATATGATGGTATTAAATTTGTGTACATATATTATTTTGGTGCATATATATTTTTTTATGATTTTTATTATGTTGATATAGTTTTTATTTTTTGTTTTATGGGATGTTTGTGAAAGTTATATGTACTAATGTTTTAATTATGTGTTATATATATGTATGCCTAAATTTTTGTCTTGTGTGTACTATTTGTATTGTGTATAATGTGGTATAATTGTTATTATACTTAGTATTGTGTAAATTTGTATTATGTTTAATTTCATTTGAAGTATGTATTATGTATATGTTGTTAAACCAATAGATAAAATTTATAAATTATATTATATTTGTGATTGCATGTACCCGTAACCACCGCAACCGATTCTGCATTTAGCTGTCCTGTCGCCGAATCTCTGCCTATTACCGGTTGCTTCACCCGAGGTAAGTTTGATATGTACTTAAATTAGGTTGTTAATAATATGTATATGTTTGAATTAATTTGTCTTAATTAGAAAATTTATTTGTGTTAATATTTATTGTTCTGTGTATATACATTTCATGACCGTGTTGTAATTTGACTGTAATGACTATGTGAAAATGATACTGTAATAACGTCATACGGTGCCCTAGTGTGATGATTAAATTAAATTACAAATGTTGTAGTTCTATGTAGGTAATTGTGCTTAGTATTTTCTAGGGGTGTGCAACACCCGACCCGACCCGAACAAGCAATTCGGGTAGGGTTGTTCGGAGGATACGGGTCGGGTCGGGTAGTATAATTTCTAAACTTTTGGGTTTGGGTCGGGTTAAAACCATAAAAACCCGATCCCGACCGAACATTAGTATAAAAGCTGCATTTTTTTTGTTCATTTTCTTAGTAACCCACGTCTTCCCCTCTCCTCCCTACCTTCCCTTCCCCTTCTCTCTGCACTCGCTCTCTCTCTCTCTCTCTCTTTCTCTCTCTCTCTCCTATTTGCCACCCCCTCTTCCTCCTCTTCGGATCTGGGTGTTTTTTTGCTTTTGCTATGAGGAAGCCGGTCACCTCCTCTCTTTCTCACTCTCACTCTCTCTCTCTTTCTCTTTCTTCCTCCTCTTTAGATCTGAATTTTTTTTTTGTTTCTTTGCTACAAGGAAGTAAATCTGGATTGTTTGCAATTTTGCGTGTTTAGATTTAGATTATGAGGGTTGCTTTTAATTTTCTTGTTTTTGATTTTATTTTACTTTTTGATTTTCTTGGATTTTGATAAATTAATGGGTTTTATGTTTGGATTTGTTGAATTAATGAATTTTCTTGGTTGGATTTGCATTTGGGTGTTGGATTTGTTGGTTGCATTTGATCTATTATCCTTTTCTAATTGATTTCAATGATCAATTTGCTGGATTTGGATTTGAATGCTTATTTTTAAAATAGATCTATATATGTTTGCAGTGATAAATATTTTATGTTAAAAAGAATTCTAAATGTATAAATTTAATTATGGAAGAGAGTTAAAGAATGGCAGCATTAGGCAGGATTTGTTGGTTGCAGTTGATCTATCATCCTTTTCTTTTTTTTAAAAAAAAAATTATTTCGGGATGTTCTTGGTTGGATTTGTGGGTTACATTTAATCTGTCATTTTTTCTTTTTTCTTTTATTTTTTCGGGTAGATCGGGTTTGTCGGGTCGGGGCCCGAAAGTAGTCGGGTTTTTTGGTTCGGGCCCCTGTGATAGTATGGGTCAGTTTGGGGGATATTTATCCTATTTTTTGGGTTTCGGGTTGATCGGGTTCGATTCAGGTTGACCCGAACCCGACCGATGCACAGCCCTAGTATTTTTTTTTGGACATTGTATAACTTGAAAGGATAAATTCACAACTATTGGTGAATTTATCCTTTTTATGCATGTTTGAGGTGGAAGGGGAAATTTGATATTGTATTGGTTTATTTATGGAGTTGAGATGTGTTGATACGTTATAGAAGTGTGAAATTTGCTATCGTTTAACAGGGGGATAGGGACCCGTATAAGGGAAACTCTATCCGTTTTTCCACAGAATTTTTAGCATTGTAATTTTCGTAAGTATTGTAACTTGTCATGTATGATTGCAATTATATATAGATGTCAGTGTAAATTTAATTTTTCGATATCAAAGTGATTTTGATAATAATTAATATATATGTGTATGAGATTTTTATTTAGGTATTTTAATCATGTATATATTTTGTGCTGTGCATATATATGTTGATATAATTTTTATGTTGTTGATAATTTCTATTATATATATAATTTGGTTAAATATACTAGCATATTGTTTATGTTTTAATTCCATATTATATTTATCTATATTTATTTTATGTGTATTTGTTTTGAGTTGTACTTGTTATTATGTTTAAAATTTTGTAAGAGGGTATTAAATGTGAGAACTTATTGTAAAACTAATTATGAATTAATTTGAAAAAATAGAATATAGAATTGAATTTAATTTAATTTAATTATGATAATTGACACGCTTCAGTACTAATTATGTATTTATGATTGTTGCACAACAGTTTAACAATAATGAATAATTTAGACAGAAGTTGGATTATAGAAGACTAATGCCTGATGGTTACATTAATCTTGAGTTTGCCGAAGGCATTCAATCCTTTATTGAGTATGCAATCTCTCAACCTGCATATATGGACGGTTTAAAAATTAGATGTCCATGCAAAAAGTGTAAACATGGGTGTTATATTCCTACGGAGGATGTGCATCTACATTTGCTGAAAAAGGGATTTGTGCCAAATTATTTTGAATGGACAAGGCATGGAGAGCCAATAACTTGTAGTTCAGAATTTGGACCGGATACAGTTGATTCTGAATTGCATTCAAAATTTGTACCAGAGATGGTTGAATCTGATTTGCATGGGGGGAGATTTGATGACAAGCAATGTTTTTGCTACAGAAAATCCTTATGCCCAAATGGTTTATGATGCAGCGGGGAATACATTTCAACCTAATTTTGGTGGGACCGAAGAAGAAGAACCCAACCCAAATGCATAAAACTTTTTTGACTTACTTAGTGCTGCTAACTAGGAATTATGGAAAGGATGAGATTCAGGTGTATTACCTTCCTTTTCCTAGCCTAAGACGAGATAAGAAAGATTGGTTGGCAATTTGCAAAGTAAAACCGAGAGGCTTATTTGAAATGAAAGCCACACGACAAAATAAACGAATTGAAAGCGAAGCATTTCAGGAAGATGAAGTGACGGATCATGAAGTAAATGAATGCATGCCATATGAAGATAATAATGAGACTTTGAACAATATTGACAATGAATTTGTTGATATTGCATCGAACGAGGAATCCGGGTCTACATCTGAATTGGAAAGCGAATTTGATTCTAATTATTCAGAAAATGAAGACGATAGTGATAATGAATTACATTTAAGTGATGATAGCGAATAATTCTTTACACACGTGAGTAAAATCCATATGAGCTGCATATCATTTATTACTTTCTGTTTGATTTAATTCACAAATAACAAAATTTTGTATTATTGTCACATATAATCATGATTATGCAATAATCACCTGATGTCTAATCATATTCAATAATATTTTTAGGAAAAAAAATGAATCATAAGAGGAAGACTAGTACTATGTAACCACGTAGGGTGAGGGTGTGTTCATCAGTATATGGAGCTGTGAGTCAAGGGGAGGAATCATCGTCTCCTGCGTCTGCACCTCCCCGTATGGGCACGGAATCTACACCCCCGATGTATTCAGGCCCATCACATACTACTGGTACGTTATCTACTGAAGCGCCTCCTACAGAGACTCCGTCTGAACCATCTTAGAGATATCCTGATACAGTTGAGGGTCCTTTGCCCGAATCTGTTGGTGTGGATGGACGGATGTATATTGTCATTGAAGGACAACAGTGAGTTATTAATTTTCATTTTTATATTTACTATATTATGTTGAATTCGAACATTTTATGATATTTTTGTTGTCCATTAGATTTATCCCATCTGGTCCTTGCTCTTGCTCCATGACTGGTATATTTAAAGAGAGAATTGAACTCAATGGTTTTTTATGGAAACATATCTCTCAGGAGACAAAAATATTTTATTTCTAAGAGTTTCAGGTAACTAAATTACTTGATTTATTTTTAGTTATTGCACCTTAATTCATGTATTATTTAAATTTTAAATGTAATTTACAAATACATACATTATGCTTAACCTTTTTATTTTTGTTTTAAATCTCTCAGAAAGCTTTTTATTGGAATTCCTCGGTTGATCACCTTGTATATGCTGTATGGGAGAAACGTGCTCGGGTACGTTACAAGGACATGCTTAACAAGTTGCACCCCAAAGGTGAACAACCACGGTACATAAATGAAGACATTTGGGCAAATTGGATGCAGCGCTGGTCTTCAACGGAGGCTCTCTCTATTGCCGATTGGAATTCTACCTATAATAGGGGAGGACCAGAGGGAGTTAATATTTCTTTACATACTGGAGGAACATTGTCCCATCCCAAGCATGTTGATAGGCTTATAAGTATTCAAATATCTTAATTTATACATGCAACTTTTTATTGCAATTGCATATCAACTATTTAGAGCATTAGGAATGTTTTAACTGCAATACATGAACCTCTTGATAATAGGCCAAATATTTCATTAAATGAAGGAAGATGAGAAAAATATTGTGTAAGGAGTTTGAAATGGATTTTTATTGTAGATAATACAATTATAAATGTATTTTCATGATTTTTAAACAGGAGGTTTGTTACAAATTTAGGAGAAACTTTGCCGAAATTTTATTAATCTATAGACAAGTGTTATTGTGTTATGAGTTAGAATTGTCTTCGGTTGGTATTAAAACAGTAATATATATAAGTACTTTTGTGGTTTTCGCATAATAGTTTTGATACAAATTTAAGGAAAATTATGTTCAAAAGTTGTTAACCTATAATTTGTTTACAGGAGTCTAGTATGGGCAGAACACCTTATCCTCATGAGTTGTTTTTGCATACACATACGTGAAATCATAACGGTGTCACATTCGTCAGCAACTGAGCTAGACAAGTTCATGTATGTTAATTTCAAATTTTACTATTATTTTGTTATATCTTTTTAGTTTTAGTTTAGTATTAAATAACATTCGAATAGTTTTTATTAAAAAAGTGGGTGCTAAAGAGTCTTCAAAGTCAGCAGGCAGATGGTGAGAATGTCGATCATGTTAGAGTATATTATGACGCAGCTGGTGGTAGGGACCGCCGTGGATGGGTCTTCAGTTTGGGCTCTTATGCGAATACTTGCTATTTGCATGCCTCCTCTTCCTTTATGGCAACGGCTAGTAGACTTACGATGACTACTAATGAGGTCATTGAGCTTCGCAGGACAGTAGACATTTTAATGAAATAGGTTAGAGAATTTCATTAGCCGAAGATTACCTGACGATACGCAAGTACTATCGGCTGATCGTCCACATTCACCTCCAGCTTAGTTACTGTTTTTAATTTTTTTCACGTACTTTTATTTGTAGTCTTATTAAATTACATATATATAATACATTACTAATTATATTTTTATTAAATTTACTTAATTTTTATTTAATACTTGTTTCATTATATTTATTTTGGCAATTATAGTCTTATTATTATTTGTTAATAATAATATTTTTTAAAAAATAAAAATAAAAATTAGAGATGGAATAGTATTCCGTCTCTAAAATAGAGACGAAAAGCTATTTTCTATCTCTAATAGTGTTCCATCTCTAAAATAGAGGTGGAAAGCTATTTATATTAGAGACGAAAAATTTCTTTCCGTCTCTAAAAATAGAGACAAAAAATAACTTTTCGTCTCTAATTAGAGACGGTAAATTCTTTTTCGTCTCTATTTTTAGAGACGGAAAGAAATTTTCCGTCTCTAATATTAGAGATGGAAAATAGATTTTCGTCTCTATTTTTATAGAAGGAACGCTATTTCGTCTCTAATATTAGAGACGTAAAACACATTTTCGTCTTTAATTTTAGAGACGGAAAGAAATTTTCCGTCTCTAAAATTAGAGACGGAAATTTTTCGTCTCTAAAATTAGAGACCGTTAAAATAAAGACAGAATATTTTCGTCTCTATTTGTGTTTAGAGATGGAATTCCGTCTCTATTTTTCGTCTCTAATTTGCATTTTCCTTGTAGTGGATCTCTTCAATCCATCCATAGTAATCACCAATATTATCACATGAGTTGGACCCTTTTACACAAACTCCACTGTTCATTGAACGCCTTCCAGAGCCATGACTTTTTATGTGAAATTTGTATATATTGACAAAGTAGATCGAGTAACACTTCACTCTCCGTAATGGTTTTTGTAACAAACGACAGAGGTATTCATTGTCAATTCCATTGTAACAGACCAAATTTTCAATAAAGCATATGGAAGTTATCATCAATCCAATCTAAAATGATATTTATGTGTTATAGATGGAAATTGTGATGCCCTTACATATAATTCGAACCAGTCTGCAAAGTAGTTGTCAATCTTTGCACCAATTTGACTTTGTGTAAGATTAGGATACTTCTCACGTAAGTTCTCACAATATATACTTTATTACAATGAATTAAAAAAAATTAATCATTTCGGAGAAATCCTTGTATATATCGCAACTTAATCAAATATATTAGTATTCTATACTTCAAGAATGGAGAAACCTCCTCGTAATTTAGTAGAATATAAGTATAAGCTGCCTGATACTCCTCTGATATTAATGCTCTGTCACGAATTTCTAAGCATGTTCGGCCTAGGTAAGTGAAAATTGTTAAATTTTTGCTAATGTTTTTTCGACAATCTCCATCATCATTATGAGGTGGACATCATTGTCTAGTACTGACACGAGGTTCAAAGTAATGCGAGAAAAAATTCGATGATTCTGAGAGTAAGTACGCATTGCAAATAGATGCCTCAACTGTTGATTTTTTACCAATCTTTTTTTTAGTGTTCGAAGGAACCTGCATATGGCAGATATAGATAATTAATTTAAACATGACTTTGTACATAAATTTTGACTAACATAATGTTCAGATTTATTAATATTTACCTCTCAAACGGATACATCCATCGATATTGTATAGGGCCAATAGCCCTTACTTTATATAGTAAGTGTGTCATTATGTGCTCCATTGAGTCAAAGAAAGATGGAGGAAATATCTTTTTGAGCTTACACATGATTTGTGGTATGTTTGATTCCAATGCCTCGATGTCTTCAACACGGAGAGTACTGGATGTCAAATCCTTAAAAAATAAGCGTAGCTCTGTAAGGACCTGCCACACATTTCTAGGTAGTAAATCACGGAAGGCAATAGGAATCAATCGTTGCATAAATATATGGTAATCGTAGCTTTTCATGCTATGTAATTTAAGATTTATCATGTCAACACAACGACCCAAGTTTGAAACATATCCATCTGGAAACTTAAGTTCTTTCAACCACTCAAACAATTCTTTTTTTGATTCTTTATCCAATGTGTAACATGTTTTTGGATATTTGCCACTGATTGGATCCATTGCCAACTCTGGCCGGCAACAATATTTCTCTAAATCTGAACGTGTTTTTGCATTGTCTTTGATTTTGCCTTCAACATTTAAAATTGTGTTAATCACATTATCGAACACATTTTTCTCAATATGCATGACATCAAGATTATGTAAATCATGTGTGTTTTCCAATAAGGCAAATCCCAAAATATGCTTCGTTTCCTCAAACCACAAGAGTGGCAAATGATCCTATTAATCTCATCTGCATCAAGCTCAGTTACTGTGACTAGACCCCACTAATCAATTTCTTGCAGAATTTCTTTTCCAGCTCTAATTGGTGGCGGTGGCATTGTTTCAACATGCCCGATTCTAAAGTTCCTTCTATTTCTCCTAAATGGGTGATCAGGAGGAAGAAATTTTCTATGATTGTCAAACAATATTTGTTCCACCATTTTCTAGTCTAAATGATTGTGTATGTTCCATGCAATAAGGGCATGCAATTTTCACAGATGTACTCCAACCTGACATTATTGAATATGCTGGAAAGTCATTGATTGTCCACATAAGTGCAACTCGCATCATAAAGTTTTGCTTAGTTGACACATCATATATTGACACCCTACTATTTCATAATTCGTTCAACTAATGAATCAAGAGTTATAGATAGACATCAATTTTTTACTTTGGATTCTTAGGCCTAGGTACAATAATAATTAGAAACATATAAGCCTCCTTCATACACACCCAAGGTGGTAAGTTGTAAGGCGTGACAATTATAGGCCATGACGAGTATTTCCTCTTATATTGTCCGAATGGCTGAAAACCGTTTGTTCATAACCCCAACCTGACATTTTTAGTCTTAGCAGCAAATGAAGGATGAGTTTCATTGAAATGATTCCAAGCTAGATAGTCAAAAGGATGCTGCATTACCCTATCATTTTGGACATGATTATGATGCCATCTCATATGATGGCAGCCTAGGTATTAGTGGAAAGTAATTTATCTTTTTATATGCTTTCAATCTGTGCTTACGAGACCCGATGCGCATTTTGAATCTTGGGTGATTACAAAACTTGCAATGTGTCAAGTTTTCATCTTCACGCTAATACAACATGCATCCCTCATTGCAACAATCGATTTTTTGCACTGGCAATCCTAAGCTTCTAATAAGACTTTTTGTTTGGTAAAAATTATTTGACAATATGTTACTGTAAGCACCGTGTCCCGAGGTAGTCTAGATCAGAGATTACCCAATGAAGAAATCGATGCCCGAGTCCGAATGAACGGTTGAGATTCGGAGATTTTGGTCCGAATGAACGGTTGAGATTCGGAGATTTTGGCCCTCTAGATTCACGAGAAATATGTTTTCTTTATTCATGACAAAGAGGAAAAGAAATTAGGAGTTTTAGATTGAAAAATGGAATTTACCCCTACCGGCAGCCATCCCGTCTGTCTTGATGTGTCCGTCGCTCGGAGGAGGGCACCGACGCCCTCTGTGGTCTTCCGACGCCCGTCAGTAAAATTCCATTTTTTATAGGAAATAGGATTTAACCGACACCCGTCGGTGGATTTCAGACACCCGTCGGTTGAATCCTGTTTCCAGTAGGAAATAGGTTTCAACCGACGCCCGTCGGTATGCTTCAGACGGCCGTCGATCATTTAAAGCCTATAAAAACCTATTTTTCACCCATTTTTGGGGTGGGCTGGTTGGCTGGTTGGCTAGTTGAATGGACTTGGCTATTTTTCTACCTAAAAAACCCATTTTCACAACACTTTTCATCTCACCAAAAATTCTCCATCTTTATTGTGGATTTTGTGAATCAAAATCGATTGAAAGGGGGGCTAAAATCAATTAGTTTCCCCTAATTTTGATTCCAACATTTGCACATTTTTGTAAAAATCAAGAAAGAAAAACCCAAACTTTCTCTTCTTAATTTTTACCCATTTCTCGTGAAGCGCGCGGGGTTCAGATCTTCAAGAAATCCTTCCAAAAGGTAAAATCCGAGGGTAAATATTTTGGACACATATTTCATTTAGTCTATTTTAACTATTTTGCATTCATTTTTGGATTTTTGTGTTGAACAATTTTTCTGTTTAAGAAAATATGGTTCACTGTTTTAAAGAACAGTGGTGACCGATGGGCTATAAGGCATAGACGCCCGCCGCTCGCTTGAGCGACGGTGCGTATATGTTGTGTTATTGCCCGCCGGTCACCCTAGGATAGGCCGTCGGCCGCTCGTTAAAGGCCGTCCCTGGGTTCTGTCCGCCATTTTCAAAGCCTTTTTTCTCATTTTTTTTATTGTTTATTTCTTTTATTTCCAAATCTTTTTTTCTTCTCTGTTTTCTTCATCAATGGTTTTATTCTTTTATTTATTATTTCGATTCTAGATTTTAACTCTTACTTTCATTATATTTATTAATGCTTTGTCTTTTGTATATTAACATTTTTGATTATTTTGTGAGATTGTTTTTTATGTCTTTGGGATAATTTGGAGCTTAAGAGGAGTTTTGCCATGGGAGACTCCATTGGGTTTACCTCTTTATCCTTTATTTATTTATTTATTTATCTATTTATTTATTTATTTATTTATTTAATAATTTATTTATTTGTTTTTTTTATTGATCGTTTGATGCTCATAAAGGAATCATGTTATTCCGCGTTAAATAAAAATGAATAAACATTTTATATTAAATAAAATTGGGATTTCTATAAACTCAAGGATCAAACGTCCTATTTTCCATCGAATAAAAACATCAAGATAAAAACTAGTTTCTCTTATAATAAGTGCATGTGAGAACCAAAGTCCTCAAAATGAATGAATTCCCCGTTTTATGTATGTATCGCACTTTTATAAGTGGGAGTTGTATTCCGCTCCTAATATTATTGTAATCTATTTTATAGCCATTATTGTTATATTTCATTTATTTTATTCATTACGTTTTTGATGTGAACAAATGCACTTTTAATTGAATTGCATCGTGTGAAGAGAGAGCGAATTAATTAATTTTAAAATTTAACCATAAAATTAATCAAGGTAGAAATAGATGAGAAGTCCCGAACCCAGCTCTAGTCTTTTGGGCTCAACGAGGCAAGATGTATCTGATCACTCATTGGAACCTCCAAGACACCTCTTGTGTCCCACCAAAAGACTCAATCAACAATCCTAGGCTCCAAGGGAGAGAGGTTCATCCTCCAATACCCCTTTCGGTTTGCCCAAAATGGATATATGTGTTGTCTTAGGCTCTCCGAGGCGACAGAAACTTTCCCAATGTTTTATTGGGTGTCAACTCCATGAAACCTCTTTGTTGCCCAAAATAGATGCACTTGTAAATGCCCTACAAGTTGCCAACGGACCCTCACTTGCCCGATCGCCCTCAAGTGGGCTGGTCGATGGGTGCCACATAGGGGTCCGGCACACGTCACAGTTACCTTCAGGCAAAGCTTCCTTAAACAGTTGGATGTTTGCATCATAAAACCTCTCCAGCAGATTAAATTTGGATTTGGAATACAACATCCTTGCAACTATAGAAAGCTAGGAATGGTTATCACAACCGGGATACAACTTTGCATTACCAGATTCAAGAAGATCATAAAATTCTTGACATTGTGGATTTGGTGCCTCATCCATAGAATTTGCTTAAAAATTTGATGGTCCGAGTTCATTAGGATTTGACATAGAGCCTTGTTCATGATTATAAGTAGTTTGATCTTCTGGAATAAATTGTTGCCAATGGGTGTCAGGATTAAAATTAGGCCTAGCTGCATCAAGTACCATTTGCTGATATGGATTTCTTACCTTTACACCATGCACTGATTCATTGATTATTGGATTCCAATTTGACTCGTTAGTGGTAATGTGTTTCTCCCCATGGCAATTCCAAACGAAATAATCCCGAACAAATCCCTTATGGAAGATGTGATTCATAACAGTTTCCATATCATGGAACTCTCGGTTCACACAATTTTTGCAGGGACACCTAATAAGATCACTATTCATTTCTTCAAGATGAGAAGTGCTGAATTTAACAAAATTCTCTACTCTATATACGAATGAGGAATTAGTCCTTCCACTTGCATCCCGTCGATTATACATCCAACTACTATCTAAGGATTCCATTTAACCTAAATATTTTGATTTTGACAAAATAAGAAAAAAGCAACAGTTTAGTATCCCCATTATACAGAAGAACATAGCCTAGTAGCAGTCGCTATTCTCATTAGGTCAAATTAAGCAAGATTTGAAACTTAAATACCAAAATATCATGTTAAGAAAGAAAAGAGCCTTTCCATTCTACATCTACTTTTCTGACCATCAAACAATCAAAAATAAATTAAATTCTATTTACCCATTGCATTATTTCTTCCTAGAAAAGTCAACTTAGTTAGACTAACCAACATACAGCTGCATGCTACTATAGGAAATATGATGGAAACTGGCAATCCTTGCTCAACTATTTATGTTTACAGGTTATTCTCTCAGGTAATTATATATATATATATATATAGTTTTTTGCATGATATGAATATATTTCTTTACTATCCACTAACAAGATGAATTACTTTATGAAATTACTTGAGAGAATAAATAGGTTTGTCTTCTTTATGAATATATAATTATTATTTGGTGTGAAACATATAGTTAGCAACATTAGAAGTATTGATGGTCATAAACCTACTTTTGCTATTAATTCTCTTACATCACATGCGATAAGTTGATAACAATAACTTCGGTCCAAGAATTTTGGTCACATAAAAAGTGACATAAAATATTAATTGTATTTTTTAATTAATATTTACTGAGAAAATTTTTAATTGTTGTGAAATTCAAGATATTAATAGCTTATATATTCCCCAATATTGTAACTGCTATTCAAGTTGAAAAAAAAAATCTTTATAACAATATGAATTTGAAATCTCCCCATAAAGGAAAGAATTTGAATGCATATTCTTAGTTATGCAATTGGAGCGTATATTCCTATATAGTTATTCATTAATAAATAATGATAACCGAGCTATCATCTAACTGGTTCGGTTATCACCCTTCTATCGAAGTTCGGGTTAACCATTCTTCGAAGTTCGGATGCCAAGAGGTCTAGAGTTCTTTCCAGCAATATAAGCTCGGTTTCTCAAACGGCCCGGTTAATTAAGGTTGTTCGACTTCCGTTACTTAATTAGCCATTGCTCATTAAAGACCTATCATGAAGGTAGCCGTAACTCAATAAACGCTCATCATGGAGGCAACCGTTACTCAATAAAGGCTCATTAAGAGAGCATCTGTTATGAAGGAAATAAAGGGCTATAAGAAGGGGAAACTAAGGTATGTTTTGCTCGCTAGAAAAAAACATCTCTACAATTTGCTTACTTAATCATAATCATTGACTTGACCGTCAGAGTATCCTAGAACGAAAACCCGTCGGAATTCTTTGATTTCAGGTGACAATTCAAGCTCCCAGCGCCGGAATTTTGGGACTGTCATCATTTGGTGCAGTGAGCGTGGACTTCTGACAGATTTTCAATGGATCTATTCCCTGATTTAAACACTGCTGCAGTTCCCGCCACCCAAACACAAGCTTTTCCCTTACAAACCAACCCCTATTAATCTAAAATCAACAATCACCCGTCCAACTATTTAGCCAACAGATACAACCTCAACAACCTACTCCTTAACCAATTATTCCCAACTTAACTCCACAAACAGTCCAGGCTTTTCTAGCGACGTTAACTGCAATGGCGGCTCAGGTGCCTCCCATTCAACCTCCCACACAATCCTTCCCCCAGTTCCCCAAGCCTCCACATCTACTCCACTAGTTTTTTCGCCCCCTATGGTTCCGGTGTCCACCATAACACTCACGGCAGAACAGTTTGAGAAACTCTTCGAGGAGAGGATGCAAAAGTATCAGAATATAAACACTCTATAGTACCAGAGTTATTTTCTATCACCGCTAGCTAAAGAGATTATGTCTGCCCCGTTCCCAAACATACGATTGCCGAGCTTGCCTAGGTACAATGGTAGCGCTGATCCCAGGGCCCACCTTGATCAATTCCACCATACAATGCTCATCCATACCATGGATGACGCGGCCATGTGCAAGATTTTCCCTCAGACGCTAACGGAGTCAGCTCAAATATTGTTTAGGAATTTGCCCGAGCACTCTATAGTGAGTTTTGCCCAGTTTAGCGACATGTTTATTGCTAAGTTTGTGACTGTTATCTGACCTACTAAGGTTTCTACGGATCTTAATTTGATTCGGCAGGATAAGGGTGAAACTTTGCGAGCATATGTTGAGAGGTTTAATGCGATAGCAATGGACATTCAGGACTTGAACCTAGAGGTAGCCAACAACGCCCTGATAAGAAATAATCGGTGCTAAGACTTCAGCGACTCTCTCAGCAAGAAGCCCCCGGGTGACTTTACCGAGCTCATGTCCCGAGCTCATAAGTACATACGAATGGATAAAGCCCGATGACTCCGAAGTAGCTCACTATATGACGATACGGGCCGAGACATATATAGATCAGCGTAGGAAAGAAACACAGGGAAGAATGAGATGCGAAATCAAGGTTCGGGCAGCTCACATCGAGCCTTTGTAGTTTCGTCAAGGCCCACAGAATGAAGAGAGGAAAAGTGGACACCGTTGAGTGCCCCGAGGGCACAGATTTTAAAATGGTTGAAAGAGCATAACAAGGTGAACTGGCCCAGGCCCATGAGGGAAAGTTCTGGTAGGGATCAGAACCTCTATTGTGCATTTCACAAGGACAAGGGCCATGAGATGAATGATTGCAATCAGTTCAAGAGGGAAATAGAGTTCTTGCTCAGGAAGGGGAAGCTCGCCCAGTTTGTCAAGGGCGACCGAACTAAAGATAGATCCCGCTCTCCTCACCGTCAAGATAACCGGGCGAGCACTAGCAGAAAGGCCCCAGCTGGAGTCATACATGTTATTGCAGGGGGTAAGCATTATGACGTCTTTGAGGATTCTCGGAAGAGGAAGGCGAAAGAAGTGTTCTCTTTGGACTCCAAACCCGCACCGGCAGGTTATGAGGTGAATTTTTCTAGCTCGAATGGCACTCATGTCAAACAACCGCACACAGATTCCTTAGTGGTGGAGGCAGTAATTCAAGATTACCTAGTCCAGCGCATTCTTGTGGACACGGGTAGCACGATCAATCTCATCACGCTGCAGGCATTCAAGGCCTTGAAAATATCAGATAACATCCTGGAACCGGTGTCCGCACCATTGATCGGGATATCGGGTCAGCCAGTCAAAGTAGAAGGATCGGCCAAATTATCTTTGGAGCTCGGAGATGATGAGGTGACCTATACTTGCAGCAGCTGCTTCATGGTCGTAGATATACCATTGGCCTACAACATCATCTTTGGGAGACCATTATTGGCGGGGGTTGATGCATACATCTCCATACGAAAGCTGCTGCTCAAGGTCCCTACCTCTAGAGGCATAGCAGTGTTGCGAGGGAGCCAGAAAGCAGCTCAGGAAACATACGTTACAATGTTGAAAGAAGCCAATCAGGCCCTGCCGTTAGATTCCCTGGATGTTTCTACTGGAGAAGAGTGGAGAACAGAGCCAGTTGATTCCTTAGTAGAAGTTGAAATAGTCCCGGGACGAAAAGTGAAAATTGAGGCGAGCAAGAAAGAAGATGAAGTGCGAGCACTCATTACAGTACTGCAAGAATACGTAGATGTGTTCGCCTGGGAGCCTTCAGACATCAAGGGAATTTCTGCTGATATTATGTGCCATTCATTGAACATCAGACCAGATAGCAAGCCCATCAAACAGAAGAAGCGAAACCATGTCCCAGAACGGCAGATAGCAATGACACAAAAAAACGGATGTCTTGCTCAAGAACGGGTTCATCCGGGAGGTTTTATATCCAGACTGACTTTCCAATGTGGTCTTAGTGAAGAAGGCCAATGGCAAATGGAGGATGTGTGTAGATTTCACGGACCTCAACAAGGCTTACCCTAAGGACATCTACCCTTTGCCAAACATCGACCTCCTAGTTGATTCGACGGTAGGATCCGAGGAGTATGCTTTCTTAGATGCTTCGCCTGGTTACCACCAGATACTAATGAACCCAGAGGATGAGGAAAAGACAGTATTCATCACTCACCAGGCCACATACTGCTATCGAGTGATGCCGTTCGAATTGAAAAATGCAGGCGCTACATATCAGAGATTAATAAACAAATTGTTTGCTAATTAGCTCGGCAGAAACATGGAGGTGTATGTAGATGACATGATCGTTAAGGGAAAGTCATCTCGTGATCTCCCAACCGAGCTTACAGAAACCTTCTAAACTCTGAGGAAGTTCGGTCTGAAGCTCAATCAGGAGAAGTGCGCTTTTGGGGTGCAGTCCGACAAGTTCTTGGGGTTCATGATTTCGAAAAGAGGCATAGAGGCTAATCCAGCCAAGATTCCAGCCATTCTACAGATGGAACCTCCAAAATCCATTAGAGATGTGCAGAAACTTAATGGCAAGGTGACAGCCCTTGGTAAGTTCATCTCCCTTTCGGCTAAGTACTGTCTCCCCTTCTACAGGGCACTCGAGAATTTGAAGAAATTTGAATGGAACTCGGAATGTCTGCAAGCTTTTGAAGAGCTGAAACAGTTTCTTGGCACGCCCCCACTGCTGAGTAGGCCACAGCTGGGTGATGTCCTATACTTGTATCTTGAAGTTACTCCCTGGGCTATGGGATTGGTTCTAATCAGAGAAGAATGTGGTCAGCAGTTTCCCATTTACTACGTCAACAAGGTGTTGAGAGGTGCCGAACTTAACTATCCTATCCCGGAGCAATTAGCCCTCTCATTGATCGTCACGGCAATAAAAATGTGGCCCTATTTTCAAGCACATACGATGGTAGTCCGGACCAATACTAATCTTAGGAAAGTACTTCAAAGGCCAGAAGCATCCGGTCGGCTCACAAAATGGGCGGCTCGATTATGTGAGCTAGATGTTCGGTATGAGTCCCGCCAGGCCATGAAAGCTCAAGTTCTAGCGGATTTTGTAGCCGAGCTTCATGCCCCACCCCCTAAGCCAGTCACTCGATCTTGGAAATTGTTTTTTGATGGAGCTTCCTCGTTTGAAGGAGCGGGCATTGGAGTAGTACTAATTGGACCCGGGCAAATAACCATTAAAGGAATGGCTCACATAGCGTTCCCAGCCTCCAACAATGCAGCTGAGTACAAGGCTCTGTGTTTTGGATTGCAACTCACAATTGAGGTAAAACCTGATTCCTTGGTCATCTTTTTCGATTTGCAGTTGGTGGTAAGCCAGTTGCTTGGCAAATTCAAGGCTAAAGAAAGCACCATGGTCCGGTACAAGGAATTAGTTGCCCTGCTGTTATTCCAATTGGAGAAGGGCGGATGTACGTGGTCAATAGAGTAGATTCCTAGAGCCGAGAATCGAGGGCAGATGCCTTGGCTAAACAATCCTCCAGTCTAAGCAGGGTGTCCTCGGCGGACGTCGTATGGTCGGTAATGGCATCTCCAGCATATGAAACGTACAAAGTACAATTGAGCGAGCTGATGGATGGTTGGCATTTGCTGATATATCAATACCTGGCTTCGGGATTGCTACCAGATGATCACGTAGAGGCTCAAAAGATAGTCCGGCGGTCCAGCATGTATGCCATCTTGGAGGATAAATTATACAAGCGATCATTCTCGCATCCATGGAATCTATGCTTGAGTGCCGAAGAAGGTGATTATGTACTCCGGGAGATTCATGAAGGTATTTGTGGTGCTCGTGAAGGTGCACAGACAATCGCCCGCAAGGCTTTATTACGAGGGTACTATTGGCCCACGATAGAGAAGGATGCCAGAGGGCTTATTCAGAAATGCGACAAGTGCCAACGGTTCGGCAATATACTGCATCAATGAGCGACCCCGCAAGTACCCATTCACAGCCCTTGGCCATTTGCTCAGTGGGGAATTGATATCCTTGGCCCTTTTCCATTAGCTACCGGGTAGAGAAAGTTCTTGGTAGTAGCGGTGGATCACTTTACAAAATGGGTAGAAGCCGAGCCCTTGGCTACAATTACTCCGGCAAATGTCATTAAATTTGTCCAGAGGGCTATAGTAACAAGGTTCGGCATACTGCACACAATCATTTCAGATAATGGTAAGTAGTTTGATTATGCTTCCTTTAAAAATTATTGCACGAATTTGAACATTCAGCTGTGTTTTACCTCGGTGTATCATCCCCAGTCAAATGGAATGACTGAAGTCACAAACCGAACTGTCCTTGCTGGTTTAAAAAAAAGGCTCGATGAAGCGAAAGGACTTTGGGTTGATGAACTTTCTCATGTACTTTGGGCATACCAGACCTCCCCTAGAGCAGCCACCGGCCACGCTCCTTTCTCATTAACATATGGGACGGAAGCTGTCATCCCATGTGAGATCGGCATCCCCAGCATCCGAACTTCTTCATATGATGTCGACAATAATGAGGCCTCTCTCTTATATCACCTAGATTGGTCAGAGGAAATTAAAGAATCCGCACAGTTGCAGTCAGCGATATATAAGCAGAGGATGTCATAATACCATGATCAGCACCTCAAGGCTCAATCTTTTCGGGTTGGACAGCTTGTTCTCAAGAAAGTTGTTGTAGCTCAAATGGCCTCCGAGGTCGGAAAGCTAAGTCCGAATTGGGAAGATCCCTATATCATACATGAAGCTCATGGGACCGCCTATAGGCTGAAGGACCTCTTGGGAAAGTTGCTCCCTCACTCTTGGAACATCTCCAATCTGAAATGATATTTTCAGTAAGCTCATTTCGGCGCAATCGCCACAAGCATTTCTTATTGTTACTTGTAAAAGCTCATTTCAGCACAGTTGCCATAAGCATCTGTAATTTTTGTAAGCTGGGTACAACTCAATAGCTATCCAAGCATAGCTTATTATCAATAAAAAGCTCAATCCGGCAAACATCACCTCGGGCATTTGAATTAAATCTGTTATTTGATGTTCACTGAACACGGCATCATTCATTCCAATACATGCAATCCACAAGGCAATTATCCAGTTCAAATAAATTTATTTTATTGATAGATGTAAAATTACAGATACAGAAGCAAAAGCTAAATTTTCAATCGTCGGGGTAAACTTTATCCAGCCAGGACCAATCCATGTTCGGATGCCGATCCTTCACTGATTGAATCAGTTTACCCCTAAAAGAATAATTTGTCGACAGCCATATCTGCCACTCGATACTCGAGGTCCGAACACTTTTGCTCTAATTCGGCCTTTTCTTTTTGCATTGATTCTTGGCCGCGCTGAGCTTCGCCCAGGCTGGATTTGGCAGTTCGCCTATTCTCTCTCTCCTAGACTAGGAGAGCTTTAGCCTTTGCTGCTCTTTCCTTGGCCTCAGCAACCTCACTTGACAGTGGAAGCATTTTGCGCTTGGCCTCGATCGCCCGCTTCTCTGCGCCCTCCATCCTTGCCCTTGTCACACCAAGCTCATGCTGGAGCCGGGTCACCTCTTTTTTTGCCTTATTGCGCAGGCTAATAAGGGTGTTCATCTTGCCAATAGCGGTTTCCGTCAGCATGCTTCCCTACATGCATAAGGGAGGGAGATGAGTTCGGATTACAGTTGCAAGACAATTAATAAACTAGCATAAGCTTACCTTCACTTCGTGCCTCTTCATAACATTGCTCAATTGTTCGGCACTAAGATAAAGTAGTGGAGCGGTCTCTGTAGGCACGCATAACATGAGATGGGCGAAAGTGTTGAAATTCGGGTTGTCTTTGGACCACACCTTCCCTTGTCACTGCCATAATTGCCGAACATTGTCAAACAAAATATTTAATTCCTCGGCCCATGACCTTGAATTAGGACCGGGTGGTCTCTCTCTGCTCGGACAGTGTTCGGCAGACGTGGATGGAGGGGGAGAGCTATCGAGCACCATTAACGGGGATGCCGGTGCTACCATAGACATGGGATTCTAGTTCAAAATGCTCGAGCTCGAAGCAGTTGCAATCGGAGAGGCTTCGCTCTTATCAGCAGTAGCCGGGTTGCTTGGGATAGTGGCAGAGGTGCTTGCGCCTCCGATTTTTTGCTTCTTGGCCCTGATCAATTCGGCTACACTCGGATTTGAGCTTTTCTTCATAGCTACAAAAAAGCAAATAATAAGGAACAGATCAGCACCCAAGGAAAAGAAGTGAAGTTTACCCTTTCTTTTTAAGCTTGGTCTCCGAGGTAGTGGTGGTACGCCGCACTGAAATTGCAAGTTTATATCAACCTTCTCCGTTGCTAGCTCCCTCCACTGAGCTAGTGTTCGCTCCTCATCCTCACTGAACATCAGAGGGTTATCATTCCTATTCACGAACCGACCCCAGTGACTATGGAAGGGGAAGTCCGTCTCACTCTCCACAATGAAGAATCGGTCCTTCCACTTCTTTAATGACTTAGGGTTTTCGACGAACACCCCATACCCAGCTCGGGATTGTATGTAGTTATGATCTTCCCCGTTGGCCCGGAGTCCAACGTTGTGGGTAGCCCGAAAGAGTCTGAGGGTAAGATCTATGTCATGCTCGGCAGACCATATTTGTAGCGCAGAGAGAGTGCGCAAGGCATTCAGGTACAGCTGGCCAATCATCATGTCGTAATAATTCAGGACCTCTAGCTCGAAGGCTGTTAATGGAATATTCACTCCAGCTTCGAAGTTGGCTTCATAGATGACTATCATTCTTTTTCCTTGGAATTTGGCATTGGCCCTAAGAGAATCACCAACGGCACGCACTTTGTATTCATAGGGAATGCCAAGGCTTTCCCGCAACGCGCCCATATCATTGGATGTTAGAACTGAGCTCATGCTGCCCACCCTGGGAAGTCTTTGTGGCTCTCTCCTCCCTTTCAGTTGTCATTGGCTGATACCGAGGGAGTCAGAGGGACTCTGAGCAGCAAGCCCTTCCTCTACCCTTATCCTCTCAGCGGAGCTTTGTGGCTCTCTCCTCCCTTTCAGTTGTCATTGGCTGATACCGAGGGAGTCGGAGGGACTCTGAGCAGCAAGCCCTTCCTCTACCCTTATCCTCTCAGCGGAGCTTTTAGAGGCACTCATGATAAAGAAGAAAAGAGGAGAGAAGTACAAACCTAAAAAATTTGGGAAGATGGTTCTAAAAGCAAGTTTGGGAGAGTAAACGCCTGAGGATAGTCACCAACAAAGAACAAGAAGATCTGAAAGTATCAAAGTAAAGCAAGTCAAAACTGAAAAGGGTAGTGTGACGCGCGCCGAACCCAGCAAGGGCCCTCGACTGTGAATCCGCTTTAGGATTCGAGGTATGAAGGTTCGCGTCTTTTGATCATGGGCGCCATGAGACATCATCGGTGTATCTCTCCCAATAGAACATTGGGGAGAATAACCTAGCCTATTGACACCTAAAGGCACCTTTGAGGTATTTGGAGTCGCCACCCAGTTTGCAAGAAATTGGGAAAAGGTTTCTCACCTCTATCGGTCTAAACCAGAGATATGGTGTCCGGAACTTCCCTCTTATTTATGCTTTGGTTAATTATAAATGGGTTTTTAAATTCTTAAAATTATATCTCTCATCTCATACGAGCGATGCATCAAAATAAAAGCGCATTTCAAGCACGTAAAGGAAGTAAACGAAAGCGATAAGTAAATAAAGAAAGCAATAAATGAAAGCGGTAAACACGCAAGCACGCAATTACAATAAAAATAGGGGCAGAATACAACCCCAATAAAAGGAGATCAAAGATGTAAGTGGGACGGAATACAATCCCCAAAAGATAAATAAAATTGCCCCAAAATTAATTACAAGGGCCCAAAAAAGAAATGAACTTGAATTTAAACACTCACACAAGATCGAAATAAAAAGACATGCATAAATCGGGACATTATTTTAGGAACATTGGTTCCTTCGCACTTGTTCGAAATTTAGGAACATTGGTTCCTTCGTTTCAATTTAAAGAGGGTTCGAGGAGTCATTTTGATTGTTCGAATTGGAAAAACCGGGATGAGTGATCCCATTTTATTAAAAAGTTGACTCTTCGTTTTAATTGTGACATTTTATTATTGGGCTAAAAAGGGGACATTGGTCCCAATTTATTGATAAAAATCCCGATTTAATAGTAAAAGCATTTTTGTGATTTTTTATCGCACGCGTGCACAAATAAAATTAATGTTTACAAATAAGCACATAACACATAAAAAAAAGGAGTTGGAGGGATCTCACCAAACCGGAGTGTCCGTCCACGCGTCGCGACCCATCCGGGGAGTCGCGGGGCACTCACATAGCCCGACTCAAATTAAAACTCATACAAAAATTAACATCAAAAATATTAGTAAATATCCAAAGTAAATTAATCAAGCAAATGCAAAATATAATAATAACAACAATGATAGCAATGCCAACTAAATAATTAGTTAATAATAATAGTATTAATAATACTAAAAAACAGAATAATACTAGTAAATAAATACATAGTAATAATAGTAAAATAGAGAATTAAATAATAATAATAAAAATAATAATAATAATGGAATATTAACGGCAACCAATATAATGATAATAATAATAATAATAATAACAATGCAAAGTTTAATAATAGGATAGTAATTCAAAATACTAAATGATAACAATAATAAAACAAGAAGTTAGATAAAAGCATGATGATAACAATATATGAAAATAGGGAAAATGAATGATGAAAGAATATGCACAACAATGGAAACGACACAACTTAACAATATTCACATTAACCAACCAATAATAATAATAATGGGAATGAGCACAAAAATCAAATCAAAGCAACTAAATAATGCATTAATGGTAGTATCAACATATTAAAGTGCTGGAAACGAATAATAAGAATAATGATAGCAAAAATGATATTGACAAAATAAATAATATACAAAAAAAATATGAATGAGAACGGGTCCAAAAATGTTTACCCTCAGAATTTTTGAGATTGGAAATAGGATGCCTCGATCGATTTCCTTGTCGGATTTTTTTTTATGATAATAATATTTGAAATAAATGCAAAATCTGTGTTATAAACAAATTATCTTGTGAAAAATATTTTTTTGTGGGATGAAGGAACAAAGAAAATTAATTTTTCTTGCTCAAATCAACCCAAGATTAAAAATTTTGTAATGGCAAAACTAAGATCTTAGAAGAAAACTTGAAGATTTTTTGAAGAGCTTTTAAGAAGCAAGAAAAGCTTCCTGGAGAGTGGAAAAAGATAGAGAGGAAGAGCTAAGAAAAAAATTGAATTTTTCTGCCGTCCTCCACAAATGAGGGGAAAAATCCCCATTTAATCCTGTCTTGGCCAAAAATGGCAAGGGACAAAAAAACTTTCATTTTTAGTTAATCTAAAATAACATAAAATGGTGAAACAATGAAAACTGAAAAAATCAGAAAATCAGACTGAAAATAGCGAAAAAAACGGACAGGCGAAACAGGTCGCGCGGAGGAGCCAAGGGCGCGCGGCAGCCTGCGCGTGGTGCCCTGGCACCGCGCGCGCAGGCGGGTCGCGCGAGGCAGCTGCCTCGCGCGCAGGGGGGGCGCGCGAGGCAGCAGGCCTCGCGCGCAGGGGCCTCGCGCGCAGGGGGGCGCGCGAGGCGCCCGCCCCTGCGCGCAGGGGGGTCGCGCGAGGCGACCGCCCCTGTGCGCAGGGGGGTCGCGCGAAGCGCCCACCCCTGCGCGCTGGGGGGGTCGCGCGAAGCGCCCGCCTCGCGCGCAGGGACATCGCGCGAGGCGCCTGCCTCGCGCGCAGGCGCCCCTGCGCGAGGCGGGCGGCCTGCCTTGCAGGCGCCCCTGCGCGCTGGGGCGGCCTGCCTCGCAGGCGCCCCTGCGCGCTGGGGCGGCCTGCCTCGCAGGCGCCCCTGCGCGCTGGGGCGGCCTGCCTCGCAGGCGCCCCTGCGCGCTGGGGCGGCCTGCCTCGCAGGCGCCCCTGCGCGCTGGGGCGGCCTGCCTCGCAGGCGCCCCTGCGCGCTGGGGCGGCCTGCCTCGCAGGCGCCCCTGCGCGCGGCGGGCGGCCTACCACGCAGGCGCCCCTGCGCGCTGGGGCGGCCTGCCTCGCAGGCGCCCCTGCGCGCTGGGGCGGCCTGCCACGCAGGCGCCCCTGCGCGCTGGGGCGGCCTGCCTCGCAGGCGCCCCTGCGCGCTGGGGCGGCCTGCCACGCAGGCGCCCCTGCGCGCTGGGGCGGCCTGCCTCGCAGGCGCCCCTGCGCGCTGGGGCGGCCTGCCTCGCAGGCGCCCCTGCGCGCTGGGGCGGCCCCGCGCTGCCGCAGCGGCACTCGCGACCAAAAAAATATTTATATATATATATTTTTTTTTTATTTTGATACAAAATTAATATATATATATATATATTTTTAAAACCCTAAAATATATATTTTTTAAATTATTTTTCGAAAAAACACAATCTTGACAAGGGAACGATCGATTCTTACTTTTCTTGCCGAAAATCGGTCTTTTGTTTCATCATCGGGTAATCCTGATCTTGGACCGCCTCGGGACCCGGTGTCTACAGTTGCCCCCAATTTTGGGGAACTTAGAACCTAGGTGCCTAAGTGAACCAAAATTCAGAAAAGAGAGGGAGAGATGCGTACCTGAGGCGGTCGCTGTCCGGGTCTTGGTCTTGCCAGCTTGTCGGCATCATAGGATTACTACTGGTCACATGATTGAGGAATGTCAGCTTGTCGACGTGAAACCATGGCTGAGCGGCTGGTAAACACCAGTTTGTCGGTGCGTGAAGGCGCCAGACTTGGAAAAACGTGATTGATAGAACATCAGCTTGTCGGCGTGTGAAACCACGGCTGAGCGACTGATAAACACCAGCTTGTCGGTGTGTGAAGGCGCCAGACTTTGGAGAACGTGATTGATAGAACACCAGCTTGTCGGCGTGTGAAACCACGGCTGAGCGACTGATAAACACCAGCTTGTCGGTGTGTGAAGGCGCCAGACTTTGGAGAACGTGATTGATTGAACACCAGCTTGTCGGCGTGTGAAACCACGGTTGAGCGACTGATAAACACCAGCTTGTCGGTGCGTGAAGGGGCCAGACTTTGGAGAACTTGATTGATAGAACACCAGCTTGTCGGCGTGTGAAACCACGGTTGAGCGACTGATAAACACCAGCTTGTCGGTGTGTGAAGGCGCCAGACTTTGGAGAACGTGATTGATAGAACACCAGCTTGTCGGCGTGTGAAACCACGGCTGAGCGACTGATAAACACCAGCTTGTCGGTGTGTGAAGGCGCCAGACTTTGGAGAACGTGATTGATAGAACCCCAGCTTGCCGGCGTGTGAAACCACGGCTGAGCGACTGATAAACACCAGCTTGTCGGTGTGTGAAGGCGCCAGACTTTGGAGAACGTGATTGATAGAACACCAGCTTGTCGGCGTGTGAAACCACGGCTGAACGACTGATAAACACCAGCTTGTCGGTGTGTGAAGGCGCCAGACTTTGAAGAACGTGATTGATAGAACACCAGCTTGTCGGTGTGTGAAACCACGGCTGAACGACTGATAAACACCAGCTTGTCGGTGTGTGAAGGCGCCAGACTTTGAAGAACGTGATTGATAGAACACCAGCTTGTCGGTGTGTGAAACCACGGCTGAACGACTGATAAACACCAGCTTGTCGGTGTGTGAAGGCGCCAGACTTTCCCTTAAAAACAAAAGAGATTTGTATGCAAAGGTAAGCTATGCACGTGCATATGCATATGTCATGCGGAATGCAGGTGACACCATTCATCTGAGTGGCCCAGTAGTCGAGGTGCGATAACTCTCGTTGAAACGACTCGTGGCTTCGTCCGGTCGATTATGCCCCCAAGTGCCGGAGGGCGCTGTCCTGATTCAGGGGCTCTGACTCATAATTTTTCAGGGAGGTTTGCCCGATGTGTGTCTTTGCTTGAAAGGGGTTGCCCAAGGTAATGCCGCCTTATCACTCCAAGCGTCATTGTTTTGAAGGTAGTGCGTCCCTTGTGGATTTTCACACTAGCTTTTCTTAGCGGGAAATGCGTCCTTGTCGGATTTTCACATGACCCTGTGCCTTATTTTTTGCCTGGAATGGACCCAACCCAATCCAGCGGCTTTTATTTATTTCATTTTTTTGTGGGGCAGACTGCCTATTGCCAGGTTTTCACCCTGCCCTTTGGCCTAACTTTTGCTTAGAGCGCCAGTCACGGTTTTCATCTCTAACGGCCTTTTTTTTTTTTTTTTTTTTTTCAGGGATAAAGTTTATGTCGGTTGCACGGATAAATTGTGCTCATTCGAATTGGGGAGTGACAGCAGCGGATGCATTCAAACGGGGAGTGACACATTACTCGTCTGAAAAGAACTATGGACATTTATTGGATAAAAGAGCTTCTCTGAGCGCATAATTGCATACAGGTACATTTTCTTGTGTGATTTCATTATACATGATCATTATTTAACATTAGGCCCAGGATACCGGACCACATCTAATCTCGAGATAGATCTCAAAAGCATCACAACTCCTGTTATCAATCGGCCCTCTCGGGTTTTCTTGATTGAACATTTTCTCTCTTTTCTTTTGTCTTATTTTATTTTGCATTTTTCCCTAGCCCTTAGCCATGGAACCTTTTCAATCTGTCGACGTTGACCGGCTCTCTGAACTCGTTTCCATCGCCATCTGTCAGAATTGCGGCCCCTTTAGACAAAAGCTTTTTCAGAATGAAGGGTCCTTCCCATGTTGGCCTAAACTTGCCTCGAAAGTCCGGAACCCCCGGCCTCATCTGTTTGAAGACTAGGTCTCCTTCCTTCAATGGGTACTTTCTTACTTTCTTCCCAAATGAGCGAGCTAATCTCTTCTGGTAGATCTGATTGTGGTAATACGCTCGCATCCTATCCTCATCCAATAGATTCAACTGTAGCAGCCGCTGCTGTGCCCATTCGGCTTCTGGTAGCTGAGCTTCTGTTACCACCCTCAGCGATTGGAGTTCTATTTCTACTGGTAGGACTGCTTCTGTCCCGTAAACCAAGGAGAAAGGGGTAGCCCCTGTAGATGTTCTGGCAGTGGTCCTATAGCCCCAAAGTGCAAATGGCAATTTCTCTGCCCAGTCTTTATAGGTTTGCACCATTTTAGCTAGTATCCTCTTAATATTCTTATTAGCCGCCTCGACTGCTCCATTAGCCTGTGGTCTGTATGGAGAAGACTTATGGTGCTGAACGCCGTATCTCTTGAGCATATGTTTAGTCTCGGCTTGGAATTATACCCCATTGTCTGATACGATGTGATGCGGGAGCCCATACCTACAAATCAGGTGTCGTTCAATGAATCTGGCCATCTCCCGGGCGCCCAATTTCTTGAAGGATTCAGCCTCGACCCATTTGGTGAAATAATCAATAGCGACCACAATAAATCGGTGTCCGTTGGAGGCTGTTGGGTGTATTTCTCCTATAATGTCAATTCCCCATGCTGCGAATGGCCATGGAGATGTCAAGTTACACAACTCCGAAACCGGAAGGTGTCTCAGATTAGCATACTGTTGGCATAGCTGGCACTGTTTCACATACACAGAGCAGTCCGTATCCATTGTCAACCAGAAGAACCCTTGTCTCATGATTTTCTTTGCTAGGGCTAAACCATTCATGTGGGCCCCACAGACACCTGCATGGGTCTCCTCCATGACCTTCTTGGCTTCTTTGTATGCCGTCGGCTTGCCTCTTGTACAGCACACCGTCTACACTGATGAACTGAGTGGACAGCTTGCGAATCATCCTCTGGTCCTTTTCAGCGGCCTCTTCTGGGAATATCGACCTTTCCAAATAATTCTGGACATCATAGTACCAAGGCTTTCCATCAGTCACTTCAACGTCCCCGACCTGCTCGGTTTCAAAGTATGGCTTTTCTGAGCTCGAAATGAGCACAGGCTTCATAGCTATTCCCTCCGGGTTATCCCACATAGATACCAAAGTGGCTAGAGCATCTGCTAACTGGTTCTCATCTCGGGGCACGTAGTTAAAAGTGCAGATTTCAAACTGGCCGCTTAGTTCTTTTAAACATCTCACATATGGCAACATCCGCTCTTCCTTAACGGTCCATTCGCCCCTGACTTGGCGGATTACTAAGGATGAGTCCCCGAAGACCTCTACTGTTTTTGCCCCCACGGCTGAGAGCGCTTCTAACCCAAAGATGCAGGCTTCATACTCTGCTTCGTTATTTGTGGCTTTATACCTCAGTTTCTTGGCCAAGGGAAGCTTTTCACCATCTGGGGTTACTAGAATTACTCCTGTCCCAGCTCCTTTGTTATTTACTGCCCCATCGAAATACATCTGCCACTTCTGCACGGTGATGGCTAACACATGTTCGTCGGGGAATTCATATTCTAGCTGGTCTCCTTCAATTGGATGGTCGGCAAGAAACTCCGCAACTGCTCGACCTTTAATGGTCTTTCTCGTGATGTACTCCACATAAAACTCCTGTAGCAGTATTAGCCATCTTCCCATTTTCCCTAACAATGAGGGTGCTTCCTGAAGGTAACGGAGAGGGTTCTGTTTGGCGACTGCCTGCACTTTATAAGAGTGGAAGTAGTGTCTAAGTTTCTTTGACGCCCAGATCACGGCCAGACAAATCTTCTCCACTTCGACGTACTTGGCTTCATAAGGGAGGAATTTCTTGCTGAGGTAGTAAACCGCGAATTCAACCCCAAACTCATCCTCTTGGGCCATCATGGCACCCACAAAATTCTCCTCTATTGCTAAGTAAAGGATCAATGGCTTTACAGGTCGTGGGGGCCGCAGAACTGGGGGATTCAAAAGGTAGTCTTTAATGACCTCAAAAGCCTTTTGGCAGTCGTCATTCCACCGAACCGGCTGATTCTTTCGAAGAAGCTTGAAGATAGGCTCACATACCGAGGCTAGTTTAGCTATGAATCGGCTGATGTACTGAAGCTTTCCCAGGAAACTCCTAACCTCCTTTTCTTTCTGGGGGGCTGGCATTTCTCTGATTGCCTTAATTTTGTCAGGGTCCACTTCTATTCCCCTCTGGCTTACCACATGGCCTAACAGCTTACCCGAGGTGACTCCGAAAATGCATTTCTTAGGATTGAGGCGAAGATTATACTTGTCGATCCTCTGAAAGAACTTTTCCAAGGCCTCGAAATGTCCTTCTCGAGTTGCCGACTTGATCATCATATCATCGACATACACTTCAACTTCCTTGTGTATCAAGTCATCCAAGATCTTGGTAGCCATCCTTTGGTACGTCGCCCCGGCATTCTTCAACCCAAAAGGCATTACTCAGTAGGCGAACGTTCCCCATTCTGTGATGAAAGCTGTCTTGATTCGATCCACAATCTTGTTAAGGATTTGGTTGTATCCCGCATACCCATCCACAAAGCTGTACATCATACAAGCGGCCGCGCTATCCACTAGTACATCAATATGGGGTAGGGGAAAGTCATCTTTTGGGCAGGCTTTATTCAGGTCTCGGTAGTCAACACATACTCGGACTCTCCCATCCTTCTTGGCTACGGGGACAACATTGGCTAACCATGTGGGGTATTGGACCTCTACTAGGAACTTGGCTTCGATCTGCTTGTGCACCTCTTCCTTTACCTTTTCTGCCCATTCTGGCCTCAGTCTTTTGAGCTTCTGTTTGACCGGCTTGCACTCTGGGTAGGTCGGAATGGCATGTTCAGCAACTGCCCAATCAATCCCTGGCATATCCTCATAGGTCCAGGCGAAGACTCTTTCATATTTTTTCAAAATTCTCTCAAATTTTATCCTTTCCTCAAGAGTTATGTCGGATGCTATCAAGATTTCCTTTGGATTTTCCAAAGTCCCGAGATTAAATGAGGTGGTATTGGTTGAGTTAATGTCAAATATAAATGATTCATGCTCGTGATCATGCATAATGAAATCATGAGAAACATCGCACAAGTAAGCAAAGTCATTCATATTATTAAAGTACTCAGAATTACAGACAGAGTTATCAAATAGTTCGGGAATAAAAAGTACATCGGCAAAGCTATCATTATCATCTTCCACTGGTGCTGGTGCTGAAGCGGACGGCCCTTCATCTTGAACCTCAGTTGTATTCAGACTCTTCAGTTCTGGCACTGCCGCTCCATCTTCTATCTTCTCTTTACCCTTTGATTGAGCAGCCAGCAGGCTTTTGGTGATAACTTCCTCGGGAACTTCTCGATCCCATGCTAGAGTCTGATTGAAGATTTCCTCATCCCAGAAGGCTTCCACTGCCTTGACCATCCCCTCGGACCAGTCAAACACATCATTGAAGATTTCAAAACCTGGGGTGATCTTGCCATCAATGCACTGAGGCTCTGCCTCCCCACAGTAGGCACATGCCGATGCAGCTGGCATAAAAGTCTCCAAAATGTGCGGCACTTCCACAGTCTTCCTTGTGGGCTTGTTCTCCTTGGCACCAACAGTGTAGCCCAATCCTCGCCTATCCTTTTGCCCCCTTGTGGCGACGGGCTCTTGAATCCCTTGTGAGCTCTTACCCAAACCAGCCCCGGGGAGAAAGTTCATCCTTTTCATCATATTGACAACTTGAGGGCTTACCACCGACTCATCTTCCTCATTCACCACAGCCACGTGGAAACCACTGAAGGGTTGATTGGAAATTCCGAGCACTGACACTTGATTATCACTAGCTGCTTTAATTGTTACAATTTGGCCTTCATGGGGAATCTTAATCATTTGGTGGAGCGTAGATGGAACCGCCCCCCAACTTGTGAAACCAAGGCCTTCCAAGTAACACTGCAAAGTTAGCCGGTATTGGCAGGACAACAAACTTAGCCTCTATCTCAACTGGACCGGTCTTGACTTAAGCTTTAAAAGTCCCAGCAGCTTGCCTTCTCGAGTTGTCATAAGCGGTGATGGTCAGATCGGATTCACTCAACATGCTCTCATTCAATCCCAGTGAAGGTAACGCCACTAGCGGGCACACATTAATGGAGGACCCATCATCCACCATGACACAGGCCGTGTGTTTACCATTGATCTGAGCTCGGATATACAGGGGGCGATTGTGATTACGACCCTCGACTGGCAAGTCGGCTTCGGTGTAGACTATATTTTCTTCGGATCCCCCCTTCACAATGCCCAATAACTCGGAGGGTGAGATAGTGGTGGCGACTGTTGATTCACATAAAGCTTCAACTAGCTTCTGCCTGTGGCTCGGGGATTGCCTCAATAGGTCCCAGATGGATATTTGTGCTGTCGTCTTCTTCAGTTGCTTTAGGATCTGATTCTCTTCCGTTTCTTGCTCCACCGTCGGAGGCATCGGGTCCTGTTGCTTCTCAATTTCCGGCACCACCCTTCCGCTGCGAGTAACAGCCTGTACCTCTTGCACTTTGTCTTCTTCACCCCCAGAGTTCCATACATCCTTCGGCTCGTCGGCCTCTTCAGTCTCACCTTCACTGGCTGAGTCCCAACATTCTATCATGTTGACTTGGGGCTTCTCCCTGTTGACTTCCTGTTCGGGGCGGACGATAGCCATGTAGTCATTGCCGTAGAGATCCCTCAACACATACCACTCTGGCAAACTCGATCCTATCATGAAGACTGGGGGAGGAACGGCATTATACCCGGCATTCTTCTTCTTTTCCCTCTTTTCAGGGTCGGAGATCTGTTTACTGTCAATGAGATCTTGGACCCGATCCCTTAAAGTTCTGCAGGAGTCAGTGAGGTAACCGGTGTGCTGGTGGAAAGCACAGTATTGGTCCCCTCTATGGTTAGGCTGGCCGTAGGTCTTAGCTTGTCTGGCTGGCAATGGCTGAAGTTTTCCCTCCTTCATTAATCGTTCTAGGACCCAGGACAATGGTCTTCCCAAATTTGAATAGTGTCTCTGGTTCACATCAGTGGCTGAAACTTACGCTGTCTTGCCCACTCTGTTACTGCTGCTTCCAGCGCCACTCGACCTATTTCCCCCTTGGTTCCCAAAGTTCTTCCGAGCAAAACTGTCATTATTGGCCTTCCTTGCCAAGTACTCCAATTCGGCTTCAATTGCTATGTCTTTTAAGGATTCCCAATCCTTGAGCCCTTTCATCTTAAGCCCCTCCCTCAAATATGGGCTTGCATTTTTGATAAATAGTCTGATTTGGTCCGAGGTATCGGGCTTCCTCTTCATTTCCATAACGCGATTCCTCCACCGCGTAAGGTAATCATGGAAAGATTCACCAGACTTTTGTTGCAGGAGCTCGAGGTCTTTTAACGTCACTTCCATGCGGGTGCTGCAGTCGTACTGCCTCATAAACTCACTTGTAAGCAGATCCCAATCTTCTTTCGACCTCTTGTCTAAGCCATGGTACCAATCAACCGCTGACCCTGTCAAACTAAGGCAGAAGTATTCTACCTTTTGCTTCTTGGTAAGACCCGTGCCCTTCATGACTAAGGCATACTGCTTGAGATGGGCTGAAGGGTCAGAAGTGCCATCAAACTTCGGTAAATCTGGCATCTTAAACCTCTGAGGCAGCAGCTCCTCCTCACCCAAGTCTACATCTTCGGGGATGATCCCCTTTCCGACCGACAGCATCCGTGCCATGGCCTCCATTCTTTCCTCCATCTTCCGCATCACATCATCCTTTAACTTAGGAACTTTACACTTCACAGCTTGAGGGACTACTGGCTCATCTCCCTCTTCCCCTAAGAAATCATCCCTCGGGTCTGGGATCCTTACCCTCTGTTGCTCAACTGGTGCCGCCACTCTAGGCTCGGTAATTGGCTGTGGCACAGCAGTGGTTGGTATGGTGGTATCCACAACAGGTGTTTCGACCGAGTCAACAGTTGGAGCTCCAGATGGTTGTCCAACGTGTGGTGTCATTTGGGCGACAAAGTTCCCCATCATGGCCAAGATCTTCCTTTCAAAATCTTCGAACCTCTTGTCCAAGTCTTGCGTTGTTACAGCACCCGACTCTTGCGGTAATTCTGCCATTACTGACCCGGAAGATTGTTCTGAATAAGAGTCTGAGTTTCTATCCCAATCTGAACCCGATGCTGATGCCAAACTGGACTGCTCAACCACTTGAATTCTGACCAACCTCCCGCTAGGATCTCTGGACCACTCAAATGGATCTATGATGGCTAAAAAAATCCAATTTGTTAGCATGATGCATGGATGACATTAAGAATGCATGGTCGTGTTGATGCAGCATCCACAATCACATGCAAGCAAACAGACCCTTCCAACCTTATTCCTCCCGCACATGGGGCAATGTGGTCTCTCTCCTAGGTGGGCTTAGTCCATGGGTCAACAGGGGACCCTATGAACGCGCGAAGTGCACGGCGAAAAGCCGGCAGCATAACAGCTCTAGTCTAACGTACACGCGTATAAGTTTTGGCCATTTACGTATTTGGACAATTCAATCAAGTTAAGGTGGGCTTACCGGGGCATGAAAGCCTTTGATAAAAGACCACTTAAATTGGTTGATTTTGTTTAATACGTGATGGCCCATATCACAAGCATTGTATTAAGGAACATACCACCTAGGGGAAGTTTCTACTTGCCAGTACATGAGCTTTAGTCAGGGTGATTTTCTTTAGGCTACCCAAGCATGGTTCGCGCCAACGGGTCTAGCTCATCACGAGCATAACGACCGATCGGGTCTCCATTTTGATATACCAAAAGGTACAAGGCTTAGGCTGGTGATTATCCCTAACACTTCCCTACAATGAGTGAAAGTAGGGTCGTGCTTCGGGAACGCACCGAGGTAAGATAGGGACCAACTAGCGTAAGTCTAAGGCTCTAAAATGATATAATGCAATTTTTTCGAAAAGAGATAGAATTTTAAGTTTCAAAAACCCAATTATAAATTTTAACCAAAGCACTTTCGGAGTGAAGTCTCAAACACTAAGTCCCCAGTGGAGTCGCCACTGTGACGCGCGCCGAACCCAGCAAGGGCCCTCGACTGTGAATCCGCTTTAGGATTCGAGGTATGAAGGTTCGCGTCTTTTGATCATGGGCGCCATGAGACATCATCGGTGTATCTCTCCCAATAGAACATTGGGGAGAATAACCTAGCCTATTGACGCCTAAAGGCACCTTTGAGGTATTTGGAGTCGCCACCCAGTTTGCAAGAAATTGGGAAAAGGTTTCTCACCTCTATCGGTCTAAACCAGAGATATGGTGTCCGGAACTTCCCTCTTATTTATGCTTTGGTTAATTATAAATGGGTTTTTAAATTCTTAAAATTATATCTCTCATCTCATACGAGCAATGCATCAAAATAAAAGCGCATTTCAAGCACGTAAAGGAAGTAAACGAAAGCGATAAGTAAATAAAGAAAGCAATAAATGAAAGCGGTAAACACGCAAGCACGCAATTACAATAAAAATAGGGGCAGAATACAACCCCAATAAAAGGAGATCAAAGATGTAAGTGGGACGGAATACAATCCCCAAAAGATAAATAAAATTGCCCCAAAATTAATTACAAGGGCCCAAAAAAGAAATGAACTTGAATTTAAACACTCACACAAGATCGAAATAAAAAGACATGCATAAATCGGGACATTATTTTAGGAACATTGGTTCCTTCGCACTTGTTCAAAATTTAGGAACATTGGTTCCTTCGTTTCAATTTAAAGAGGGTTCGAGGAGTCATTTTGATTGTTCGAATTGGAAAAACCGGGATGAGTGATCCCATTTTATTGAAAAGTTGACTCTTCGTTTTAATTGTGACATTTTATTATTGGGCTAAAAAGGGGACATTGGTCCCAATTTATTGATAAAAATCCCGATTTAATAGTAAAAGCATTTTTGTGATTTTTTATCGCACGCGTGCACAAATAAAATTAATGTTTACAAATAAGCACATAACACATAAAAAAAAGGAGTTGGAGGGATCTCACCAAACCGGAGTGTCCGTCCACGCGTCGCGACCCATCCGGCGAGTCGCGGGGCACTCACATAGCCCGACTCAAATTAAAACTCATACAAAAATTAACATCAAAAATATTAGTAAATATCCAAAATAAATTAATCAAGCAAATGCAAAATATAATAATAACAACAATGATAGCAATGCCAACTAAATAATTAGTTAATAATAATAGTATTAATAATACTAAAAAACAGAATAATACTAGTAAATAAATACATAGTAATAATAGTAAAATAGAGAATTAAATAATAATAATAAAAATAATAATAATAATGGATTATTAACGGCAACCAATATAATGATAATAATAATAATAAAAATAACAATGCAAAGTTTAATAATAGGATAGTAATTCAAAATACTAAATGATAACAATAATAAAACAGGAAGTTAGATAAAAGCATGATGATAACAATATATGAAAATAGGGAAAATGAATGATGAAAGAATATGCACAACAGTGGAAACGACACAACTTAACAATATTCACATTAACCAACCAATAATAATAATAATGGGAATGAGCACAAAAATCAAATCAAAGCAACTAAATAATGCATTAATGGTAGTATCAACATATTAAAGTGCTGGAAACGAATAATAAGAATAATGATAGCAAAAATGATATTGACAAAATAAATAATATACAAAAAAAATATGAATGAGAACGGGTCCAAAAATGTTTACCCTCAGAATTTTTGAGATTGGAAATAGGATGCCTCGATCGATTTCCTTGTTGGATTTTTTTTTATGATAATAATATTTGAAATAAATGCAAAATCTGTGTTATAAACAAATTATCTTGTGAAAAATATTTTTTTGTGGGATGAAGGAACAAAGAAAATTAATTTTTCTTGCTCAAATCAACCCAAGATTAAAAATTTTGTAATGGCAAAACTAAGATCTTAGAAGAAAACTTGAAGATTTTTTGAAGAGTTTTTAAGAAGCAAGAAAAGCTTCCTGGAGAGTGGAAAAAGATAGAGAGGAAGAGCTAAGAAAAAAATTGAATTTTTCTGCCGTCCTCCACAAATGAGGGGAAAAATCCCCATTTAATCCTGTCTTGGCCAAAAATGGCAAGGGACAAAAAAACTTTCATTTTTAGTTAATCTAAAATAACATAAAATGGTGAAACAATGAAAACTGAAAAAATCAGAAAATCAGACTGAAAATAGCGAAAATAACGGACAGGCGAAACAGGTCGCGCGGAGGAGCCAAGGGCGCGCGGCAGCCTGCCTCGCGCAGGCGGGTCGCTTGAGGCAGCTGCCTCGCGCGCAAGGGGGGGGGGGGGGGGGCGCGCGAGGCAGCAGGCCTCGCGCGCAGGGGGGGTCGCGCGAAGTGCCCGCCTCGCGCGCAGGGACATCGCGCGAGGCGCCTGCCTCGCGCGCAGGCGCCCCTGCGCGAGGCGGGCAGCCTGCCTCGCAGGCGCCCCTGCGCGCTCGGGCGGCCTGCCTCGCAGGCGCCCCTGCGCGCGGCGGGCGGCCTGCCTCGCAGGCGCCCCTGCGCGCGGCGGGCGGCCTGCCTCGCAGGCGCCCCTGCGCGCGGCGGGCGGCCTGCCTCGCAGGCGCCCCTGCGCGCTGGGGCGGCCTGCCTCGCAGGCGCCCCTGCGCGCTGGGGCGGCCTGCCTCGCAGGCGCCCCTGCGCGCTGGGGCGGCCTGCCTCGCAGGCGCCCTGCGCGCTGGGGCGGCCCCGCGCTGCCGCAGCGGCACTCGCGACCAAAAAAATATTTATATTTTTTTTTTTAATTTTGATACAAAATTAATATATATATATATTTTTTTTAAAACCCTAAAATATATATTTTTTAAATTATTTTTCGAAAAAACACAATCTTGACAAGGGAACGATCGATTCTTACTTTTCTTGCCGAAAATCGGTCTTTTGTTTCATCATCGGGTAATCCTGATCTTGGACCGCCTCGGGACCCGGTGTCTACAGGTAGAAACGATGAAAAAGGGAGAAGAAATTAACGAGGGAAATTGGGAAATTAGAGGCATGAAAAAGAAGCAAAATCCCTAAAAATGGAATGACATTTATAGGCAGAGTAAACTAGTGAACGAAAGACAGGTGGCAGAGGGTAAAAGGCTGTGTTAGGCTTCATTAACGCAAGCGCGGGTATCAAAGCGTCACAATGATGGCATGCAGACATCTTGGCTGTCATTTTGCGGTGAGCGAGGTGTTATTTTCTCCATTTCTCACGCTTCACGCGCTTGGTGGTTACCCCTTTTTTGTGGATTTATGATCAAACTGCCTAAATGACATAAATGTCCTATCTCGGGGGGGACTTGTGATAACCGAGCTATCGTCTAACTAGTTCGGCTATCACCCTTCTATCGAAGTTCGGGTTAACCATGCTTCGGAGTTCGGATGCCAAGAGGTCCAGAGTTCTTTCCAGCAAGATAGGCTCGGTTTCTCAAACGGCCCGGTTAATTAAGGTAGTTCGGCTTCCGTTACTTAATTAGTCGTTGCTCATTAAAGACCTATCATGAAGGCAGTCGTTACTCAATAAAGGCTCATCATGAAGGCGACCGTTATTCAATAAAGGCTCATTGTAATGACCCAAGAAGGGCCTAGTCGGAATTCGCGAGCAAAGTAGGAAAGTTAAGGGTATTTCAGTAATTTATGCATGAGAAAATTTGGACATTAAGGATTTAATTGCAAAATTAATTAAATAGGTTAAGTGAAGGAATTATCTAGTGTGTGTGGTGTTTGGTACTGATAAGTTTAAATTAAATAATGTTTTGATGTGAATTTAGAGAATATTTCTTAATCTAAAAGCTGTTATTTGTGTTAATTTTTGATAAAATGTCATTTGACGTTATTTGGTGCACTAAATGGAGATTTATGTTATTTTGGCAATATTTTAGGTAAGTTACATGGCGGTGAAGACATCTCTCACCGCCGTGTGAGACGGGAGGCCAGAAGCATGAGAAGAAAAATTAAGGAAGCTGACTGGAGTGTTTACACGGCGGTGAGAAAATTCTTCACCGCCGTGTGAATCGAAATCAAACAACTTAGTAAGCAGATCTGGAACATTTACACGGCGGTGAAGAATTTCCTGACCGCCGTGTAACTTCAAAATTTCAAAATAAAAATTTATCCAGGGATGTTTACACGGCGGTGAGGATATCTCTCACCGCTGTGTAACTTTAAAAATCTGTTGTGTGAATCAAATCCTAGAAAAATCAGATTTGGAGGCCACCGAATAGACTTTTGACTTTTATTCTTGGGGGGAAAACTAGCTTAAAGGAGGATGATTCTGGAGAAGTGTGAGGAGAGAAGAATTTTTAGTTTTAGTTTTGGCTGAAAAATAAACTCTGGGATTTCAGATCTGGAAATTCTTAGAAGTGAGAATTCAATTCTGTAATTTAATTTGGAAGTTGGAATAGCTGACTCAGTTGAAGAACATCGTTTGGTTTACTGTAAGATTTTCATTTTCAGATTCAAATGGGTAATATCAATTTCTCTCTATTTAATTCAGTCTTTAATTCAAGTATGAGTGAGTAATTTTATTTCTTGTTAAGGGATGCCTTAATTCCCCAGTAAATCATGTGAATATTTTATATGGATTGTATTATGCATATACTTCAGTTTTATCTTCTCTGATTTTATTTGTTGTTGCTGAATAGAGTACAAATTAAGGGGAGATCTACCAAGATAAACTTTAATTGTAATCAGTTCATAAATACATACAAATATACTTCAGTTTTATCTTCTCTGAAATTATCTGTTGTTGCTGGTTTGAATGCAAGTTAAGGGGAGATCTACCAAGATAAACTTTGATTGCAATCAGCCTATAAATACATACACATGCTCTGTTCTATTTTAATCAACTTTCATTGATTTGATGAATCCGAATTGGTAGTTAAAATCTGTGAATGTTTATTTCAATAGGTTCAGAATGGTGGAAGATAAATGAGTTTGATATCTGAATCCGGAATGGTAGGATTATTTAACTTAGAACTTTAAGATCTGTAATAATGCTAATTTATGTGCTGAATCCGGATTGGTAAGTGCATGTTTTAGAGAAGCTGGATCCGAAAGGCAAGCTATGGTATAGGCTAGGTTATTCACTGATTGTATATGAAATTGTTGAATTAAGTATTCACATGATATTATTGGGGAGAATGGGTATTCCTTAGCAAGATCTCTTAGTTATTTTATCAAGTTGCTGTATTATTAAATCGTTAATATCCTTAGACATTAATCTCATCAGTTAGATTATTGATTTTTCTGAGTTAAACAATCACCACATCAAAATAATTGGGAATTCTTTAGCATATAATTAATTGTCAAACACTTGCACAACATAGTCCCTTGGGTTCGATAACTTGTGGTCTTAATTATATTCCACTATATTACTTGCCGATTCAGTACACTTGCTGAGGTCGCGTCAGGTACCAAGGATGTAAAGTTATTATTGAAGAGATTATCTAGTGTGTGTTGTGTATGGTGCCATGGGACATGAAAGTCAAAGTGGAAACCTTTGGTTCAATAGGATTGTGCCATGTGGTTTAAGTTGGTGAGAGCAATTAATGATGAAGTGAGTGAAGGAGAGAGAAAAAGAAGAAAAAGCAGATTTGGAGCTTCTTGTTCACGTTTCCTCTTCTTCTCCTTCTTCTTCTTCATTCCTTCTTGCTCTCTCTTGCTTTTCCTAACGTGAACCTAGGGCTTTGAGGTTGGATTTCTGATTTGAGCTGGTGAAAGATAAGTGCTTGGATTTTCTTAGGATTTGCTTTGGTTTCTTCTTCATCTTCTTCTTTATTTCTGGTTTTGGTTAAGTAAATGCATGGTTTAATTAAGTGTGTATTGGCTGGGTTTTGTGCAAGAAACGTAGGAGATAAGGAAGAACAAGGGAAAGGAAAAAGTGGGATTTCTGAAGGAGTTGGATTAAAGCTTCATTGTCAGGTTTGGGAGTTCTATTTGTGTTGTGTTTTGTTGAGAGCTTGTCATTTGTGTTCTGGATTGGGAATTGATTTCCCTGTTCTCTTGGATTATTTGTGAGTATGTATTATGCATGTGTTAATTGATGGGATAGTTAGTGATGTATGCTAGTGATTGAGATGATAGAGTTAAAATGCTTTGCATGTCCATTGTGAATTAAAGTACATGAACATGAGATGAACTTCTGGGTTTTAGTGATTTGATTTTGGTAATTATTGTGTAATTTGAGTTGTTGTTGTTATAAGCATGTTTTGGAAGCACTGGAGGTAAGAATTTACATGTTTTTGCATGTTAAATGATTCTGGGTAAAATGGGTTTTGATTTTGTTAAGCTCTGAGTTGCACGTTTTCTACTAGGAATTGGAAAACACGATGTTGTTGCGAGCGCGATGCTTGTCACGATCGCAATAGAATCGCGTAGTTCATCTCCGTGCGCAGCATGCTGGGAAGATTCGTCCGAGTCGTGAAGAGGTAGCACGACTCGGCAGTGGCGCCAGGCATCTTCACGAGTCGTGAAGATGGCTCACGACATGTGAAGATTTGTGTGGGAAAGGACACGAGTCGTGAGCATGAATCATGACTCGTGCCCTCTTCCCTTATGGGCAGTCAAGAAGTCGTGAGCAAGGATCACGACTCGTGACCGCTCCTTCCTGCAAAGGCGACTTCGTCATGAGTCGCGACGACATGCACGACTCGCGACTGGCCTCTCTTCCTCGGCTACTGTCGCGAGCGCGACACAAGTCGCGATCGCAACAGTGAGCCCTTTTTCCTGCCTGTTCCGTTCTGTTTTGCTTAGATGATTTCTTCTCTCTATTCGCATGGCTTTTTAGCACTGTGTAAGTTATGTCTTGAATTTTTATACTAGTGTATTGATGTTTTTGAATTGTGTTAATAATTAATGACATGTTAGTGTTAGACTTTGCCTTTTGACATTGTCTAGTGTTAAATGTTTAGAGTAAGTGTTTTAAGCCTGAAGTGTCAAGGTAGTGGATAATTAAGCATGCTTATGAAGGGTTAGTGAGTGCAGCTGCCCGTGTTGACCCCATTATAGGTCAAGCGATTATGGTTGACCTCCGTTAAGGTCTTAGTAAAAATGTTTTCAGACTCCGATCTCCCGTGTTACCTTCGGGTATAAAAGTATTTGAGGCTTCGGTCTCCCGTGTAGCGTTCCCATATCCTCCTCCAGTGAAATTCAGGCTATTATTTGAAGTGTTTGGTATTTGTTTAGTGAAGTGTTATGAATATTGTGTGATTCTAGTTAGGGTAATTGTTTAGAGCTTTCTGTTATCAAATTCTGATTTCATATAGTGATTATTGACTTATATATATCTTTGTTCTCTTATACTTAGTGAATTCAGTGTGATGCTTGATTTATGTGTTATTGCATGATATTATTGTATAGTGTTCTGTTGTTCTTGTTCCTCCCCACTAAGCGTTATCACTTAGCACAAGCTATTTTCCCGTGTAGGTGGTAGGTTTTGTTCAGTTCGTCGCGCATCTGCAGGGTTTGCCACTAGGAGTAGAGTCTTTATATTTTTGTGTACTCCTCCTGTATTCTTTTGATTAGTGGTTTATGTAATTTTTGTTAAGGATCCTTATGTAATTTTGATTGATGTATTTAATATTATTGTTCAATTAGATATGCTTTATTTAATGTTGAGTTATGTTATTATTATTGTGTTACACGCTTCCGCTATGATGTGTCTGTTATGTATGCATGTCTCTGAGTGAGCATGTAGTAGCGCCCCGGCATCCTTCCAATGGGGCATCGGGGAGGCATTACACTCATTAAGAGAGCAGCTGTTATGAAGGAAATAAAGGGCTATAAGAAGGAGAAACTAAGGTATGTTTTGCTCGCTAGAAAAAACATCTCTACAATTTGCTTACTTAATCATAATCATTGACTTGACCGTTGGAGTATCCTAGAACAGAAACCCATCGAAATTCTTTGATTTTAGGTGACGATTCAAGCTCCCAGCGCTGGAATTTTGGGACTATCATCAAATAATATACAATTCATTACAAAAATATATATATTGATAGAGATGGACAGTTTTTAATTTCTAAAACATCTCTTTTAAATCTAATATTGGTGGTGGCGACGGCCATTGATTGCTCTTTTGCTCATCATCATGATTTGAAGCTTAATTTAATATTGAAAATAATTAAGATATATGTTATAGTTTTCTTTTCTTCTCTTTTTTCAGATTTTAGAAATTTAGTTGCTGTGAAAATTGTATGAATATTCAATAATTAAAGAGATTGAAAATTCAATTGTTTGAAGATTTTTCAAATGTTCAATTTCAAAATTTCAAATGCTTTGGTGTGTGATTGACTTTCCAAATAGTTAGTATAAATAATGAACTGTCATTATGGATAATCCAATAAATATTAGGAATGAATTGACCTATGTTAGTTGTGTCTTCTATATGAAATCACACTTCTATGATTTTATCAAATTAAATTTAAAAAAAAACTGCTTTCATAATTTATGCCGAAAATATAAATATAAGACATGCTATTGCTACACACTACACGACTATTATAATAGGAGAATTATTTTTATGAGAATATAATAGGAGAATTGTTAGTATTCCTCTAAACTATACATTTTCGTATCAAAATTCATTAACAAGTTATATCTTTCTAACGGCTCTATGTTTCCAACCACATATTCTATTATGACTCATAGAAGAAATATGAGTGCCAAATGTGTCTATAAACCTAGAACAATAAACTTATTGTGAACATCTAAGCTCCAAAACCAACATAGCAAGCTTAGAGTGTTTTAAACAGTAACCAAATGTTCAAACTCATCATTTAATGTAGGCAAAAAACATAATAAACATAATAAGAGGTCTAGCCCAAAATAAGAGTACTGATTCTTTTGTGTCACTGTTGAATGCTCTATTTTAATTGCAAAAGAGTTATGGTTCTAGGCATTGTTTTAGCTTCATGAGCGCAGGTAAAGTCATTTCTACCTCTGCTTTCGAATTCCATAATTATAATACATAGAATCTATTTTTCTGACCTTAATAAATTCTATTTTCTGATCTTAAAACAATTAAAATTCTATAAATTTAACTTGTATCTCTAAAGAAATCCAATTATCTTCTTTTTGTAAATTAATCTTCTCCTCTTTACAAAACCCCCTCCCTCAAAACCAATTCAAGAATATCGCAACTAAAAATGAAGTAAAGATTTATTAGTACTTGAACCAAATGAACCAGAAGAAGAATCATGCTAAGAGTTTTCAAGACACATTAAGCTAAAATCACGTACTAAGCATTACAAAAACCAACACTGTCACTTACAATTTAAACATATAAATGAGCTCAGAAACACTATCATTTTCTATCTAAACAATATTTTCATGTCTCAAATTTTCGGTCTTGTAAACATAACAAAAACAAAGGATCAACTGGAACATACCTCTTTTTGTGCGTGGAGCTTCGCTGGATTTGGATCTGATGGCAGAAAATGGGATCTCTTCTCCTTCCTCCTCCTTTCAGCTGTCCAATCTCGCCAAAAACCTCAACAAAGACAAAATTTTACATTAATGCACACGCAAATCCATATCAACTTTCAAAAATCAGACTCTGAAATTTAGTCGAGGATTCCATGTATTTAACTTACCTCTCACACAGTCGAAGCAATCGGAGTTGCTATCGCCGATTAGACCACCGGCGATAACAAGGGTCGAGACCAGTCGAAGGGGATTGGGGAAATTTGGGGATTGGGGAAAATGCCTCTCTGCGTTTTTTAATTTGGGTGGGAAAGAAAATTTGGGGTTTTAGGTTTTTCAATCTACACATTTAATCGAAAATTAGCGACTAATTAATTTTAGTCACTAAATACTTAAAATAATTCTATTCCTTTACCGACAATTACATTCAGTCGCAAATACTGTCGCTAAAATAATTTTAGAAATTGCGACAGCATTTTTAGTCGCTATTTAGTTGCAATTTTTTTAGTTCTGGCTAGCGACTACAATTTGATCGCTAATATTTTGTGACTAACAAATTTGTTGCTAATTTAGTCGCAAAAAAAGGCGCGCTTTTTTAGCACCAATAAATAGCGACTAATTTTCATATGCAGTCACTATTTAGTCGCTAAATTGCGATTCATATGAAAAAATATTATCTCATGACTGAATCCTTATTTAGTCACAATTTAGAGACTAAATTTTGTCAGTCGCTAAATTGTGGTTTTTTTTGTAGTGTTGGGCTTATCTTTTTTTTAAGTTGTGCAGGTTTAGTTTTGAAGTTTTGATGATAGGAGCTCTATCAACTTTAAAACAGGCGTATTCTACGTAAATCAGAACAGCTCTAACAGCATCAAGACCCATTAAGAAATAAAGTTGTAAATCATCATTGGAGATTCACACACTCATTGCCACATTATCTGCATTATTGTTTGCATTTAAATATTTTTCAAATCACATCTTTATTTAAAATAAAATTATTTCTATACTAAAGCTAATACTCCACAATTATAGTTATTTGAAAAAGGAAATGAAGTTTTTGATTTAAACTGATTTTTCTTGTTTATGGAAATATAAAATTTGGAAACATTTATAATTATTCTTTCAAACGGCTATTTATTAACTAAGGAAGCATAAATATTTCTTGAGCAGATTTTTTTTGACTTTGGAAACATGAAATCTGGAGGACATCTTCTCAAATGAATTAATTGACTAAAGAGACATAAAATCTTTTGCAAATAAATTTCTTTGACTAAAGAGAAACGTAAATTAAATGTAGAAATATTTTGAAAAGTTGTCACTGTTAGTAGAAGACTCGTTCAAGATTTGGCTCCACTGTATCATTATCTTTATTTGATTTTGTATATTTAAATTCTATTATATTTTTACTTGTACCAGAATTAGTTAGAGAGATTTTAGCCTTAGTTATGCAGATCCTGTACCTTTTATTTGTTGTATAAATTACAATCATTGAATGTCAATTAAGTATGACTTCTCCATTCATCTTCTTCATATCTTTTATGGTATCAGAGCTTCCATAGCTACTGATCCTTTCTTTATTTTCTTTTTTTTTTTATCTCAAATTTTCTTCCTACCATGGCAAATACTAATGATACCAACAATGGTTCTCTATACCCAAATACCATCTCCACCTTAATCACAATTAACACTGTCGTTCAAAGTCTAATAAAGTTAACCAGCAGCAATTATCCTTCATGGAAGCTTCAGTTTCAAACCCTCCTAATTGGCTATGATCTTTATGGTTCATTGATGGCAAGAAACCTTGTCCAGCAGCAACCATCACCACCAATGACACTTCCACTCCGAATACAGCCCATTCTTACTGGATTCAACAGGATCAATTGATCCTCAATGCCATTGTTGGCTCTCTTTCACCCAGTATTGTTCCATTCATAGCCAATTCAACAACTTCCAAGCAAGCCTAGGACATATTAACCTCTACCTATGCGAAACCATCAAGGGGCCGCACAAAGCAAATCAAGCAACATATCAAGTCACTCACAAAAGGGTCCATGACAACAACCGAATACTTGCACACTATTAAATCAAGAGTTGATGAACTGGCCATACTGGGTTCTCCAATGGATATTGAAGATGTTACTCACATTATTTTTGTAGTTTTGGGAGATGACTATAAAGAACTTGCAAGAGCTATTCAAGCCCGTGAGGCACCTATCTCTTTCAAGGAACTTCATGAAAAATTGATCACTTTTGATGTCTCCACAACAAAGGCCAAACCATCACACTTTCCTGCAACAACAAATGTCACTGCCAAACAAACAATTCGCAATTACATCAACAATAAAAATCAAAATACCCTCTCCACCAGTTCTCAATTCAATCGAAACAATAACAACAAACACAACTGCAATCCTCGACCGTATCAAGGATACTGCCAGATATGTGGTGTTCAAGGACACACTGCTAAAAGATGTCCATCATTCAAATTTATTCCCATTCAACCTGATTTTAGTCACTCCTCCCAAAATAACAAACAGGCAAACACAGCTATTTCTACCAACAACAACCAAAGTTGGCTTCTTGACAGTAGTGCAAGTCATCATGTGACGGTTGATTTGAATAATCTTTCATTGCATTCATTATACGAAGGATCTAATGATATCATGATTGGTGATGGTACTGGCTTATCAATAAGTCACATTGATTCTGTTTCTTTACCCTCTACCACCAAAGAGTTTCGATTAGAAAGTGTTTTATGTGTTCCTTCTATGAAGAAAAATTTAATTTCCATATCTCAATTTTGCACTTCTAATCATGTCTCTGTTGAATTTTTTCCCATAAATTTTCAGGTGAAGGATCTATACACTAAAATTGTATTGCTTCAAGGATTTTCTAAGGATGGAGTGTATGAATGGCCCAGTAGTCAAATGAACACTTCACCTATATTAGCTTTTTCTAGCAATAAAACTTCTTCATCATGTTGGCATTAATGACTAGGGCACCCTACTTTTCCAATTCTTCAACATGTTCTTAGCTCCAATAATTTAGAATCTAATGTCCTTAAAGATGTGGTTTTCAATGCGTGTTCATGCAATAAATCTCATAAACTTCCTTTTTCTCAATCCACCGTCTCTACTTCTCATCCACTTGAAATAATTTTTTCTGATGTATGGAGTTCACCTGTGATTTCTATAGATAAGTTCAAATACTATGTTGTGTTTGTTGATCATTACACAAGGTATATTTGGCTTTATCCTTTGAAAGCTAAATCTGAAGTAAAAGATGTCTTTTTTCAATTCAAAACCATTGTAGAAAATTAATTTGGCCATAAAATAAAAACATTGTACATTGATAATGGTGGAGAGTTTATAGCTCTTGCATCTTTTCTTGCCAAAAATGGAATTGCCCATCATACTACACCCCCTCATACGCCCCAACACAATGGTATCTCTGAAAGACGTCATAGACACATTATAGAGACTGGACTCACACTGTTAGCTCAAGCAGCTTTACCCATAAAGTTTTGGTCATATGCTTTTTCCACTGTAGTTTATTTAATAAATTGTATGCCAACCAAAACATTAAACTTACAATGTCCATATGAGTGTATTTTTGGAAATAAACCCAATTGTAACAAACTTCGTGTTTTTGGGTGTTTGTGTTACCCTTGGATTCATCCATATTCTTCACATAAATTACAATCTCGGTCTATACCTTGCATCTTTTTAGGATATTCACTTACTCAAATTGCTTATCTTTGTTATCATGTTCCCACATCTAAAATATTTATTTCTCGTCATGTTTAGTTTGTGGAAAAAGTTTATCCCATTCAGGTCTCTAATCCAGTTGCAGGTGAAATAATTCCAAACACAGCCATACAATAGAGTCCTCCAGTTTTACAACTATCTCCAACTGACAACACCACTCCATCCTTGGTGCAAAATGACTTGGTTGATGTGCATATGACTCCTTCATCTGAAACACAAGCTTCCGCTATATCACCAACTCAATAGACTCATTCTCCTTCAAACTCAATTCATTCAGAACTAAGAGACCAACCATCTTATCCCAGTCACTCTATGACCACACGGTCTAAAAACAACATCAAAAAGCCTCTTCAGAAGATGAATCTCAATGTTCAAATATTTCCTAAGTTTGAAATTGAACCTACATCACTCAAACAGGCTCTCTCTAATCCTAGGTGGCGAAAAGCAATAAGTGAGGAATTTGATGCTCTTATTGGTAATGGGACATGGGATCTTATACCACCTTCTCCAGGTCAAAACATAATTGGGACAAAATGGATTTTAAAAATTAAACGAAATTCTAATGGCTCCATTGACAGGTTCAAGGCAAGGCTGGTAGCCAAGGGCTTCAATCAATGCCCTAGGATTTATTTTAATGATACTTTCAGTCCTGTAGTAAAACCCACTACAATTCGAGTTGTTCTCAGTATAGCCATTTCCAATGGTTGGCCTCTACGACAATTTGATGTTAATAATGCTTTTTTGCAGGGTACCCTTCATGAAGATGTTTTTATGTCTCAACCATCTGGTTTTCTTGATAGAGATTTTCCAACCTATGTGTGCAAGCTTAAGAAAGCAATCTATGGCTTGAAGCAAGCACCACAGGCTTGGTACCATGAACTTCGCCAATTTCTCATCCAAATTGGATTTCAAAATTCCCAATCAGATACCTCTTTATTCATTTATAAGCAAGGTGACATAATTTTGTACTTGTTGGTATACGTTGATGATATTATCCTCACAGGGTCCAGTACATCAGCTCTATATGACTTTGTTCATACTCTTTCCAATCGGTTCTCTTTAAAGGATTTGGGCAATTTGTCCTATTTACTTGGTGTTGAGGTCATTCCTAATCAACATGGTGTTATGTTGTCTCAACGACGGTACTCTATTGATCTTCTGGCTCGTACCAATATGAGTGACTCGAAGCCTGTTAGTACACTGCTGCCTTTTTTAACTTCTCTCACGAAAAACTCTGGCACACCTTTGTCTGATCCAAAGGAATATCGTATGGTAGTCGGCAACCTTCAATATTTGTTAATTACTCGACCAGAGATGGCCTATACAGTGAATAAGTTATCCCAATACATGCAAAATCTTATGACTAAACATTGGTCTTTAGTTAAAAGACTTTTACGATATCTTTATGGAACCATAAGCTATGGCATATAGATTCATGTTCGGTCACCGTTAACCTTGCATGCTTTTTCAGATGCTGATTGGGGTGGCAATAAGGATGATTGGTCCTCTACTTCGTCCTACATTGTATATCTTGGCCGAAATCCTGTGTCTTGGTGTTCCAAAAAGCAAAGAACTACGGCCAGATCCTCGACAGAGGTGGAGTATCGAGCTGTTGCAGCAACAGCAGCTGAGGTCACATGGGTATGTCATCTTCTTAAGGAACTTCATGTTCCTTTAACTACAAGGCCAGTCATTTATTGTGATAATGTGGGAGCAACACAGCTCAGTGCTAATCCCATTTTTCATTCTCGAATGACACATTTTGCTATTGATTATTATTTTATGCGAAATCTGGTTCAAGATGGTCTGCTCCGTGTTGGTCATGTTAGCAGTCAAGATCAATTAGCAGATGTTCTAACAAAGTCCGTCACAGGCAGCAAATTCCAAGTTCAACAAGACAAGATTGGTTTCTGCCAGAGACCACCATCTTGAGGGGGAATGTTAGCAGAAGACTCATTTAAGATTTGGCTCCACTGTATCATTATCTTTATTTGATTTTGTATATTTAAATTCTATTATATCTTTACTTGTACCAGAATTAGTTAGAGAGATTTTAGCCTTAGTTATGCAGATTCTGCACCTTTTATTTGCTGTATAAATTATAATCATTGAATGTCAATTAAGTATCACTTCTCCATTCATCTTCTTCATATCTTTTAGTCACACCCAACGCCTATATTTTTTTTGACTATAAAATGAGTTTTATTGAGGTGATCCATAGGTGAGTAAAAACACATTTTCTTTGAACTTTAATCTATTTGTAAGTTTCATTCAATCATGAGCATTTACGATCACATTTTCTCAATATGATTATAGTTTTTATTGTAATCATGTTAGTGAAATTTATCAAATTTGTGAGATGATATGAGATTAGGTCACTAGAGCCTAAGGAAATAAACTAGTAAGTATTTAGATTCTTTTATTTGAAAAAAAAAAAGCGCTAAGTATTTTGATCCTTTTACTTGAAAAAAGATTTAAGTGTTTTAGAGTTTTTTTTACTAGGTAGAAAAACTTGTAATCGGCTTTTGATTCTTGCTAGCTAAATAAAGTCCAATTAAAAAGAGATAAACTCTTAAAATGAATTATCTTAAGGAGAAAATATAGATAATGGACGAATCTTTATAAATCGTGGTATTAAAATTCTCTATCTCTTTCTCTCTTTAAATTCGTGCTCTATATTTATGCTTTGTTGAAATTGTTGTTCTATACCTGTTACGTGTTCTATAGAACAGAGTCAGAAATTCAGTTTGTGTTATACAAAGAGGGGATGAAATTGAATTTTCTAAATTATTGTATCAATGCTTAATTTGATTTTTGTCCATCAACGATTTCGTCCATGCATGTATTTTACATGGGGAAAAAGTTTGATAAAAAAATACTTTAAGTTAAATGCATGAAATTGAATCATTTTTACCTTTGTGCTTTACATATCCAATTGTCTGTGTTCTAAATTATTCAGATCACCAAAAATAATGAAATGTTCTATTTACTCCCCTCTAGATCATATATTTGGGACTCACAAAATGAAATGATAAGATTCCTTTTTACTTAATCAGAGTTCTCGAATTTGAATCTTGAATATAAAATATTTTTTAATATTTGAAAGAGAGCGTTTTGTCTCTTTTGTGTGTTTACTCTATGCAAATTCGAGAGCGAACTTTGGATATGGGATGAATAATAATAATAATAATAATAATTGCCACTTCCAAGAGAAAGTAGAGAGATGTCACAGATGTGTGAGAAACAAATTTTTGGTAACAAGCTGAGAAATTTTATGTCGAGAGATTTATAGATAGTTAGGTCGATCACAGATTCACAAGGGGCAACAATTTTGAATTTATCCCATTCGAGTCGATCGACAAAAAGATTTTTTTCCTGGTGTAACATTGGCATACCTAATACTGAACTGTCACTTGCACAGTTTTTGTATCATTTTAATTGAAAAATTCCAGGTGAAGGAAGATATGGGCGATTGGTGCTACTTTGTGAGAGTCAATTTGCTTCAATATATGTTTAGTTATTAATTCTCGATTTATTATAATTAGGTGTTTGTTGATTCTGAGGTGGTGCTAAAGTCAAAGAGTAGTATAGGTAGTAGTACAAAAAAATAGGGAATTAGCGACGGAAATTTCTATCACTAATTCCATAAATTCTGTCGCTAATTACTTTTAGCAACAAAACGACTAACCGTCGCAAGGAATTTTGCTACTAAAACATAAAACAATAGCTAAAAATAGCGACAGCAAATTCTGTCGTTAAAAACAAAATATTCCATCTCTAAATAACCCCTAATTAGTTGCCAAAAAAATTAAAAAATATTAGCGACCAAAAATTCGCTCGCTATTCCATCGCAAAAGTTATTAATTTTTTTTTATTTTTTTCAAATTAATTTATTATTATTATTATTATTATTACATAAAAAATTTAATTTATATAAATAATAATTATGCAATATTATTAACAATACTATTAAATTAAAAATTTAAATTAAATAGTACTACTACAATACTATTAATTTAAAAAAATATAATATCATTGAACTACATTAAATTGTACAATAATTAAAAAGTACTAATTTAAATTAAATAGTGCTACTACAATACTATTAATTTAAAAAAATATAATATCATTGAACTACATTAAATTATACAATACTTAAAAGACACTAATTCAAACTAAATGTGCTACTTAGAATCAACCGCTAACAGTCCCAGGAAGTGGTTCGCCTTCATCATTCTGGTCATGGTGTTCTTTTTCTTCCCCACTTCCTTGTCTAGCAAGAGCATGTCAGTGAATGCTCCCATCTCATGAAGCTTCTTACAAGCAGCTAAACAAACAGCCTACACATAAGAAGATAATCAGTGTAAAAGATTCAATCAGATACTATAAATTTGTACTCTGATATATTATTTATTGTTATTTTCTAAACATTTTATAATTTGACTCATGAAAACTCAAAAATAAATTGTATATAGAAATGTCTTTTAGGACGCAACTGCATTTTTTTAAAAATAACATATGTAAATTATGATCTATGAAACAACTTTTTCAAATCTATTGATTGGCAACTAATTACAAAATGGCATCCATATATTACATATACAACAGAAAATATGCAATTAAGGATTTTATTTGGGTGCATCGAAAATAATAATGTAATGTCATGGAAAAAATTAATTTTTAATTTTCTCAAATGGAAATGTATTGTAGTATATCCATAAATGAAAAGATGGTTCTGTCTAATAAAAACATTCAGTATAATTATACATCTTTCATAAAATTCATGGTCTGAAAATTAATTATGAGCGCATTTATAGTCTGAAGACAATCAAATGTTTATTACTCCAAAGTATGAGAAATGAGGGGAAAGCAAATGTTTTGAGAGAAGAATTGCCTGATAATTGAACTCTGGTATATTTAATGATCAATTTAAAGTGCATATAACACAACTCTTGGCTGAACAATGCATATAACACAACTCCAAATTTACAATTAGCTCCATTTTAACTACATTTCAGTCTAATTTAAGAATTTTAAGTGCAAATAATATCTTCACTTGACAAAAATGGTAATATAGGGCATTATACTCGAACCATTTTTAATAAGTTGCAAACCAAAATTAAAGATTAAATATTGCTGAAACTTTCTAAAACATTATCAAAACTAAAAATCAGGTCTTATAAACCTTTAACTCATACTCATACTTTCCTTCCAACTAAACTTATGTGTTTACATAATTAATTAGCCAAATTTCCTAGCTCTGCTATCACATATCAGCAGCTCATCAAAATCACCTCGAAATTCCAGAATAGCCAAACTAAAAACATTAACAAAAATTCAACTACACTATTCAAATCTCTTCACTGCAGACTTGTATACAACAAATATTTCAGAATATTCACGACTGTTTTTTTTTTCGTCGCTAAATTAGTCGCAAAAAATGAAAAATGAATTTTCACAACCAATTTTTTAAATAGACGTTAATCAGTCGCTAATTAGCGACTAAAATAGTGCCGTCGCTAATTTTAGTCGCTAATTTGCTGTTTTTTTTAAGTGTAGTGGGCTAGTGCATCTGTTGGAATCCCTTGGGGTCACGTTCAATGCTGCGCTTCAGCACCTAGCCCAATGGCTTTAACTTCCTTTGTTTGGCAATCTGGATCTACTTTCTAGTTTGTATAATTATTTTGTTAAGGCTGAATAAATATGTACAATTAAATTTAACTCTATAATTCATTTGAATATTTAAAGTTTAATAATAATTTGTTGAGTATATGTATTTACTAATGTTACAAATTATAAATATAAATTTATATTATTTTAAAAAAATTAGAATAGGTGACACTCAACTGCAATAACGTATATCACACAACTTTAAAATTAACAAATATATCCATCAAAATCGACAAAAAAACCAATCCGTTCCATTTTCGATTTCCATTAGTCTCACTATATTTGCGGAACATGTGTTTTTATCCTAACTGTTTAGATGCCACATCAGTACAATTGATTATCATACACTCCAATTTTTCAAATGCAATATAAGTTTGTATAAATTATTAATAAAATTAATAAATACAAGTTTTTAATGGGTCATTATTAAATTAAAGTATTTAAATAAATTATAAAATTAAATTTAAATGTCTCTGTATGTATTAAAGATTTTGTTAAAAATATTTTATTTGTAAATGCTAAACAATGAAAATAACTTTCATATGGAGACTTTACGTATATATTTATAAACAAAAAAAATGATATACCCGAAAGCCAAAATATCAGCATAAAAATGTATGGTTTTATTTTTAAAAAAACAATAAAAATATTTATACCATATCCATAAAAATTACATGCATCGAGTTGATATAAAAATGCAATATAAGAGAAGTTGATTAAAAAAGTTATGGATACGGGTTAGCAAAGCATATATGGTATTTTTTTTTTTAAATGCAAATTAAACTTTCATTAATATAATAAAAAATACATCTGGAAAGTACAGATAAACTTATAAAAGTTAAAAGTATATAAGATGTATGAAATAAATGAAGTTACTGGATTATATCTCTGAACTTTTTCGACAAAAACAGTGGATAATGATAACATGCGGTGCGCAATCTGGCTATCAGCGGGAAACTTCGTCCATCTATTGTTCAAAGGAAAACTTCCATAAAAAAATACTATCAAACTTCCATAACGGAAGACAATCCAACTTCCATGAAGGAAAACCACAACCTCCAAATTTGGAGAACAAACTTTCATAATAAGAATTTAAATTACACTCAATTTTAATTAAAAAACTAGATCTAAATAAAAATTTCAGATTTGATGAAAAAACAAACTCGAAAATAAAAACACAAAAAATTTAGATCTGAGGTTATAAAAACAAAAAAATACAAAAAAATAAAAAACTAATAAAAACTAAATCAGATCTATACAGATCTGTGTTTATTGAAACCAAAAATACAGAAACAAAACACAAAAGATTTCAGATCTAACACAATAATCCAAAAACGAAAGAAAAACACAAAAAAACCCAAATCTGAATTTATTAAAACAAATAACACACTCAAAAATAAAAAAAAAACAACGAATAAAATTAAAAATTCAGATTTGTGCTGATTTTAAAATTATTATAGAAAAAAATAGAAGAAAAGAGATGAGGGGCTGCCGCCAGAAAATGAAGTGACGGTAGCCCCAGAAATTAGGTTAACAATTTAGCGGCTATGGAACATAGAGAGAGAAAGAGAAAGAGAGAGGTCTGCATATATATGGTATTTTATTATTAGCTTGATTTATGAAAAAATTATAAATCTGATATGGATAAGAATTTGAATTTTTTTATATTAATTACAATGTGAAAATTATAATTCTATAATTATATTATATCAATAATGTTGCTTTATTTTCTTAAATGAGTTAGTACTTAACATAACTCATAAATTGAGTCATGAGTTCTTAGCGGGATGAAAGTGTGAGTTTGTATGTAATTGATAAATTCCAGAATGTCAAAATTTATATTGAGACGTGGTCGATCCACGGCAGGAAGAGTTAGGTCTGTGATAGGCGAGGCCCGGTCTACAAAACAATAAGACTAGCTCCCTGGTCTGTAGGGGATTAGCAGTCTGATGTTTTTGTCAGTAAAAGACTTGGAGAGAAATTGTAAAAAAGATGATGTCTCTTGTATTATGCATGTGTATTGTGTTAACTGAATTTGAAATGTTTTGGTATTTATGTAAACGAAATAACTTACTTGAATAGCTTATTCAAAAAAAAAAAAAACTTACTTGAATAGCCTATACTTGAGTATTAGAGTAGGTTTTCGGGGATAAGGCAGAGGGGATAGTGGCAGCGTGTGTCGGCAGGACGTTGAGGGAAAAGCCTGAGCAGTTTGATCAAGCGGTCACCTTCGTGGTTTCCTTGCCCAAGCTCCCTGTCAATCATCACACCTTCGAGATATTGGGCTTAAGTTTTGCTAGGCTTAGGCGCTGACGGAGCTTAGGCTGGGCTTTATGTTGGGCCAGAAAGGTGCTAATATTTGGTGTACTATCAGTAATGATTATGAAAATTATGTAAATTGATTGCATGAATTTGAATAATCACAAAACTTTGAGTCCTTCGCATTATAGTTTATTATTATTTATATAATCATTATTATAAATAAATATTATTAGCGATATTTTAACTTGCGCTATGCTGTTGTCCAACATGAAATCGACAGTACAAATATAAGAAGTAGATAGGTTTTCCATTTCTTAAATAAAAACAAAAATGGGGACCACGTAGCCCATGGATCCCTGCCCTGCATGGCTGCAACGTTTCCTCAGAGTATTACACCAACTCAGGTTTTTATTGATAGAAACCTCATGGCACGCGTGACTCACTTCACACTCACGTGCCTTATCATGTTCAGCTGGGACTATGACATCCTTCCTTATATGTATCCACCTGCTATAGCCGGTCACTATCCATCTCTATTTTCTCATACTTTTTCTTCTACGGTTTCTTTTTTTAATTGTTACCTTATTTAGCACTGTAAATGCAATAAAATATAGTGGGAAAAAATTAAAATGAAGGGCTTTTTTAATTGCAAATTTTCAAAATTAAAAAAAAAAAAAAAGAATCTCTAAATCTAATTATGTTAAAGTTCCAAGTAAATACTTAATAAATGTTAGAATCCAAGTTACCTTTAATTTTAAGGACCGTTTTCACAGCTATTAGCCGGTAATCAAGCGACAAAGATCCTATAAAAGGGCACATTAGGGCTACGTATCATCACTCATCACTTACTATACAATTGAGAGTTCTCTGCTTATACGTCTCCAACTCTCCCCCTTAGTTCACAATTTACTATTATTTTGCATTAAAATCATTCTAAAAGAAAAATATTTTGATTTGATGAATCAACATAGTATCATACTTTCAAGTTTTTAATCTGTTGCCTCGATCCGAAAAGTCTTGAGTGATTGGAAATATATTTTTTGACTGGACAATCAATCGTTTTATCAGCTACATGTATCCAGGTGATATTTTTTTTTTTTTTTGATGTTGATATGCATTTGATGAATATAAATTATAGTAATAGATATACAGAATTGTGGTGAATCTAATAAATAAATTTTATATATATATATATATATATATGATGATGATGATGACAGTGAGGCAATGAGATAGATTTAAGAAGGAAGTGATAGAAATGAAAATGTTGACAGAAGAGAGAGAGCACAACCCGCCATTAGCTAAAGAGATGCTTTGCTTTTGTTGGGAGTGTGCTCTCTCCTCTTCTGTCATCATATTAATTCTCCACAGCTTCATGGTTTCAGGTATATACTCTTCATCTCAATTCTATCTAACTCTTTTTTGTTTTTGCTGTTAATTGGATATTCTTATATATATATATATATATATATATATATATATATATATATATATATATATAGTTTTTGGATGGAATTACATCCTTGAATATATTTGATACTTAGAATTAAACTTGATATTTAATTCATAGTTTATTGGATATAAAATAAGATTGTCTAATGAATGAAAAGCGGTGGAGACTGATAGAGAAGAATTGCAACTGTAAGTGAAACTGGAATTGGAGTGTTGGAAAGGATCAATAAAGCTGAACACTGATAACTGAGAAATGGAGATTATTGTTCAATTCGGGAATAAAAATGCTGTAAATATGGCAGTTGACCCAAACACACAACAAATGCTGCAAAAAATGAATTTGCAGGCTACTACTAAATTTCGAAGTTGACTTTGACATCAAATCCTCAACCTTGAAGACCACTGAACTATTTCATTACCATGGTCACCTCATCCTCTTCCACTTTTTATTTTTTATTTTTTATTTGGTCCGTTTGATGGAAAATTTAGTCAAGTATGTTGAGATTACTCCAGCATAAATTAATCTAAGCTATATGTTTTTTTTTTTAATATAGTACAGACTAATATAAGTATAGTGTTTGGAATGATTTTTTAAAAAATTAATTAGGGAGTGGAGACAATAGTTTCTCTTTCTTGCAGTAGTTCATTGTGAATGACAAAATTTGCTCCTTTGCATTAACGTAGATGTGATTCATTTCTGGCTCTTTAGAGTCCTAATTCTGATATATCTTTGCTTTTATAATTTGTTTATGCTTCTTCAAATCTTACAATATGACTATGACACCTCACTTGTCACCAAACAAGCATATTGCTTGAAGTTAATAGGTAATTTAAGCCCAAAGATGAATCAACAGTATTCAAGATCAGTAGGATAAACTAGGACAAATAGGTAATTTAACCGTAAAAATCAAAATCAAGACTTCATTTTGTACTGTAGGAAGTCTTTGATTTTTGTTTAGGAACAAAATTCCACTATCTTCTTCAAAAGAAAAATAAATTATCTGCGTCCTTAATTAGAAAAAGAACATACCCCTAGGCAATGGTCCGTTCACTTCGTCTAAGCAAAAAAATGGATGTTCACGTGTCAAAAAAATTTAATTTTGGTTGGATGTTGTCTTAAGTGGCAGTCCAGTATATCATATGCTGAAGTTCATTTAACAGTCAAAATTCGGCCAAAGTGATTTTGTATAAATTAAAGAAAAAATTTAATTAATTATATTTCTGTAAAAAGATCCTTTTACTATAAGTACGTAATTTAGATACAAATTCAATGAGTATTGGTATAACGATTCCAACTAAAACCTTTGGTTCAATTCAAATAAGTTTCATTATTCATTTTGAATGAAAAAACGGAAGTCCAAAACAAAAAAGCAAATACAAATACAAATACGAACGGAGCCTAAAATATTCATCTCGGTTTCGGATGATTTTCCAATTAACCATTTTTTATATTTTATATTTCGCATCCCTAGTGAAATCCATTCTCTAATTGGCTTAAATAGTGGATCTTAAAGGTGTAAAGAGTTGCAAAGAAGGAAGAAAACTCCATAAATCTTCATTAGGTTTTTACATAGTTAGAGTGGGTATACAAGAAGATGAAAAGAAAGTAAAAAGACTACTCTACCCTTACAATAATAAAATAATTACGACCTCAAACCCCGGTATAATCCTTCCATCGACACCATTAAATATAAATATATAATATATCTAACATCCCCCCGCAAACTCACGATGCATTAATGGACAGCATTGAGAGTTTGCTAACTAAAAAATAAAAGCGTGCACGGGTATGAGACTTAGTAAATAGATCAGCAACTTGCATGGAGGAAGTGACAAAGGGAACTGTGATGGTGCCACGTTGAAAGTGTTGTCGTGTGAAGTGACAATCAATCTCAATGTGTTTTGTACGTTCATGAAAAACAGAGTTGCGGGCAATATGAATAGCACTCAAATTGTCACAATACATTGGAGTTGGCTGAGAAAAGGAAACACCCATATTAGTAAGAAGCCAGCGTAGCCAAACAATCTCAGCAGTTGTTGATGCCATCGCACGATACTCAGCCTCCGTAGAGGAGCGAGAAACAACATCTTGTTTCTTACTTTTTCATGAGATAAGAGAATCACCAAGAAAGACACAATACCCGGTGGTAGACTTACGATCCATAGGATCACCTGCCCAATCAGCATCTGAAAAGGCACGCAGTTCCAATGAGGATGATGAAGGGAAGAGAATGCTCTGAAATCTTGTGCCTCGAAGATAACGCAGAATACGAAGCACTGCTGCCCAATGAACAGAGGTAGGGGAAGTAACAAACTGACTAACAATATGAACAGCATAAGAGATATCAGGTCTGGTAATGGTGACGTATACCAAACTCCCAACAAGTGTACGATACAAAGTTGGATCTGTCAAGGGAATACCATCAAAAGCTGTATATTTAACATTAAGTTCAAGAGGTGTATCAACTGTCCGAGCATCAGAAAGATGTGTTTGTTCAAGAATATCACCAATATACTTGGATTGAGATAGAAGATAGCCCCGAGGAGAGTATGCAACTTCTATGCCCAAGAAGTATCGGAGAGTCCCCAAATCTTTCATCTCAAAATAACGAGTTAACTGTAATTTTATTCTCTTAATCTCATCAACATCATCACCTGTAACAATCATGTCATCAACATACAAAGCAATCAAAATACGACCATTTGGTGTGTTTTTGAGAAATAGAGCAGAATCATGAGAGCTGGCACAAAAACCGAGAGATGCAATGGCAATAGAAAATTTATCAAACCAAGCTCGAGGTGCTTGTTTAAGTCCATAGAGAGCCTTCTTCAATTTGCACACTTGATCAGAATTATGAGGATAACCAGGTGGAGGAACCATATAAACTTCTTCTTGAAGATCACCATTCAAGAAAGCATTTTTAACATCCATCTGAGAGATATGCCATTGTCTTATTGAAGCAACTGCAATAAGAGCACGGACGGTAGTCATTTTGGCTACTGGGGCAAATGTTTCTTCATAATCTAGACCATATTGTTGAGAATATCCTTTCGCAACCACACGAGCTTTATATCGCTCAATGGATCCATCAGATTTGGTCTTGATCTTATACACCCACCGAGAACCAATTGCACTTTTACCTGGAGGAAGAGTCACAAGGTCCCATGTACCTGTCTTATGCAGTGCAGAAAGTTCCTCTGCCATAGCTTGCTGCCATAAAGGATTAGTAACAGCCTCTTTATATGAAGAGGGCTTATAAAGGTTATGGATAGAGGACAATAAAGAAATAAAAGATGTAGAGTAAGTAGAATAAACAAAGTCTGGTAAATGAGTGGACTTACGAGTACGAGAGGGATAACGAGGAGGAGGGAGAGAATCCGCTATCTCAGAGGTGTCATGGGAGGCAATAGGGACAGAAGGGACATCAACATGAGGAACATCTGCAGAGCTGGTAATGTCGAGCCTACAAGGCACAATGTCATAATGATTTGGTTGAGAGATTACCTGAGGAGTTGTAGACTCTGCATCAGTGCAGAATGGATCAATGTTAATGAGATCAGATTTTGTGAGATTATGAGATTTAGGAGGAATGGAATAAAATGGTATATGTTCAAGAAAAACAACATGACGGGAAACATAGAGTTTTTGAGTGGTGGGATCATAACAACGATATCCCTTTTGACCAATACCATAACCAAGGAAAACACATAATGCTGAACGAGAAGATAGTTTACTGCGTTCAACTTGTGGACGAAGGACAAAACAAGCAGAACCAAAGACCTTCATATGGAAATAGTCAGGAGCATAACCATACAATTTCTCAAAAGGAGACAAACCTGACGTAAGGGATGATGGGATTCTATTAATAGCATAGACAGCAGTAAGAATAGCTTCTCCCCAAAACTCACTTGGGACATGAGCAGACAGCAACATAGAACGAGCAGTTTCAACAATGTGACGATGTTTTCTTTCAGCAACACCATTCTGTTCAGGAGTGTCAGTGCATGAAGTTTGAAGAATTGTACCATCAGAAGCAAGCAATTCAAAAAATGATTAGATTTAAATTCACCACCTAAATCACATCTAAAACATTTGATAACAGCATTATGTTGAGTTTTGACAAGTGCACGAAACATGAGATAAATATTGTAGAAATCAGAACGATGTTTCATAAGATAAACCCAACAATAGCGAGTACAAGCATCAATAAAAGAAACATAATATCTGGAGCCACCTTTTGTGACAACTCGAGATGGTCCCCAGACATCAGAATGGATTAAATCAAAAGGTGCAACAGAAACAGAAACACTTCTGTAGAAGGGCAAGGCAGAAAATTTTGCAAGTTTGCAACCACAACAATCAGAAATGTCATGACAATTCAACTTTCCTAAAACTCCTGTAGAAGCTAAGTACTTTAGCCTAGAACCCGAAACATGCCCAAGACGATAATGCCAAAGATAAAAATCAGAGGAAGATGGACTCAAACGAAAAGACGAAAGATCAATGGAAGCAGCTGCAACCCGACTATTTTTTACAATATCTGGAACTTTTAACTCATCTAGAATGTAGAGTCCCCCCTGCCTACGGCCTGTCCCAATCAGCCTCTTGGAATGCGGATCCTGCACATAACAAGAATTTGGTGTAAATAAGACTTCAAAACCTGAATCACATAACTGACCCACAGAGGCAAGACTTAAGGTAAGACGAGGAATATGGTAAACATCTGAAAGAGAAAATTTTGGCGAACGAATTGAGCCAATTCCTGCCAATGGCATAGGGGTACCATCGGCAGTAGTGACTGACACAGATGATGCAGGACATAAGGATACAAAAGATTTGAAATTAGGTGACATATGTTTAGAAGCTCCAGAATCAAGAATCCATAAATATGAAGGTATACCTGAGGATTGTGAAGTAGAAGGCAAACCTATATTCGAGGAGGCAGACATGGCATGTGATTGAGTGGCAAGAAACTTTTGAAACTGCTCTGCAAGGGTATCAACTATAGGACTTGAAGATGATGAGGCTTCAGATGGAATCATATTCCCAACAACAGATGCATGTGTTGATGACACAACTGCTGCTGCATTAGGAGGCCTGAAATTTTGTTGATGCATTTAAAAAGGAGGTCTCTATTGAGTGGTCTGTGATGTTTGGTGGAATCTATTTAATAACTTTGGACATTGGGCCTTTCAATGACCCTTCTTTTTACAGAAGCTACATTCATCAGTGGCAACCCTTCCATGTGCTCTATTCTGATTGTTGTGGAAAGGTCTTGGAGAAGCTGCAAAAACAGAAGGATTCGGAGTTGGGAGAATTGCTTTTTCTGTATTTCCTTTTTCTGCTTGAGTCTTGAGGCGAATTTCCTCAGCCATCAATTCATTAACCACTGCATCAACTGTAGGAAGAGGCTTACGATGCAGAATTGTTCCACGAATGCCTTCAAAATCATCTCGAAGTGCCATTAAAAACTGAACCAAGCGTTGTTCTTCTCTACGAGTAATATATGGTGCAAAGGCACACAATTCTGCAGGTTCAGTAAGAGCTAACTGGTCCCAAATATCAGACATAGCATAATAAAATTTCTGAATACTCATATTATTCTGTTTGAGAGCACGAATGTCTATCTCCAGTTGATATTGTTTTGCAAAATTTGACTGAACAAACAGTTTTTCTAAATGATCCCAAACCTCCTTTGCAGTTGCATAATTTGCCAACTGCACACCTGAATTATTAATCCATGTGATAATTTTTGAATTGTTAGCATCCCAAGTATCCAACAGTTCTGCAAATTTTGCATCATTTTTGTCAATGGGTTCACTTATAGTTCCAGTAACATAACCCCACATTCTTTTACCCTTCAGAAAATTTTTCAAGACATAGCTCCAGTATGAATAATTATGTCCATTCAATTGCACACTAATGGACTGCAAAGAGTCATCTTTTTCACTAGCCATCACTACTATTAACAAATATCTAACAATCTGAATGCAATTAACTACACAGAGTATTTCTTCGATTCTGCAAAAGAGAATAGAATCGGATTTAGATCGCTTACCATCAAAGATTGCGAGCCATCAAACACTCAGATCGTGAATCGTCAAATCAAGAAACCCAGATCGCGAATAATATCAAAAATTGCGAACCATCAAACACCCAAATCGGACCAAAAATTCAGATCGCATCAAACACCAAAAAATGTAGTTGGACCAAGATCGCTTACCATCAATCACCCAGATCGCTTACCATTAGGTTTTTTACATAGTTAGAGTGGGTATACAAGAAGATGAAAAGAAAGTAAAAAGACTACTCTACCCTTACAATAATAAAATAATTACGACCTCAAACCCCGGTATAATCCTTCCATCGACACCATTAAATATAAATATATAATATATCTAACAAAAGGTACGCCAACTGTATGAAATCCGGTGGCAAAAATATGTAATAAAGACAACAAGTCCCTTCTCATAGATATTGATTGAGTTGTTCAAAGTTTATTGGTGAACAGGAGTGGAGTTGGATGTTACTGCCACTACCACAAATATGGTAAATAATAGCTATCTAAAACTGTTCAAATATAATAAAAAAAAAATATTGCAATTATTGTATAATAATAGTTTTACTGGCACTAAATTTGTTCTCTCTGTCTTAAATTATTGTAAAAATTTGGATCGTATTATAATTTAAAAATATTACAAATATGTCATGTTATAGATAAAAATATATATATATATATATATTTGTCCATAACGTTTGTAAAATGAAAAATTTTTGCTTTCACCGTTATTTCTCATTATATTTGACCATTTAATTGTAAGTTTACCGCTGACGTATATGAAGTAGAAAACGTATCGCGCATGCATTGGACATATCATGTAAGGATAAAAAATAATGTTTTTTCAAATGGACAATTTTGCTCCTAACGTTTGTAAAATAGAAAATTTTTATACCTTACCCACACGTGACGTGTCCAATGCATACGCGACACGTATCCTATTTTTTTCACGTTAGCAGTAATAGTCAAATATAACGGAAAATAACGGCTAGAGCAAAAATTTTTTATTTTACTAAAATTAAGGACAAATTTAACTATTTAAAAAAAATATATTATGAGGAAAAATGCATTTTTAGCCTTAAATGAAATTAGAAAATTGCATGGTTTGTTCAGTAACGTTCTTGGTGACTTGGGACCGGCTGTAAGTCAACAAAGATGATTGACTTATTGCGTATACTTAATATGAAATATATTATATAAATATACTAAACAAATTGGATTAAAAAATAAATATTAACATATAGTAATCAATTAATTATTACTTAACAATTAACCGTTTTTTATAAATAGAAACAAATAAATAAAATATAAGAAATATAATTTGAAACTTAAGTTGGTGGATTAATTAAAGAAATATTTTGATAATAATAATAATAATAATAATAATAATAATAATAATAATAATAATAATAATAATAGGAATTCAAATCTCCATACATCCTATCTTTCAAATAATATTAATCTATATATAGGATGTTCAGTGTCCATATTATAGCATTCTAAAACATATTTCCTTTGCCCTCCATGGAAACGGAACAAACATAAGAACTTTCTGAAGAAATATTTTATTTATTATTTTAGTTGAAAATAATTAGAGAATAAATAATTGGTTGAATTTGTTAGTGAAATTTTGATTATCTTAAGCCCAGAAATATTTTCAAACGGATCAACTCTAATCAAGATCAATATGATAAACAGAATAAATGGAAAATTAATTCGTATAAATCAAAATACAGTTAAAGAAGACTTTGATTTTTCGTTAAGGAACGATATGACTTGTTCCCCCGCCATGGTGGTCGAATGATCTATTGTCTCACAAGAATTTCCGCAAATGAAACTTAATAATGTGGACCCTTAAAGAAAAGAACAAACCTCTAGTCAATGGCCCGTTCACCACGTCTAAGCAAGAAAATTGAAAGTTCACCACCCTTTAAGTGGCTTCAAGTACTTGATAGATTATGTCTCTTAAACCATAATTTGAAGGATCTTGATCTCATGCAGCCACGCATAATGTTGGGCATTGATAATGGGTATTGTAATATCTACTCATTAATGAGCTTTGTTATGTTCAAAAATAATAAAATAAATTAATAAGCTTTGGATGTTTTGAAATCTTTTATTTAATTTTCAAAATTTAGTTGCTTGTTTCTAAATAAGTGTGCATTTAAAAAAGTTGTGGTATAATTATACATTTTATTCCAAATTATATTCGTCCGTTTGTTGTTCAATATTCAAAATAGTAAATTGTCTCTTTTTTTCGAAAGGTCAAATTAGTAAAATAATCGGATATTAATTTTAGAGTCTACATCAGTCAACGAAGACGACTGTTGCCTCTATATTAGGAAAAATAATAATGTGTACTGAGCACAAACTTGGCAAACAAAGATTAAGCAAAATGTTGGGTCTTATATTGTTTGAGCTTATTGGCATATACATAACAGCTATGAAAGCAACAGCAGCTCCAATAATGAAAGATTTAGAAGCAGAAGCTTTGGTCCAGACAGGATGGTGGTGTGGTTATAAGACCACTGAGGATCACTGCCTATGGAAAGGAATAAAATGCAATCATTACGGCAGCGTCACCGATATACTGCACATACCCATGTGGAGAGGGGTTGATTTCACTAACGGTCACTCAACTTATCACTTATCGCCCAAAAATAACCGACTTTTTTTTTCTTACTTAAATGTCACTGAACTTTTAATATTTTTGCAAAAAAGTCATGTTTATCGGAATCCGGTGAGGACTATCGCCAGATTGATGACATGGCATGCCATGTCAGAAACTATATGTCGTTTAACAATATTTCCAACAAATGCTACATCTAAATCAATTTCACTCACGGTCACTAAACTTATCATTTATCGCGCAAAAGTAACCAATTTTCTTTTTTTCCAACTTAAATGTTACTGAACTTCTAATATTTTTGCAAAAAAGTCATATATTTACTATTCGTTGCCACGTGTCATATGCCGTGTCATCAATCCGACAAGAGTTCTCGCCGGATTCCGGTCAACATGACTTTTTTGAAAAAATGTTAGAAGTTCAGTGACATTTAAGATAGAAAAAAAAAATCTATTACTTTTGTGCGATAAGTGATAAGTTGAGTGACCATGAGTGAAATTGATCTTGTGGAGAGCATGAGACTCAAAAAGGAACATTGGCAAGCTAAACTTTTCTTCCTTTCCAAGCCTCATCGTGCTCGATCTGGCTTCTAGTGAACTTCATGGGACCATCCCATCTCAAAGAGGTATGCTTTCAAAGCTCACCTACTTGAATTTGTCCCATAATTATATGATAGGTGAATTAACCCTTGAATTGGCAAACCTTTCTCAACTGTTTACGCTTGATATTTCCAATAATCTTTTTTTTTTTTTTTGAAGAATATTTCCAATAATCTAATAAGTGGTTCCATTCCTAAAGCACTAGGGAATCTAAGTAACCTAAGGAATCTAAATCTTGCCCAAAACTTAATTAATGGCCAACTTCCTTCCTCGCTTAGTCTCTTGACCAATCTAAAAATTCTAGATCTCAGCCTTAATGGGCTTCAAGGTCTTATCACTTCCTCACATGGTCTCTTAACCAACCTACAAACTCTGGATCTCAGCTCTAATGGATTTCATGGTCCAATCCCTTCCTCGCTTGGTCTCTTAACCAACCTTCAAAATCTATATCTCAGCTTTAATGCATTTCAAGTCCAATCCCTTCCTCACTTGGTCTCTTAACCAACCTACAAACTCTGGATCTCAGCTCTAATGGATTTCATGGTCCAATCCCTTCCTCATTTGGTAACTTGACCTAATTGGAGTCCTTGTCACTTGCTTCATGTTGTAAAAATAAGGACCGGATTAGAGAAAAACCGCAGCTAAAATAGAGATAATAAGGAACACACAAATTTACGTGAAAAACCCCCAAACAAATCAGGGTAAAAACCACGGGCAAGACTAGTAAAATTTTACTATAAAATAGGAGTTACAACCTCTCTATATTTTACACAAGAAAATATGGGAAACACTCTCTATTTATACTAGGAGACCTCAAGAATGAGATGGTTTGAATAACCAAAGAAAGGTTATATTTATAACTAAACAAAACTCCTTCAATGTTCTAAAATCCCGATGTGAGATTGTATAATTTTTGACTTCATGTTTTTTTTTTCTTTTCTTTCTTTTTTCTTTTCCCACATTTGCCTACTATATTTGACTACTACCATTATTTTTTCCAAGCCAATAATATTGACTCTAACAATCTCCCACTTGAAAATTTGATTGAGTATCAATCAGATTTTCACACCACTTTTTCTACCTTGCCATTTTACCTCGCTCTTTGTAATCTTTGAAAAACTAGAAACACATCTAGCTTCCTCTTGATCGAATACACTCAATATCTCCTGCAATAATTTTCTCCTAGGAATGAAACTGGTGTTTGCCATACATCAGAGTGAACCAATTCTAGAACATCATTACTTCTAGAATTTTATGTCTTTTAACTTCAAACAATGCTGCTTATTCATAACACATTTGCAGCTATCTTTTCTTTTCATAAGTACAAGCGCTTCTCCTTTTATTTTTATGATCCCATTTTCAATATCTTGCATCTCAAACTATCCACTTGTCCTATAGACAGCAGATTCTTCTTAGGCCCTCCACATGCATCATAAAGCATTTCCATCATCGGAATAACTTGCCATATTTCCTTGAAAATTGGAATCTTTTAGATTCCAGCAATTATTCTTCAAGTGACCCTTCTTGCCACAGTTGTAGCATTTAATATTCTTCTTACTCCTTAATTTTGAACTACCATGATTGTGACTCCCACTTGAGCCACGTTCCGTTGATCTTCCTCTTATCACCGTCAAGGCTTCCACATGTTGTGAACTTGCCTGCCCGTCTTCCTTATTTTTGTACCGATTTTGTTCTTCTAGAACAGCAGCTGCAACATCATCGAAGACTAGAGTATCCGTATTATTTGTTAAATTGATGATGAGTTGATCATACGAATCTGGTAAACTTTGGAGTAGAATTTCAGCACGTTCTTCTGGCTCTATTTTATAACCCAATGAAGTGAGTTGAGAAAATAGAGTATTCAGAGTATTTAAGTGCTCCGTCACTGAAGTAGATTCCACCATACGAAAATTATAGAGTTTTCTTTTCAGGAAAATTTTATTGTGTAGTGATTTGGTCTCGTACAATTTTGTGAGATGATCCCAGATCTCCTTTGCTGTCTTTTTTTCTTCTATACTTGACAACACCCCATCTGCTAATGTCAGATGAAGATTTGCCATAGCATTTCCATCCATGTCGTTCCACTTATTATCATCTGTGAAATCAGCTGGCCTTTGACTTATAGCCACTAGACAATTATCTTTTCTCAAGATAGCCTTCATCTTCAATTTTCACAGTGAGAAATTACTCCCGTTGAATTTATCGATCTCATATTTTGCCGTCATTGCTTCTATCACGAACTTTTCTGCTCAAAAATTAGCTCCCACTATTTCACGTGAATAGTAATCGTATATGTGAATAGTAACCGTATAGATGAACAGTGACCGTGTACGTGAACAGTACCGTATGCGTAAACAGTATACAAGGAAAAATCCTTTCTGATGTGGAAGATCAGTCTATGCTGCAACCACAGAGCATACTAAGACAGAATCTCGGCTCTGATACCACTTGTTGTAAAAATAAGGACCGGATTAGAGCAAAACTGCAGCTAAAATAGAGATAATAAGGAATACACAGATTTATGTGAAAAACCCCCAAACAAATCAGGATAAAAACCACGGGCAATAGTAGCAAAATTTTACTATAAAAATAGGAGTTACAACCTCTCTATATTTTATACAAGGAAATATGAGAAACACTCTCTATTTATATTAGGAGACTTCAAGAATGAGATGATTAAACCTAAAACTAATAGGCTATATTTATAACTAAAATCACTTTTACTAAAATCCCGATGTGGGATTCAAAGATTTTCTTTTTTTTTTCCTTTCTTTGCCTACAATTATAGGCTGCCTACAATTGTTGACTTCAACAATCTCCCACTTGAAGATTTGATTGAGTATCAATCAGATCTTCACACCACTTTTCTACCTTGCCATTTTACCTCGCGCTTTGTAATCTTTGAAAAACTAAATACACATCTAACTTCCTCTTGATCGAATACACTCAACATCTCCTGGAATAATTGTCTCCTAGGGATGAAACTGGTGTTTGCCATACGTCAAAGTGAACCAATTCTTAGAACATCATTTCTAGAATTTTATGTGTTTTAACTTCAAACGATGCTGCTTATTCATAACACATTTGCAGCTATCTTTTCTCCTTTCATAAGTACAAGCGCTTCTCCTTTTATCTTTATGATCCCATTCTCCTTTGCTGTTTTTTTTTCTTCTATGCTTGGCAACACTCTATCTGCTAATGTAAGATGAAGATTTGCCATAGCATCCCCATCTATCTCGTTCCACTTATTATCATCTGTGAAATCAACTGGCCTTTGACTTATAGCCGCTAGGCAATTATCTTTTCTCAAGATAGCTTTCATCTTCAATTTTCACAATGAGAAATTATTCCCGTTGAATTTCTCAATCTCATATTTTGCCGCCATTGCTTCTATCACGAACTTCTCTGCTCAAAAATTAGCTCCCACTATTTTATGTGAATAGTAATCGTATACGTGAATAGTAACCGTATAGATGAACAGTGATCGTATACGTGAACAGTACTGTATACATAAACAGTATCCAAGGAAAAAAAATTTCTGATGTGGAAGATCAGTCTATGCTGCAACCACAGAGGATAATAAGACAGAATCTCAGCTCTGATACCACTTGTTGTAAAAATAAGGACTGGATTAGAGCAAAACCACAGCTAAAATAGAGATAATAAAGAACACACAGATTTACGTGGAAACCCCCAAACAAATCAGGGTAAAAACCACGGGCAAGACTAGTAAAATTTCACTATAAAATAGGAGTTACAATCTCTCTATATTTTACACAAGAAAATATGAGAAACACTCTCTATTTATACTAGGAGACCTCAAGAATGAGATGGTTTGAATAACCAAAGAAAATTTATATTTATAACTAAACAAAACTCCTTCAATGTTCTAAAATCCCGATGTGGGATTGTATAATTTTTGACTTCATGTTTTTTTTTTCTTTTCTTTCTTTTTTCTTTTCCCACATTTGCCTACTATATTTGACTACTACCATTGTTTTTTCCAAGCCAATAATATTGACTCTAACGCTTCAAATCACTTAGGAGGTTCAATACGAATTCCATTACAAAATTGTATCCTTTTAAATTATTTGAATTTGAGAAACAACTCTCTAAATGGAAGCATTCCCTTTCAAGTTGGATACCTTCTTCAGCTACTTTCCTTGGACCTAAGTCGCAATTCTATTAGTGAAGAGATACCTTCCTCAATTGGAAATTTATTATTCTTAAATTACTTGAATCTCAGCCACAATAATCTCTCAGGCCATGTACCAAATTCTGTTGCTTGCTTAGTGTTGAACAAAGTTTTCCACGGGTAGATTTGCAAAATAATTTTGTCAAGGTCAAAGTTCCAAAATGCAAAAGGTCTACAAGCAACAGCTCAGATTCCGAATACCTAGTACTCATTTTGGGCCTTTTTAGTCTATCTTTTCGATTCTTGTTATAATATTCCTTTGGCAGAAAAAACACAATTCCAAAAATGTGCAAAAAAAGGCAAGAGAATCAAAGGATGGAGACATTTTGTCCACATGGAACTATGATGGAAGAATTGCTTTTGAAGACATCATTGAAGCTACTGAAGACTTTGAAATCAGATATTGTATTGGCACTGGTGGCTATGGCAGTGTTTATAGAGCACAACTTCCAAGCGGCAAAGTGGTTGCCTTGAAGAAACTCCATCGATTGGAAGCTGAAGAGCCAAATTTTGACAAATGTTTTAAGAATGAGATACATGTCCTAACACAAGTACGCCACAAGAACATCGTGAAGCTTCACGGGTATTGTTTGCACAGAAGATCCATGTTCTTGATTTATGAGTACATGGAAAGAGGAAGCTTATTTTGTGCCTTGCGAAATGAGGATGAAGCAGTGGAGTTGGATTGGAATAAGAGAGTTAATATTGTGAAACAGATAGCACATGCATTGTCATACTTACATCATGATTGCAACCCACCAATTGTTCATCGGGACATGTCAGCTAACAATGTTCTGCTCAACTCTAAATTAGAAGGCTTTGTATCAGACTTTGGCGCTGCCAGACTGCTTCATCCTCATTCTTCCAATCAAACTCTTGTCGCTGGAACCTATGGTTATATTGCTCCAGGTCAAAACCATAAATCTTTTCATTCTTTTGTAATTTGTTTGATTTCTATAATTCTTATTGCAATTTTTTTATTATGCACAGAGCTTGCTTACACTATGGTCGTAACAGAAAAGTGTGACGTTTATAGTTTCGGAGTAGTGGCATTGGAAATATTGATAGGGAAGCATCCAGGAGATATCATCTCATCTTTGTCATCGTCATCTTCTTGTGGGGCAAATGTTATGATGAATCAAGTATTGGATGAACGTCTACCACCACCAAGAACCAACAGTTTGATCCAGGATGTAATCACGGTTGCTGCCATTGCATTTGCTTGCCTACAGAACAACCCAAAATCCCGACCAACAATGAAATTGGTGTCCCGAGAATTTCTGTCTCGCAGAAGGCCAGTGCCTAGGCCTCTTCATCAAATTTCTTTGTTGGAGTTTGATAGAGTTGGGATACGCCCATGACTCTATAAATGATTGAATTCCTATCAAGATTAAATTGAGTTATTTAATCTATATTAAATTACCAAATATTATCTCAGAAAGAGTCTGAGTTAAACTAGAGTTAGGTCTCTAGCCTATAGGACCTCTATAAATAGAGGTGAGGTCCTCATAATTTGGTAACGAGAAAACGTACATGCCGCAAGGCTGCTCCTTCCCACTCACAGTTTTTCGTCTTATTTTCAGGGACATTTAGATTGTGATCTAGCTGCTCTTACCCCGAGTGGGTAAAAGCCAGACCAGTGACAAAAATAAACGAGATCTTGGTAGACGCTTTCGCAACTAGTTTCTGCGCTACAAGAGGTAGATAAACATATCTAAAATTTTATGTGTAATATTTAGATCTGGGATGCATATAACACAACAAAAATTTGTTTTTTGTGTGAAAAATATATATGCGTGTATATTTCGGCTCGATTTCGTGTATGTGTACATCGAAACCCGAGGGGACGAACATGAGTGTTCTAAACGGCTAACTAGAAGTCGGAATTTTTTATTTTTGACCTCACCATTGGATTCACAGACCCTGAAAATCCCCCACCGACCGGAACCGGAGCGCCAGAATCGGTCGGCAAGGCAGCGCGTGGATCACACGCGCTTCAACTCGTTCGGCACGTGCATGTGGGCGGTGGCCCACACGCGCGTGCCACGTGTTAGCAGTATTGCATCACTGCTGACACGTGGCCCAATGGCCGAGCGCCACGTGGATGGCAGAGGTCATGCCACGTGGCACAACGTGGGGCGGACACATGGACAAATCAGAGGACGACACGTGGCTGACCGAGGTCGTGCCACGTGTCATGATGACATGTCATACAGGTGACACGTGGCCCAACCAAGGAGAGACATGTGGACCACTGAGGTGGTGCCACGTGTCATGCCATGTGTTATTGATGACGTGGCATCAATGACACGTGGCCCAATCAGGGGTCACCACGTGTTAGATCGAGGTCTGCCACGTGGCAATGCTGACGTGTCATGCGTGACACGTGGACCAATGAGACACCGACACGTGGCACCAGCTGGACTAATGGCATTCAGACACGTGGCGTGACTGGATGCAGACACGTGTCACGATGTGGTTGTGATACGTGTCTGGCCAAGTGGGACGACGCGCATGTAGCGCGTGAAGGTGCGTGAGCGCATCTCCCTCCCTCTGTTCGGCGCGTGTGGGCGCGTGCGGTGCCCTCCGACCACCATTTCAGCTCCGATTTTTGTCAAATAATTTTTAAAAATTATTTTTTATTTTTTGGTCATATTTTCAAAATTTTTTAATGACCAGAAAATTAATTGTGCATTTTTTGATATTTAAATGTGTTTAATTTCAAAATAAAATATTAAAATTTGTAGAAAATGTGTTTTCTGCTTTCGAAATTTTTTTTAAAAATATTTTGAAAAATTTTGAGATACTGTCCTTATTTATTGATTGAAATGCGTTTCAATTATGTGTATTTATACATGAGTGTATAAATTTTACCTGTAATATGTTACAGAAAAGTTAAATAAGGGCACTGGTACTTCCTTATGAAACGCATAAGTTGCTTTGAGAATTGCAAGAGTGCAATCAATAAGCAACATGATAATGCAAAGGAAGACTTGAGCTGATGACATTGATGTAATAGTGCATCATAAAGTAAATGTGTGAGAACAAATGCAAGAGTGCATTTGAACTGGTGGTCCGAGTATGAAAATAAAATTTTGGTTTGAGTTACCAAAAGAAAAGTGTTGAGAAGTAACACTAAAATTATGTGATGGTGTTGAGAAATGGACGGAGAGTGCATTGCCCATGGCTTCATCAATGGATTTATGAGTCGCTTGATGAATTGATTAAAATTGGTCAAAGAAATAATCCTAATAACTAAAAAGATTTTATGAAATCTGGACTTCTATAATAGTTGACATAAGTGTCAATTTTAGTTAACGTTTATTTTTGTTAAATAGGATTTATATTTCCTATTAATATTTGACATGAGTGTCTTATTTTGGGATTATTGGATTTTTGGTTAAATAAATGTGTTTATTTACTTATTATGATGGCATTTAATTTTATAATAAATGAGTTTATTTTAATTGTTAATTGCCTTGCGATATTTTATGAGTAAAATAATTGCATGCTTATTAAGTAAAGGCTTCATAATAATCCCCTCATAAGATTGAGAACTTAATAATCCAATAATTCAGATTTATTATGCATGAAATTTTAACCTATAAGGTTGGAAATTAGGACTTAGAGGGTAATTGGATACTATAAGTAGCATTTTCGAATTTGAGCCTAATAGAAAATTTTACTAGGTTATTATTTCAGGAGTATAATAAATTGCATGTGCTGCCTTATCTCCCGTAAATATGTGCAATATTGTTCCATTTGAGATCAGAGGATCTTAATGGATAATGCTTACAAGTCAATTGTCGCCCTTAATATAGATATTAAGATGAATGTTGACAATTATGAAATCTGGAATACAAAGATCCAGTATGTGCTTAAAGAGCAAGAGGCTCTTAAATCCTCAAGTTCGGTTATGGCTGAACCTGAGGATGACACTATAACCCAGCATAAGTAGGACCGGGATGCTTATGTTGCATCACATCACTAAGCAATTTCGCAAGTATCAAATTGCAATAGATCCGTGGATCGGTTTGCAGGAGAAATTCAGAGATGTGACTCTGAATAAGCTCCGATCATTGACGATCAAATTTGATACATATCAGAAAACTCTGATTATTCGATGCGAAAACATCTAAGAGAGATGAAAAATGAAAAGTGAGCTTAGTGAACTTAGTCATAAGTGACTGATGAGCAGTAGGTCTAAACCGTTATCCGTTCTTTACCCAAGAGTTGGTAGCATGTGTAGATGCAGCTAACTCACATGGATAAGCAGAAAGACATTTGAGGATGTCGCTTGTCATTTGAAGCTTAAAAGGGACCGTCTGACAATGATTAAGGTCAATGTCATAGTGTGTATGGCACAGTCCTGTTCTAATAGAATGAGTTCTCATTAGAACAAGAAAATAAGCTTCATCAATAGGGATAAAGAAAAGGCTTGAGAGCCTGAAAAGTAAAAGGAATAGAATCACGTAAGGTCCAAAGGCAAAAAGAAAGTAAACAATTCAAGAGTGAAATGTTTCATTTGCCTAAAAGGATGCTATGCAAAGAGACTGCATTGTGTTTTTAAAGATACACTTATTTGACTCAAGAGTGAGCAAAAATTTATGTATCTAGTTCTGAATTTTATCCTTTGTGGGTGATAAATTCAGAACCAATGGACCATATAATAAGGGATCGAGATACCTTTGTTATAAAATTTAGGTTCTGTTCTTGATTTATTGAAATTTGTTTTCAATTTATTTTTGAGGATAACAGTGTATACTTATGCTTGAATGATTTTATTGTTATGTATGTGGACCATAACTATTTGAGTAAAACTAATTTTTCCTTTAATTGATTCTTATTCTTCACATAGTTATGAGGACAATGTGAAATTATGGCATGCTAAATTAAACCATATTGGACGAAACCGAATGAGTCGGTTAATCAAGGAAAGTTTAGTAGGCGATTTAAATAAGGTTGAATTACCTACATGTAAGCATTGCCTAAAAGGAAAAACTAGTTAGAAAATCATTCGAATAAGGAACTAAAACAAATTTCCATTGCAAATAGTTCATTCTGACGCATGTGGTCAAATGAATGTGAGGGTAAGGCATGGGGCCTACTATTTCATCACATTAATATATGACTATACTATGTATGGTCATGTCTATTTGATTTCTCACAAGTCAGAAGCATTGTGTTGCTTCACGACTTATATAAGTATAGCTGAGAATCAATTAGATAAAAGGATCAAAACTTTAAGAACTGACAGAGGTCAGTAATATCTTAGAGATAAACTTAAAGTTTCATATGATGAAAAAGGATTGAATATCAGTTGTTCATTCATTGAAATCCACAACAAAACGGTGTTGAGGAAAGGAGAAATAAGACTCTCCTATATATATGGTTAGATCTATGATGGCAGAGGCAGATTTGCCTATCTCCTATTGGGGAGATGCTTTGTTGACTGCCACATATGTTCTGAACTGTATGCCCTCCAAATTTGACATTACCACAACTTATGAGTTGTGAACTGGTCGACAAGTTGACCTAAGCCATTTATAACTTTTGGGTTATAATGCTTACATCCATGATACCTCAATTTGGTAAATTTAAGACCAAAAGGCAAAAGAGTATCTATATGAGATATTCTAAAGTATCAAGAGGATACATTTTCGTGGGTAAGTAAGAAAATGGCATAGTGACGAAATTTGAATCACTAGACGTCATATTCTTAAGAGAATACATTTTCTAAGTTGGGCAAAGTGAATTGAGATTTCACTTTCTATTAATTTCAGGTACAGGAACGATCAGGATCACTCCATCCGAGTGGGAGGGAGTTAGAGGAAGAAGGTTAAGACCTTCATCCTCCAAACGATTCGGATGTTCGAGACCTGATTCGAGTGGGAGCATTCTTAACTCCAGTGGGAGACAAAGAATGAAGTATTCCTGACTCCAGTGGGAGTATGGAACATGGTCCCAGTGGGAGCATTGTGAATCACGATAAATATATGAGATGTTTATCAAGATTCAGAACTGCAAAAATCTAAAAGGATAAATGTTTCATGCCGACAATTTAAAATCGAAAGCTTGAATGAAGCCCTTTTAGTTATCCCACAAGACAAGAAAGAGAATAAAAAATATTCAAAAGGCTTTTTGATGCCCATCTAAAAAAAATGAATTAAGGTAATAAAAAAAGAAATGGCATCCATGAGATCAAACCATGTTTGAGAACTATTTGATCTACTGGAAGGATACAAATTGAGAATAAATGTATTCTCAAAAGTAAAGCGAAAAGCTGAAAGAGGTATCGAAAGATATAAGGCTCAGCTAGTCGCTATGGTGTTCATACAATAGGAAGAGATTGACTATGAGTAGACTTTCTCATCTGTTGTAAAAAATTTACGTCCATAAGGTTCATTCTAGCCATAGTGGCGAGTTTGAACGTAGAGCTTCATCAAAAGGATGAAAAGACTGCTTTTCTCAATGGAGAAATGGATGAAACAATCTACACGTTTCATCGGAAAAGGCAGCAAACATAAGGTTTGCTGATTGATGTGTTCAATCTATTACCTTAAACAGTCTTCAACACAATAGGGCTTGAGACTTCATCATATAATCATGTCGAATGTGTTCAACATGATTGATGAAGATCATTGTGTTTATAGTAAAAGCTCTGAAAATGAATTTATCATTTTGGCATTGTATGTAGACGACATACTTAAAGCTGAAAATGATAAATGGTACATAAATAAAATCAAAGATTGGTTATCGTCCAACTTTAAGACAAAGAATATGAGTTGTGCATATTACATTCTTGAAGTTAAGATTTCAAGAGATCATTCGAGAAGATTGTTGTCTATTTCTTGAGAGAAATATATCGACAAAGACCTTGAGTGATTTAATATGCAGAACTTCAAACTCATACATTGCCCCATTGCCAAGAATCAGTTTCTTAGCAAAGATGTGTGTCCTATGAGGTCAAAAAAATTGAACGTATGAGGAACGTTCTATATATGATAGTGCCATGGGTAGTCTTATGTATGCAATGTTGTATACAAGACATGATATATGCTATGCAGTGGGCATGGTAAATAGATATCAATCTAACCCAGGCAAAGCACATTGGAAGCAATTGAAAGGATACTTATATACCTTAGAGGTACTGCAGCCTATTCTCTCTATTATTAAGAAAATGATCTGCACTGAGAGAATACAGAGACGTTGATTGGGCAGGAGATGTGGATGAGAAGGCATCCACCTCAGGTTTAAATTCTTGTTTGGCAAGAGTGCCATCTCGTGGAGTAACAAGAATTAAACCCGTGTAGCCCTATCAATAGTGGAAGTTGAATTTGTCACTTCCTCAATTGCAGTACAGGAGACAGTTTGGCTGAAATGGTTTTTGAGCCATTTAAGAGTAACTATCTTAGAGGTATTAATGACAGTTTATAGTGACAGTCAGTCGTTGATAGCTTATAGGGGAGCTAAGCGTATTGACATTAAGTATTAATACATGAGAAATATTGTTGCACGAGGAGAAGTGAACTTACAGTACGTTTCTACGCATGCAGATCCATTGAGTAAACCTATAACGAGAGATGTATTTTGAGAGACACATTAGATCTCGAGGTTTGCGTAGAATTTAAATGGTACTGTTTTATTTTATATAATCCCTTAACGTTATTATTTGCGAATAATAACTAAAGTTGATTGATGGCAATTCATGAGTGTGAATGTTTATGTGTAAATATTTACTGTTATTGATATGAGATTGAGCATGTCGGACAGAGAAGTAGCCCACTCACAAGGGTGTTTACCTTAGTTTTGTCAATGAGTTGGCAAAGACTAAGATGAGGCGATTTTTGAACATATGAGATTGCTCGAGAGCCTGTTCAAAATAAAAGTGTCGTCTTGCAGAAATTATAAGATGTGTCTTATTAAGGTGCGAGATAAAGACATACATAAAGTTGTATGCTTTGGATTGAGATCCAAATAAGGATTGTGTGGAATCCGATGGTAAGTGATAAGTTGCAATTATATTAATATTTTAGATTAATTATTGACCTAATTATATGTTTTATTTATTTAATTTTAATAATAATTAATGAGTTTTTGTGTTTTTATTAATTTATAATGTTTTTATAATTTTTAATAAATTTTGGGATGTTTTCAGGTGTTTTATTTTAATCCGGAGCTAAATTGGAGGTTTGGGGCTGATATTTGAAGAAATTGTGGAAGGAGGGCAGATTTTGCCTAAAGCACAGCCGTGCTTTTACAAAAGCACAGCTGTGCTTTCGAAGGACGCGGACAGCGACGTGAATGACCGAAGACACAGCTGTGCTTCCTCGCAAAGCACAGCTGTGTTACGCAGCGAAAGGCGCGCGCACGCGGAGTGATAACGCACACAGCCTCGCCCACAGCACAGCTGTGCTTCAGCGAGAAGCACAGCTGTGTCACGCTGATATCGCGCAACAGATGCGCAACCCTAGCACAGCACAGCTGTGCTTCTCAAAGCACAGCTGTGCTTTTATCCAGTATTAAAAGAAAAGAACGCCGCATTAAAAAGGAGCAGCTTAGTTTTAGTTTTTAGGTTTAGTTTTAGTTGTATTTTTCTCTCTTCTCCTTAGAGGGTAGACTTAGATTTATTTTCCATTAAATTCCAGCAATATTTTATTTAATTTCCATGTTTTAATTCTTCTTTTAAACTTTGTTTTAGCTTAGATTTAATTTCAAATTGTACTTTTATTCCAATTTAATTTAGATTATTTTTATTTTAATTTTGTATTTTGGGATTTAAGGAAATTCAACGGTGGATGAACAAGAACTTCAAGATCCATTTTCTCTTTTCATCAAGGGTGTATTCTAAACTTAATTTTTCATATTTTATATTTATATTCTTGATGTTAAGGTAGTTGTTCATACTTGGGAGTTCTTGAATCATATGTGTATTCTGGAAATTTGGATTTAATAAATATTTTCATGTTTTCTTTTATTCCTCTTGTTATATATTGTTTTGCAATTATAATGATGATTGGAGCTAAATCCGAAAATTATTGTTTGTGCAAATGCTCTGTTCTTTTAATATTGATATTTATCTTTCCAGCTTAATCCATGGATATGGTAGGTTGGTTTGTGGGTGTTAATGTTATTAGATTAAGAATTGTGAGGAATAAATAGGTTTTAGATAACTGAATCCGGGATGGTAGGTTGTCTTAGATCTAGGAATTGGTCATATTATACATATAGTTCAGTTTTATCTTCTCTGAAATTATCTGTTGTTGCTGAATTGAATGCAAGTTAAGGGGAGATCTACCAGGATAAACTTTGATTGTAATAAGTTCATAAATACATACATATGCTCTGTTCTATTTTAATCAACTTTCATTGGTTTGATGAATCCGAATTGGTATTTAAATTTGTGAATGTTTATTTTAATAGGTTCAGAATGGTGGAAGATAAATGAGTTTGATATCTGAATCCGAACTGGTAGGATTATCTGACTTAGAACTTACAAACATGTGATAATGCTAATATATGTGCTGAATCCGAAAGGTAGGTTCATTAATTAGAATAGCTGAATCCGAAAGGTAGGCTTGGGTTTAGATAGGTTATCCAGAATTTCATGTTATATTATTTTACCAATTTTCAGTTACATATATGAGGATAGAATTTCCCAAGTATTTAATTTCATCTTTGAATAATTTCTTGATGAACAATTTTATTTTCAATTGTTAATTTATTTTCTGGTTTAGTTTAATCTTCTCCACCAATCACACCGGGGACATCTCAAATTCACTCAACCATAGATATTTAACTGAACAATCCTTTTTCCCTTGGGTACGATAACTCGGGGTCCTAACTATACCCCACTTTATTACTTGTCGATTCGGTACACTTGGGGGCTGATATTTGAAGAAATTGTGGAAGGAGGGCAGATTTTGCCTAAAGCACAGCCGTGCTTTTACAAAAGCACAGCTGTGCTTTCGAAGGACGCGGACAGCGACGTGAATGACCGAAGACACAGCTGTGCTTCCTCGCAAAGCACAGCTGTGTTACGCAGCGAAAGGCGCGCGCACGCGGAGTGATAACGCACACAGCCTCGCCCACAGCACAACTGTGCTTCAGCGAGAAGCACAGCTGTGCTTCAGCGAGAAGCACAGCTGTGTCACGCTGATATCGCACAACAGATGCGCAACCCTAGCACAGCACAGCTGTGCTTCTCAAAGCACAGCTGTGCTTTTATCCAGTATTAAAAGAAAAGAACGCCGCATTAAAAAGGGAGCAGCTTAGTTTTAGTTTTTAGGTTTAGTTTTAATTGTATTTTTCTCTCTTCTCCTTAGAGGGTAGACTTAGATTTATTTTCCATTAAATTCCAGCAATATTTTATTTAATTTCCATGTTTTAATTCTTCTTTTAAACTTTGTTTTAGCTTAGATTTCATTTCAAATTGTACTTTTATTCCAATTTAATTTAGATTATTTTTATTTTAATTTTGTATTTTGGGATTTAAGGAAATTCAACGGTGGATGAACAAGAACTTCAAGATCCATTTTCTCTTTTCATCAAGGGTGTATTCTAAACTTAATTTTTCATATTTTATATTTATATTCTTGATGTTAAGGTAGTTGTTCATACTTGGGAGTTCTTGAATCATATGTGTATTCTGGAAATTTGGATTTAATAAATATTTTCATGTTTTCTTTTATTCCTCTTGTTATATATTGTTTTGCAATTATAATGATGATTGGAGCTAAATCCGAAAATTATTGTTTGTGCAAATGCTCTGTTCTTTTAATATTGATATTTATCTTTCCAGCTTAATCCATGGATATGGTAGGTTGGTTTGTGGGTGTTAATGTTATTAGATTAAGAATTGTGAGGAATAAATAGGTTTTAGATAACTGAATCCGGGATGGTAGGTTGTCTTAGATCTAGGAATTGGTCATATTATACATATAGTTCAGTTTTATCTTCTCTGAAATTATCTGTTGTTGCTGAATTGAATGCAAGTTAAGGGGAGATCTACCAGGATAAACTTTGATTGTAATCAGTTCATAAATACATACATATGCTCTATTCTAATTTAATCAACTTTCATTGGTTTGATGAATCCGAATTGGTATTTAAATTTGTGAATGTTTATTTTAATAGGTTCAGAATGGTGGAAGATAAATAAGTTTGATATCTGAATCCGAACTGGTAGGATTATCTGACTTAGAACTTACAAACATGTGATAATGCTAATATATGTGCTGAATCCGAAAGGTAGGTTCATTAATTAGAATAGCTGAATCCGAAAGGTAGGCTTGGGTTTAGATAGGTTATCCAGAATTTCATGTTATATTATTTTACCAATTTTCAGTTACATACATGAGGATAGAATTTCCCAAGTATTTAATTTCATCTTTGAATAATTTCTTGATGAACAATTTTATTTTCAATTGTTAATTTATTTTCTGGTTTAGTTTAATCTTTTCCACCAATCACACCGGGGACATCTCAAATTCACTCAACCATAGATATTTAACTGAACAATCCTTTTTCCCTTGGGTACGATAACTCGGGGTCCTAACTATACCCCACTTTATTACTTGTCGATTCGGTACACTTGCCGAGGACCCGTCAGTAAGTTATATGTAACTACCATGTTCTGTCTGAAAAGCCAGAAGCAGTCCTTAAGTAAGCGGACTAAAGTTGGGTGCTTCGGTGCATCGCAACCTTACGCTTCTGTATGGTGTTTAATAAACACATTATCAAAATGTGAGACATGCGCTCCTTTAAGGGAAGGAATGAATACCATAACACATGTTTTATACTGTGTATGCTTATGTGACCACAGGGATGGGAATTTAATAATATTACTGATCTCAACTTTCCCTATTGTGAGACCCTATTTATATTTCGACCCTTAGAACCCTTAACTTATCCCTGAAGTATGGTTCAATGTGGCTAGCTTAGTTAGTTTCCAAGAGGTCCGGGAAAAATTTAGGCCTGGCGGATCTAACTAGAAAAGCGAGTTGAATCATGATGAATGGCATACAGTAAGAGGGGAAGATAGCTTTTGATCACTTTCATAAGGTTTCGTGGTTCACTGGCTAGCCTATTATAGTTTCTATGAGTAGAAACATAATAGTGAACACGAAAATTATTTTATGAGATCATGAGTTAAAACAGTGAATGTGAGAAGGCAATCTAGGGTTAGGCATACGTGAAGAAGAGGATCTTGTTTTTCGAGACGCTATATATCCCTAACAGGTGTATAGCACTAGTGCTCTCGAGGTATGCTGGTCACACAATCTATTTGCCAGTATAACTGAAGATTAAGACTGGAATGCATTCCGTCATGTGTGAGTGGGAGATGATAGAGTTGGGATACGCCCATGACTCTATAAAGGATTGAGTTCCTATCAAGATTAAATTGAGTTATTTAATCTAAATTAAATTACCGAATATTATCTCAGAAAGAGTCTGAGTTAAACTAGAGTTAGGTCTCTAGCCTATAGGACCTCTATAAATAGAGGTGAGGTCCTCATAATTTGGTAACGAGAAAACGTACATGCCGCAAGGCTGCTCGTTCCCACTCACAGTTTTTTGTCTTATTTTCAGGGGCATTTAGATTGTGATCTAGCTGCTCTTACCCCGAGTGGGTAAAAGCCAGACCAGTGACCAAAACAAACGAGATCTTAGTAGACGCTTCCGCAACTAGTTTCTGCGCTACAAGAGGTAGGTACATTTATTTAATGTTACCTCCGCATGTTAATTATATATGTATAATTTTCCCTTCAGAGTTCAAGAATTACAGTTTGTATGTAGTAAGTGAAACAGAGATGCCTGTTTGTTTATGTGACAATTTGTGTGATATCAAAATGTCCACTTTCACCTCAAGCTGAATGTATTACTGGATAGTGTTGGTCATGCAATAACATTAGTGATGATAAACCAAGCACCTGCTATTGGATTGTATAGTCGGCGTAATATAAAAGAATTAATTTCCTTGTCCACCAAATATATATCAATAGCAAATTGTATGTATTTTGATCAAATAACTTTAGAATAACTAAAAATTTATATGATCAAACAAGAAAGTTTGCTGTTGGTTTCTTTCCATAATATCAAGGAAAAATGCATTCTGGCATCTCTAATTTTTTTGTTTTTTAACATTAGATATCTATAATTTAAAAAGTGAGCAAGAACCATGTGCATGGAATGGAGGCAAGTTCCTCTTTCTTGCAGTAGTTCATTATGAATGACAAAAGTTGTCACCAAATAAGCATATTCATTCAGCAAAAATATCAACAATTTTTAGTATTTTCCATCAGAAGATACAATATAGCAGAAATATAAACTTGTTAATTGATGGGAAAATAAAATGCATATTAAAAGTGTTAAGACTTGTATATGAGCAGGATACAACAGTGACCTCATTGCTCAACAAAATGGTAGTGAACTAAGGCCATATAAATTCTACAATTTGAATAAAAACTAACACAGTACTAGGTTCGAACAATTTGAACGAATCAAACAATGGTGTAGTAGAATTAAGATGCTACTTCGGTCTCCGGTCAGGTAAATTCTCAAGCATAACCTATGATCTTGAACTAATCACAGTCAGAAACAATGTCTTCAAGTGTCAACTGCAATCCACAAGAGAAAGTGAGAGTCGGTTTCTTCTTAGGCACGGGGATAGGCTGATACTTGTTGAGAATGAGTAAATTAAAAATCAATAAAGATTAGGTCAAAGATTGAAGGAGGAGAATTAGGATTTCTTTTATGTTTAAATTTGAATTTGATTTTATTGTTTTATATTCATATTTTTAGGAATAATTATGATTATGTTTGTTAGAAATTTTACTATAAATGTGTAAGATTTATGAATAATTGTAATGCTAAGTTTTTTAGTGATGAAGTTCTCTATTTCTATATTTCTTTCTCTCCTAAATAAATAAACATATCTAACATTTGGTATCAGAGCCTTTCTTTCTTGAGGATCAAAAAATACACAGAAAAATCTACACATGGAATGGCAAATAAATTTTTCACAAATGCAACCACCAAAATTTGATGGAACATGTAACACCCCGCCATCCCCGTTGGAAGGATACCGGAGTGCCATGCGAGCAAACACATATAAACGAATCCATATACACATGTATAAACAAAAACCAATGAGATGTAAAGAAACTTTTAATTATAAAACAGTAATTCCTATAACATATATCAATATTGTTTTACAAAAATAGGCTCGTAAGCAAATACATATACAAAAATAATATTTGTTCCTTTACAAAAGATTTACTTTGCTATACACAAGCCATATACAAAAATTTACAGCGGAAGACTTCAAATAACTTCATTCAAAAAGACTTCTAGTGGCCGACCTGCAGATATCCGACTCTGAACCGAACTCGCCACCTGCACGGGAAAAGAGCCCGTGCTAAGCGATAACGCTTAGTGGGGAGGAACAAAACAAACGCACAATATGCATATACAATATTTATAACATCTAATGATTCAAAATCAAAGGCATCAAAATTATAAGTAGACATATCTCCAAATACTTTACTTGACATGCATAAATATAAATACAATACAATCAATTAAGTATTCAATTCATAATTCTTATCATTCTAAGTATACAGATTCAAGGTGCGATATAAAGCTATGCAGTAATTCATGTACATCATATACTTATAATCATGTCAAAAATGCATCTTAAAGTATGCAATACAATTAAACATATAGCCTGATTAGTCTAAAATACTCTCTAGAAGTGGATGCGGTCAAATGGATACTGATAGGACACAGTATCCCAAGCATATAGAGACATGAGTCTCAAACATGTACTTTTCATATAGAGACCGAAGTCTCGCATTTAAATCCATATAGACCCATACAGGATCGAAACAAGGATCCAAACGGACCCAAGTATAACGTTTTATCATATAGCAGCTGCACACACACATTGACCTAAGTAAGCGCTTACTTATCCACTACTATGACTATTCAGGCTTAAAACTCATCTCAACAATTCAAGCACCAATATCAATATTAACTACAACTAAATGCAAATACATATCTCACGTGTACATGTGTTTAAATCAAAATCAGAAACATTTAAATATATACAGTATCAATTATTGGAGGCAGAAGTACAAATAATTCACATTTAAGTCAATTTATGTTCATGTAAAATATAAACTAGTAAATTATGTACATTAATTATTTAATCAAGTATACAACTCAATACTAAGCAATTATTAATTACAATTCAAATATTAAACACAAACATTTGTCATGTAGTGCAAAAACTCTTGAATCCAGAAGTTAAAACTTCATTTTAGAAAAACAGGGCAGCAGGTAGAGGCCGGTCACGAGACACCCAGGCAGTGGTGTCTCGTGACGCTGGTTTCTCGCAAGCGCCACGCAGAGGAGCAGGCAGTCACGGCGTGACCATCAGTCACGTCTCGTGACGCCTGAGAGGAGAGGAAGAGAGGTCACGAGATCCTGTCTCGTGACACGCAGGGAAAGGCAAAAGTCACGGCGTGATGCCACATCACGTCTCGTGACCTTCAACAGAGAAGGGGGTCACGGCGTGATGCTCCATCACATCTCGTGACCTTCTTCTCACACTTCTGCTTCTCTTCTCAAACTCAATATTTCCAGAAAACGTTGAAACCAGAATTCGCGAAAAACAGAGTATAACCAAAGATTAAAACCCCAATTCGTCTAAAACCCTTTTTCATGAAATAATGTTTCGAATACATACCTTCAAGTCTCCAGAGCACATTCACAGCAATTAGAATACCAGTATCACATTTTTACAACTAACACAGAAGCAATGCCAGAACATTATCTTTCCAGGAAATCCATATTCAAACTCATGCATATTCAACTCATTGCATGTTCATATCATTCTTTTTCTACTGAAATTATATCAACAACATTACGTAACTCTAGCATTTCCATATACAAACACACACATAAACACATTAATACCAAAACTGGAAACAGGATCCAAACTGAGAAAAACAGACACTCCCAAACCTGAATGAAGCTCAAAAACGTCCTCTGCACTTTCAATCCACCACTTTATCTTTCCCTTTGTCTTTCTTCCTCTCTTCAACAGATTACATGAACCAACAATTAAACCCAATTATCAATCCAATAAAACAGTAATGAACAATCCTTTAACAGAGAAGATGGAGAACCACTTGAAACTGACAATTACTCACCTTCTGAAGCTTCAAAGCTTAAAACCCAAACTCAAGACATATGAACATGTACATGCAAACAGAAAGAAGAACAGTAACACAAGAGTAGAGGAGTGGTTTACGTGAGAGAGAGCATGAGAGAAAAACTTCAGGTCTTTTGTTTCAGCTAACTAAAACTTTCTCAGACTTCTCCTTTCCCTCACCCACGTGCACACACTCACTCTCCACTTGGCACACATGCACAGCTTCACAATCCACTTAATCCTCTTTTACTTTTAAGTCCTTACTAATTGCAATTTACTCACCAGAATAAAATTTGCCATTTAAATTACTTTTGTTTCCTTGCAAAATAATCCTCTTTCATTAGTAAATTACTCAATTGTCCTTAAATGTCCAATTAAAATTGCTAATTTCCAATTAAGCCACTTATGGGGTGTGACAGAACAAACTTTCAAACTTGGTCAGTACAAATGACAGTCCATCTTGAACCTTTGGATCTTTGGGATGTCGTAGAAGAAGATTTTGAAGTTTCTCTACTAGGAGCCAATCAAATAGTATCTCAAATCAAAACGTAAAAAGAAAAAAAGCAAAGAAAACTAGAGCTAAAGCATGCTTATACTCAGTCGTTTCACCTTCAATTCTTCCCAAAATTATACAAATCGAGTCCACTACAGAAATTTGAAAGCATCTTGAAAAAGAATATCAAGGTAATGAGAGGGTAAAACACATGCGAGTTATAAATTTATTACGCAAGTTTGAAATGCAGAAAATGAAAGAGTCCGAAACAATCAAAAAATACGTCGACAAGCTTATTAGCATAGTTGATAAGATGAGATTACTTGCTAAGGTATTTTCTGAAGAAATGATAGTTGAAAAATTATTTGTTACATTGCCTGAAAAATATGAAATTACAATTTCTACTTTGGAAAATACTAAAGATCTGTCAAGTATTATTTTGACAAAACTTTTAAATGCAGTGCAGGCATTTGAATAAAGAAAATCTATGAGAGAAAAAGGTATTGTGGAAGGAGCTCTCTTAGCAATGTCAATGAAGAAAAAAAATAATGAGGGAAACAATTTACTTTGTCCTCACTGCAAGAAGACAAATCATCTACAATACAAGTGTTGATGAAGACCAAATATCAAATGCAACAAATGTGGTCAAATGGGTCATATAGAGAAAATATGCAAATATAAACAAGAAAATGAAGCAATCATTTATTTTAAAACAAAAAATATGCCATGCCCATGCCCTACAACAATAAAAATATGCCATGCCCATCTATGCCCTACAACGGCAAAATTATACCATACCCATGTCCCCACAACTATGAACCATAATAAATCATATGCCATGTTTATGACCCATGACCATGATCAATGAAAACCCATATCTATTTCAAGTTAAGCATTTGCAGCAATTGACTTAATGAGGAGTGCTAAGAATTAGTCAATTGAAAATCAATAAAAATTAGGTCAAAAATTGAAGGAGGAGAATTAGGATTTCTTTTATAAATGTGTAAGATTTATGAATAATTGTAATGCCAAGTTCTTTTAGTGATGAAGTTCTCTATTTCTACATTTCTTTCTCTCCTAAATAAATAAACATATCTAACAAGCCTCACCAATGATTGGTGTCCAAATCAACAAAAATAAAATTCTCACTTAATTAAAATTAATTTATAATTAGTGATGATCATCAATAATTGGTCAAGTTTTAATTAATTAAATAACCATAAATAAACAATAAAAATAAATAAGAGATTTTTTATAAATCAAAGTTAAAGAATACAGAATTAAAATAATAATAATAAAAAATGCAGAAAATTAATTAAAAATAAAATTAATAATTAGAAATTCCAAGTAAAGGTATTAGCCGCAATGATTCAATTTTACTGATCATGAATAAAAAAATAACTTTAAAATCATGTAATAGATCAGTTATAATCTTTGGCTTTGCGCTTTCGACCAATCTTTCCGTACTAATAGACTAAGTAAAAATGTAATTAACATCCTAACCAATAAATAACCTGTTACAAATGAAAAAATTCAATTTAATTGACAGTTTTATGAATTAAAAAGATCTGACCTAAGTCAACTAACTTACAAGCGAAATTGATTCAAATCAAATCATGCATCTATTTAATACAACAGCGCCCCTCTCAGTATTGTTATACTTCTTACCACTTGTTATTATATCTACCAAATAATCACAAATTCGATACCCTTAATTAGTTATATGTTATTCAATTAATGATAACAAAACAAATAACAATAACAATAAAAATGTAATTTCTTTAAATTACAGTAAATAGCATGAACACTATTAGACAGTATTTTACAGTCAGTTTAAATAAATTTTAGGTAAATTTTTATATTAGAAGTGTAGTTTTGTTATTAAATTCTATTTTCTTTTTATTGTTTTTAGTTTTTAATTATAAAATGGGTTTAATCGTATTAATTTTAGTGATTTTCAGGATTTGAATAGGATTTTCTAGTTTCAATCTACTTTTCTATTTGGCTTTATCCTTTTCCTTCCAGAACAAAAAGTATAGTTTTTCTATTCAGATTATGATTATTTCTCTCCTATAAAAGGATTTCCATCTCAAATTGGAAGGGGATTGATTTTTATTTTTACGCACACAAGGTTTAGAGATCACGAAAAAACTATACGGATTGGAAGCCGCAATCACCAAGATTATTATCTTAATTCAAGTTTCTAGTTTGTTCTAACTATATTATTGAATTTGATTTGTTATTTTAGATTGTTTGACATGATTAGCATGAATTAAATTTCTTTAAGGATTATTTTTTATGTAACTTGAATTATTACTCTTTTGAATTATTCTAATTAGCTTTCTTTACTTTTGCAATTTTTTATAATTATGCTTAATGCTACCAATTAATTAGCCTTTGATTTATTTATTTATTTTTTTAAGATTAATACGGAAGGAAAATTTTAAAATTAAATTTGAAGTGTAAACAACAAAAGAACATAGTTTGAATGGAAGTAATATAACTTAATTTGTGGAAATTTATTAAGAATAATCACTAAAAAAAATCCAAATTAGTGACTGAATTTAGCGACGGACATATTTCCATAGCTAATTAGCGATAGATTAGCAACTAAGAACCCGTCATGAAAATATAGATTTTCAATTTAGTTTCAAGTTTAGCGATAAAATAGCGACAGAAAAAAAAATAGTCGCTAAATTTTGGCGATAATTGATGACGTCCTTTTTGCAATAAAATTAACGAAGGAAAATTTAATTTAGCGACGGAGACATTCTTCGGTCGATACTTCTGTCTATATATATATATATAAACCTAGATATTTCTTTTTCCCCTTCCCCTACCCCCCTCTCTCTGTCTCTCACTTGGCTACGCGCAGATCTGCACTGCGGCCCACCCGGATCGGCCGCCCCCGGTGCTACCTCTAGCTTCCCGCAACCGCCGCACTGCTCTCCCTCTCTTCCCCTCGTGCTGCTCTCCCCCTCTTCCTCACGCTCTATCTCTCTCTTCGTCGTGCCCCCTGCTGTCGCTTATATCCCCCTATCCGTAGCTGCCGCCACCTCGCGTGGATCTACTCCACTCCGCTCATCGTGGCTAAACCTTCTCCGTCTTCTTCCCATCTCCGGTGTCTCTCCATCTTCTGCTTCTCTTTCATCTCAAACAGATGTTTTGTCTTTTTTTTTCTTTATTTTTAATTTAATTGTTATGGATTTTTGATTTGGTGCTTTGATTATGGATCTTTGAATATGAAAAACGTCGGGTTCATTAGAGACGGATTCGGGAGGTAGAGACGGCGGCAATCATGGAAACGACAGAGATGATGGCAGAATACTAATGCCCATATTTGTGGGTATGATAGATTATGTGAATTAATTATGAATTGATTCAGATATTAATTTTTTTTAGCTATTCAAAATGATATTGGTGATTAATAAAAATTTGACATTAATTAGGATGGACTAATATCAAATTACTTTTTTAAAAAACTATCTCAACGCAACTTTGGAATCAATCAATTTCTATAGTAGAAATTGAAAGCTGAGATGGGATTAATAGGGATGTCTAGGGCTGTGCATCGGGCGGGTTCGGGTCAAACCGACACGAAACCCGAAAAAGGCCAGTATCCTCCACCCGAACCGACCCTAAATATATTTCGGGTCCCTACTCAAACAACCCCGAAAATTTCGAGGCCCGACCCAAAATACCTCAAACAACCCAAAATTCACAATCAAAACAAATCCAACAAATTAGGCAAACAAATTTCTGTAAACAAAAAAAAATTCACAAATTATACATACAAAAAATTCAAATCTACCACAAATTAAACTCAAATATCAAGCAAGAAAATACAAATCAAACATAAAAAAAACCAAATAGATCCAAGCGGAGATAGATCGAGGGAGAAGGAGGAGGAAAAGAGGGAAAAAGAGGGAGGAGGAGGAGGAGGATGAGAAGCACAGAAACAAAAGAAAAAAAGAAAAAAAAATTAAGTTGTGTGTGAATGTGTAGATCGGAGGCGAGGATGAAGAGAGAGGAAGCAAGAGGAAGAAGAGAGAGAGAGGTGAGATTTTGATTTTTTGATATGGGTATGGGTATGGGAGAAAGAAAAACACAGAGAAAGAGAGAGGAGATGGGTGTGGGAATTGAAATGGGAAAGTTAGGGCGTGGGAAATTGAAATGGGAAATGGGAAAGGGAAGTAAAAAGAGACGAGTTAAAAAAGTCAAAAATTGTTTAAAAATTTTGCTTCTCTTAGGAATTGAACTCGGGTAGATAGGAAGGAAAGAAGAATTGTTTACCATTGGGCCAACTCTCACAAATTTATATTAAATGCAATATGTAATATATATAGGTTTTTCGGTCGGGTTCGGGTTTATGCAAGGTTTCACCCGACCCGAACCCGAATCCGAACAAATGCAAAATCTTACACCCGACCCGACCCTACTACCCGAACAACCCTACCCGAATGAATATTTCGGGTCGGTTTGTTCGGGTTATTCGTCGGTTCGGGTTTTGCACACCCCTAGGGATGTCTCTTATGTATTAGAAAATAAATTATTCAAATTTTATTTCTTAATTTACACTCTGTTCGTAACACTTTTAAATTACTGAATGTCTGGATTAGAATGTCAAACTTGAGTTGAAAGATTTGCTTGGCTTAATGCTTTTTCTTAAAATTAAAACCATATAATGAAAAGTAAAAAGATTTTGGACCAAAATATTAAACTGATACTGCAATATTAATAGCTTTATCTTTTATTATGAACTCACTTCTTATTTTTCTTCTTACATTATAAGCATATTTAATTCAAAGGTCTTTTGCTGTTCAGGAGTCTTTCATAGTCATAGCTATAGATTGCACTACCTTTTGGAATTTCACAGTTAATTTTACATGAAAATTAGCAATTACTTTTAAAATGAAAACATGAAGCAAAATGACTATAAGACTAAATATCGATCACATACCAATATAATGTTGGAAAAACTTCATTTCTTTATCTGCTAACCATTGAGCCTTCTTTCTGTACTTTGCATTTACAGAGTTTGGGAAATTTGGGTTTGAATATCTTAATTTGTGCTATAAGCTATTAAAATTGGATATTTGCAAACTATGATTCTGTTTTTATGTAGTTTGTACCCAGGAAAAGTCCAGGAGGGAGAGAATATAGAGGTATTGGAAGTCAGTTTTAAGTTTACATAAGATATGTATTGTATAAAATTATAAAGTTATTGCCCATGCCCACAAATCTTAAAAGGTAGGGGTGAGCATGGTCGGTTAACCGGTCCATGAGCCCCAGTTCATTAACCAGTCCATTAATACCGGTTTTTTGAAATTTCAGTCCATTAATCAGTCCATTACTATCGGTTAACTAGTCCATCGGTTTCGAATTTTCGGATCGATTACCCAATATTTTTCGGTTAACCACTATAATTATAAATATATTCATAAGTAAAATTAAAATGTTCAAGATACTTAAAAATTAAAATTTTTTCACTATAATATAACATTATTGTTGTTAAAATAAAAATATTTGGTGGATATAAGCAAATTTGTTTTTAAAAATTAATATTTAATAAGTAAATATATTAACCGGTCCATAATTATTTTTAATTAGATAAATTGTTATACTTAATAATAGGGAATTAAAAAAACTTAAAAACTTTAAAATAATTAGTATAATGAAAAAAAAAGTACATGATCACCTTTAATTAGGATAAATTGTTATAAATTATTAAAAAATTAATAAACTAACTAAAAATTCGGTTTCGGTTCGGTTAACCAGTCACATGAGTCAAAAACCATTAACCAGTCCATTAATATCTATTTTTTCAAAATACTAATCATTAACCAGTCCATTACAATCGGTTAACCAATCCATCGGTTCGGTTTCAGATTTTTTTTTCGGTTAACTAAGTCAATCGGTTTTTTTGCTCACCCCTATTAAAAGGCATATAATTAAGTGCATTTGTCTTATATGTTTATGTGCCTGTTTATCTTTTTCTTTAAGCTGCAATACAATAATACTTTTTGCACTGACTGAATTTAGTAACGTACTTAGTAGGAGATTTGCATATTTCATCTACAAAATCTGCAACTATTGTTACTAACTTCATGGCTACTCTCAATCATGGGTAAAAAAAATGATTCATATAGCCAGATGTCTACTTTTATTTGGATTAAGGTTTACTGCTTTCCAGTTATCTTATCCTTCAATTAATGGGTTCTTGCCCTTCCACTACTTCTGGAAAGTTCTAGGTAATTAGTGGTTCATTTTTGAAGGAATTACCAGAGAAAAATCAAAATGATGAGTTGTACATTTAATTTTGCAGTTCTAATATATAATATATGCATCTATTTAAAATCTACTTTGTTCTTATTATTAATTTTTGGAGATTAATTCATTTGGGTTTGTTGTGTAATCTACATATATTGCTGGTTTGTTTATTTTTAATTTTTTGATTTTAGGTCTCTATTTAAGATAAGGCTCAAACTCTCATTACTCAGGGTGAGAAGCAAAATCAGTTCAAAACTAATCAAAATACAAAATTATAGGTAACATTTAAAAATTTAAAGAGGAAAACTATTAGACCAAGATTGGAGGACATTGAATGTATTATTCATTAGAATTCATATGTTGTATTTATTTTTAATATATGTTTTTTTTGTATAATTTTGCACAGTATTTATTAGGAATACATTATGAAAAATTTATGTACAATTTAATGTACTTTTATGGTATTATATTTTTTAAATTAATAGTATTGTTACTAATATTGCATAATTATTATTTACATAAATTAAATTTTGAATATAATAAAAAAATTAAAAAAAAAAATAAAAAATTTAATATTTTTAGCGACGGAATAGCGACATAATTTTTTGTCGCTAATAAATTTTTAATATTTATTTCAATTAGTTTTAAGGATTAATTAGCGATGGATTTTTGTTTCTAACGACGGTTTTATGTTTTGGTCGCAAAATTTCTTGCGACGGTCAAAATAGCGACGATTAGTCGTTTTGTCGCTAAAAATAATTAGCAATGGAATTTTTTCAATTATGATTATAATTTTATTTATCAGTATCTATTATAAAAGGTTAATAGAAATTAGTGAATAAGTTTAGCGTAGCTTGGAAAAGTATATTAAATATCTTAGAATTATTATTTTCTTATTTAAGTAATTAAATTTGATTGTTAATAATTATAATTAAAAAAAGTCTAGATTCAAGTGAACTTAAAATACCCTTACTTCTCATTTATTGATTTTTTTGATCTCTCAATTGTTTGTGTGATTTCATTATTACAATTATTATTTAGTTTAATTAATTAAGTTTTGCTTATCTAAATAATAGGAAATTATCATAATTTTGGTATTTAGTTTTTAGTTCTCGTGGGAACGATAACTTATTTACTTTTTATTACTTGAATCGATTTCGTATATTTGCGAAAATCACCAACAAAAACTACGTAAAATTTAGAGAAAAATAAGAGGAAATTACTCGGATTGTCACTTTTTAACATTTTATTTCAAAAATACAATTTCTTAAATTTTTCTTTCATAATTATACATTATTTTTAAATATATTTCATAAATGTCAATTTATTTTTCCTCCAATTGTTTTATGTTATCTATTTCAATATGTCCCTCTCGCTGGCTCTCGTTTTCCTTCTTCCTTCTCGTTTTTCTGTTTTTTCTTTTACTCTTACTCTCTCATTTTCAGTCTTTTATTTTCTTTTCTCACAATCTCTCTGTCTTTCTCAGTCTCTTCTCCTCTCCTTCTCCTTCCCTTTCTGCTTCCATCTCACCGGCCTCTTAATCTTTCCTTTTTCAGCGTTCTCTTTCTCATTCTCCATTGGATTTTAGTACGGTGAGCACAAGGGTTAAACGCTCTACGTTTCCCTTTTGTTTAACCAGTGTTAATTTGAATTTGCAGGCAGATTCCACAGAAGAACTCAAGCCCTTGTTCGATTACAAGTGTGTTCAACCTCGCGATTTCATTTGCCTTGACGGTGAGTTATTATTCTTTTTTATCTGTCATTCTTTAACGTAGAGACTGAGAAAGTATATTAGTAATTATGAACTCCTGGAGTGTAGCAAGCTTGATTGCAATTGCTTCTATTTTTTCTTTAATTTTTGTAAATTTAAAGGAAATAAGCGAAATTTCCTTTTTGGTTTCTTTGTTAGATGATGATTCTGATTCGTCGCCAGTCCCCTACCAAAAACGAAGGAAAACTTTTCAGAATCCAAGCATTTCGAAAATTATTTTCTAATTTCCGACCTTTTTTACCGGTGGCGTTTTCAGTCCACGGTGGAACTCTTCCTCTTCCTCCTCTTCATCGTCCTCATCATCATCGCCGTCTTCGTCGAAGCCTGACAAGAAGATAACAGAGCATCTCTCTGCTGTTATAGACGTCGTTAACGACCGCAAACTGCCCCCTGAACTCCGTGGCCAATACAATTCCGTGAGGTACGTAGAACCTAATTCATGTTTTTGATTATTATTGTCAAATATGCTGAGGGAATCTGAAGTGAATCCATTTGATGGTCAAGAGGCAAAGCCACAAGTACTTTGTACATTGTTATAATATATACTTTTCTTCTGTGTCTGACTTGTGCACTTTGGAACTCTCTTGTGATGGTTACTGTCCAGATATAAAAATGATCCCGAGATTTTGGCTATGACAAACCTAATAGCAGCCTATCAACGAAATGAAATACTAGAGTTTGAGAAAATCCTCAAGGTATGGTGAATATCTATTGATGGAATTTTGTCATGACTTCATAGTCATTCTGTTGCTTTGTGTAATTGCAATATGGACTTTGTCACACCCCCATCGGACACCCCCGTTGGAAGGCCGTCGACAGGCGTGCTACCCGAAACGAAGCACACATACATGCATACAAAACATACAAAAATATGAGGAAATTAAAACTTTTGAGGAGCGAAAGCTGGTCATGCATAGACTCACATACACGCAAGCACTAAGCGTACGCATACACACATACATACATACACTCGTTCAGCGGAAGCATAATGCAAAAGATATAACTCACGGATAACTTAATACATAAATATAAATACACTTACATAGCCCAAATATTACATCCAGATCCTTACATATAATTACATATACAAAAGGCTACAGAAATACAGAAATAAAAATACAGGTGCTGATAAAAAAATAACAAAACTTCTAACTCCTATGTGGCCGACCTTGCAGATGCCTAACTCGTACCGAACTAAACCCGCCACCTGCATGGGAAAAGAACCCGTGCTAAGCGATAACGCTTAGTGGGGAGAACACACAAGTAATGTGGACGACCATTCACAATGGTCGCTAAGGCATAACACATGCAATGGCATATGCGGACATTCATAACACATATAATATTATGCTCGCATATAAAAGTCGTGCGTTTAGAGAATCATATCCACATTCATATATACATTACCTGACCACTCATCCCGTTATCATATTCACGCAAACTAGTTCACATGCTAATCCATAATAGTTAAAGTATAAAATCACATTCGTATACATACTAATTCACATGCTTATAACCACAATTGATTATATTCAAACGCAGTCACAATACGATATATGCGAATAATCACACACATTAGGCATGCTTGAGTCACCTTTAACCAATTCAGAGATTCATAATTACATTCGGATTCATAACTGATTCACATGACTGAAATCTTACACATTCGGATATCATATTCTCATATTCATATCAGACAAAGCAAATAAAATACCTGCTGACTCACTTTAGTGGATAACGAGTAAACGCATAGCGTACCTTAGGGTACGAATCGAACGCATAGCGTACCTTACGGGTATGAATCAAAAATCATTTACTTTATCACATTTAAAACTGAGGGGGATCTTAAACAAGATCCAAACACATTGAAAAGGATCGCGAGGATCCGAACGCATAGAAAGGGTTCGCGAGGAACCAAACGGAGACCTGATCAGGGTCTAAACGTCCAAAGGTGCTGCAGCTAAAGACACTCTATTAGGCATGCCTAACTATCCACTTACTTGACTCTAGCAGGTCATGCATCATCCAAATCATATGTCGAATCACATAATATATATATCATCATGCATAATCCAGAGTATAGCAGACATATACATATGTTCATAAAATCAGTCATACCTCGTACAATACATATTATGAAGCATACAATATAGCTCATGCCAACATACTATAGCACTATTCAGGCTTAAGGACACAACTTATTAATACAACAATATACATACAACTCATTGTCATATAGTAGTGTATACTGCCAATGAAATCATATAACTTATGCATACATATATAAGGATCATATGCAAAGACATGTAAATCATTTACATTTTATCAAGGACCTAAAACACATAATTAAATAACTCAGGTACATGTATTAAAATTGATATGCATTTCTATATACCATACTCTTATTGTCATTTAATAGTCCTAAACATGCATTAGATAGTTCACGAAAAGTTTCGGTGTAATACGGGTTCAATTCGGGTAGAAAAATGCGTAAACTAGTCAAGGCCGAAGGGGTCACGGTGGTAATGAATTGGTTGTGACCGTGAGGTCCAAGAATGAGTATTCTTCCCAGCATTTTCATATTTCATGGTTGTAATGAAATGGGTTGCCACCGTGACCTACCAAAAGTTTGCAAAACAGAAGCCATAATTCAGGACTGCTTCACTACTCCTTTTTGTTCAGCCTAAACAGACATCTAAAAGACATTTTTAGGCAAAACTTCCTTCTTGACATTTGTTTCATAGAATGTTAAGTTTATAATGGGACAAATTTCAGGTCATTTGGACATTTATAACTCCAGATATGAACTAAAAACCACACACTGTTCCGGTGAACCTGCCAGAACAGGTTCACCTACGTTTTGACAACGTTTGGGTTACCTATAGCCAGAATTAGCTCAAGTATCCTACTAGAAATTTTTATCTATGGATTTTAGGTTTCAGATGCAATTTGAATCAACCAAATTGAAGTCCTATAACTCCACTTATGACCAAAATATCACACTGAGGTCAGGTGAAAAATAAGCAGAACTTGTCAAAATCACCACAATTACTTGGTAACTCATCTAACATCATCAACACACATTCAAATTATAAAATTATATACTCATAAACATTTAGATATATATATATTATAAGAGCACAGCAAGCAATCAAACTAAACACAATTAAAATCGCACACAATCCCAAACAATTACATGCATAAACTCAAAACACTCAAATTTATGAGAAGTTAAACACCAATACACGTACATGGTCCAAGGGAAATTAGGTTTATTCAAATAGTATATTAGGTTTAATGCCTTAATGATAAATTATAAAATAAGTAACATTAAATTTTTCGGACGTTTCTAAACACTTTGGGGCTAATTTGGAGATGTAGAACCAACTCTAGGATGAATTGATGAAGAGGGAGAAATTATACTAAAGTACAGCCGTGTTTTAGAAAAGCACAGCTGTGCCCACCAACTAACTCGTCATTCTGATTGCCGAAACATAGCTGTGTTCTACAAAAAAACACAGCCGTGCTTTCCAACCAGTCATCAACACTATCAGACTTAAGAGCACAGCACAGGCCAGAATTCAGGTACTTAATCTACTTGCATCTTTGAACTAATAAACGACATTTTCAGACCAAATTTTCTTCATAACAATTAATCCTCATTATGTTATCTTTCTAGTGACAAAATTTGAGATCATTTGGAGATGAAATCGGGGAGATATACTCAAATGTCTCTACCCTGCTCCACAGACACACTTGACAAATTTCGCTACTATAATGGGCGCTTTTGAAATAGTTAGAGTCCGAATTAAATTATGATTTCTTCTACAAACTTTTAGGCACAGATGTTATGGTTTTAACCCAACTGGAATCATGTATTTTGGAGTTGTAAAACTCGACTTATGCTAAAAACAATGACCAATGGGCAATCAGACCCACCTAGGCAGATTTACTCTTTGGGATTCAACAAGCTTCAAACCAACTCATTTGACACAATCACTTCACCAAATTTAATTCAAACCAACCTAACACATAAACTAACACTTAAGAATATTCAATCCATTAATTAAGAATCATTAACACACAAATTAACTCAAAAATTCCCAAACACCCTACAATTTCCAGAATTTCAAAACACACATCATCAAAACATAACATTTTCCCAAACCTGAAAATAGGGATCCAAAAATCACTCTTTAACCTTCAATCTTCAATCCTTTCCTTGCCCTTAAACTTGCTCTTAGCACCCAAAGCTTTGCGCAAACAAAACCCACCAAGAACACACAAACAACAAACCCTAGATTAAATCTAAACCCAGAAAAATACAAACAAGAAAATGAATAAATGGAAGAACAAGCTGAATAATGCAACAACTTACCAAAATAATGTAAGGAGATGATTAATTTTCACTAACAAAGACTTGGATCTACACTAGGATTCTTAGGACAAGGGAAAGGAAGAAGAAGGAGATGAGGAAGAGGAGGACTACGGGAAAATGAAGAGCAAAAATTCTGCTCTTTCCCTTCTTTTCTTTATTTTCTTTTTCTTTTCCTAACCCTAACACTTGTCATTTTCTTATTGGTGGAAACCAATTACTCACACCCAACAACAATGCAATACATACACACAATGCACTCCCAATCTAAAACACCCTACTATGGTATGCTCATGTACACACAATGCTAACTCACTCACTTATATCCTACTATCATGTGAGCACACACCCAAATGCAACCCAACTAATTCACACCCTAATAGCATACATGCATCCACATGCTAATAAAATCCACTTAAATCCTTGCAACTTCCATTATACTCCAATTTTATATGCACACATTACCATTTAACTCCAAACATACTGATCAAAATTACTAAAATACCCTCAATAATTCCGACATAGCATGCACATTCCGACTAAGCCCGATTTGGAGTGTGACAGACTTTCTTCAGAGTAACAGAAGGACAATAATGGACGATTCATTCATAAGAAATTATATTGAGGATCTATTGAAGAATGTCAGAACTCAAGTGCTGCTCAAGCTTATTAAACCTTATACGAGAATCCGTATTCCTTTTATATCAAAGGTTAAAGCCATGGGCAATCTTTCACTGTTAATGAGGATGTTATTACTGGACTTAAGATTTAACACCTTGCTTGACTTGTAGGAACTCAATGTGCCAGAAAAATATGTGGAGCAGCTATTGGTTTCTCTGATATTAGATAATCGTATTGATGGACATATTGATCAAGTGAACCGGCTACTAGAGCGTGGTGATAGGTATATCATATTCTCTTTGATTTTTTATTCAGTTCCAGCTCTATGATTGTTTTGGGAGTGTACTATTGCTGCACCCATCACTCATTTTAAAATGTTATGCAGTTCAAAGGGAATGAAGAAGTACATGGCCATTGATAAATGGAACACACAACTTAGATCGCTCTATCAAACTATCAGCAACCGTGTGTATTGAGATTTGAGATTTGATTGCCAGGTACTGTGACTTCCATCTGGTGAATGTGCTTTCGATTTCTCCAACAGAAGATATAAGCTACTCTTAGAAGTAATCATTTAGATTGTGAGGTTCTGTGCTTTCATGGCCAATGGAGTTTTTAGGAAAATGAGGATAGAAAATGTATAATCTATAGTGAACTCATAATTTTGATGCCGAGAAAATTCTGAAATTACTAATTTACTTCCAAGAGAACAAAAGATGTACAGTACCTGGTTGATTTCAGGTATTTCAAAATATGAGCAGCAGTGTTGCTTAACACAGTAACTGGTAAAGCATAAGTTTTGGACATATCGTTGTATCCATTTAGCATTACAGAGCCGATGGCACCAGCAGCCATTGCACCTTTTCCTCATCTCAGCATCACATAGAATAATTTTTCTCTCCACCAAAGTCTTGTTCAAGGTGTCCAATGCACAAGAATTGCATATCAATTTATTCACCATGAATTTTAATTAGAGCTAAATATTGTGACCAAAAAGGATGGACGTTTCCATGTTCACACCAAAACATATCTAGACGGTGCAATACTTAAAGAAGTGGGATATTTTTTGCATATTCAATTTTAGTATACAAACAATATACATATAATATGCAACTAATATATGCACAATATACATCTAATATACAGACAATATATATCTAATATACACATAATATATATCTAATATACGCACAATATATATATAATACACAACTAATATACTTCTAATATACATCTAATACACATCTAATATACACATAATATACATCTAGTATACGCATACTATACATATAATACACATCTAGTATACACATAACATACGTCTAGTATACAAACAATATACGTATAATACACAACTAACATATCCATGCTTTTCTCGAAAATCAATGTACCTTTAAAACAATAAACTAAGAGTATTGATGACCACAATATACATCTAATATACACATAATATACACACTATACATATAATACATATCTAATATACATTTAATACACATCTAATATACATTTAATACACATCTAACATATACATAATATACATCTAGTATACACATAATATATATATAATATACATCTAATATACGCACAATATATATCTAATATACATTTAATATACATATAATACACATCTAAAATATGAATAGTATGCATCTAATATACATACTATACATATAATACACATCTAATATAAACACAATATACATCTAATATATATTTAATATACATCTAATACACATCTAATATACATCTAGGTGTATATTAGGCATATACTAGAGGTATATTAAACTTATATTAGACTTATATTAGACGTATACTTGATATATATTAGACGTATACTAGGCTTATACTAGACTTATACTAGGCTTATACTAAACTTATATCAGACGTATACTAGACGTATACTAGATACATATAGTATACGCACTATATACATCTAGTACACATCTAATATACGGACAATATATATCTAGTATACGCACTATATACATCTAGTACATATCTAATATACGCAAAATATACATCTAGTATATGCACTATATACATCTAGTACACATTTAGTATACGCACTATATACATTTAGTATACACACAATATACATCTAGTATACGCACTATATACATCTAGTACATATCTAATATACGCACAATATATATCTAGTATACACACTATATACATCTAGTATACTCTTAATATACTTCTAGTACACATCTAGCATACGCACAATATATATCTAGTACACATCTAATATACGCACAATATACATCTAGTACACGCACTATATACATCCAGTACACATTTAATATACGCACAATATATATTTAGTATACGCACTATATACATCTAGTACACATCTAGTATACGCACAATATACATCTAGTACACATCTAGTATACGCATAATATACGCACAATATACATCTAGTATACGCACTATATACATCTAGTACATATCTAATATATGCACAATATACATCTAGTATACTCATAATATACTTCTAATATACATTTAATATATGCACAATATATATCTAGTACACATCTAATATACACACTATATACATCTAATACACATCTAGTATACGCATTATATATATCTAGTATACTTATAATATACATCTAGTAAATGTCTAATATACGAACAATATACGTCTAGTACACATCTAAGATACGCATTATATACATCTAGTACACATCTAACATACGCACAATATACATCTAGTACACATCTAGTATACGCATAATATACATTTAGTATATATCTAGTATATGTATTATATACATATAGTATACGCACAATATACATCTAGTACACATCTAGTATACGCACAATATACATCTAGTACACATCTAATATACGCACAATATACATCTAGTATACGCACTATATACATCTAGTACATATCTAGTATACGCACAATATAAATCTAGTATACGCACTATATACATCTAGTACACATTTAGTATACGCATAATATACATCTAGTACATATTTAGTATACGCACTATATACATTTAGTATACGCATAATATACATTTAGTACACATCTAATAGACGAACTATATACATCTAGTACACGCACTATATACATCTAGTATACGCACTATATACTGTGTGTGTACTTGTATATTATTTTGGTTTGATATTTTTACTGTTTAAAGATTACTTGGAGGACTTGATGTGTATTGTGCGTATACAAATTATACTTCCATAACATGTGGAAGTAGACAAATTCCAACTAGAACATGATTGTCTAAATATATAGTTCTCAAAATAAATGTCATTTAACAATCCAAAATTAGGAAATTCCAACATATATGTTGCTTGAATTGACAGGGCTAAAAAATCCAAATATGAATATATTATTTTTGTTTGTGATAATGATATCGAAGGAATAGCATAACGCAAATTGCAGGATTAGAAGTAGAAGTTGCTTATTGGCAGCCATAATGTTGTTTAATGGTTTTTTTATTTTATATTTTCGATAGAATAATTAGCCTCTTTTTTTTTTTGTTGAGTAGGCTCTTTCAAATGTATTGAATGCTGACTTAAAGACATGAAAAATGAATATTAACCATAAATATATATTCAATTAATTAGTTGTACATTGGCTAAAAGATGAAGTAAATGCTCAATTAAAATTGAAGAAAAAATAAGAATTGAGCAATCAGTAGCAACAAACCATGTAGGTGTTATTTGAAGAGTTCTTTCTTCTCCTTCTTCTGCCATTTTTTTGTTTCTCTCTCTTCTGTTAGTGAGACAATTTGAACTGAAATGCTACCGGCAGTCAAAACACGCTTCTCATCCAAGAGCTTCAAGATCTCGCGGTAAATCTCAGAAAGCTCACTCTCAATCTTAGACCGAGCAACTGCCTCCTAGTGTCAGGAGGCTTGAACCAAGAAATAGTGCAAGAAGACCAAAGATGACAGCAAAGACAACATTCAAAATGGATAGACAGTGTACTCCACCTATAAAACCATATAAAGAAAGTGAATTGAGTTACTGGATTATATAGATAGTATATTAACATTATATAATAGCATGCACGCACACATATAGGCATTGCCACCTTGATAAATTCCATATATATGTTATGTTAAAGTCATTCTCACAATCTAAGACACATGCACGCAACATTTCACTAAATAAGTCCCATGATGTGCACATGTGCACGAAAAGGTTCAACAATAAATTTAAAACTAACAACCGATACATGTATGAAGGAAAATTCAGCAATAATATTAGAATTAACATGATGATTCTATGTTTTCAAGTCTCCATATTTATTAGATGCGAGATCCCATGATAAACAATAAGCATTCGCAGAAGAAGACAAGAGACACATTTAATAGTTAACTAGAAGGTCGATTGATATGTACTCATCCTAAAATCCTTTAAATGCTGTTTTTCAACTTTAGCAAAATAAAATTTTGAAATTTATAAATTTATTAAGCCTACAAGTCCAAAAACATTAAGTGGCTATAATCTCCCTAAAATAAAATTGGGGAAACTTATGATATAATAAAAAAATAAACCAATAATACAAGCAGTGCAAGCGTTATTACCTAGACATTACTATTTTGATAACACAAATAAAATCACCCAGAGCATTAGGTATATCTCCTGGACTGCAGAAGTTGTTTCCAATTTATAAAATAAAGTGATTTATAAGATCCATACCTCATAAAAGGAATGAAAATTCAACAAACGAATCAAAATTGGCCACATACCTCATTAGCAAGAGCAAAAAGTTATTCAGAATTCAGTAACTAGTGCAAATCATTCATCTTTCCATAAATAACACCGTGTTCCTCTTAACAACTTTACTCACATCCAGCAATTTCTCGAATGTAAAACCCTCCAAAAATTCAACGAGAAAAGAAAATGAAAAAAAATTCAAATTAGTACATCACCATTATGTAGCAATCCCTCATCCAAAAATACCTATATTATTCAAATAAGAAAAAAAAATAGTAAGCAACAGTATTCATATCCATACCCTACTCTTTTTCCCAATATTAAGCCATTTTAATCCATTTTATCATTTAACAGCATAAAACTTAAAAACCAAATGCTATCGTTAACTAGCTTTACCAGAGGTCCTACATACTTAAAAGGTTCTCAAACAATCCATAAATTCTCTTAAAGAAACCAGACCACTGCTACTAAAAATAAAAGGCAAAAGCTAAAACAAAGCTCCTAATATAACCAACTTAAATAATAATAATAATAATAATAATAATAATAATAATAATAATAATTAAAAAAGCTTGCAGCTTCACTTTGGAACTAGAACTCACACATCTCAATTCCAATTGCACACCTGAACTCCACTTAAACATTATCAACAAGGAAAAGTAACTTGACAAACTAGTAAAAAGAATATAGAAACACTAAAATGAATGGACCTCAAAAAGCAAATAGAAATCAGTACTCTTTAACATTTTTCAAATATGAGCAATATTAGAGATGAAGGTATTGTATACATACATACTTGGCAAGGGAGAAGCAGAGACCAAAAAACTCTGTGGAATTGCTGACGCCGCCTAATTGAAAGTGCGTGGCTAACCTTTTGGGAATCGCCGCTTTTCTAAACAAGATGCCGACATTTTCTGCTTCACGGTCGAAGCCACTAGTGGCAAGATCGTACCAGTCTAAGAATCTCTCTCGACATCCGATTTTTCCCGAGTCAACTCACCTATTAATTTTCGCCGATGATCTGCCGGTGATATTAATCTTCGCCGATAATCCGCCAGTGATCTGAAATGGGAGAGAAATCTGGAAAGAGAGGAGGAAAGGAGAATAGGAAAGCGGGAGAAAAGATATTATAAAAATAGGTTTTTTTGTGGGAGATTATATAAAAGTGGTATTATTGTAAAAAAGAGTTGTATAAATGAAATTACAATTTTAAAATATTGTATATTTGAAATATTGTGGGAAGGGTATGATTTTTTTATTATTTGTATTTTTTTTTGTACAATTTTGTAAAAAGCCCGAAAAATAAAGTAAAAATAATTTCACTGTAATTGATCGAATTATATTCCTAAATTAATCTTTAACTAAAATAAAATATTTAGCCACTCGTGCCCAAAAATAAAAAACAAAATAAAAATTGAAAATTAGAGAGAAAAACTCCTCTGTTATAGGAAAGAGAAGAGAATCGTATTACTGTTGACTTTTTTCCTCTTTTCCCCTTAAAAGAAATCCTAAAATTTGAAAAATTAGTTTTAATCATATCCAAACTAGTAAAATAAAAAATAAAATATTTAAAATAAATCAAACTTCTGCCTTTCAATTCCTAAAATAAAATCTAATATTCATAAAAAGTTGGCTGAAAGTGCTTTAGCTGCTAGGTTTATCAGCGCGCAAAACAGGCTGCTGAATTTGCCATGCTGTCCCAACCTTCTCTTAGCCTTGGACAAGACTAGAAGATAATCCTGCATACCCTGCCAACTCCTCTCTTAGCCTCGGGCAAGTCTAAAACACCATACCACCAGCTTTTCTTTTCTTTACACCAAAATTATTCCAATTTTTTTTTAGCTATTCCAAATCAATCCAATTATCAATAAATTACTCTATTTCATCAATTAAATCCTGTAAATGGTCAAAATTACAAAAAAAAAAATAAGTAAAAAAGTTTCCAAATTGGCTAAAAATTAATATACAAGAGCATACTTAACAAGGATTTGCAACTCCCTTCTGATTGTAGGTCTCTCCGTGCTATCTGGGTTAGCACAGCTCAACCCCACAAGTAACAGCTTCATCATTGAACAGTTTCAATGATCCTTCCCTCACCATGCAATCCCCACACCCAGTCAACCAAGTTCACCATTATTTGGCTTTCTCTCCCACAAGCCACTTCAAGTATAACTACCCCATAACTGAAGACATCAGTTTTCTCCGTTGCTTTTCCATAGTGAAGATATTCAGGAGCTAAATACCCCACTGTTCTAGCAGTGAGCGTTATCATGATCCATTAGCCTTGCCAATCCAAAATCACCAAGCCTGGCATTGAAATTACCATCCAGCATTACATTACTAGTCTCTGTCTCTTTGAATCGCTTGCCGCACACATTCTTGATGCAAATATGTCAATGCAGAAGCTAAACCAACAGCAATATTTTTTCGATGAGACCAAGTTAAGAACATCCCGAACTCACGTTCTTGACATAACATCTTATCAAAGCTACCATAAGGCATAAACTCATAAACAAGCAACAATTCATTCTTCTCAACGCACCAACCTTGCAATTGCACCAAATTTCTGTAAACAAGCGATAATCGACAATTCAGCAAGGAAATCTGCTTTACCTTCATGAGATATATACCTACACTTAGTACTGCCTTGGTGGGCTTTGAACTTGAACGACTCAAGAAAACTTTCAAGACCTTCAAATCATTATTGTAATCAATCCTCAATCTTGAAGACCCCTGAACTATTTCTTTACCATGGTCACCGCATCCTTTTCCACAATTTTATTTTTTATTCGGTCCGTCAGATGGAAAATTTAATCAAGTATGTTGACATTACTCCATCATAAATTAATCTAAGCTATTTGTTGATGTTTATCAATTTAATCTTGATATATATTATAATAATATCAACTATTAATTGTTAATATGAAAAATTGTCCCTGAAATATCATTTTACTTTTATCAGTTGTTTTTAGTTGAATTGGCATGTATACCTACAGTTCTGTTCTTTGGAATGAAAAAAAATTAAAATAAAAATTCTTATTTCTCATGTATATCTAGATAAGGACATAACAATTTTGAATTCAAAGCTAGCTTTCATATCTTTATTTTTTTTTTTTTTTTAATATAGTACAGGCCAATACAAGTATAGTGTTTGGAAGGTTTTTAAAAAATTAATTAGGGAATGGAGACATGTTTCTCTTGCATGTAGTAGTTCATTAATTGTGGATGACAAAATTTGCTCCTTTGCATTAACGTAGATGTGATTCATTTTTGGCTCTTTAGAGTCCTAATTCTGATACATCTTTGCTTTATAATTTGTTTATGCTTCTTCAAATCTTACAATATGACTATGACAACTCAGTTGTCACCAAACAAGCATATTGCTTCAAGTTGAAAGATCATCAAATATGATGGAATTGCTCACGAATAATTTGACACATTGTTTTCTTTGAAGATTATATGACATGTGTTTAGCTGAATCTAATAATCAAGATCTTCATCTTTCTCTTCCAGGCAAGAATTCTAAAGTTACACCCGTATTTCCGCATGAACATTTGGCAAATCAAAATGAATTTATAAAGAGCAATTAACTTGAGCATGTAAACTTTCTGACATCAATTTTTGTGTATACAATACCAAGCAAGAAGAAGGGAAAAGGAAGAAGATACAATACAGTAAAACTTGTTAATTGTTGGCAAAAAAAAATGCACATTAAAAAGTTTCAGACTTGTATGAGCAGGATACAGCAGAGGCCTCATTGTTCACAGAATTGTAGTGAACTAACACAGAGTATTAGCTAGGTTCAAATGATTTGAAAGAATCAAACAGTGGTGTATTAGACTTAAGATGTTACTCCGCTCAGTTAAAATCTGAAGCATAACCTAACCTACGATCTTGAACTAATAATAGTCAGCAACGATCCACAAGAGAAAGTGAGACTCGGTTTCTTCTTAGGCACAACGATAGGCTCAGCCTTACCATTTAGGATTTGTCTCTGGCATGGATTTTCACCATGATTCAACTGGAGTGTGATGATGAAATATTTTATATATTTTAGTTCAAAATAATTAGTTGAATTTGTTAGTGAAATTTTGGCATAATAGTTTGGGAGCTTCCGGTATATAAAACAAATTGTAGTCATCTCTCTCTCTCTCTTTTTTTTTTCTTTTTTTTTTCATGTGAAGAATTCAATTATAATAATTTTTTTTTGCTAAAATCCATTATCAGTACTCCTAACTATTAAAATTTTATATGGGTTTAATTTCACCTATGGTCACCGACTTATAAATAAATAACTGAATAATAACAAAATAAAATTTCATTAATTGCTTAATTTTACATATTTACACTTGAATTTCTCTTACTTTTATATACTAATTTTTAGTTAAATTTGAGACTTTTTACTTGTTTTATGATTTTGATCATGTAGTATCAAATTTGTGAGAGGAAGCAATTTTGTGATTAATTGGAGTTGATCTGGAATAACCATGAAGATTTGGAGCAATTTGGAAGCAATAAGGCAAAGTTGAGCAAAAATATTAATGTGACAGCCTTGCCCAAGGCTAAGAGAGAGTTGACAATGCAAATACGAGTCCTAGCCTTGCCTAAGGCTAAAAGAAAGTCAATTGGGCAGATTTCTATAGGAATTCTATTTTCGTGGCGAGTTAATCTAGTCGTCAAAGAAGTTCCAGCCAACTTTTGAGGAATATTTGTAATGGGCCGAATTATACCCTAATAGTAATTTGACCTAATTGGAGTAATTGGCTAAGTTTAATTTTGAGTTTGTTATTTATGGACCAAAAAGTAACTGAATTGAGGACTTGATTGAATAAAAGAAATAAGTTTAAGTGACCACTTGGTAGATGTGCATGATTAAGATTAGAATTTGGTTTAATTAACATTAAGTGAGATTTAATTAAGTAAAACAAGATGAGTGGGAGTAGGTGTAGTGGAAATCCGGGTGTCATCTTCTCCTTATGCCACCTCACCATTTTGCATGCAATATAAGGCATGCATGAAGAGAAAATCTCCATTTTCTGCATGTGTGTTCTTTGGCCACACTCTTCTTTAATTCTTCTTGTTTTTCTTCTTCTTTAGTTAGAATCCTTTTAATTTCTGCTGAGTTTAGTCAAGTGGTGTTTGCATGTGTAGTGTTTCCATCTAGTCAAGGTAAGTGCGGTATTTAGATTGGTTTTCTTCTTCTTCTTCCTTTCTTTTGATTTGGATGGGATAATGATCTTTGGTTCCAATTCTAAAATTGGACTGTAATTGTAGTGGTTAAACCAAGGAAAGGAGAAAGTGGAGAACTAAGTGCTAAGTGTGCTCATAGGAGCATAGGAGAGCAAGGTTTGGCAAAACTATATTTTGAGTGTTAAGCTGATATTATATGAACTCTGAATTGTATGTTGTATTGTATGTCAAGAATGAAGTGAAAGTATGTAATTATGTGATGTGATGAATTTTGTTAACCTATCATGTAACTCTGTTTTATGTGAATTGAGAAATTGCCATGTAATTTGTGGTTGATTGAATATTAGACAAAGAATTGAGCATGCTAAGGTGTCTATGAGTATATCAGGGTGGTCTTATGTGAGTTGGGATAATTGGTTATGCCAATTTATTGAGTTCAAGCTTAACTAGCTTGAAATGGTAAAACTGGTCTTGTCAAGTAATTTGACTCACCTGAGTTATATGTGCTATAATTTGAGTTGCAAAACTCTAAATTGAATGAGGTCTTTAGGATTATGTTCCTAGGATATGTGCTCATAAATGTTGTAGAAATGGTTGTGTTGAGTTGAGGACTTTAAAGTCTTCACAATGCCTAATAAGTATAGTTGATTTCTGTAGGAGGGCTTTTGGAGCAAGTAATATTTCCTTGGCCATAACTCCTTATTCTTAAGTTCAATTATAATGAGATTTGTGTTATTGTAATGTTAACACATAAATAAACAATTGGTTAGAAGGCCTTGATGGCAGAAAATGACGTTGGGATGGGTTTAGAAGTCAATTGTATGAGTATGGTAAAGTGCATGAGAAAGAGATTGAAGAGTGGAGCTTTGAACATGAAGTTCAAGCTTTGTCGCGAGTGCGACAACGGTCGCGGGCGCGACAACGGTTGCGGGCGCGACAGAGTGCTCCGATTGGCATAGATGATTAGTCTGGATTTTGTCGCGAGCGTGGGCATCGCCACGAGCGCGACAGAAGTCGATGCTGGTTCTATCGCATATGCGGCTTGTGCAGCGAGCGCGACAGTAGGGATTGTCGAGGTCTGTCGCGAGCGCGACAAAGGCTCCAGTTTGAAATACTTATTAAATGTCATTCTTTGTGCAATTTGTACTATTAGTCTATGAACAATGATGCATATGAGATTATAAATGTGTTGATTCATGTAACATAATATAATGAAGTGGGAATGTGTGATGAACTATATCTATGTATGCAAGATATGGAATGTTAAATATTGCTTCATGAGATTATATAAATGTTATACTCTACGAATAAACAAACAATAATTGGATTAATAATTTAGCTTACAAGTCAAGTAGTGGATAGATAGGTATGCTTATAGGGTCTAAGTGCTGCAGCCGAAGCGTTTGATTTCTTTGGAATCCCCATGCATATTGAATCCTTCTTGGGTTCACATAATTATTATATCTTATTGATTATTTATGTACCTACGGATACTGATTCGAAAGTGTGTATGTTCAAATACAAAAGTGATTGTTGTACTCTCCAGTATTGATGTGTTACCCATTATCCGTGTCTATGAATTGCAGGCAAGGTAAATATATTAATAAATGATTATACAATGATGAACAAAGTGATTACTATGTGTTATAAGTATGAGAATGAGAATGAGATATGTTATATCATTGACAAGTGATGTTGTGTTATGGAATATGACTTATTAAGCATGCTACCTATACATCGAGATGTGCTTAATATTATGATAATGAGGCATGTTAAAGTGAAGTATGATTATAAAGCATAAACTTGATATTATTTATTGATTTCTACGATATTACATACATGTATATTGTATATTGTTTTTCTCACTAAGCGTTATCATTTAGCATGGATTTCTAATCCGTGTAAGTTCTGAAGCAAAGCGAGCTTGAAAGACGGTCCCGCATCACTTTTGGTCAACACACTAGTCCGCTGAGTAGTGTAGGTTTTTTTACATTTTGTATTTTGTATGATAATTAATAGCATTTGGTATGTATAAGAAGTGTCGTAACATCCGAATTTGATATGTAATGTAAGTGGACATTATACATGAACGAGGATGAGTATACATTTTGTAATTAATTCCGCTGCATGTAAATGAAAGAAATTTGTTAAATTATGAATTTGCATGTGATTATGTTATGTGATGTGCATGTGGTTATTGTGTGACGACCGTTCTCGACTCCCTTAGCGAAGCTAAGCGAGTGGTCGGAAATGGGGCGTTACCATATTAGCCTATAATTTAAGAATTAGAATGTAGTAGTTTTAGGAAATTTGAATGTTATTAAATATTTTATTTTGTTTTCTTATTTTGGATAGAATAAAACTAATTTCCTTAATTTTAGGTATTCTATTTATAGGAGGAGAAGAACTTGAGTTTGATATTTCTTCTTCGTCTATTCTTCTTCCTCTCTATTTTCAGTTCTGTAACAAAGATTTTTAGCTTAATTTTATTTATGATTTGTTTACGGGCATGAGTGGCTAAACTTCTTATTTCTAGTTAAAGGTTAATTCAAGGGCAGGATTTAACCAATTACTATGAGATTTTTCATTCTTACTTCCATTTTCTCTTTAATTTTGTGTAATGTCCATGTTATTTACTATTATTTAGAGAAATTTTATCTCCATTGTTATTTTTTTGTGATCAATAAGGGCTTATTATTCTTTTAATTAAATAACATATAACTAATTGAAAATATCAAATCCGTGCCTGTTTGATAAAATCAACAGCAAGTGGTAATTAGTATAACAATACTGAGAATGTTTGTTATATATTAAGTAAATACATGACCTAATTTGAATCAATATCGCTTGTAGGTTAGTTGGTTTAGGTCGAGTCTTTCTATTTTCTAAAATTATTAATAAATTAAATTCTTACTCTTGTAAAAGATTGTTTATTGGTTAGAGGTTAATTATATTCTCTCTTGGTTAGCGTACTAGTACGGAAATACCGGTTGAGACTGCTAAGCGGACAATTATAACCAGTACATTATATGATTTTCGAATTATTTTTTCATCAATGATCAATAAAATTAAATCTTGTTCCGTGAATACGTTTAATTAGAGTTTCTCATTATTAATTCCATATTTATTTATTTATTTGATTTTTTTATATTAGTATTTTAATTATGTATTTTTTATTCTTGATTTACAAAACCACTCATTTTATTTTTTTCATCTATTTTCTGGTTATTTGAAGAATCAAAGCTCGACCAATATTTATAAATTTGACCTGTTCATAACTAATTACAAGTTAATTTTAGTTTAAAGTATAAATTTATTTTTATTAGTTTCGACAGCCATCAAATTTTTATCATAAAAATAATTGAACTTTAAATATATAGCCCATAAAATTACTTTGATCGGATTCAAATCCGAGTACAACCGGAAAACACATGTGGCATGCCACATCAGCAAATTAAAGCTATGACTAGGCCATGTCTCTCACTTGTCCTTCCTCTTTTCTTATGCTTTTGACACATGGCGGTAGCTGATTTGCTGTTATGTACACCATTAAACATGCGGCAGTGATTATATGGCATTGCTGATGCGGCGATTTGATGTTGTCATAGTCTAATGTGGCAATATGATTTGGCTATTGACTGCGTGCCATGTGTGACGGTATGATGATTCAACATACTACATCTGTTTTTTGGTTCGGGTTGGTCTGAATCCTATTTTTGATAGATTTTATATAGACTATATATTCAAGTTCAATTATTTTTATGGTAAAAAAATTTATTCTGTTACTATTCAGTTATTTAACGATAAATTCAGTACAAATTCAGTAATTAGAGGAGAAATTAACTCGATCTCATACTGTTTGTTGACTCATTTCCCATCTTAATGATATGGCGTTTATTAGTAGCATCAAACATTACATACTGTAAACGAAAAGCTTCTCAATTTGAATTTTATTAAACAGATAAAGGACGACACATAATAGGAATTAAATTTAAATCATTTTCTCTTTTAATCACAAATCCATAAGCCTCATTGGTGTCTAGATCTTCTGGCTTCATTCCAGCGGAGAGTTTCCAATCAAAATGGTAGAGCAAACTTGCTAGAGGAAGCTCAACATTGGCAATGCCAAATGCAATTCCAGGACATATCCTTCTTCCAGCACCAAATGGGATAAACTCAAAATTATTTCCTTTATAATCAATTGACCCATCCGAGAATCTTTCAGGATTGAATTTATTTGCCTCTTTCCAATAATTGGAATCCCTTCCTAGCGTCCACGCATTAACAATTATTTGGGTATTTTTTGGAATATAATATCCATTAATCTCACATTCATCTCTAGATTCTCTTGGAACCAATAGAGGAGCGGGAGGGTGGAATCTCATAGCTTCTTTGATGACCATTTTCAAGTAATTTAATTCTCCAATTCTTGCTTCATCGACATATCCTTCTGCGTCAAAAACTTGTCTTATCTCTGCTTGTGCCTTTTCCATCACTCTTGGATTCTTGAGCATTTCTGTCATTGTCCATTCTATAGTTGTAGATGAAGTCTCATTTCCAGCAAAGAACATATCCTGAAACATAATGCCTTAATATATCTCTAGACATCCAAGTTTGACATGAAAAGCAATTGAGAGACTCTAATTTTTTTTGGAAAAGAAGTTATCAATTTTGTTATTTTTAAATACCTTTTGCTAATGTGGTAAGCATGTATAAATCACAAGAGTTGCAAAAACATATGTCAAAGGGGATATAATTTGGTGCGCGTGTGCAAGTGGTGCTCGTGCATCTCAGCCGTCCGATTGTCAGGGCACGCTCAATCTGACAGTTCAGATGAGCTCGCACCCCACATGTGCGCACGTATTCGATCACTACTCAAGTCAAGTCAAAGGTGTCTAAAATTAAGTATAATAATAATAATAATAATAATAATAATAATAATAATAATAATACTTCGAATATCTAATCTGTATATATAGTTTGATCCTATATATATGCATACGTAATAGTTAATTACTCACCAGGATGACTGCCTTGATATTGTTTGTTGTTAAAGGGGTTTCAAGCTCTCCTTTATCCTGAAGATTCAAAAGAACATCAACAAAATCACTCTCATCATCGGCTATTTTTTTCAATTTTTTTCTTGCTTTATGATCATTGACAATATTTTCAAGAATCTTATCTGCTTCATGATGCACTCTTATCATTTTAGCTTTCAACCCGTTGATCACAGATAGCAATTTAATGGAAGGAAAAAAATCTGCAATACTAAAACCTGCAGCAACTTCTATAATATCCTTAAGACGTGGAATAAATGCTTCATGCTCTTTTGTTATCTTACCAAAAGCAGCCCTTGAGAATACAGAATACGTGTAAGAAGACAACATCGTACTAAAATTTATCACAGATCCTTCACTATCTGAAATCAATCTCAAAATTTTCAACACCTCTTCTTGCCTTATTGATCTAAAAGATTGAACTCTTTTAACACTTAATAGCTCTAAGACGCAAACTTTCCTCATTTGTCTCCAATAATCTCCATAAGGTGCAAATCCAAGGGCAGCAGATCCATAAGCAATGATGTCTGCTGAGAGTCTATAAGGTCGATTTGCGAAGAGTATATCGTGAGTTTTCAGAACTTCTTTAGCAATTTCAGGGGAGGAAATGACAATTGTGGCGACTTCACCAAGCTGAAGGTGCATAATAGGTCCAAATTTTTTGGAAAGGTGATAAAATCTGTGATGGGGTAGAGAAGAGCCAAGTAAATTATGGATGTTTCCTAGTATGGGTAGTTTCCATGGCCCTGGTGGCAAGTTTTTGGTGGTAGTTTTTGATTTCTTGCTAATCAGGAATACCATGAAGATAAAAAGAAAGAACGAGAAAAGAACTGGCATGGATGGGAATTTGAATTCCATTTTCTTTTGGTAATTGCTATGTTTGCATTTTTAGTTCATATTTATAAGGAAAAAGGGTTTTTTACACCCATCATGATCCGACTTTGGGGTTATAATCAATTAGGGGTGCGAATAGTCGGTTCGGTTCTATTTTGGACCGAACCGAACAGACCGAAAATCAAACTTTCGAAATTTTTATAACCGAACAGCGGACCGAAGTTTTTAAGGTCGAAACCTAATAGACCAAATTAATTTCGATCCGTTTGATCCAATCGATTTTTCTGAGTGGGCTAGGTTTGGGCTAAGAAAGTTAGGTTATTTGAATCGAGTCGGGTTAAACCACCATTAACCCAACCCGACAACCTGCATATATAAGCATTTAGAATTCTATTTCTTCCTCAATCCTCATTTCACTTTCTCTCTCTGTACCCATTAAGCTCCCCCCGCTCTCTCTCACTGTCTTTCTTTCGGTCGGTTCGGTTTATTCGATTACACAATTTTAAGGACTGAATCAAACTGCCCGAAGTTTAATTTTGGTTCAGAATCAAACGAATCGAAAATTGAAGAAACCGAACCAAACAGATCAAAATTTATTCGGTTCGATTTTCGGTTCTGCACAACCCTGTAATCAATGTTATTAAAACCAGACCAACCGGTTAATTATTTAATTGATATTTGTGACTTGTTATTATATTATTATACTTATAGTATATATTTGTTATAAACGATAATGACTTGAAAACAATCTATAAATGGATTTTTTAAAGTATTTTTATTTTTTATATAGTAATATTTTTAAAATATTTATAAAATTTTCATAAATAGCATTAATTTAAAATAAAATCTGATCAAATCCGGTTGGACCAATAGACCCATAATTCATTTATCTCTTCAGTTTTTTTTTCCTCAAATATTCAGTTCCTTATTCTGTACAATTTTAGTAACATTGGTTATAATCATTTGCACACTAAAAATTGATTTGTACCATTAAATTTCTTTTAATTTCAAATTTCCTTATTCGTTCAACAACTTATTTATAGCTATTTTTCTAATTTTTCAACATCAATACGTCATGCAATGCGACATGTTAGCTAGTAAGACAATGAAAATCCTAAAAAATTTGATAAAAACGGACCATTTAATATTTGTAATGGCAAGAATTGACCATTTTGATATATTTAGGAAATGAAATGACAATTATAGCGATTTTTCACTGAGCTAAAAGTGCAAAACAGGTCCAAATTTTTTGGAAATATGATAAAAGCTGCGATGGGTGATGAGAATTGGAATTCCATTTCTTTGGTAATTGCCATGATTGCATTTTCAGTTTATGTCTATAATAGAATAAAATGCCATAACTAGAAATTTATATTTGATTGGCGAAAAATAAATGTTTAAATATTTTTATTTTTTATATGAAAAAATTTAATTTGAAGTAAATTTAAATATTTTTAAAACGAATATATAATAATTATAATGAAATTCTACACAAATTTTAGGGACTGATACTAATTTTATTTAAAAAATACAAATTTTATGGGTAAAGTGTAATATGAAAAATCTTAGACAAACGAATACTAATTTTTTTGAAAAAAAGATAATTTTACGGATAAAATTTTAATTTTAAGAGTTTTATGGTAACAATAGCATTTTACTTTATTTTTTATTTTTTTTAGTTTACAGTTGAGTTAAAATTGTAATTCAGTGTATTTACATACTCTTTCCGTTCTTTATCATCTGTCACTTTTAAGTAAAATCCAAATTCTATTTATCTGTCACTTTTAGATTTTCAATGCAATTTAATTTTCTCTTTTCAATTTAATTTTCATTTTCAATAAAAATTGACCAATTAGATTTATTTTTTTAAATTAAATCACTCAATATATATTGAATCACTCAATTTTTTTTTTAAATTCAAGACTAATTAATATTTCTTAATTCTAGTGAAAATAATAAAAATGACAATTATAAAAGAATGAAGGGAGTATGTAATATATGCGGATTTGAACAATTAAATTGCGCACGAACGATGGATAGTATCTCAAACCGTTGAATTGTAGCTGAAATTTTATTCCTAATGAAGGGAAGTATATGTGTCAAAGCAATAAGTTATAGGCGAATGGACCTGCACGAATCACTAAGAAATTAATTTGGAGAGGGACATTTACCTCAATAACTTTATTTTAAGCTATTTTCCTAATCTTTCAACATCACTATGTCATCGAATATGATATGTTGCTGATTCAATATTAATTGTATAGTTAAAAAACAAACATACAAACATATAAATCTAAAGTATATGGGATATGAGATAGACACATACTAATAAATATAAACATTAATATGGAGATGAAAATTTATGTCTTTAAAATTATATTTTATTATCTCCTTGTCACACTAAATTTTTAATAAAATTATGAAATTTTATTCCTAATGAAGGTATTGCCGTTTGTGTACTCACTGATGCTTTGAATACTGTCCATGCGATTCAAGGGGTCATAGTTTGGATCATTCCGAATTCGGGTTGATCATTCAAGCCAATAGAGATGCTCTTTTGTTAGCTCGAGCTTCTCTTAATTATGCTAGCTTACAAGTGTGTGTAATCCACCAAGCAATTTGTTGATTTAATTTATGCAGTACTATTTTCCTCAAAAATAAACTAGTATTAAAATTGAAGCATACGTGTCTAAGCAATATGTTATGGCGAATTGACGAATCACAATGAAATTTGAAAGGGACATTTACCTCAACTTATTGTATGCTAAGTAAGCTAATTGTTCAAAATCAATATGTCATCGAATATGATATGTTGCTTATTCAATATGAGCTTTATAATTTAAGTTAAAACAAACCTATATATGATATAAAGTAGATAAGATATGGGACAGTAAATTACTATACTCTCCATCCCACCAATTAAATTATCACTTTTAAAAAAAATATCTCATTAATTATATTCCATCCATTTCAGTTAAAATGTTGTTTTCTCATGGAGATTAAAATAATATAAATTTTCTTAAATTCTTGTATTAATTTAGTGAAACACCCTTATATCAATTATTTAAAATAACATATTTTCAGGTTTATTAATTATTTAACTTTTAGTATAAATACAAAAGTAAAATAGAAAAAATAAATGTTTCTTCAAGTTTGAAAATGACACCTGGAGTGAAAAAAAAAATTATCAAAAATGAAATATTTATTTTAGGATAGGTTGGTTGCTGAGAGTGATACATCGTCTACAATAGAATAATGGACAATGTTTGAGCTGATGAGGAATCCGAAAGTGCTGCAAAAGGAACCAGAAAACGTGAGGAGAGTTTATGGTAACAAAGAAAATGTGGATTAACCAGCACTTCATAAATTAGAGTATTTAAAATTAATTATATGGACGATCCATTCTCACTTAATTAGAGTTCTTGAATTTAAATATTGAATATAAAATATTTATCAATATTTGAAAGAGAGCTTTTTGTCTCTTTTGCGAGTTTACTCAATGCAATTTTGAGAGCGAACTTTGAATACCGTATAAATAATAATAATAATTGCTACTTCCAAGAGAAAGTAAGTGGATAATTTTGCACCTCCACCCTAATTTATTTGAATGGTGACAACAACTTAAACAGAAAACATAAATTTTAATTTTCAATATTTTATGAATTTTTTTTATAATCATCCAATATTCAAATTCAAATTCATGCTTAATTAATTTTGAATTACACCTAGCAAATCCATAAAAAGACAAAAAATACTTTGCATGTTGTATAATTAAATTCGAAATATATTCTGTTAAAATAAAAAGAACCTTATTATTTCATATAATTCCTTTCGAAGTGTAAGTTTTAATATTTCTTTTAACATATTTAAAATGACAAATACGAAACGTTACTTTAATCATCAACTTCTATTAAAAAGTACTCTAATTGCTTATCCAAATACTCTTGAATTAATAAATAGAAAGTGGATAATATATATGATTTTCTTGCCGCATGACATATTTACATGTCATTTTTTTTCACGTGACATGCCATGTGTACAGTGGAAATACTGAGTGTACGTGTCAACTGAATTTTTCCGCAATTCCTTCGATAAAAAACGGTTAAAGTGACTTTTTTATTTACATATTTTAACCGTTATAATTAAGTGTTTGTTGATTCTGATGTGGTGCTAAAGTCACGTAGTAGTGCAAATAGTGGGCTACTGCATGAGTTTGAAGCCCTTGGATCACGTTCAATGCTGGGCTTCAGCACCTCGCCCAATGGCATTAATTTCCTTTGTTTGGCAATCTGGATCTATTTTCTAGTTTGTATAATTATTTTGTTAAGGCTCTATAATTTATTTTAATATTTAAATTTTAATAATAATTTATTGAGTATATATATTTACTAATATTACAAATTATAAATAGAAATTTATATTATTTTAAAAAATTAAAACATTTAACACTCAACTACACTAATATAGCATTACATAACTTTAAAATTAACAAAATATATCAATCGAAATAAAAAAAAGAAAAAACCAATTCTTTCCATTTTTGATTTCCGTTAATCTCACAGTACGTGCGGGACATGTGTCTTTTATTTTAACTGTTTAGATGCCACATTAGTATGATTGATTGTCATCCACTCCAATTTCTCAAATGCAATATATGATTGTATAAATTATTTATGAAATTCACAAATACAAGTATTTAATGAGTCATTATTAAAATTTAAATATTGAAATGAATTATAAAATTAAAGTTAGACATTTGAAATGAATTATAAAATTAAAGTTAGATGTCTACGTATGTATTAAATATTTTGTTAAAAATATTTTATTTGTAAATGCTAAAACAATGAAAATAACTTTACATATATATTTATAAAGAAAAAAAATTGATATAGCAAAATATCAGCATAAAAATGTATGTTTTTTTTTTTAAAAAAAATAGACTATATTCATAAAAATTTCATGCATCAAACTGATATAAAAATGTAATATAAGATAAGTTGATTAAAAAAGTTATGGACACTGGTTAGCAATGCATATATGGTATTTTATTATTAACTTGATTTACAAAAAAACAATATATTTGATATGGATAAGAATTTTTTTTTTTTTTACATTAATTATAATGTGAAAATTATAACTTATATTAATTACATCAATAATGTTGCTTTATTTTCTTAAATTGAGTTAATACTTAACACAACTCGTAAATTGAGTCATGAGTTCTTAGCAAGATGAAAGTGCCAGTTTGTATGTAATGATTATGAAAATTATGTAAATTGTTTACATGAATTTGAATAATCACAAAACTTTGAGTCGTTTGCATTATAGTCTATTATTATTTAATAATTTCTTATAACCATTATTATATCATATCATTATTATATATAAATACAATTAGCGACATTTTAACTTGAGCCATGCTGTTTTTTAACATGAAATCGACTGTACAAATAATAAGAAGTAGATAGGTTTTCCATTTCTTAAATAAAAACAAACATGGGGACCACGTAGTCCATGGATCCCTGCCCTGCATGGCTGCAACGTTTCCTCAGAGTATTTCACCAACTCAGGTTTTTATTGACAGAAACCTCATGGCACACGTGACTCACTTCACACTCACGTGCCTTATCATGTTCAGCTGTGACTATGACATCCTTCCTTATATGTATCCACCTGCTATAGCCGGTCACTATCCATCTCTATTTTCTCATACTTTTTCTTCTACTATTTCTTTTTTTAATTGTTACCTTATTTAGCACTGGAAATGCAATAGAATATAGTTGAAAAATAAAATTAAAATAAAGGGATTTTTTTAAATGCAAATTTTCAAAAGTAAAAAAAAAAAAAAAGAATCTCTAATTACGTTAAAGTTCCAAGTAAACACTTAATAAATGTTAGAATCCAAGTTACCTTGAATTTTAAGGACCGTTTTCACAGCTATTAGCCGGTAATCAAGCAACAAAGATCCTATAAAAGGGCACATTAGGGCTACGTATCATCACTCATCACTTACTACACAATTGAGAGTTCTCTGCTTATACGTCTCCAACCCTCCCCTTTAGTTCACCATTTACTATTATTTTCCATTAAAATCATTATAAAAGAAAAATATTTTGATTTGATGAATCAACATAGTATCATACTTTCAAGTTTTTAATCTGTTGCCTCGATCCGAAAAGTCTTGACTGATTGGAAGTATATTTTTTGACGGGACAATCAATCGTTTTATCAGCTATACATGCATCCAGGTGAACCTTTTTTTTTTTATATTTTTGATGTTGATATGCATTTGATGAATATAAATTATAGTAATAGATATACAGAATTGTGGTGAATCTAATAAATAGATTATATATATATATATATATATATATGATGATGATGACAGTGAGGCAATGAGATAGATTTAAGAAGGAAGTGATAGAAATGAAAATGTTGACAGAAGAGAGAGAGCACAACCCGCCATTAGCTAAAGAGATGCTTTGCTTTTGTTGGGAGTGTGCTCTCTCCTCTTCTGTCATCATATTAATTCTCCACAGCTTCATGGTTTCAGGTATATACTCTTCATCTCAATTCTATCTAACTCTTTTTTGTTTTTGCTGTTAATTGGATATTCTTATATATATATATATATATAGTTTTTGGATGGAATTACACTCTTGAATATGTTTTGATACTTAGAATTAAACTTGATATTTAATTCATAGTTCATTGGATATAAAATAAGATTGTCCAATGAATGAAAAGCTGTGGAGACTGATAGAGAAGAATTGCAACTGTAAGTGAAACTGGAGTTGGAGCGTTGGAAAGGATCAATAAAGCTGAACACTGATAACAGAGAAATGGAGATTATTGTTCAATTTGGGCATAAAAATGCTGTAAATATGGCAGTTGACCCAAACACACAACAAATGCTGCAAAAAATGAATTTGCAGGCTACTACTAAATTTCGAAGTTGACTTTGACATAAAATCCTCAACCTTGAAGACCAGTGAACTATTTCATTACCATGGTCACCTCATCCTCTTCCGCTTTTTATTTTTTATTTTTTATTTGGTCCGTTTGATGGAAAATTTAGTCAAGTATGTTGAGATTACTCCAGCATAAATTAATCTAAGCTATATGTTTTTTTTTTAATATAGTACAGACTAATATAAGTATAGTGTTTGGAATGATTTTTTAAAAAATTAATTAGGGAGTGGAGACAATAGTTTCTCTTTCTTGCAGTAGTTCATTGTGAATGACAAAATTTGCTCCTTTGCATTAACGTAGATGTGATTCATTTCTGGCTCTTTAGAGTCCTAATTCTGATATATCTTTGCTTTTATAATTTGTTTATGCTTCTTCAAATCTTACAATATGACTATGACAGCTCAGTTGTCACCAAACAAGCATATTGCTTGAAGTTGAAAGATAATCAAATCTGATCGAATTGGTCACGAATAATTTGACACGTTGTTTTCTTTGAAGATTATGTGACATGTGTTTAATCTAACAATCAAGATCTTCATCTTTCTCTTCCAGGCAAGAATTCTAAAGTTACACCCATATTTCCACATGAACATTTGGCAAATCAAAATGAATTTATGAAGAGCAATTAACTTGAGCACGTAAACTTTCTGAAATCAATTTTTGTGAATACAATACAAGCAAGAAGAAGGGAAGAGGAATAAGATACAATACAGGAAAACTTGTTAGTTGTTGGCAAAATAAAATGCACATTAAAAAGTTTTAGTAAGTTAACTAAGTAAGATTATAATTAACTTTTAACCAACAAACAACTATTTACGAGAAAAAGAATTCAATTTAATTTATAGTTTTAGAAATGAGAAAGACCCGATGACAACCAACCTCTTAATAAGATTGATTCAAACCAAATTATGCATTTACTTAATATTATAACCCTTTTCAGTGTTATTACACTATATATCACTTATTATTGAATCTACCAAATAGTTACGGATTTGATATTTTCAATTAGTTATATGTTATTTAATTTAATAAACAACGGCGTCTCATTAATCATAAAACAAATAACAAAAGAGATATAATTTCTCTAAATCACATTAAATAATATAAACAATACATAAAATTAAAAATAAATAAGAATGAACAATCTCACAATATTGATTTAATCCTACCCTTAAATTAAATCTTTAACTAGAATAAAAGTATTTAGCAACTCATGATATGAATAAAAACACCACATGTAGTTCCCCCTCTGCTTCCAAATTAATAACCTCCAAGTCTCCAACGGCTGCTTAATTATTTTAATCCATTTATTTTTTTTTTTTTCTAAAAATCCATTTCTTCTTTCACATGACAAGAATTTTGTATTATGATTATCTTAAGCCCAAAGATGAATCAACACTATTCAAGATCAGTATGATAAACTAGGACAAATAGGTAATTTAACCGTAAAAATCAAAATCAAGACTTCATTTTGTACTGTAGGAAGTCTTTGATTTTTGTTTAGGAACAAAATTCCACTATCTTCTTCAAAAGAAAATTAAATTATCTGCGTCCTTAATTAGAAAAAGAACATACCCCTAGGCAATGGTCCGTTCACTTCGTCTAAGCAAAAAAATGGATGTTCACGTGTCAAAAAAATTTAATTTTGGTTGGATGTTGTCTTAAGTGGCAGTCCAGTATATCATATGCTGAAGTTCATTTAAAATTCGGCCAAAGTGATTTTGTATAAATTAAAGAAAAAATTTAATTAATTATATTTCTGTAAAAAAATTCTTTTACTATAATTAAGTAATTTAGATACAAATTCAATGAGTATTGGTATAACGATTCCAACTAAAACCTTTGGTTCAATTCAAATAAGTTTCATTATTCGTTTTGAATGAAAAAAAAAAACGGAAGTCCAAAACAATAAAACAAATACAAATACAAACGGAGCCTAAAATATTCATCTCGGTTCCGGATGATTTTCCAATTAACCATTTTTTATTTTTTATATTTCGCATCCCTAGTGAAAACCATTCTCTTATTAGCTTAAATATTTAGCATGCATCGAACACGTCACGTGTGGGTAAGGTACAAAAATCTCCTATTTTATAAACGTTAGTGGTAAAATTGCCCATTTGAAAAAAAAATTGGGACAAAAATATACCTTTGGCCTTCTTTTACCCTCACGTGATGTGTCCAATGCATGCGCAACATGTGTCCTACTTTATATACGTCAACGGTCAATTAACAAGTAAATGGTCAAATATAATAGAAAGTAACGGTGGAAGCAAAAATTTTTCATTTTACAAACGTTAAGGGCTAAAATAAATGCTGGGGGCAAATTTGCCTATTTAAAAAAATATTAGAGGCAAAAATATACTTTTGACCTCCATTTAATTTTTGGACTTACACTTCTATGTAAAATATTTATTGTAATAGAATTTTAATAATTGTGTAAAATTATTGTTTTTTTTTCATCTATAACGTGACATATTTGTAATATTTTTAAATTGTAACATTATTCAAATTTTTACAATAATTTAAGAGAGAATAAATTTAGTGCCAGTAAAACTATTATTATACAATAATTGCAATATTTTTTTATTATATTTGAACAGTTTTACGTAGCTATTATTTACCATATTTGTGGTAGTGGCAGTAACATCCAATTCCACTCATGTTCACCAATAAACTTTGAACAACGCAATCAATATCTATGAGAATGGACTTGTTGTCTTTATTACATATTTTTGCCACCGGATTTCATACAGTTGGCATATACCTTTAAGATCCACTATTTTTTTTTTTTTAAGAAAATAGACCTTTTATTCAATTAACTGTTGGATACAAGATGGAGGAGAAGTAAAACTAACTCCATTGGAATCAATAGAGGTCCTAGCAAGGATATGGGTAAGATCATTCCCTGATCTTCTAACAATAGAAAAAAACACAACCAACAAACTTAGAACTAGCTTCAATGCAATCTTTAACTAACACACCAAAAGGAGAAAGAGTAGTAGAAGGCTTCGAAAGAGCTTGAAAGAGTATAAGGCAATCTGTCTCCATACAAACATGAGAGAAACCTTCATTCTTCATCCACACCAATGCATCCTTCATAGACATGGCTTCTGCGAGCAAATGATCCAAGGGATAAGAAAGGGAACCATGTCGAGCTGCCACAAACTTCTGAGAATGATCTCTGCAAATCCAGCCATAACCAACTCTATTTACAGAGTTCAGTAAAGCAGCATCACTATTACACTTAACAAAACCTGTAGGAGGCGGAATCCAAATCTCCAGTAACGAGGGAGGGGAGGCAAGGTTGAATTCAAATTCTTTAAGGTGAACCACCAGCCACTGATTTAAGCAGTTTTTGGCTAACCTCAGCACAGCTCCAGGACTCATAAAAACCTGCTACCAAATGAACTTATTCCTCCTATGCCATAACGCCCACAAAATAAACACAGCTTGAAGCAAATCATCTCGATGCATAGTTAACAACCACTTGCTAATGATGACTTCCACTTTTTCAGAAACGTCAAAACACACACCCAAAGAACTATCCTTCCAAATCACACAGGACAAAGGGCAAGCAAACAGAGAATGGTGAATGGTTTCTTCAGCTAAAGGCGAACACAAAGGACAGCAGGCTATCTCAAGAGCATGTCTGTTAGAACGAGTTGGAAGGACGCCCAGAATACACCGCCACAAAAAGATTCTCAACTTTAACGGGAGAGTAAGGTTCCAAAGAGCATTCCATGGGAACGCAAAACTCGTTAAAGGTTGAGCTACGCCCTATAAAAGCCTGTTGGCACTCTTGACAGAATAGAGACCTTTATTTTCCATAGGCCATTAGCAGACATCCGGCTGATCTTCTTGACCTAACGAAAATTGAGAAATACACTGAACATCTCTACTGTTAAAGTTGGCCTGAAAAAGGTCCAAATCCCAACCATAGGTATTTTTGTCAATAAGGTCAGCCACCTTTAGATTCTCAAGAGCTAGAGCTGGCAAAGAGGAAATATGGGGATTTATAGGATCTAATAGCCAAGCGTCCTTGTAGATGCTGATAGCTTCACCATTCCCAACCCGCCATCTACAGTTTTGAATAACCAAATCTCTAGCATATAACATACTTCTCCATGTGTAATTAGGCCTGCTACCCAATATGGCTTGAGTTAAACCACAATTATGAAAATATTTTGTTTTAAGCACTTGAGCTACCAAAGAGTCAGGTCTTTCTATCAACCTCCAGATCTGTTTCCCCAAGAGAGCAACATTAAAATCATGAGTGTTCCTGAACCCAAGCCCTCCCATCTTTTTTGGAACACAAAGATCTTCCCATCTGAACTAATTAATACCACCCGGTTGAGAATAATTAGAGTGCCACTGTGACGCGCGTCAAACCTAGTGAAGGCCCTCTCTTGAACCCGCTTTTAAGGCTCGAGGGATTGGTTCGCGTCTTTTTTTATCTTTGGTATCATGAGTCATTTTGGATGCCTACTTCCCAATAGAACATTGAAAATGATCATCTAGCCTCACAACGCCTTTAGGCACCTTTGAGCTATTTTGGAGTCGCCACCCAATTTACGAGAAATTGAAAAAAATCTCTAACCTCTATTGGTTTAAACCAGAGATGGTGTTCGGAACTTCACTCTTATTGATGACTTAAGTTAAATTTATAATGGAGTTTTTAAGAAATTAAAATTCCATCTCTTATCTCACACGATTATGCATTGAATTTAAAGCGTATAGCAAGTATATTGGAAAGCGATTAAATAAAGCGATAAATAAATAAATTACATGTAAAAAATTGGGACAGAACAATCCCCCAAAAATAAGAAAGCATAATAAAACTTGCCCCAAAATTAATTACAAGGGCCCGAAAATGAATAAATAACACATACAAAATAATTAAAAAGGCATCATACATAAATCGGGAGGTTTATTGAATTTTAGGAACATTGGTTCCTTTTAACTTAAAAATTAGAGAACTATTTTTGGGTATTGATTGAAAAAATCGGGATGAGTGATCCCATTTTATAAAAATTAGTTATCCATTTGAAAGTGAGATTTTATCGGTTAAAATAGGACATTGGTCCATTTTATTAAGAAAAATTTCAAGTTATTAACTATTGTAAAAAACGTGATTTTTCGTAATACGAACGAATATGGAATATATTTTTACATACAACACATAACAATAATAATAATAAAAGAAAATACAACAATTAAAAATGCAAACCCTAAATTGAAGGTCTTTGGTCTCCCGGTCCTCCAACCCGTGCACAAATATGACTCACATACATAAATAAATTTACAAAATAAAAATAAAATAAAATGTTAGTAAAATAAATTAAATAATCAATGTAATATGAACAAATAAATTAGTTGAATAAAATAATTAATTAAAACGATTAATAGATCAATCAAATAATAATCAATTAAACTAATTAAATATAAACGATTAAGTAAATAGAAATAATTAAACATAAAACAGTTGCAGAAGCCAAGGCAGCATGCAGAAAATGAAGGAAAACAAAAGAACGGGACAGATTACATTTCATCTCATGCATTTACGTTCTGAAATTGGGGTAATATAAGAAAGATGAAGAGCTGAAGAGAGAAGGGGTGAAGCCAGGAGTGCACGACTCGTGAATGCATTGTACGAGTTGTGAAATGAGTGCATGACTCGTGCACTCATTGCACGACTCGTGCAATGAATGCACGACTCGTGCAAAAGTGCACAAGCTGTGCAATGAATTCACGGGCAACAAAGAGGGAAACGGGAGCATGACACGTGAATCTGGGACACGACTCGAATAGAAAAACACGACTCGAACAAAACAAGGAGACAATCAGACAAATATAAAAACAGGGACAAACAGAGCAACGTTAACAGACTGAATAAACCTGACATTATTCCATCAAAACATGCGTAAAAGAACAACAAACATGTCGATTAACCATAATAAATATTTTAGGCTCATGTCTGATAATAAACAGCAACAAACATGCGATATACAGATCAATAAAACCAAACAATAAATATATACAGTATGTACAAATGAAAAACACTTGGTAAAACAAAATAAGAAATAAAAAGAAAGAAGGAAAATAAGAGAAGGTTTATCCCAGTATTTACCCTCGGATATTATCTTTGATCAGTAGATGAAGAAGTTCTGGTTTTCCTCCTTGTTTTTCCTAAGAAGAAAATCAAAACAAAGACTTATAAAAACTTTAAGATAAAGGTTACGTTAAGGAAAAGATGAAAGATGTTTGAATCTCAAACCTCAGGAATTGATTTCCTGGATTCAAGAAATAATCCCATAATGTTTTGAGAACCCAGAATTATTTTTCTTGCTCTCCATGCTTTTCTCTCTACCTTTTTCTTTTCCTTAATTTCGGCCTCCTTTTTCAAAAAATCCTCTTTCTCAGTTTCTTAACTTTTCCTTTTATACTCCCTCTGAAGGATTAGGTTGTTCCTCACCAAATCCAGCCATAATCCTCCGTTTTTCAACAAATCTCCCGAAATAACGGTAGAGAGGGTGCTGGGGATAGTGAGGCGCGTGTGGCAGGTGAGACCTGTCTCACGCTACCCCTCACCAATGTGAGAACTGCATCTCACGTTAGTGAGATGGGCCTCACTACCCAGGCCCCCAAGAACTCTCTCTTCCCTTTTTTTTTAAATTAAAAACGAAAAACATATTTTCGAAGGAAATCATCACTTATATCTATCTTTTGCCTGTAAACAGGTATCATTTTCATCACTGGTTAACTTTGGTTTGGGCTGTATCAGGACCCGGTGTCTACAGTTGCTCCCAGTTTTGGAGAACGTAGTGCCTGGATGCCTAGGTGAGCCAAAACTCAAAGAAAGAAAGAAGAAGCGCGTATCTGAGGCAGTTGTCTTCATGGTCACGAGAATGAAACCATCTCCTTAAGTCACCGTATAGACTGCGAAGCGATTTTTATCCCTCTGGGTGATGCGTCAAGTCTGCTCCAGACTTACAAAATGCGAGGATTTCTCTTCTGAGCTGCACCGAGTCTGCTCCAGACTTACAAAGTGCGAGGGTTCCATCTTCAGATGGTGATGCGCCGAGTCTGCTCCAGACTTACAAAACGCGAGGATTGCTCTTCTGAGCTGCACCGAGTCTGCTCTAAACTTACAAAGTGCGAGGGTTCCATCTTCAGATGGTGATGCGCCGAGTCTGCTCCAGACTTACAAAACGCGAGAATTGCTCTTCTGAGCTGCACCGAGTCTGATCCAGATTTACAAAGTGCGAGGGTTTCATCTTCTGATGGTGATGCGCCGAGTCTGCTCCAGACTTACAAAATGCGAGGATTGCTCTTCTGAGCTGCACCGAGTCTGCTCTAGACTTACAAAGTGTGAGGGTTCCATCTTCAGATGGTGATGCGCCAAGTCTGCTCCAGACTTACAAAATGCGAGGATTGCTCTTCTGAGCTGCACCGAGTCTGCTCCAGACTTACAACGTGCGGGGGTTCCATCCTCAGATGGTGATGATTTTTACTTAGATATTTCCTGCAAAGTTATGTATACAAAAGTATATACAAGAAATTGTATGTATATGACATGAGATGTAAATGCTTGCAAAAAAATGGATAGACCACGTCTTAGGCGGTCAAGGGTCCGTTAAAGATGCGGCCTGGCTGCTCCACCATGCCCCCAAGGATCCAGAAGAGTGTCATCTTGGCTTTAGGGACTCTGGCCCAAAACCTATTCTAAAAGACTCGTTGGGCGTGTATCTTTGCCCCCCGGATCAATGATCATATATCCAGGATCCTTACTCATGTCCCTGCATCTGAAGTAATGCCGTTTTATCGCTCCGGGCATCGAAAGTCATTATTTTGAAGGTAGTGCGTCCCTTGTGGATTTTCACACTAGCTTTTTTTTGTGGGAAATGCATCCCTTGAGGGATTTTCACACGACCATTTGCCTAATTTTTACCTGAAATGGACCCAACCCAATCCAGCGGCTCTTATTTTTATTTTTTATTTTTATTTATTATTTATTATTATTTATTTATTTATTTTTAAAATGAGAGATTAAAGTCATTGACAATCCTTCTCACAACGGTTTCGTATGGATAGCCTTATTGATGGGCCGAGGTATCAGCTTTATGAACTATTGGGTACACTTTGATTATGCAACCCAAGACCTCTTATACCCTCATTCGAAAACCATTCTGTCACTTCTACCAGCACGTATGAGAGATAGGTACTTAGTCCCATCACTGATAACAGGACTTGTCGACTTTAGCATCTGGCCGGCGAGAGCAATGGTAGGAATTAGTACAAATTTGCATACATTTTGAGCTATATGTTTCTTTTTAAAATAGAACTAGAAAATAATGTAAATGAATAAATTCAGTTTCATTTTATTTCACAAAATTGTGTACATCTCAGTATGATTTCAGCATACATAATCGTCATTTAACGTTAATTCAAAACGCAAAGCTACATTCATTCATGGAACAAATCTTGATAGCATCAAACTTCTGTTACCAATCAGCCCTCTCGGGTTTTTTTGATTGGACATTTTCTCTCAAGCCTCTAATTTTTGCCCAGGATGCCTTTTTTCGGTTTTCACCCTGACGAGGCGCCCAATTTTAGTAAGGCCGCCCTTTTTCGATTTTCGACCTACAGGGCTTTTATTCTCTTCTTTTGATTTGTATTGTCTTCAACCATGGAACCTCTTAATTCGATCGATGTTGATCGGCTCCCTGAACTCGTTGCCATTGCCATCCGACAGAATCGCTACTCCTTTTGACAACAGCTTGTTGAGAATGAAAGGACTTTCCCATGTCAGTCTGAATTTCCCTCTGATATCGGGCACACCCGGTCTCATCTGTTTGAATACCAAGCCCCCTTCCTTCAACGGGTGTTTCTTGACTTTCTTTCCGAATGACCTGGCAAGCCTTTTCTGATAAATTTGATTATGATAGTAGGCTCTCATCCTGCACTCATCTAGCATGTTCATGTGTTGCAGCCGCTGCTATGCCCATTCGGCTTCCAGAATCTGAGCTTCCATAACTACCCTCAACGACCTGAGTTCAATCTTGCTGGCAGTACGGCCTCCGTCGCATATACCAAGGAATATAGTGTGGCCCCTGTAGAAGTTCTGATAGATGTTCTGTAACCCCAGAGCGCGAAAGGCAACTTTTTCACCCAATCTTTATAATTCTGAACCATCTTGGCCAGGATTCTCTTGACGTTCTTGTTGGCGGCTTCTACTGCTCCATTAGATTGTGGACGATAAGGAGAAGATTTATGATGCTCAATGCCGTACTTCTAAAACAACCTCTTCATCTCAGCCATGAACTGGACCCCATTGTTGGATACCACGTAATGTGCGAGGCCGTATCTGCATATCAAGTTCTTCTCAATGAATTTAGCCATATCGCGTGCATCGACCTTTTTGAAAGACTCAGCCTCTACCCATTTTGTGAAGTAGTCGATGGCAACTATGATAAATCTATGTCCATTAGAGGCCGTGGGATGTATTTCTCCAATAATGTCGATCCCCCAAGCTGCGAACGGCCAAGGCAATGTCAAACTGTGTAACTCTGAAATCGGCAAGTGCCTTAAATCTGCATACTGCTGATATAACTGACATTGCTTTACGTATCTTGAGCAGTCTGTATCCATGGTGAGCCAGTAAAATCCTTGTCTCGTGATCTTCTTGGCCAACATCAAACCATTCATTGGGGCTCTGCACACACCAGCGTGAGTTTCCTCCATTACCTTTTCGGCCTCTTTCTCATCTAGACATCTCAATTGGATACCGTCGGCTTGCCGTTTATACAACACCCCATTTACGCAGATAAACTGAGCAGATAACTTGCGTATCAGCCTCTGGTCTTTCTCGGTAGCCTCTTCTGGGAACGTCGCATTTTCTAGATAATTTCTGATATCATGATACCATGGCTTTCCATCTGTTACTTCCATTTCCATGACTGGTTTAGACTCAAAGCTAGGCCTCTCAAAACTAGAAATCAGCACAGGCTTCATAACCACCCCCTCTGGATTATCCCATATCGATACCAAAGTTGCAAGCGCGTCCGCTAGTTGGTTCTCATCTCTAGGAACAAAGTGAAAGGTGCACACTTCAAACCGATCGCTCAACTCTTTTAAGTACTTCACATACGGGATCAGCCGCTCTTCTTTAACAGCCCACTCACCCCTAATCTGATTGATTACCAGCGATAAATCTCCAAATACCTCCACATTCTTGGCCCCCAAGGCTATTAATGCTGTTAACCCGAAAGTACATGCTTCATATTCAACTTCATTATTGGTGGCCTTATATCTCAGTTTCTTAGCTAACGGGAGTTTCTCGTTATTCGGAGTTGTTAGAATAATCCCTACTCTTGCCCCCTTGCTATTTACAGCCCCATCAAAGTACAACTGCCAACCTTGAACCGTGATAGCTGCCACATCCTCGTCCGGGAAATTGAATTCATATGAATCTCCTTGGATCGAGTGCTCTGCCAAAAACTCCGCCACTGCATGCCCCTTAATGGTTTTCTGGGTGATATATTTAATATCGAATTCTTGTAACAATAATAGCCATCTCCCCATTTTTCCAAGCAAAGATGGAGCTTCCTGTAGGTGTCTGAGAGGATTTTGTTTCGCCACTGCCTGTACCCTGTAGGAGTGAAAATAATGTCTCAACTTCTTAGAGGCCCAAATTACCGTGAGATAGATCTTTTCTACTTCTGCGTATTTGATCTTGTAGGCAAGGAACTTCTTACTGAGGTAATAGACCGTGAACTCCACTCCAAACTCATCCTCCTGAGCCATCATGGCGCCTACGGAGCTATCCTCTATGGCCAAATACAGAATAAGTGGTTTGACTGGCTGCGGTGATCTCAGAACTGGTGGATTCAACAAATAGTTCCTGATGGTGTTGAAAGCTTTCTGACAGTCTTCAATCCACACCACAGGTTGGTTCTTTCGGAGTAGCTTGAAGATTGGCTCACAAATTGAAGTAAGCTTGGCGATAAACCTGCTGACATACTACAATTTACCCAAAAAGCTTCTGACATCCTTTTCCTTCTGAGGTACTGGCATTTCTCGAATGGCCTTAACTTTATCTGGGTTAATCCCTCTCTGGCTAACCACATGTCCTAACAGCTTCCTTGAGGTGACAACGAAGATGCATTTCTTGGGATTTAGCCGTAAATTATATTTACTGATTCTCTGGAAGAATTTTTCTAGAGCTTCAAAGTGACCTTCTCTAGTGGATGACTTGATCATCATATCATCCACGTATACCTCTACCTCCTTATGGATCAAGTCATCTAAAATCCTAGTTGCCATTCTCTGATAAGTTGCACCTGCGTTCTTCAAACCAAATGGCATCACTCTATAAGCAAAAATTCCCCATTCTTTGATGAAGGCTGTCTTAATTCGATCGACTATTTTGTTAAGAATTTGATTATAACCTACATAACCATCCACGAAGTTGTACATCATGCAAGCGGCTGCACTATCTACCAGTACATCTATGTGAGGCAGTGGAAAGTCATCCTTTGGACAAGCCTTATTCAGATCTCGGTAGTCTACACATACGTATACTTTACCGTCCTTCTTGGCTACCGGGACAACATTGGCCAACCAGGTTGGGTACTACACTTTAATTAAAAACGTGGCCTCAATCTACTTACGAATCTCCTCTTTGACCTTATCCACCCATTCTGGCCTAAGCCTCCTAAGTTTCTGCTTGACAGGTTTGTGATCTGGGTATATTGGGATGGCGTATTCTGCGATTTCCCGATCTACCCCTGGCATATCTTCATAGGTCAAGGCAAAGACTTTTTCATGTTTTCTTAAAATTCTCTCAAATTTTTCTCGCTCTTCAGAAGTTATGTTGGATGCTATCAAGATTTTTTTTCGGGTTTTTCGAGGTTCCAAGATTAAATGGAGTTGCACCAGTTGAATCAATGTCAAATATGGATGCATTATGATCATGGTTATGCATATTGAAATCATTAGAAACATCTCACAAGTAAGCGAAATTGTTCATTTCATTAATAGAACTGTAAACGTCATTAACATCATTAAAGAGTTCAAGAATAAAAAGAAAATCTACACTATTCTCTTCCTCCTCTCCCACCGGCGCAACTGTTGAAGCTGATGGTCCTGAGTCAATCTGGCACTTTGGAGTCTCTGCAGCGACTCCCTGTATGGCTTCTTCTACTTTTGCCTTTCTCTTTATCTGGGCAGTCACCAGTTTCTCAGTGATAATTTCTTCGGGCATTTTGCGGTCCCAAACAGTCCCCTTGGTCATGATTTCTTCATCCCAAAAACCCTCTACTGGTTTGATCAATCCAATGTCCCAATCGAAGACGTCGTTGAAAACCTCAAATCCCGGCACAATCTTCCCATCAACCCACTGAGGCTCTGCTTCCCCCATGTAGGCACACACTACAGTTGCTGGTACAAAGCTCTCGCTGATATGGGGAATTCCCTAGACCAATTTCTTACCATTCTTTACTGCACCTTCATACCCAAGGCCCCTCTTATCCTTCTAACCTCTAATGGCAATGGCTACTGGTGACCCCTGCGAATTCTTGCTTAGACCCACACCAGGGAGGAACGACATCCTCTTCATCATATTCAGCACGTGAGGGCTTCTTTCTATAGGCTCCTCCCCATCGATTACAGCAATGTGAAACCCACTGAAAGGCTGTCTCGTGACACGACCTCAGCAAGTGTACTGAATCGACAAGTAATATAATGGAGTAAAATTAAGACTCCGAGTTATCGTACCCAAGGGACTGAACACGCAAGTTATGAAAAATGACTGTATGCTAAAGAACTCCCAATTATCGCAATGATTGAATTATGACTAAACTAGAACTAATAAATTAATCAACTACTATGATAATAAAGCAAAAACAAATTAAGATAACAGTAAAACTAGCAAAGATAAAAATAAATGAAAACAAGAAAAGATTTCAAATTATAAAAGCGTTGTTCAAGTTCACTCATCCACCCCTTACCCAAACATGAATAAAATCAATCTAAGAATCTTATATGAAAGAAATCGGGATAACCCTCTTAACCCAAGCGTCCCATTCCGGAGCAAGCTATTCTAATCGCATAACGTCCCATTCCGGAGCAAGTCATACAACTAGCCTAATCACGGGTCTAAAATCCTAGGTTCGGTTTGCTTTCCCATTCCGGAGTCAAACATCCCAAAACCTAATTATTTCACTCATCACTCAAACCTTAAATCATAAAATTCTGTCCATTTAGATTCCCATTCCGGAGCAGTCTAAACATCACAGCAAACATGATAGAAAATTCTGAGAATAAAATACATTCATGGCATCCAATTAACAAATTCAATAACCAACATAGACATATGAAATAAATCATTCATCACATCTGGAAATTGAACTGAAAAACTAAATTCCATAAATAATCAATAAGAACCAGCAAAATAAACCAATCTTTCATACATAAACTCAAAAGATGTTCATCATTCACATCATAGGTGTAGGAGATTCAGAGATCCCCCGAACAACTAAACGACTACTCACAATCCATTACAAAATCAAAAGAATAAAAGAAAGAATAAACCCTAAAATTCATTGAGAAAATCCTAGTTGAATTGCTCGTCCTTCAATCCTCTTCTTCAGATCTTCAATAGAGAAAAGAAAACTAACACTTCTGGAAAAACTCAGGACTAATAAACTCTTCAAATTAAACTATGAAACTAATGACAATTACCCTCAATTACTAATTGAAAACCAAAGAACTAATTGAAAACTAAGAGTTTAGAACAGAATAATAACTTCGAAAAACTTAGCCGCAAAACAAAAACTAAAAACTAGCTAAAAATTTCGGAACCCTAACCAAATAGAAAGCTACGAATTTATATTTCCAGAGGGGTCACGGTGGCAATGGATTTGGTTGCCACCGTGAGCTATCGGGAAGAATCCGATCGGCACAAGGGAAAACGCTAGGTCACGGTGGCAATGAATTTGGTTGCTACCGTGACCAACCTTCACTTTTGATTCTGCCTTGCTAAACTGACATGTCACGGTGACAATAAAGTTTGGTTGCCACCGTGAGGTCTTCAACCTTTGCATTCTGCCCACTTGATAATTATGTCACGGTCACAACCATTTTCATTGTGACCGTGACCCTGCGACTTGGCTGCTGCTGCAATCTTCCTTATGTCACGGTCACAACCAGCTTCATTGTGACCGTGACCTATTAAGCAAAATCCTACAAAGGCATATAATTAAATCAAAATGCTTTCTAAAATGAATCAAAACTTCAATTTGGCTAAGATTAATAAAATTAACATAAAAGAAACATAACATAACATTAAACACAACTAAACACCCAAAAATCACAATAAAACACTATGAAAACTAAACACTATATTGAAGTTATCAAAATACCCCACACTTAGACTTTGCTCGTCCTCGAGTAAATGAATTATCCAAATTCCTGAAATTTCAAACTCTAACTCAGAATACGAAAACTTAAAAACAATCATAGTACCGAGCAGAGGGGTCTTAGTTACAGATCCTCAAATCAATTTATATCAAGTAATTTCACATGTGTGTGTGCTAGGCTCAAAACCAATTTTCTCTTTTCAAAACAAAACAACCAATGCATTCCAGTAATTGAGCAAAGAAATTAAATATGCAAATGAATTTACATATAGGTTTCGCGCTTAAAACTCAGGATAATCATACGCCTCTCCTTTAGCACCGGAACCACAAGGGTCATCTCCACTTAAACAACTCAAATCAAGAACAGAATCAAAAGGACTTATTCCAGGGTTGTAATGTTAGGTTAAGGTATTGGCTAACAAGAAAAGTTAAAGGATTCAAACAAAGAATTTACCACTCTACCTAAAATTGGACTAACCAAAACTGAACAAGATTGTCCAGATCCTACCTTCAATTCACCCATAATTTCCAAGGTTGTATAAACTTCCCCATACATAATATACCTCGGACTCAAAACAACAAGGTGATAAACTTCCCTTTTTATTCACATTCACACTCACTTCCGTAAATATGAGTATGTCTTTTTCTACTCAAAGGTACCCCACACTTGAATTTTTCTATATTCAATAAATCAAAATTGACTAAAAGAAAAAACAAAACTCATTAAACTTTCATTTTTTTTTGTTCCCTTTTTTTTTCATCATTATTTTTCTTTCTCTTGTTTTTTTTTTCTCTTTTTTTTTTCTGGGGTACCCAAAGTCTAGAATTTCTTATACCCATTTTTTTTCTAATGAGGGAAAGTTTAACACCATACTAAATAATGCCCACAAAATTCAACAATTCTTCTCACACTTCCACTATTTCAACAATAGATACCCTTATTCTACTTTCAATGATATTCCAACCCAATCCTAGAGTGGCCAATTCTTAGAAACGGGTAGGCAAAGACATTTAGGCTAAATGGTAAAATAATAGTGTAACAAGAAACTTTCGTAGTACGCTTTTAGCATACTAAATCAGCTCAACGGGGCTAGCAATGGAAATAACATAAACAGGTAGGTGTAAAGCTGTTTAAAAGTGGCTATCAAAGAACAAATTGCCATCAAAGAACAAATTGCCTTAATCATGTCCTAAACTTGTTTAAGTTGTTATCATGTTTCGAAGGGTGATGAGGAAGGTTCTAACTATCCTAACATTCTTCCACTCAAAAACTCTTACGCACTGGATTTTTCTAATTTTTACAAACAAGCCTATAGTGCATAATTGATTTGAAATCACAAGATATATGACTGATTGAGATTAAATTTGCTTCTAAAACTTCCAACTACTCATTTGCCAAGATCAGTTTTTTAAGATAGACTATTCTCCAATTAAAGTTCAAAACATTCACAACAGGAATAACTGAGGTTAAGCTAAGCTGAGATAAAGATATTTAGGCAACAACAATAAAGTGCAAAGAAACTAAAACAGAACTAACCATGCATCATACATCAATGGAATGGCTGTTAATTACATATATAATGCGAAATTAATGTCTCCTACCCCCCACATAAAAACTTGCTGTCCCCAGCAAGTAATAATATTACAAATCAAAAAGAAAAATAAAAATAAAATAAACAAAAGTCAAAACAAAAGATAAGAGTTCTCCCTGATCATAGATCGGATGGTGGTGGCGGTGGGGGAAAGTGTGCATCAAATCTGGAAGTCAAAGACGCCAGGCCATAGAGCACTTGCTCCATCTGAGATTGGAGCTCAGTCTGGGTAGCGGAAATACTATCCATCCGCTCCATCAGAGTGTCATATTGCGCTTGTCCAAACTGATGGGGTGCTTGTGCAGGGGGATCCTGTGGCTCAGCCTCTTCACCCGCCTCCTGTGGCAGTCCGCCTAAACCCCGCTCCACCCCCTGCAGATATTCATCTCTGGTAGACAACCGGTATCCATCTGCGATGGTGTTATCTTTGACTAGCACTTTCATGTTTCGAAGCATCTTGTCATCAATGACTGGAATGGAAGATAAAAATTTGCCCCTGCCAAATTCATGATGAACCCTCTTGGCTAGCAAAGTGACAAAACCTCCCAGCGCTACTTTCCTCACCTTCCTCGGGTGCCACTGCATTTCTTCTAATTTGTGCCAAAAATGAGTAGCACCATTGATCCGAACACCCCTTACCATGCAGGCAAGAAAAAGGGCTTCGGGCAGGTTTACCTGACCTGCGGAATCTACATGGCTTAGAAGAGACAGGGGGAAGAAATGGTGGATGATTCGCAATATGTGATCAGCCAAATGATGGGCCTTCGTCTTCCCCGAGACATACATGGTGGCAGTGGCGGGGTCTCTAATGGTAGCCCAAGCAGTGTCTTTGTCATAGTCGTCGAAAGCATCGTGGGCGCGTGGTGGAAAACCCAGAATTTCTGAAAATTCATGAAAAGACATGTTATACTGCGTGCCCTCTAACCAAAATGAGACTTTACCTGGATCCTGGGCCAGGTTGCGACCAGGTGTACAAGTGACTGTGGATATGAAATCTCTGGTCAAGTTCGGGTAGACTTTCTCTTGGATTGAGAAGACCCGTTCCCACCCGATGTTCGCAATTAGGTACTGCACTTGATCTCTGATCCTGAGCTTCTGCAGCAAGTCAAAATCCAGATAGGTGGTGGGGACGTAGGTGCATTTGGTGAATAGAGGATAAACCTCTTTCTTTGGTACCGGTACCCACTTAGGGACCTTCGAAATATCTACTGATTGTGAGCTCGGGGGTGAGCTGATGGAGCTGGAAGCAAGAGCAGAGCTTTTGCGCTTAGGAGCCACTGCACAAAATCAATCAATGATGTTCAGTAACAATGTAAGTGGAAACACAATGGCACTACTCTACGCAGCAATAAACAGTCCATTTTACCCAACTTATTCATCCTCCAACTGAGTTAAATTTGTCAAATTGATATCAACTCGTGAGTAGGTTTAAAATGTGCGATGACAACTTTAAAACACAGTTACACATAAGGGTAAATAGAATTAGGCATGTCAACATGTTAAAAATTTCAGAAGCTGGGAAATCAACTATTTGAGACATTTTATCAAACAGTTGGTGTGCAGCATGTAAACTCATTGGGAAGAACAATCACAGTCAGAAATTGAACCTCAAAATTGCAATCACAACAAATTAACATCAAAACAAGAAAGTAAAGATGAATAATTCCCAATGCAATCCAAGAATTCAAGTCAAAACATCAACCATTCAATACCCAGATAAAGCCCTAAACCGTTAATCGCCCCTCAATTTGAACATTCATAGAAATAAATAGAAAAAGGGAAGGTAGGGAAAAGGGTTTTAACACGAGATTGTGATCCTCAAGTAAGAGAATAACCCTTAGAAACTAACCCCAAATACGAAAATTTTCAGGATCAGGGAATACGCAACGATAAGACAAAAACAAAATAAAGTTAGAACAGAAAGTAAAATAAAAGGAATAAAATCAACTTGAAATAGAAGAGAAGAGAAACTTACTTGCAGTAAAGTCACAAAGAATGGAGTGCTAGACAGAGGAAAAAAAAATTCGAGAGCAGGAGATTAAGTTATGCAGGAGAGAGTGAGAAAGAAAAGAACGAAACTGGAATACTTATGTTTTAAAATTTTTCGCTGGGTCACGGTGGTAACTAAATGGTTGTCACCGTGACATACTTAAAAATTGTATCCAGAATCAAACCGCCAATATGTCACGGTGGCAACCAATGTCGTTGTGACCGTGACATACCACTCTCTGAAAACAGAAGCGAAACTTGCACATGTCACGGTCACAATGAATTTCATTGTCACCGTGACATGTTCAATTTTGAAAACAGAAGGTAATTTACCCGAATGTCACGGTCACAATGAAAACCATTGTCACCGTGACATATTCAATTTTCCAATCCAGAAGTGTACCTTAAGGGGTCACGGTGACAACCAATATCTTGTCACCGTGACATGTTCAGTAGATAAATTCCAGAATGCATCCTTTATTGGTCACGGTGGTAACCAAATCCATTGCCACCGTGACCACCTGCATACTTTAAAAGTAAATTTATCAAATGCTTAACTTCCAGCTACAAATACAATTGAACTCCTCCAACACAAACAGAATTTCTCTTCTACACACAAAATGTGGTACAACTAAATAAAATTAACTACATAAAAGAGAAACTAATTAACATCAAAAAGAACAAAATAGAGAAATAGTTCTGCAATTAACAAGTCCGCAGCTGGACTTTTAAAACCCGTCAAGGATCCGCAAGAGTGACGATTGTGGAAGCATTATCAAACGAAGATGTAAAATAAGGCTTCACACGATGTCCATTGACCTTTAATCCTGTCTCACCCCTCGGGTGTTTTAGCGTTACCACTCCAAACTTGTCCACAGCCACTATTTGATATGGTCCCTTCCACCTTGACTTCAGCTTACCAGGGAATATTCGCAGCCTACTGTCATAAAAAAGTACATGCATCCCAGGCACAAATTCCTTCCTAACTAACTTCCGATCATGCCGCTTCTTGGTGATGTCCTTGTATTTCATGGCATGATCATAAGCCCAAAATCGGTGCTCCTCAAGTTCATTCAGCTGCAAAGACCTGCACTTTCCTGCATTCTCAAGGTCAAAATTTAGAAATTTGGTAGCCTAATAGGCTTTATGCTCTAATTCCACTGGGAGGTGACAGGACTTCCCATAAACCAGCCTAAAGGGAGACATCCCTATCGGTGTCTTGAATGCTGTCCTATAGGCCCATAAAGCATCATCTAACTTAAGGTACCAATCTTTCCTAGAGGAATTTACCGTCTTTTCTAAAATGGCCTTTAATTCCCTATTTGACACTTCCACTTGACCATTAGCCTGAGCATGGTATGGGGTCGTGACTTTATGCCTAACGCCAAATTTCTTTAATAAAGCATTGAATTGGTGATTAACAAAATGTTTACCACCATCGCTTATAATGGCTCTAGGAGCTCCATAACGGGTAAAAATATTTTTTCTTAAAAACTCTAACACAATTCTTGCATCACAAGTCCTGGTAGCTACAACTTCGACCCATTTACTAACATAATCCACTGCCACCAGAATATATTCAAACCCGTATGAAACTGGAAAAGGTCCCATGAAATCTATTCCCCAAACATCGAATAATTCAACCTCAAGCACATTAGTTAAGGGCATCTCATCACGCTTGGATATGTTTCCTACCCTTTGGCATCTATCACAACTTTTCACATAAAATTGGACATCTTTAAACATTGTTGGCCAATAAAAATCAGAAGACAGAATTTTCATTACCGTTCTATTCGGCCCATGATGTCCACCAGCTTCTCCACTGTGACAAGCTGTGATGATTGCAATGGTCTCCGCATCTGAGATGCACCGTCTTAACACTTGGTCAGCGCATAATTTGAAAAGGTAGGGATCATCCCATATGTAGTGTCTCGCATCCGCACGCAATTTCTTCTTTTGCTGCCATGAAAAATCCTTTGGCATAAAGCCCCCTGCAAGAAAATTAGCGATATTAGCAAATCAAGGGACAGAATTTTCACAGGAAAATACAGCACAAATATGCTCATCGGGAAATAAATCTAAAATTTCCCCTTTGTCAATACGATCATTTTCCAATCTGGACAGATGATCTGCCACAAAATTCTCAGCACCCTTCTTATCCTTAATTTGCAAATTGAATTCCTGCAATAAAAGCACCCATCGAATCAGCCTCGGTTTTGATTCCTTCTTTGCGAATAAATGCCTCAAGGCTGCATGATCCGACCACACCACCACTTTTGCACCCAGCAAATACAGCCTGAACTTTTCAAACGCATACACTATCGCCAGAAGTTCTTTCTCTGTGGTGGTGTAATTTACCTGTGCTCCTGTCAAAGTGTGACTAGCATAATATATTACATAAAAAATCTTATCTCTTCGTTGTCCAAGCACTGCCCCTATTGCAAAGTCACTAGCATCACACATTAGTTCGAACGGCAAATTCCAATCCGGAGATATAATCACCGGAGCTGAAATAAGTCGTTTCTTTAAAGTTTCAAAGGCTAACATACATGCACTGTCAAAAACAAAAGGAGCATCTTTCATAAGTAAATTAGACAAGGGTTTTGCAATTTTTGAAAAATCTTTAATAAAACGCCTGTAAAACCCCGCATGTCCTAAAAAACTCCTCATGCCCTTAACATTTGTCGGAGGTGGTAATTTTTCAATTACTTCAACTTTGGCCTTATCTACCTCTATCCCATTCTCTGAAATTTTATGTCCTAGCACTATGCCCTCTCTCACCATAAAATGGCATTTTTCCCAATTCAATACCAGGTTAGTCTTTTCACACCTCCCTAGTACTAGATCAAGATGTTGTAAACAGCTCTCAAAATCAACCCCATATATGGTGAAATCATCCATGAATACTTCCATAAATTTTTCTATAAAATCATGGAAAATGGCCATCATACACCGCTGAAACGTAGCCGGTGCATTACATAACCCAAAAGGCATTCTCCTATATGCAAATGTGCCATATGGGCAGGTAAAGGTCGTTTTCTCCCGATCCTCAGGGTCTATTGGAATCTTCATATATCCCGAATACCCATCTAAAAAACAGTAAAACCTATTACCTGCTAACCTCTCTAACATTTGGTCAATAAAAGGCAAAGGGAAATGGTCCTTCCTAGTGGCATTATTTAACCTCCTGAAATCAATGCAGACTTTCCAACCCGTAACTGTACGAGTTGGAATTAACTCATCTAGTTCATTCTTTACCACTGTCATTCCCCCCTTTTTAGGCACACATTGCACAGGGCTCACCCACTTACTGTCAGAGATAGGGTAGATAATACCTGAGTCTAGGAGTTTAAGTACCTCCTTCTTTACTACCTCTTTCATGACTGGATTGAGTCGCCGTTGAGGCTGAGCTACCGGCTTGCACTCCTCCTCCATTGGGATCCTATGTGTACAGTAGCTTGGGTCAATCCCCTTCAAATCTGAGGTCTTCCAGCCAATGGCTCCCTTGTGCTTTTTCAGCACCTCTAACAGCATCGTCTCTTCTGCACCTGACAACAAAGAAGAAATGATTACTGGTTTACTCTCATTTTCTAAAAACACATATTTCAAGTGAGAGGGAAGAGGTTTAAGTTCAGAATTTGAATCCCCCTCTTTAGGATCAATTTTCTCCTTGTTGTCTTCTATCTCCACACTTGCTATATCTTGTCCCCTCATCTCTTCTTCACATTCTTCTCCCTCCACTGAATGTAACAGACACTTATTTTCTGAATCAGTTCCCAATTCTTTTTCTTGCACTTCCTCCACACAATCATCTATTACATCCATAAAATATATAGACTCTTTCACATCACCAGATGGGTATTTTTGAGCCTTGTTCATATCTACCATCAACTCCTCACCATTAAACCTTAGGGTAACCGTTTGACCATTAACATCAATCAACGCCTTGGCGGTATTTAAAAATGGCCTCCCCACAATTAATGGCACCTTGTGATCTTCTTCCATCTCCATTACCACAAAGTTCACTGGAAAAATAAATTTCACCACTTTCACTAGCAGATCCTCAATCACTCCCTTTGGTCTCCTCACGGACCTGTCTGCTAGTTGGAGTCGCATTCCTGTCTCCCTAAGCTCTCCAAGATTCAGCTTCCTGCATATAGAATAAGGCATTAAGTTTATGCTTGCACCCAGATCACATAAAGCATTACCGTAAAAATCTTCACCAATAGCACAAGGAAGAGTAAAGCTACCTGGATCTTCCAGTTTCTCAGGAATCTTGTTCATAATAATAGCACTGCAATTTTCTGTTAGCTGTACAGTTTCATGCCCTTCTAATTTCTTTTTATTAGAACAGAGTTCTTTCATGAATTTAGCATAGTTAGGCATATGAGCTAAAGCTTCAGCAAATAGTAAATTTATGTGCAGTTTCTTAAACATCTCTAGAAACCTAGCTTTTTGCTCATTTTTCTTTTCCTGTCTAGCAATAGCAGGAAATGGCAGTTTATTAATATCAAGATCCTCTATCTTAGGATTCACTATACTCTTTCCCTTGTCACTTTTAGGAGCATTTTCATTAACTTCTAACTTAGAGTTAGAGTTACTTACCGTCCGTGTCGGCTCCTCCTTTTCTGATAAAAGATTTTTACCTTGATCCTCTCTCGGTTCCACTTCCTTACCACTCCTCAGTGTAATTGCCTTAGCCTCCTCTTTTGGATTCCGGTCTACATTTGAAGGAAATGTTCCTAGTTGCCTCTGGGACATAGAATTTGCAAGTTGTCCCACTTGAGTCTCCAAATTTCTTATGGAGGCATCCTGGTTCCGGTTCCACTGCTCTTGAGACTTCCATCTAGACTCTTGATTTACCATGAATTGCTGTTGGTTGTTCATAAACTGTTGTTGACTGTTAATGAATGTAGCCAATATGTCTTCCAGATTTGGCTTTCTCTCTTGAACGGGTGGCCTGGGTTGATAACCCGGTGGGTGATACTGCTGCCCTTGGTTCTGAGGGGGTGGATATGGTGGTTGATATGGCTGCCCGTGGTTTTGATGGATGTTTTGGTTGAAGGGAGCTCTTACTGGTGGATTAGAGGATGAAGCATTTGGATTTCCATCTTTCCAGGAGAAATTTGGATGATTTCTCCATCCCGATTTATACGTGTTACTGTAAGGGTCATTCCTTCTGAAATCTCCCACAGCATTGACATCACCTATTGCTCCTCCACTTTCTTGCCCACCTTTCTCCTGTTCATACCATCCACTCTCTTGGCCCACAGCAGCTACATTCTGCACTTTCAAACTACTCATCTCCTTCCTCATAGACTCCATTTGTGCCTTCAGCATCGATACCTCATCCACAGCATGTATCCCCTGTCTTCTCGGAACTGTCCTAGGATTAGACCATTGAGCATCATTAGCTGCCATTTCATCCAGTAATTGAAAAGCTTCCTCTGGTAACCTATTCATAAATGACCCTCCGGATGAAGCATCTAATAAGGATCTTGTCTGTAGTGTAACCCCAGAATAAAAGGTGGTCTTCAAATGGTAAATTGCTATCTTATGGTGTGGACAGCTTCTCAACAATCTTCTAAACCTTTCCCATGCTTCATGAAAGGGCTCCTCACTCATCTGACTAAAGCCTAATATACTATTTCTGATGTTCGCAGTCTTTGTGGGAGGAAAGAATCTCATCAAAAAATTTTCTTGCAACTGATCCCATGATCTAATTGACTGTCTAGGTAGCATTTGCAACCATTCACGAGCTTTTCCAATCAATGTAAAAGGGAACAGCTTTAATCTTACCGCGTCAAATGACACTCCAGGAATTTGAACTGTATCACTGATCTCTAAGAAAATGTCCAAATGTTGTGCAGGATCTTCGACATCTGAACCCGAAAACTGATTTCGCTGTACCATACCGATGGTGGCTGGTTTAAGTTCAAATTGCACTCCCCTTGGCAGCACAATTGTCCTATTATCTTCATTCCATCTTGGTACTGCATAGTCCCTTATTGTCCTTTGTCTCGGGACCTCTTCTCTATAATTTCCCAGATTTTCATTTTGTGCCCTCGGCACTTGTTCGTTCTCGGGAGGAACTTCACCAATAGGAAGAGGATTTTCTTCCATATTATTATTTCTGTTGGCTCTTATTCGTTGGTGTAAAGTCCTCTCGATTTCAGGATCGTAGGGTGCGATTTGTTCCTGTCTCAATCTGCTCATGCACCTTCAACAACCACCTGAAAAGAAAAAAAAATAAATAAAAATAAGATAAAATAAAATAAAAAAAAATAAAAACACACACAAGTAATAATCAAAACTTAAACAAACGCCAGTCCCCGGCAACGGCGCCAAAAACTTGACACGACCTCAGCAAGTGTACTGAATCGACAAGTAATATAATAGAGTAAAATTAAGACTCCGAGTTATCGTACCCAAGGGACTGAACACGCAAGTTATGAAAAATGACTGTATGCTAAAGAACTCCCAATTATCGCAATGATTGAATTATGACTAAACTAGAACTAATAAATTAATCAACTACTATGATAATAAAGCAAAAACAAATTAAGATGACAGTAAAACTAGCAAAGATAAAAATAAATGAAAACAAGAAAAGATTTCAAATTATAAAAGCGTTGTTCAAGTTCACTCATCCACCCCTTACCCAAACATGAATAAAATCAATCTAAGAATCTTATATGAAAGAAATCGGGATAACCCTCTTAACCCAAGTGTCCCATTCCGGAGCAAGCTATTCTAATCGCATAACGTCCCATTCCGGAGCAAGTCATACAACTAGCCTAATCACGGGTCTAAAATCCTAGGTTCGGTTTGCTTTCCCATTCCGGAGTCAAACATCACAAAACCTAATTATTTCACTCATCACTCAAACCTTAAATCATAAAATTCTATCCATTTAGATTCCCATTCCGGAGCAGTCTAAACATCACAGCAAACATGATAGAAAATTCTGAGAATAAAATACATTCATGGCATCCAATTAACAAATTCAATAACCAACATAGACATATGAAATAAATCATTCATCACATCTGGAAATTGAACTGAAAAACTAAATTCCATAAATAATCAATAAGAACCAGCAAAATAAACCAATCTTTCATACATAAACTCAAAAGATGTTCATCATTCACATCATAGGTGTAGGAGATTCAGAGATCCCTCGAACAACTAAAAGACTACTCACAATCCATTAAAAAATCAAAAGAATAAAAGAAAGAATAAACCCTGAAATTCATTGAGAAAATCCCAGTTGAATTGCTCGTCCTTCAATCCTCTTCTTCAGATCTTCAATGGAGAAAAGAAAACTAACACTTCTGGAAAAACTCAGGACTAATAAACTCTTCAAATTAAACTATGAAACTAATGACAATTACCCTCAATTACTAATTGAAAACCAAAGAACTAATTGAAAACTAAGAGTTTAGAACAGAATAATAACTTCGAAAAACTTAGACGCAAAACAAAAACTAAAAACCAGCTCAAAATTTCGGAACCCTAACCAAATAGAAAGCTACGAATTTATATTTCCAGAGGGGTCACGGTGGCAATGGATTTGGTTTCCACCGTGAGCTATCGGGAAGAATCTGATCGGCACAAGGGAAAACGCTAGGTCACGGTGGCAATGAATTTGGTTGCTACCGTGACCAACCTTCACTTTTGATTCTGCCTTGCTAAACTGACATGTCACGGTGACAATAAAGTTTGGTTGCCACCGTGAGATCTTCAACCTTTGCATTCTGCCCACTTGATAATTATGTCACGGTCACAACCATTTTCATTGTGACCGTGACCCTGCGACTTGGCTGCTACTGCAATCTTCCTTATGTCACGGTCACAACCAGCTTCATTGTGACCGTGACCTATTAAGCAAAATCCTATAAAGGCATATAATTAAATCAAAATGATTTCTAAAATGAATCAAAACTTCAATTTGGCTAAGATTAATAAAATTAACATAAAAAGAAACATAACATAACATTAAACACAACTAAACACCCAAAAATCACAATAAAACACTATGAAAACTAAACACTATATTGAAGTTATCATCTCGCAATCTCCAATATTGAGACCTAATTCTCCCTTGCAGCCCTTATAGTCACAACCTACCCTCATGAGGAATCTTAATCATCTGGTGCAAACTAGAGGGGACCCCTCCCAACTTATGGAACCAAGGCCTTCCCAAGAGGGCTGAGAAATTGGTGGGAATGGGCAGAACTACAAATTCAACTTCGGTTTCCACTGGCCCTGTCTTGACTGCTGTCTTAAATGTCCCGGAAGCCTGCCTCCGTGAATTATCATAAGCTATGATTGTTAGATCAGACTTAGCCAGCATGTCCTCTGTTACCCCAAAAGCTATCATTCCCACCAGCGGGCATACATTAATTGATGAACCATTGTCCACCATGACACATGCCGTGTGCTTTTGATTGATCTGAGCCCGTATGTACAAAGGGCGATTATGATTGCGTCCTTCTGCTGGCAAGTCTGCACTTGTAAATACCACATCTTCCCCAGCACCCCCTTTTACTACCTCCAGCAACTCTGTGGGTGTTATGGTTGTGGCCACCGTTGTCTCGCACAAAGCCTCCACTATCTTCTATCTATGTGATGGAGACTGCCTTAATAGATCCCACATTGAAATTTGAGCCGGAGTCTTTTTCAATTGCTTAATTATCGAATCCTCTTCTAGCCCTCTTTCTCTTTGGTTTACCACTAGATCTTGTGGCCTCTCAACTTCTGGGGCTACCCTTCCACTCCGGGTTATTGCTCCAACCTTCTTCTTCTCCTTCTTCTCTTCTTCCTCCTCCGATACCCACAGGTCGGGAAATGCTTCATCCTTAAAATCAATGTTTTTATCTCCACTTTCATTAGTGGACCAGCAATTGATCACTGCTACGGGAAGTCCTTCTTCACTTACCTCGTAAAGGCTCGTGATAGCAGTGTTGGCACCGATGCCGTATAGATCTCTCAATACAAACCATTTAGGCAGACTGGACCCGATCATGAATGCAGGCTGGAGCACTGCATTATAGTTGGACTTCTTCTTGCTCTCCCTCCGTTCAAGATCAGTGATCTGCTTACTATCAATCAGTTCCTGAATCTGGTGCCTCAGTATTATGAATTTGTCTATCAGATGTCCAGTATGCTGGTGATAAGCACAATATTCGTTCTCCTTATGCCCCGACTATCCTTGGGTCCTGGCTGGCCTGGGTTGCAGGGTTTATAGTTTGCCTTCCTTCATCAATCTCTTTAATACCCATGACAAAAGTCCACCCAAATTCGAGAAGTACCTCTGACTCGCACCTGTTGTCGATACCTCAACTGTCTTCCCACTTCTATTGCCACTACTGGAGCTTGCTGACTTGGTTACACCCTAATTAGTATAACCCTTCTTGGCATAAGCTTCACCATTGGCCCTTCTCGAAAGGTACTCTCCCTCAGCCTCAATAGCGATGTCTTTCAAAGACTCCCAGTCTCTCAATCTCTTCATATTTAGTCCATCTCTCAAATATGGACTCGCATTTTTTATGAACAGCCGTATCTGATCTTGAGTATCTGGCTTTCTTTTTATCTCCATTACCCAGTTTCTCCATCGGGTCAGATACTCGTGGAAAGACTCACCTGCCTTTTGCTGCAACAATTTCAGGTCCTTCAAAGTTACTTCCATCCTAGTACTGCAATTATATTATCTGAGAAACTCCTCTGTCAGTAAATCCCAATCCTCCTTCGTCCTTCGGTCTAGCCCATGATACCAATCCACTGCTGGGCCGGTTAAGTTCAGACAAAAATACTCAATCTTCTGTCTCTTTGTTAAAGTGGTACCCTTCATTACGAGAGTGTACTGCTTTATGTGTGGGTGGGATCGGAAGTGCCATCAAATTTGGGAATATCAGGCATCTTGAAGTTCTGAGGGATCAGATCATCACTGTCCAGCTCCCAATCCTCAGGGTTCATTCCTTTTCCTATCTTCAACATCCTCGTCATAGCTTCAAACCTTTCTTCCATTTTTCTCCACATCGCATCCTCCGACTTAGGCGACTTTCCCTTTACTACCGTCTGTTTGTCTTGTTCCTCCCATAAGTCAATCACAGATTTAGGGCCTTCTCTACACTCGACAGGCGCTGGCGCTCTTGGCTCAACCACAGGTGGATCAACTGCTGCTGGGGGATCCTCTCTAACAGCCCCTTGTTCATCTTGCCCCCCAGCTAGAGCAGCAGCCTGTTGCCTAGCAACTGGAGCTAGGGTAGTGGCAAGGTTGCCCATTATCACCATCATCCTGGCCTCAAACTCTTCCATTCTTTTCCCCACTTCTTCGACAATCATTGCCCTAGTTACATTAGAACAACTTGCTGGATTAGACATGCTTGTCTCTACTGATGATTCAGAAGATAATATCTCACTACCCTCTGAAAGAGAATCCGAACTCTGATCTGAAATCAGCTCTGATAATCCCAAGAGTGAAATCTTTCTTAATCGACCGTCGGGACCTCTAAACCACCTGGACGAATCTATGATGGCTGCAGAACATACCTCTGTTAGGATGATGTATGATTTGAAGTGCAATGCATGGTCGTGTTGATGCAATACAGACAAACACATGCAAGTAGATAGGTCCTTCCGACCTTATTTCTCCAACACATGAAGTAGTGCAGTCTCTCTCCTAGGTGGGCTTTATCCAAGGATTAACAGGGAACCCATTGGACACGTATGGTGCACGATGAAAAACTGACAGCATATCAACTCTTAACTAATATACATTCGTATGGGTGTTTGGCCATTATGTATTTAAACAATTCAACTAAATTAAAATGGGCCCACCGGGGCATGGAAGCCTTTGATGAAGACCATTTAATTTGATTGATTTTGTCCAATATATGACGGCCCAAATAACAATCGTGGTATTATGGTACATTTCACCTAGTGTGAGTATCTATTGCCATTACATGGGTTTTGGTCAAAGGTGGTGTTACTTTAGGTCTACCCAAGCATGGTCCCTGCCAACGGGTCTAGCTCATCACGAGCATAGCGACCAATTGGGTCTCCATTTGATATACCATTTGATGGTACGAGGCTTGGGCTGGTGATTATCCCGAGCACTTCCCTACAATGAGTGAAAGTAGGGTCGTATTTTAGGAATGCACCGGGGTAGATAGGGGACCAACTAACATAATTCTAAGAGTCTAATGGATGCAATGCAAGTACGATTTGAAATGGAATTTTTGATTCTTAACAACTAAATTATAATTTTAACTTAAGTCACTTTTGAAGCGGAGTTTCGATCAGGTCCCCAGTGGAGTCACCACTGTGACGCGCGCCGAACCTAGCAAAGGCCCTCTCTTGAACCCGCTTTTAGGGCTCGAGGGATTAGTTCGCGTCTTTTTTATCTTGGGCATCAACAGTCATTTTGGATGCCTCCTTTCCAATAGAACATTGAAATGGATCATCTAAACTCACGACGCCTTTAGGCACCTTTGAGCTATTTTAGAGTCGCCACCCAATTTACGAGAAATTAGGAAAGGTCTCTAACCTCTATTGGTTTAAACTAGAGATAGTGTTCGGAACTTCACTCTTATTGATGACTTAAGTTAAATTTATAATTGAGCTTTTAAGAAATTAAAATTTCATCTCTCATCTCACACGATTATGCATTGAATTTAAAGCGTATTAGAAAGCGATTAAATAAAGCAATAAATAAATAAATTACATGTAAAAAATTGGGACAGAACAATCCCCCAAAAATAAGAAAGCGTAATAAAACTTGCTCCAAAATTAATTACAAGGGCCCGAAAATGAATAAATAACACATACAAAATAATTAAAAATGCATCATACATAAATCAGGAGGTTTATTGAATTTTAGGAACATTGGTTCCTTTTAACTTAAAAATTAGAGAACTATTTTTGGGTATTGATTGAAAAAATTGGGATGAGTGATCTCATTTTATAAAAATTAGTTATCCATTTGAAAGTGAGATTTTATTGGTTAAAATAGGACATTGGTCCATTTTATTAAGAAAAATTTCAAGTTATTAATTATTGTAAAAAACGTGATTTTTCGTAATACGAACGAATATGAAATACATTTTTACATATAGCACATAACAATAATAATAATAAAAGAAAATACAACAATTAAAAATGCAAACCCTAAATTGAAGGTCTTTGGTCTCCCGGTCCTCCAACCCGTGCACAAATATGACTCACATACATAAATAAATTTGAACCAACAAAACAAAAATAAAATAAAATAAAATGTTAGTAAAATAAATTAAGTAATCAATGTAATATGAACAAATAAATTAGTTGAATAAAATGATTAATTAAAACGATTAATAGATCAATCAAACAATAATCAATTAAACTAATTAAATATAAACGATTAAGTAAATAGAAATAATTAAACATAAAACAGTTGCAGAAGCCAAGGCAGCATGCAGAAAATGAAGGAAAACAAAAGAATGGGACAGATTACATTTCATCTCATGCATTTACGTTCAGATGTTCGGGTAATACAAGAAAGACAAAGAGCTGAAGAGAGAAGGGGTGAAGCCAGGAGTGCACGACTCGTGCATGCATTGCACGAGTTGTGCAATGAGTGCACAACTCGTGCACTCATTGTAACACCCCCATCGCCATCCCCGTTGGAAGGACGCCGACGGACGCGCTACACGACGCTCATATATACAGATATACACATGCACAATGCGGAAGCATACTTTCATACATAACATGCATACAGAAATATGGATTAATTAAAAACTTACCTTGACTTACCTTGCGGTACAGACTCAACATGCAATAACTCACGCACACGCAGGCACTAAGCAAAAGCATACACAAAGGCATTCATATGACCATTCAACGGAAGCATAATCGAAATAATAAAACAAAGGAATAACTAAACATAAGGACATACTAACTATTACATTCCCAAAAGAAAACTCAAGAACGAAACATAATAATTACATATGCAATACTACAGAATTACAAAAGCTGAAATACAGAAGCTGAACAAAATACAGAACTTCTAACTCCTACGTGGCCGACCTTGCAGAAGCGCGACTCGAACAGAACCAAACCTGCCACCTGCACGGAAAGGAAATCCGTGCTAAGCGATAAACGCTTAGTGGGGAGAACACACAAGAATATGGACGGCCATTCACAATGGTCGCCAAGGCATAACACATTCAAATGGCAAATGCGGATACTCATAGCATATCAGTAATCAGGCTGCATAATAAAGGCATTCAATTCAATACTCACAATCGAACCATAACTTCATGATCAGGATAGACTAAAACAAACATAATACAATACACATTACAAGCATCACCATGCTGAACCACATACTATATCTCATGCATAAACCTACATGGGTATCAAATGATAGCATCTTACCATGCGGAGTTACAAGAGCTATACACATGCATTAAATATCACTAAGTACCCACGCCTGAACTGACAACCCAATCATCATGTTAAGCATACACACTAGTCAAATATCCAAAGGATAACATTTAGAGCATCACAATACCGCTGCGCAACTCTAATATATATTAGGCATCATGCAGAAACATTCTGATAACGGAGACTGAAGGCATAACCACTTAGTAATACATTCATATCATCATCATGCAGAGAGTACAGTAATCATCACATACTTACCATCACAGCTGCTTCGGTTCACAAGCTAACATATTAACAAAACATTTTTAAGTCACATACATAAATTCTCTAGTCGCATCATAATCAAAGCATTCAGAAACTTATAACAAATCACATGACGAGTACGAATAATCATGTTAGATATAAAGTCATGCTTATTTAAAACAGACATACATTCTGAAGCCCATAGTCACATTCATATACGTATAAACTGATTCCTGAGATCTTTATCATAATCAAACGGATATCACATTCATATAGTTATTTCAAAGTAATACAACTCAGTAAAGCACCTGCTGACTCACAATAGTGGATAACGAGTGTACTGAACTGATTAGTACCTTACGGGTACAAGTCGACTGAAGGTACCTTACGGGTACGAATCGAAAACCATTTTATTTATCACAAAAGCATTTTACTGATGGGGGATCTTAACCCGATCCAAATACATTAAAAAGGATCACGAGGATCCGTACTGAGGGGGGTTCGCGAGGAACCATACGGGGGACCTGATCAGGGTCCAATACGTTCTGAGGGCGCTGCAGCTACTGAAAGACTCTATTAGGCATGCCTAACTATCCACTAGACTGACTCTCGCAGGTCATGCATAAAATAATACACATTCCGAATCGCACAACGTATAAATATATATATATAAATATATACATCATGCATAAATCAGAGTACGATAGACATATAACTATGCTCATAAGGTCGGTCGTACATCATGCAATTTGCATTGCAAAACATATTACAGTCCATATATTTTAACATTAAACAATATTCCAAAGCATGCCAAGAATCAGGTATAAAAGCACTACCATGCTAATGATTATCAACACAAAGTCTTAATCATGCATTAGGCGAAGATACTAAGCATAAATCAAGCATTTTCCAAATTACATTTAACCTAACACATTGGGTTCCCAGGCTAAAGCATAACAACGTATTCCGACATCAGCCATAATATTCAATAAGTCTGGCATAGCAGGATGCCAATCATACTTCATACAAGTCAAGTACTGGAGCATGCAATAACTCAATTGATAACATCAGCACTATTCATCTTTCTAAAGCATAACAGGAACCCATGTTGAATCATATTATGCTAAAGACCAAGGACGCATCATCATAATCGAGGAAAGTTACAGCATAAACTTAAGCATAGCAAATTATCCTTAAAGAAGAAACAGACTAAAATATGCATAGCATAATTCACATTAAGACAGAGCATGTTTGGGACTTAAACAATCGGAAAGTCATTATTCATAATTCCTTCGCATTCAGAATATGACGTGAAATACATATCACAATAATAAGCATATTAAAGTCCAAACCATACTGTTAAAATCCCACAATTATACGACAGGATTACTATAATCCAAAACTGATTCCAAATACTACATATAACTTATCTTAGATAACATATTATTAATACCAAATAAATTGGAATAATCAGTCATGTCATCAAAATAATATAAAACACAGTAGAGGAAAAATACCCTGAAAAGCTTTTGAAAACCATTTTATAAAAACTGGACACTTGGGAAGGAAAAACAGAAGCAAAACAGAACGTGAGGGTTGCTCACGTCGCGTGAGTATAGCTCACGCTTCGTGAGCAATCTGCTCACGTAACGTGAGCATTGCTCACGTAGTGAGCATTGCTCACGTCGTGAGCATTGCTCACGTAACGTGAGCAATCTGCTCACGTAACGTGAGCAATCTGCTCACGTCGTGAGCGTTGCTCACGTAACGTGAGCAATCTGCTCACGTCGTGAGCATTGCTCACGTAACGTGAGCTACTTCTCTTGCCCTCCTCTTCTTTCCCGAAATCGCAACCTGCAGATTTCCATCCTTTTCCAGAAAATCCAAGAACTCGATAAAAACTATTTTCAATCTAATTCAAACACCTCCAGAACTCATCTTACCTTTCAATTGATGTCCCAAACAGCATAAATAAGATAATTGCAACTTAATTCAACAATCAAAACCATGCATAAACCTAGTTAATCCCATTAAGAACATAAACCCTAAAAACAATTACAGTAAGTTCCAAATACAATTACAGTAAGTTCCAAATGTATCAATCTGTTCTTTGATTCAAAGTCATGCATACAAACACAGTACCCAAAACACGACTTGCATAAACTCATCTCAATCATTCAATTACTGGAAATCAAACACCAAAAACCATTCATAATCCAAGAAGAAAATGGGGCAGAGACAAAAACTCAAAACCGAAATAAAGAACACAGAGCTCCCAAACCTCAAAATCACGATCCAAAAACAAGGCTTCCAGCTTCACTCCTCAATCCTTGCCTACACTTTGCTTCTTCTTACAGTCCCAAGCTTGCACAAACAAAACCCACAATTATTCTTCAAACCCTAACTCAATCAAAACCAAAACCAGGAGAAGAAGATGAAGAAGAAGAACATAACGTAAATCCAACTTACCCCTTCAAAGCAAAGCACAACCCAAGCCAACCACAACTCCAAGCCAAGGAAAATGAAAGGAAAAGCAGAGGAAGGGAGAAGAGAAGAAGAAGAAGAACGTGAGAGGAGGGGACGGGAATGCAATCTGTGTTCCCTCTCTCTTCCACTTTCTTTTCTTCTTTTCCCCTTTCAATGCCCACCTAACAAACCACATGGCTGATCCTAATTGGACCCCAAACTCCACTCAAACATTTCAAACCATGGCACAATACTTGAGTCATACCCAAACATTTCCTAAATAAATATCTTGGCTTAATGCTCTCTAGTCCTTAAACAAATTACACTTCACTCACTTACACAATTCTTTCTTTACCAACTTAATTATCTTATCAATTAGGTCCTTAACACTCTAAATTCTCAAACACAAATTACCGAAGTACCCTTCCGATCCCGACTTAGCATGCATAATCCGACCAGGGCTATTTTGGGGTGTGACAACTCTTCCCTCCTAAAAGAATTTCGTCCTCGAAATTCACAGCGAAACACTTATATCCACACAACCCAAACAAACAAAACTTACTTAGACAAAAGCTTGCAAAGTAACTTACCAGAAGAACCTGCGGTCTCCTTCGAATCCTTGCTAGATGTTACAAACTCTGAAGACACTCGAAAAGATCTGAGCAAATCCTCCACATCCTTTCTAGCTTGCCCAGCTAGACTCTCACTCATCTTCTTAGGACAATCGACAATCCGGTGTTCCATACTGCCACACCTGAAACAAGCACCTGAAAGCTTCCGACATGGACCACGATGTCGCTTCTGACAGTGCTGACATAAAAGCGATACCCACTTCCTACACTTATTCCCATGTTGCTTCTGACATTGTTGACACGCTGAAGGTTCTCGAACCCTCTTCCCTGCTGACACTTCACTAACCGATCCTTTTCTCTTCTGAGGAACATGCTGAACAAAATCTTGAGAAACACGAGGAGCAGTCAATCTATCCAAAATCCGAATCAACCCTTGCACTAAAGCCCTATCCTCAGAAACCCGACTAGAATCTTCAACTGGAAGATGCTCGGAAACATCCTGATCAGCACTAACTCGGTTCACACTTTCTGTTGTCTCGCCCACATTCTCACTAGGATCAGACTCCATCTAAACATGACACAAAACAAGACGCATCTGCATTAGGCCACGACACAAAACCGACTCTCATACAAAGACTCATCACATAACAAACAACACACCCAGAACCATCAAACCTGGGCTCTGATACCACTAACTGTAACACCCCCATCGCCATCCCCGTTGGAAGGACGCCGACGGACGCGCTACACGACGCTCACATATACAGATATACACATGCACAATGCGGAAGCATACTTTCATACATAACATGCATACAGAAATATGGATTAATTAAAAACTTACCTTGACTTACCTTGCGGTACAGACTCAACATGCAATAACTCACGCACACGCAGGCACTAAGCAAAAGCATACACAAAGGCATTCATATGACCATTCAACGGAAGCATAATCGAAATAATAAAACAAAGGAATAACTAAACATAAGGACATACTAACTATTACATTCCCAAAAGAAAACTCAAGAACGAAACATAATAATTACATATGCAATACTACAGAATTACAAAAGCTGAAATACAGAAGCTGAACAAAATACAGAACTTCTAACTCCTACGTGGCCGACCTTGCAGAAGCGCGACTCGAACAGAACCAAACCTGCCACCTGCACGGAAAGGAAATCCGTGCTAAGCGATAATCGCTTAGTGGGGAGAACACACAAGAATATGGACGGCCATTCACAATGGTCGCCAAGGCATAACACATTCAAATGGCAAATGCGGATACTCATAGCATATCAGTAATCAGGCTGCATAATAAAGGCATTCAATTCAATACTCACAATCGAACCATAACTTCATGATCAGGATAGACTAAAACAAACATAATACAATACACATTACAAGCATCACCATGCTGAACCACATACTATATCTCATGCATAAACCTACATGGGTATCAAATGATAGCATCTTACCATGCGGAGTTACAAGAGCTATACACATGCATTAAATATCACTAAGTACCCACGCCTGAACTGACAACCCAATCATCATGTTAAGCATACACACTAGTCAAATATCCAAAGGATAACATTTAGAGCATCACAATACCGCTGCGCAACTCTAATATATATTAGGCATCATGCAGAAACATTCTGATAACGGAGACTGAAGGCATAACCACTTAGTAATACATTCATATCATCATCATGCAGAGAGTACAGTAATCATCACATACTTACCATCACAGCTGCTTCGGTTCACAAGCTAACATATTAACAAAACATGTTTAAGTCACATACATAAATTCTCTAGTCGCATCATAATCAAAGCATTCAGAAACTTATAACAAATCACATGACGAGTACGAATAATCATGTTAGATATAAAGTCATGCTTATTTAAAACAGACATACATTCTGAAGCCCATAGTCACATTCATATACGTATAAACTGATTCCTGAGATCTTTATCATAATCAAACGGATATCACATTCATATAGTTATTTCAAAGTAATACAACTCAGTAAAGCACCTGCTGACTCACAATAGTGGATAACGAGTGTACTGAACTGATTAGTACCTTACGGGTACAAGTCGACTGAAGGTACCTTACGGGTACGAATCGAAAACCATTTTATTTATCACAAAAGCATTTTACTGATGGGGGATCTTAACCCGATCCAAATACATTAAAAAGGATCACGAGGATCCGTACTGAGGGGGGTTCGCGAGGAACCATACGGGGGACCTGATCAGGGTCCAATACGTTCTGAGGGCGCTGCAGCTACTGAAAGACTCTATTAGGCATGCCTAACTATCCACTAGACTGACTCTCGCAGGTCATGCATAAAATAATACACATTCCGAATCGCACAACGTATAAATATATATATAAATATATACATCATGCATAAATCAGAGTACGATAGACATATAACTATGCTCATAAGGTCGGTCGTACATCATGCAATTTGCATTGCAAAACATATTACAGTCCATATATTTTAACATTAAACAATATTCCAAAGCATGCCAAGAATCAGGTATAAAAGCACTACCATGCTAATGATTATCAACACAAAGTCTTAATCATGCATTAGGCGAAGATACTAAGCATAAATCAAGCATTTTCCAAATTACATTTAACCTAACACATTGGGTTCCCAGGCTAAAGCATAACAACGTATTCCGACATCAGCCATAATATTCAATAAGTCTGGCATAGCAGGATGCCAATCATACTTCATACAAGTCAAGTACTGGAGCATGCAATAACTCAATTGATAACATCAGCACTATTCATCTTTCTAAAGCATAACAGGAACCCATGTTGAATCATATTATGCTAAAGACCAAGGACGCATCATCATAATCGAGGAAAGTTACAGCATAAACTTAAGCATAGCAAATTATCCTTAAAGAAGAAACAGACTAAAATATGCATAGCATAATTCACATTAAGACAGAGCATGTTTGGGACTTAAACAATCGGAAAGTCATTATTCATAATTCCTTCGCATTCAGAATATGACGTGAAATACATATCACAATAATAAGCATATTAAAGTCCAAACCATACTGTTAAAATCCCACAATTATACGACAGGATTACTATAATCCAAAACTGATTCCAAATACTACATATAACTTATCTTAGATAACATATTATTAATACCAAATAAATTGGAATAATCAGTCATGTCATCAAAATAATATAAAACACAGTAGAGGAAAAATACCCTGAAAAGCTTTTGAAAACCATTTTATAAAAACTGGACACTTGGGAAGGAAAAACAGAAGCAAAACAGAACGTGAGGGTTGCTCACGTCGCGTGAGTATAGCTCACGCTTCGTGAGCAATCTGCTCACGTCGTGAGCATTGCTCACGTAACGTGAGCATTGCTCACGTAGTGAGCATTGCTCACGTCGTGAGCATTGCTCACGTAACGTGAGCAATCTGCTCACGTAACGTGAGCAATCTGCTCACGTCGTGAGCGTTGCTCACGTAACGTGAGCAATCTGCTCACGTCGTGAGCATTGCTCACGTAACGTGAGCTACTTCTCTTGCCCTCCTCTTCTTTCCCGAAATCGCAACCTGCAGATTTCCATCCTTTTCCAGAAAATCCAAGAACTCGATAAAAACTATTTTCAATCTAATTCAAACACCTCCAGAACTCATCTTACCTTTCAATTGATGTCCCAAACAGCATAAATAAGATAATTGCAACTTAATTCAACAATCAAAACCATGCATAAACCTAGTTAATCCCATTAAGAACATAAACCCTAAAAACAATTACAGTAAGTTCCAAATACAATTACAGTAAGTTCCAAATGTATCAATCTGTTCTTTGATTCAAAGTCATGCATACAAACACAGTACCCAAAACACGACTTGCATAAACTCATCTCAATCATTCAATTACTGGAAATCAAACACCAAAAACCATTCATAATCCAAGAAGAAAATGGGGCAGAGACAAAAACTCAAAACCGAAATAAAGAACACAGAGCTCCCAAACCTCAAAATCACGATCCAAAAACAAGGCTTCCAGCTTCACTCCTCAATCCTTGCCTATACTTTGCTTCTTCTTACAGTCCCAAGCTTGCACAAACAAAACCCACAATTATTCTTCAAACCCTAACTCAATCAAAACCAAAACCAGGAGAAGAAGATGAAGAAGAAGAACATAACGTAAATCCAACTTACCCCTTCAAAGCAAAGCACAACCCAAACCAACCACAACTCCAAGCCAAGGAAAATGAAAGGAAAAGCAGAGGAAGGGAGAAGAGAAGAAGAAGAAGAACGTGAGAGGAGGGGACGGGAATGCAATCTGTGTTCCCTCTCTCTTCCACTTTCTTTTCTTCTTTTCCCCTTTCAATGCCCACCTAACAAACCACATGGCAGATCCTAATTGGACCCCAAACTCCACTCAAACATTTCAAACCATGGCACAATACTTGAGTCATACCCAAAGATTTCCTAAATAAATATCTTGGCTTAATGCTCTCTAGTCCTTAAACAAATTACACTTCACTCACTTACACAATTCTTTCTTTACCAACTTAATTATCTTATCAATTAGGTCCTTAACACTCTAAATTCTCAAACACAAATTACCGAAGTACCCTTCCGATCCCGACTTAGCATGCATAATCCGACCAGGGCTATTTTGGGGTGTGACACTCATTGCACGAGTCGTGCAATGAATGCACGACTCGTACAGAAGTGCACAAGCTGTGCAATGACTTCACGGACAACAAAGGGGGAAACGGGAGCACGACACGTGAATCTGGGACACGACTCGGATAGAAAAACACGACTCAAACAAAACAAGGAGATGATCAGACAAACATAAAAACAGGGATGAACAGAGCAACGTTAACAGACTGAATAAACATGACATTATTCCATCAAAACATGCGTAAAAGAACAACAAACATGTCGATTAACCATAATAAATATTTTAGGCTCATGTCTGATAATAAACAGCAACAAACATGTGATATATAGATCAATAAAATCAAATAATAAATATATACAATATGTACAAATGAAGAACACTTGGTAAAACAAAATAAGAAATAAAAAGAAAGAAGGATAATAAGAGAAGGTTTATCCCAGTATTTACCCTCAAATATGATCTTTGATCAGCAGATGAAGAAGCTCTGGTTTTCTTCCTTGTTTTTCTTGAGAAGAAAATCAAAACAGAGACTGATAAAAACTTTAAGATAAAGGTTATGTTAAGGAAAAGATGAAAGATGTTTGAATCTCAAATCTCGGGAATTGATTTCCTGGATTCAAGAAATAATCCCAGAATGCTTTGAGAACCCAGAATTGTTTTTCTTGCTCTCCAAGCTTTTCTCTCTACCTTTTTCTTTTCCTTAATTTCGGCCTCCTTTTTCAAAAAATCCTCTTTCTCAGTTTCTTAACTTTTCCTTTTATACTCCCTTTGAAGGATTAGGTTGTTCCTCACCAAATCCAGCCATAATCCTCCGTTTTTTAACCAAATCTCTCGAAATAACTGTAGAGGAGGTGCTAGGGACAGTGAGGCGCGTGAAGCAAGTCAGACCTGTCTCACGCTTCCCCTCACCAACGTGAGAGCTGCATCTCACGTTAGTGAGATGGGCCTCACTACCCAGGCCCCCAAGAACTCTCTCTTCCCTTTTATTTTTAAATTAAAAACGAAAAACATATTTTCGGAGGAAATCATCACTTTTATCTGTTTTTTTCCTGTAAACAGATATCATTTTCATCACTGGGTAACTTCAATCTGGGCTGTCTCAGGACCCGGTGTCTACAGCCACCAAAACCTGTTAAGCATGCGATGGATAGAGTCACATATGTTAAGGGGAATGAGGAAAAGACTCATAATATAGGAGGGGATCGCTTGAAGGACAGACTTGATAAGAATTTCTTTGCCACCCCGGAAAAGGAATTTATTTCTCCAACATTTAATCCTCTTCCAAATTCTATCTCTAATGAAAGAAAAAACCTTCATTTTTTAATTGTTTAAAATTAAGTTAATACTAATATCTGTGTATTTGACCTTTATTCCTTCAGGAAATTTCCCGACGGAAATAGAATTTCCATCGAAATTTTTAACGACGAAAATTCACTTTTCGTCGGGAATTTTAATGACGAAAAGTCTATTTCCGTCGGTATTTTTAATAAAAATTTTAAATTAAATTTTTTAATTATTTATTTCATGCTTTAGATTTAACCTGTAATATTAATTGCAAAATAATGAAAAAATGAAGGTAATATCTAAATTTTAATATCAAATAATAATTGAATATAATAATTGTACTAATCATGTAGTTAATAATTATTTAGCAAAATCATAATAGTTACATATATCTGTTACAAAATCCTAACTAAGATAATGGTGGCGGCGGCGGCGGCTGACGAGTACGATCAGACTGCTGCGATAATGAGGCGACCATACCTTTCAAATTAGCCATCTCATTGCATAGCTCAGATATGAAGTCGAGAGATTGTCACCACCGAGCTTCTGAGTCTTGCCACCGAGCTTCTGAGTCTTGCCACCAAGCTTGTGATTGTTGCAATTTAGATCTCAGCTCAGTAATAGTATTTCAAAGTTCATGTACTTCCCTGGAGGCAGACCGTCTATTAGATGCGGCTGTACTTGAGCTTGAGGAATGCGAGTAACATGACCTGGCCAAAGAACCCAAGCCAAATACCCGTCCTCGCTGGTCTCTACCACCAACCACTTCATAATAAATCCAATTCGCATCAACATTATCGAAATTCTGTGAACATTGCTGAATTGTCTCTTGAACTTGTTCCTGTCGTAAAACAAATGTTTTATAATAAGTAACAATTAATAGTAACTAATATTAAATATTTGTAAATTATAATAATTTTGACATACATGTAAAAGCCTTGACCGAGAATTGACGAACGTTTGACCATCATGATCTTTGGTGTGGGTGTGTAAAAAGACCTCAGCATAGGTAGGCGGTCTACCCATCGATACTTCCTGCAAACATAAAAAGAATTATAGGTGAACTATAATTTATTGAGTATTCGTACAAGTTTTTACTAAAATTTCGGCAGAGTTTCCCCTATATTTTGACCATACCTCCTGTACACAAAAACAGAAAAATACTTCAAATTTATTGTTATGCTTGCATCCAACATCCAACAACAATGCAAACTTCTTACACAATTAACATTCCAATCCTCCTTTATGTTAATGAGATGAATCTTAAACAGTAATAACAGTAATATTTTGTAATACTTACAAGTATTCCTACAAACAAATAAAGAATTATAATTGAACTATAATTTAATGAGTATTCGTATAATTTTTTACTAAAATTTCGGCAGAGTTTCCCCCATACTTTAACCATACCTCCTGTACACAAAGACAGAAAAATACTTCAAATTTATTGTTATACTTGCATCAAATATCCAACAAAAATGCAAACTCCTAACACAATTAACATTCCCATCCTCCTCTATGTTAATGAGATAAATCTTAAACAGTAATAACATTAATTACAGTAATAACAGCAAAATTTTGTAATACTTACAAGTATTTTTACAAATAAATAAAGAATTATATTTGAACTATAATTTATTGTGTAACACCCCCATACCCCCGGTAAGGAATATCGGGGCGCTATGCGGACACCTACGTATACATGTACATGCATTAGCAGAAGCGATAGCATAAACACATCCCTTTAAAAGTAATTAAATACTACACTAGGGCCCACTTGTATTTCATATTAACTACATATACATTTACATGTTCATATTACATCTGTTTTTATTTTGCTTTACATATACATTTACATGTAACAACTATACTCTTTTATTATATAATGATGTTACTCAAAATGTAAAAACTCTATTTTCTATCTTATACAAAAAGTTGTAGCAACAACTCCTAGTGGCCTGGACCCGCAGATGCCCGCTCACTGCTCCGAACCTGTAAACCTACACGAAAATAAACATCCGTGCTAAGCGATAACGCTTAGTGGGGATGAAAATAATGCAGAGGACTTCTTTCCGAAGTCACACATAAAGCACACATTTCATATGACAAAATTAAATGTCACATACATATAGCTCTTATACGTGTATAGGTAGCATGCTCGAATATCAAGTACTCTGAGTTCACATATAAGTAATATTTACTCTTTCACTAATTCATGCACACTACATCTTGTACATCTCATTTATTCAAATATATGCTATCATGTGTTCACATACATATAAACATACTCATGTAATCATACACTTGTATACAAAACTGTCATGTATTTAAACATTACTCTCATGTACTATAGCTTTATTCAAAGCAACACTTTAATCATCTCAAGTTCACTACACAACATTAATAAGACAAGCCTGAATTTCCTTTCATGGTGGATACAGGTAACTCTGGATACTGTTTACAGTATCGTACATATGGAGAATTAACTCAAACTCTATGGAATACACGAGATATTCCGAACTCTGGGCACAATTAAGGCCAACTCTAGCAGCTGCACTCTAGCCCTTTATAAGCATGCTTATCTATCCACTATAACGGTAATCAGGCTCTAACAACTCATATATTATACACAGATACCAACTCATCAACAAAAATTCAAATGCATTTAATTCATATAATGATTATTAATCATGTGCGTTTAATTAATATTAGCTATGTAAGAGGCTTAAAAGATCAGTTTTAAACCAAATATGGACCAAAGGGTGCTATACAAAACTTGCTTAGACATATATCAACTCAAAACAAGAGCAACAGACCAAGAAAACTCAAAATAGAAGCAATAGGGAAAGAGAGAGGTTGAGCACGACTCATGCTCAATAATCCTACTAGGACAAATCATCCTACTCGGACAACTTATCCTAGTAGTGCTCACTCATCCTACTAGGACAAATCATCCTACTCGGACAACTTATCCTAGTAGTGCTCACTCATCCTACTAGGACAAATCATCCTACTCGGACAACTTATCCTAGTAGTGCTCACTCATCCTACTAGGATAAATCATCCTACTAGGACAACTCATCCGACTAGGACAACTCATCCGACTAGTGTTCATCCATCCGACTAGGACAACTCATCCGACTAGGATTCATCCATCCGACTAGGACAACTCATCCGACTAGGATTCATTTGTCCTAGTCGTGCTCATCTAGGGATAACTTGGGAAATCCCTCTCTGTCGCGATCGCAACCATGTCGCGCTCGCGACAGAAGCGTTTCCCCACCCACATGCTATACTAAGTGAACACTACCAGGGCAGTTTCTCGCATCTACCTTGTATCGTCTAAATGAGTCCCTAAAACTCATTTTTAGGAAAAACACTCTTCTTAACAATTTTACCCTAGGATGTTATATTTCCAATGGGACAAGTTTCAGGTCGTTTGGAAATCTGGAACTCTAGATATGACCCAAAAACCACATACTGCTCCTGAGAACCCGCTCAATCAGAAGGGTCTCGGTTTTTAAATACTATACACAAGGGTCTCGGTTTTTAAATACTATACTCAATTGAAGTTATATAGCTCTACTTATAATAAATACTATACACAAGGGTCTAATGACAAATGAGCAGAATTTCGCAAAATCAAGCGCTATCGTCAACACACACACACTCAAATGATCAAGTTACATACTTATAAACATATATACACATGTCATGAGAACTGTAAGCAATCAAAATGAACATCTTGAGCTAATTAAAGCTCAACAAGCATCTCTTTATTTCCACATGTCTTTGTTCAAGCATTTTTCATGTAAACACATGCAAAATTAACACAATCACACTCGATCCCTACCTTAGGTGGCTTAACCGCTTCTCTCTAATTGATTCCGAGCTTCTCCTTTCCCTTTTCCATAAATCTCATGCAAAACCAGACCAAAACACTTAGGTTAACCCTCTTTTCACTTTAAATCAAAAACAAAGAGAAAAAGGAGGTCAGATCGAAAAACAAATCCAACTTACCTTCTTGAAGAGACCTAATCAAGCCCCTTTTATGCTCTCTCTTTAAGCCACTTCAAGTGGTTCTCTCAAAGAACTATGCAAATGAAAAAGAAAGGAACAAGGGAGAGGCAAAGCAAGGTGAACGGCTGACCAAAGAAAGAAAACTAAAGAAAAAGAACAAGAGGGCCAAAACTCACGTAAAAGAAGAAGAAAGAAGCAAATGGCCAATCCTCATCCTCTATTTACTATTCCAAATTAATGCCCACTTACCTTAATTAATTAATGTATATCTCACTTTGACTCTTAATTCCATTTTTTCTTTAATTTATTTAGTCTTGCCACATGACACATCCCTACAAAGCCACTTGTCACTCTAATATAAACCACACTTAAGTCTCTTGCCAAGTGTCACCCTCTCAAGTCGCCATGTGTCACTATCCTACGATGCCACGTGTCCAATACACACCTCAAGGTCTCTTAAATCCCACTTGTGCACACATCTCGCGAGGGGGTTCTGTCGCGCTTGCGATAGAACGCACACGCCTGCACCAACCAACTGAAGTTCGAAAACCGCTGGAGGGCTCTGTCGTGCCCGCGACACTTGTCGCGCTCGCGACAGAACTCTCGCACATAAACTAACCTTTTCAGAACAAAACTCTGTAATTCTTCTAGGGCCACTTTGACATATTGAGTATTCGTACAAGTTTTTACTAAAATTTCGGCAGAGTTTTCCCTATATTTTAACCATACCTCCTGTACACAAAGACAGAAAAACACTTCAAATTTATTGTTATGCTTGCATCCAACATCCAACAACAATGCAAACTCCTCACACAATTAACATTCCCATTCTCCTCTATGTTAATGAGATAAATCTTAAACAGTAATAACATTAATTACAGTAATATTTTGTAATACTTACAAGTCTATCTGCATGTTCCCGATGGGATATTAATCCTCTAGTATGCAAGCATGAACTAACTCCCTCAGGTCCTCCCGGTCTATTATTAGAATTTTTCTCTGAAATGGAAAGGGGCTCGGGCGTCGTCCAATACTATTCCCAATGTGCCCATATATCTTCGGTTATGTAACGAGGTCGTACACCACCAGTGTGTAGCAAGCACACTAAGTCTTTGTAACGTGCTCGAGCACGACTCTCCCATGCAGAATACATGATGTCATCAAACTCCGAGTCCCAGTAAAATTGTTTCTTCTGAGAATGAACGAAAAACAAAATGTAAGTAAGTGTAAACTATAATTTGAGCTGTAATAAATGTTATCATAATTGATTACCTTGAATTCTTCAAAATGAAATTCTTTGTTTCTTGTGACACCTTCTTCCAGACATAGCCATGGTAATCTATTCTGTTCTTGAACGTGGTTGTCATGTTGCGTGAGCACTTTCCTGAAGGATTCAAACTAATATACAACAATCCTAATAAAGTTAATAAAAGTAACAACTATCATTAAAATCAATACAAAGTGAAATATTAATCACTTACTCCCCAGCTGTAATAGTGATATAGATTCTTCCATCAACTCCAACTGAGCCAGGCATAGGCTATTCCGTTGCATCTGTTCCTGATACCTGAGTTGGCATAAATTCGGTGTGTGCCATAGGAGTCGATTCAGTAGGAGTGGTAGATGGTGCAACAGTAGGGATGGTCGGTGATGCGTCAGCCTGAGTGCTAGCATTGAACCCAGGCGATGGGGATGCTCCATCACCAATACTGTCACCTCCATCATGCACCCTAAGACGTGGAGGAATCATATTACTCTTCTTTTACTTAAATATTTTTTGAACCTGACATTATGAAAAAATTGTATATTGTCAGATAATAGAAAATAATCACATTATAATAAACATATTAAATAAAAAAATAAGTCAGTGCAATATTAATTGTTCTCACATGATATAAAATTAGGTAAACAAATTATTCGCTATCATCACTAAGCTGTAAATCGTAATTCCAATCATCCTCATTTTTCGATGAAGAAGAATTAAATTCAGGCTCGTCATCGGATCTCTCACCAACCAAAGTTTCCTCATCATCCTCACAGGAAATTTCAACAAATTCATTGTCTGGATAGTTCAACGTTTCATTATCATCATAATTCAGAGATTCATTTATTTCATGAACTTTCGGTTGTTCCTCTTGAAATGCATCGTTATTTTCAGAGCGTTCACTTTGTCCGGCAGCTTTCCTTTCAAAAATGCCTCTTGGTTTTATTTTGCATGCTGCAAACCATTCCGATTTGTCTCGTTTTAAGCTTGGATAAGAGACATAATATACTTGGATCACTTGCATTGCCAATACAAAAGGTTCAAAGTTACTAAATCTTCTACGCTGGTTTACATCAACTAAATTGTATCTAGTATGTATTTTTGTTCTAACATTATAAGTTGGATCAAACCATTCGCACTTAAATAATACACAGCATTTTATTGGCAATGCGGGCTACTCTAATTCAAGTATATCAATAATTTGCCCATAATAATCCATCAACTCTCCTTGAATACAAACCCCACTATTTACCGTTTCCTTGTTATGACCATGACTCGGTGTATGAAATTTGTATCCATTCACGAAATACACCGGATATGATTTAACATATCGCAAAGGTCCTTTTGCAAGATCCATGATGTACTTGTTCTCAATTGAATTTGTTGATGCCTACATATTCAAATATTCTAACATCATTTAAATGAATATTTCATATATAATTGTATAAATAGATTGCATTATTGGAGGTCACAACTTACGTACGTCTTGAACCAATGATAAAAGTGTTTTTTGACTTCCTTGTTCACCTCATTTTGATTTTTTTCAGGCATTAGCTCCCATATCCATTCCTCAAATAATCTAAAATGCCCATATATAGCGTTTTATTACACCCTTCACATAGTAAATCAAATGAGCAATTTGGTGTATATATTAAACTTACCGCACAAAAGGCTGAACTTCTTCAAAATTCAATAAAATATAACTATGGACCGCTGTTAATTCTGCCTCTGTTAGTATTTTCCTTATTGAATGGCCATGTAAACGCCCAGGATACGTAAATATGGATAAGTTTCCGTCCTGATTACTTGTTTCCCCGCCATCATCATTACATGGTATTTTTCGCTGTCTTATGTGTACATGTGGCTCAAAATAATGCGAACAAAATGTACTTGCTTCTTCTACCAAATACGCATTACATATTGAACCTTGAACTCTAGATTTATTTTTAACGTTTTTCTTTAAGTGAAACAAATACCTACATGATATTTTTGATTGATATTATTTACCATAACAAATTATAATAAAACTGCAATTGCATATCATAGATAGTTACCGCTTAAATGGATACATCCAACGATATTGAACAGGACCAGGAAGTTTCGCCCATGCGCTAAATGCACGGGCATATGCTCCATACAGTCGAAGAAGCTTGGAGAAAAAATTGCTTCAAGTTTACACAGGATTACTGGAATTTCTATTTCCAATCTTGCCATATCTGCCGCATTTATCTCACATGATGTTAAAGTTCTGAAGAAAATACTTAGCCCTGTTGTAGCTTCCCACACTTTTGTTGCCAATAACTCTCGAAATGTTATTGGGAGTAGCCTCTGCATAAAAACATGGCAATCATGACTTTTCATATCGAATAATTTGTACTTTCTCATGTCGACGCACCTTGTCAAATTCGATACGTAACCATCCGGAAACTTTAATCCTTTTAACCACTCACACAAGACTTCCTTTTGTTTTTTGTCCAAAGTGTAGCATGCTTTGGGATATTTTCTGGTTACGTAATCTTTATCTAACTCAGGCCTTTTACATAACAACTTTAAATCTGCCTGTGATTTTGCATTGTTCTTGGTCTTCCCTTCTATATTCATAATGGTGTTGAACACATTATCAAAAATATTTTTTTAATGTGCATCACATCTAGATAATGCCGTAACAAATTAGTCTTCCAATACGGCAAATCCCAAAAAATGCTTCTTTTCCTCCAACCAAAGTTTTTGTTGATTCTTTCATTAACTTTATCAGCATCAAGTTCTGTTACTGTAAGTAAACCCAATTCATCAATGTCTTGTAAAATTTGCTCACTACTTCTGATAACAGGAGGACTAGATTGTACAACTCTATTCTTAATAAACCTGTTCTTGTTCCGTCGAAACGGGTGATCAGGTGGAAGGATTTCCTGTGGTTGTCACACCAAGAAGTTTTGCACCCATGTTGAAGATAAAACGCATCTGAATCATCGCCACAGTAAGGACAAGCTAGTTTTCCAGCCGTGCTCCAACCCGACAACATAGCATAGGCGGAAAAGTCACTTACCGTCCACATTAATGCTGCTTTCATTATAAAATTCTGTTTAAATGATGCATCATATGTTTCAACACCGATATCCCAAAACTGTTGCCATTCATAAATCAACGGCTACAAATATACATCAATTTTGTGCTTCGAATTTTTAGGTCCTGGAATAATAACTGTCAAGAACATATATGCCTCATTCATACACATCCATGGAGGCAAATTATAAGGAGTAATTATGATTGGCCAGGATGAATATTGTTGCCCTGATTGACCAAAAGGTTGAAATCTGTCTGTGCTCAAACATAGCCGAACATTCCGAGATTCAACAGCAAAATCAGGATGGGTGTTATTGAAATGTTCTCATGCAACTGCATCTGATGGATGGCTCATTATTCCACCTGTGCTTTCGTGCTCATCATGCCATCTCATGTGAGGTGCAGTAACTTCGGATGCATATAGTCTTTGAAGTCTAGGAGTTAACGAAAAAAAATACATATGTTTTCAAGGTACCAATTTCTGCTTATTGCTGCAATTCTTGGATTTGTACCTAGGTTGACTGCAAAATTAGCACTCTTGTAAATTCACGTCATCCCTCCAAAACAACATACATCCCAACCGGCAACAGTCAATTTTCTCAACAGGCAAACCTAAACCACTAAACAGTTTCTTCACATTATACAAATTATCAACCATTTTATGGACAAGAAGCAATGATTCATTGTACCAAGCAAGAATTTTATCAAAACTTCGATCCGAAATATGGCCTTCGGATTTTATATTCAATATTCGAGCGACCGAAGATAACTGAGTCATGTTATCATAGCTTGGCCATAATTCTTGATCTGCTGAATTTAGCAAATCATAAAATTTGCTCGCATTTTCATTGGGTTCTTCCAGCATGGGTGTATTTTCCCTAAAATCACGGCCAACTGCATCGTAAAATATTTGGATGTATGGATTATCAGTAACCCTTACATCATATGTAGTAAATTCCCCTCTCTTTCAAATTGACCCTCAGTTGCCGACATGTTACCCACATTTCCCATCGATGTGTTACATATTGATGGTTCCCCATGTCGTGTCCACTCAAAATAATTTTCGATAAATCCTTTTCTTAACATGTGAAAATACACTTCATCAACTGGAAAATAACTAAGGTGTTTGCACTTTTTACATGGACATCTTATTTTAGCCCCGTCCATATGTGCAGGTTGAGAACTTGCATATTCAATAAACGACTGAACCCCTTCCACAAATTCAGGATTAATGTAACCATCCTTTGTTTTTCTTCTATACATCCAAGATCTATCTATGTTACTCATAATTAATTTCAAAACTGTTAAATGAACGAGATGACATCTTAATTAGAATTATATATATCTAATTCCCAAAAAAAAAATATATTAGTTAATAAAACTAGAAATTCAAAATACAACTATTATTACAAAATTATTTAAGACAATTGCTAGTCATTTTAACAATAATTATACTGATTATTATGCTAAATAAAAAGAAAAATGGAAATTGTCATATTATAGTCATCTTCATTACAACAACAACAAAAACAACAATAATAAAAACAAAAATAAGTTTATAAGAATATTATTTAATAATAATCTACATAATAATAATAATATTAATCATATTATTCACGTTAATTTTTCATATTATTATTTAACAAAAAAAATAATAACAACAATACAAATTAACATAAATAAATAATAATAATAATAATAATAATAATAACAATACAAATTAACATAAATAAATAATAATTATAATAATAATTAAGGTACAAATTTTACTATTTTATTTTAATAATAATAACATGTTGAATACTAATAATATGAAGAATACTAATAATAACATTTAATAATAACATTTAAATTAATAAACTCATAAAAAAAGAAATATATATATAAAATAAAAACAAAACAAAACAAAATCCTCAAATAAAGTGTTAAGTTTATTATTTTCTAATAATACTAACAACAATAAATTTGTCATTTCATTATTTAACAATAATCCTACTAATACTAATAACACTAATAATCATCTATTTGAAAAAATATTTAATTAACATAAATAAATAACAATTATTCTAATAACAATAACATTCCACATTAAAAACAATAATATTAATAAACAACTTAATTTTTCAAATATTCGTATTTTATTATTCACCGACAATATTAATACTACTAATATATATTCTCAAACAAATTATTAAGTTTATTATTTTCTAATAATACTAATAATAATAAATTTTTCTTTTCATTATTTACTAATAATCTAACTAATAACACTAATAATAATATATTTGAAACAAATTATTCATAGTATTATTTAACAATAATAAAATATTTAATTAGCATAAATAAATTAAATAATTCTAACAACAACAATTAACACTAATAAGTAATTCATCTTTTTATTAAACAATATTTAACAATATTTAACATTTAACTAACATAAATAAATAATAATAATAATAATAATAATAATAATAATAATAATATTTATTAATTAATTAAAAAAAAGAAAAAAAAAACACAAAAACCCCTTACCTGACGCCGCCGGAGGAGGAGGAGGGGAGGGAGGAGGAGGAGGAGGAGGGGAAGCGGACCAACGGCGGAGCAGCGACAGCCAATGCCAGCAGAGAGGCGCCGCGAGGAGGAGGGAAAGTGAAGCGAGAAAGAGGGAGGGGAGGGGAGGGAGGAGGAGGAGGGGAGGCGGGCCGGATCAGTGCCGGAGGGAAGGGGGAGGGGCGAATCGAGCCGATGGAGCGTCGCCGGAGGTGGGCGGCGAGTGACCAAAGGAGCAGAAACGGGGAAACGGGACGGAGGGGAGAGGGAGGAGAGAGAGAGAGAGGAGAGAGGGGGAGGGGAGAGAAAAAGAAGATATTTATATTGCTTTTAGCGACGAATTTATATTCCGTCGCTAAAAATAGCAACGGAATATTTTATCCGTCGCTACATTTAATTCGCGACGGATAGAATATTCCGTCGCTAATTTTGAAAATTAAAATTTTTTCGCGACGGATAAAAAAATCCGTCGCTATTTTTAGCGACGGAAATTAAAAAACATAATTTTTTAGCGACGGTAATTTTTAATCCGTCGCAATATTTAGACGGAATAATAATATGTCGCTAAATTATTAATTACTTCTTATTTAGCGACGGAATATTAATTCCGTCGCTATATATAGTGACGGAATTAAATTTCCATCGCCACTTTTAGCGACGGCTTATTAATTTTCGTCGCTAAATTAAATTAAATTATTTTTTAATTTTTTAGCAACGGAAGAAATGTTACGTCGCTATTTTCAGCGACGATAATTACAAACCGTCGCTAATTTCGGTCGGCAATTGTGGAGGGAATGCTTGGCGACATTTTAAGCGACGGAATTTATTTTTCGCCGCAATTTAGCAACGGTGTTTATTTTTCGTCGCTAAAATAAAAAACCGTCACTAAATTGCGGCGGAATGTTTAGCGACGGAATCAACTCCGTCGCTAAAATTCCGTCGCTAATACAGGATTTTCTTGTAGCGTCTCCATATTAGCATTCTAAAACATATTCCCTTTGCACTCCATGGAAACGGAACAAACATAAGAACTTTCTGAAGAAATATTTCATTTATTATTTTAGTTGAAAATAATTAGAGAATAAATAATTGGTTGAATTTGTTAGTGAAATTTTGATTATCTTAAGCCCAGAAATATTTTCAAACGGATCAACTCTAATCAAGATCAATATGATAAACAGAATAAATGGAAAATTAATTCGTATAAATCAAAATAAAGTGAAAGAAGACTTTGATTTTTCGTTAAGGAACGATATGACTTGTTACCCCGCCGTGGTGGTCGAATGATCTATTGTCTCACAAGAATTTCTGCAAAAGAAACTTAATAATGTGGACCCTTAAGAAAAGAACAAACCTCTAGTCAATGGCCCGTTCACCACGTCTAGGCAAGAAAATTGAAAGTTCACCACCCTTTAAGTGGCTTCAAGTACTTGATAGATTATGTCTCTTAAATTAAACCATAATTTGAAGGATCTTGATCTCATGCAGTCACGCATAATGTTGGGCATTGATAATGGGTATTGTAATATCTAATCATTAATAAGCTTTGTTCTGTTCAAAAATAATAAATAAACTAATAAGCTTTGGATGTTTTGAAATCTTTATTTAATTTTCAAAATTATTTGCTTGTTTGGGAATGAAACTACTTTTTTTTAATGCAAATTAAATTTTCAGACCCGTGAATTACCTTCACGGGGTCTGCAGCGCAGAGTAATTTATAATGCGCAGGGAATCACGTCAGAAAATGCCACATTAATGTGTCGTTTTGTGACTTGGGTCAGAAAACGGCACCTAATGGTGCAGTTATCTTCACGTCAGAAAACGGCACGCTATGGTGCCGTTTTCTGACTGGCCTGGCCCACGCAGCATCATGTTCGCGTCAGAAAACGGCACTATAGGGTGCCGTTTTCTAACCGGCCTGGCCCACGCGTCGTTTCACTCCGCGTAAGTGAAACGACGCCGTTCGATTGCGTCAGAAAACGGCACCATCTGGTGCCGTTTTCTGACGCCCACCTCTCCAGGTACAAAAAGGCACCGGTGCCGTTTTCTGGCAAGTTTTCTCCTTTTGTGCGTGGGCCCCTCCATTTTGGAAAACGGCAAAACCGTTTGCCGTTTTTCGGCACACCAAATATGCAATTTCTTTTCCTGTAGCACCACTCTCCCTATTTATTCCCATTTTCACACCAAACTAAAAAAAAACTCACAATATTGATTTAATCTTTCCTTTGAATTAAATCTTTAACTAGAATAAAAAATATTTAACAACTCATGATATGAATAAAAACACCACATGTAGTTCCCCCTCTACTTCCAAATTAATAACCTCCAAATCTCCAACGGCTGCTTAATTATTTTAATCCATTTATTTTTTTTTTTTTTCTAAAAATCCATTTCTTCTTTCACATGACAAGAATTTTGTATTATGATTATCTTAAGCCCAAAGATGAATCAACACTATTCAAGATCAATAGGGATAAACAAGGACAAATAGGTAATTTAACCGTAAAAATCAAAATCAAGACTTCATTTTGTACTGTAGGAAGTCTTTCATTTTTGTTTAGGAACAAAATTCCACTATCTTCTTCAAAGGAAAATTAAATTATCTGCGTCCTTAATTAAAAAAAGAACATATCCCTAGTCAATGGTCCGTTTCACGTGTCAAAAAAATTTAATTTTGGTTGGATGTTGTCTTAAGTGGCAGTCCAGTATATCATATGCTGAAGTTCATTTAACATTCAAAATTCGGCCAAAGTGATTTTGTATAAATTAAAGAAAAAATTTAATTAATTATATTTCTGTAAAAAAATTCTTTTACTATAATTACGTAATTTAGATACAAATTCAATGAGTATTGGTATAACGATTCCAACTAAAACCTTTGGTTCAATTCAAATAAGTTTCATTATTCATTTTGAATGGAAAAAAAAAAAAGGAAGTCCAAAACAATAAAACAAATACGAATACAAACGTAAGTCTCAATGTTTTTTCAAATAAGCAATTTTATCCCTAACGTTTATAAAATAGGAGATTTTTGTACCTTATCCACACGTGACGTGTTCAATGCATACGCAACACGTATCATACTTCATCTACGTTAACGGTAATAGTCAAACATAACGAAAAATCACGGTGGGGACATAAATTTCCCATTTTACAAAAATTAATGACAAATTTACACATTAATAAAAAAAATGCATTTTTAGCCTTAAATGAAATTAGAAAATTGCATGGTTTGTTCAGTAACGTTCTTGGTGACTTGGGACCGGCTGTAAGTCAACAAAGATGATTGACTTATTGCGTATACTTAATATGAAATATATTATATAAATATACTAAACAAATTGGATTAAAAAATAAATATTAACATATAGTAATCAATTAATTATTACTTAACAATTAACCGTTTTTTATAAATAGAAACAAATAAATAAAATATAAGAAATATAATTTGAAACTTAAGTTGGTGGATTAATTAAAGAAATATTTTGATAATAATAATAATAATAATAATAATAATAATAATAATAATAATAATAATAATAATAATAATAATAATAGGAATTCAAATCTCCATACATCCTATCTTTCAAATAATATTAATCTATATATAGGATGTTCAGTGTCCATATTATAGCATTCTAAAACATATTTCCTTTGCCCTCCATGGAAACGGAACAAACATAAGAACTTTCTGAAGAAATATTTTATTTATTATTTTAGTTGAAAATAATTAGAGAATAAATAATTGGTTGAATTTGTTAGTGAAATTTTGATTATCTTAAGCCCAGAAATATTTTCAAACGGATCAACTCTAATCAAGATCAATATGATAAACAGAATAAATGGAAAATTAATTCGTATAAATCAAAATAAAGTAAAAGAAGACTTTGATTTTTCGTTAAGGAACGATATGACAAGAATTTCTGCAAAAGAAACTTACTAATGTGGACCCTTATGAAAAGAACAAACCTCTAGTCAATGGCCCGTTCACCACGTCTAAGCAAGAAAATTGAAAGTTCACCACCCTTTAAGTGGCTTCAAGTACTTGATAGATTATGTCTCTTAAACCATAATTTGAAGGATCTTGATCTCATGCAGCCACGCATAATGTTGGGCATTGACAATGGGTATTGTCATTAATGAGCTTTGTTATGTCAAAAATAATAAAATAAATTAATAAGCTTTGGATGTTTTGAAATCTTTTATTTAATTTTCAAAATTTAGTTGCTTGTTTATCAAATTATTATTGTTCAATATTCAAAATAGTAAATTGTCTCTTTTTTCCGAAAGGTCAAATTAGTAAAATAATCGGATATTAATTTTAGAGTCTACATCAGTCAACGAAGACGACTGTTGCCTATATATTAGGAAAAATAATAATGTGTACTGAGCACAAAATTGGCAAACAAAGATTAAGCAAAATGTTGGGTCTTATGTTGTTTGAGCTTGTTGGCATATACATAACAGCTATGGAAGCAACAGCAGTTCCAATAATGAAAGATTTAGAAGCAGAAGTTTTGGTCCAGGCAGGATGGTGGTGTTATTATAACACCCCTGTGGATCACTGCCTATGGGAAGGAATAAAATGCAATGATTATGGCAGCGTCACCCATATATCGGGCATACACATGTGGAGAGCATGCGACTCAAAAAGGAACATTGGCATGCTAAACTTTTCTTCCTTTCCAAGTCTCATCGTGCTCGATCTGGCTTCTAGTGAACTTCATGGGACCATCCCATCTCAAATAGGTATGCTTTCAAAGCTCACCTACTTGAATTTGTCCCATAATTATCTGATAGGTGAATTACCCCTTGAATTGGCAAACCTTTCTCAACTGTTTACGCTTGATATTTCCAATAATCTAATAAGTGGTTCCATTCCTAAAGCACTAGGGAATCTAAGTAACCTATGGAATCTAAATCTTGCCCAAAACTTAATTAATGGCCAACTTCCTTCCTCGCTTAGTCACTTGACCAATCTAAAAATTCTAAATCTCAGCTTTAATGGGCTTAAAGGTCTCATCCCTTTCTTACTTGGTCTCTTAACCAACCTACAAACTCTGGATCTCAACTCTAATGAATTTCATGGTCCAATCCCTTCCTCGTTTGGTCTCTTAACCAACCTACAAACTCTGAATCTCAACTCTAATGAATTTCAAGGTCCAATCCTGCTTGTTCTCTTAAACAACCTACAAACTCTGGATCTCAGCTCTAATGAATTTCATGGTTCAATCCCTTTCTCGCTTGGTCTCTTAACCAACCTTCAAAATCTATATCTCAGCTCTAATACATTTCAAGGTCCAATCCCTTCCTCGCTGGGCCTCCTAACCAACCTACAAACTCTGGATCTCAGCTCTAATAGATTTCATGGTCCAATCCATTCCTCGCTTGGTCTCTTAGCCAACCTACAAACCATGGATCTCAGTTCTAATGCATTTCAAGGTCCAATCCCTTCCTCACTTTGTCTCTTAACCAACCTACAAACTCTGGATCTCAGATCTAATGGATTTCATGGTCCAATCCCTTCCTCGCTTGGTCTCTTAACCAACCTTCAAAATCTATATCTCAGCTCTAATGCATTTCAAGGTCCAATCCCTTCCTCACTTGGTCTCTTAACCAACCTACAAACTCTGGATCTCAGCTCTAATAGATTTCATGGTCCAATCCCTTCCTCACTTGGTAACTTGACCCAATTGAAGTCCTTGGACCTGAGTAGCAATTCTATTAGCGGAGAGATACCTTTCTCAATTGGAAATTTATCGTTTTTAAATTACTTGGATCTCAGCCACAATAATCTCTCAGGCCATGTACCAAATTCTGTTGCTTGCTTGGTTGAACGAAGTATTCCAGATTTCAAATATGATTTTGTCAAGACCAAAGTTCCAAAATGCATAAGGCCTACAAGAAACAGCTCAGAATTCAAAAAACCAGAAGGCTCAAATTTAAAAAAACCAGTAGGCTCAAAATTCAAAAAACCAGTAATCATTCTCGTTGGTACATTTATTGGCTTGTTGATTATTGGTTTAATATTCCCTTGGCGGCAAAAACACAATGCCAAAAATGTGCAAAACCAGGCAAGAGAATCAAAGGATGGAGACATTTTCTCCATTTGGAACTATGATGGAAGAATTGCTTTTCAAGACATCATTGAAGCTACTGAAGACTTTGACATCAGATATTGCATTGGCACCGGTGGCTATGGCAGTGTTTACAGAGCACAACTTCCAAGCGGCAAAGTGGTTGCCTTGAAGAAACTCCATCGATTGGAAGCAGAAGAGCCAAATTTTGACAAATGTTTTAAGAATGAGATACATGTCCTAACACAAGTACGCCACAAGAACATCGTGAAGCTTCATGGGTATTGTTTGCACAGAAGATCCATGTTCTTGATTTATGAGTACATGGAAAGAGGAAGCTTATTTTGTGCCTTGCGAAATGAGGATGAAGCTGTGGAGTTGGATTGGAATAAGAGAGTTAATATTGTGAAACAGATATCACATGCATTGTCATACTTACATCATGATTGCAACCCACCAATTGTTCATCGGGACATGTCAGCTAACAATGTGCTGCTCAACTCTAAATTAGAAGGCTTTGTATCAGACTTTGGCGCTGCCAGACTGCTTCATCCTCATTCTTCCAATCAAACTCTTGTCGCTGGAACCTATGGTTATATTGCTCCAGGTCAAATCCATAAATCTTTTCATTCTTTTGTAATTTGTTTGATTTCTATAATTCTTATTGCAATTTTTTTTTATTATGCACAGAGCTTGCTTACACTATGGTCGTAACAGAAAAGTGTGACGTTTATAGTTTCGGAGTAGTGGCATTGGAAATATTGATAGGGAAGCATCCAGGAGATATCATCTCGTCTTTGTCGTCATCATCTTCTTGTGGGGCAAATGTTATGATGAATCAAGTATTGGATGAACGTCTACCACCACCAAGAACCAACAGTTTGATCCAAGATGTAATCATGGTTGCTGCCATTGCATTTGCTTGCGTCCAGAACAACCCAAAATCCCGACCAACAATGAAATTGGTGTCCCAAGAATTTCTGTCTCGCAGAAGGCCAGTGCCTAGGCCTCTTCATCAAATTTCTTTGTTGGAGTTCAAGAATTACAGGTTGTATGTAGTAAGTGAAACAGAGATGCCTGTTTGTTTCTGTGACAATTTGTGTGATATCGAAATGTCCACTTTCACCTCAAGCTGAATGTATTACTGGATAGTGTTGGTCATCCAATAACATTAGTGAAGATAAACCAAGCACCTGCTACTGGATTGTATAGTCAGTGTATAAAAGAATTAATTTCCTTGTCCTCCAAATATATATCTATAGCAAATTGAATGTATTTTGATCAAACAATTTTAGAATAACTAAAAATTTATATGATCAAACAAGAAAGTTTGCCGTTGGTTTCTTTGCATAATATCAAGGAAAAATGCATTCTCAGATCCCTAAATTTTTTGTTTCTTTAACATTAGATATCTATAATTTAAAAAGTTAGCAAGAACCATGTGCAGGAATTGTAGACAAGTTCCTCTTTCTTGCAGTAGTTCACTATGAATGAGAAAAGTTGTCACCAAACAAGCATATTCATTCAGCAAAAATATCAACAATTTTTAGTATTTTCCATCAGAAGATACAATACAGCAGAGAATTAAACTTGTTAATTGGTGGCAAAATAAAATGCACATTAAAAGTTTTATACTTGTATATGAGCAGGATACAACAGTGACCTCATTGTTCAACAGAATGGTAGTGAACTAAGGCCATAGAAATCCTACAATTTGAATAAAAACTAACACAGTTCTAGGTTCGAACAATTTGAAAGAATCAAACATTGGTGTAGTAGAATTAAGATGCTACTCCGGTCTCCGGTCAGGTAAATTCTCAAGCATAACCTATGATCTTGAACTAACCACAGTCAGAAACAATGTCTTCAAGTGTCAACTGCAATCCACAAGAGAAAGTGAGAGTTGGTTTCTTCTTAGGCACAACGATAGGCTCAGCCTCACCATTTAGGATTTGCAACACTCTTCTGATTGTAGGTCTCTCCGTGCTATCTGGGTTAGCACAGCTCAACCCCACGAGTAACAGCTTCCTCATTTCTTCCTCATTGAACTCTTTCTCCAATCTTTCATCAGCAGCTTCAATGATCCTTCCCTCACCATGCAATCCCCACACCCAGTCAACCAAGTTCACCATTATTTGGCTTTCTGGGTCTCTCTCAATTGGCCTCCTCCCACAAGCCACTTCAAGTATAACCACCCCATAACTGAAAACATCAGTTTTCTCTGTTGCTTTTCCATAGTGAAGATATTCAGGAGCTAAGTACCCCATTGTTCCAGCGGTAAGCGTAGAAACAGGACTCTTATCATGATCCATTAGCCTTGCCAATCCAAAATCACCAAGCCTGGAATTGAAATTGCCATCCAGCATTACATTACTAGTCTTTATGTCTCTGTGAATCACTTGCTGCTCACATTCTTGATGCAAATATGTCAATGCAGAAGCTAAACCAACAGCAATATTTTTTCGATGAGACCAAGTTAAGAACATACCAAACTCACGTTCTTGATATAGCATTTTATCAAGGCTACCATAAGGCATAAACTCATAAACAAGCAACAATTCACTCTTCTCAACACACCAACCTTGCAATTGCACCAAATTTTTGTGCCTCAAACAAGCGATAATCGACAACTCAGCAAGGAAATCTGCTTTACCTTCATGACAGTGCTTTGATCTCTTCACAGCCGCAATGTTGCCTGAAGATCTGAAATAAGCTTTATAAACATTCCCAAATGAGCCTCTGCCTATTATTCTACTTGGATGAAACCCTCTTGTAGCTGAACTGAGCTCTTTGTAACTATATTCCTTTGGCCCTGCCACTAGCTCTGCTTTAAGGCTCTTCACTACTTGGATTTTTTGCCACTTCTTGACCGAAAAATACCCAAATACCACCAAGAACACACAAAAGAAAGCTGGCCCAGCAATCACAAGACCTAAACTAATTCTCTTGCTATGCTTATCAATAGACCTCGAAATCGGAATAGTTGGTGGTGTTGTTACTGTCACAGAACTATCAGATACATTATGAGGATGCAATTTTGGTCTTATAGGAAGGAACCCGTAAGTCCTAAAGCTCCAATTTTGGATCAAATGAAGCTCAGTGCTTCCTTCAGTAGAACCTGAAAACCCAACATACATAGCCTCCTTAAGATACCCAGAAAGATCTATACCCACACTTAGTACTGCCTTGGTGGGCTTTGAACTTGAACGACTCAAGAAAACTTTCAAGACCTTCAAATCATTATTGTAATCAATCCAGGCAGTAATGGAATCCCCGCTCTTCAAATCAATATTTTTGAACATTGGATCAGCAGTCTTGATCGAATCAAGACTATCAATATCCAAACCAACATGGTTATCATTCGGGTCATTGAAATGGGCATCAAGCTTGGTATCAAACTCAATAGCCACAAATTTATTCTTGGTCAATTGAGAAGAATTAACAACACCCAAGAACCCACCTGGACTACCAAGAGTTTGGTTATCTTCCGAAAGAAAAAAGGCTAAACCATCACCGTAAGAGCTTGGATCCACATTTTGAATGGAAAAAGTGAATCTTGTTGAGAAAGAAGCAGTGACATTAGATTCTGAATCCAAAAAGGGAATTGGATTGTTGTAAATTGCAGTGCCGGAGCTTGAAGAAGGGACAGTAACATCGCGTGTGAGGCCAATTACACCATTACGGAGATAGGAATCACCAAGAAGAGTGAGATTGCGGAGAGTTAAGGAAGAGAAATCAAAGGTCACATTATTGGCGAATACAAGAAAAGAGGGGTCTTTGAAGTTGAATAGAACGAAGAGAAAAAAGAAAAGAAGATTTCTTGGAGGCATAGTAATTGAAATCTTGATCTTTTAACAAATGGGTTTTTTTCTGATCAAACTTTTTTTGAGAGTTAATGGCGATAAAGACTAAACGGTATAGAACTTCTTGGAGTTGAGAGAGAGAGGGAGAGAGAGAGAGAGAGAGAGAGAGTGGGAATCTTTGGGTGGGAAAATGGGGTTTAAACGGTTGCAAGATAGCGCGTGGATGAATTTAAAAAAAAAAAAAAAAAGAATATAACGGTTATGAGGAGATTAGTATTGTGTTGTGCTATTTTCGCATAAAACGATAGCGTTTTGGTGATATTGATGGAACCAGTCGAATGGACAGTGAGATCAGGTAGGTGTGCAATTCTCAAAAACTGACCGTTTTTAAGATGCTTCCAAATTCCAAATCAATTATTGATTTATTCAGTTCAAATTGAATTATTGATTAATGATGAGGCACGTGACGTTCGCCCTCCGATCACGTGTAACTTTATAAGCCATATTAAACCCAAGTGTGAAGTGGAGCGCGAACGAAGCATTCATGCTTTAGAAATATTAAATGCAAAAAAAAAAAAAAGAAAAATGAAAGGGTTTGTGCAGAAACGAAAAGATAATAAACAGTGATGCTTCTTTTCAGCATTGATTCAAATATATCGGAACTAGCGGGTCGGTCAAAAATCTGTCGCATGCAAGTAATTCGTTTTATTTAATCCCAAATAACAATCACGAGCTCAATATGTCAACTAATTTTTTAACTTAAAACGGTTTTTATACTGGATTGTGTTTGATGTGTAAGACATTATAATTACTGATTTATACAATTCTAAAATTATTAGATAGTTTGATGTGTATTTCATAGCCATGCTTTGTAGCGGCACTAAGTTACATAATTTCTTTTTATTAAAAAGACATGTCAGCCGTAAATGCAATTCTGATATATTGAATTCTAACTTCCGCTTCTCTTCACTCTATAAAAAAAAACCACATTGTTTGCACTTTATGCTTCAGTTTCTTATTAAAATTGTTAATCATGGGTGGTGGAATATTTTAAGCAGATGTGATGTAACTCGTTCAAAATCTGGAGTTTTAAAAATTACTTTGGAGAACCAACGGCAATATTCCTTTAAAATTCAGTGCCAATAGCACTTTGGATTGCGAGCTTTATGCAAACCCAAATATGAATTTGATGGATTCGACAAATGACAAAGACCATGTGAGCTTGGGTCCAAGTTTACTGATTCAAATGAAAAACAGTACTAAAATACACGTCAGTTAGCCGTTAGAAGAAAGAAAAATACTGCCCAGCTATGTTTGACTCTTGCTTATACAATAATAGGATAATTTCAAGCCTACCAATCAATTTAGACGATGATGAAACAAATCCACAATAAAAATGAAACCAATTAGGCCGGCTAAAACGGTTTAATTTCACGAGATATTAGAAGTACTAACCAGAAGTGATGATGACGAATGAAGTAAACCAAACTCGGAACACCATGGAAATGATGTTAGAGACCTGTTAGTTCCTTAGAATAAGATTGTACTCACTGAAAAAACCATGACATAAGCATCATATCAGATTTAATTCTTTGTTTCTAAATTTGCAAATTCTAATGTATTACTACTAGCAAAGCCAACCTGTTCTAGAGATGGAACCAAATATCTGTCGAAAGATTTAGATCCGTCAACTGATCTATGATTTTTACACCGTCAAAGAGAGGATATCTATCTTCTTAATGTTAACAGAGTTGCTTACCATAGTTAACCGACCAAAATCCCTAAGTTTGCTCAACTTGCCAAGGATGTATGTACATTATTGAAACTTTACAATCTTCTGCTATAAAATGTGCTAAAAGAAAATCACTTGCTTCTGTAGGCAAAATGATTCTTTGGTATCTGTTGCATATTATAAACAAAACTCAATTATTTCCATTTCTCAAGCATACATGAAATAAACAAATTCGGATGTCCTAATGCAAAAAGGTTTCTCAAGACCAAAACTTCTAAGTTGATCAGTAGATTCGACAAAAGCACTGTTTAAGTTGAAATCAAGAACACAGCCAATCAGAGCACTGATCAAATTTGGAAAGACTCCTGGCTAAGAAGACAAGAGTTTTAGCAAATCTACAGCATAGGTTCTTGATTTTTTTTCCTGTCGCTGTATGTTTGTGATTGTACCTAAAGATTATTCTAATTTGTAAAATTCATTACATTCTTAGTTTTTGCATCATAATCTTCAATCACTGGAACACTTGCTTAAAGGGTCAGTAGACACCATGCAGCAGCCACAATTGGATTTTTCTTGAAGTAAAGCCTAATTGCCTTTAGCAATATTCTTTGCTAAAGGGAGAGGGGCTATAGCAATGGAAACTAACCTTCTAGTGTAAGAACTCTTCACTTGACAATTAAAGAGCCAAAAAAATATGATGTTAGCATTGTCCAACTTCACCATGCCTGTTATTTTTGCTGAAGCCTTCCGGGCAAAAGAACTACAGAAGAGTAACCATATTTCAGTACAGAAATAAAGAACAGCATAACAGGTCCATGCAGCAATGCCATATAGTAAGAGTACCTTCGGAAATACTACCAAAGCTTTCTGGGAGGAAAATTGATTCTGGATCTATTCGTTGCTGGTGTGAGACAGCCTGAAGCAGGTAACTTTTCCTGTAAAGAGCAAACATATATATTGAAATATCCCATTACGTCATGCGGAGCCATTTTCTTGTCTCCAAAAAGACAACAGTATATGAACTTAGCATAATATATTACAAAGAAGAGAGAGCAGCTGTCATATCTCCAACCACACTAATTTCTACGAACAATTAAAAACTAATCAAGAAATATCATAACAGGTTTGTTGCTGCATATACATTCAGTGTCTTCTTAAGTCAAATTAAGCATATAAATTGAAGATATAACTTTGAGACACAAACCTGGCCCATGAAGGTATAAATTTACTATTTTGCATATTGTCGTCTTCCTCTTCATCTTCATCATCCGAACCTTTATATGGAGAAATCTCATATGATTGTTCTTGAGTAACATTGGAAACTAAGCTGTGACTCTCACTTGCATTGACAAAGAAGCTCATCACCTAAACAATTTACAGCACATGCATGAGTATATGCTGGCAAATATATAAAGATAACATGATAAATCAAAGACATAACTTTCTATTTGCTAGAGAAAAAGAAGAAGAGTCCCCTCCCCTCTAATGGCCCCTAAAAATTCCCATGCAATCTGTAGGCAAGCAAATACACCATTCTGAAACTGCTGCAGTTTCTACCCCTTGCAGTGAATACAAGTCAAGAGAAATGCTCTTTGCAGGTGAAGTTCAGAGCACCCACCATTTGAAGGCTCCTAAATGAAGTCATCCTCGCTTTATACAATAAACAGAAAGGACTACAAGAGTGCTAACAATCTCAAGATACCCAAGCACTTCTCTTTCTAGATGCCAAGGGTGCAACCGATTTGCTTGTGGCTTAAGTTGCACTATGCAACTTTGGCATAGCTTTAAAAATGAAACTCGTGGACATTACAGTTAAATATTCTAATGAGAATTATGCTACATGCTTCTACCTTTAAATTATCTCCACAATCAGAAAACACCTCATGATCTTCCGGAGTGATGGTGTCAATTGCTGAAATGTTAATAGTTGTAGGTTCAGTCCCAGGCAATGTTCTGTTATCCTTGTCTCCCTTTGCTTTTTCAATCTTCTCATGTTTTTCCACTCTCTCCTTAGACTCCTTATTACCGCATACTCTTTCATCCTACAATGGACATTCATATAATTAAAACATTCCAAAAAGGGGAACCTTAATTGTAACTTTATATCATAAAAGTGTAACAGGGACCATACAGGAGCTTGGAATTTTACATCTCTCTCTTCTTTCTTGGTCTGCAACTTTTTTTCATGTTCTATATATACTCTCTTTGCTTCTTCAACGCGCATTCTTTTTCTATCTTTCTCCCTTTTTTCTTCTTCTTCCCTCTGTCTTTTCTTTGCAGCCATATCAGCCTCTTTTTTCTTCTTTTCTTCTTCTTTCTTTTTTTTTTCTGCCTCCAACTGCCTCAAATTTTTTTCTTCCATCTTTGCCCGCTCAATTCTCAAGGCTTCCTTCCTTATCTTTCGCTCATTCTCCTTCTTTTCTGCAAGACGCTTTGCAGCCTCAGCAGCCTCCAAGGCCTTCACTTTAACATCCCTCTTTCCTATAAGAAAAAACAAAAGGAATGGATATACGTTATCATGGAGATAAGAAAACAGAATCTTTAACACAAAATATTCACATAGAAAAACAAATAACAGGTATATGCTATATTACAATTTTGAAACGTGTTATGTTATCCATTTAAATTCACTGATTATTGTACTTCAAGGATCATTCACCTGGAAAGGAATGACAGAAGTTTGAGCTTACAGTAAATTAATGGGGTGGTTTCATCAATTATTATAAAACGCCACCTCTTTGAACTACAATAAATAAAGGTTCCCACCAAGGCCAAAATATGGTAGCTGGGCAAATTCAAATTGTCTGAAAACAACCCATGACTATTAAAATGCAAATTTGCATTACATCATTATAAAAATTACTTGACTATATCAGTTTTTAACAAAAAAAAAAAAACTATCTGAACAAGCAATAGATATGATTAGCTAATTGCTTGAATCACCAATATAAACAATGGCCTGGATGGAATAACCTTTTCTAAAGAAACTGAAGCAAAAGTAATCAAAATAGTCAAATAAGTTCAATTCAATGAAGCATTAAGATGACCACTGAGAATATGGCTTTGGAAAGATTGCAACAAGAACCACATGGCCATTAAACCAAAGTAATCAGCACAAATTGCAAAATATGAAATTAAACCTTTTAGTCTAACACTAATTTCAGTCTTAAAAATAGCCCAAGAAGGGAAGGTAATATTCTTTATAGTTAATTTACTAGCAAACAGAGAAGGCAAAGGAGAAGACTTTAAAGTTACCAGTAATTACTGCAGCAGCTTGTTTTTGTTGCACAAGAGGAACAAAGGAAGTAATATTTGACACAATGTTGTTACGTTTAGGTTCCTTGTCAGACAGACTCAGCCCTTCTTTTCTTGAACCAATTTTTCCAGATAACTTTGGCTTGCTATATCTGCTGTGAAGTGGCCCATTGGCTCTTTTAACACCATCTCCTTCTAGTGACATGTTCGTGTTCTCCTTTCCCTTACTTGCAAATCTTCTTCTACTGTTGCGTCTCAACCTCCGCTTGCCCCTATCACAAGTACTACTAAAGCCAAATTCTGTGTTTGTAGAAGCAAGACTACTTCTATCATCATGTACCTCAGCTTCACAAACTGACGTTAGAGGATTTGAATGTTTTGTTATGTCAATGAGTGGCTCTCTTCTGACCGCCCCCATTTCCACTTCTGGACAAATGCCTTCCACCAATGTATCAGCCACACCATCCACATTCTCATTTTCTTCATTGATACAGGGAAGTTCTGGTATTGAACACACTCGCTTTCCAGAACTGCCAGATTTGTGTGGGATTCCATCCCAAAACTTCCCAGCTGGAGACATGCAAGGTTTTGCAATATGCCATGTAGATTGAGCATTTAAAAGCGGCAAAGAGACAGAATGGGACCTCTTATGAAGGCCATGGTTGACTTCCTTATTCAAGCAATTGGAACCAGAATCAAGTACCTTACTATCATTACCATTCATATTAAGGGTACTTCTCAGTTCTATGCCCTCTAAAAGTCCATTTGGGACAGAATGATATAAGTTCAGTGCTTCCTGCAACTTATATGTTGCTGAAAAATGTGAAAGTGGTGTGTTTACAGAAGTGGATTCGCGAAGCCGCTCAAGAACTAGTGCAGTAGGTGGAAGATCCAGCTGGTCAAAGTTAATTCCCTCATCGGCAATGCATGGCAGTTCTGTATCTGTTCCCACAACAAAACCCTCAAACTCAGGCATATCTTGATCAGTCCCAATCATAGATAGGCTATGAGGAGAACCAGAAGAAATATTTGACAAGTTGTCCTTCCCTCCAAAAGAATATTTCCGTTCCTGAATAGTATCTTCAGTATAACTAATAATTTCAGCAGTTCCTCGTTCTAATCTATCTTCAACGCGAAATAAAAATTTGTTCTCTTCAGCATTGTACTGCCTTGTCAAATCAAAGATTGTGCTATTTGGACCTGCCACTTCAGGTTTGTCCAGCAAACAGCATTGTGAAACTCCAGCAGCCAGTTTTTTCAAACCTGAAACTGAAGGTGCTCCTTGTTGAACCATTGGAGTCAAAGGATGAGCTGCACTCTTCCCTTCCAAGTTGATTGCAATCTGTCATATGACATTTAAATATTAACTCCTAAAAATATATATATATATATAAAAGCCAAAAAACTTTTACCTAGACCCAGTCCATGAATTTTTCATGGACCAATCCAATAGTGTACTGACACATATGATTAATAACCACCAATCCAGTACTTTTCCAAATTCTTTCAACTATTTTATCCTACATGTGAATCTCTTATTGACTTGGTCCATGAATTTGTTCATGGACCTGATCTAGCCAAGTGTTACTCAATGTATAGATTACCCAATTTCATTTTGGACACACAGTTGAACCCACTTGAGCTCAATCCCCATGCATTTATCTTCATCAGGAACTGAACAAAGTATATGCTGACACAAGATTATGATTTACTTTGAAAAATATTCATGATTGTTTAATGAAAAACTTAATTTAAGAAATAATAACTTTTAGTACCAAAATACCTTTATAATTGTATGTGTGCCCGTATAAAATGCCATTTAGTTTTCATGTTCTTGAGAGAAAACCACTTGTAAGGAGGCCGGAAAGAAAGACCATTCTTTTTTTTATTGTCTACTGGCAATTGCATGGGATGGCAGCCATTAAATATATGACAACGATTTTCCTGTCCATGATCCTTTAAATTATTGATGTTTGAACTTGAAAATTTTAATCATTTGCATAAGCATTTTGTCAGCAATGCATTAGCTGAATCTTGGGCGAGGGACAACTCATCACAATATAATCACAATCTTAAGAATCCCACTTAAACAAATGGGAAGTTATATGCCTCTCATAACAACCAAAAAAAAAACAATGACATCAATATCTCTCAATGTACTTTCTGACCTTATGCAAATAAATAATTTAGTTTCCAAATCTGCACTTGCAAAAGAAATACCTCATCATTTTGCAGCTTAGACTTTGAAACTTCTGATTCACCTATCTTTTGGTGTTCCGCATTCTCAATCATTTCTTCAGCTGGGCTCTTAAAAACATCTGACTGCTCTGCATCTCCCATCTGAGATACGTGAAAGTGTTTAGCTTTCAGGAAAATATCCAAATTGTAACGAAAATTCACTTTTAGACTTACTTGGTGCTTGTGAATTGACTGAAATGGCTTCATCTTCAAGCTTGGAGAGGCAGAGAGGGCATTCATAAGTTGACTTTCTATCTTTATTCGCTTATGCTGAGGCCAGGAGCCCATGAAGTACGAATCTGCAGTTTGATTTTTAGAAGCTAATGACATTTGCTGCTGCACAGAGTTAAAGGATCTTTCTTCCACCAAAACAGCATTATCCTTTATATGAACTTCAAATGAATCCTTCCTAGGTTTCTCTTGTTTGCTAGAAAGTCCCTGCTCTTCCAGAAGTGGCATCTTAGTAGATAGGATAAGCTTTTCTTGGTAATCAGTGGATGTTACTTTATCCAGTGAATCCATGGATTGTTGCAAGGAAGAAAGTTGCTTCTCTGATGTACTCTCTTGTTTATTCTCTAGTGCCAGATCAAAAGTTCCAGGCAGATTGCTTTCTTCTGCATCATCAAAATCAAGTTGCTTGGGTCTCACAAGCATGGCACATTCACTTGGTGGCCTTGATTCTAGAACTTCCACTCCACATCCAGCAGCATCTGAGGTAGATTTCAAAGTAATAGAACAAGTCTCAGCTAGACCATTACAATTTATGTCAGTTTCAGCCATAATACTTTCAGTATAAGGCAGGACATTTGGTTGAGTACCTAGCAGAACCTGAAGATTAGCTCCTCCCTCAACCAAACTTGATTGATGAGGTGATCGTGAGAATTTGCTGAAAGAATGCACACATGTTCCATCAGTTTCCTTGAAAATATCAGAAGTGATATCCACTTTCAAGAACTCATTAAAATCATCAAGTTTCTCAGTGGAAGAAGAACGTGTTATTCTACAGCAATGGGCATCACTTCCAGCATCAATCTTCTGGCTCTCACTTTTAGCATTCACCCCACAGCTTTCATAGGAATCTAAAGGCTTAACCAACTCCGTTAATTCAAAACTCATGAGGTCTGACAGCTGTTCTGGTTTTCTTTCACCATCTTCCTTGTCATTACTGTAAGAGTTATCCAACTTCAGACATCCATTTGTGGAATTATTTTTTTGTATAGAACTTCCAGATCTTGTAATTCTCCCAACATAAATATTGTTATCCTTGATCCCTTTATCCCTTGTTTTTCCTTTCCTTGATCCATAACTTTCATTAGATATGAGACGTGAAGGCTTGACCGATTTCGGTAACTCGCTAAAGGAACTAGTATGCTTCACTGATTTTTCAAGAGCTTCTCTATGTCCATCATCTATCTCAGCAATAAAAGATGACATACCTGCTACCAAAGGCTCCTTGCGAGTGCTGGCTTCTGAGACAGAACTCCTAAGTCTTGTAATTCTATCAGAGCTGACAATGCTATTCTTTTTCTTGCCCTTACAATGAACAGCATTCTCTTCTGCCACACAAAAAGTTTTAGCAAGAATAGAAGGCTCAAAAGGTTCTGAAAACTTATTGACAAAATCAGGTGTTGGTATTAAGCCATTGAAAGATATTTTGGGACCATTTTCATTGGGTATGTGAGGAATGTTACCATCAGTCCCAGGCTCATTTGAAAAGCTGGTTTGCTTCCGAGAACTTCCAGATCTAATGGTTCTGGCATTGTTAATATCAAAGTTCTTTTCTTTGCCCTCACATTCACCTATTTTCACCTCTTCTTCACTACAAATTTCAAAATTTGTATCAACTTGTTTAACCAATCCTAACTCATGAAAATGATCATACTGTAAGAAATTAATCCCAGACCCTACTTCTTGACTAGCATGAGCGCCAGTATTATTTTCCTCAGATGAACGTAATTTGGTTGCATTTGCACTATTTCGAAGCTCTAAAGCCCTTTGCCTTGACTTTGATCTGTGAATCTTCACCATTGATTGAGAGTGATTGTCACAATTGTCTAATGTTCTAGCATCTGCACAATCTGGAGGAGATATAACACCAGGATCTAGCTCAGGAATATCATTAAAGGTGCATTTTCTGTCATCAGTGCGCAGTGAAGGCAAAATAGACAACCTATCACCTGCATTTGTCCCACCATTTGAAGCATAAACTTCCGTGAATGAAGCATTTGGCAACCCTTTGTTGCAAGCAGTGACAATGCGCTCTTCATATGAAGAATAATGACTACTGAAATAAGGGTTTGCAGATTGAGAGCGTGGAAGTAACAGTCCGGGTATTAGCTCCTCTTTCTTCAAACCTGTGACCCACAGCGAGTTACAGAGACTACGTTAATTCAGCTGCTTTGACTAGAGCCAATAAATTCAACGGAAAACCTAGTAGCTATTTTCTAAAGCAAAATCAAGGAATCAAATTTTTTTAAATTATTGCCCAAAGCATAACTGAAGAAAAATAAACACTCGATGAAGAAATGTTTACAATGGTCATAATTCAGAAACAGATCTACAACAATCCATTTCATAAATACTTATGTCATTCTCTTCAGATATAAACAGCCAAAATTAGCTTCTATTTGCTTAAATGCTGACCACCTACCACATACCAGCAACACAAACTCGTAACCTCAAAGAATAAAATCTTCAAACAAATTTGAGTAACTAATACGTTCTTGTCTAATAGAGCCAAAACCAGTTGAAACTATGCTTTAAACTATCAAATATCTCTAAAATATTTCCAAAAACAAAAAAAGGACTCGATACAACAAGTATTAGTAAAAGGAGAAAAGCAATCAACGCCTAACCAACAAAAAGTTCCGTTGATTAACAAAATAGCAAATTCGGTCCAATTTCTATTCTCCAAAAGTAAATACTACAATGGTACTAGAAATTCAAATTCACCCTCTGAAATGAGACCACAAAATTATCGCTACTGAGGAAACTAACAACAATAGGTTAAGCATTTAATTTCCAAAGAAAAAAAAATATTCGTATTAATCCCTTCAATGAACATAACAACACAGACAAAGAAATAAAAAAAAAAGAGTACCGTTTAAATCTGAGGAAACAGAAGGAAAAGAAGGGGACAAGAGCCAGGAAGGAGGGGCAATTCCATTAATAATGCACAAACAGGCAAGGTGATTGTCTAATAGATCAGTCTGGTGCTTGACTTGCTCGATTATCCTTTTCTTCCTCTCAAAGATCTGCACGAATAGCTTCTCTATCGTGGTCATTTTCTATCTTCCGTTCGGTTTTTACAGAATCGCAGCCATTTGACCGTTCAGTCCAGAGAGAGTTAAGCGTCAATTGATTCTTGGCAAAGTAAGAATTGAGAGTGTCTGCATCAGAGAGAGAGAGAGAGACTGAGGATGGAGATCTGGAGTTTCTCAATGAACGGCGGAGATTCGACTGACATAAGCGCGGATTAGATTTGAAATTTGGGAAAATGGTTACTGTTTTCCACTGTCGTTTTGAAAGTTTAAAAGAAAAAGGTAAATTTTTGAAAACATACTTATCGTAGACCTGTCCCTCAAAATTTGTGGATCCAAGCCATTTTTGTTTAGGAAAAATGACTGTTTTTGCCCATGCGGTATTCAAAATGCTGTAATTTTGCTTATGTACTTTAGTTTTTGAATTTTTTTATCCCTAAATTTCATAAAATAAAGCAATTTTATTCCTTTTATAGGCAGAAGTTTGACGTGGCATACACATCAATTCTGAGATGGCGCACACACAGGATAGTCGCACAGTAAAAATACAAAAAAATAAAACAACCACCATCTCCCTCTTTGCCCTCTTCCCCTTCTCCTCTTCTTTCTTTTTTTAGACTTCCCCAAATTTCAGGCAATTTTCATCTCAATCAAAGAAAAGTTACAAATTCCAATAACATCCCTAAAATATATGCAAGAAGTTAGCTGAAGAAATAATATCGATAAAATCCATATATGATCCCCCAATTTTTATCAAAGTACAAACCATTACCCCAACCCATGGCCATGGAGTGTTAAACTATTTGGATCTAGAACCAAAAAACTTTAGCAAAAATTCTAACTCGGCCATACCAATTTGAATCTAAATTTTTAGCCATTTTCCTGCAATAATTTCTTCTGCAGTGGCATGAAACCCGGAACTCTACTCATTTTATTCAAAACAAACAACACTGATTACTGCAAAAAGAGGGATCAAATATGAAACATGAGTGAAAATCATAGTAGCAAATAGAACAAAAGTAACTGTCTTTTGGGCAGGGGTGAGCAAAATTCGGGTAAAACCGAACCAAATCGATCGATTTTTTTAATTCGATTCGGTTTCGGTTTTGAAATTATATGAAAATCGGTTAATTCGGTTTGGTTCGATTTTGAAAGACACAAATCGAAAAAAACCGAACCGACCGAAATTTTAATATTATATATTATTTTATCCAATTTTTACATAATATCATACTAATAGAGTTAAGTGTTAGCAGTTCTAACAAGTTTTAGATCTGTAAAATTTGATTCAAGTGTATATCTATATAAAATGGTGAGTTTTGGATAATTGATCGGTTCAGTCAATTTGATTTTTAAATTTTAAGAACCGAATCGAATGAAATTTAATTTCGGTTCAGAATCGAACGAACCAAAAACTAAATCAAACATACCAAAATCCATTCGATTTTCGGTTTCAGTTCGACACAACCCAACCAAAAGCAATGCCAAATGCGCTCTAAAACCATCCCAAAAATCCAAGTTCCAAAAAAGTGTATTGAAATATAAATTCCAATCCTTTTTAACATCTTTTAGGCTTAAACTTACCCATCTATGGGGTTCAATCTTAGGGATAGCAACAAGGGACATAATTATGAAAGGAGAAAGTGAAACTACGCCAACAATAATAGCAACAACCAACAATAGTTAAACGTTGTAGTTCAAAAATTGATAAAATTAGGGGTAAAATCAAGAGAGCAATCTTTCTAGGTCAACCTGAAGCCAAAGCAGGAATTACATTCACTATATAATCAATGCAAAGAATGAGAAAAGCTCCAATATTTGTTACACCACCGAGAAATATTCAGGAACACATTAAGTAATTTATCTGTAATTAAGGGAAGTCGCTGATGAAGAAGAAGAGGAGGGCGAGGAGAGAAAAAGAGATTTTTCTTATTTTTTGCTTTTTTTGCCATGTAACTATCACGTGTGCACCGTCTTAGAGTTAACGTGTCACGATCTCATTGGTCATTGTTAATTCAATTTGCAAAATGGCACAAAATAGCTCTATTTTATGGAGTTCAAGAGTAAAAAACTCAAACATTAAAGCACAGGAGTAAAATCACTACATTTTGAAAGTACATGAACAAAAACAGCCTTTTTCCTTTTTATTTACCATGAATCACTTTTATTACTTAATAAAATTATATATATATATATATATATATATATATATTAAAAAATAAGTTATTTTTTATAATTTTTATGAATTGTTGTTAAAATTTAAAAGTAGTTAAAATATAATAGCATTTAAAAAATTAATATGAAATTAAAATTTAATTTAATAATTTGAAAATTAGTCAATCATTTTGATATTCTAAAAAAAATTGTAAATTTGATCGAAAGTCGATCCAACTCGAACTCAAAAGTGTTCCAATCCAAAAAAAAATCAAAACTAATGACACAAAACTGATCGGAATCCGTCCTATTCATTAATAAATATAAAAGAGATCAAAATAAAAATTTATATGGACCATGTCTTCTCTCTCTGATACTGAGCGTCTTGTTCCCCTCTCAGAAGTTGATCGAGCAACAAAGAAGGTTAAACGCAGGGCAGATTTTTCTAGTCCTTCGGGTTATAAAGAAAGTCTGATACATGGAGCTATGAGGGAATCTTCAATGGAGGACGTTTTCGAATCTTTGGAAGTCAACTTGGATGCAGGGGATGTGAATATAGACAAATCAGGGGCCATTCCTGTGGTGAGTTTTTTTGATAATCTGCGTTCTAAACTTTCTAACACTCTTGGGAAAGTGGTTGTTGTTAGCCTCCTGGGAAGAACGATTGGCTATAAGGCTTTGAGTACCAGAATACAGTCGCTATGGAACCTTTCTAATGCTAAAATATTAGATATAGGCAGGGGTTTCTTTTTAGTGCAATTTGATAATGAGAATGACTATAAGAAGGCGCTCTATGAGGGCCCTTGGGTTGTGAATGGAGCCTACTTATTAGTGCAGAAATGGAATTCTCGGTTTAGAGTTTCCAATGGAACTGTTAACAATACCACAGTTTGGATACGCCTCCCTGAACTACCCTTATAGTATTATTCTTGTAATGTTTTGACAGCCATTGCAGAGGCTATTGGTCCTGTTGCTAAATTAGATTACAATACCAGCCAACTTAACCGAGGCAGATTTGCTAGGGTGGCTGTGGCCATTGATTTGAGACAACCTTTGGTCTCTATGATTAACATTGATGGGGAAACACAGAAGGTAGAATATGAAAACCTGCCTGAGATTTGCTTTTTCTGTGGTAGGGTTGGCCATTTTGATACCTATTGTCCTCATAAGCAGAGTGCGAATTCCAGTGGAGTTAACCAAGAAGGCATACCAGAGACTTCTGTTCCATCTAATTCTGGCCAGTTTGGTGAGTGGATGGTGGTCGAGAAACGGAGAAGGAACCCCAAGGTTCTGGCCGCTAACTCAGGAAAGAATCCCGGTTTCAAAGGGAATGGCTCCAGATTTGCAGCATTGGATGGGGTAGTTGACGAGATTGCAGGAGAAATTTCTGCTGATAAGGAGAATTTGCCTAATTAGAATAATGTGTTATTGGGTGGCCAAGCTAAAGAGAATATAGGAAGTTTTAAGTCACGTGGATTCAAATATGCTGCATCACGTGGAAGAGGGGGGTCCACACATAGAAGTTTTTCACGTGGGCAGAATAATTCAAAAGATGTCACTGGGAATAATGGTAAAGCTAGTCTGGGAGATTTCTTTACTTTTAAAAGCAAAATCCAACATGAAGAGAACTTGGTGACCATGCCGTTGACTCTCAACTCTGATAAACATACGGTGGTGGGTAAACCGATTATGGAAAAAGCAGCAACTACTAGTGTTCCAGCAACTGGCAGCTTGGAAATCTTACCTAGAGGTTCTCGTCTTATGGGGCAATTTGATAGTAGACCTCCTGATCCCGAGTCTCATCTCCTTGCTGCAAGTAATATATCGATGACAATTGACAAAATGGATTCAGATGAATCTATTCGAGAAGGAGATGAAGAGAATAATGATGATCTTAGTGGAGATGAGGGACCTCTTGATCCCTATTTGAGAGAAGAATGAGCTCTGCTTCAGAGGTTCCTTTCTTGTTCTTCTTCTCTCTTATGTCGATCTTTTCTTGGAATTGTCAGGGTGCTAAAAGCCCCTCGTTCATGAGAACTCTGAAGTGTTTTATTCACAGCCATAATCCGAAGATGGTGGTACTCCTTGAACCTAGGATTAGTGGTTCTACAGCAGATAATTGTATTTCTAAGATTGGTTTCCCTCGGTCCCATAGAGTGGAGGCCACTGGTTTTAGTGGTGGTATCTGGATTTTATGGAAGGAGAATTGGAATGTTGAGGTGCTTATTAACAATATGCAGTTTATTCACTTGGGTATCAAAACTGAAGATAATCTTGAATTTTTATTTACTGCTATTTATGCTCACCCTGTGGCCTCTTTTCGCAGCAAGCTTTGGCCTATCCTTCAACAAATCAACATATGTACTGATAAGCCTTGGTTTTTAATGGGGGATTTTAACTCTCTGTTGTACACGAAGGAGAGACAAGGTGGCTCACCCAATAGATCAGGGGTCTGCAAGCCTTTCCTGGACTGGTTTAATGCTTCTAAGCTGATTGATTTGGGTTACAGGGGCCCTGATTTCACTTGGAAAAGAGGGAATCTTCATGAAAGGTTAGATAGGGGTATTGGTAACATTGAGTGGAGTGTTCAATTTCCTGAGGCTTCTATTCTTCACTTAGCTAGAATTTCTTCTGATCATAGGCCTATTTTGCTAAGGTTGTGTAATTCTCGAAGTGCTAATATCAACCGCCCCTTTCGTTTCCTTCAAGCATGGCTGACTCATACTGATTTTCAGGATTTTGTTTGGCATAATTGGAGAGTAGATGGGAACCTTATGGCCTCGGTTTCTGTATTTATTGAGAAGCTTGGGCACTGGAACCGGATGACTTTTGGTAATATTTTTCATCAAAAAAGGAGCTTTTGGCTCGTATTGCCGGGATTCAAAAATCTCTTTCTCGCAAGTACTCTCATCAGCTTGATAAGCTGGAATCAGAGCTGAAGTATGATCTTGATCAGGTGCTTCTTCGGGAAGAACTCCTCTGGCTCCAGAAGTCTAGAAGTGAATGGATTCAAAGTGGGGATAAGAATACTTCCTTTTTCCATCAAAGAACCATTCGGAGAAGGAAGAGAAACCGTATTGATTATCTTCAGAATTCGGATGGTGACTGGATTGATGATTCTTCAGTTCTCTGTGCTATGGCTGTTAGCTTCTTTTCGGAGCTTTATTCCAAAGATTGCTATAGTCGCCCAGCTTATCATATCAGAGGCCATTTTCCTAATCTTGGTGAGGAGATGTCGAAGTTGGCTGACGATTTCTCTAATGAAGAAATTCGACGAGCGTTATTTGACATGAAACCGTGGAAAGCTCCTGGAATTGATGGTTTTCAAGTTGGTTTCTATCAGTCCCAGTGGAGTGTAGTGGGCAGTGATGTTTGTAAAGAAGTTGTTAGGATTCTTAACGGTGGTAAGATGGAAAGCTCTATGAATAAGACTCTGCTTTGCCTTATCCCGAAAGTTGAGGTTCCTAAGAAGGTGGCTCAGTTTCGTCCTATAGCCTTATGCAATGTTCTCTACAAGGTGGTGACCAAATCTATTGCTAACAGGCTCAAACACCTTTTGCCCTCCTTAATTGGTCCGACACAGACTAGTTTTGTTCCAGGACGCCATATAACGGAAAATACTATTATTACCCAGGAAGTTATTCACACCATGCGGACAAAAAAAGGTAAAACGGGGTTTATGACTATCAAAGTAGATTTGGAAAAAGCTTATGATCGGGTTAGCTCTCAAAGACACTCTTTTGGATGTTGGTATCCCCACTACTTTGATTGATGTCATTTTGGACTGTGTTTCAGCCTCTTCCACGCAGCTCTTATGGAATGGCAATGTATCGGAATCCTTCATTCCTTCTCGGGGTCTCAGACAAGGGTGCCCCCTTTCTCCCTATTTGTTTGTCCTTTGTATGGAGAAGCTCAGTCAAGGTATAAATGAAGCAGTTCGAGATGGAGTTTGGTATCCGGTGCAGCTGAATAGAGGCGGTCCGCCCCTTAGCCATCTATTCTTTGCGGATGACTTGATTCTTTTTAGTAAAGCTAATGTGCATCAAACCCGTGTCATCAGCAAGATCCTCAAAAGTTTTTGTGAGAGCTCTGGGCAAAAGGTCAGTATTGACAAGTCTAGTGTTTTTTACTCCAAGAATGTTAGCACATCTCTTCAGCGTGAGCTGAACCGCAGTCTGGGTTTCAGGGAGGTTTCGAATTTGGGAAAGTATCTTGGTATGCCTCTCTTGCATTCTCAAATTTCAAAAAAACACTACTCTTTTATCCTTGATCGTATGAAAAGCAAAATAGCCAGCTGGGAAACTTCTCGCTTATCTGTGGCGGGTCGAGTCACTCTTACCAAGGCTGCGTTGTCGAACATGCCTTCCTATGTTATCCAGGCTTCTAGAATCCCTTCCACTCTCTGTGCGGAATTTGATAAACTGTCTCGACAGTTTGTTTGGGGGGAGGTGCAGACTCTCATGGCCTTGCCCTGGTTCCCTGGAATATTGTGACTCAACCTAAAGAACAAGGAGGTCTTTCTCTCCGGAATACTCACACCCTCAATGAAGCTTTTTTTATGAAACTTGCTTGGAGTCTGCTCACCAAGTCGCATCAGTTGTGGGTTAGAGTTCTTGCTTCTAAGTATAAATTCACTCATAGTGGTGGTGCTTGTCCAGTTATTCGTTACAGTAGCACTTCAGTTTGGAAGGGGATTTGTAATGTTTGGAATAATGTTATTAACCAAGTTAGATGGGTTATTGGAAATGGCAGGAAGATCCGTTTCTGGGTTGACAGATGGGTCCCAGGGCTTGACTTTTCTCTGTTTCATCAAGCTATTAAGCCTATTCCTGAAGATTTAATTGATAAAACTCTGGATTATTTTGCGGATGATATTGTGGGTTGGTGTTGGGATCATTTTGAGGAATTCTTTTCCCATCATATCCTTTTGAAAATTGCAGCAGCTGGTTCCCCGCACTCTCACGCTGGTAAAGACCTGGTTTTCTGGGGTCCTTCCTCATCTGGTGACTTTACAATTAAGTCAGCCTATTTTACTTTGTTGGATTATGATTCAGAAGAAGAAAACCCTCTTTGAAATCAGATTTGGAAGTTAAAAGTTTCTCAACGGATCAAAATGTTTCTCTGGCTTGTGGTCAACAATGGCATTATGACTAATTCTAAAAGAAGGAGAAGGCACTTGACTGACAGAGATAATTGCCCAGTGTGTGGGAGAGTGGGAGAGTGGGAGAGAATAGCCTTCACGTTCTTCGTGACTGTCTGGTTGCCAATCAATTCTGGAGCTTCTGTCTTCTTGATGATCAACTTCAACTCTTTATGGAGCCTGTCAATGTGAAAAACTGGGTAAAACTCAATTTGAGCCTTTCTCATTTACACCATGATGGTCTTGCGTGGCCTGAGAGTTTTGCTATAGGCTGTTGTTCCTTTGGAAGCATAGGAACGAATTTGTTTTTCAAAACAAGCAAAGACCCATCATCACTTTGGTGAATGATATGCTAATTTTTGCTAAATCTTGTCAAAGAGTCTTGCTTTCGGCTGAAGTGGTTGGTAAGGAGAGCTTTAATCCCTCCTTAGTTTCTTGGTCTCATCCTCCAATGAATTTTGTAAAATTAAATACTGATGCCTCTGTTTCTAGAGGGGGTGCTGCTTCTTATGGTGGAATTTTGAGGAATCACTTAGGGCATTGGTGTTCAGGCTTTGTGGCTAATTTGGGGATCTGCCCTATCCTCTTAGCGGAAATGTGGGGAATATATTATGGGCTCTGTAGAGCGAGGGAAGTTGGCTTCAAGAATGTTTTGGTGGAGAGTGATAATATGTTGGCTGTTGAAATGATTTGTGGTAACACTGCTCCCAGTCCCTCCTGTGTCTCTTTGATTAATCGCCTCACTTGTTTATCAAACTGCTTCTCCAATATCTCTTTCAAGCATGTCCATCATGAGGCTAATTCTGCTACTGACTTTCTTGCCCAGTTGGGATATGGTTTTCCAATAGGCTATCATGCTTTACACTCTCCTCCTCAGGGGTTAAATCCATGGCTGCTTCATGACTCTGTGGGAGCCTCCTCTGGTTGTTAGGTTGCTGTTCTTGTGAGCTTGCTCACTTTCTTTAACCAAAAAAAAATATATATATAAAAGAGATCAATGAAAACAAAGTCTACATATCAAACGTGAAGGGTAAAAAGAGAGAAAGGAGGGGGCTGTTTTATTATTATAAGTCTTTTTTTATTCAAACTTTTAATTAGGTGTAAGTATGATTGGTTCGGTTTACCAATAGAATCAAAGCGAAATAATAAAAAATCAAATTGTTTATAGATTGAGAATTGATAACATACTTACATACAGCCGAAATATTTTAATTTGGTTTTTGACGAAATGTATAGGATCCGCCAAACACTATACGTTGAACTTGTTGACGCCCAGGCCCATTGGGAAAAGTCTTTCCTCGCCCAAAATGCAGATCAATTTTTTCAAAACACTAACTATTAGTCACTCTGTTACAATTAATTAATCAATCTATCGATTTTGATTTTTTAAATCGATTAATTAATATTTTTTCAGTTAATTACTATAATTATGAGATGTATTTATAAATAAAATTTAAATGTTCAAAATACTTAAAAATTAAAATTTCTCAACTATAATATAACATAAGTATCATTATTGTTAAAATAAAAGTTTTTTTGTAGATATAAACAACTTTATTTTTAAGAATTAAGACTTATTAAGTAAATAAATTAACTGTATATAATCAATCTAATTAGATGGACAGTTATACTTACTAATCGCCAATTAAAAAAATTAAAAATTTTAAAATATTTAGAATAATAAAAAAAATGTAGCAAAAATATTTAAAAAATTATTAAAATAAATCCATCAAATACTAACAATTTTTTTTGCTTTATTTTTTTTTTAACTTGACACATTATTTTCACATATATTAAAAATTTTAGTTTTTTTTAAATTATTAAAAATTTTAGTTAATATATTAATGTTATATAATTTTTTGAATATATTTTGATTTTCATTAATGGAAAGTTGATAAGTCAAGAAATAATAAAAAATACTAAATATGAATATATTAAACAATTAATTAACTTAAATGTCTTTAGAAAAAATTAAAATGAAATTGAAATATATTTTAAAGTAAATAAAAATTAAAGGAATATAAATAATTAAATATGAAAATAATAAAATTGTAATAAAAATAAAGAAAGAGTGAAATAAAGTCAATAAACTGTATGAATATTTATGTATAGGTTATTGGTTCGGTTAACCGGTCCATGGACCAAAAAATCAGTTCATTAATATTGATTTTTTTTTAAATACTAACCGTTAATTATAAAATCGGTTCGTTTAATATATTTTTTTGATCTTTTTCGGTTCTATTTTCGATTAACCAAATTCAATAGTTTTTTTGAACACTTCCTCATACATGTGAGAGTGGAAAAAATAAAATCGAAAATTTATATAGTTTTGATATTTGGTACACTTTGTTTTATTTTACTCTTAAAAAAATATTTATATAATATCTAATTACGACGTATATCATTTTTTTTATATATTATTAGATAATGGGTTATGACTTGCTATATAATTTTTGAACGTTTATATGCAAGGATGGACCCATAATGAAAGAATAGAAGGACTAAAAATTTATATATGAAGGGACTAAAAATTTTATGGGCCAAGTTATAAGAAAACAAAATTTCAAGGATCAAATTGTATTTTTACAAGAAAAAGTTTAAGAAAATAATAATTTGGAGGGACCTTGATGTATGTAGATCCTACCCTAAAATTTTATTTAGTTGGTTAAAAATTAAAAATCATGGTTAATTTCAAACTGCAAAAATTCAAATTGATGTACTAATTAATTGAAATAAATAGTTAATTTATATATAATAATTTTTAAAAGTTAATATTAATGTTCAAATTAACCGATTCATACATAATCATTTGTGTATATTTTATTGTATATTTTAGGGTGTGCAAAAAAACTGGTGATTTCTATTAACTGAAAAATCGAATCGACTTTTCAATTAATCGAACCGATTTCTTGCTGTATATGGTTTGTATTTTATGAGGAATTCGGTTTTAGTTTTTAATTTCGAAAAATCATCGATTTCGGTTAATCAACCGATTATATATATATATATATATATTAAAAACCATGAAAAAACCCTAACTAGCTAACACAATTCTGCCTCTCCCTCTCTCTCGCCAGCAATTCCGCCTCTCGCCGTTCTCTCTCGAAATTGTCGACGAGTGGCTCTGAAGCAATGCTTTTAAAATTTGATTAGATCGACCTGTCAAACCGGTTCAACCACAAACTTGCAAGAAACTCAGTTTGATCCAATATGAAATAGAATTATGCAAAAAAAATGGCTTGAACAGTAAATCAGGATTGGACTGAAAGAACCAGAAAAATCTGGTTGGACCGAAAAAAATCTAATATATCCTAAATTATATTTTTATATCTTTCCAAAATATATTTTTATAATCCTGATTAATAAATGTTGGATATTATTCAATCAAGAATTTATATTTGATAATAAAATCAATTCATATTAATATTACACTTGATAAAATTGAAAATTATATGAAATTTTTTTCACTAAATATTAAGAATGAAATGAAAATAAACATGATAATTATAAAAATAAAATCTTGTAACGTCATAAAAATAAATTTTACAATTGGAATTAAAATTTAAAAATTTAAAAATGCATTTTCCTTATAAATTTAAATATTTAACAGAAAATCCAGCTGTAATATTTAATTTTTTACTATTATTACTAAAAAAATAAAATAAATGAATAAAAATTAATATATTGATATTTAATAATTAATAGATTGTTTAAATGTGATTTTTATATATAATTTTTTTAATTTTTTTATAAATAATTATATTTAAAAAAATAAAAAATTTGAGTCAATCCGGTCTAATTAATTGACTCATGAATCAGTTGGCAAGTCAAGTCGATATCCGATCCGACTTTAAAAATATTGCTCTAAAGAAGAAGATAGAATGGTGGCGAAGAATAAGAGAGTAGTGTCGAAGAAGATAAACAAGAGAACGACGGCGAAGAAGAAGATGATGAGAGAACGGTGGCAAAGAAGAAGAGAGAACGTTGGGGAAGAAGAAAAAGAGAGAACAGCTCTGAAGAAGAAGAAGAAAGAAATAATAAACTATTTATATGTGATTTAGAATTTTGGTACCCGCTTATATGTTAAGCCTTTATTCTGAAATTAAAAAAAGAAAACAGAAAAAAAAAAAACTTCACTACAAGAAAGTGATAAATTAGCGACGGAAATTTAGCGACGGAGTCATTTTCGTCGCTAAATTGCGACGGAAATTAACTTCCGTCGCTATTTAGCGACGGAAATTAAATTTCGTCGCTAAATAGCAACGGAATTTAATTTTCGTCGCTAAATAGCGACGGAGAATAAAATTCGTCGCTAAAAATGGCGCCAAAATTTTTCACCAAAATTGCCGACCGATATTTGCGACGGTTCTTAGGAACCGTCGCTAAAAATAGCGACGGAAATTCTTTTCCGTCGCTGAAAAAAATAAAAAAAAAAAACTTAATTATATTTTTAGCGACGGAATAAAAATCCGTCGCTAAAATAGCGACGGAATAAAAAACCGTCGCTAAAATTAGCGACGGTTTGAATATTCCGTCGCTATTTTTAGCGACGGAATATGTTTTCCGTCGTTAAAGATAAAAAAATTTAATTTCCCTCTCTTTTTAGCGACGGAATATGCTTTTCGTCGCTAAAGATAAAAAATTTCCTTTCCCTCTCTTTTTTTAGCGACGGAAGATTTTTTCCGTCGCTAAAGTTAAATTAAATTTAATTTCCCTCTTTTCTCTCTCTCTTCTCTCTCTTTCTCTCTCCTCCCTCTCCTCGCCCCGTCTCTCCTCCCTCTGCCCAGCCGCCGCCGACCATCGCCCCTCCCCCTCCCTCCGGCGCCGATCGGCGCACCCTCCCTCCCCTCCCCTCCCTCCCTCTTTTCCCGCTCCTCCTTCCCTTCTCTCTCTCTCTCTCTCTCTCTCTCTCTTTCTCTCTCCTCCCTCTCCTCTCCCCGTTTCTGCCCTCTGCCCAGTCGCCGCCGACCACCGCCCCTCCCCCTCCCTCCGGCGCCGATCGGCGCACCCTCCCTCCCCTCCCTCCCTCTTTTCCCGCTCCTCCTTCCCTTCTCTCTTTCTCTCTCTCTCTCTCCCTCTCTCTCTCTCTCTTTCTCTCTCCTCCCTCTCCTCTCCCCGTTTCTGCCCTCTACCGAGTCGCCGCCGACCACCTCTCCTCCTCCTCCGGCGCCAGGTACAGATCTGCCTCTCTCTTTTATTTATTATTATTATTATTATTATTATTATTGTTAATTGGGTATGCTAATTGGGTATAATAAGAATTATTATTATTATTAATATTATTATTATTTTATTTATGTTAGATGAATATTGGTAAATTTTAATTATTGTTTAAATTTATATTTCTTAAAACTTTATTGTTATTAAATTTATTAATAGAATTTTTCATATTATGATTATTATTGTTAATTAGTGTTAATTTTAGTTATTATTATTATTCAATATATTATTATTATTAAATTATTATTATTATTATTCAACATGTTATTATTATTATGTTAATTTGTATTGTTATTATTATTATTTATTTATAATTTGTATTGTTATTATTATTATTTATTTATGTTATTTGTATTGTTATTATTATTATTTATGTTAATTGTATTGTTATTATTATTATTATTTATTTATAATTTGTATTGTTATTATTATTATTTATTTATGTTAATTGTATTGTTATTATTATTATTTATGTTAATTGTATTGTTATTATTATTATTATTTATTTATAATTTGTATTGTTATTATTATTATTTATTTATGTTAATTGTATTGTTATTATTATTATTTATTTATGTTAATTGTATTGTTATTATTAATTTTTTTTTTTAATTTGTAAAATTTTCCGACGGAAATTGATTTTCCGTCGGTAATTCCCGACGGAAAAAATTTCCGTCGGTAATTTTACAGACGGAAATTTTTTTTCCGTCGGTAAAATTACCGACGGAAATTGAATTTCCGTCGGCAAATTTTCCGACGGAAAAAATTCCGTCGGGAAATTTACCTACGACTAAATTGCCGACGGAATGAATTTCCGTCGGCAATTTAGTTTCCCGACGGAAATTCCTTATTTTCATTACTATAATATATATAATATATATATATACTGATTATATTTCATTAGGTGGGGACTGATAAGGTCTTTATTCTGAAATTAAAAAATAATAAACTATTTGATCAATTATATTTTTGAAATCCAATTATTATATTTCAATATATTTTTATGTAATTAATAAAAAAAATTACTTGTTAATATTTTTGTAATACCCTATAGCCGTATATTGTACGGATATTCGATATCACAGCACTGTACTGACACACACTACAATACATTTGATAACTGAGTCGATAAATTTTTTTTTTGAGCAATAACAATCATATATATATATATATACCCACTCAGTTATCAAATGCACTATAATGTGTGTCAGTATAGTGCTGTGACATCATATATTCATACAATTTTTATGTAACTAATTTCAACTATATTTTTAGAATTATATTTTTATTTAAAACTTACTTGTTGAACTAATTTGAACATTATATGTTTGGTTTGTAATTTTAATTTTCAAGTATTTTGAGCATTTTTAATTTATATTTGTAGTTTGAACATTATATTGAATTATATTTAGTTTCAAATTTTTGTTTTTAAATACCTTGAACATTTTAATTTTGTTATGAATGCGTTTTATGATTATAGTAGTTAACTGAAAGAATATTGATTAACCGGTTCAAAAAACCACAACTGATTAACTGATTAACCAAATGTAACGGATTAATTAATGGTTAGTATTTTGAAAAAATTAATATTAATAGATTATTTTTTTTAGGCTCATGGACTGGTTAACCGGTCTATGCTCACCCCTAGTATATTTGCATATAACCAACTTGCACTCACTCCTTCAAATTTTGAAATTAGCATATGCAAAGTTTATCATTTACTGGATTAAAGATTCAATTTGGGTAAAAAAAAAAAGTAAAATAAATTGAAAAATTAAATAAAAACGTTCAAATTGCAGGAACAAATAAATTTTCTATTAGGAAAAACAAACTACAATGAACTTAATTATTTGTAAATCGTTGCCAAAAAAACAAAAAAGGAAATGGATATTGTTTATGTGCAATATTGTGATTGTGATGTCTCGATAATTTTATTTTAAGATCAGAAATTTACATATCCATCCAAGCATCATTAATGACTATATATTATAATCTTTGTTTCTTTTCCAACAAAAAAAAAAACTTTATATTAAAAAAACCCTAAACACATGGCTATTTTTTGGATGTGATATGATATGTATGCGAATTTAAACAGTCTGATCAGCAAAATATATGCATTCAATACGCACTATTTTACTAGTCTTCATTTTTGGATCAGCCATTTGTCCATTTCCTTTTTGTAATTTCAAAAGCATTTTAAGAAAGAGAAGTTGGAACTTTGGATTTCATTATTCAATTAAAAATTGGTCAAGCCATTTTATAAAGCAAACAACTGGATTCGCCCATATCTTAATGGGATTCATATTCATTTTTTTATACTTTTTATATATTGATTTCACGATTCTTCTGTATTTGGTTTGATTTTTTTAAATTCACAAAATTAACTAATTAATAATTAGGGTCGGACACTGTAAAATCTATAACTGGAACGGTTCTTCTGATAGCGTACATTTTATTTAAAAAACAAAAATTAAACCTAAAATCTCGTTTAATTAAAGGAATCCGATTTCCTTACTACTCGAATCAAAAACTATCGCTATATTGATAAATAGTCTCTCTATCGATCCTACTATTAAATTTATGTTTATGTTTATTTTAATATTTGGTAAGTTTAATTTCAAGTTATAATTAATGCTTAAGTTAAAAAAATATATTCACAAAATTAAAATGGAAAATCCTATGCAATTTAAATTATTTTAGGTTCAATTTCTATCTTTATTCCAAAAGCATGATTCCAATTTTGAAATCAATCCAACAATTTAATGATACACTAACTTAAATTTAAATGAGAGGTATCGAGTTTTAGATTTCTCATCCCTTCTCTCATTCTTTTTTTTTTTTTTTTAGAAAAAATCATTGACAGATCAAATCTTTAAATAAATTATAATATAGAATGTATTTATAAATTGAATATAATGAAATATTTTCCATTTGGTAACTTTCTTTCAGGATATTGGGTTTTCTTTAAATTCATCTTGTAATTGCGTAAAAGTCCTTACAACTTTTAAACTGCAGCTATCTAAATCATAAATCTTCAATAAACCCCAAATAAACTTTAGAAAATTCAGATACATCCTTTTCAATATCACCATTAATTCCACAAATCAACAGGGTAAGGTTAAACTTCCTCGTTCGCAACAATGGAGAAAGAAAACTCCCAGTGTAAGTAAACATATGAAGATGGGGTATAATTAGTGCAATTTTTCATTTTTATTAATTTATCTTATCTACCATACATGGAAAGTTAGATAACAAAGTTATAGCAATATTTCTCGTCCTTCTGATGTGCGATTTTCAATTTTTGAAATTAAAAATTTATGAGATAGAGATATTTTGAGGTGGCAAATTATTGTATTTTAGTTAATAATAGACAAACTATATCTTAACACCAAAAAAAAAATATTGGTACGTTAACGATAACGACAAATTAAATACTTTGACAAATAAAAAACCGTTAGAATTTCGTATCTACTATTATTATAAATTTAATATTTGTCTTATTTTGTCGACTCTTTTCATATGGAATATGTTTCGTCACAACATATAAAAGTATAATTAAAAAAGATTGATATTCGATATTCAATAAACGTTAATGACAAATTAAAATTTTTGACAAGTAAAAAACTGTTGAATTTCGATCATTATAAATTTAATATTTGTCTTATTTTCTCAATCTTTTCATGTAGAATATATATGATCATGTCACGATATATGGAAGATATAACATTATTGTCCACAATACATATATAAAGTTGTACGTGAATTGAAGTTAATTAGCAATGGAGAGATATGGGAATTTTTTAGTTTTTATTTTGAATTTTCAATGGATATATTTGGTATGTTTCATAATATATAGGTAGTGAGGTGTAATTAGTGGTAAAAAAGTGGGGCAGTGTGTGAATTAGTGACGCCATTATGAGCTCGTAATCAAGGCTTCGAATGACAAAAAAGAACCTGAGAGAAAGGTTGACCCGTCACCTGTATCTTCCGGTAAGGACAAGGGTAATAGCCAATGAAAGAGAGGGTTTCACCGGCTACACTGGGTTCCTCGTTAGAAATGCCGGTTTGCCATGTGTAGGTTTTGCCTATAAATAAATCCCAGTACAACAGTGGGGCAGTGCCCATTCAAGAGACAAAGTCTCTCTCAATATATTATATTTTTATAATATAATATTATTATTACTTAATAGAGAAAAAAATAAATTAATTAAATAAAAGAAGAGTATGGAACGTGGAGGTAGGATCCATCGCTATCGAAAGCATGCAAAACAGCAAGCAACCTCTGCTACCATCTCAGGTAAACTGCTCAAGAAACATAAGATTTTAAGATTTTTTGAGTTTTCTTTTCTTTTGTTTTTGTTTGTCTGCTAGTCTAATCGTTTTGCTTAAGAACAACTCATTGTTATTGACTTTTATCGTGATATATATATATCTGTTTGATTCTTGGTTTTTCAAGAATTCAGATTTTTGCTTGGTTTAAATCCCCGAGGCAAGAGAAATCAATGAATTTTGAAGCTTATCTTGGGTTCTTATTTCTCGAATAATGATAAATCGCATACATGCAAGAGTGTTTTTTTGATCTTGAAACATCATTTGAAGATTCAAGACTTGTAAAAATCTTGTAGCTACAGAGCTTTTTTCTCCAGTTTTTGCATGCAACTTTCTTTTCATTAATTCTCAACTCTATCGGCTGAGGTTAAAAAGAGAAAACAAATTAAAGATCCGATTATCGTTTGAGAAATGCAGGAAAAAGGTGTTGGTTTATAGGTTGATGGTAATGTTTTGATAATTTCACACCGGATTTTGGTATGAAAATATTCAAATAATGGATGTGCAGGTCACCTTTTTGACCTTATTCTCTTTTTACAGTAACGCTTGTTCTTGGCTTCTTCTTTTTATATTTTTTACTACTTAAAACAATTTTTGTTGTTTCTATCCTATATAACATTATATCATAAGAAATAAACATCCTTTTGACAACATATTTTGCTAATATACTGAATGACGTGGCAGGCATGCATGCAATGGTTGCTGACTCACTCAGTCACTCTATCAATGGAGTCTCTCTTGTTCTATCTTTTAACTCAATTTAGTCCATAACTTTTATGAATTCGTAAAAGAAATGGTTTTAGTATTAATTGAACTTTGTCTAAATCGATTTAATAATATTTCATGGCATGCAAAAAGCTTCAAAATGGTCTGTTTGGATTGGCATTCGAACTATTTATTCTAGAATTCATATAATAAAATTACAAACTTTATTATACATATATAATATATAGTAAGTTACATCATTTAAACCTTCTTTGGTAGGATTATTTTGTGTGGACCCCGTATTAGAATTTTCTGTAACTATGAAAATACAAAAATATCTGGTAACAGTGGTAAATTAGTTTTGTAAAAAGGTGTGAAACTTGACTCCATTAATGTAAGTATTTCTTTTACGAGGTCATAGTTAAGAATGTGATAATAACATAACAATTAACAGCTTAGTGATTACTATATAGGGAAGGGGAAAGGGCTTTGACTTTTCCCCAAACTGAACCAATCTTAGTGTCCCACGTAGCAAATGGATGTGGGACCCAAAGGCCCCCACATGGTGCCACGTGAGCCATGTAGGCTTGTGAGGTGGCATTTATTTGCTCCTTTAATTTTGTTTTCTTGGAGAAAATGCTTGTCGTTTTTGGTCAGATAGAGAGGTGTTGTAGACGCGTAGTTTAGTGCTAAGGTGGCAAGGAAATGGACAAAACGGAAAAACTGTAAAGATGCGTCTTTTTTTAACTTTAAGAGAGTCGTCTTTGACCTGATAGGCGCATTTAATTGGTGATGAAACCCACTTTTATTAATTTCTAATTTTAATTTTTTTATTTTTTATTTTTAGTGCTTCATCCTTAATTTTTCAGCCTTATCATTCTATAAAATTGGTTTAATACATTACATTAGCAACTATTTTAATTTATTAACAATACATCATTTTGTCGCTTAAATTTTTTAATTAAATTATCAATTTCTTTTATTTCTTTAAATTCTATGAAGAAAGAAACGCATATAATTTTTTATGTAGATTTGGAGACATGCATTTTTTTAATCGAATATTTTAATATTTATTGTGTATGAAAATTAAAAATTTAGGAGACTTTTCAAGAGGTAATTAGAGCAAAATAAAAGGACATGGGATTTTCTTTTATTAAAATCAAAGACACAAAAGTTTATTAAACTAATAATATTGGTTTCGTATTTTATCGACAAATTAACAGGTAAGAGCCCTGTGCAAGCAAACACCAATAACCAAAACAAGACCAATGCCAACACCGGCAGCAGCTCAACTGGGCCACCACATGCCACTAAACACCAGAGTGGGGTGCGTGAACAAGACCAGTACATGCCAATAGCCAACGTGATACGCATTATGCGCCGCATTCTGCCTCCTCACGCCAAAATCTCCGATGATGCTAAGGAGACTATTCAAGAATGTGTGTCTGAATATATCAGCTTCATCACCGGGGAGGCCAATGACCGGTGCCAGAGGGAGCAGCGGAAGACTATCACCGCGGAGGACGTTATTTGGTCAATGGGAAAGCTTGGGTTTGATAACTATGTCGAGCCTCTCACTCTCTTCCTTAGCCGCTACCGTGATTCGGAGAGTGAGCGTAGCTCTCTGCGTGATCCTATTCTCAAGCGCTCTAGTAACCATGCTGGTGCTGTGGATTATGGGAATGTTGGTAGTTTGTCTCATTTTGTGCCACCGTACCCGATGTTTCCTCCGCCGGGTGTTTTTGATGCTCCTGTGATTGGTGGGTACATAAGGGATGTTTCCGATCATGCTCCTACTACTCCTCCTGCTACGGCTGCTGAGGATCTTGGCTGCTCCTCCTCTAGTACTCCAGATCTTCTTGCTCACTATGATCCTTTTGCTCAGTTTAAGTGATGGTGAACAAGAATGGAGTATTGACATAAAAGAATAAAGAGTTATTATTATACTATATTATATAGTTATTTAACAAAGAATATATATAGCTGAGGAGTGGATTGCGGAAGTGAGACAGCTTTGGTTCTCTTCTGTGTTGCTGCTTGACAATGGTAGAGGGAGACAATGAGTGTTTGTCTTTCGCTTTTTTAACTTCTCTCAACTATATATGCTACTATTATGCTTGTTTACCATTGCCTTTATACTGGGCCAAAGTAATATTAATGAAATTTACTGTTGTTTTAACCTTCTTATGAAACAAAATTTGCTGAAATTGATTTACTTCATCTTAGTGCCAATTTTGGATGGATGTGTATTCCAAATTTTTAACGAAGGTCGATTTCAATACGATAAACCTGTTCTACATCGGGCTTAAGGGCTTTGGCTTAGAACGATAGGCCACATGTGAAGAGAGGAAAATTTTACAAGACCATGTTGGCACTTGGCACCATGCATAAGAACACCTAAACAGTAGCGGCTCATTATTAGAAATAAACACTTATAACAAAGCATCGTTTCAATTGAATTATTGAAGACCTTCACAACCATATTAAAAGTTCAAATATTTTTTGTGTTTTATAATTATGATGATTGTCAGATCAACAATTCTTATTTGAGTTCAAGTATTGTCAGATCAACAATTCTTATTTGAGTTCAAGTACAGTTTGTGCTCTTTAATGTACTCGATCACTCCATCTATGGTCAAATATTTTATAGATAACCCTCTTGAAATGCATTCCCTGTACAATCAGCACAAAAACAACTCTCAGCAAAAATTGGTATACTCTATTAGTCAATATTGGTACTATTTACCTCAATCTTGTTGAACTAATTGAATTTGGTACCAATTCATCCACAACTTTGATGTTATGCTGCATCAACATTAAATTTAGAAGCATAAGATTGAGAAATAAGTAATAGTCCTTTGCAAACAGAAAGAAGATGATCTTCCTTTTGGATTTCATTTATCAAGCATTCAAAAATATACTAATTTCGACCCTTTGAAACAAAAACGCCAGAATTCTCAGTTTACTCTTCAAACTTGACCAAGAATCAACGAAACTAACAAAAGTATTACGAGAGAGAACCAAGAAGTACCCCACCTTCAAATGCAAAGAAAAAGAAGGAATCAAGACTTTTTTCTGAACAGTTGTTTGGAAATGGAAATATAGGAAAGTTTAACTCATGAACATTAAACTAGGCAGTGTTACTAATTCTCAAGCATAATTATCGATAAGATGATTCCATATATATTCAACATTAGTACTCACCCTGTATTCATTCAGAATTTCATTGTCAGATATGTCTTTCTCAATATCTTGCCCTTCTCTACGAATGCAGACTATACCATAGTCTCTGCAAATAGTCCTCACCTGTGAACAATGAAAATTTTAACTTAACGGTACGCTAGCAGATGCCAGATGCAACATTCAACACCTCCCTCACAGACAACATGCTTTAATAGAGATCAAAGTACAATTTGACACTACAGACCATCATAGGATGTGAATGGAGTTTTACACTCTTTAATGCAATTTAAAAACCTCCAATCCCCATAAAGCAATGGCCATTACAATTTTCTGATATAAATAGAATATGAAAGCATACTTCAATATACGTCATCCATTTGACGGAAAGAAAGTGGCACACAGTTATACATCATCCCAAGCATACCTGCTCAGGAATCCAAAAACCGGGCATGTTAAAGGATTGGAGTAAATCAGAACCACAAACAAGCATGACCTTAAGGCTTCCTACAAAGACAAACAGAGAGATAAGTTAGCCTTGCCTTTGACATTTACAATCTTATCCAAAAGAAACATGTTCAGGGGATATGTGTCTTATACAATTATGCCAGGACATATGATTAATCTCACCCTTGGACATCTTCGCACGATCAATAAAGTAACTCTCAATTCTCTTCAACACAGTTAAAGTACGCTGGTATGTACTTTGATTTACCTGTAAGAGAGATTTAAGAAACTTGAACTGTAAGCAAGTTAGGACAAAAAACAAAAAAATGATTGGTACCAGTACACTCATTGCCAGCGTCAATAGGCATCCAAAAAAAAAAAAACAATAATAAGATAAATACATAGAAATTTAAGGAATTTTCAGAGACAGATACCTCCCATGGATCTACCATAACAAAATCCGAACTTTCACATGCTAAATTACACATTTGCAATCGATGTTCACCAGATATGAGGCCCTGAATAATAACCAAGTAGTCAAGACCTACTTTGATCCCAGATATGCAGATTAAACAATGAAAAGAGAAAAAAAGAAAAAAGGAAAAAAATAATATGTTATGACACAACCCATGATACTATGCAATAAAACATCCAGTAGCAGGATAGAATCAAATTCAAATTAATATGCTGATTATTGTGATGGACATCAGAAAAAGGCATATATACCTGCTTCTTGTATGCATCACAAACGGGCGACATATAAGCTGCAACAGTGCAGTAGCCTTCAGAATTCAATGCATCTCTCGCCAGCTCTAATCATAAAAGTGAAGCCGATTAAATCCAACCTTTAAATTCATTATATACAATGAACTGAATATATCCTTCCACCAAAATGATTGACATATAACCAGGCAGAATATGCCTTATCAAACAAACAACATTTATCAAAAAAAGGTCAGATTGCAGATATGACACTCAAGGTAAGATTAACAAGCTCTAGAGTAATTTGTTGTGAAAGGAATCTAAGTTTCGCCAAATCAAAAGGTTGAAGAGGTTAAGAAAAACATATAAATAACTCACCAAACATTCGCAAGTGCATAAGAGTCGGAGGATTGAAACTACCACCAGCTACAAGAACTACATTTATCTTGACACCATCCCTGTTTTAAAGAGCACTGATATATTATTTATAATTCAATATATTTGCTAAAACTGATTAACAGTTCCAAAGAATGAAACTAGAAGAAATAGAAAGAGAGGTAAGCTTAAATTACTGGATGGAATTCGCTCCAACAGATCCTTTGTCCATTGGCAATTGAAGATCCATGATACCTTAAAAAAGAAGGACAATATATACTAATAAAGCTAGATTGGTCAGTGCCACAACGAAGGCCTGAAGAGTGAATCAACTGAAGCTTGTAAAGGTTTTGTAGAGATCGTTAGCAAGCAGACAATTAACTTTGGTGCTGTGCAATCACATTGAATCAGTAAATGATAATCAAATCATACATTTTCAAACACATACCTGGTTGATGGCACAAAACCGAGTGAGCGAGAGTGAGATCGAGATAGAGAGAGCTAGATTCAAACAGAGAGAGCGAGATTGGGACAGAGAGGGAGATCGAGACAGAGAGAGCAAGATTGAGACAGAGAGAGCGAGATTGAGACAGAGAGAGTGAGATCAACTAAGGGATAGCGAGAAACGAAGAGAGAGATCAAGTAAGGTTGAGCAATAGCAAGAGAGAGAGAGAGAGAGAAATCGAGTAAGGGTGAACGATAGAATGAGAGAGGGAGGCAGGTGGTGGCGCTGGCGGTGGATTTCAGGGGTGGGTGGCGGTAATAGGTAGGTGAGATGGCAACGGGCGGGTGGGTGGGTGGGAGAGTTAATTTTATTCTGTATCTTCTCTTATTTTATTAAAATAAAATTAAAAAATTAGATGTAAAATAAATATCTTTTATCAATAAATATGAATTGTTTTTAGGAGTGATCACGGAGTGGGGTGGGGTGGGGTGGGATGGGGACGGGGACGGGGACGGGGAATGGCTCCCCACCTACTGCCCCGCTCAGGGGCGGGGATTCCCTGTCCCCACTCCCACCGGGGACACAGGAGAAAAATCTCTCCGTCCCTGATGGGAATTTCTGACCCGAATTAAAAATATCGCATAAAATTGGCCTGGCAAATTTTAACAATTACTCTCTCCGTTCCTTAATATTTGTCATTTTTATTGTTTTCACTAATATTAAGGAGTATTAATTAGGTTTAACTTTAAGATAAAATTAAGTAATTCAATGCAAAAGTTTAAATCTAATTGGTTAATTTTCATTGAAAAAGAAAATTCAATTGAAATAAGAAAATTAAATTGTATTAGAAGTTTAAAAGTGACAGATAAATGGAATTTGAATTTTACTCAAAAGTGACAGATATTATGGAACGGAGGGAGTAATAACTTAAAATTAAAAACATTTCATACAATTCAAATACAAATATTTATAAACATTCTATACAATTCAAATATTAATAACTTCACTTGAACAATTAAGAATTAGGATACACTTGGACAATTAAGAATTAGGATACTCCAGTGTAGAGGAGGATGTATTATAAGATCAAACATTCTATACAATTCAAATATTAATAACTTCACTTGGACAATTAAGAATTAGGATACTCCAGTGTAGAGGAGGATGTACTATAAGATCAAACAAAAATACTGAGATTTTAAACACAAAGACAGCAAACCCTATAACAAAACAACACAACGAAAGAAAAGGACTTGGAGTAGGATTTACTTCATTATCTCATCATTACATAGAGATTCAATCTAGAAATCACATATTGCATATTTCTTTTAAAAAATTATATGATGATTAAAAAGTAAAAATATGTTTAAAGAAGAAAGCAAACATATAATATTGAATCATCCTTAATTACGCAGAGTTTAAGTCATAGTGGCACAAGAATCACATTTTAGAAGACTACCTGTTGATTATAATTACCTGTCAATGATCAATCTTCTGCAGCCAATGACTCTGCCAAAGCACGAGAAGCTTCAAGAGCTCTTTGCAATGAGAATTTTTCTTGTGTCAAGTCTTCAATATGCTGCATAACAGAGACAAAAGAAATTTAAAACAAAATGACAGTTATCCAAACTCAAGTACATAGAAGCAAACAAGTAAGCATGAGGCAATCATAATCGACAAGCATCCAAAAAAAGAAAAATGCTAGTTCTGCTAGAGGTCATCCCCAAGGGATAGTACAATCAGAATGGACTAAAAGACTTCCATCCCATGCTTTAGCATGAAGATCTTTGGCCTTGACACTCAGTCTCTCAACAAGTGAGGCATTCCTAAGGAAGCCAGTAACCAGGTAACATGAGATCATTTCACATTCAAATGATCTACTATGTCGTTAACAAAAAGCATCTCAATGATCTTCCTAAACAAAAGAAGATAAAGGCCAAAGATGATGAGACTCGAAACCATCAACTCCAATATAAGTATTAAATTAATTAGCTACAAACTTTAACTTATATGAAACTAATAGCATCTGAAATTGCAAAATCAAAAAGCACTGCACCATGGGAAAATTTCAACAAAAAGACTGATCTAAAATCATTATTCAAGTCTTAATCTAAAATTGTTTTAATTAACATATTATTTAAGCTAATAAAAATGACTAAAGTTGCAGCACAAACCTTGATACTGCGAGTCCGTGACGGAGGCGATGGAGGCGAGTCAGTCGACTGCGGGAGTAAAAGACAGAGAGAGAGAGAGAAAGTGAGTGAGATCGAGCGAGGGAGATGGAGATGGACTGAGGCCTGTCGCCTGAGGGAGATCGAGAGTGAGGGTCTTGAGGGAAGGGTCCTGAGGGAGTGAGGGAGATATGAGCGAGAGAGCGAGAGAGCGAGATTAGGGATTAGGGAAAGCAAGAGGGAAATCAAAATAATAAATTAGAATAAAATTCTGGGGCGGATACCCTACTCTCTGTCCCTGTCCCGAATTTATCCGCAGAGATTTTTTTTTTTTTTTTTCTATTTCCATTCCCACGGAAAAAAAGTTGGAGAATCTCTGCCTCATTCGGATTGGATCCCTGCCGGATTGAAAATTTCCTGTCCCGTGATCATTCTTAATTGTTTTACCTTTTTTTTCTGCAAGTAAGTCCGTCGCTAGAGAACAAGTGGTACAAGTTTCCGCCGTTTTTACCAACAGATTTGGCTTTCTGTCGCTAAAAGCATAGGCATTATCATTTATTCCTATTTTCACCTACCGATTGTAATTTATTTATAAACCAATTTTATTTTATTTATTTAGTGAAATTTAAATACACAAATTATAATTTCCAAAGCTAAGAGTTAATATATATTGCTGCATAATCTTGTTGCTAAAATATTATAATATTTTGTCATATTATTGGTAACAGATAATCAATAGTTTTAATTAGCTACGTTATATTAGTAAGGTAGCAATATTTGGTTGTAGTTATAATACATGATAAATTTGTGGTTTTTTTTTTTTTTTCTGAATGGGATAAATTTGTAGCTAAAAATTTCATTTATTTTTTATGACTAAATATATTTGTGCTTTAATTACAAACTTAGAGTGTATATAGCTAAACAAATTTAATCATTTCTTTTTTGAAAGATCATTATGGCATCATTTTAGCTATATTTAGTAGACTTCTATCTAAATGTTAATTTATTTTTTTGTCATATTTAATATTTACATACTTTGTGCGCGTTTGATTCACTCTATTATATTAGTCTGCATATAAGTTAGAGTGGAGATAGAATTTCTCTTCTGCAGGTCTGTGAAATTTTGAAAAATCCAAACATCTCAGAAATAAATAGAGAGGTAGGAATTTTTTAAACGAACCACACTCCTTCGTATATATCAGGAGTCCATTGATGAGAAGGGGCTGGTGAAAGCTTGAACCCAATTGCTCTAGTGATGAATATAAAGCGCAATTGAAATGTATGAAGAGTTATACATTTATGTATTGATAAGACCATTCACTATTTCCTGAAGCTCGATCTCTCTACCGGACCTGTAGCGTGTAAGTAAAGGACTTAGACTCTTTCACTCCTGAAAGGTAACTTGCGTAAAGTTTGTCAATATATGTATGCATTCACTTTGCATCTTATATATATCACAATTTTTTCAATGTGAGATTTCAGATTTTGATAATTTTTATCTGCTACCATGTATATTATTGTTTTGATGACTACATATTAACATTAGTTACTCCTTCCATTTTACCGTTTTACGTAACTTGACAATTTAAGAATTTTTTTTTTCTTTCAATTTGATAATTTTCAAATTTTAAGAAGTATAAATTACATATAGATTTATATTATGTCCTTTTGTACACACTAAAAAAAAGTATTTAATAAAGTAGTGAGAATATCTAATCCGGATTGATACAAGGATATATTTTAGTAAATTAGAATGAAAATTTTATAAAATCAATGAAAATTAATGTGATTTTGTTGATTTTTGTGAGAAGGTAAAAGCTGTTAAGTTGAATGAAACGGAGGAAATACTTTGTAGGATAAAAAAAAAATTAATATTGCTACGGACAATAAATATTTATATATAGCTAAGTGACACAATTTGCTATAATATTTTACTGTGGCAGGGATATTCTTAATTTTGGTGTAATTTTTAAAAAAATTTAGAAAAATAGGGTTATTTTAAAAATATTTAGAGTTGTGGGGTATTAAAAACTGGCACAATTATATGCCAGTTTTTATCAGAGTGGGACCAGCCGGTTTGACTGGCTGGCATGCCAGAAATCAGCACCTCTATGTGCCCGTTTTTGTCAAAAATCGGCACACAGAGGTGCCGATTTCTGGCAGCATTGTTTTTTTTCTTTTTTTTTTTTTAATTTCATTTATATATGATCTTTGCCCATCAATACCAAAGCCACGGAAACATGAGAAATGAAACATGTGTAGCTACATTTCCAAGACATTGAAAACAAACATACTAAGAAATATCAATAGATGTTCCTCAAAAAAAAAAAAAAAAAAAAAAGAAATATCAATAGATGTCTGTTCTAGTCATATCTGACACGCACAAATAATATATGAATTACTCATAATTATCAACAATTTCATTTCTAAATTGTTGCTACCCATTATAATGAGAGAATAGAGAGATAATAAGATGATAACGAAGAACAATCAAAATAAGGAAAATATTTTTTTTATTATTATTGATGTGAAAAGGATTTTTTAATTTTTTATGGTCTTGATTTGTTTTTTAAATGCTTAGGTTCTTGCTTTTGTATAATTTGCAGACTTTGGCTCTTTTATTATTATTATTATTATTATTATTATTATTATACGCATATAGAATATATATGGTGATATTATTGTTTTTATTGTTAGATTAAATTTTATATTTTATAAAGCAGTTGTTCCATTTGGCAATATTAGTTTAGAATTTCTTTACTATTCTTTTAATTTTGGTGGCGGTTAATAATTGTATATATTGGGAAAATTGTGAGACAAATTATGTTTAAAAAGGTCAATTATTAAAAAATAATAAATAAATTTTAATATTTGACCTCAAACGTAATTCGGTTACTATTAATTCAAAATTTACTATCAATTTTTAGCTAATTTCGGGGATTAAAATAAATCTATCAAGTAAAAGAATGTAATAAAATTATATATATATAAAAGGAAAATAAGTTTTCATTTTTCTTAATAAAAAAAAAGACAAGAAGTTTATGTTGGGTATCAAATGGAAAATATATGGTTATTATAATTATATTTATTTGGCTTTTCGAAATATTAAAAAAAAATAATGATGGGAGAGAGGAATTTGAAAGATATGTTCAGATCAGCTCCAATGGCACCGTCCCGTTCCCAACCCATTTCCTCATTTTGCATTTAATCAGAAAAGAAATCACCTTTTTTTCCTTGCAAAACAAGCAAGCAATATTTCAATGTCAAATCATGTGACAACTCTGTGTGCCAGTTTCTGTCAGATTTTTGACACAAACCGATACACAAATATGCCGATTTCTGGCATGTCAGTCGATCAAACCAGCTGGCCCCACTCTGATAAAAATCGGCACATAATTGTACCGATTTTTAACACCTCACAACTCTAAATATCTTTAGAATTATAATCCTATTTTTCTTTTTTTTTTTCAAAATAACACCAAAATTAAAAAAAACCCCGGCTAAAAGACTACTGTGAGTATAGTATCAAAGTAAAATTGATGTAACTCAACAATTTAATTAAATTTTATATAACTACAAAGTATTAATTTTCATAGCTATTATAGTAATTTAGCTAGAAAATGAGTTTTGGTAGTTTGGTATAAAATGTTGGGGTGTGGATAGATCTCAGCAAGTTACATTCATTTTTTCCACTCCTCCAGACTGGCAGCACAAGCAACCAATAAAAAGACAACAAAACAAACCCTAATGTCATAAAATTTGAAATTAATGGATGCAAAGGTTTCCATCTCTTAGCTCTGGCAAAACCCTTGAAAGCACTCTCAAAAGCCATACAAATCCCATGCAAAACAAAGAATTTTGCAACTTCCCATGTGGGTTTATCCCCACAACTGATATAGTAGAACATAAGCTCATGCATTATACCAGAAACCACAAGTGTAACTATCAAACTCACCACTTTTGCAGCGCCAATTCCAATTATGCCCTTTAACCTATTTTTAGAAGGATTGTATATTGTCTCCCTCAAAATATTAGAAGACAATCTATTCCATCTTCTACCCCAAAATTCTTCCAAAGATTTGGCCAAGTATGGCTTGTTGAATAGCTGTAGTAGCTCATAACGTGCGAAAAGAAGACTGAATACATAGATTATGCACAAAAAATGCAAGAGAAAAGTTATATTTTGCGGGTATTTTTGCTTGTGCACATAAAGATTGGTTAATATTAGTAGTACAGGTACTGGTGCTAGTTTCGAGGCAGATAAAGGAGGCTGGTTTTCTTTAATCTTGACAGGAAAAATTGCAAGCATGACAAAATCTATGTAGTTCTTGGAGGAAATAAGCAAGCCTTGATTGAAACAAAGAAGAAGAAGCTTGAAAGAAGTGATCCATGTAATAAAGAAGGACAAAATTCCTCTAACGAAACTAGACGATGAATACCAAGGAAGAATGAAGAAAATGTAGAAAGTGGGTAATAGAGATATAACCCTTAATATCCCTTTTGGTAGATATGAAACCAAGAAATAAGAATAGGCTAAACAAGTTAAGAGTAGAGCTATTGGAATATTGATTGAGTTTTGGGTTTCATCCTCCATTTTTCTTTTCTTGTTTCTTGTTTCATTAGCTTTTTGTTTTTTTAATATGAGATGCCTTATGATTTGCTGATTTATGGTCATTCAATCAATGCCTTATTAATTGACCTAACTATTTAATGCCTTCTGGTTACTGCACCTAACTATTCAGTCAAGTTGTATATGGTATATATATTAAAAATCTTTATCTTTATCTCAAATATTATTTAGACTATGTTATAATATTTTGAGCTAAGACAGGAATATTCCCCTAAAAAAATTAATAAAGGAATGAGTTTTATTGAGACTAATCGAAAGTTAAACATGATCACTCGATCCGTATGACCCGTAAAAATTCAAATCAGTAGATCTATCGGTCAAAATGGATTGACCTGGACATCCGTAAATAATTCTACCTAACAAAACCTTTAAACCTTTCTTCTTTTAGAAGTAATAACGCTAATATATATCGAAGACTGCAATATTATTCCATAGCACAACTGCTTCCAATTTCAGCAGAGAACTTAATCAAGCAATATTAATCAAGTAATTCTAGACGAAAAAATGGGGCTATTTTGGTTTCTTCAATTTTTTTTTCTTTTTAATTTTATGTTCTCTAGAAATTATATTGAAGAACTTGAAATGGAGGAGGATAATGATGTGTATAGAAACTATATTTAATTACATTTAATTTTGTATTTACACGGATTCATGTCTATATTATCAATAATAAAAGAATATATTCTTAATTTTTTATTTTGTTAATATAATGTTTGAAAAAAAAAAAAGTCAAGCGGATCGATCTATGACCCAATCTGTGATCTGTCTTGACGCGCATGTAATCCAACCGATCCGACAGGCAATTAATACTTTAGTGAAAATAGAAATATATGGGTTAGAGATAAATGTGGTATTACCGGCAATTAATAGTTTAGCTAGGACATTGTCATCATGCATGAAGTGCATGCTAACGTTTAGCGAAGATAAAGAACACGCTAAACTTAACAAGAATAATACTGTTAAAAATTGCATGCTAAAATTTAGGAGAATATTAATCAACGCTGAATTGTGCTACAACGTATTTTATTGCAAAATATTGATTTTAGCTAAGTTGTCACTACGAAAAATTATCAACAACTCTATTTTGCAATTTTTTAAAGTGATTATCGATAACGCATCACAAGACAGATGATCATATCATTGATTTATTCGTTTTGGGCCAATTCAACAAAGAAAAAGAAAATATATTTTATATGTTTTGAATTGGTACAAAGCGTGGGGATTGCCCATTGTAAGTAAGATAGTGGATTAAGCATTAGGAAAAGTATGGTCGACAAGTCTAAAACTTCTGTTGATATTTTTTTAAAGGCAAAAGGTGCAATTTTGCTCCCAACGTTTCAGCCAAATGGCAAATTATATCCTATAGTTTGTAATGGGGCAAATAAGCCACCAACGTTATGAAAACAGTGCAATTTAACACCCACCATCATCTGCTGTTAACTTTGACCATAGGGACGTCAGTTGACCTTTGACGATGCAAAAAGGAACATGTGGCAAGAATCTGTTGGCCAACGTGGAGGGTAGGTGAAACCCACACGCCAGGTAACAATTTTTCACCTTTTAACAGTAAAACAATCTGTCCCTGTTGATCTTCATTTGCTCTATCATTCTATCTGAATCTTTCCTTGCTCCAGCGATATATCTTGCCCTAGCCCAATCTCCCTTCCTTCGTTAGATCTATCTTGCTTTTCACCAATATTCTCTAATGGCGTCATCTCCATCTTCATCTCTGCTTCTTCAATTCATTCAAGACGATGGGAAAGTAAAAATTTCAAGAATGAAGGAAGTGAAATTAGGTGTTTGTGTGGTAATAGAGCTGTAATACTTGAGTCATGGAGTATAAATAACCCAGGAAGGAGATACTATGCCTGTCCTCATATTGGAGTAAGAACATATTTTTTCTTTCGATATTTTTTTATTTCCTTTGTGTTTATGATGAGTTGAAAAGTTTGTATTTGCTTGTTACTATGTACGGCAGATATTGCAATTTTTTTTCTTGGGTTGACTCTATGGCTACAATGAAGGAAAGGTCAAGAATGCTGTTGTATGAGTTGCACAGGGAAAATTTACAACTGCAACAAGAGATACTGAGGTTGAATAGAAGGTTAGAAAGCCATTCCGAGACCATATAACAACTAGATACGCAATTTAAAGAGATGGATGATTTTTATGAGCTGAAGAAATCGCATGGGATGGAGATGGAGATTCAAATGAATTCAAGAAAAGATGCCGAAAGGGAGTGCTGTTTATGGGTGATGAAGATTGTTAGTTTGGTGTTGCTTGTTTTGGCGTGTTGGGTGTTTAGCAAGGTTAATGCATAGTTAAATGCAGATTTTTGTGTGTAGGTGCATTTCTTTGTGTCTTTTAGCATAGGGAGTCAGGCAATGATGTGCATAATGTTAAAACTATAGTGTTGTTATGTGTTGCAACCTGTTATGATAATGAAATCTATTTTGTAAACAAGTTGATTATTGTGATATATTTTAGGCAGATTTGTTCTCTTCTTTTCTTTTTTCGGTTGCCGACTCGTGATCTTATTCAGGAGTAGTGAACATCCGAACGATTCGCTCAAATCTGAATATACTATGTATAAAAACTTGGTGCAATTGAGCAGGTATCATTCAAAGTTAAAAAATGCGCAAGCTGTTAACAATATATGCAATTTTGATATAAAAACCTGTTGTGTGCCAAAGCAGTTTAGCATATACAAAATGAAGGCAATGTGCTAAATCTTTTATCCTTATACCAAATATTTTCATATGCCAAAAAGAAAATTTTACAAAAGAAAGCAAAATTAATAAAAGTTCTTTAAGTGCCTATAACTAATTTGCTGCCTTCTTTGATTTTCTTCATGTTCTTCTGCTTCTCCAAATCACTGAGTGAAAGCCGTTTCTTTGTGGGAGGTTGAAAAGGCAGTCTTGTTGGCAATGAAACATCATATCCATTTCCTCTAACAGTTATTATCCTTGAACCTGTAGCTGAATGTGGTGTCTTCCTTGTATTTGTTCTAACATCTTTCTCACTCGAAATTGGAAACTTCTTATGAGGATCAGCCTCATGATCAGGCATCACCGATTCTGGTTCATCATCTTCATTAGTGTCCTGACCATCTCCATATGAACAAATAATATAGCTATCTACATGTCCAGTCTGCATTGTACATATATTCAGTTTATATTCAGTAGAATCTATAAACTAATACAACAAATAATTTAAAAATAAACCAGCTTCATTCAATCAGCATCCATACTTACATTGTAAATTATCTTTCCATGTTCATCATAGAATATCCCATGCCCCTTTTCCTGTCTTAAATTATTTGATATTTGACTAGTTTGCCTAAGCTTGTGCCTTGAGATAGCATTAGGTGGTTTGTTGACATCTATTTGTACCTGATTAAGTAACTCATCAGCAATGTCAGTCGGTGCATTGGCATTTGGTGTAGGATTATCAGTTGGTTCAGGATGTGGAGGCCCATCATCATCCACATCATCCCTGTGCATCACTATCCTTTCCCTACTTATTCCTAATTTATTTAACATTGCATCAGGAAATTCAATCATATCAAATTTGGTAATAGGAAAAAAAACAATATCCCTTAAGAAGTAATCTAAAGAACCCAAAAGCCTATGCACACTAGCATCTCCTACAAAAGCAAACAGTCCCTCAAACATCTCTTTACCCGGTTCAAGACATGCCATGTATTTTAACTCCTTAACACCTAGTCTTTGAGTAAATTCATTCCAGATGTCTTGGTAACTATTTAAATCTGGATCAAATTTCTTCATTAACTCAGTTTTACCATCAACATACCCAATTTTTGTCCCAAACTGCCACCTCTCATTCCAATTAAACCATACATTTACAGTACTCCTTCAACTCACCCTGAAAAATAATTAAAAAAGACACCTCAAATAATGCACACGCACATGTAGATACTGTAAAAAGAATAAAGGCACATGCAAATGCGACCACAGATTAAAGTTTTTAATAAGACTTTGAAAAGTTCAACAAAAAGGTGAGATATAGCTACGTCTTACTCTATTTCCCACTTTCGTTCATTAACATACAACTCACATTTCAAGGAAAAACCAAAAAAAGGCACACTAATAAAAAGCCTAATTTCGACTTACCTGAAAGTATCTTCCACTTTTTCAGAGTTATCGCTTGACATTTGGCTTGTTTGGTAGATCTATATGTTTAACTTGCCTTTGTAAATACACACAAACAGAAAGAGTAAGTTTGCGATCAAGGCTGAGTACCCTAAATTAATACATCTTCATGAAAAATTCTGATTTGAATTGGCAACAGAGGGAATAAATCAATTGCTATGGTGTAAAGGATCGGGGGCAGATAGGAGGTGCGCAATGAGAGCAGGGAAGGCGATATAGCAACTGTAATGAGTGACGATCTGAGGTGAGAGGCATACGAGACACCATAGGCACACCAGGCGAGAGACGAGAGATGAGATGGGTTGCAAAATTACAGCGCGTGGTTTACTGTTAAAAGGTGAAAAATTGTTACCTGGCGCGTGCGTTTCACCTGCCCTCCACGTTGGCCAATAGATTCTTGCCACATGTTCCTTTTTGCCACATCAAAGATCAACTGACGTCCATATGGTCAAATTTAACAGCAGATAACAGTGGGTGTTAAATTGCACTGTTTTCGTAACGTTGGAAACTTATTTACCCCATTACAAATTATAGGGTATAATCTGCCCAAAACGTTGAGAGCAAAATTGGACCTTTTGCCTTTTTTAAATAATTCAATAATAGGCTGCTTTTGCGACCGGTGAAATGACTTGAAATTGAACTGATAGTCCGGATAAAAAAAAATTCTTAAATACAATTTCTAATAACATCTTTTTAATTAGCCATTATGCCTCTATTGAAACTAAAAAAGAAAAAAGAGATTATAACAGTAGCAGTGAAGGATAGAAAAATGAGTCCATTGTAGCGGCAATCTGAAACCTTTTGTTTTTTTTTAGGGTGCACTATTGAAATACTATAATTCCCAAAAATGTTAAAAGGGTTAAGCAATTACCTACCTGCTCGCCTACTTAAGCTGGGGAGACTGAGTGTACAATCTAACAAAATTCACTCAGTCACTAACATCAATCACTACGTATATATCCCACCTTCCATGAGGTATAACAAATAAGTATATATGTTTATATGTACAACCAAATACAAGCCCTAATCTCTAAAACCTTGATTTACGCTTCCTACCTTTCGACCGCTTCCGAGATGTACCAGTGCCATTCATACTTCCTGTTAGCTTTTTGACATCCCCATTACTTAAAGCATCAGATTCAAATGTTTTGATGTTGGTTACAATAGCATGGACAGTGACCTCAGTTTTAGGGGACACAATGGTCTTGCTTTCAATCACTGCGCTCTGGCCGCAACTGAGATCTTGAATTGCCTTCTCTCTCAGATTTTGCATTGCAGCGTCTTTATCGAGGTTGAGATTTTGAATTGCCTTCTCTCTCAGATTTTGCATTGCAGCGTCTTTATCGAGGTTAAAAGACTCGTTCAAGACCTGCACAGCAACATAGTACAATATCCTCAGGCCACAATGTTAAACGGCAATGCAGCTTAAATCATGTATCTATGCCAGCCTCGATTGAAAAGTTTCTAAACTGACTTTATGCGTATACAACAATTGCAAATATTAAGAGAATGCTGGTAACAACTCATAAGCATTAAGAAATAGATATAAAATGTAAAGAGGAAGAACTTTTCAAAGTCAATGATAAAATGCAAGCATCTTTTTGTCTATCATCATGCCTAGCCCTCTGCTTAAATTCCTTGCAAATTATTCAAGTGATTACTGTACTGGGAACTCATTGCTGAAACTGACTATGTATTCGCCAGTTAAAACCTCTTCAAAATAAATGAACACGAAGGCAACTCTGAAACATATTAACTACCATCAACTGTTGCAATTGACTTGTTGCATGGATGAAGTTAAAATACAGAAACAGAGTTTCTTGGACTTTTTTTTTGTTTTTTCAAAAACTAATTTTCTAGAGCATGGCATCCTATAGTAATTATATATATGAAGGGAGTAAAATCATCTATTTTAATCCATTTGTTCCTCTCTATAATGAAAGTACGATTTTGCACAAAAGATTGGCATTTTCTGTGAACAAGGTTGCAGCTCCACTAAAGAAATGGGATTTCTCATCAGTCTGAGAACCAGATGCATTTGATTTAGAAACAACCTTGACACCAAACATAATCAAATCAAATACTAAAACACGAAAATGAAAAGATATCAAAATTGTAGTCGTTTATCTACTAACATTAAAACTAAAAGGCATGTTGATCTGGGTGCACAGACAACCGCAGCCATTGCCGAAGTTGAGTTTCAACATAATGTCAAATTCTTCTGTTGTTGCAGTTCTCCTGATGCAAACAAATAAATGAATCATGAGGAGGAGATTACCTGCAACAGAAGAATTGCTAAGCAAAAGGCTATAGAAATCCAGAGTGGATAAGACAATCTTGAGGGGTCAATGAATAACTCATAAGTCGTTTATAATCTTGAGGGGTCAATGAACTAATAAGTTGTTTCTACATGGCTTCATAAACCCATCAAAAATTTCCAATCTAAACTCAAGAATAAACATGCAACAGAAAGCACATTCTTGCCAAGCGCAAGACCATCAGATCTGGCTCCTATAACTACGCACATCTTAAGATGTCAAGCTACCATGATTACTATTTACTTTATTCGGGACTATAAAAGTAGAAATCGCACAAGTTCAATGTATAGCAGTTGGGCAAAAACAAAGGAATGCTGCTTAATATGATACCTGATTGGACAAGTTCCTAAATGCAACTCAATAAAACACTGCTTGTTTCACGGGAATGAAAATTGGCCTTCATTACTATTCCGCATTTGTTTGATGAGATGGAATGAAGAAAATGTTAATGAAACATGCTTCTTTTTTACATTTCCTTTATTGCTATTAAGCAAATAATTCTCGTAGTAACTTTATTAACTCTTATTGTTTCATTGTAAGAAACCAAATGCCTCAAGTAACATAGATCATAGAATGAAATAGGATTGAACAAACCTTTTCAAGTTAAAAGGCTGATCATGTAGAATTGCTGCTTTATACTTTTGTGCATCTGAGAAGGAAATCTGGGAACAAAGCAGTATCATAGAAAAAGGACAAACCACCACATATCATTGAGAGACATTAACGCTTTTGTTAAATTCGATGTAATGTTTGCATTTGGTTACTGTGTATTGTAAAATAAGCAGAAGGGTTTGCTCCAAATGATAAAAAAACATTTACCTCGATGGACTTTATGAACGGCAGTGGTGCTTTCAGGCCATGCACACTTGCTATCCGGAGGTTCCAGTTCACAAATTTTTCATCTGCCAAGTGGACGGACCAGGTAAAAAACTTAAGATAGTTACTATGGGCAACAAAATGAATTTCAAGTACACATTCTGAGCCCCAAGAAACAAGCTTGGCTGCCTCCATTCCTTTGGCAAAATGCATTAGAAGGTATCCCGGGGTCCATTCAGACCTAAACAGGGAACAAAGACTTCTCTTCCAAACCATTGGAACACGTGATATTTCTTAGCTTACTATATTTATCAAACTAAAGTCTAGTAGACTTAAAGATGTACAAAGATGATAGCATCGCCTCGAATATTTGTCACACACAGGCATGTAAAATCAGTTTGCCAGGAATAAGTGATAGAGTAGGAACTGATAAGCTGAAATTTACCTGCACTTAGGGACTGAGTTATGATGACCTGGAGAAGATCAATCCTGATATATGGTGGAATTTGCATGCTGAGCAAATTCAATGCTCCAGCAACAACCTGTTTGTGTTCAAATTAATATATGCACCAAATAACAAAAGGTATGACAGTATAATTTTATGCCTGTTCATGAGAAAAAGGATCAACATGTCCTAGATGTACGTATAATGCAGGTTGCTAAACAGAAATAATAAGACAACTTTAGGCAACAGCTGCTGATACCCTCAATATTCAATGAAAGAAACTTATTTTCGTCAACGGAAAATACATTTAAGAATCAAATTCAATCTCAGAAAGAAGACAAATTCAGGATCCCTAAAAGATTTTTATTAAAAAACTACCCTAAACTGGGAAAAATAGTCCAAATTTAACCCCAAACTGACAAAAATGGTTAAAAACTGCCATTTTCTATGACGTCCATCCAAATTATCCGTTTAAGGATGAATTGGAATTTCACTAATGGAATTGGACAGACATTACAATAAAGGGCAAATTTGGCCATTGTTGACAGTGTCAGGGCAGATTTTCAAAAAAAAAAAGGGGGTGATGTTTAGGGGCATAGTTAAGATATTCTGGAAGTTTAAGGGTAAGACTGGACCTTCTTGCATTAGGAAAAGAAAAATATCAGTGAGTATGAACATAGAAAATTCAAGTACCTTATCAACAAACCCATGAATCACAAAACTTGCCTTCTTGTCCTTCGGAGTTTTCTGTAAAATTAAATAGAATAATGACATAATGCTTAGGCAAAAGCTAGAAAGATGATAAATACACATCTATACATAATAAAGGTAGCTAAGGTATTTTTACAAGCACCACAAGACCCATTTCCCCACAAATGGTTTTACCTTCAGCTGCACTGACCATAGACTACAAAGAAGTTTATGTACAAAGCTTGGAATTCAAAAGGCTCTTCAAATGAACCATGAATAATTCCTATAAGATTTCACTGCTAAGAAGCAATTGAGGATTTCTAAGCATTATGACGCCAATAAATTTTACAGCAAATACATGTTACCCCCTGATTACTTCTTGGTCCACACTGTTTCAAAGTGTAACTTAAAGATCCCTATTCCATTAACAATTTAGTCATTCCATGAGGTTTTCCAGTAAATTTTTTCTATTAGACAAAAGGAGAAAAAGCAGTCTAAAAGTACAACACTTATAAAAATTACCATAAATCTTTTCATGTCAGAAAAGTTAATGAAGATGAAGAAGAATATTATAATTTCTCTAATTGACCCTTCCTTCTTTTCTTCTCATAGTGATTTGCTTGTTTGGGCAAAAGAAGCATCCTCTCTACACTTAATGCGATATGGGTTTGTGTTATTTGCTACCCAAAGCTGGATGAGGTTTTTGAGTGAAGGAAAGGACATAGATTTTGCTTGTGGTTACTTGATTTTATCAAAGTAATTAAATTGAGAAAAGGAAAGCATAAATATATGTGAACAGAGGTTGGTTAGTGAAAATGGGGAAGTGCTACTGAAGTAGGGTTGATGACCATTGAATGGTAGGGAAAAAGTAAAGACGCATGATCAAGAGAGTTAAAATACTAGAGCAAACCAAGTCTGAATTAAAAATATATAGGTGAGAGAATGATAATGATATATGCTTTAAAAGGTTGGAAAAATCTTTTTCAACAGTATGAATTCGTTAACAGAAACATAATATGAGGATTCTCATTTGAAGTCAAAATAGTAAGGATTGACCACTGATTATAACCTAAAAGATCAAGCAGGCAAATGGTAATTCAACCTAAATTTCATTCATCTATTACAGATAATTGCATGTTCCTCTTTATTTTGCTTTTACCCAAGGGAGCATCCCTTGCATATGTCCTGTATACTTGAGTTCCATCTCTAATATATTTATAATAGGACAACTGGCTTACAACCAAAAATCACTAGGCAACAAACCATTTTAGAATTGAGGAAATCATAAACAAATTAACAAGCAACAAGCAGTACTTAAAACCATCCGTAAGCAGAGATATAAAAAAAAATGTCATTCTTCACAGAGAGGGGATAAAAAACAACCATGTGGCTTAAGTTCTCAATCAACTTGTACAAACAGTGTGTTCAAAAGGAAATGTAATGCAAGAGTCCTACAATATCAAATTGTAACTATCAACTGGAACAAAATAGAGCTTTAGAGGCACTTTCACTTTTAGAAATATGAGAGAATTGAATTTTAATGCACAAATGAAGTACCTGAAGATTCACAATTACAATCTTCCCCCCACCTCGGAGACATTTCAGGGGCAGGTTGCATGCAGGAGTGATCTGCAAACTGCAAAGAGCAGCCATGTCATGACACTCAGAGGATATATGCAGCAGAGGAGCAAGAAAAACACAAAAAGGGAGGGAAAGAAAGAAAAGGAATCTGCTATTCAACTGAAAAATGGACTGAGCAGAAAATAGAGTTATTGGTGCTGTTCAAGTTTCATATAACACCAACTGGCAGTAAGCCAGCATCATACAGTACTCCTAGTAGACATGCCATGACATTCAAAGGAGATATGCAGCAGAAAGCAACAATAAAGTGTTAGCAGTTCAGTTGAAAAAGGAACTGACCGACAAACAGAATAATAGGTTACAGGTTTAGGTTTCATATAATGTTCCAAGGAAGCCCTGCATCAAAACTGACCACTAGCAGATGGTGAAAGTAACAGAATCCTATTCCTTTGCTCGCTTCTATGCATGGCATGCACATTTGAATGTTTTACCATTAATATATAACATTATTGGTCATAGTTTCACCAACACAAGGCGCAAATTCATTTGAACCTTGAGATCAACTATAGGCAAAATACAGTCATTTTCTCTCCTTTTCTTTTACTCATAGGATTGGAAGCAGTAATGCTTCCATAGTTGGCCTTGCCTAGTGCAGAAAGTAGGCTTGGGTTCTTTGATTTATAAAGATGTAGTGGTAACCAAAGGTTGTCTGCTATTGAATTGAATTTGATATATATAGACCATAATTTAAGAGACTTGTTCCACAATTAACTGTTCCTCTTGAAGGGATTCATATGAACTACTTTCACTTGGTTCCTTTTCTTTTATTGTTTATGTACCAAGGCTTCATACTAGTAGATGCATTTCACCAATGAGAGATCAACATGTTATGTTGGTTGCAGGGAAAAAGGAACGCTGGAGTCTGAGAAGCCACAAGTTACACATTTCTTTAATTCATTGAGAGAACTAAACAGCAAACTAGTGTACCTTTAATAGAAAGGCACTGAAAGCATATCCAGTGGATAGCTTTGAGAAATGAGACTCAGTTCTGTTAAAATAACAACAACCTCAATTTTTATCAATAAAGATATTGTCATGGTCAATTGGTCATGCTAGTCTAAATTTAAAAATGATTGCGAGCAATTCTCCCTTATTCAACAGAATATAAAACACTATTGTTGGTTAGGCATAGTTTTGATTAAGATGGTTTACCATAGTGCCAAATATTTGCATACCATCCAAAAACCAATAAAAATAATTAGCACATAATTTGGAAGCAAAAGACTGCATAAGGAACTGTTACTGTCAATTGCTGGGCCCTTGTTACCTTGTTCCTAAACATAATACAAGATCAGCCATCCTGCAGTGCTTCTCAGCTGGAAGCATCTCTTTTGGGGGCAATGCGTCCTGCAGGAAGGGACATAATTTCTCAGCAACATCTCCTAATTAATTCAACTAGCTTCATGTTTAGACTTGGTTGATTTGAGTTGAAAACTTGCTTTTCCTTGAATTTCAGAAAGAAGAAGGGGGAAGAACCAAATTGGTCCCTGGAATGCTCGAGTTAAATCACTAGACACTGAATTCGACTGCATGGTAACTGCCCTTTCTGGAGTCGGTTAAAAATCAAGAGATGCTTGGGATTACACTTATGTAAACCATCCTTTAGTACTAGCACCAGCACCAGCTTTTCAGTTTTCATAGCACAATGTAGTGACATGAACAGAACAAATTCAACAATAGAGTGTCTAAAAGTTGTATTGACATGGATATTCCACACCTATTAATACCAAACCTCATCAATCTTTTTTTAAGCAATAGTCAATTACAATTTACATTCAGTGCCCTATAAGAACAAAATTCATTCAGAAAGAAAAATGAAGTGAAAACCACATGAAAATTGTAGACCTATTGTCAGACTATAAACCATTTTTTGTGCCAAAAGCTTCAAATTATTTAAAGCTATCCGCACAATTTTCATCTCTAGTTAGTGTTGAGTTTAATGCATTCTAAGATACATTGTATTGCATTATCATAAAAAGTTCAAAATGTTATTGCATATAACTGGAGAGTTTTGAGATGCTAAAATTCCAGCTTACTGTACGCAGCAAATCAAGAGAAAATTACCTCCCAGTCAAGAACAGTGTCCCTTAGTTTTGTTCCACATTTCACATCAGAGCAGCGGCGTGATGTCTCCTTTAATCCAATAGTTTCCACCTCAAAATCACGTAGATATCTTGGAAGGCTCAACGGTGATATTAATATTGTATTAGACATACTCTCTTAAATAAATAAATATGCAACCAAATAACAAGCAACTGTTGTGTAGAAATATGATAACAACTGTATCCATTTTCAAAATATGGAAAAACAATTTTGAAGACATATCCAACCAAGAAATAATATTGGCATAGAGATCATTTCTTACTCGGCTCCACATGAAGGGCAAGTTTCCATGAAGGAATTTCCATGCAATTCAGCAAGTTTCTCCCTTGGAATACCAGAACGAAGATGGAGGCCATCAACATTCTGGCATAAAAAAAGCAATAAGTACCAAGACAAAAATTAGAAAAGCAAAATCATTAGGTTGCTAATAAGCATAAAAGTTGACTCTGGTCGAGATGAAAGGCTGGATGACAAATAGAATATAGTCAGACCCAATTGGTTGGGACCAGCACAATTATGCAAGAAATAATAGGTGCGACTTTGGATTGGTGAAAAGCTAGGAAGAACATGGCATTAGGCATGTAGAAAATACATTTCAATGCCACATAGAGTCCAAGGAGCGAGAATAAATGAAGATGGGCCTCCAGTTCCTAACACTTTAACTGCACAACACAACATAGTAAATTGTTTGCAACAACTGATCTCTCACTCTTTGTCCTCCCCTTCCTTCTCTCTTCTCTCCCCTCTCCCAACCCAATAGGCATGACATGTTCATGATGTTAAAACGTCACTTGAGACATGCATGTAATAAGAAGCCAGCTTTACAAGGATGAGAGCACAAAATTGTACCTGACTAATAATAAACTTTATAATGCCAGCCTTCTCAAGTTCAACTAAAGCCATATGAGTCATGCTGGGCATTGCTCGATGAAATGGCAAAGATGCTTCAGGCAAAGGTTTGCCCTCCCGCTGCATTCGACAAATTTGAAATAGAGGAACCATTCCGTCAAAAGTAAACCAGCATAAGAAGCACAAAGCAAAAGGAAAATGTTAACAGGCTAAGGGATCAATTTAATGGAACTAGACAGGAGTATAAGCCACTCAGTGATCACCAAGGCACCTGGTAGCAACACTCTGCAGATGTCAATGACAGTGAAACTTAATTAGTAGCACTTGGGCAGTGAGGCTCCTCTACACATTTTTCAGTTATCATTTAAGGGGGAACTTTCTGGTTCTTTTGATTAATAAATCATACCACCTGTCCTCCAGCTCACATTTTCAGTTTTCATTAAGGATAGTAGAGTAATTCCACAGCAAGTGTGGATTAAATTTGCAAAATTAAGTTTGGACATGAAACAGTGGTTGAAACATGTCCTTCAAGGCTTACGGGTCAAATTCCACAGAAAGGAAAAGAAAAAAAAATTATACATGCAGTGCAACCAGAGTATAAACTTTCAATTAGATCTTACTGGTTAAAGAGGCCTACTATCAACTCCCTTAAACTGGACAGTTCATATAAGTTTGTCAAAGGTAGATCTAAATATGTGAATGGTAAGTCAGTTCATTAGATTCCTCGTCATAAAATAGGCTCCAGAATTCAAACCTGCATTGTCCATATGCCTTTGGGGCCTCGAAAATCAGGAATGCCACAAGAAGTTGATATTCCTGCACCTGTGAATACCACTAGATGCTTACTCTGCAAATAAAATCAAACACCTTAAAGAGGCTGGTTGGATTGGATCAAACAAATTATATGACCATAAGTAATATGAGTGAACTTTAAAGGTTCAGACCTTTTGTATCATCTTGGCGAGTCGCTCAATCTGCCAATTCAGAAACCAAAAGGTGTTACGTAAAATTTGAGCAAAAAATGTTCCAATATGATAGGACCGCACTTATGGCAAAATAAAATAAGTTAGATTGCCATGAACAGCAAAAGAACAAATGACAAAAGAAGGCTGCCCAAAAATTTCTCACGCTCTTACTTTCCCTGCCATAATCTTTGAGAGGGCAATGTAAACGAAATGAACTCTTCAAACAAAAAAATCCAAAAACCATTAGCCAACAAAGAGTCTATTGACAATTGAGGTTTCAAATTTCTTCTTTCCATCCCTTGACTATCTTAACCTATATAACAAATCTTTTCTGCTTCAATGATCTCTAGTTTTGCACACACAAAAAGAAAAAGAAGAATATATATATATATATATATATCTTTAAAAGAAAAAAAAAAAATCTCTAGGTCAAAGATATGAAGGAATGCCATCTTGTGATGGTAAGACTCATCCATTACAATGTGGAGAAGACATATTTAAACCATAGAAACAGACTACCTGCAAGGGAAAGGTGATTCTCTCTGCAATAAGCAAAGCTTCATGCACTGTTAAAGTCTTTTTTATAATCTAAACGCTGCCTATTCTACCAAAATTGTTCACCAATAAAATATGATTTTATGCTGATTGCTCAAGCAATAAACGTCAAAATTAAGCCTACTTTGTCCCAACTAAGGATCATCTATCCCACTTAAATAAATCGCTTCTTGGAAGAATCATATTGATAGGCATGGTCAAACACCCAAGTCACTAGAAGCAAATAAATACATGCAGAAAATTTGAAACCTTTCTTTCAAATTCGTTTAGCTACAGATACTTGCAAAAGGGAGAATGCAAATGGTTTCCATCCCATTCCTAGTATCTATTTTTGGCTGCATATGTATGCATATAAATCAAAGAATGAAATATTTATGTTATAGGTTTCTGAACCTCATTTTATTTATTTTAGGTTACCAAACATCCCAAGGATGTAGGAACAAAAGCCATAACCATATCCCCAGTCTCTTAATCCTAGTAACATAAAAATGCTTCCTCGCAACAACTAATAAGAATTTATCTTGCAATATATATTGCTCTAAGATATTGACGGTACAATAAAAGTCACTTAATTGCCACACTTCTTTAAATGTTCAATCTTAAGAATATCCATCAACCAGTTTCCTTTTAACGCATAAAAATCCACCCCTCAGCTGTCAATTTACATTACAATGCATGCCCATGTTTTATCATCAATACATTCAAGAAAACACAATTGGAACATAAAATGGTAAAATTAATCATGAAATCACTAGCAGCCTTAATGACCCAACTCAAACCTAATAAAAGTGAAAAAAAAACAGACCCAGTTCTAAAGACACCAAATGCAGGTACCGAGCATTTGGATCTCAAAAGCCAACAGTGTACAGGATTCCAAACCAAGCCTAGGAGCAAACTACTCCCATACGCAGAGAGTTCAACCAAGGAAAACAAAATATAAGTAATAACAACAATAGCAATGTTCCAGGTGATCATTAAAGGCAATTAACTAAAACATAATACAAGAAAGTCCCCCAAAAAAACTATTTCTAATGAAATGGGAATGAGAGAAAGACCCTTACTTTCTCCTGCAAAACATGGGATGAATCGAAGAATTCAGCCATTCCAACTTTACCCACATCTTCTATGAATGAGAGCTTCTCTGCATAACCCAGTGACATGGTTATAATTGCTCTCTCTCTCTGTAAAACCCTACGTCTGTCTCACTAGAAAGTTGATCAAAAGATCATAAAATGAGAAGCTTTTTTTCTTTCTTATGCTCTATTGCTCAAAAAGCAATCACAAGTATTGCTTCTTTTAAGGAGACCCCCCATAAAAGCCCAAATAGGAGCTTGCTTCTTTGCTTTCTTGCCCGTCCTGTCAACCAAGAATTTCCCATTTTTCCTTAAAATTACACCAATGCCCCACTCTCCAACCTTTTTTTTTTCAAAACTCAAAATCAAACTTTTCAAATTTTAAACATTAATTACAACAAAACAAAAAATTATTACTTAACAAACAGCATCTCATTGATAAAACTATTTTAATCGAAATTTAGAAAACTTGTCATTATTTTTTTTAAATAGTTTCAATGTAAAACCTTATAAAAGTTCAGAATCTAATATGAAAAATTTTAGAAATTCAGAAATTTAATTCAAAATAAATTTTATCAACATGATACGTTATTACCGACTATTAAAATATATGTGCTGATTTACCGTTTATGAGTAACTGCGTATTACTTATATTAAAGTATAAAAATCTAATAAAAAATTATAAAAAGGGATTAAATGTAAAAAAAATTAAAAATTTAGGTACCTGATAATAAATTTTGCCTTTTCTTTTTATGAAAAACAAATCCTAATTTTTGACTGGTATAATTTTGCCAATTAAAGCTTCCAAAGGAAACAATTAATCGCTTCCCTTCATGAGATTTCTTTTAGGTGTTTCTAATTTTTGCATTTATTCACCTTTTTTAATTTGATTATAATTTTATCAAAATACTTTTAAAAAAAAAACACCACAATCATCATTAGTATACCTATTAAAATTTGATCCAATCCTTGAAAATGATTCATGTAATCTGTATTTTTTATTCAAATTTGATTCGATTTGTCAATGACCCATTTGACTCGCAAAGTGATCCGGTCTTGATTCAATTCGTTTAGGTCATAATTCAATATGTTTCATTTATATTTTTATAATTTTTAAATTTTTTATATAATATAAATATAAAAATTTATACTTTATATTTGCATAATTTTTATTTTTAGTAAAAAAATTAAAAAGATAAAAAATTAATTTGATGAAGTTTGACCTATTTATATTTCGATCAATATATGATCCGTGTAACCATAGTTCATTTGAATCATGACTAAATCCAATCCAACCCTATATATTTATAATCCACAAAATTTTGATCCATTGATAACTCAATCCATCACCATTAATTATAATTTATAAATAGATTATTCGAGTCTAGATTAGAGATTTTAACTTGACCTATGACTTTTAAATGATGAATATGCATAATTTATTCATCAACTTATACGGTACAAATATATAAATGAATTTATACATAAAAAAATAATTATTTTGTGTTGAATACATTTAAAAAAAAATAGTGTTTGGTGGCTCTAGAATTTATTCTTATGTCACCTTATGCGAAATGAAGAAATTCTAATGCATGCGAGGGTTAGTTGGGCCCCAGTTGGTTGAAATTTTAATTTTCAATAATTTATTATCAATTTTTCATATTCAGTTTCTAATAACTAACTTCAATCTTTCTCTTAAATTAAACTAAAATAAAAACTGGAACTTTATATCAAAATATTCTAAATTCTGTTTTTTTCAAGAGTATTAAAATATGGACATTTCGGCACCATTTTCAACAACTATAAGTGTATTTTTATATTATTTTTTTTGTAATTATAAAGACATTTTAGTACATTTTTCAATAATTATAGTGATACTTTTATTTTAAAAATAATTTAAGAGCTACAAAACAAATATCGAGAGCAAAATACTATTTTTTTCCCTTATTTTAATTTTTATCCTTAAAACTTAAGGTGTACGTGTACAACTGTACATTTGTCATTAACTTTTTAGATTGTGCTTATTGCTGTATTTTCGCTAATTTAAATTAGTAGTATTTAATTTAGCGAATATTAACTAAATCATCATTTATATATTTAAAATAATTGACAGTATTTTAATAATGGATAAATGTATTTGCCCAATAAAATTTGGCTGAAAACTATATTCGTAATGTAAAAGACATATTAATCCTTCACATGATTTGGCTATAAAATATTTTCTCCAAAATTTATGGTATAATAAGAAGATTTAATGATTTATCCATCTCTAAAATAAATAAGATTTATCCAAAATTTTTCATCAATTACCCTTGAAATTATTATGTTAATAATAATAATAATAAATGAAAAATATTTCATTCACTTGCATTGGATTAATAGAGATCTTCATAATTATGAGATACTCCTAATTGTTTATTGTGTATAATTATGAAAGAATATTCAATTAATTTACCAATAATATTTATATTATAACCTCTATAGAAAATTAAAAGGAATTTTTTTTAGATAAATATCAAATAAGGCCAAATGTAAGAAAATATAATATTTTTTGTATTTTCTTTAGTTTGATTTAGAGAAGGCTAGAGACAATATATTGGAGTCACTAAATAATACTAATAATTATATTTTGAAAATCAATTTTTTATTTTGGTCAAATCTTCCAATTACTACAGAGATGCTCTAGTTTCAAATATGATTTAGATTCAATGCCACGCATATAGATTGTTTTACACATTTTTGTCTTTTTATTCATGTGACTGCAATTTAGAATTTTACTATAAATAAATAAACATTAAATTTGCCTCTAAAATATTAAAAATTATATGTATTTACCATTTATTTATGTTGTAAATATTGAAAATAATACATATTTGTCTCTTAGCAAATATATAATAATTTTAAATATATAAAATGTGATCAATTTTTTTTATTATCATTTTAATGCGTTATATTAATTTTATCAACAGAGTGTTTATTTGAATTTCATTATTTCTATTTAAATTGGACATGTTTTCGTAACAGCTAGAGGTGAGTATGGTCGGTTAATCGGTTCATGAGACTCAGTCCATTAATATCGATTTTTTGAAATTTCAGTCCATTAACCAGTCCATTACTATCGGTTAACCAGTATATCGGTTTCAGATTTTCGGATCGGTTACCCAATATTTTTTGGTTAACCACTATAATTATAAATATATTCATAAATAAAATTAAAATGTTTAAGGTACTTAAAAATTAAAATTTTTTCACTATAATATAACATTATTGTTGTTAAAATAAAAAATATTTGGTGGATATAAGCAAATTTGTTTTTAAAAATTAATATTTAATAAGTAAATATATTAATCGGTCCATAATAATTTTTAATTAGATAAATTGTTATACTTACTAATAGTCAATTAAAAAAACTTAAAAACTTTAAAATAATTAGTATAATGAAAAAAATATATGATCACCATTAATTAGGATAAATTGTTATAAATTATTAATAAATTAATAAATTAACTAAAAATTCGGTTTCGATTTGGTTAACCAGTTACATGAGTCAAAAACTATTAACCAGTCCATTAATATCGGTTTTTTCAAAACACTAACCATTAATTAGTAAATTATAATCGGTTAATCAGTCCATCGGTTCGGTTTCGAATTTTTTTTCGGTTAACCGAGTCTATCAATTTTTTTTCTCACCTCTAATAACAGCGTATAAAAATAGAGGAGTGGCAAAAGATGCTCTCTAGTTCTGGATAATGGATGCTTTTAGCTCTTTTTTCTTTTATTTTCTTTTCTTTTAATAGCATTATTTTGTCATTATGAAAATTATAAGATAGTTATTTTGACTAAGGATATAGGATACCGACCAAATCTAGAAAAAGAAAGAAAATTACGTGCAAAATGTCATCATTAATCTAGTCATGACTCATGCTGATGATTTTATTACAGGTTAATTGACTTTAATTTCCACCTAATGCAACAGACATTTTTATTTAGACTTCAAAATATCATCATTGTTCTGGAGAATATATATATATATATATATGCTATTACATGCTTGATTACATGTTACTATTTAGAGTTGACAGAATTACTATTATATATTACAGGAATAGGTTTCACTCATAAAGCAAAATGAGCATTTATAGTTGAAGATCACGTCCAATAGATCAAACAATGTTGGTAGCACATTTTTTTAGAGAATTACTCTTCTTTATTATTTTTTCCTTAAAAATTCAAAATAGAGAGAAAAAGCCATTATCTACTAACTAATCACATAATACTACGTATTCTTTTCCGTTTGGGTATATGTCAATTTCGATAATTCTACTGGCAAAAATAGAAATAGAAATAAAAATAAAATTGTTACTATATAATGTGGTAATCAGGCTAATTAAGAGTGTTAAATTCCTCACTAAAGACAGTAAGAAATTTGTGAGGGATTTAGTCATCTCTAACGTTTAATTAAGAATTTAACGAGAAAATATCTCTTGTTAATTCGCAACAAATGAATATGATCCGATGTAAGTTCTCTGTTGGTTCTCACAAAAATCTCGTATATTTGCGAGAAAATTTTCTTACAGGATATTTATAAAATTGAAAATAATACGTATTTAATAGGTCAGTGAATTTATATGTCAAAATGAAATTATTTGTCAACTTTAAGTGCCAATCTATGTATTAAGCCAACATTCATTTTAGAATGTACAAGATTACTATGAACTTAAATGTATACATTTTATTATTTTTTAAACGCTACCAACTTTATCTTGTATAATAATATCACTTAATCATACAAACAATCCATTTACAACCTGTTAAAAATGATCCATAAAATTTTAGTCCAAATGAGTCGGTTCAATAGTCTGTAAGTGGGCTTCAACGCTTCAACTACACCACCACTACTCCCAGGATCAAGATATGCTTAAGTTGATTCATAAAATTTTAGTTCAAATGAATCAGTTCAACGGTCCAAGTGGGTTTCAACTACACTACTCCCAGAATCAAGATATGCTTAAGTTGCAGATAATTTGATCCGAAAAGGAAATTGGACAGATGGACCGATTCTATGCACTTATCTTCATTTAGATAATTTGATCAAGATAATTTGATCCCATGAATCGCTGCTTTTTGCCTCCATCAATAACCTCTATGAATAGCTGCTTATTGACTCCATTAATTTTATAATTTTTCAATCAATTTCATTTATAATAATTTTATAATTATTTCTAAATAAATAATAAACCATTTTAAAATATCAAATTTTAGTTACGAGTATTTTTTTAGTGTTTGTAGATTTTTGTTTTTCACAAATCATTTTCATTATTTGTGAATTGTTGCTTCCTTTATTCCTTTCACTGCAAGCAAATATGTTTTTAACGACCAAGTTATAGCGACCGTTCATTGCCGGTTGTTGGAAGAGACTTATAACGACCAGAGTTTTTCCTTTCTCTAATACCCACTTTTCTGAGCAATAATCAAGGGATAAATACCGGTATTTATTAAGTCAAATTTTCGGTCATTAAGGCAAGGCGGGTGTAAAAGGGCGGGACGTTTTCACCTGTATATACAGAAATTAAATTTTACACTAAATCATTCCTATTTCCATAAAATCGTGATTTTCGTAAGGCTCTGTTTGGATGGGGGTACAGAGGGATAATTAATGGAAAGGTAGGGAAGGGTAGAGACTTACCCTTGTTTGGGAAGGGAGTGACTTAAAAATAGAAGGAATTGGAAGGGTAGCTCTTACCCTCCCATTCCCTTCATTTTCCTTATTTTAGCTACACCCCGATTTGGGGTGTAGAGAGGGGTACCCTCCTTTTACTCCTCAATTTTAATTTTTTTCCAAACAAGAGAAAGGTAATCACCTACCCATTTCCTTCTTTCCCCTTCCTTTCCTGTCTCTACCCTCACCTACCCTTCCATTAATTACCCCTCTGTACCCCCCATCCAAACAGAGCCTAAGGTGATTTCATACACCCTCCGCTTCCACCAAAAATCCAACTGTTTATTCATCACGTGATTTCCTCCACTTTCAATTTCATCCTCCATCCGCCAAGTTCATCGGTGATTCTTGGCTCCTTCTTTCCCTCACGAAACGGTCCCGGAGCCAATGAAGTGTGCACGACCCACCTGCTGAAGAACAACTGCAGGGGCTGGAGTGGCTGCGACATCATCGAAGGAGTAGCAACTGCTGCAGAGGCGGATTGTTGCCTGCGCAGGTCAGTTTGCTTCTTATTGGCGACGACGACTCTATTGGTATATATGTCATTTTCTCTCTCTATATTTGAAGACCTGATCGAAATTCCTTAATTTTTCCTTAAATGGAAGATTATTGTTTTCTTAGGGTGATTCAAAGATGGCCAATTAATTCTTTAATGCTGTATTAGAATTTAATTTAGTTTTTGTTAGGGATTATTTTTTTTTCCTTCTGTAATGCGTATTAATTTTGGTGTTGGGGATTATTTTTTCCTTTGTAATGGGTATAAATTTTGGTTTCTAGGGATTATACTGATCTTTACAAATATGCGGTACATGGGTACGCTAGCGTGTGTGGATGCAAGGCTGGGCAACGTGTATAGAAGGTGTTTGATAAAATGCCTAAAAGAAATTCTATTAATTTAAATAATTATTTTGGATAGGGTCCTATATTGCAATGCTTTGTAAAGGTGCGCAATTATTATAGAAGTTATAGTTTTAGTCATTATCTTCCAAGAAATCAAAAAAAGAAAACTACAAGAAGCATTAAATGGTTTAAAGCAAAGAAAATAATTAGGCTATATATTTCCCACACTAAATAAATGACAGAAAGAATAAAAAAATTAATTAGCCATTCTTTAGAATTTCAAGTAAAGGTTTTGGCAATGGAGTGTTTGAAAAATATGTCTAATTTCTGCATTGAGTTTCTTCACTTCTCACTTTGTTTCTTTATTTATTTTAATGTGTTCTCTCTTTTATTTCCTTTCTTTTTGGCAAAGCTTGAAATTACATCTTTATACTATTGTTAGTATCATAAAGAGATAACAAAACTTAAAGTCTATGGATTTCTTACTAAGGCAGAATTTGGCTGTCATTTTTGAAATTGACTCCTCCAACGTGGTTCATTGGTTACCAGAGCCTAAAGCCTGCAGACCTTGGAGATTCTCTACCATTTTCAATTGTATTGACAATTGTTTAGCCTCCTTAAATAGTTTTTCCTTCCAGAAAAAATCCAGAACCTGTGACTATGTTGCAGATTGTTTAGTCAAACAAGGAGTTCGCAGGAAATCTGTTTTTTTTTTTTTTTTGGGCTTGGTTGTAACTCGCTGCTGTATCCCGTTATGTTTCTTCTCCAAGCTGTCAGTTTGATGTACTGCTGAATTCTGAAAGCTGTTATTTGTTGCAATCCATCTTTGTTTAATAAACCTTGGTTGAGGTCTTTGCGAGCTTATGCTGACTATCAAGACATTACTGAGTTTCTGTGGTCTTCCCCTCTGGTTTGGTTAACAGATAGTACCTTTTGTTAGTGTGATTAAGTTTGTCTTTGGACTTCTCTTGTTATAAACGTTGAATGACATGAAAATAATGTATATTTTTTTTTGTATTTTTCTTTTTTTATATAGTGTTCTTCATACTGTATTTCCAATTTTTTTTTATAAATAACAGTATTTAAAAAAAGAAAAAAGAAAAAAAAATCCAGTTGAATATGGTCGAATCGATCCAACCATGACTTACTTGAGCATCCCGTTCAATGTCTGGTTCGGTTTTAATAACATTGGTTGGATATGATGTGTCATGCTTTCTTTCCGGTGCTGGATTGGTATAGAGGCCAATCCCTTTTGTTTACTATGTATTCTTCTTTTCTTTTTCTTTTATTTTTTTTCAGACAAAAAATAACATTTGAAAAGAAACACTTAGTTCAGCTTAAGCCTCTTTACTTCCAATTCAAGTTGTCTAGTTCAGGTGCTCAGCTTTGGGAAATAAAAAGGTTCTCATTAGAATGAAGAGAGGACATGTGCATTTCAATATGTTGGTGTCTTTGGCTATGGTGAGTGGTATAAAGGTCTAGTAAGGAAGCATCAGTGTAGATATTATTCTGTTTACTAGCATGCTTTTATGTTTACATTAAAGGAGACCTAAAAAGGAAAATTAGAAATGTATACATTATAGGAGACCTAAAAAGGAAAATTAGAAATGTAAGGTTCTGAAAGCTTTGATTAAAAAACAAATGAATAAATAAATAGATATGAAGTTACAGATTCCCTCATAAGACATTTCATATAATGACAGGGTTGTTTATGAGCAGTTAGCCTTTGAATTTTAAGCCAGTGGCTTTCCATGGTAAGCTAAGTATTATTGCAACTTCTTTTAAGTCTTTTAAGCCTCTCTTGCACTATTTATCTTTTTAATTTTGCATGTTTTGCAGAAAAATGTGGAAGAATATTTATTTTGAGCCAGTATTGTCTAAAGTTAGGGGTTACTCAAGAATAGGACCCCCACCCCCTGCATATGTGCAGCCAGTCATTAGAGTCTCCAACAATGTTGCCCGGTTGGGCTCTCCGAAAGATGGACCCAAGCCACGCCAGCTCCTATCCTTGCCCCAATTCCCAAGCCACCCTTTGCCTGGAAAGACTTCGTTGGCATCTCATGTCACGGCCATTAGTTGGGTGAAGTATTACTTTAATGAAATCCATGACAATGCGATTCAATCACATTTTAACAAGGGCCTTGTGGGTGTGCAATTCTCTAGTTCTCTCACTCAGTTTTCTTTCTGTGATTAATTGCCCTGATATGCCATTTTTGACCCCCTTTCCTTGCTAGGTCTATGTGGAGTGCCTAAGTGGTAGTGTCTCCATCAAAGATGGAGGAGAAATATCTATGAAAAAGGTATGCTTGCATGCATATTTCACTTATAATAATTATACGTCTCTAGTATTAATTTGTTTCTGCTTCTGTGCCAACTTACGTGATTCCATTGGGTTGGGTGTTCTAAAACACAGCTTGTTAAGATTAAGCCCAGTGACATCATGGAGGCTGGGGCAAGAGTTCATCTTCCTGTATCAGTTGCTGAGACTAGGATTTCCAAGAGGTTTGACACCATTCCGAGTGGAACTTTATATCCAAATGCTGATGAGATTAACTATCTACAAAGGCTTGTCAAGTACAAGGTATGTCTTAATTTGACTTCAAAATTCCTTTTTTAGCTATCAAAATTCTGTATTTTGTGTACTTGCGTGTTTTAGCTTGAGGGATGTCATATACAGAAAACTTATGTGGTGCAATATCTCTTTGTCATATGCTGCATTTGTTGACATGTTGTTACTTCAATTTTAGGACTCTGAGATAATTGTCCTAAACAAGCCTCCAAGATTGCCCATCAAGGTATACTAGTGTCACCATTTCTCTTATTATACTGTTTTCTTAATTGTTCCCCTGCTGATTTATTTTTATGTCTATAATTTTGTTAGGGGCATCTTCCAGTTCATAACAGTATGGATGCATTGGCAGCTGCAGCTTTGTCTTATGATTATGATGAGGGGCCTAAGTTGGTAAGCCTCTTGGCAAGTGAGTTTTGCTCATTTGGAGGTCTTCATTCATGTTTATGATGGTTGTTACCAAAAAAAGGGGATGATGGTTACCAAAAAAATAACAAGTACTATATTGAATTATCCCTTGTTTTTTTTTATATTTCAACTTTAGATTGTTATTTTGCTATTTGCTTAATTCTCCTTATCGTGAATATATCTCTCACATAGTTTCTTTCCAGGTGCAGCGCCTTGACAGAGAGAGCAGCGGCCTCCTCTTAATGGGGCGAACTAAAGAAAGCTCTGATCATCTTCAGTGGTTATTTAGTGACCTAAATAAATCAAGTTCACTGTGTAAGGTATGGTCTACATAGGGCAGTTGATGGGCATTAAAAAATGCGGGTAAGATAGATGGTTTGATGTTTCCACCTTTTAGTTTGGAACTATAACACGTGTTGGAACATTTCAGGCTTGGAATGATGCATGTGAAGCAAAGTATCAAAGGTACTGGGCACTGGTTATAGGCTCTCCCAAGGAAAAGGAAGGCATAATTCAGGCTCCTCTTTCAAAGGTTCTGCAGTTCTGTGTGTTTGTGGCAGCAATATAGACTTCTTCTTTTTTTTTTTTTTTGCATCTTGAAAGATACATAATTTCTGTATTATTTGTTACATATTATAGGTGCTCCTTAATGACGGAAAGTCTGAGAGAGTTGTCTTGGCTCAACATTCAGGTTTGGAAGCTGCACAAGAAGCTTTAACCGAATATAGAGTCTTGGGTCCTACTATAAACGGATGTTCATGGATTGAGCTACGCCCGCTTACAAGCCGAAAGCATCAGGTACTATTAAGATATTGTTCTGATTGATGGTGCTCAATTGAACGAAACTGTATAATTATTGGTTGCTGGTTGATCCACGTATTCTTATTTGAGTTGATACATGATAGGGTTGGAGTGGCATGTGGTTGGAATACTAAGAGCATGGAATGCCTAATGAAAAAAGGAAATCTAACACCATAGAATTGATAATGCCTTGTGTAGCGATATGTTCCCTAAATACAGAGTAATTTGAACGTAAGATGAAGCATATTTTGCATTTGAACCATTTTTGATTTTTGCTTGTTTGATGTTTGCAAAGCTCCGTGTTCATTGTGCTGAAGCTCTTGGAACTCCCATTGTTGGTGACTATAAGTATGGTTGGTTTGTGCACCAGAGATGGAAGCAAATGCCTCGAGTTGATATTGAGCCATTTTCTGGGACACCATATAAGTTGCGAAGGCCAGAAGGTATTGATGTTCAGAAAGGAAGCGTGTTGTCAAAGGTTCCCTTGTTACATCTCCATTGTAGGGAACTTGTACTTCCAAACATTGCGAAATTCATCAATATTTTAAATGGAAAGTCAGAAAAACTACACCATGCGCTTAGTGAGAAGCCGGATGTTCTTCGATTTGTGGGATCAATGCCATCACACATGAAAATTAGTTGGAATCTGATGTCCTCCTATTTGGTCTAAAGTGTATAGGTATGAGATTTTGTAGAGCATGATCTATATAGTGATGTAGATTGTAAGAATGGTCAAGCGTACTCATATTCGTTATGTTATTCATCATTTTTCAAGAAACAAGTTTTTGCATTGGCTTGCAAGATACAGCATAATGAATCTTGATTATTCCCTTGATCCAAACAGAGATTACTATTTTGACATCCAACTAAACAGGCAAGTTTATGTGCAGCTCATCAGCTGATATAGGGGATTGGTCAAATATTAAACCAGAGAACATGACAATCAAAGGTCTGTCTTTTTGCAGCCATTGATCAGCTGATATAGGGGATTGGTCAATTAAACCAGAGAACATTGCAGCCATTGTTTCCATAATAAAATCATAGGAAACATGACACGATCTATTTTATTCTAATAATATGTACAAACGCAAAGTGCGCGCGCGTGTATATGTATACACACACATGGTATTTAACTAAGTTTATTGGCCAAATGTGCATTTTTGCCCCTATCGTTTGTCAAAATGAGCAAATTTATTTCCAACGTTTATTTTGGGGTAAATTTGCTCCTAATGTTTGTAAAATTAGAGATTTTTGACCCCGTCGTCAGCGATCAATTAACGTTTAACGGTCAAAGTTACCAGTAATTGATGGTATAAACGAAAATCTCCTATTTTACAAATGTTAGGGGCAAATTTGCACGTTTGAAAAAACGTTAGGGGCAAAAATATACTTTTGGCACCCAGACATTTGATTCATGTGTCTAATGGATGTATAACACGTGTCCCACTAGTAGTCAACTAACGTATTAACGGTCAAAGTTAGCGGCAACTGACGATAGGGGCAAAAATCTCCTATTTTATAAACGTTAAGGGCAAATTTGTCTCAAAATAAACGTTAGGAGTAAATTTGCCGATTTTGCCAAACGATAGGGAAAAAAATGCACTTTTAACCAAGTTTATTATATATATATATATATATATATATATATATATATGCACTATAAGAAAATGAACATTTCCCGACGGAAATTACCGACGGAAAGTAAGAATTTTCCGTCGGTAAAATACATTGCCGACGGAAGAAAATTCCGTCGGTAAAATACATTGCCGACGGAAGAAAATTCCGTCGGCAATTGATGCGTAGCTAAAAATGCCGACGGAATAAATGCCGACGGAAAACTCATATCCATCGGAAAAATTACCGATGGAATTTGATTTTCCGTCTGGAATTTCGCGACGAAATTTATTTTCCGTCGGCAAATTATCGACGGAAAATTCACCCATGAAATAAATCAAACTGAGCTTCTTGAACACCAGGTATGACTGTCAAAAACGGCTCTTCTGGCCTGACTGGTAGACTGTCCTCTTTGGTGAAACAATATAGAATACTAAGAATCATTTCATGGACCAAGATGTTTTAATAGCAAGATCCCTAACTAAAGAATAAGAGTATTCTCATGAAAGAGAGAAGAGAGAATTAAAATCTCATGACAGAAGAGAGAAATCTTCTTATTATTTAGAAAACTACTTACAACCGCTTGATCCTTAAAGGAATCAAGGATACATATTTATAGAGCCCTCAGCTCTTGAATTACATCATTGCTTACATCATAAAACACTCATAAGGAGGAATCTCCTTTAGTAAAGCTATTTTTACAAAAGCATAAGAAGCCAAAATACAAAAGATACTTTATTAAAGCTGAAGTCTTAAAAAGCTACTTTAGTCTTTGTTGCCAGGGTGGATAGGTTCATGAGACGGTGACATATTCATATCATCCAAATCTTGATCATATTCAGCTATCCAATCAATATCATCTTCCAGCTTTTCTTTTCCTTTATCAAGATGAGATAAGAAATCTCGGGTGGGATTTGCACTGGTGCTGACACTTGGATTATCCTTATCCTGTTTGTCCTTTTCCTGATCTTCTATGGCCAAATCTTCATAGGGATCTTGAGAGTCCTTGAAAAGTTCATCAAGATAATTGGGACGAAGTGATGATTCAGCAGTATCTAGCACAGGAGGATGCAATGAAGAATATTCAAGATTATTAAGTTCACAAAGTATTGCATGCAGAGCTTTAGTTATCTCAGGGATTTCTAAGTCCTTGCTGGATTCAAAAGTTTCCCAATAAATTGCTTGAGGTTGATCCCAAATGCTATCTTGAGTAGGATTCCAGAAATAAGGCCTATGAAAGAAATAGAGAATGACATGTTCTCTAGCAAATGATTCTTTCATATTCCAGACTTTACGATCTTGAATCTTTTTGAGCAATTGTTTTCTCCACCATGAGAGGGGAGCATACCACTGGAGAAATTGCCAATGGAAAGAGCCTTGTTTGTCAGGATTGGTGAGGATTTCAAAAAGATCAATTAGTGGGAACAGGACAGCATGAGTGTAAAGAGTCGATAAGCACCATAAGAACCAGAGTTCTTCTTCAAAGTGAGGTGAATCATGAAAACATTTGAAAAGAATGGACCAAGGTTGGTCAGCTACAAAATAGTTTTCATGAGAGGGTATATTTCTCTTTTGAGTGAAAAGATGGAGGTAGTGGAACATGTGACGGGTTGCAAATGTTTTGATAGTTGCAGGAGATGTACGAGGACAGTTGGGTGGTATAGAGTCTGTTTTGGTAGCAGGAAGGTTTAAGTATGGTGGTTCACTTTTCCTGAGACAAGGATGGGGTTTGAGATGTTCAAAAGCCATGAGGGAAATAAGGAAGGAATGAAGAGATGGTTGAGGAATGGGAGACTTAGGTTTAGAAAGTCTTGAGAGATAATCTGGAACTAAGTTCTTATCTCCTTTTATATGGACAACGGTAAAGTTATACTTGCTGAACCATTCTGCCCATCGAAGAAGTTGATGATGTGGCACAGTCTTCCCTTTGAAGGAAAGAATCTTTGGAAAAGATGAGCAATCCATTATTACCGTAAAGTGATGGCCTATCAAATGGAATTCGAATCTTTTAATGCCATATTTTACAGCTAAGATTTCCTTGAAAGTTGAGTGGTAGTGGCATTCTGACTCCTTAAAGTGACCAGTAGCATATCCACATACTTGTCGAACATTATTTTTTTCTTCCAAAAACACTGCACCCCAGTTTAAATCACTGGCATCAGTCTGAAGGAATCTTTTTTCAGTGGATGGGATATGGAGAGGTGGCAAAGCTTGAGTTGTTGCTTTAAGATTTTGGATTGATCGGGAGTGGATTTCTGACCAAGGTGGTGGATCTTTCCTTAAAAGTTGTGTAAGAGGTGTGGACAAATGGCTAAATTGTGGGACAAATTGTCGTATGTAGTTTGCTATACCAAGAAATTGTTGAACTTGCTTTTTAGAAAGGTGATGATCTGAAAAGTTAAGTAATTCCTTGGCAAGGTGTGGCTGAGGTTGATAGGTTTGGTTGGCAAAATGCATTCCTAAAAAATCAATCTCCTTTTGTGTTAAAATCATCTTTGAAGGGGAGAGCATTATTCCATGTTCTTTAGTAAGCTCAAAAAACTGTATCAAATGTTTTTGATGAGTAGGAACATCTGATGAGAAGATGAGTACATCATCTATATAGATGAGAGCAAAAGAAAGGATTGATTTGTAAACCCGTATCATAGACTGTTGAAAAATAGATGGTGCTGTTTTAAGGCCAAATGGCATCACAGTCCATTGGTAGTGAAAATTAGGAATACAAAAAGCAGTTTTTGGTCTATCTTCAGGAATGATTCCAAGTTGCCAGAAACCAGCCTTGAGATCAAACTTAGAAAATATTTGGGCATTGTGAAGGTAAGGGAATAGTGAAGAGATTTTGGGTAAAGGATATTTGTTGTCTTTTAGGAAAGGGTTAAGGGGTGTATAATCAATAACTAGGCGCTTTTTCCCACGAATTTGCTCAGAGTGCTTGTTAACATAAAAAACTTGGCAAGCCCAATCAGATTGGGTAGGCTCAATTAACTTTTGGGCTAATAACTGAGAGCATTCATCTTGGGCCAGAGCAAAATCTTCAGGAGACATTCCTGGATGAGTGGCTCTTGTGGGATTGATATCTTCTGACTTTTTGAATGGAAGGGTGATAAAGAATTCAGGCCTAGTCCACAAAGGGTTTGAATGTTTGGCTAAAAAATCGGTGTGAGAGGTTGCACAGCAATGGGTTTCAAGTTGGGTCTTAATACTCTGGAATGGGTCTGGGCTGGAGATGGAGAATAGTGAATGGGTTGTGGTGTAAGGTTGAAAATACTTCTTGTGTTTCAAGCCATTAGGTTTAATCCTGAGATGTGGTAATTGGTAGAGAGCATCAAAACCAAATACAAGATCTTTTCCTGGTAGTTCAGAACCATAGACATGGGTCCAAAGGAAACAATCAGGGAAAAGTTGAATCTTTATAGGCTGTTTGGTTTTTAGCTTAATAGTAAGAACACTTTGGTTTGCAGCTTGAAAATGTTGGGTATATGGTTTCCAACAGGATGAAGGAAGTATTTTGGGATTGAGAATGGTATTGTGAGCTCCAGTATCTATGAAGGCAATTATGCTAATAGGATTAGCAAATTTGTCTGAAAAGATTTTTGCTGGAACAAGTGGAATAGGATGAGTGGATAATACAAGATGTGGTGAAGGTGTCGGGAAAAGGGTAAATGGTTCAATGGTTGAGATATGGGAAATGGTTTCCTCAAAATCCTGGTCAGACTGTTCAGATTCAGAATCAGTATACTCAACAGCAAAGAGAGTATATGGATCTGGTTCATCATCTTCTGAGAAAAGTGATTCAATGTCATCAATTTGGATATTCATGGGAGAAGTCTGCTGGATTTGTTGTAGCAGATGTTGAGACCTTTTCTTTTTAGAACAATTTTTTGCAAAATGACCTTTTTGACCACACACAAAACATCGATCTCCTTTAGGTTTGAACCTCTTTCTTCTGTAAAACCGAATCTTTTTATGACGGCAAGGAAAGCGGTTCTTACCCCATTTTCCTTTGAACTTATTTTTCTTGTACTTCTTGTAAGGATAACAAGAACAATCATCTTTAGATGAGCATTTGATTTGCAGGTCTGGTCGTCGACATGCTGCTTTTAGATGTGGATCTTTTCCCTTTTGAAAAATATCTTTAATCATTTGCTGTGAAGCACAAAGCTTATCAAGAGCCATTAAAACTCTTTGATAGATTTGTCCAAGGGAAAGGGAATTGATCTGCACTCCTTGCTCTCGGAGATAAAACATTGTTCTGGTGGAAAGTTGCTCCGGTAATGACAACAAAAATCCTTGTTTCATGTTAGGATCATTTGCACCTTTAAGCATGTAAAACAGCTTGGACATCTTCTTGTAGTGTTTGCAAAGATCTTTTCTTAATAAAGAACAACAACGCATCTTGAAATAATCATCACGATTTGCATCTTCAAACTTCTGGACATCTCCAACAAATTCAGAATGGATTATCTAGAGAACATAAGCAATTGATTCAGAATTAATGAATTGAAGTTTGGAGTATTCATCTTTGTTAGTGAACAAATCTCGAAGTCTGCCCGTGAATCTGCATTGGAATTCATGGAAGATATTTTTGAAAGTTGTAACACCAGTAGGTCGTGATCTTGCTTTTAAATCAAGCCAAGCAAAAAACTCTTGGATTCTATCACGCCATTTGTGTCTGGGAATATCTTCAAAACCAAACCATGGTCCAGTTATTGGTCTGGTATCTGCAGGAAGAGGAGTACTTTCATCAGTGGCCATGTCTTCATCATCTGGTTCCTCAGCAAATTGAGTAGTAGTACTTTCTGCTGTAGGAGGATCTGCCATAAAAATGGGAAAGTGCTTGGGATCAAGTTCCTCATCTGTAATATCATCATCCGTAATATCATCAGAACTAGCAGAGCTACTAGTATCATTATCAGCTATGGATGTGATAGTAGGCAAAGCTTGTGAAGCCTTTTGTTTTAAGGTGGTGACAAGTAGATTTGGATTTGGGGGGTTTTGGATCATATGGGAAGAAGGTGGTTGTGGTTCAGAAATTACTACACCCTTTTGTTTATGATCTGGAAGGGAAACAGGTGAAGTAGGTATAGTTTGAGAAGTTGAGGCAGGTGTTTCTCGGGTTGATATGGGACTATAAGATCTTTTGGATGGAGTAGAAAATTGTTCTCTCATGAATAGTTCATGAGCATAACCAAGAGCATTTAATTCATCCAAAGAAGGTTCTACATAGGGTGGTATCTGGATAGAAGGCTGATGAGTGTAAGGGGTTAAGGTAGACTCATAAAAGGGAAGTGAGGAATATGGTGATGGTTGATAAGACTGTTGGGGTGATTTCCTTGCTAAATCTCTTTTGATGGTTGCAATTTCTGCTTTCAGTCTGGTTACTTCAGAAGCTTTTTGCTGGAAATGAGCATCATAAGTCCGATTAGTAATAGATGTCATAAGTTGATTATCCAGATCAGCAACTTTATTTTGTAATTTGGACAAAAGTTGGTATGTAGCAGCATTCTGATCTGTAATATGTGAATGAAATGTGTCTACTCTGGTAGAAACATGATCAACTTTGGTTTCCAGACGATGTAAAAGCTTATTTTGAGCAAGAGAATTTTCAGACTGCCAATTGAGCACAGCTTCAGCAGGAGAGACTGATCGAGGGGTTCCTTCTGTTGAAATACCAGGAGATATGACAAAAGGAGTTGTTCGAACTTTTGTGGTTGGGTTTACTGTTTCAGAAAGAGTAGGGAATTCATCTGTGAAAGTACCAGAAGGTTGATACATACAGACAGCTGGGATAAGTGGAGTTTGTGTTTGTTTGGGTTTCCATATAGAAGGCATAGAACAAGGTGTTTTAGGTAAGGGTTTTGGTTGTGGTTTGCACTTTTCTGGAGTGGGTGTTGGTGTAGATGGAAACTTATACCAGGAAGGAGGAGTATAACTAACAGCATAGTCATACTTTCCTGATGGTTGACCCAAAATTCCAACTGTGGGGTCATCATCTTCATCAAGATGATCTTGATATCGTGCTTCAGAGGAAATTTTCTTTCTTCCTTTTCGTTTCTGTCGTCGAAGATCTTCATCGTCAAGTTCGTCTTCAAGTGAAGCATAATAACAGTCATCACAATTACAGAAATCCCAATAACAGTGACCATCCTTTTTGAAAGCATAGATAGGGCGGCCATCATTATCAAAAGCAGCAATCGGGATGTCATCCTCTTGTGGAAAAGACTGTAACAAGAATTGTGTGGAAAAAACAGATGCTGTGGTTGAATTAGAAGGATCTTCATCTTTAGGTGAGACAAACTGAGTTTCTATCATGCCATCAGATCTTTTGACAAAGACAGGAGTAGTTGATTGAACAGGCTTCTTCTGCTCATGGAGTATTTCATAGCTAGTGAGCCATGATCTTGGAAAATACTCAAGTAGCTGTTCTCGTGTAAGTTGCTTTGGGATCTGTACACAGGTGGGTACCTGGTTAGAATCAGCACTGATAAGAAGAGCATTATTTGAGCATGGAAGTGAGATGTCAATAGCATGATTTTGAACCCTGTAAATCATTTGGTAGTGGAGAGTTGCCACTTCAGTTGTTTTGACTTGATCTGCTCCGGTGATCTGGATCTGGACTTTCAGGTTATCAAGAATATGCTGATCATCCAACCGCATATTGAAGTTGGGATAAAAAGTAAACATAACAGTACCAGCATTGAGTGAAGTCTGGACTGTTCCAATAACAGCCTGAGAATATTCAAGATATCTGGTATCCAGTAGAGCGATCCTTGCAAAGATAGGAAGTCCTTTGCGCCCATGGTAAGTTACTGCAATTCTAATTGCTCCAAAGTGAAGATGAGTTAAACCATGATTAACCCAGTATGGAATAGATTCAGATGGAATATCTAGGGAAATAAACTGTTCTTGTCCTGTGGCTTTTATAGGATGCTGTTGAAAAGAAGAGGACTGAACATATTCTTTGGCTTGGGATTTAGGTTGGCGAATCAAGGTTTTAATGTTTGAAAGAACATTGGCTTTAGGTGTTTTAGTAAAAGCATCATAAGGGTTAAGAAAAGGCAGGTGGGAGTCTTGGATTTTTTGACTATCATCAAGAAAATTAAGCTCATATAAATAATCTAACTTTTTTGATGTAGAAGAAGATAAGGAAAAAGAAGATCTAGTAGAAGGATTATGAGTAAGTGAGCTAGGAGATGAACTGGAACTGGAGAAAGACATGATTGGAAAAAGTTCTCTTTCATTTGAATACCTTAGACTGTAGTTAGATGGCTCTGATACCAAGAACACCGAGACCCATGAAATAAATCAAACTGAGCTTCTTGAACACCAGGTATGACTGTCAAAAACGGCTCTTCTGGCCTGACTGGTAGACTGTCCTCTTTGGTGAAACAATATAGAACACTAAGAATCATTTCATGGACCAAGATGTTTTAATAGCAGGATCCCTAACTAAAGAATAAGAGTATTCTCATGAAAGAGAGAAGAGAGAATTAAAATCTCATGATAGAAGAGAGAAATTGCCGACGGAAATGAAATTTCCGTCGGGAAGTAAAGAAATTATTTATTTTTTTTTATTTTTATCGACGGAATTTTTCGTCAGTATTCCGTCGGTAATTTTAAAAAAAATAATAATAAAAAAAATAAATATAACATCAAAATTGGCCCACAAATATCCAGTAAAAATATTCAACAAATATACAAATATATAACAAATCAAAATTAATGATTAACCTAAAAATCAAAATAATATACCATAAAATATTCAACAAATATAAAAATACTCAACAAATCAAAATTAATGGTTAACCTACAAATTAAAATAATATACAAAAAATTATATAGAAAAATATTCAACAAATATATAAATACACAACAAATCAAAATTAATGGTCAACCTACAAATCAAAATAATATACAAAAACTTATACAAAAAAATATTCAACAAATATATAAATACTCAACAAATCAAAATTAATGGTTAACCTACTAATAAAATAAATTACAAAAAATTATATAAGAAAAAAACTTAATGCAAAAAATATACAGAAAAAATTAAAATAAAATGAAAAAACTAGATCTGGATGTTAACCTCATTTTTTCGGCTGACTGGAGAGGGACGGCGCCGGCGTTGGGCGAGCGAGCATAGCAGATCTGCTCGGCGGCGGCTTGCTTGAGGCGGGCGGTGGCCAGATCTGCCAGAGAAGCGGGGAGGGAGAGAGCGGGGAAGGGAAGAGAGGAAGAGAGCGGGGAAGGGAAGAAACGCAGCGACGAGGGGCGAGCGGCGACCACTGGGCGGCGAGGGGCGAGCGGCGACCACGGGGCGGCGCGGGGTGGGGGGCAAGAAGAACCAGATCTGCGTGAGGAGAGTGAGGAAGGGAGAGAGGGAGGGAGAGAGAAGGAGAGAGAAAAAAATCAGAAAACTTTATTTATATACATATATATATTTTTGCGACGGAAATCAAGTTCTAGCGACGGAATTTAATTTCCGTCGGTAATTATTTTCGTCGCTAAATAAAATTAAATAATATAATTAAATATTTTTAGCGACGGCATTAATTTTCGTCTCTAATTTCCGTCGCTAAAATATATAAAATAAATTAATTAAAATATTTTTAGCGACGAAATTTATTTTCGTCGCTAATTCCCGACGAAAAATAAATTACGTCGCTAAAATTAGCGACGGAATTTGATTTCCGTCGGGAATTGCCGTAGCAATTTATGCCGCCAAATTTACGCGCCCAATTTACCGACGGTTAGATTTTTCGTCGCTATATTAGCGACGGAATAATTTTTTCCGTCGCTAATTACCGACGGAATTATTTTTCGTCGCTAATTAGCGACGGAAATGTCTTTTCCGTCTCTAAATAGCGACGGTACATTTTTCGTCGCTAAATTTTCGTCGGTAAATGCTGATTTTCTTGTAGTGATGTGTGTGTTATTTAATTAAGTTTATTATATTTACTTATTATACATATGGACACAAGATATATTTTATACTAATAACACGTACAAAGGTAAGGCGTGTGTATATATATATATGGTATTTAACTGAAAGTAAAATTGCTCTTTTATAAATTCTAATTACCTACAAATTTACCATAATCAAACTACAGTTATTAGAAATTGAATCAAATTGTTTGTTTTATTACGAATAAAAATTCAATTAACCATTAATCAATCAATTAATCAAAAATTTAAATTTAAATTTAAATCCATTAATCATAATTATTAAAAATTAAAATATACTTATACGTTTAATCGAACTGATTAACCCTACAGACTTGTATGAATTCAATATTGACTATAAATTTAGTAATTTTTTCATTTTTTTTTTCTACTAATATAGTTACAGAGGAGTTTCAAAAAACATTTTTTTTGAAGCGTTTGAAAAAATATTATTTGGGGATTAATATTTCTAAAATTTTATATATTATTCTAAAAATAAGTCAAATAAAAGGACATTCTGCAAGACAAAGATATATATGATATTTAAAAAAATATATTTATAGTTTTGGTGTATTTTCAAAAATATTTCCAAAATGGAAATATTTTAGTTAATACTGCACGAAAAACCTACTTTGCAGAGCCATGCAGGCAGGGGCGTAGGGAACTTCAATTGAGTGGGGTCAATTGACCCACTCAATTAAGAAAAAATTTTAAAATATCCTTGGTAATTTTTTTTTTCAAAATTAATCTCACTAAATGACCCTATTAGCAATTGATCCCATTAAAAATTGACCCCACTAATATATTCAAATATTTTCATTAAAAATTAATCACAATAAAATATTTAAAAATTTAAAAATTATTATTTATATTTTACAACAATAATAATAGAAATAAATGGGATAATTGGTACTAAGGTGGATAATTGAATAATATATTTATAAAAGAATATAAATATAAAAGAAAAGAAAAGGAAAGGAAAGGAAAGGAATGGAAAGAAAAGGAAAGAAAAAAAAAAAAAAGAAAAATTCAAAAAACCATTTGACTGTTGTACAGACTGTGCCAAAAGAAGGGAAAACATCAAAAATAAAATGTAAAAGAATGCAGCTATAAAAGAAAAATAACAAGATTAAAAGATAAGCTAAAAAGCCAACAACAAAAGTAGAATTCAACAGCAAAAGAGGTGGATAGACAGTAGGTGAAAACGCCACAATTAAAAGAGAAAAATAAAGTTTCATTACAAAATTTTCACTTCAATTTTATAAAAGTACATAATAATATAATTTTTTTCTCTTTTTATTATAGTTTTATTCTCAAATCTCAATGTATGAAATCTTAATTATTTGCAATTTTTTGATTCAATTCAGCCTTATAAATTAGTTTATATAAGTTATAATTTGTTTTATAAAAGTAAAGGAGTAATTTGATTTTATTGTAGTGTGATTGGAGTTGGGTTTAAAATTTTCAGTATATGAATATTGAAAATATTTTTCGTCGTTTTAATCTTAAATGGTACAAGAAATATTGTAATTGGTTGAAATATAGTATAAAAAAAATGCACTATTTTACTTATATTGTTATATTTTTAGAATTGAGATTGAAAAGTAAAGAAAGGGTGATTCATTTATTACATATAGTTTCAATACTTTGAATAAAAAGGAGAGGTTAAATATTTATGTAGGAGATTCTAATAGTGCTCGTAACGTAGATTGGAAAAAATGTGAAGCATTGATTAAACAAAATTAAAATATAGAAGTTGTTTTTAATAGGTATACATATCAATTTTTTATTTTTTTATGTCAATAAATTTTTGATCATACTAAATTCAATTTCTTATTATACCCCTGCATGCAGGTGCTGTTCTATCCCCCTTATACAGCTGCAGTATGAGGGGGCTGCATGCAACTTTTTTTTTTTTTTTTAAATGGTTGATCGGGAAAAATGGTGAATGTAGCTAATCTGTCTCTATCTAAATGAGTTGTTATTTGACCATTAAAATGATTATCTACTTGCAAACTTGAGTTTCTTTTTATTAAAAAACAATAGATTTTGAATGGGATCCTCCTTGGACCAACGGCTAGTTGGTTATCTAAGCGGACGGGATAGGAAGCTAGGTCAGCTCTGGGCCTCTAGCTCATCCGGTTTCGGAGTTACTTGTTGCTTCTACTTAACGGTGCTAAGGCCTTCTTGTCAAAATAATAGTTTTATTTATTTATTTATTTTTGTTTGTTATAAAAATATACTTCATATGCTATATGTATTCTATAATTATATATAATATTTCATAATTTTTTTATGTATTTTTATAATTACAACTTTGAAAAAAAGGAAGATGAAATTTAAATTTCTGGTCAATAAAATGCTTAAATTACTGCTGATTATTCAACGCTAAATTTTTAAGAGTAGTGCATTAATATATACTTTATTTGACAAAATAAAAGGAGGGGAAATTGGAGCCCACGCAAATTAGAGGCGCGTAGAAACTAAAAGGAGATTGGATTGTTATTGCTACAGTCCAAGCATCTGTTAGTGCCAAACTTTTCTCTACGTTGACCAAAAAAATGTATAAAAAAAAGTCACAAAACTGCAAAACGCAGAGCATACTTTATTGTTGGGTCCACTTGACCCATTATGAAATTACGATTTCAGACTGCTTGAATTAGTGGGTTTCATAATCAAAAACCGCAAGCAACTGACAGTTAACTAACCCAAAACTCATAAATATTTCGACAAACACCGCAAATTTGAAAATAAATTTTCTAAAAACACCAATTTTATCTCTGCCACTTTCTCCAGATATGAGGCCACAAACCTCTACCGACTTGTCCAGCTGTTCGTGATTCCTTCACTCAGCTTCCGCCACGTATTCTGCTAATAAGGGCGGCTGAAAATAGCGGCCCACAGTGACGTATAAAGCAATACTATTGGTAAGTAAGAAGAATGAGTGGAGTTACGCAACCAAACACTTTTTTTTCACTTGATCGCAGAGAAGTTTTCCCGCATCTATCTGGAGTCACTATAAATAGCAACATCCTCATTGCAAATTCAAAGCAAGATTCCATTTTCATTGCCTTTTAATGCAGAGTGAGTTAAAATGCTTATGATCTCAATCTCTATTTCAAAGCCTAATTTCTTTTTTTTTTTTTCTTTAAATTCAAAAGCTATTTGTTTGATTTGGAATTGTTTTTCACCGTCTTTAGCTCGGAGCTAGTGTATTATGATATTCATCGTCAATTCTATGCTTGATTTTTTTATCAGCCAGCTACCATTTTGCTGGAATTTGAGCTTTTGAATGGTTTCTCGAGTATATATATATATTTTTTTTCATTCATGATGCTTTGGATGCTTGTCTTGAGAAAATTGGAAGTTGGTTCAAACTTCGTGTGTTGAGTTTCGAAGTGGGGATTCGTAATTCATTTAGGGAAAAAAAAAAATCTTGAACGATATAAACGACAGTATAAAAAAAATGGTTAATGGTGAATATTTTATAAAAAAAATGGTTAATGGTGAATATTTTTTCTTTTTTACTTTTTTTTTTTTTATTGCTGTTCTTACTTACGCAGGAATTAGAGACATTATCTGGGATACAACTATGGTGGGATCTGTGTCAGTTTCAGAAAATTTAGCACCAACTGAAAATGGTCTCAATGGTGTAAAATTGCTTCCTGCATCTACTGATGTTTTTGGGGGTGTAATAGTGGATATGAAGGAGCCTATGGAACCCGACATCTTTCTTAGCATGCTGAGGTCTTCATTATCAGCTTGGAGGAAACAGGTTCTTGTTATTCTTGTAAAACTTCAAGAATGCTTATGAGCTACTGTATATCGTAAAACTGAATATATCTGTGCCTGTTTTGTCAGATATGAATTAATTTTTATACATCTTTAGCTCATTGATACTTGTCATAGTACTATAAACTTGTGTTTATATTTGCAGGGGAAGAGAGGAATTTGGATTAAGATGCCCATTGAACTAGTGAATCTAGTGGAAACGGCAATTAAGGTAATCACTCTAGTGCAATGTATTATAACAGTGAATATAACCCATCTAAGGATCTTTTTAGGGACATTCTGCCAATCTATGATAGGATATTTTCCAAAATCAATTGGGATTGCTTAAAATATTCGTTATATAAGCAATTAAAAAACCTAGATTTCAGTTGTTTTCACTTCCCCATGAAAATTTTATACGGATAGTTCTGCCATTCTGGTATAGAGACTGCAAAGAGGATGGATTTAAGATACGACATCATGTAAACATTCAATAACTGGATTATTACGTTCCTCTAAGAATTTTTCACTTTTTTTCTGGTTGTGTATTGAATGCTAAAGATATAGTCCCGTTATGTAACTAGGCCAGCAAGCAAAGTCTAATTATGAGGACTTGGAAGTGACTAGATGTTCAGATTATGGCAATCCTCAGAAGCTATCACTCAAATCTGTTTTTGGTACTTTCAAGTCCCTACTTGCGGAAGCTACAACTGAGGACAAGTTTTGGTTTTTTGTTCCTGTTATTTTCTTTAACCAAATGGAAGTAGTTACATTCAATAATTTATCAAACATTCTACACTTCTCCTAAATACGACAGGAAACAGGAAGATTTTGACTTCTTGGCATATCTGTTATAATAATGTCAGGAAGGGTTCTACTATCATCATGCAGAGCAGAGTTACCTCATGCTTGTTTATTGGATTCCTGAAACTGCAAGCACCATTCCTGCAAATGCTTCACATAGAGTCGGTGTTGGTGCTATTGTTCTCAATGATAAAAGAGAGGTACTTCCTACATTTTCCACAACTTCTCTTGCTGTTAATGCTTGCTCCCATTCCTTTTTTTCTTTCAATTTTATGTTGCTGCAGTAATTTCTATTCTCATCAAAACATAAGTTTTCATCAATTTTCCAGTAATTCAGAATTTTTAGTCCTATTAGCTAACTCATCTTGTTGTTTTTTGTTTATAAAAAGATGGAATCCTTTTACTCTGTATTTCTCATAAAACATTTGGCATGTTTAGCTTCACTTCTTTATAAATTATAGCAAGCGCAAAAAAGCCACTCTATTTTTTCTCTCCCATTTACTATGGATTAATGATTTTTCAGTTAAGGACTACTCAAGGTTCATTCACATATCTGTCACAGTTCAGTTCTCAGACTTTTTTGGTTTTTCCAATACTATACGAACTATTCTGGATGCCAGAATACAGATTTGAAACAGCCCTTGAAAATGGTTGTCATGGGCTCATGGCAGCACCCAATTAAACACCAGGGTTTTGCCTAGAATTAATTGGCATGCAATTGATTTTATGGCTTGATATGATCTTTGACAATACGTGGACAAATATTTATGTTGCTGGTCTTGAATGGCAAACTGTTTGCTTGTCAGTTACTTGTTGTCCAGGAAAAGAGTGGCATATTAAAAGGTACAGGTGTATGGAAAATCCCCACTGGAGTTGTTGATGAGGTACATGTTCAATGAAAAAGGTTCTTATTTTTTGGCAAATCAACTCACTTCATTGATGATTTTATGTCTGTTCTTCTACCTCCAGGGTGAGGATATCTTCAAGGGAGCTATAAGAGAAGTGAAAGAAGAGACGGGAGTAAGTGATGAATGTATTCTGATAACTTATAGATGTTTTCCATCTGTCTAGCTTATGCCAGAGCAGATCTCTTTCTAAAACCTCATAATTTTGTTGCTCAGATTGATGCAGAGCTTCAGGAAATTCTAGCATTCAGGTGCGCAAGTTGTTCTTGTCAGTTTTATTTTCGCATTATCTTCACACTAGATAATTGTATTTTACTCAGGTCTAGGCCAATAAGTCCTAGCATTATTAGGAACTTGAGCCTGCTCTGGCTCTTTTGTTCTATCGCTTTTTTGTCTTTAAGATTAAGATTTATTTTTAAAGATGGATCATTAATATAATTAGAGATAGGATAGGGAATATGCACCTATTTAGTTATGTTGTGGAGACACCATGAGCTCATCTTCCTCATAGATTTTTAAGCATGATAACCAGCATCATTTATCGTTATCAAATATTGCATGGAAACATAACCAAAACCAGTTAAACATATGAGTTATACACAGCTGAGAAATCACAAATTAGGAATTAAATTTTATTTTTTCCAAGTTTTAGGGAAGGTAAGGTAACATGTTTAGTTGTCATTCAAATTATCTATGCTTCACGAGTCTCATGAAAAATCACTTGATAAGATATACATGAATCCTAACACAAATGTTCAGACCTTGATACTGAATGATTTCACATGCTTCTCAGCTCTCTTTGGTAATTGGGATATGGCGAGTTTGGGTGAGTTACAATGAGTTATTGATTTGATGGAGATCAGGTTGTCAAAATTTTTGAAGTCTTGATATATATATATATATATATATATATATATATATATATATATATATATATATATCTTGTGGTTTGTCCAAACTGAAGATAGATCTTGATGTGCAATTCCAGTCAAAATTTACATATTCCATTTTGGGTTTGATTCATTGGGTTGTTTCATTATGCCATTCAGTTTATGTAGGATTCCATTCTATCGGTATTCTTTCGGCTTCACAATTGTTATAGTGATCATTATCATTTCAAATTTTTTGTGATGCTTGTTTTAAATGGCTCAATTTAATAAAGGTTTGGACTTCAATAATGTTGTCTTCACATGTTCCCTCACATTTGTGTATGGCTTGAACATACAGTCAGACACACAAGGCATTCTTTGGGAAATCAGATTTATTCTTCTTGTGCATGCTGCGCCCATTGTCTTTTGACATCCAGGTGCAAGAACTAGAGATTGATGCAGCACAGGTAATTTTGTGAGGCATTACCTCTCAAGTATACAGCTCTTTGATATGCTCACGAATTTTGCTAGTATTTTTTGCTTTCCATATATTCACCTTGTGGGTTTATCCTTCTTTTTTAATGCATGACAAACGTGTGAAATGAATCAACCTGTTATTTGCATTAATTCTAAGCAAGCATATGCTCGCTTCAACTTCATGAATGCAGCAAGGTTACAACTCATAGCACATAGTTGCGTGCATTAGGGCTATGGTTACTTCTTGTGGTTCAAGCATACCATGTTTGATCTTAAGGTCTGTCTTTTTTAATTTTCCTTTGGTATTGAATACCTACATTCCTTTGTTTCTATCGGAAGAACCTTGAGCAGTTTCACAACTGAACTAGTCATAGTAGTGAGGGGTCATAGCTCATAAGGCTAATGTCACAGATGGAAACTTAGTGTTGCGGTCTGATTTCTTCTTTCCATGTTTGAAGTATAGATAAATGCCCAACTAGTTCAAGGGTTTGATAATGTGCTTTTCTCTTTGCCTTGAGTTAAAGATGATTTTACTGATGGAACATATAAAGAATTGTCAATTTTTCTCCTCAAAAGAATTCAAAATTTGGGCCAGATTGCTGAATCTATCTTCATGCTACATGTTTCTTTATTATTCCTTCCCTGGTGTCATTCTATATTTTTTGAAGGATCTAGATAAGGAATGCAACAGCTGATTAAAGTGTTCTATTGTTTCCATAGTGGATGCCATTTGAGGACTTTGCAGCTCAACCCATTGTGGGAAAGCACGAACTTTTCAAGTACATCACTGAGTTATGCTCAACAAAGGTGGACAGAGATTATGCTGGATTTTGTCCACTACCTATGACATCATTTTTTGATGACAAGATAAGTTACTTATATGCAAACACCCAAGACTTGAAGCAGGCAAGTTCTTCTAGCCGGCAATAGAAAACATTATAATTTTGTAGCAGTATCTCCAGTGTAACCATATTATTTCATTTATTGATGTTTTAAACTGGTGCTCTTGCACATCTGAATAAGAGCAAACTTCCATGCTTGCACTGAAGTGAAGATACTCAAGTAGCAACATGTTGGAATAACTGCCAGACTGCACACACTTTTTACATGGCTTACAATAAGCAATGTTAGGAAGTAAAGTGATCAGCTAACACCTTGAACGAATTCAAACTTTCTTTGTAATTAATTTTCGTAAAGTAGAAAGATGCAGTGTTTCCTGGTTATCAGAATCAGTCGGCTTTCCTTATTTTGTTTTTTCTTTTTCCTTTTGGTTGCTTTGGGGCTGCAAATGAATCAAAATGCAGTCAAGCTTTAGATAGCTAGGACTCGGCTCATTTAACATTGGAGCACTGAATCCGAGCTCAAACTTGGTCTGATTTTTATTTTTTATATTTTTCATTAACAGGTTAGTTCACTAATCCAATTGAGTTTTATTTAGTACATACTTGACTTGTTTGTTGTATGAATCTGAAAGGTGAAATGAAGCTCGTCTCATTAATTTTTTACCATATCTATTGTGGGCTGTATGTACGAGTATTTACATTCTATAATTATCCCTGCTTAAGAAATTCTCTTGACATTCAAACTATGTTCTTACAGATGTCATTGTTTTACATGGTGAATTTGGTGTTTGAAAAAACACTTAATTTAAGCTTACTTGTTAGATGCTAAGATTATTATTAAGATGTGGCAGTGTGCGTACACCTATCATAGTTGCACATTCAGACATTGACAAATCATACAGATGCTTAATCTGATCGCTTGTATGCTCCTGTGGATTTTTGCAAATATGTCAAGTTTGTAGTCTCTGGACCACCTCTATATAAACATGACAGGTGTTCTGCCATGCGGCACTGAATCCCAAGAAAAGAATGATACATGCAAATTCAGTACTCTAGACAGTTTATGCTTATAAACAGAAGACGTTTTCTGCAACTCCCTAAGCTCAGTGGTATGTTTATATTTCTATTTACTGAAAATTTTCTAACTCATTCTGTGGTCAAGGAGAGGAAATATGTTGCATACAAATTTTGCTTTCCTTTTGACACTATGGCTTTCAGTTTTCTGTCATGAGCGTACAGAGTCAAGAGAACTTTCCACTGATGTGTTGCCTTCATCAAGTAATAAGTGTCAATATCCTTGCCATCCTCTTGCTCCACCACCCCCACCATTTCCTGGTTACCCTATATATGAAGTGCCGCCACCGCCGCCTCCATATCCTACCCCCCCATTTCAAGGCAATTGCTCACAGTTTCCAGTCCAGTGCTGCTCTTATCCCCCTCCATATCCTTATAGTTATCAGCCTACTGATAACTATTCTGCTACATGTTCACCCCCTCATTTTATCTCAGTTGTACTACTAGTATTTTCCATTTCTGTTCTACTGTAGTTTTATATTGCTTAATTTTCTCCGGTTTCATTTATAAAGCTATCCTCAGAGGCACCAAGATGTTGCTTTGCAGTTTTCTACATATAATACTGTTATTGAATTTCAGCAGTAGATTTCATTATAAAGTGCGTACATAATGTATCTGATATTTATTTGTCTAGTAAAGCTTTACTGTTCGTTGAGATCTTGAAGTTCTGATTTTTTCTGAGACCTACAGAATTATATTGTCACTGTGAAACTAGTATTCGAACAGTCTTGTCTTGAATCCTAGTTTGGGAAGTGATGGGGATAAGAGGGAGAGACAGAGTGTGGTCGGTTGTGAGACAAAGGGAATGCAGTGAATGCCAAGTAGCAGAAAGAGCTTGTTCTTAATTCCCCACCTGGCGTTGTAGATTATTGGTTTGTGATGTTTATTTTTGACTTAAATCCTTAATTTATTTGTCTTATTTGTCTCATACATTAGCGAAACGACAAGAAGTCTGATCTGTAGGAAAAGAAGATATCCAACGCAATTCAATTCGATGCATATGACCACGGTGAAATTTCTGGGCACCACTTCAATTATATTAACATTTGGCAACAAATGAGAGGGGCTCAGATTGCTTTTAAAATGGAATGGGTGAATTTGGAAAATTAAAAATTAGCCAATTCTACCGTAATAATGATATTATTATGACATTAAATTGAACAGTTCAACTTGATACTTGGTTCTTTTTAAGTGGATTTTTGAATTCGAGTGGCTTTTCAAAGCGAGTTTTCGAGTTGAAAATGTTGTAGGGGGCAAGTTTGAATATTATAAATAGCAAAAATTAATATTGTGAAAACGGGTAATTATAAAAAAAAAATTGTTGAACAGTTCAGACCAGGGAACTTTATTTTTATGATCATGTGAAGGTTCACAGGATATATGAGATGAGGTAAGAGGATGATGTTCAGATTTCCCAATTATTCGTCCCTTAATTTGTTGGATTTTCATAATAGATGTTTGCCTGTCGTTTCATCACAGAGATATCAAATAGAACCCATAACAATTATATCCAGTTGATGTAACGGTGGAGGAAAGGAACTGATACATACATGTAAGCTGAAAGAAAAACAAAAATTTTCTATAAGAAATTCTGTATTATATAGCAACTACATTAAGAAGTAATGTTTGCACACAAGTTTTTATATTACTTTTGCCAAAAATCTTCCTGATTACTGACAATTCTACATCATTTATAACAAGCTACAAATCACAAACCTCTGAATATCCTCCTGATCTTCAATACAAAGAAATAAAAAATGCCACACTAGAAATAAAAAAGAAAAAAAAGCAAACACATCCTCAATGATTAATAATTTAGCCCATCAATGGCTCGACTTATTCCCCACAAACTTGGTGAAAGGAGAATTGCAATAACTTATAGCATCAAAAACCCCAAGCACAAACTTAACAAAATGGCAACAAGTTTTGCACCATCAAACCTCACACCAGCATTGTCATCTGCTACATCAGCTGTATCATCAGCCGGTGCATCGGCCGGAGAGTCCGATGGTGAGTCTGCAGTAATGTCCTTGCTAGATTTCGGTGCATCTGCCGCTGCTGGCTCTGGGGCAGGTGCCGGAGCAGGGGTGGGTGCTTCAGCCTTGAACAACTCCTTAGGCAACAAGACCTTATTGATGGTATATATAGCAAGTGGTTGCTCATCTATCAAGGTCCCAATTATTTTTGCTGTGATGCCATTTGCCTTCAATGTCACATCCTCACCATCATTTTGCACAGTGAAATCAAACTTTTTTGCCCCATCAGTAGCTAAAGTGTTCATTGGACCATTGTTGGACTTTAACCCGGACAGTGACTGATATATAGGCACCCCAAAGAATTCAAGGAATGATGTTTTGCCTGCAGCTGTTAAGTTCTTGTACTTGGGTAGAAAGGCTTTGAATGGATCATCAAGAGGGCAAAACACTGTCAATCCTCCATCAATACTGTCCTGAAAGTGTTAAAATTCAAAATTCATCAAACACATTCTCAGTCACAAGTTCATGTCGCAGTTCCAGCATTTATCCAAAAAAAACAGAGAGGTTAAACTACAAGACAACTGATAAGTTGTTTTTTTTTTTTCTTTTTACTCTGTTCATGTTTTTGTCTTATCCCATGGACCAATTGCTAGAGAGTTCTAAATTCTAGTAAATACACTTCTCTCTGTCCCTACATAGTAATAGCAATTGTTCCAACTCGCAGTTTTTAAAATTTTTGGGATCATCCTCGAGTTTGATTCATATATATTTTTCCTTTAACACTCTCCCATTCCATAAAGGAAAAAAAAAAGATTCCAAATTTGAGTAGGTGTCATTTTCGCTCACAGAAAATTAGTGAGAGAACGAGAGAAATCCAGCTCAATCATGTTCCTGGACAACTAATTATATTGAAATTTCTACCATTTTCAGCTTTAAAACAATGGATGCTGACATTTATACAAAATGGTTTTAATGATTAATTCTTAATCACTTTCTTTCCAATAAAATACAAAGTTATCAGGCCTAGGCCTAGCCCAACCCACAAACAGATAATAGACTGATTGATTATCATAGAAAACTGAAGCTACAGTGCTAGATCCACAATCACATTATCAGTAATCCAATTGATCATTCTAAAAATACTAAACTTTGGAGGCTAGCTAATATTTAACGATAAAAGGGGAAAGAGAAAAAAAAGGAACTAGCTTGAAATTAACCATAATCAATCTGGACTAAAAGAAAAACCTAAACCATAATTAATTGATAATTACCTGATAAGTCTTTGAAGCTTCCGGATTAGCCAACAGAGTATCAGCGAAAAACTTGCATCCATGAGCTGACATTATATCAGTCAAGTTCATCTCACTGGGTCCCGGCGCCGGAGCCTCCGCCACGTCAGACGGCAACGCCTTGCTGATCTGTATAACCGAAATATTATAAGGCACTTCTTCCAAAGACTTCACAAAATAAACATCAAGTTTTCCTCCGTTATCCTCGGGCCCAAACGCCACTTTCCCTCCTCTAATATCAGTAATGTTCACGAATCCCGAGGATCCCGGCGCCGATCCGGTAGCCTGAAACATGGTGGCGGCGAGCGCCGTGCCGTTGGTTATCTGATGGAGCTTCTTGGCCCCGAAGTAATCCAATAGGACGTGGAGAGACAGAATGTTCTTGATTGTGTAAATGGAAGGGTGCTTGGCGAGTAGGTCCGACATGGCGGCGTTATCGACGGCACAGACGGTGATGGTTGTCTTGCGATTGATCTCGGCGGCGAGGTGAGTTTCGGAGAGGTAGTGGTTGAATGTGGAGAAAGCTGGGTGCTTGGCTAGTAAGCGCGTGATGTTGTGCGCGTGGGTGAGGGTTGTGGCGGCGGAGAGTAGCAGTATTAGTGAAAGAACCGTCGTGGACGGCCGCATTGTGGCGGTTCTATGTTGTCCTACTCTAGAGAAAGAGAGAGAGAGAGATTAGTGTGTAACTAGTATCTAAGAGAAGAGGACAGTTATAGCTGCAAGAGCGAGTTGACAGAGGAGAGATCTTAAGAGTATGAAACCAATGGAAATGGGCTCCGATTTTCGTTTATTTACAGGTAATGCCATTGCTCCTTTTCTCGGGGGAATACTAAAGTGTAAAGAGGGAAAAAGCGAGATTTTGTGTGGAAGAGATGACTTGCATTTTGCAGTGTTTGGTGTTTTTAATGGCTTAATTAATAAGGGTTGAATTTAAATTTGATTATTGGGGCTTTTTTTTATTAATAATACGTTTAGAAAAACTAATTAAAATTTTGGGGTGGATTGAAAATTATTTGGAGTGCTGTCACAATTCCGCAACGAAAAGTTGCGGAATCAGTCACGTGGGACGAGCGGCAGAAGGCACGGCGGGCGAGGATGCAGAGCTGATTTCGTAACAGTCCGCTGAGAAATCAGCATCTGATTCCGCAGCACTGCTCTGCGGAATCAGAAATGGGTGACGCCCCCACAGTCTTCCTTTCCCACACCGATTTTCGGTAATTTATACCCATTTTCACTCTTTGTTTCATAATCTACTATCTCCTTCTTACTCAACTAAACACATTTTCTTACTAAATCTTTGCCTCTCAATATTCATTCCTGACGGTAAATTGTGTAAGTACTAGTTACCGAAATTTTCAATTATTTATAATAAGTTACCGAAATTAAGTAATAGTTAGTGAAACTATTATATATGTCTAGTAAATTTATTGTATTTTATCTTATGAAGTGAAAAAATAAATATATTATGCTTTTGTGAAAATAATATTTGGATAATATTTCAATATATTGTGGGGTATTCGTAAATTATTTTTTGTTTATGCAGCATTTGAGTGACTCGAAAAGAATAAGTTAAATTTTCTTAATTATAATTTTTACGTTAATGACGTTAAAATAATTAATTGAATATTGAACGTACTTAAAATATTATTTGCATACATATTAGGACGTATATAGGTAAATTATTATGCTGTTGATATTTTGTTTGTTATATTAGTATTTATTATTTAATTGGACAAAATATTTGACGCATATGGGGTAGTGAAATTAATATTTGATAGATACATTTTGTTTGTTTGTTTGTTTGTTTCAAAACACACCAAATTATGTGATATAATTTGTTATAATATTGAAATATAGGTTATTTGGAATATGGATCACTTTCGGAATCAACAGTATGTAAATCCTGGACCATGCTTAGATGATCTTTTGACACTGAAAGGAAAACATCGATCAGAAGCAGTATCGTGTAACAATGTAATTATATTTTTACCTTTTTGTTAATAATTTTATAATATGTACGCGTCCATATATAGGTATTAGGTAAAAAAAAAAATTATCACGGTTATTTGATTTTTTTTAGGTTGCACATAATATATTATTTATTCGAAAAGCCAGTGTGGAGGCTCACTACGAAAACATTGATCCAAGAATTATACCATATTTAAGGTTGGCAGTGTTTTATGGAGTGTCTCAAATTGGTGCAATGCACGTACATCCAAATTTGATGACTGTACTTGTGGAGAGATGGAGGCCGGAGGCTTACACTTTTCACCTCCTTGTTGGTGAAACAACAATCACGCTGCAAGATATTGAGATTCTGATCGGTTTACCGATTGAAGGGCATCCTGTAACTGGTCATTTGTAGTATAATTGGGCCTTTCTGTGCAACCAGTTTTTAGGACAAATGCCACTAGAAAATGTTATAAAGGAACATGCCATCAAAATGACTTGGTTGTCGACAACTTTTAATTCTTTACTTGCTGATGCTACTGAGTACCAAATTCAGTATTTCATTCGTGCATGGTTATTGCGTTGCATCGGTGGGTTGTTGTGTTCATCCCAAGCAAATAATTATATCCATTTGATGTGGCTGTCATTGCTGGAGAATTTAGAAGAAGTTGGGACTTACAGTTGGGGGTCGGCTTGTTTGGCTTGGTTGTATAGAGAGTTTTATCGTGCCACACGTCCTAGTGCTCACGGGGTGGTGGTTATCAACAGTTATTACAGATGTGGGCATGGGAAAAATTGCCTCAATTTCGACCCCCCTTCATACATGGTTTTGTGCTAGATCAGAGTAGGCCGTATAGATATAGGTAAATTATTTTATTTATGTTTTGATATTTGATCATGTTGACATATCTTTTTTTAGGTTTTCCTATGATATTATAATAATAAGAGAAAATATTATGCATTAGGTGGAGATCTCCAATCAATTTGAGCACTAATAATAGTTAAACTCAACTTAACATGAATTTTATGTATCAATTCAGGAAGGGTTGACTTATTTCTAAGTCTAAGTCTCCTGCTAATGGCATTTGGACCCGATATATCATATTGAAAACCTGCAACCCCGTAACTTATTTGCCCACCAGTATGCAAGTAAAAGTCGGTATATGATACCATCTTGAATTTATCTGTATGTCATAATACATTTACATTAGTTTTGATTGATACTTATTTCTCAGTGATATCGCAACTAAAAATTATAACTAAATAATAATTTATCCATTTTTGAATTCTAATATAACTATACCACAGACAATAACATTTTTGAATTTATACTCATTAAAACACTATTTGTACAAAATTTATTTATATAAACCCAAAAATTACAATAATTATACTCTAATACATATAATACTTAGGCCATTTATTATAATTGTACTAGTTACGATAAATTCTTTGCTTAACTGGCATCGTATCCCTAATTTAAAAAAAAATTATCCGCTAATTTTTAGCACATCTTTTACAAAGATAATAAGTAATTCATCATATTTTGATACATACTCACAATTCCAAATTTTTATTATTGACTTCAAATATATTATTGGAACTGTCATATACAGCGCTTCCACCATCTTTACTCCCGTCATGGGATAACCTCTCATTATAATTTCCTGCAATTTCTTATTTATTGCAATTATATGATCGAATATTGTTTTGCCATTTCCAATTCGAGTGTTGTACAAATCATCCCATTTTTTACTGGCAATTTCCTTCGCAACGTCACTCATCATGGCTTTCGGAGCTAAGTACGTGTACACCATCTAACGTATAAAATTAATAACAAAAAATATTATATTATAAAATAAATTTTATTCTATTTATTTATTTATCGTGTTATTTTTTATGATTAAATTTTTTCACTTCTTTTCATTTAATTCAAATTTTAAAATTTTTCTGACGAACAGTATAACATACACAATTTTTTTTCTCATCGAAGTTACAACAACAAAAATAAATAAATACGGTACAATTTACCTTGTTTCGCTGAACGGGATTTGAGTACTTTTTTTCCTTTAATCACTTTCTTGTTTGCTAGATATCTGCAGATATTTACCTAATTATATAAAAAAAATTTAAGTTCGGTCTAATACAATAATATATATCAAATAATAAATATTCAAATGCGAATAACTTATCAACCACTATAAATATCAACACAATTTTTTCCCTCTCCTCACAACACTATTAACATTCTGAACTTCTCACAGTTAACTTACAAATATCATGCAATTGTGTTTCGAACTACACACACATATATGTAGCAGTGGGTGAATTATTGATGCCCGGTGAATAATTGCCTTTATCGATTTCTCAACAAATCATTGCGAAATCAGTGTCTGATTCCGCACTGATTTGCTGCGGAATCAGAGTCTGATTCCGCAAAAAGATGCTGCAAAATCAGACTCCACAACAAGTCTCCCATTTGACTGATTCCGCAACTTTTCGTTGCGAAATTGTGAAAACACCCTATTCGCCCAAATAATTTTTAACCCACCTCGAAATCCTAATTAGTTTCCCTAGACGCATTATTAATAATAAAAAAAAAGAGAATCACCCTTCAATAATTGAGTTTTTGGTGAGATGAAGGCCTTTTTCGTCTTAATAGAACCATTAACCTTTTGCCTTTGTCATAATTATGTCTTACTTACCGCTTGATTGTTCTAATTAATTTTCCCTAGGCACCTTTCTAGATGGATTTTTGGGATACTTTTCATTTTTTTCCATGAGATATTGGTAGCAAATCAACATTTATCTTAGTTAAGGGGATTAAATGATTTATATCTTTTTCATACAAAAGAGTTTCGAATTTGAAATCTCGCAATTTTGATCATTAAATTAATACCATTAAATCAAAATTTATAGGTAATTAAATGTTTAATTAATTAATCAAAATCAAAATCATATAAGAGTTCCTTGTCATGTTTAATTCAGCAATATGATTTTCTATTATTGTATCTTTATAATATGTTAATGTGCTCTTATATCTATAAAATTACTACATTTGATGTTTGTAATTTATGTAAAAAAATGTTTGTAATTATTGAGTTATGATAGTAACTGCAATATTATTAAAATATCTTTTACAACTATAACATATAAATAATTTATTCGGTACCTTATTCACAAAATTGCACTATGGCATGATAATGTAAAATAAAAGAAGTGGGCCCCTGATCATGACATAAATTTTGGAGGGAAAATGAAGGTAAGCTTAGAATATATTAAATTGAGTACAAATTAAATGTGCGGAGAAATAAATAAATACTAGTCCCACGTACAAAAATTATTAAAATATTTCAATTTTATAAAATCACTATAACAAATAAAAATATATTTTTTATTTTTAAATAAATTCTAGCTAAATTTTAGAAAAGTGTTTAAATGTATTTAATAAAATATATAGTAAATAAAAATAAATATGTAAATTTAAAAATAAAATATTTAAAATCACCGAAAAGGTAATTTAGAATAAGTGTAGCAGGAAAGGAAGGATGTGCATGCAAATGCATGAGCACGAGGTACAAACTTTGAGAACAATATTATAGTAAATTGAAAATTAAGCATAAAAGAAAAACAACAAGTCACGTGGTTTAAGGTATGACTTGAGCAGAAATTAAGGTACCAAATTAATAAAAATTAAAATGAGAAAAGTAAAGACCATATCAGAAGCCTGGTATATATCCCTATCATGTAGGTCCCGTACAGATATGGTAGTAGTAGGACCCATAATGCCTGCAAAGGGGCTGTGGCCCTGTACCTTGTTAATATTATCGCCTTATGCTTTCACTTACTCCACACATTTATAATCACGTATTAATCATAAGTTGCCAAGTTCTTGACCACCTCATTATAACACCAACTTTCACCCCATGTGGTTGTTAAATCCTCAACCTTTTCTTTTTTTTTTTCAAATGTTTCAATTGAAGTGATATTGTGCATTAAATTATTAAATTAATTCCTTAATAGACAATACATTTTTTTCGAACTATTTTTGTTTTTTTGAATTAAATTAATCTCATGGAGACTATGACTTCGACAAGCTCATAGTGCATGCTCATACGAGACAAGAGGTTTCTGTCTGTGTTGCTCTTGGGATTAACCATGATGAACTATAGGCTTACCTAGGCTTGATGCAGGCCTTGGCACCACATGGGGCATTTAAGAGTGCCAGGATCTAAGTCTCGTGACACTAAACAAAGAATTATTTGCTACAATTTTGCAATTTAAGGGGTAAAATTGCTATTTTGAGTAAAATTAAGGGATTGATAATTTCAACATGGTGACACGTGCCAGTCATGCATAAAAATGATGCCATGTGTGTTAGTAAGCCGAAAGAAATGGATCCAAGTTAACATATGTTTGATAAGGGGTTGAATTGATTGAATTTGATAATTTTAGAGGCCAAATTGCTCCAATTGAAAGATCAGGATAACATTGCTACAACTAAAAGATTATAAACAACATTCATTTTTTAAGCAAAATATAGAAATATATTTATTCATTTGGCCCTGTTAAAGACGTGCTTTAAAGTAAATGTTTTTACATGTTATGCAATAACAAATTAATGCTTTGTAAAATTATATTAAAATGCCCTTAAATTCATTAAAGGCGTTAAAAACACGTTTTGAAATATTTTTTACGAATAAATTTTTTTTTGCTAAAATGCATATTTATTTTAGGATTGCAAAAGCTCAAATATTCTCAATTAACAATATTTTTAACCTCCAAAATTGTAAAACAGTAATAAACTATTGTAAGTGTGATTAATTTTTATTTGGTTTGATGTTTAAAATAGAATTTAAATATAAAAAAAAATTAAATAAAATTTAAATACAAGTATGTCATGTTTTGGTTTTGTTGAAGTAGTCTCTTGCTTAGGCTTTATTCAACTTGTTTCCAAATTAAGTCTAATACACATTATCAAAAAAAAAAAATAGTTGAAAAAAAATATATGTTTCTTAATTTTTTAGTAAATTATAAAGAGTTGAAAGACATTACGCATATATAGTATTATCAAATTTAAACTGTCTGATTGAATGTGCATATGCGATCCAACGGTATAGATAGCGGCATTACCACTTATAAATTAGTTATATTAAAAAAAATTGGAATAATACAAGGTGTCGGCATGACAAGCAAGAGGGTTACAAAAGGAGTAAGAAAGTGGCTGAAGCCTAAGGAAATGGGGTTAATTGCATAGTTTATGAAAGATAAGAGGGTAATATTAGGAACAATATTTTATAGTTAAAAACCAGTGGCAGTGGGGCCCAAACGAAGATATACGCTACGGATGAGTTCTTTAAGAAAACTGAAGTTGGTAAGACAAACAAACAAGCGGATGCCACGTGGGCAATAAGTCATCAGGAAAATCCTGTGCCGACAATCTCACTTGGATTCACTATTCGTGTTTTTTGACCGTTACGATTCTTCCTTTGATATTGCCTCTTGCTTGGAGGACAGCTCTCCTGTTCCAACTTACAACACAACAACAACCATCTTCAAATCAATACCTCAATTACAATATTTTACAAACCTAAAACCATAATTGCATCTATTTAAACCGTTTGATCAAAATGGGTATTCATAATTCGATAGTTAAAATGCTTGAGTGCACTGAATTATTATTTTAATTTTTTTTTTTTTTTGAATGAGAAGAAGGCTTACTGTAGCAGCAGGACTATGCAGACAATTGCTGACTGCAAAGCCCACTACCACATGCTTATACACTTTTTTATTGCATGACATTAAATCTCTAAGTATTTATTTTCATATACATTAAACTTAAAAGATATATTTCAGTTCATTTTATTTGGCTATAAAATTAACATAAAATAATTAGGTTTTTCTTGTTAAAGATTTGTCAATAAAATAATTGCAAAGATGGAAAATGTGAGCATCAATTTCTTACTTACCTATCATCAATTTCTTACTTACCTAACATCGATCACATGGTTGTGTGTATTGAATTATTGTCAACGTTTATAGCAATATTTTGACAAAGAACACACAAAAATACATAAACAAGCTGTACTGTGATAAATTAGGCATAGTTTTAAGATTATATTACATGGGTCGTTTTGGTTTTGTCCATATGCTAGATACTGTTCATTTTATGCCTTAAATGTTATGCAATTTAGGTCAATTAATAAACATTAATTGATTGAATTTGGATGTTGATGTGTGAATTGATAATCGATCGTTGATGACATTAAGTGAGACAGATAGTGACTACCAGATGTCCAATTAATTTTATTATGAAAAAGACACGTGAAGAAGTCAGCATGGTTAGCCCATGACAAGGCATTTTAGGTTTTGGATTTTTTTTTTTTCTTCTGTTTATAAGAGATTATTAACACAAAATTCTAGTGATTAATTGTCAAATTAACCATGTAATATTTTAGAATTTATAGTATGAGTTAAGATCATGACCGAAACTTCCAATTTTATGGGATGTCCCCGTGCACTATCAGAGTGTAGTGGACTGTGGACCAACTGTTGACCTAAACTAGTTAAAAAACCATTAGAAAATAGAAACATCTTTAAGCTTGAAAACCAGTCTTCAGCCCAATAATAGATCCAGGCCCAGTCCAAGTCTCAGCATTTCGTAATGTGCCATTTTCACCTCTGCATCCACTCCATCCCATTTGTTTTTTTAACAAAAATATTTTATAATTAACAAAAAATTTAGACAAGATTTTTATCTTGATAAAAATCATTTTACCCAATCCATTAAAAGACATTACGATATAATTGGAACTTATTTGTGGTTAAGGAAATGTAGAATCAGAACATGCAAGGATGAATGCAGGGTGCCCCTCTTGGCTATTGCTTTATGAAATTTCCAAGCAGATGTACTTTATTTTTGCTAGTGGCGGCACTCAATCAACAATATCGTGCTTTCCCAATTCTTTCTCACATAAACTGTAATATGCGTAAAATTACCCCCTAGTTTTAGGGCCCAGTCGCCTCACTATAAATCATCAATAAATTATACTATATAACTTTCCTATTGCCCCTAACCACAGAAAATTTTGTCACCAATATAACCATAAAACTTTGTTTGAATTATATTAATCATGTCCCGATATGCCCATAAGGCCTATTAATCATGCTATGGTATAATATGATATTATAATTATTGTTAATATATTTCATAAGATAGTATGATATGATGTAATATTTTTTTGAAAAAAAAAAGTCAAAAAATAAAAATAAAAAGAATTTTGATAAAAAATATAAATTATAATTATATTAGAATATAAAAGTAGCAATCAAAATTAAATACACATGGTAAAAAAAATATAGAAAACCATGTAAAATCGAGATGGAATACGGTGCATGCACGCATGTGATGAGCATGTACTTAAATTGTTCAAATGCATACGCAATACATGTGCTCACACACGAAATTACTATTCTATAAAACCACTAATTTGATAATTTAAAAATTTCAAGTAAACCTTGAAATAACTATCAAATACCATATTCATGATTTGAAATTTTTTCAAACATTCACTTTACTAATACTATACCATTTTTAACCACGATTAGGCCTGTCAAACTTGGCCCAAACCCAAAAATCCCGCCCAAAAAAAATTAACCCAAACCCAACCCACCTAAAATTTTACCCATTTGGACCCACCCAAAATCAACCCAGAAAAAGCGTGACCCGTTCGGGTCAGCCCCTAATGCCCAACGGGCCTACAGACTTCATCGTCTCTTCACCATAATTTGACAATTTCAGCTCCTGATTCTGTTTCTCATCAATCTCTCTCGGTTTCAAAAACGAAAACAATAATCCTGTCATCGTTTAATCCTACTTAAATTCAAAGTTTCCGCCATTACCGTACCTCAATTTCCACCAAATCGAATTAATTTCAAAACGAAAGGTATCAATCAAATGGGAGCATACAGAGCGGATGATGATTATGATTACTTGTTCAAAGTGGTTTTGATCGGAGATTCTGGTGTCGGCAAATCTAATCTTTTGTCTCGTTTTACGAGAAATGAATTTAGCCTTGAATCCAAATCCACCATTGGCGTTGAGTTCGCTACTCGCAGTATCCACGTTGATGATAAGGTTGCTACTCGCAGTATCCATCGTTTCTTCTTCTTCTTCCTCTTCATTCTATCGTTTCTACAGGTATGCCATTCTTCTTCACATTTTTCCATTCCAAGATATACTCTTTTTTCTTCAACAATTAAGGTTCAATTGTTTGCTTCCCTGTTCACAGTATCTCAAGAATTCAACTTTTTTTCTATCTTGTTTTGTTTTCGCCAAATTTTCTTGGGAATTTCAGCTTTTGTATGTAAATTTCTAATTTATCAGCAACAGTTTCAGAAAAGTGAAGAACTTTGCATAATCCAGAAACTTTTCAGTGACAAAGAGAACAACAAACTAATAAACACCCTTTTTTGATCATTCACTGTATTTAATAAAGAGACGAATTGGGTTTGTGCTGAAATCAGGATTAAACTATAAAAGACTAGAAATTGCTGTTTTGAATGTTAAGTATATATTTTCTTCTGAAACTTTTAATTCATTGTTTCACATCGGTTTTTCAATTTGCAAACTTTATCTTGACTGAAAGGATTACATTTGGTTTTCAAGGTTGACAGTATAGTTTAACAATCGTTCTTGTGGAGTTACTAAGGTAGTTCAATGATTTTCAAATCCCTGTTAAAGGACTTGAGATGAGTCATTGTTAGTTTACTCTTGTGAATGTCTACCTTTGTTTCCATAAACCTTTAGTTCGATTAAATTAGTCTGTGTATTTACATGGTTGCTGGATCTCCATCTTTGTATTATGTGCACTACTTTTGTGGCTGGACAATCTCATGCTTCTAGCCATGAGCATTGGCTTATCTTGTGAGTTTGAAACTTAGTTGGAGCTCTCATGCATCTGGTTTCTTTCCAGGTTCTACAGTTGAAGAGTTGAATTTAGCTTATTAGATCAATGGAATTATAAATTATTGTTAGCAAGAATTTAAGAATTATAATGCGATGGTCACCCACGGCCGGCAGTCCCACCTCACTGCAGCTCTCTCAACTAGTGATGCTGTTTCTCTCATGGATGCTGTTTCTCTCAACTAGCGATGCATCATTAAATTATTGTTAATGATGTCAGTTGATTGTAGGGTGCCACTAGAAAAAATTGAGTTCATTGAAAATGAATTGGGTTTGCCTGAAGGCTTCAAGAACTCATTGATTCCAAAATATCCAGATTGAGCTGCTAAGCTTGACTATGGAAAAGAGGATGACTTCTATGCAATTGGATGCATTTCATTATGAGTATTTGCTGCCATCTAGATTGCTGCTCTGTTCAATAAAGCATCAGGGAATATTTTACATTACCAACAGAGGGGCAAGGAGTACTGTCTTCCTTAAGGAAGCCTATGATGGTTCATCTTTAGTTGATAAATGTCCTTTGCTGATGTTTTATGATAAGTTTTTAGCAACTCACTGGTCGTAAAGAGATCAATTTGTGTAATGAGATGCACTTTTGACCCTTTTTCATTCGATTTTAACTTTGAATTCTTGCTTACAAAATCTTGTGAAAGGATCAGGCAATAGTTGCCCCCCTTGGGTAATGGTATTTAATTATAATAAATGTTGTATTGGTCCTTAAATTTTTGTTTCAATGTCCTTTGAGCTCTAAATTTGATTCATGCTTCCATTTCGGATTAATACAGCTCTATTTTTCTTTTTTGCAGTAGTGTTCACATGAATATGAAGCTGATTTGTTACCATTTTATTAAATATTTATTATTTAATATTAATAATTAGATAATATATATGCATAATATCTATTAATGTATATTATAAATATTATAATTAAAAATTATAATTCTATTTTTAAATTTACGAAATGGTTTTTAAAAAATAAATAACAAAAATCAAAAACAGTTTTTATTCTTTCTTTTTTAGAATGAAGCTTTATTGAAAATTATTTTTCATTAAAAATGGATTAAATGGGTCAAATCACATTTCGGCCTCAATAATGGATTAAAAATGGATTAAAAATGGACCTCAAGCAGCCCGTTTGGGCCACCCAATCCATTTGGGTCAAATTATTTTATATTAGTCACTTTAATATCATTTTATTATATCGGAAATTATTTTTCATTAAAAATGGATTAAATGGGTCAAATCACATTTCGGCCCGTTTGGGCCTCAAGCAGCCCGTTTGAGCCACTCAATCCATTTGGGCCAAATTATTTTACATTAGTCACTTTAATATCATTTTATTATATCGGAAATTATTTTTCATTAAAAATGGATTAAAAATATCAAATTATATCTCGGTCCGTTTGGGTCTCAAGCGGCCCGTTTGGTCCACTCAGTCCGTTTGGACCAAAATCAGTCCGTTTGAACCATCCGACTCATTTGCGTATTATTATAAATTTTTTACATATTCAAAAAATTTTTAGCCCATGGGTTGACCCAACCCGCCCAACCCATTTGAATATTTGACCCATTTGTGACCCATGCTTTTTGGCCCATTTATGACCCGCCCATTAATGACCCAACCCAAACCCGCCCAACTTGCCACCTCTAACCACGATCCAAAAAAATACATTTGGATGAAAATAACTAGAAGTTTAATAAAATATCAAAATGTTAAATTGGTATTTGGATGGAGGTATGTGAAAGTTCTATGTAGGGCTGTGCAAAACCGAACCGGAACCGAAAACCGAACCGAACCTAATAAACTATAAAGAGTGCTATTTTAATATGTAATCTTAATTTATCATGCATTCCAATCAAACAAATCAAAGGTTACCCTACGTTCTTACCTAACATTATAAAAACAAACATCTTATTTTAATTAAACCTTCCAATCACAGCCTAAGGTATAAGAATTTTACAACTTTGCCTTAACTGAAATTATATTCTACAACTTTTGTAGAGAATTTCAAATTATATTCTAAACTAATGGTATTAGGTTGTTTGAAATTGACAAGAATCAACTCCAAAAAAAGAGGAATAAAGAGCAATTCAAACACTACAAAAGTATAGTTGCATAAACTGAAAAAAAACAACTATTTGAATTTAACAGCAACAATATTAAGCATTTTATGATCAAATTCGTTTCTTTTGAAAATCAAAATCATTGCATAAAACTGAAATTGGGTATTCAAAGAACTTGCCTATCAGCAGCCTCAGCAACAATGGGCAATCTAGGAACCTGACCAAGCAAACAGCAACTAGACCCATATATCAAGCAAACCAAAAGGTACAGAAACACTGTACTATCCAAACTCATCATCAAGTCCAACCCAATTCCATCTCTTGGGTTAAAACTCCTCTCCAACAAATCAGGAAATATCAATAGCACATCAAGCACAATTGCCTGCATAGTATTGAACCTAACATATCTGCTAAAATTCGAATTTCTCACAACTACGAAGTAAAGTGTTAGAAATACCAAAAACCCATTTAGGGGAAAGCTCTTGAACACTCTTATAGCCGGAACCAAGGGTTGAATTAGAGCTTGAATGGGAGCGAATTGGGTTAATACGTATTTACCGTACTGAATTCCGTCGAAGAATGGGTAGAAATAGCAAGCTGCGGAGATTATTCGGTCACCGGCGTCTGCTGAATCGTCGCGGTTGGATTTGGCGGTGATGATCGTTGTGGTGGGTTTAGGGGTCCGGGTTTTGCGATTTTGTATTCGGATTTGTAAAGAGAGAAGAGAGGGGTGTTTAAGGGAGATGAGGAAGGGCTTGTGCAAAAGAGAAAGAGAGGAAAGTGGGGAGAGAAGAGCAGACATGGCTTTACGGTTCGAAAGCAGAAACGCAAGTCTGAGATATTCAAGCTCTTTTATTTTATCCAATGCTGGGAAAAATGTGCAAGGCAAAATGGATTTTTTCCATATCCAAACGACGCCGTTATTACTTTATTTTCTATTTTTTTTTTATTATTTACTCCCTCCTTTTTATATGTTTGACGTTTAAGGTTATTTGGCAAAACCAATAACCTATTAAATAGGCTATGGATATGACTAATTTATCCTTATTAATCTCCTCCTTGAAAATAGTGTTCATTTAAGATGAGCAAATTAATTAAGGGCAAATATGGGACAAACTAACCAAAAGTATATCAAAAGTTTCAAAAGTCATTCATAAAAGAATTTTTTAACAATTTTTAAACGTCAAACATAAAAAACCGGAGGGAGTACTTGATAGTGTAAATTTTATACGGTTTTATTATATTCTAAAGGTTGATTGCCTTTTGCCAGTGAAAAATAATCTTTAATAGAGGCAATTAATACCTTCATTTTACACGCTTTAATGCCTAACAAATTGCGAACTGATAGTTAATAACATGGTACTTCCTCTCCTAGAGATATGGATCTACCTCAAAAGATCCAACTTTATAGTTCCCTCTAAAGCTTGAGAAGAGAATAAAGAAGACAAAAGTAATTAAAGGTAAGATGTCCAGTTGAAGAGGGAATTGAGAACCATACAAAACAATTTTGATTTGCAAATCACAATGTTGGTGGGATCGAGTTAAGACACTTTCTATTGGTGCAAAATCCCACAGGACCATGCACATTACAGCAGCGAACTATTCGGTCCCTAATTATCTGTCATGTCATGTTCTTAAAGTACAAGTTCCCAACTCCCACTTCTTCCCTCTCCGCTGTCAGTAGATATATTTCTTGGTTGTTGCAATTGAAGTTTGTGTATTTTTAGGTTGGTATGGCATCTCTTTGATTTATTTTTACCCTCATCCAACAAGCTTATTTTATGTCTCACACCAGACTGATACAATTCAAACCAGTTTTTTCGGTGCCATTTATTTCCCACCGTTAATGCTAAGCTCACAATAACTCTGTCTCTAACCAAGTCAGACAAACTAAGGTAACTTTTAAGTCCAATCAATTGGTTTTCCTGCCATAGCTGATCACCTTAAAATAATGGTTTATAAACCACTTCAGTGCATCTACAATGTTTGATTCTACTATTCTATAAAACTTTCTCTATCACTTGTTCTTATTGTCAGTAATTGCACCTTAGTTTCTGGTTATTTATCAAGTCTGGATCAATTTTCTGCTAGAATGCGCATTTAGCCCATAAAATCCCACAAGCATTATATAAGTTCAGATTTTGAATCATCATATCATCAGATTCTACTTGGCTTCTCAAAACCAGCTGCTGTAGTTGAATACAACCTCTTGTCCCGTAGGATGCCAAGCTTCTTTCTCCTCTCTGTAGTTATGGTCTTGTTTGCCACTTCCACATCTTCTAAAAGTGTACCAAGCCTTATATCAGAAGCAACTGAGTGGTGAGAACATACACCTGTCAATCTTGATATGAGAATGACTTAATCTTCTAGTTTTCATTCTGTATGCTTTGAGTAATTGCTTGAATGTAATTCATACAGGAGTTCAAAAAGATGGCAGTTGGCGAAAGAATCATGCAGGATGGGTAACCCAATCGATGACTGTTGGAGATGCGACTCTGAATGGGAAACTAACCGGAAAAGGCTAGCCGATTGTGCAATTGGGTTTGGACGCAATGCCATTGGAGGACGAGATGGTGAGTATTATGTGGTTACAGATTCAGGAAATGATGATCCTGTAAACCCAGTTCCAGGCACACTCCGGTATGGTGCTATCCAGGAAGAACCACTGTGGATCATCTTTGATCATGACATGGTCATCAAACTAAAGGAAGAACTTATCATGAATTCATACAAGACAATAGATGGAAGAGGGTATAACATCCAGTTAGCAGAGGGACCATGCATAACCATTCAGGGTGTAAGAAACATTATCATACATAACATCTATATACGTGACTGTGTACCAGGTGGAAACACAACAGTAAGAGACTCGCCCAAACATGCGGGTTTCAGAGGAATCTCAGATGGAGATGGCATATCAATATTTGCTGCTAGAGATGTGTGGATTGATCACTGTACACTGGCCAACTGCCGTGATGGGCTAATCGATGCTATTTATGGTTCGACATCCATAACAATCTCAAACAACTACATGTTGCACCATAATGAGGTTATGCTTATGGGTCATAGTGACGACTTCCTTGATGACAAGAATATGCAAGTCACTATAGCTTTCAACTATTTTGGCGAAGGTCTGACTCAAAGAATGCCTAGGTAACTCAGTTTAGTATCATTCTGAAATGACAGCAAGAACCATAGGAATATAACCATGCTTTCTTTACCTCCAGTTATTTTCAGAATTATCCAGGGATAGTTCAATAACATGCATCCAACTTTTGCAGGTGCAGACATGGATACTTTCATATTGTAAATAACATATACACTGGCTGGGAAATGTATGCGATTGGTGGAAGTGCCAGTCCAACAATCAATAGCCAAGGGAATGTCTTTATTGCTTCAGATAAACAGTCTACAAAGGAGGCAAGTTTCTGTAACGAAGAGTAACTAGATAATTACCAGAATCTACTCAAGATTTTAGGTGCACCAAAATACACATTTAACAAGTTGAATACTTTAGAACTCAATTGATTGCATGACCATGTGCACACTAATTAGGGATAGGATGGGGACTGCCATTCCTCAGATAAGTCAAAAAGAACTAAAATAGAATAATATAAATTCAATGGCTGCTGTGTAATCATATGCATAATATACCTGGTTGCCTGTATAAATTTAAAACTAAAAAGGTCTTCAATTTTTTATGCTGGGTACAACTAAGACGCACAAACTTTGTTAGTTAAATAGTGTATCCCTCGGCAACCTTGAGTTTTAAAGATTTAATTCTCATTCAGGTGACTAAACGAGAAATCTCCCCAGGAGATGAAGAGTGGAAGAAATGGAATTGGAGATCAGATGGCGATATAATGTTCAATGGTGCTTACTTCAGACCTTCAGGTGACAATCATCCAGCAAGCTACACTAAAGCATCAAGCATGGTAGCTAGACCAGCTGCACTTTTAACAAATATATCTCCTTCTGCTGGAGCTCTTAATTGTCAAAGCAGCCAACAATGTTAGATAATGGCCAGCTGACTATCTGCTTTTTCTTGGCAAAATTTTGAAATAAATTTTTCATTCCTTTAAATCCCATCACAACAAATGTCAAGTTTTGAGAAGATAATCAAAGATATAGAGACAAATCAATGACTAGGAATTTACACAGGCTAATACAATCCCCTATGCCTAAGAAAAAAAAATCACAGGGGCAGGAGACACTACTATTCTTGACAGTTGAGTGAAAAAATCATGGTTAGATAAGGTTCAAAGTCTGTTACAACTCTGTGCTCATCTTTCTAACAAATGGGACAAAATTATTCCAGTTTTCAACAGCAAAAATTTTATCATTCATTCTGAAATAAGTAAATGACCTTACAGCTTCTGCCTGTGGATGACAACAGTTAGCAAGTATTTGCCCTAGTCCTCTCTGCAAGAAAATATTGGCACAGATTATGTTGGGAAGAAAAAAACATGAGGAAATAAAATGCATACGCACACATTCATTTATGTTCACCGAATTAGAGAAAAGAGAAAATATGAGCAAAAAGATTAAATAAACAACAATTTTTACCTCAACTTAATAAACCTTATTTAACATTATATAGGCAGTTAATAGATCAATGGAGGACAAGAGCATAATATATTATATGTTTCCCAGAGTATAATATATTATATGCTTCCCATTCCATCGACATAAAAGTAAGAATAATAGGGAAACTAGGAAACTGATATACAATTTGATCAGTTATATAACCTGAACACTATGATGAATATGGTTACCCTATATAATGATATTTTTACTCACCCAAGAAAATGCTTCTTTTTTTTTTTTCCTTTTGTCAGAGTTACCGAAAAGAAAAAGAAAAAAAAAACATTTTTTTTAACAGGGGAGGATAAAACTGAAGATGATAAAGAATTTGCCCAGATAAGAATGAAAATCACCTGATCAAGTCGTTCACTAGTATTTCTTCCAATTAGATGTACCCTTTTCTTTGAAATGCTCCTTATCTGCACGAAATTATATTGACTAAATGGAAAATGAATATATATCAATCAAATCACAGTATTGCATTTAAAAGTTAAGTTAATAAGACAACTTGATTGTGAAACTATACTGTCCAAAACTGTTTCTTAATAAGAATTCCACTCATTTGCTTAGGTCTCCAAAGGCTAGAGTGGAGCAACATCAGAAAACATCAAGTTTTGTTTTTAAATCCTGAACATTTTAACATACCATATAATTGACTGTATGAAAAATGAGTCCGGATGGACATGTCACCCTGAAAATTTACAAAATTGTTTATAGCAAGATTCATCCATATTCAGTAATGCAACCACCTCTTCTAAATCTTCTTGTTTGTTTCCATAGGAGAAAATAAATCCAAAACCAATGGCAAAGCAAATTGCATTTGTTTCAAATTCATTTAAACGAGAAGTTTAAAGAATAATTCACATTGAATTGAATGGAAGAAAGGATTACGAAAAAGACAAAACTTTCAGAGACAGACCAGCAAATCAATAAGTCCTGGAAATTGGAAATTGATTGTTTTGCCCAATGGGCATGTCCAAAGAAGAAACACATTCCATGGTTCATAGTCAACAAAACCATTCGCGTGGTGATATCCCAGCTGTGTGGCTTAACTTGTTAGGTTCAATATACAAAGTAAAGTTGTGTACTTCCAATTGATCTGTTTATTCTCACAAAACATACATTGGCGTTACATCAGTCAGGATTCAAGCAATAATAAAGGACCGGGATGCCATATCCCACTATAAAAGAAGGAAAGAACATTTTATTCATCAAGAATGAACACACACCTGTTGCAGTAGTCCTTCAGGGCTGCAGCAATAGTCTGGTGGGGTATCACTATCCATCATTTCTAAGCACCTATAACAAAACACTCAACATGTGAAAATGCTTCCAACAAATTAAGTATATTCACGGAAACAAGTTAAAAGAGAATCCAAAAGTGTATCCAGTAAAAAGTTGACATGAAATAAAGTGTAAATATCGTATTTATGTAAGATAGTTGCAACAATTGCCTCATGATTTGCTAGTAACAGTCTAATTTCCATGTCTATCATATTACATTGGGATGGGCAAATAAATTCTTACGAAATATGCAAAGCAGCTCCATGACGAGACAGCACTGAAGCAACAGGATCATAACCATCTCTCAGGGCAGTGTTGTAGTAGCCAGCTGTAAGTTCAGCAGGGTGTGATATTGTTTGGTACCACCAATATATTCCACCAATTTTAGCGACTAATATAACTGGCGTTTGCTTGTTTTGTTGATATTGCTTCAGCGCATTAGCCGCCTTTGCCAGAATAGCATCTGCATGACAAATCAGATTGCCACTGTACCATTCCTGCGATGAGAAATTTTACCATCAGATTTTTCATGCAGTGGATGAATCTGGTTCCATATCCTTTGACATTTGAATATAGAACAAAATTTCCATCCACAAGAGGTAATTAACATTCTCCAATCCCGTAACTTCACATAAACAAGCTATTATCATTACTGCAGAAAGTCCATTCAGCTATATTGATTTAATATAATCCATTAAGCTGTCATGAAATATATCACCATTCTCATCATAAAAGATTTTGGATTGTATCTTCCCTAACCATCATCACCAGATTGACCAGTAGTTTTCATTAAAAATCAATTAGTTACTTTTATACAACATATCACCACCGACAAACAATAAACTTGAGAAAGAACATAACCAAAAGATTTAAAGTATATCTCCAAGTAGTGCAGATTCCATTCATTCATATCAGCTTTGAGTTTGACTGAAAACAGATTTGTAATAGCTGGTCCAAACCCCAGATAAAAGAGAGGATCAACAGATTGATAATTACCAAACTGCTAACAAGTTCTCTTTCATGGGATTGGTCCCTATAATTTAATAGAGTGTAAAATTTTAATTCAGATACTAGCACCAGAAATTGCTTTGCATGCTAAAAAATAATCTAACAAAAGGTATTGTCTAACTAAACGGCAAGTAAAGTTCCAAATGTGCAAGAATCCTCACAGGAATTAAACTATACGTACAAGGAAGAAACGGCCATAATCAGAAAGAAAGTTCTCTTGCCCGTCTTCGAAAAAAGGAATGCCAGGTGGAAGGCTGTTGTAACAACCTGCATTTTGAGGTCCTCTATCTCCCCATTGAGGGTTTCCTTCCTTGCAAGCAGCCATCTTCAAGTCCTCCATCCTAGGAGGAAAACAAACTCGTAACATCGAAAAATTCAAGTTTACATAAGATGATGACTGATTGAAATTGACATACATGTACTTGTCATAACACTGGAATTCACCAATTCCAGGGAATTCCCATCTACCATCGCCAGAAGGATGTGCAGGATACCTGCATGGATTTATCCATAACAAAATGTTAAAATTGCCTCAGACTTTTGGTAATAAAACAACAACTTTAAAGTACCTAAGTTCTCCAGAAGGACCAAGACCGATGCTTATTTCTTCAATTATGCTTCCAATAAAAGAGTCAAATTTGTTAACGAAACTGACCATGAAGTCTTCATAACACTGAAGGGCAGTCCGGCCACGAAATAGAGGAAGCTGGTCCACTCCTAGCGTAAGATAATCATTATTGGAAAACCCCTTCTTATCTCGATAAAAGATGTCTTTATTGTGATCACCAATCTAAAAACAGAGAAATGTATTAGTTTCCAAAGCTTTAATCGAGGTTCTAAACTTGACTGAATTCAGTTGGTTTCCAGTCTAATATTTGGTATGGAATATTATCCACAAAACTTCATGCATCAGTGTCATCCAGATTATCGATGAAAGACCATAATACAGCATGTAAGCCCGCAGGGGCCAATGAAAAAAATCCTTGGCGGATAAATAAATATGAAAAAACATCCAAGTCTATTAAATTGTATATTGCAAGAATTGCATATACCTAGAAACCCAATGACACTGCATGATTCAATGTGGCAATTCCAGTGGGATGAATGTGCAGTCAAGAAAGACAATACATTGGCTGCCCTAATGTACCTAGATTAGCCTGTGATTATGTTAACTTTCAAATTTTGAGTGTTCTTTCAAAGGAAAATAATTAAGAAATGGAACATACTTCTAGAATCCATAGTGGAAGACTCGCACCCCCAGCTCTAGCAGACAGGTGCATATTTGAGTGAAAACACAAAGCAACATGCAACTTCAGCCCTGACTCAGCTACCAGTCTAAAAAGCTCTTCATATAGGAACCAATTATATTCGGAAGGAGAAAAGCGCTCAACTATACCCCACCAAACCTCTACTGCAATTCCATATACACCTGCCAACTTGAGTGCTTTTAGAGATATGGTTAAAGCCTTGATTCTGAAACAAGAAGAGCAATATATAAATTTTTTAATACATGATAAAATATGCAATACATCCAACTCATGAATGAAAATGCATGGATGGGCGATGGTCTAGGACCGTGTCACCTTTAACCACAACAAGTGCACAAATACATAACAAAACTTACTTTCTGATTCTTGGACTCCCAGAAGAATCAATACCAAAAGTATCCGCAGGCATCATGACAAATACAGGGACCCTCTTATGCTTTGATGATTCCAATATTGTGGATCTTGATTTTTCTCGAGCATCCATACTGCAGAGACACACATGGATTACTCATGAGATATATGATAAATTTCTCCACCAATAACTATCTCACTGACATCGATACAAATATCCAAATTTCACTGAGAGTTAAATATTTTACAACCTCATTCTTAGAGGAGTGGAACCTTAGCCTTTGTTTGGATTGATGGAATCGAAGAGAAAAATACAATTTCAACTGTTTCCATTAGTTGAATACAAACTAAGGAGGGAAGTTACAATTGCCAAATTACCCTATAAGATCACTTTGATTTCTTTCGAAATAGGTGGGAAAAGAGACTAAGTAGAGTAAATGTCTTATTTTTGTTCTTTAATTACAGGAGAGAAATATGTAACCAAAAAACAGAAAGTAAATTTCTTTTTTTGTTTTTTCACCGTCTTTTCCTCGCCTTCATTTAAGTAATTCAAACTTCTCTTGCAGCATTTTGCATCCAAAGGCTTATAGAAGTTTAAAGAGGATAAGAAGCTTCTGAAAACAGCATACCAGAAACTCATTGGTTTTGTCACGCGCAAATTGGTTCTTAACATTATCTCCCAACATTATCATCACAAACATCATATTCAATAAATTCCATAAGGATTTCAATGGGCATGCAGATAAAGATATGAAAATGTGATGCAAAGCCTCCACTTAAAGATATACATTTAGTTTAATGAATTCTAAAATTAAGTCTTCTATTTCTCAGTTCTCTCAGCTAACAAAAACTGAAACACTGAGCAATACTATTGCAGCTATTAATACAAAAAAGAAATGTAAAACACGAATTTCAAAATTTTCCATCATTTGCTTTTTTACACTTCTATTCCCTATTTCTCCACCAAAGAGGGAGAGAAAAATGCAAAGGAACTGACCTCAAAATGCGGTGGCTACCACAGAGCGATCGCCATCGAGGATAAACGAGGGGCCTTTTGAAGAGAGGAATGATCGAAACGTTTCGGAGATTGGTTCGCGTTTTTCTCCTCTCAAGAAAGCTAGCGTCTCTAAAGGCAAAGCTTCTTCTGCCGGGGAACCGCCGCGCAACTCCGGCATTGACGGCCATTTGTATAAGCTGGATTATGCGAAGATGAGAGATGATCTGTGTCTCCCCTGCTTTGTTTATTTTTCGTGTGTATTAGAGAGGGAGAGATGGCAAGAAATTGTTATGTGGATTTGATTTGCTCGTTAACCGTTTATTATGATTTCAGGTTTTTCTTTTTTATTTTTTTCACTTTGTATGGCGCACCTTTTTCCATTTTCCTTTTGCAATTATACCCCTAGTTTCTTCCTGCGCTTTGAATCACATCATTATTGAAAACTCAACTTCGTCAGCAAGCTGAATTCCAATCTACTAGAAGAAAAATTAGTCGAAGTAGCGTGTCGATATGCGGTTTGCTACATATACATAACATAAAGTAAGAAAGAGATAATAAAATAAAAACTTGAATGAATACTAAAATATGCATGATTTAAATCCATAAAATGTGCTCATGCATGTGATTATTGTGGCCAAATCCTCCCATTTATTTTTTAAATTAGGTGTGGAATTTTTCAAAATTATGATTATCTCTTATGAATCTAGCTTGCTAATAATAATGTAGTTAAATACATAAATTAAACTTCTTATCTCATTTAATAAAAATTATGATAATTTTTCAAAATACTAATTACGAATAAAAGATGATAGGAAGATCTCAGACAGGTTCAAGGTATGAAGATGTGAAAGAAGGTGCAGCTCATGTAGGCACTGCGAGGCTAATCAGGTTCCTACAAATTCCCAAACTAATCATTCTAACCAAGATTATTAATCAAACAATCTTTCGAAATAGATTTAATAGTTCATCAAATCCCCCAAAAACAATATAGGTTTAATATTTTTCAAGAAAGGAAGTCAAAAATTTACCTTATATAGATTTTCCATTTTCTATATGAACGAAAAAACGGTATATGTTTAAAATATTTCTACAAATTTCTATATGCATAGCTATATTTGAAAGCTAGAATTTGATTTGAAAAAAAAAAGGGTTGAAATAACCCGTTTGGGCTTAATGGGCCACATATTATTTCAACCCATTTGAACCGATTCAAATTGGTCTAAGCCCCTCCGAATTTTTGCAGGTCATTTTGGACAAATCACAATGAATCCCCTTTGGGTCGAATTTAATTTGAATAAATTTTTTCGGATGAATTTGGGTTTGGATCATATTCAAGAGTTGGATCTAATTTTTCCACCGCTACATTTATTGACTGATTTTGCATTGACTTGAAATTACTTTATAAATTGAGATATAAATTGTAAGAATAATCACGGGGCGGAGATCCGACCTGAATGGGGTGGGAATTTCCCGACCTTTTCCCCCACGGAGATGAAGACCGGAAAAAAATCTCCATGAATAAATTCGGGATGGAGACGGAGAGTGGGGTATACGCCCCGCGAGTTACTCGCTCCGAAATTTTATTCTAATTTATTATTTTGGTTTCCCTCTTTCCTTTCCCTAATCCTTAATCGCTCTCTCAGTCTCTCTGTCTGTCGTATCTCTCTCACTTCCTCAAGACCCTCACTCTCGATCTCCCTCAGGCGACAGGCCTCAGTCCATCTCCATCTCTCTCGCTCGATCTCCCTTGCTTTATCTCTCTTTGTGTCTTTCACTCCCGCAGTCGACTGACTCGCGTCCATCGCCTCCTTTGCGACATTGGAAAAGAAGTACAGGCTGCCAATCAGGTAGTACAACACTAGTTGACCATGTAAAGCCGTTTTGGGTCCCTTCAAATAAGTTGAAATTAAAATAAAGCAATTATCTTACAATGCTTCTGTCACTACATCTTCATGTAATTTTCCTAGAAAATAATACATTTTTGTTAATATATTTGTTAAATTTTGTTCCTGTATATAGACCAGATTTTCTTCCCAGGTAGATAACCTGATTTTTTGGACAGGTTTTTACTGAAATTTCTTACTTATTGTATATGATAATGTGCTAGCAATAATGGGTTTTAATTGCCATGTGGTTAATTGGATCAACTTTTAGGTACGGAAATTGGTAATTGTTTAAAATGCCAGAGATGTCTCAATGGATTAATTTAACAGTCCCAGATCATGTAATATTGGAGATGCTTTTGATGTCAGTTCTACAATCAGAGATATGTTGCTGGATGATTAATTTAAATAATATGTTAACTAAAACAATTTTTGATTAAGACTTGAATAATGATTTTAGATAGTCTTTTTGTTGAAATTTTCCCATGGTGCAGTGCTTTTTGATTTTGCAATTGCAAATGCTATTAGTTTCATAGAAGTTAAATTTTGTAGCTAATTAATTTAATACTTATATTGGAGTTGATGGTTTCGAGTCTCATCATCTGTGGCCTTTATCTTCTTTTATTTAGGAAGAACATTGAGATGCTTTTTGTTAAGGACATAGTAGATCATTTGAATATGAAATGATCTTCTTTTATTTAGTAAGAACATTGCCTCATGCTTACTTGTTTGTTGCTATGTATTTGAGTTTGGATAACTATCATTTTGTTTTAAATTTCTTTTGGCTCTATTATGTAGCATATTGAAGACTTGACACAAGAAAAATTCTCATTGCAAAGAGCTCTTGAAGCTTCTCGTGCTTTGGCAGAGTCATTGGCTGCAGAAAATTCATCATTGACAGATAATTATAATCAACAGGTAGTCTTCTAAAATATGATTCTTGTGCCACTATAACTTAAACTTTGTGTAATTAAGGATAATTCAATGTTATATGTTTGCTTTCTTCTTTCAACATATTTTTACCTTTTAATCATCATATAATTTTTTAAAAGAAATATGAGATATGCGATTTTTTAAAAGAAATACGCAATATGTGATTTCATTGAATGGGGGACGGGGATTCCCCGACCTGGGTGGGGCAATAGGTGAGGAGTCATTTCCTGCCTCATCTCCCTCCCCGTGATCACTTTTAATAAATTGACCTATTTAATTCGATTATTATTTTTATAAAAAAAAAATCCAATTTTGCAAGAATTTACTATCAACTTTCTTCTTCTTTTTTCTTAATTAGAGAGAATTAATCTCATTAGCATATAAATTAATTTATATGTCAGAAAAGTAAGCTTTATTAAATATTTGCCAATATGATTGTAGTATGCTGGGCAATTTGAACAATAGGTTCTTCAATTTTATAACTTGTAACATTAAAATCAAATTTGAATTTGTAAAAATAAAATAATCTATCTTTAATAATTACTATAACTAAAAAGTTTAATTAATTGGTTGTCATATTACTTATAATTATGTACCCCATTTTACCCTTCACATGATCAATCAAACCGACTAGGTTTTTGAAAAGTTCAACATATAGGTTTGCTAGTCTCTTGTATCCTAAGTGGAAATTCCTATGGACCTTAGGGCATGAGTGAGTGGTGTGCAAGGCTTTAACTGAGAAATTCTTGTCAATTTTGTCTTTGAAATCAATAGGAGATGCATGCACCTACCATCCACACTTCTTCACACGAACTACCCAAACTCTTAACTACTTGTCATTTTTCACAAATTTAATTTGAATCAAACCTATTATTGATTCCATGTGTCGCCTGCAAGCTTCTTTGAATCGCGCAGTCTAGATGCAAACCTCATGATTCCCACTTCAAATTGTGGGTCATCCATATCTATTTGCTCATCAAAATGTGAAAAGCTATGCATTTTTCCTTTGTCACTGTATGAATTTAGCTTTTCTGGTGGTGCAAGATCAAAATCACCATCAGAAGCCTCAAGCTTTAGCTTATTATCTCCTAGCCCATCTTTAAACTGTACTCCTAATCCCTCTGGCCTTCCTTCTTTATTTTTTGAATTTCTAGCATTTTCAGACACATAATCCTCTATAGCATCATTAACATTTGAATAAATCAGATTCCGGTTGCTAAAATCTAGGTCAGCACACTTTAGAAAATTGCACATGCATGTATGCCTTGTATTGTAAATTTATCACAAAATGTGAGTTACTTGTACTGAGATAGGACCACTGTAATTGGGCAAAATGAATTGTCCCTTTGACTCCGCTGATGTTGGATTCTCATTATCAGACTCGCTATTATGAAATCATCGCTTTTTATAAGGACTCCATTTCCATCAATTTTCACTACTGCCTCTACAAGTGGAAGATTCTTTAGTTAAGTCACAATTTTATAATCTAGACTATAACATAGAAGGACAAGAGAATTCAAGAGAATTTTGATTTGATACAAGAGAATTCAAGTTAAGATGGAGATTTGGTGGATTTAACTTGAATTTATTCATGATCAAAGAATTACACTTTGGTCCTCAAAAATTAAGCTCGTTATGTGTTGGTCTCGACAGCTCAAGTGTTGGTATTTCGACAAGGTGAGGTCTTCTTTTCAGGAAATAAAAGTCCATTAGGACTTGGACTTTCTCGTAAGGCATAAAGTTAAATGCTAATAGGAATAGGGCTTTGTGGCCGAAGTCTGTGCACCAATGGCAGTTCTTTTGTTATTTGTTTTTAGGCTCATAGTGTTGGGAGACTTTTGGGTGTAATTGGATTACGGATTTGAGAGAAATTCTTTTTGTTCTTGCACCATTCAAGTTAATTAGTGAATTTTGCTCTTTTTGGATTGTGAAGTAGGTTTATGCTAATTACATAATTATGATGATACATTTAGAAAGTTAACGCAACATTTAATTACATAATTATGATGATATATTTAGAAAAGAAAAGAAAAGTTGGGGGGAGTTTTTTATATAATAAAGAAATATAGGATTTGGGTATAAATGAATAAAAACTAAATTTCAAATGATGAATATCTGACGTGGATAAACATGGGAGCAGGAAGATACTGAAGTTGAAATGTTCCTAAAAATATATATATTTCTAATTCTCTTCTTCTTCCTGATAGTTTTCTTGTATTTCCCTTGTGATGTTTTATTATATGAGTTATTGTATTTTAATATCCTTAAAATAACATTTTAAGGGTAAAACTAATTTCAATAAAGTAGAAAGTCTTAAATTCGATTTTTTAATCTCTGCTTTTATATATATATATATATTAAAAAAAATGTGAGCAAATTTTAGAATTAAATAAATACATAAAATCTTTTACCCATTCTATGACTTTAAATTTGTATTTGTAATGGTTAAATAAACGGTAGTAATAAATGAATATTTATCATTCAACGAAACTATAACAAATTAATAATATGAATAATAAATTAATAATCATAAAATTAAAATGCCAAAGCCATGGCTCCCCCAATTCCAATTGCCAACAACCCATTCAAAATTATCCCAACCTCATGCATCGACCTCGAACCCGATTCATCACTCACCGGACTTTGTGCAGTTTCCGGCGACAAACTCGTCGGATTTGGAAGCGGCGGGCTACTACTCGAAGGGAAAACCATGGGGGCATCCGACGGAGTTGCTGAACTCGAAGGAATATTAGCCGATATCTCGGGAGTTGCTGCAGTAGCAGGACCCTCACCCACTGGCGGGCTAGAGACCGGAGTCGAAGTAGGAGCAGCAACTGGAGTTACAGTAGGCGAAGAAACTGATGGCAGCGGACTCGTGGGTGACGAAACTGGAGTTACAGTAGGCGAAGAAACCGATGGCGGCGGACTCGTGGGTGACGCAACTGGAGTTACAGTAGGCGAAGAAACCGATGGCGGCGGACTCGTGGGTGACGAAACTGGAGAAGGTCCACTTGGAGATGGAGTAGCAGCAGTAGGGGGCGGCGTTGAAGGAGCGATTGGCGCCGACGCTGGGGCTGCCGCCGAGGGGGAAACACTGGGAGATAATGACGGAGATTTTGAAGGAGTGGGAGGAGAAGAAGATGGGGATTTCATGGGAGAAGCGGCTGGTGATTTAGCCGGAGAATTAGAAGGAGAAGAAGAGGGGCGTGTTGATTTTGCCGGCGAGGGAGCAGGAGCATTGTCTGCTTCTGCCATGAAAGAATTAGAAATGGTTAAAGCAAGAAGAACGAGAAGGAGTCTCTGCATCATATCGGCCGGCGATTATGATACACAAGCACAAATTGGGAAATTTAAAAAAACGATGAAATGAATTGAAAAGAAAAATCAGTTACTGGTAATTCAGAATTGTGATAAAAGAGAGATGGATATATAGAGGGGGAAGCGGTGTGTGGTTTGGGAGAGTAGAGGATTAAAAATATGACCGTTGGAATGGGGTGGGGGGTTAAGTAGCCGTTGCTCGGAGGTATGTGTGAGTGGCTTCACATCGCTTGTTTCTCTGTCTGGTTTTTCCATGAATACGACAAAGATTTTGTGGGAATGTTATTATTTTGTAATGAGATTCACGAGATATCAGTTTAGTACCATTAAACCAAATATATATATATATAGCACCCACCGGTGCATATAGGGTATGTTTGGATTGGTATATTAATCTGTATAGTGTTATATTATGCTTATTAATACTGTACTGGCTAACAAGAACACAAAGAACAAAACATGCTCCTAATGTTCTTTTTTCAAGTACTTTATTTTTAATTTTTCTCACCCATTAAGAAAATTATTAATTAGTCTCGATTATATAAAAAATTTCATTATAATTAATTAAAATATATTTTTATAAATTCTCTACAAATAATATATTCTCATTCTATTGAATATCTCCTTTTTTAGTGCATATATAAGGCAAAAATAGAAAAACATTTACTTAATACTTTTTGAAATTTGATAGTTTTCAAATTGAGTGAAACAAAAGAATTTTTAAAAATTATCAAATTAGGTGAAAGGGAGTAAGTAACTTCTAATACTTTAATTTCATGTTAATTAATACTCATTCATTTTAAAACAATAGTTCCATCTCATAAATGAACGGCTCGTTTTGTCTCAAGTGTCCCCATTCTATGAGGGAGAAAACAAAAGGAGAAAGACCCCTTAAAAAAAAAAGCTTTTTAGTGACGACGAAATCCACAGGGCTTAAATTCCGTCGCTAGAGGATTTAATGACCGGCTTAACTGAATTTTTAGATACTGAAGAAAATTGATTTAGAAATTAGAATATAATGATCTGCACAATTTTTAATAAAATATGTGTAAGAAAATAAAAAAGGTGCAACTCAATCGTAAACATATTTAACTGAATTTAATTGATGAATAATGCTGATTAATTCTTGCTAAGTTTAGATTGGATTTAAGTACTTGAGTGTTTTCAATTAAAGCCTAAAAAATATTTATATGGGTAAAGTCCAATGCAATCAAGGAATATTACAACGAAACAATTGAATTTTTTTCAGAATTTACTGTTGTATATATCTACACATCTTATGGTTGATATCAATGAAACAGAACTACTGTTCAATTCAAAGATAACACCAACATTATTATTTTATTTTTATCGTTTTAATCTAATTTGGTCAAACTCACAAGTGGATTTCAGAAGTCACTGAACAACGATTATTTATTTTATTATTTTCATCCATCATGCATGCTGCACAACTTTTATTATAATATTAATCTACTTTTTTTAATGCAATTTCCAAAGTTCATTAATTATTGTAGCTTCATGTTCTTCGATTTTGCAGAGCATCTATGGCAACTTGTTCATTGCCTTGATGATCGATTTGATTACACCTCCCATCAGTAGCTTGTGCTATAGCATTAACCCACAAAACTGTGTTCATATTCCAACAATTCGTTGTGAATGAAAGAGGGCATTTAAATTTTGAACATTACATGATTCAGAAGACTTGTAAAATGCAGTTTTCACAAATTGCCCCAAGAATAAAAGCTCACACTAAATTCATTGATGAATAATGCTAATTCTTGCTAATAAGTTTATTTAGAATTCAACTTGAGTTCATCAATGAAGGCATTAAGATCAGAATAAGATGATCCACCTTCTTCAACGGCCTTCCTTGCCATATGCCCAAGTGTCTGTGCTCTCTTCCTCATTTCTTCACCTTCTTCAGTTTCCATTACGTGATTTATAGCCTTTGTTACAGATTCACTCTTCACAATGCTACCACCATAGATTGTCCATTCTTGAACACCAACACTTACACCAATTTTCAGCACGTCAGTCACCAACTTCTCATTGTAGAATTGCTCACCTCCTACAGGCCAAGTCACCATTGGCTTCCCAGCAACTATTCCTTCAAGTGTGGAGTTCCATCCGCAATGTGTCACAAATCCTCCTACTGCTTCATCATCAAGAATTATCAGTTGCGGTGCCCATCCTCGAATTATTAGTCCTTTCCCTTCCATTCTCTCTTCAAATCCTTCAGGTAACCAATCTTTGTTGTCGTCTTCAAAAGTCTCGTTTGTCCTGACAACCCATATAAATTGTTGTCCAGAAGATTCAAGTCCGATTGCAATCTCTTTTAGCTGGGATGCTTTGAAGTTGGATATGGTACCAAAGCAAACATAAACAACAGAATTGGGTTTCTTGGAGTTTAGCCATTTCAAGCACTCATGTTCGTCAATGGATGCTTCATTTCCTCGTCTTGCTTTGTCTTCAATATCTTGATTGCAGAGTGAAACTGGCCCAATATGCCATGCTCTTCTTCCTAAAACATTTCTGTAGTGATCCGCGTAAGCTGGTTCGAGCTCACAGAAACTATTGACAAGTACTCCGAAGCAGTTCTGGTCTGATTCCTGGGCTGACTTGAACACTTTTATAGCGTCACTATCTTGGATCTCATCAATTCTTGGTATTTGCTTTCCTGATAGCTTTATTTCTCCAGGAAGATTAGGAACGATGAAGGATTGTGAATCTGATGAGACTTTCTTATGTGGTTCATATTGAATAATAGATATTTCAGTGCATAAAGCAAAGTAACAATGTCCACGAAAACCAATCCTGGGAATGCCAAATTTGGAAGCAGAATGAGTAGTCCAAGGAAACCACATATCAGCAACAAGGCAATCTGGACGGATGTCTTTGAGGAGTTTCTCCAGGGGATCCTGGAGCAAAGTTGTGGCCCTGTAGAATTTATGTATAATGTCCCAACCCACTTGGTTTGAACTCAGGAAATCCAAATTTTCGCATTCTTCTGGCAATCCAACCTCAACTTTAGGAAATCTAAGCAAGTGAATATTGATATCCAAACCCAAGATTTTGGGTCTTTGGATTTGTCTTGAAACGAGAGGCTCATTAAGAGGAGTGGAGATTATTGTAGTCTTGAAGTTTCTCGAAGCAAAGAGCTTGGCAATGTCCACTAATGGAATCATGTGGCCATGAGCCATGAGAGGGAAGAAAAATATGTGCCGTTTCTGAACTTCGCTACCCATGATTGTCTTGGAAGCTGGAAAGGAAGAAGACAAGATACTGTAAAATATTTAACTTTAGTGGCTGAAACGACACTTATAATGATAATTTCAATTTGTGAATAAAAAAATATTTAATTTTATTTAGTCTTTGAAATAATAATAATAATTTAAAAAAAAGCTTAATACCCTTAAATTCGACTCTAAATTTCATTTAAACACTTAAATTTCGTATTTTACCATTTAAATACTTTAATTTCTTAATTTTATAAATTTCAAACACAAAATTGAATATTCCGTGAGAATTCATTGTAATGAATCACAGAGAGACAAACAAGTAAAACCGTGAAGGGAAGCATGTGCACCTACACGGATGATCACGGGAAGTCACAAAACATTTTCATATATCTCTATTAATGACCATTCTCAGAGGTCGACCCGCTTCGCCCAAACGGGGCGGAACATTGGCAGCTGCACTCGGTAATCCTTTTATAAGCATGCTTATCTATCCACTATAACGGTAATCAGGCTCAATACCAACTCACACACAATACACAGATATCAACTCACCAACTAAAATTCAAGTGCATTTATCAAATTCAGAGGCATATAATTCATATACAATCTTGTTCAACAACTAAAAGCATATAACACTTAAATTCATTACATAAACATATAATCATGCAAAGCAAGACAGAAGAAAACACTCTCTTCAAAACAAATAAAACAGGATGCGAAGAGATTCACTGTCGCGATCGCGACAAGAAGTCGTGCTCGCGACAAAAGCCAAGTTCATTGTCGCGATCGCAAGAGGTCGCGCTCGCGACAGAAGCTAGATTACTAAAAGGCTCTATACTCTATACCAAATGCATTATATAATAATTCATATCACATGGCATCACATGGTCAACGCTAACTCTTATGCCGTAGCATTGGTTACATAGATAACTAATCCTATAATCATTTGATAACCCTAAACATGTAGAGTATAAATCACGGAAACATTCCGGGGTAATACGGGTTCATTCCGGGGAGTAAAACATCAACAAAATATACAATTTAGTCAAGGGGAAGGGTCAGGGGTTGACCCGTGGCAACTAGGAGCTCAAAAAGAAGAAGAAAAAGCCTAAAATGAGTTGTTCTGTCGCGAGGTCGCGACATGTGTCGTGCTCGCGACAGAGGCTCCGCTTTGGTGCCTCACAAGACTGTTTTTTACCCTAAACTTGTATCATCTAAATGAACCTCTAAACGTCTTTTTTAGGCAAAACGTTCTTCTTAGAAATTGTTCTCTAGGATGTTAACTTTCAAATGGGACAATTTTTAGGTCATTTGGATATTTATAACAAAAGATATGATCTAAACAACATATACTGTTCCAGTGAACCCGCCAGAACAGGGTCACCTACGTTTTAATTACTTTTTGGGATACTTAGGGCCAGAATTAGATTAAGAACCCTCTTAGAAATTTTTAGATACGGATCTTATCTTTCAAATACAATTGGAATCAACACAATTGGAGTCCTATACCTCTACTTATCACAAATACAATACACAGAGGTCTGATGACAAATAAGCAGAATTTCGCAAAATCAAGCTCTATCATCAACACAAACACTCAAATGATCAAGTTACATACTTATAAACATATATACACATGTCATGAGCACTGAAAGCAATCAAAATGAACAATAAACCAATATACACTAAAAGAGCAATTGAGCTAGTTAAAGCTCATCATATACATCTACATCTAGTCATGGTTCCTTTTAAACACATATCATTCAATCACATGCCAGGAAAACAAAATCGCACTCGATCCCTACCTCTAGGAACTCGATCACAGCTCTCTACTCGTTCCAATCTTCTCTTTTCCTTCACTAGCCTCTTATCCACATCTTTCACAAATCACATAGAAAACACTTGGGGCTACTCTTCTTTTTACTTTAAATCAAAATAGAAACCAAGTAGTAGAAGAAGACTAAATAATAGTACTACTTACCTCTTCTCAAAAATCTACTCTCTTCATCCCAACCTAAATGATTCTCTTTAGGAGCAAATGAAAAAGAGAAGAAAAGAGAGGAAGGTGGAGCACGGCAACTAAGAGCAAAGAAAACAAAAAGGGGAATTAAAAAGCCAAATGAAGAAATTGAAATGGGAGTAGGAAAGTGGCCGGTCAACTAAATCCAAATAAGGCCAAACCTTCTCACATAATGCTCACCAAACCAAATAAATGCCAACTATCTCATTTAATCCATCCATATCCTAAGCCAAGCCAAGCCAAGCCAAGCCAAGCCAAGCCAAACTAAGTGTCTCTTTCCTACAATGACACTTGGCACACTCCTATAATGCCACTTGTCACTCTCATATGCCGCCACTTGTCACTGTTCTATGATGACACTTGTCACTCTTCTATGATACCATGTGTCTACTCCCTACAACTCCAAGTCTCTTAGTCCCACTTATGCACACATCTCGCGAGGGGGTTCTGTCGCGCTCGTGACAGAACGCTCACGCCCGCACCAACCAGCTGAAGTTCGAAAATTGCTGGAGGGCTCTGTCGCGCCCGCGACACTTGTCGCGCTCGCGACAGAACTCTCGCACATAAACTTACCTTTTTCGAACCAAAACTCTATAATTCTTCTAGGGCCACTTTGGGGTGTGACAAATCTCTCCCCCTTTAGAAATTTCGTCCTCGAAATTTTCCTGCTAATCACTTACACCATACAGCTATCAAATCGAACACACTTTACACTTTCCTTAATGCACTGCACTCTAATCCATATACTTCTTTTATGCATTTAGCACTGAATGTATATCCTGTCAGCTTTTCTCAATGAAACGCATGCAATGATACTTTTTCACATGCAAATGAGGGATGCGGATGGAATGGTCATGTAATGATTCGTGTATGCAAGATGATGCAAAAATGCAATGTAGGCTACTATAATGCACTTTTCCCATCCCCATGTTTCACTATGCTTATGTGCACATGATTCAAGGAGATAGCTGACAGGAATACAGAGTATCACCTCAAACCCTTACCAATTCACATCTGCCGCTGTCTCTTCTACGCTCTCACGCGAGTCGAACTCCACCTATACTTTACACAAATGACATCTGCATTAGGCCACACTTTATAACTATACTCTATCACCTTCTAGTCCCGAACCAATTAACCTAGAGCTCTGATACCACTAAATGTAACACCCCCCCTGTCCCCGCCCCCGCGGAGATCCCCGTTCCCCGCGGGGATCCCCGTCCCCGCTAAAAAAAGTCCAATTTTAATAAAAAATTTCAATCCGATTGGCATTTTTATCCAATTTAAAAATATTTTATAAAATTTATTTTGTAAAAATATTTCATATAATTTAAATACAAATATATATATGTATTTTATACAATTAAAATATAAATATTTATAAATATTCCGTACAATTCAAACATTACAAATATATATATATATATTTTTGGGGCGGGGACCCCTTTCCCCGTCCCCGCCCAGAATTCAAGGGCGGGGACTTTTTTCCCCCCGTCCCCGCCCCCGCGGGGAAAAAATTCGGGGATTCCCCGCCCTGTTCGGGTCGGGTCCCCGCGGGGGGCGGGGAATCCCCGCCCCGTGATCATCCCTACTACACACCCGTAGTTCAAATTAAGAGCAATCCACGTACCAACACCACTCAATTAGCTGTAGCCAATGTTATTGAAACCGTACCGGATATAAAACCGGCAAGGCTGAGGGTTCGTGGTTCGACCGGATTCAACCGAATTTTTTTTATTTTTTAAAATATTATTAATTAGTATAATTTTTATAAATACTACTACTCAAATAAAAAAAATCTATCAAAACATTTAATATATGTCACAAATATACTAATAATAATATTTTTTTCACCTTTTATTTTTTAAAAAAAAATTATTACTTGATTAGCTATTTTTCTGCTAAAATATTTTATTTTATGAGTTTTAATTTAAAAATTAAATAATTTAATAATTGTAGGTGAAATTAAAAAAAAGGGTAGAAAATTATCTTTAAGTTCACCAGTTTTAATAATTTATTCAATTTTTATTTTATTGTATTTTATTGAATTATTAAACCATTATGTTGTTTTCATTAAGTTCAAAAGTGATTAAATAGTAAAAAAATCAATTATTTGCTAAATAAAACTTATTAGATTATTTATTTTTTATTTTTATGAAAATAACACTTATTTTTATTAATTATTTTAAATTAAAAGCATTTTTTCAAAAAAAAATAAAAATAAAAACATATAATAAAATATAACCCGGTTGTGCCCGGTTCTCCGGTTTTTTTCGGTTCTTTCCAGTTTTTTTTCAGTCCGGTTTTATACAATTGAACCAATCGGTTTGATGACCGGTTCGCGGTTGAACCGGCCGGTCCGGTCCGATTTGGTTTTAATAACTATGGTTGTACCAATACTTTTTTTTTCCTGCACATGAGTTTACCTTTTCCTTACGGGACATTGTGCTGATGCCAATAATAATATTTTATATTTTTTTATTTATTTGGATGATATACTCGCACATTGTCATTTCATATTCGATTCGGCTGTTTTACAATTTATCCAATTTTCTCTTGACTATTACCTTTGCCAAATCACTTATCATTACTTTTGGCGCTAAATACGTGTAAATTATCTATGATATGAAATTCATATCAATAAATGTTATATAAAAGCTATATTTTACGTTTTCAAAGAAATTTTACGCTTTATAGTGTCAAAAAATATATAAATTGATTAAATAAACCCATATTGGAAATTTATTAAACGTTGTATAAATAAATTTTATTGTTTAGATTAAATCAAATAATAAAAACTTACATTCAAATTGTTGATCGAAATTATATTTTTCAATTAACACCTCCTTCAATGTAAAAATGAAAATAAAGTTAGTCATAAAATAAATTTTCATTTATACTCTATTAACATAATAATACATTTGATTTTAACTATATTAACATAATAATATATTTATTTTAGCGGTGAACAAAATAATGAGATAATAACTAATTTATGTAAGAATTAAAATGAGAATACATAAATGAAATTTTAAAATTTTTAAGGAAATGAAGAAAGAAATAAAATAAAAGTGAAAAATTATGTAATAAAATGAAAAGAGAACAACCTGATTGCACACAACCACCTTTGCAAGGAAATGAAAACAACTTCATCCGGAAATGTAATTTGGCCTTTTAAAGCCAAATGTTTAAAATATATATATATATACACAACACAGACCCGTACCTTCTGCAAGGCGCGGGTCTGGTAAGGCTGCAACGCACAGTAACACCAGTGCGTTACAACCTTTGACCCATATATTAAAAAAAAAAGAATATTTGTCAGAAAACGGCAACTTAGGTTGCCATTTTCTGACACACCGGGTCCCACTCCCAAGGCTCTGTTCATGGAGTAAAATGACACCGTTTTTCGTCATATCAAAAAACGGTAATTTAGGTTACCATTTTTTGATAAACGGGCCCCACTGCCCGGTCTCCCAACCCAGGCACAAAACGGTGCCGTTTTGCGCCTACGGAAAAAAATAAAAAATGTCAGAAAAAGGCAACTTTGGTTGCCGTTTTCTGGCAACCCAGAGTCCAATCTGGGTAGGACCCACCCAGTCAGAAAACCTGCAACCTAAGTTGCCGTTTTCGGACACTCTATTTTGCTAGATACTTTTACTATACCCTCACTTTTCTAATTTCTTTGGATTTTAACACCAAAAAAAAAAAAAAATTTAGTCGGTTCTAAATAAAATATCTAAATTTGTTCCAAATAAAATTAATAGTGCAATTCGATTCGATTCTAGTAAAAAAAAATAACGATACAATTTGGTTCTAATTTTTTTTCCTCAATACTTCAGTTAATGTGCAAAAACATTTAAACCCGCGTACACCCCTAATAAGCATAGGTTTCTTAATTTTAATTATTTGTTATCATATGTTGGATTGAAGAGCAACTAATATTATATTGTCGACATGTTGTGTAGCCAATAATTTTACTAAAACAATTTCCTTTTGTTTTCTTTATCACAAATTGAAGTTTATTCTAATAGTTTTTTTAGGCAGAATATATAAATTAACACTTGAACTTGTATCAATTTGTCAATTCGCCTCTTATATTAATTGTTGTCCCAATTAAATCCTCAAATTTTTTAAAATCATTACTTATAAACACAAATAATCTGATGCGGTATTACTATGGACTAAGCAATTTTTCAGCTAATTACCTTTCCAATTGATAACCGGACTCTTCGAGTCATAGCCCGGTATGTGTTTAACCGGACATGAATCGTATGTCGAACTTGTATGACATGAGTCCGGCAATCAGAAACGTCGACAATTGCTATAATAGTTGCTCGGTTCCGGTAACAGTTCGGTAATGAATTATGGGAAGTCATCAGTAACGAATATTTCCCAGATATTGAAGAGATCCTAATCTTATAATGATGGAAAGTACCAAGAATCACTCAACAAATCTTCACAAATCGGGAATCAAGCATCAATCAAGAGATTAAGGTGATTTTCTCCTATTCAAGAGATTATCTCCTATTTCGCACAGCTCTATATAAAGGAAACCATCAGGTACATTGTCCTCTCTCTGATTTTTCATACAAGAAAGCTTTTACTTTGTCAATTAACTAACTTGATCGTCGGAGTCTCCCTGGTCGGAACACTCGACGGGTTTTTGGTTCTTTTCAGGTGAATCAAGAGAAAGACAAACGGAAGATTTCACTTGTTATCACCAATTAATTTTATTTACTTTTAGTATCATTAAACTAGTATTCATCTATTTTTAGTACAATACTTATATAAGTATATAAATTAATAATATAATTATTATATATAATGTAATTTTATCAATTAATGTAATTATATAAGTACATAATGATTTTACCTGTTAATTTCATTTACTTCTAGTGTCACTCAATTAGCACTCATTTATTTTTAACACAATACCTAAATGACTATTTGAATATGTAAATTAAGAATGTAATTTATATATAATTATTATATATAATGAAAATCTTCCAATTAATATATAATTACATTTTTAATTTATTTCATTTACTTTAAGTGTCACTCAACTAATAATAATTTATTTTTGACACAATACCTATATGAGTATGCAAGTTAATAATATAATTATATATAGTTATTATATATAATAAAATTTTATCAATTAATATAATTATATAAGTATATAATCACCTTAACAACTAATTTCATTTACTTCTAGTATCATTCAACTAGCACTCATCTATTTTTAGCACCATACCTATATGTGTAATTAAGTATGTAAATTAATATGTGATTATATACAATTACTATATATGATAAAATTTTACCAATAAATATAATTATATGAGTATATAATCATCTTACCAATTAAATATATTTATATTTAATATTACTCAACTAATACTCATTTATTTTGGCACAATACATATACGAGTAATTGAGTATTTAAATTAATAATGTAATTATACATGGTTATTATATATAATAAAATTTTACCAATTAATGTAATTATACAAATATATAATTATCTTACCAATTAATTTCATTTACTTTTAATGTTACTCAATTAATAATTATCTATTTTTGGTACAATATTTATATGAGTATGTAAATTAATAATATAATACAAATGTATTCAAAGTGTAGGTGTAATTTATCATTAAAAAAAATATAAAGGGAAGTTAGGAAAGAAACAATACATACATATATATATATATATATATATATATATATATATTAGTTGATTAGTCAATGGTTTCATTAATGGCTTTTTTTTAATAAAAAATTATTAACCAAAACCAACAACAATATGAAATATTCATATTTCATATTTATTTCCTATATGGTACATTTTAATAGTAAATATTGATTTTAATTTTCTCAAAAATCTCGATTTCAAGCTTCCAATCACCTTTGACCTTTATAAAATAAAATTCTATTTAGTTTCTGTACACTATGGGAGTAATAATCGCAATAATAATAACAATTCTGTTGATAATATATATGCTACCTCAGTTCTACTATTGGAGGGTCAATTTTGAAATTAACACACAATCCACTCCACTCAATGCAACAACTTTTTTAGTTGCTCACACGTACTAAAAAAAAAATTAATGTTCATTATAATTTACTAAAATATCATTTTATTAGTCTTCTATAATTATATATTCCTTCTTTATTAACTATTTCTTTTTTAAAATAAAAGAAATGTTATTGACATTTTCTGAAATTTAAAAATTTTCATATTAAATAGAGAAAAATACTAAAAATTATGTTATTAAATAGACCGGAGCAAGTATTAATTAAAGATATATTATAACTTGAAAAAAATAATCAACCCGCTTGGGAATCTTTATCAACTCATATGCTCTATCATAAAAAATAAAATAAAACTCATATGTATGCAAGTTCTAGGAAGTGTATTTCACACGTTTTTGACTGACCTAAAAAGGTCACCCATAATTACTAATTAAGATATTCCTACCCGAGTAAAATATTAAGAGAAAGAATTATAAATTTCTCTAAATTATTACCATATTAATAATTTATAATTGGCTCTTCAATTTTCTTTTTTCTTTTAAAAAAAAAAACAATTGGCTTTCAAATTAAAAATAAGGATAATTGGCATTCCCATTCTTTTTTTTTTTTACAATTTTTAATTATAAAACTCTGTTAAAATATCTGTTTTGTCTTTCTGTATAAGAATAGATCTACAGTTCTTGACAATGTTTTGTTTATCCAAGAGTTATATATAAAAAAAAAATATTAAATTCAGGTTAGGCCTTACTTAGCCCATTCTGAGTCCAGCCAACTCAAAGTATGCCTAAATGTTATTCATGCAGGCTTGTATAGAAAAAAATCTTCACATTTCGGTTATACTTGACTCATCCTGATCCAGCCTAAATCAAACCTAACTCAACCCAGCTCGAATTAGGCTTGTATTTTGTTTATACAGGCTTGTGCAAAAAATATATATTTAAATTCCAGTTAGATTTGGCTCGATTCGATTTGGTCCGAACTCAGTCCATCCCATTTAATATGTCGTAATTATATCGAGAGTGAATTTTCATTAAAAAAAATGAGTTAAATGGATTAACCCCCAATTTTACCAATTATGATTACCATGCGACCCATTCAGGTCACTATGTACTCATTTGAGCAATCATGTAAACCATTTGGGCCACCATACAATTCACTGAGCCAATATATAGCAAAACCATTGGTTGATCTAAATTCATCCAACTTGTTTGAGCATTGGCCTATTTATGACTCACAAATAATAACTCATTTATGACCAGTCCATTTTTCATCCGCCTATTTATGATCTAATCCAAACTCAACCCTATCCATTTGCCAACTAGTAGTCTTTCTGGGTCACGAACAATTAAGAATAATTGTTTTAAGATTTAAATATAAATATTAATACGGTATTTAGGGATCCCGATTTGACTAAAGTTTGATGGGGTCTCTAAAAATAGTAAATGACCTCCAACAATTATTTTAAGGATATGGACAAGTTTAGAATGATATTTAGAAACTTTTAACGGTAAAAAATTAAGTTTTTTGTAACACTGAAAACTGTCGAATCGGACCGATTAGAGTGAATCAGTCTCGAAAATGGATTCCGATTAAGATAAAATTTTTTGTGGAGGTTTCATTTATTATTTTGAGAATTATGGAATTGATTTTGAGCTCACACATAAACAGACACATTATCAAATGGGTCGACCCACATCTCGGTCTATTTGGGTCTCTACCCAACCTGTTTGGGTCATCCGACCCGTTTGAGCCAATATTTTTTATAATAGTCGTTTTAGTATCCCGTTATTATATTTACAATTATTTTTTATAAAAAAATGGGTCAAATGGGTCGACATACATCTTGGCCCATTTAGGCCTCTATCGGGCCCGTTTAGGCCATACGGCCCATTTGACCCAATATTTTTTTATAGTAGTCATTTTAGTATTTTATTATTATATTTATAATTATTTTTCGTTAAAAAATGGGTCAACCCACATCTAGGCTCATTTGGGCCTCCATCAGGCCCCGTTTGGGCTATACGACCCGTTTGACCCAATATTATTTTTTCTAATAGTAATTTTAGTATTACGTTATTATATTTAGAATTATTTTTTGTTAAAAAATGGGTCGACCCATATCTCAGCCCACTCCACCCCGTCCGTTTGGGCCATCCGACCCATTTGCATATTATTATAATATTTTTATCATATATTTATTATTATTGCATTGAGCAGAAATTTCAAAATCACATGAAAAATTATACTAAACTTTTAAAGTCAGATCAAAATTTTAAACCCATGAGTCGACCCAAGCCGCCCAATCCATTTGGGCATTTGGCGCATTTATGACCCGTCCATTTATGACCCCATCCAAACCCGTCCAATTTGCCACCTCTAATAATACTAAATATTTTTAATATAAATATAAATATATTTACAACTTTGTACATAATAATAATAATAATAATAATAAAACATAAATTTTATTTTATACTTTATTCATCAAAACATTGTTCAAATTTAAAAGCAACACCTCACAATCATATATCCACATATAATTTTTAGCTAAAATTTTATTGAAATTAGATTTTATGACGTTTTTAATGTTATTGCTTAATATATTTGTTGTGAGAGTTCCTCCCAAATTTGCGATTTAGCACTTGTTTAGACTTAGATATATAGTTTATATCAAATTGTATATATTTTAAAATTTTCATTAATGTAAAAAAGAAAAATAGACACTTATTAATGAACAGAGCACTTATTACTAAATTAATAACATTAAAGAGCAATAGAGATTGTTAAGATATCTTAAGATATCTGTTAGGTAGATTGTATAGCTATACAATCTGTAAAAGTAGCGTAATTTTAGGGATTTGTTTTTTCTATTTTCAACTCTAATATAATTGTATATATACCTGTACATTTTCCAAATTGAATGAGTGAAATAATTCTCACTTTCACATGATATCAGAGCCTAGTTGATTTCTGGGTTTTGGGATACTGTTGCCTAGTTGAATTTTTGGGTTTCAGGTCACGGGTTGTGGCTGTTCTTTCTTTTGCTTTGGGTCAGTAACGTGGGAGAATCAGATCACCAGTTTGTGACTAACCCACTGTCTCACCGCCACCATAGGGAGGAGCGCCTCCATCAGATCGGCTTATCCACCTGTTTTCGGCGACCATCAGAGCCATGAGTGGCCCTCATGCGCTGTTCCCATCTCGACGCTCTTCGTCACGCGTCGGCGCGTGAAAGTGCGTTCGGCATCCGACGATCTTCCGATTCTGTCTCTGGCATCGCCTTGTCATCGCCGGTCAGTATCCGGTGTCTTCGTGGGAAGATTTCCTCTGGTTGATGGTGTTTAATCCTCTGGAAGTCTTCGTCAGCCTCTGTTCTCCAAGTTTTGCTCTTGTTCTTTTTCCATTGGACCTCTGACTCCTTCTCCGGCCGTCGCCTGTCATCTCCGATTAGAGTTCGACGTCCTCTTAAGGTAGTTTCTTCTATTGATAGTGTTTTGGCTCTCGGAGCATTAGTCTGTCCTTTGCCCAACCTCTGTGTGTTTTGTTTTGGGTGACCAGTTGAGGAAAGTGGATATTTATTGAGATTTAGTATACTGGAATTCTGTAGTAATTAAAGAGTTTAGCCATTTACACGAGTTGTTTTGGATATACGTTGTCTGCTCTATAATTATTTGGGATTGTTTTAAATGGCGGAGACTAGTGATAAGAAAACAGTCACCGAAATTATGCTGGGTTCATCTAAAATCACCGACCGAAAGTTAACTGGAAGTACAAATTATGCACAATGGAAGAGAACTATTCGCAGATTTGTAACTAGTGTAGATTTAGAAGACCACTTAACTAATAGTCCACCACCTAAGAATGAGGCTAATGCTAGAAAGAAATGGTTAATGGAGGACTATAAATTATTTAATCAAATTCAGAATCCTTTAGATCCTTCTATTGATGATGTTGTAAATCATTGTGAGAGTGTTAAAGAATTGTGGGAATATTTGGAATTCTTATATGCTTGCAAATAAGACATGTCTCGTGTTCATGACCTTTTGTTGAAGATTTATCGAGCAGAACAAAAAGGTCGCTCCCTATTCCAATATTATACTTAAGTGAAACAAGCATTTGAAGAAAAGCGGGCTATGTTTCCTATTACTGCTAACATAAAGCAAATGCAAGAGCAAGAGGAGCAAATTGTGGTACAGTGTTTTTTGGCGGGATTGGGGTCTGAATATGATGTGGCACGCACACAATTGTTAACTAGTGAGTCCCTCCCTTTTTTTTACTGAAGTTTATGCTCGTCTACTTCGAGTTTGTAAAGACGGTGATTTGCCTTCTGGTATGGTGCCAAATTGTGACGCGCACCGAACCCCGAGGCCCCCGAAAGCCCGCCTTTAGGGCAATCGAGAGAGGTTCATAAAACTTGTAAGATATTTACAAGTGCGTCTATTTTGGGCAATAAGGAGATTTTATGGAGTCGTCACCCAATAAAATACCGGAACAGTTCGTCTCATCTCAGTGAGCTTAAGATAGCACTGCTATGTCCATTTTGGACAAGGCAGAGGGGTCTTAGAGGTCCCATCCTAATAGAACATTAGGATGGTCCTCTTGCCTCGTAGAGCCTAGGACTATGCAAATTAAAGTCTTTTGACGGGACACAAGAGGTGTCTTGGAAGTCCCATTCCAATGGAACATTGAAATGGTTCTCTCGCCACGTTGAGCCCAAAGACCAGAGATGGTTCGAGACTTCCCATTTATTCATACCTTGGTTAATTTTATAATTGAGTTTTGAATTTAACCTTTCATGCCTTTTCTCATTCCATTTTAATGTAATTTAATAAAAGCGCATGTCAATCACATAAAGAAAGAGATAAATAAAATAAATGAAAGCAAAATAAATTACAAAAAAAACTAGGGGCGGAATACAACCCCCATTTGTAAATAAAATACAAATCAGACATAAATTGGGCTATTTATTAAAAATGAGGACATTGGTCCTCTCATACATAATTAAAGAAAATAATTTTAAAGTGATAATTTATTTTGGATGAGAAAAACTAGGACATTGGTCCCATTTTTATTTAAAAAAATTCAAGTTTAATAAATAGAAATATTTTTGTGACTTTTTAATTAGCGTGCATACAAATAAATTTGTTATTACAAATTACATAATAATAATAAAATAAACCCAAATGAAAGCAAAATAATGAAAAACAATAAAAAATTGAACAAAATCCAAATGGTATCTTCAAGTCTCTATGTGCTCCCACTTGGCAAAAACTCACACATAAAAATGAGTATTGAAAATAAAAACAAATGAAAATGAAGTTAGTAATAAAAAATGAATTAAACATATAACATGAAAACAATTAAATTAAGGCAAACAAAATTGCATTATTTATGACAAGCCAATTAAAATGACATAATAAAAATATGAAATTTAACAAATTAATAAAATCAACATGCTAAAAAAAACATAAAATAGTGTTAATAAAATTTAACATGCATAAAAGCATAAAATAATATCCAATCATGCATAAAAAGTATAATACATATAAAATTCAGCATGCATAAAACATATTAATAATATTGATAAAAGCCAACATGCATAAGCAAACATAAAATAATAATTATAAAACTCAACATGCAAAAAACATAAATAGAAAATACAAACATAAAATTCAGCATGTGTAAAAACATAAAATAATAGCAACAATTTCCAACATGCATAAAAAACAAAGGTAATAATAAAAATCAGCATGCATAAGAAATATAAATAATAATATTAATAATAATGATGATACTAGTATCAAATATTAGCAATAAACAAGGATAATAAAAATCATAATAATAAAACTAGCAATTGCAACTATAATAATAATAATAATAAACATTATAAAATCAAAAAAAAATATTATAAAACCCAAATTAAGCATGCAAGAATAAAATAATATATGGTAAACTAATAAAACATGTTAAAACATGTCAAATAATAATAATAATAATAATAATAATAATAATAATATATGGACAATTCAATATGAACAAAATGAACAATTAAATAAGAAATAAGAAATAGGAAGCAAAAAAATAGATCTAAAAGAATTCACATGTTAACTAATTAAATAAAAACAAAAGAATAAGAAAATAAGAAGAAAATGAAAGAATTAAAAAGGATTTACATGTTAATTAATTAAATAAAAACAAAGAATGAAATTAAAAGTTAAATTAAGAAATTGAGCCAAAAATGTTTACCCTCAAAATTTATCTTGATAAAATGAAGATAGATGATCCAATTTCTTGTCTTGATTTGTAAGAATAAAATTAGAAAATAAAGTATTAAAAATGAATTTTTACTCAAAAACAAATAATTGATTTATTTGTCTCAAAATAGAAATTATTTGATGAGAAGAAGAAAAATTTCCAAAAACAAAAATTGTTATTTTTTGTCTCAAGAATTCACTTGAAAAAATTATTTAGAAATTGAGAGAGTTTGTTTTAGAGAAGAAAGAAAAAAATAATAATTTTCTAAAGAAAATTCCCCCTTAATTTTCCTCTAAAATTCCTTTTATTGCTTTCCAAAATTCAGAATTTTTTAATTAAAAAATTAAATTGATTTAATTCCCATACCTACAAAAAACAACTGAATTTGAAGGGTTGGAAGATAAAAGGCTTTTTGAATTAAATTATGCAAAAAAAATGAGTTAAAAAGCATTAAAATGAAGAAAATATAGCTGAAAAGGCCATTGGGGCGAAAACGGGCGCACAGGGGCGGGAGGCGCCCGTCGGAGCACCCGACGGGCGTCTCCAGCGCGCGGGGCGCGCTCCAGGCAGGCCGTCGCCCGCGCGCGCCCAATGTTGCCGCAGCCCGACATTCGCCCGATTTTTTTTTTCTATAAAACACAAAAATTAAAAACTCACTTTTTTTACCCCAAAATAATTTTTAAAACATTTTTAAAAATATTTTTAAAATACATTTTTATTTATTCCTAACAAATCAAACGACAAGAAAATTATCACTTCCGACTTTCATTATTTTTGCCTATAAATCGGCACACTTAATTTTATCATTTGGTAATTCTGATCAAGACTACTCGGGACCCGATGTCTACAGTTGCCCCCAATTTTGGGGAGGCTAGTGTGTGGGTGCCTAGGTGAGCCAAAATTCAGAAAAAGGAAAGAAGCGCGTGTCACACCCCGTTTACCCCCTAGTAGTATGAGTCATGTATGTGTGTAAATTTATAAGTATTTTGGCATGTGACAAGGGTATTTTGGGGTATATTGCATGTTATAAGAGTTATTTTAATATGTGGGTGCACATATGTTAGTAGGGTGTGAATTAGTTGGGAGATACTTGTGTGTGCATGCATATACCATTGTGGGATGTGAGTAATGGTGTAGTGATTGTGTGTTTTACTCACACATTAATTGGGTGTTTTAAGTTGGGTTTTGATTGTGTGTAGTGAGCATACCATAGTAGAAGAAATCTATATGGGGTATCATTGTGTGTGTTGCTCATACATATGTGGGGTGCATTATTAGAGTGTTTTATGGTGTGTGAGTGACATATGATGGTTAGGTATGAGTGGTTAGTTTCCACCAATAGTGAGGTGACACGTGGCAAAGGTTAGGAAAAGAAAATGAATGAAGAGTTGAATCCTTCATTCCCGTAACTCATTCTCTTCCTTTCCTTCATCATATTCTTCTTTCTATTCTTCTTCAATTTCTTCTCATCTAAAAATCTTAGATTAGATTTGTGTAATTGTGGGTAGAAATCAATTGATCTTGCATTATTTTGGTAAGATTAACACTTAATTGCATCTTAATTTGTCAATTTCTTTTACTCTTTAATTGGGTTTTAATCTAGGGTTTATATTTTGTGTATTCTTGGTGGATCTATGTTTAGTTAAATCTCCTCAAAATTCCAAGGGTAAGGAAGTTGCAGGATCAAGTGGCACCAAGTGATTGAGTTTCAATTTTGAGGTTTGGGAATTGTTTGTGATTTGTTTGGGAAATGTTTGTGTATTTTATTCAGTTTTTATCTGACCTCAGTGTAATGTTTTTATCATAAGTAAAGTTATAGAGCTCCAATTGAGTTGATTCAAATTGCATCTGACAGCTAAGATCCGTATCTAAAATTGTCTAAGAGAGTGCTGGAGCTAATTCTGGACTTAGGATCTTCAAAAATGCTAAAAACCGAGACCTCTCTGCTTAGGTGGGTCTTATTGACCTTTGGTCACTCTTTTTAGCATAAGTTGCGTTTTACGACTCCAAATTGCATGATTCCAGTTGGGTTAGAACCACAACATCAGTGTCTAAAAGTTTGGAGAAGAAACTATAATTTAATTCGGACTATAACTATTTTAAAATCGCCCATTAAAGTAGCAAAATTTGTCATGTGTGTCTGTGGAGCAGGTTAGAGCAATTTGAGTATATCTTCCAGATTTCAGCTCCTGTTGATCTGAAATTCTGTCACTAGAAAGGTAACATCCTGAGGATTAATTTTTATGAAGACCATTTGGTCTAAAAATGTCGTTTCGTAGATCAAAAATGCATTGTAAGTTTAGACATACAATCTGTCTTGAACCAGTATAGCATAATTAGTTTACACGAACTATAAGAATAATTTACTCTATGAATAAATACTCATGACAAGAATTATATAATATGTTTATAATTTATGATTAAGGAATTAAACCTAATATGTTAGTTGAATAAATCTAATTTAATTAGGAAGCAAGAACTTGTGATTTGAATATTATATAAGCTATCTAAATGTTATTTAATGTCTTCTTATATGCTTTACATCTTATAATTGTATTTTTGCTATGCTAAATGTTTGTATGCCATATTATGCCTTAACTTATTAACTTAATGTGTCATGCTTAAAAATAATTGATTTATGGATGTTAAATTCAATGGTTATTCATATTGAACAAATGTGTAACTAAATGTGAATTGTGTTATGCATGACCTGCGAGAGTCAGTCTAGTGGATAGTTAGGCATGCCTAATAGAGTCTTTTAGCTGCAGTCCTTTTGAATGTATTGGACCCTGATCAAGTCCCCGTATGGTTCCTCGCGAACCCTTTTTAAATGCGTTTGAATCCTCGCGGTTCCTTTTAATATGTTTGGATCTTGTTTAAAGTCCCCCTTTAAATGTTTTATAAATATTAAATAAAATGATTTTCGATTCGTACCCGTAAGGTATCGCTATGCGTCGATTCGTACCTGTAAGGTATCGCTATGCGTATACTCGTTATCCACTATTATGAGTCAGCAGGATCTTTATTTAATATGTGATTTGTTATGTTACCGTTGATAATACAAGGTAGTATTTGAATGAGATAATATGGATATGGATATAAACATGAGATGCAGAATGTATGTTGTAAACTGGAGACTGTGTATACATATTATGACATGAATTATTGTATATGCCATTATGAATGTGTTATGTATTGATGACCATTGTGAATGGCCGTCCATATAATATGAGTGAATCCCCACTAAGCGTTTATCGCTTAGCACGGTGTGTCTACCCGTGCAGGTACTTAAGAAGCTTTGTTTAGAGTGAGTCGCTGCAGTCAAGCCAACACAGCAAGGTTTAGAGTTTGGAGTTTATTCGTGGATTGATGATTCTTTTTATGTATTGATTTCGAAATGGCTTCCGCTTATGTACTTCTATATTGGGCATGTAATAATAATTTTGGCATTAGCCAGTTTGATTGGAACTATTGTAATGGCTCTTGGGTTGTATTAATAAATGATGAATTGTGTGTATGTCCCTCCGCACAGGAAAATTTTAATTATCCTGTAATTCAGTATACATGTTTATGTATGATTATATTATTTGTTTAGTATCTGCTTGGTGACACCCCGACTCATACGGGTATGGGTAGGGGGTGTGACAGGTTTTGGTATCAGAGCATAGGTTTAGGCATTTTCTGGGTGATGTTGTGATTGTTGTGCATAGATGCGTCTATATCTAGGACTGTGTTGGCTTATGCGGTTGTTTCTTGTTTTTTTTAGATGGCATCAAATGCTATTCGTGGATTACTTGAGGAGTCTGCCGAGAGTGTAAATCCTCAAGCTGTTGATCCTTCAATTTCTTTGTCAGCTCAACATGCTAGGGTACAACCCGAGGCCGCTGCTGCGCCTTTTGAGGCTATGTTCAGATTATATCAGGATATGGCTCGGGTTTTGGAAAGGGTAACTGCCCCCAGAGCTCCGATAGAAAGTTTAAGAAGAGCTGGTGTGGAAGATTTTTATGGGACTGGGCTAGATGAGTCAGAGATAGCTGAGAAATGGCTGGATAAGGTAAAGAGAGCTTTAAAGGAAGTCAGGTGTCCTCCTGATCAGCAAGCTGAATGTGCTGTGGCCTTGCTTCAAGGGTCAGCGGGAGTTGGTATGTAAGCAACCTCAGATGCCTGATCCGGTACCTTGGGAGTTCTTTGATGATGAATTTACAAAGAAGTATGTAACACAGGCATATAAGAATGCAAGATGGTCGCAGTTTCTGAGCTTGAAGCAAAGGGCTATGTCAGTTTCAGATTATGAGAAGGAATTTACCCGGTTATCTAAATATGCCCCGCATAGGATTATGACAGAGGATTTCAGGTGCAAGCACTTCGAAGCCGGATTGAATGAGTCTTTGAAAGTGGCCTTGATTTCTTTGATGAGTATGCCGGGAGTAAGTTATTATCAGATTACAGAAGCCGCCATGAGGGCTGAGACGTCGGAAACAGTGCTTAAAGAGAAAACCCAGAGAAGGAATTCATCTCGGGGTGGTTTTTCTTCATCTTCAGTAAAGAGGGGAAGAGATTCACAAGAACAGAGGTCATTTGGTTCAGCTACTAGAGGCAGAAGACAGGGTTTTACAGCTATGTTAGGTTCTGGTAGAGGTAATGGTAGGTCGAATGTATTGTCTGTGTGTCCGCATTGCAGTAAGACTCACCAAGGTGAGTGTAGATGGCTCACTGGTGGGTGCTTTAGATGTGGGAGCACTGAACACTTGATGGCTAATTGTCCGAGGATGAGTGAGGATTTTGGTCCACAGAGAAGGGTCAGTAAGGTTGGTTCTAATGCTACACAGGCTATCCGTGGTAGAGGCAGGGGTAGAGGTCGAGGCGGTCGACCTAGAGATGGAGCTATTTCTGAGTCAGTTGAGCGTCCGCCACCAGTTACAGCCAGAGCTTATGCTGCGAGAGCCAGAGAGGAGCAAGATACAACTGATGTGATTGTTGGTAAGTTTCTACTCCATGACACTGACTTGTATGCTCTAATTGATCCTGGTTCCACACATTCATATTTGTGCACGAATAAGATTATTGATAAGTTGCATGTGGTAGATCAGTTAGATTATGAGATATGTGTGACCGGTCCATTAGGGCATAGTGTCAATGTGAGTAGAGTCTATAGGAGTTGTCCTTTGTTAATTGAGGGAGTTGAGTTTCCTGCGAATTTGATAGAGCTGCCATTCAGAGAGTTTGATCTGATTTTGGGTATGGATTGGTTGGATAAGCATCGGGCTGTTGTTGATTGCCATAGGAAGACTATGGTGCTTCGGGATAAAAACAGATCACCCGTATTTGTAAAAGGTCTGGGTGCTAGTGCTTTGAACAATGTGATTTCTGCAATACAAGCCAAGAGGTTTATCAGAAAGGGTTGTGAGGTGTTCTTAGCTATGGTTTTGGATTCCAAGAGGGATCAAGTAAAGATTGAGGATATCCCCGTTGTGCAAGAGTTTAGTGATGTTTTTCCAAGTGATTTACCGGGTTTACCTCCAGAAAGAGAAGTTGAGTTAGCCATAGAGATTATGCCGGGTACTATACCTATATCAAGAGCACCTTATAGGATGGCTCCTGTAGAATTGAGAGAACTTAAGACTCAACTATAAGAGTTAGTGGATAAGGGGTTTATTCGATCTAGCATATCTCCATGGGGAGCTCCTGTTCTGTTTGTCAAGAAAAAGGATGGGACCTTGAGAATGTGTATTGACTACAGGCAGATCAACAAGGTCACAGTGAAAAACAAGTATCCGTTGCCTAGAGTTGAGGATTTGTTTGATCAACTTCGAGGTGCAGGTGTTTTCTCAAAGATAGATCTTCGATCTGGTTACTATCAGCTACGGGTCAAGGATGAGGATGTGGTTAAGACTGCATTTCAGACTCGGTATGGCCATTATGAGTTCCTTGTTATGCCGTTTGGTTTGACCAATGCTCCAGCGGCTTTTATGGATTTGATGAACCGAGTGTTTAGGCCATATTTGGACCAGTTTGTTGTGGTGTTTATAGATGATATCTTGGTGTATTCCAAGGATGAGCGTGAACATGAAGAGCATCTGCGGATAGTTTTGCAAGTTTTGAGAGAGCATCAGTTGTTTGCCAAGCTGAGCAAGTGTGACTTTTGGCTTCGGGAAGTGTCATTTTTGGGTCATATAGTTTCTGCTAAGGGTATTCAAGTGGATCCAACTAAGATTGAGGCGATTGTTGATTGGAAAGCGCCTAAAAATGTTCAAGAAGTGAGGAGTTTCCTTGGTTTGGCGGGTTACTACCGTCGATTTGTTAAAAATTTTTCAGTAATTGCAGCTCCGATGACAAGATTATTGAGGAAAGGAGTCAGATTTGAGTGGTTAGATAAGTGTCAGTCTTGTTTTGAGCAGTTGAAGAAGTTATTAGTTGAAGATCCTATACTTACTCAACCCATTTCGGGTAAAGAGTTTGTCATGTATAGTGACGCTTCGGGTGTTGGTTTAGGCTGTGTTCTTATGCAAGAAGGCAAGGTTGTAGCATATGCTTCCCGACAGTTGAAACCACATGAGAAGAATTATCCGACACATGATCTAGAATTGGCTGCCGTGATCTTTGCTTTGAAGATTTGGCGTCATTATCTGTATGGAGAGAGATGCAGAATTTTTACAGATCACAAGAGTTTAAAATACTTCCTAACACAAAAGGAATTGAATATGAGACAGCGTCGATGGCTTGAGTTGTTTAAGGATTATGACTGCATTGTGGATTACCACCCGGGTAAGGCCAATGTAGTTGCTGATGCTTTAAGTCGAAAGTCGATGTCGGCTTTGTTTCTGAGGCGATTTAGATGGAGATTTGGTCCAGATGGGGCTTTGGTTGCTCAGTTAAAAGTGAAGCCTACTTTGAGACAGCAGATAGTTAATGCTCAGAGGGTTGATGAGAGGCTATAGCGGATTATACAGGAGGCCAGTTTGGGTAAGCAGTCAGAGTTCACGGTTTCAGATGGGGTACTTATGTACAGAAACCGTTTGTGTGTACCAGAGGATAAAGAGTTAAGAAAACAGCTTATGAGTGAGGCACATAGTACAGTTTTCACTATGCATCCCGGCAGTGAAAAGATGTATCGGGACATGAAGAAGTTTTATTGGTGGTCAGGTATGAAGAAAGACATTGTGAATTTTGTATCTAAGTGCTTGACATGCCAACAGGTTAAAGCCGAGCATCAAGTTCCTTCTGGATTGCTCACGCCTTTGTCTATTCCCGAGTGGAAGTGGGATGACATTGCCATGGACTTTGTATCGGGTTTGCCTTTGACTCAGAAGAAACATGATTCAGTATGGGTGATAGTGGATCGGCTTACCAAGTCAGCTCACTTCTTGCCAGTTAGGATGGATTACCCGATGGATAGATTGGCCAGTATCTATGTGGATGAGATAGTTCGATTACATGGAGTGCCTTTGTCTATAGTATCAGATAGGGACCCAAGGTTTACATCTAAATTTTGGAAAGAGTTGCAAAGAGCTTTGGGTACCAAGTTGAATTTCGGTACAGCGTTTCATCCTCAGACAGATGGTCAGTCCGAACGGGTTATACAGATTTTGGAGGATATGTTGCGAGCTTGTACCTTGGATTTTCTAGGGAGTTGGGACAGATATGTAACACTTATGGAGTTTGCCTATAACAACAGTTATCAGTCAAGTATCAGTATGTCACCATATGAAGCTTTATATGGTCGACAGTGTAGGACTCCAGTTTGTTGGACCGAGTTATTTGAGAGATCAGTTATTGGACCAGATTTGGTTAGAGATACAGAGGAAAAGATCAGAGTTGTACAGCGAAATTTGAAAGCGGCTAAGGATCGACAAAAGTCATATGCAAACCTGAAGAGGAAAGATGTGCACTATGAAGTTGGGGACAAAGTTTTCCTTAAGGTATCTCCTTGGAAAAAAGTACTTCGATTTGGAAAGAAAGGTAAACTTAGTCCTCGTTACATCGGACCGTATGAGATTTTAGCTAAAGTTGGTCCGGTAGCCTATAGACTAGCTTTACCAATGGAGTTATCAAAGTTGCACGATGTGTTCCATGTTTCGATGCTTCGTCGATATAGATCAGATCATTCACATGTTTTGTCGGTTCAAGATGTGCAAGTGCAGCCTGATTTTTCTTATGATGAGGAACCAAAAGCTATTCTAGCCCGAGAGGTAAGACAATTAAGGAGTAAACAGATTCCTTTGGTTAAAGTATTATGGGATCACCATGGAGTCGAAGAAGCAACTTGGGAAACCGAAGAGTCGATGAGAGCTCAGTATCCGCAATTGTTCTATTCAGGTGAGAATTTCGAGCACGAAAATTTTATTAGTAGGGGAGAGTTGTCACATCCCGTTTACCCCCTAGTAGTATGAGCCATGTATGTGTGTAAATTTATAAGTATTTTGTCATGTGACAAGGGTATTTTGGGGTATATTGCATGTTATAAGAGTTATTTTAATATGTGGGTGCACATATGTTAGTAGAGTGTGAATTAGTTGGGAGATACTTGTGTGTGCATGCATATATCATTGTGGGATGTGAGTAATGGTGTAGTGATTGTGTGTTTTACTCACACATTAGTAGGGTGTTTTAAGTTGGGTTTTGATTGTGTGTAGTGAGCATACCATAGTAGAAGGAATCTATATGGGGTATCATTGTGTGTGTTGCTCATACATATGTGGGGTGCATTATTAGAGTGTTTTATGGTGTGTGAGTGACATATGATGGTTAGGTATGAGTGGTTAGTTTCCACCAATAGTGAGGTGACACGTGGCAAAGGTTAGGAAAAGAAAATGAATGAAGAGTTGAATCCTTCATTCCCGTAACTCATTCTCTTCCTTTCCTTCATCATATTCTTCTTTCTATTCTTCTTCAATTTCTTCTCATCTAAAAATCTTAGATTAGATTTGTGTAATTGTGGGTAGAAATCAATTGATCTTGCATTATTTTGGTAAGATTAACACTTAATTGCATCTTAATTTGTCAATTTCTTTTACTCTTTAATTGAGTTTTAATCTAGGGTTTATATTTTGTGTATTCTTGGTGGATCTATGTTTAGTTAAATCTCCTCAAAATTCAAAGGGCAAGGAAGTTGCAGGATCAAGTGGCACCAAGTGATTGAGTTTCAATTTTGAGGTTTGGGAATTGTTTGTGATTTGTTTGGGAATTGTTTGTGTATTTTATTCAGTTTTTATCTGACCTCAGTGTGATGTTTTTATCATAGGTAAAGTTATAGAGCTCCAATTGAGTTTATTCAAATTGCATCTGACAGCTAAGATCCGTATCTAAAATTGTCTAAGAGAGTGCTGGAGCTAATTCTGGACTTAGGATCTTCAAAAATGCTAAAAACCGAGACCTCTCTGCTTAGGTGGGTCTTATTGACCTTTGGTCACTCTTTTTAGCATAAGTTGCGTTTTACGACTCCAAATTGCATGATTCCAGTTGGGTTAGAACCACAACATCAGTGTCTAAAAGTTTGGAGAAGAAACTATAATTTAATTCGGACTCTAACTATTTTAAAATCGCCCATTACAGTAGCGAAATTTGTCAGGTGTGTCTGTGGAGCAGGTTAGAGCAATTTGAGTATATCTCCCAGATTTCAGCTCCTGTTGATATGAAATTCTGTCACTAGAAAGATAACATCCTGAGGATTAATTTTTATGAAGACCATTTGGTCTAAAAATGTCGTTTCGTAGATCAAAAATGCATTGTAAGTTTAGACATACAATCTGTCTTGAACCAGTATAGCATAATTAGTTTACACGAACTATAAGAATAATTTACTTTATGAATAAATACTCATCACAAGAATTATATAATATGTTTATAATTTATGATTAAGGAATTAAACCTAATATGTTAGTTGAATAAATCTAATTTAATTAGGAAGCAAGAACTTGTGATTTGAATATTATATAAGCTATCTAAATGTTATTTAATGTCTTCTTATATGCTTTACATCTTATAATTGTATTTTTGCTATGCTAAATGTTTGTATGCCATATTATGCCTTAACTTATTAACTTAATGTGTCATGCTTAAAAATAATTGATTTATGGATGTTAAATTCAATGGTTATTCATATTGAACAAATGTGTAACTAAATGTGAATTGTGTTATGCATGACCTGCGAGAGTCAGTCTAGTGGATAGTTAGGCATGCCTAATAGAGTCTTTTAGCTGCAGTCCTTTTGAATGTATTGGACCCTGATCAAGTCCCCGTATGGTTCCTCGCGAACCCTTTTTAAATGCGTTTGAATCCTCGCGGTTCCTTTTAATATGTTTGGATCTTGTTTAAGGTCCCCCTTTAAATGTTTTGTAAATATTAAATAAAATGATTTTCGATTCGTACCCGTAAGGTATCGCTATGCGTCGATTCGTACCCGTAAGGTATCGCTATGCGTATACTCGTTATCCACTATTATGAGTCAGCAGGATCTTTATTTAATATGTGATTTGTTATGTTACCGTTGATTATACAAGGTAGTATTTGAATGAGATAATATGGATATGGATATAAACATGAGATGCAGAATGTATGTTGTAAACTGGAGACTATGTGTATACATATTATGACATGAATTATTGTATATGCCATTATGAATGTGTTATGCATTGACGACTATTGTGAATGGCCGTCCATATAATATGAGTGAATCCCCACTAAGCGTTTATCGCTTAGCACGGTGTGTCTACCCGTGCAGGTACTTAAGAAGCTTTGTTTAGAGTGAGTCGCTGCAGTCAAGCCAACACAGCAAGGTTTAGAGTTTGGAGTTTATTCGTGGATTGATGATTCTTTTTATGTATTGATTTCGAAATGGCTTCCGCTTATGTACTTCTATATTGGGCATGTAATAATAATTTTGGCATTATCCAGTTTGATTGGAACTATTGTAATGGCTTTTGGGTTGTATTAATAAATGATGAATTGTGTGTATGTCCCTCCGCACAGGAAAATTTTAATTATCCTGTAATTCAGTATACATGTTTATGTATGATTATATTATTTGTATAGTATCTGCTTGGTGACACCCCGACTCATACGGGTATGGGTAGGGGGGTGTGACAGTGCTAAGCGATAAACGCTTAGTGGGGATTCATTCATATTATATGGACGGCCATTCACAATAGTCGTCAATGCATAACACATTCATAATGGCATATACAATAATTCATGTCATAATATGTATACACATAGTCTCCAGTTTACAACATACATTCTGCATCTCATGTTTATATCCATATCCATATTATCTCATTCAAATACTACCTTGTATAATCAACGGTAACATAACAAATCACATATTAAATAAAGATCCTGCTGACTCATAATAGTGGATAACGAGTATACGCATAGCGATACCTTACGGGTACGAATCGACGCATAGCGATACCTTACGGGTAAGAATCGAAAATCATTTTATTTAATATTTACAAAACATTTAAAGGGGAACATTAAACAAGATCCAAACATATTAAAAGGAACCGCGAGGATTCAAACGCATTTAAAAAGGGTTCGCGAGGAACCATACGGGGACTTGATCAGGGTCCAATACATTCAAAAGGACTGCAGCTAAAAGACTCTATTAGGCATGCCTAACTATCCACTAGACTGACTCTCGCAGGTCATGCATAACACAATTCACATTTAGTTACACATTTGTTCAATATGAATAACCATTGAATTTAACATCCATAAATCAATTATTTTTAAGCATGACACATTAAGTTAATAAGTTAAGGCATAATATGACATACAAACATTTAGCATAGCAAAAATACAATTATAAGATGTAAAGCATATAAGAAGACATTAAATAACATTTAGATAGCTTATATAATATTCAAATCACAAGTTCTTGCTTCCTAATTAAATTAGATTTATTCAACTAACATATTAGGTTTAATTCCTTAATCATAAATTATAAACATATTATATAATTCTTGTGATGAGTATTTATTCATAAAGTAAATTATTCTTATAGTTTGTGTAAACTAATTATGCTATACTGGTTCAAGACAGATTGTATGTCTAAACTTAAAATGCATTTTTGATCTACGAAACGACATTTTTAGGCCAAATGGTCTTCATAAAAATTAATCCTCAGGATGTTATCTTTCTAGTGACAGAATTTCAGATCAACAGGAGCTGAAATCTGGGAGATATACTCAAATTGCTCTAACCTGCTCCACAGACACACCTGACAAATTTCGCTACTGTAATGGGCGATTTTAAAATAGTTATAGTCTGAATTAAATTATAGTTTCTTCTCCAAACTTTTAGACACGGATATTGTGGTTCTAACCCAACTGGAATCATGCAATTGGGAGTCGTAAAACGCAACTTATGCTAAAAAGAGTGACCAAAGGTCAATCAGACCCACCTAAGCAGAGAGGTCTCGGTTTTTAGCATTTTTGAAGATCCTAAGTCCAGAATTAGCTCCAGCACTCTCTTAGACAATTTTAGATACGGATCTTAGCTGTCAGATGCAATTTGAATCAACTCAATTGGAGCTCTATAACTTTACTTATGATAAAAACATTACACTGAGGTCAGATAAAAACTGAATAAAATACACAAACATTTCCCAAACAAATCACAAACAATTCCCAAACCTCAAAATTGAAACTCAATCACTTGGTGCCACTTGATCCTGCAACTTCCTTGCCCTTGGAATTTTGAGGAGATTTAACTAAACATAGATCCACCAAGAATACACAAAATATAAACCCTAGATTAAAACCCAATTAAAGAGTAAAAGAAATTGACAAATTAAGATGCAATTAAGTGTTAATCTTACCAAAATAATGCAAGATCAATTGATTTCTACCCACAATTACACAAATCTAATCTAAGATTTTTAGATGAGAAGAAATTGAAGAAGAATAGAAAGAAGAATATGATGAAGGAAAGGAAGAGAATGAGTTACGGGAATGAAGGATTCAACTCTTCATTCATTTTCTTTTCCTGACCTTTGCCACGTGTCACCTCACTATTGGTGGAAACTAATCACTCATACCTAACCATCATATGTCACTCACACACCATAAAACACTCTAATAATGCACCCCACATATGTATGAGCAACACACACAATGATACCCCATATAGATTCCTTCTACTATGGTATGCTCACTACACACAATCAAAACCCAACTTAAAACACCCTACTAATGTGTGAGTAAAACACACAATCACTACACCATTACTCACATCCCACAATGGTATATGCATGCACACACAAGTATCTCCCAACTAATTCACACCCTACTAACATATGTGCACCCACATATTAAAATAACTCTTATAACATGCAATATACCCCAAAATACCCTTGTCACATGCCAAAATACTTATAAATTTACACACATATATGGCTCATACTACTAGGGGGTAAACGGGGTGTGACAAGCACGGTGTGTCTACCCGTGCAGGTACTTAAGAAGCTTTGTTTAGAGTGAGTCGCTGCAGTCAGCTAACACAACAAAGTTTAGAGTTTGGAGTTTATTCGTGGATTGATGATTCTTTTTATGTATTGATGTCGAAATGGCTTCCGCTTATGTACTTCTATATTGGGCATGCAATAATAATTTTGGCATTAGCCAGTTTGATTGGAACTATTGTAATGGCTTTTGGGTTGTATTAATAAATGATGAATTGTGTGTATGTCCCTCCGCACAGGAAAATTTTAATTATCCTGTAATTCAGTATAAATGTTTATGTATGATTATATTATTTGTATAGTATCTGCTTGGTGACACCCCGACTCATACGGGTATGGGTAGGGGGGTGTGACAGCGCGTACCTGAGATTTCCTCCTTCCAGTTGCTCCCTCGAGAACAGTGTTGTGATTCCTCCTCTTGCATTGCACAAAGTGCCAGGGAACCATCCTAAGACGGTGATGCGCCGGGTCCGCTACAGACTACAAAAAATGCAAGAAGAGGATTGCACCGAGTCTGTTACAGATTACTAAAAGTGCAAATGTCATCCGTAGATGACGATGCGCCGAGTCGCTGATAAGACGACAAAAAGCGCAAGAAGAAGAACTGCACCGAGTCGCTGACAAGACTACTAAAAGTGCAGATGTCATCCGTAGATAACGATGCGCCGACTCGCTGACAAGACTACAAAAAGCGCAAGAAGAGAACTGCACCGAGTCGCTGACAAGACTACTAAAAGTGCAGGTGCCATCCGCAGATGACGATGGACCGAGTCGCTAATAAGACTACAAAAAGCGCAAGAAGAAGAACTGCACCAAGTCGCTGACAAGACTACTAAAAGTGCAGGAATGTCATCCGCAGATGACGATGCGCACAGTCGCTGACAAGACTACAAAACACAGGAGATATCCTCATAAGAGGATTGCACTGAGTTTGCTATAGACTATTAAAAGTGCAAGAATGTCATCCGCAGATGACGATGCGCCGAGTCGCTGATAAGACTGCAAAACGCAGGAGATATCCTCCTCAGAGGATTGCACCGAGTCTGTTACAGACTACTAAAAGTGCAAAAATGTCATCTGCAGATGACGATGCGCCGAGTTGCTGTCAAGACTACAAAACGCAGGAGATATCCTCCTCAAAAGATTGCACCGAGTCTGCTACAGACTACTAAAAGTGCAGGTAAAAGAGATTTGTCTCTTAAGAGACCCTGAAGAATTGCCTCCTAAGAGGTCTTAGAGATTTGCCGGCATAAATTCTATCTTGACCTGATTGTCCAGCAAGGGTGAGTGCTAACGTTGCTCTCCTTGACTAGCTTTATGTGTGTGGCCTTCATTTGGACTTTTCCTGCAAAACTGTGTGCACAGGAATATGTACGATAGATTATGCATGCAGGTGTAAATGGCCATATGCAGATGTTTGCTACAGAATGACATGAAATGCATGCAAAAAAGGATAGACCATGTCCTAAGTGGTTAAGGATCCGTTGAGGATATGGCTTGGCTGCTCCACCATGCCTCCTGAGGAACCAGAAATGGCATCTTTGCTTAGGAACTCTGACCCGTAAACTCTTCAGAGAGAACCGTCAAGTATGCATCTTTGCCCCCCGGTCAATGAACAAATGCCCAGGATTCTGACCCATGTCCTGAATTATGCCTTACCTGGCTGAAGGGAAGATCATCCGAAGTATGCCGCCTTATTGCTACAAGCATCGGAAGTCATTGTTTTAAAGGTAGTGCGTCCCTTGTGGATTTTTACACTAGCTTTTCTTTATGGGTAATGCGTCCCTTATGGGATTTTCACATAACCCTGTGCCTAACTTTTGCCTGGAGTGGACCCAACCCAATCCAGCGGCTTTAATTTATTATATATTTTTTTATAGGGCAGACTGCCTGTTTCCAGGTTTTCACCCTACCTTTTGGCCTAACTTTTGCTTAGAGAGCCAGTTACGGTTTTCATCTCTAACGGCCTTCTTCTTTTTTTTTTCTTTTTTTATTTATTTTTTTATTATTTTTTTTGAAGAAACTATAAGACAAGGCTATTATCAGAACCTCCGCTAAGAATGAAGAGCACATATCAGCTTAGGCACCTTCCGACAGAATGATTAGACAATAGTCATTAGATGAATAAGTGATATATTTCTTTTTAAGGCAGAACTAAAAGAACAATGCAAATGTAAACTGCATTCTTTTATTCATTGCAAAATTGAGTACATTTCTATATGATTTCATCATACATGATCCTTATTTAACAAGAATTCAAAAGCACAAGACTACACCTAATCTCGGAATAGATCTTGTAAGCATTAAACTCCTGTTATCAATCGGCTCTCTCAGGTTTTCTAGATTGAACATTTTCTCTCAGCCCTTAATTTTTGCCCAGAATGCCTTTTTTTCGGTTTTCACCCTGACAGGGCGCCCAATTTTAACAAGGCCGTCTTTTTTCTGTTTTCGACCTGCGGGGCATTTATTCTCTTCTTTTTATTTTCTGGTCTTTAGCCATGGAACCTTTTTAGTCTATCAACATTGACCGGGTCTTTAAACTCATTCCCATCGCTATCTGCCAAGATTGCTGCTCCTTTTGTTAGCAACTTTTTTAAGACGAACGGGCCTTCCCAGGTTGGCCTGAATTTTCCCTGTATGTCTGGCACTCCCTGCCTCATCATCTTAAGGACCAGGTCCCCTTATTTCAATGGATGCTTTCGTACCTTCTTGCCAAAGGACCGAGCTAGTCTCTTCTGATAAACCTGATTGTGGTAATAAGCTCTCAACCTATCTTCATCCAACAGATTCAACTGCAACAATTGCTATTGTTCCCATTCTGTCTCTAGAACCTCGGCTTTCATGACTACCCTTAAGGATTTTAGCTCAATTTTAACTGGCAGAACTGCTTCGGTTCCGTATAACAGGGAGAACGGTGTTGCTCCCGTAGAGGTTCTGAATGTGATCCTATAACCTCAGAGTGCAAAAGGCAGTTTTTCTGCCCAATCTTTATAGCTCTGAACCATCTTGGCCAGTATTCTTTTCACATTCTTGTTCGCCGCTTCAACCACACCATTAGCTCGAGGACGGTAAGGAGAAGACTTGTGATGCTGGATTCCATACTTCTGAAGCATCTGTTTAGTTTCTGCTAAGAATTGTACCCCATTATCAGACACAATATGGTGTAGAAGGCCATATCTGCATATCAAATTCCGCTCGATGAACTTAGCCATATCCCTAGCATCAATCTTCTTGAAAGATTCAGTTTCGACCCATTTAGTGAAATAATCAATGGCAACTATAATGAACCTGTGCCCATTAGAAACTGTAGGGCGTATCTCGCCTATGATATCTATCCCCCAAGCTGCAAATGGCCACGGAAATGTCAAATTATGTAGCTCTGAAACTGGCACATGCCTTAAATTCGTGTATTGCTGGCATAACTGGCATTGCTTCACATATTTTGAACAATCCGTATCCATTGTGAGCTAATAGAATCCTGGCGCGCGCCGCAGCCCGACATTCGCACGGAATTTTTTTTTCTATAAAACACAAAAATTAAAAACTCACTTTTTTTACCCCAAAATAATTTTTAAAACATTTTTAAAAATATTTTTAAAATACATTTTTATTTATTCCTAACAAATCAAACGACAAGAAAATTATTACTTCCGACTTTCATTCTTTTTGCCTATAAATCGGCACACTTAATTTCATCATTGGATAATCCTGATCAAGGCTACTCGGGACCCGATGTCTACACCAATGATACAGTGGCATTGGTTAGTAATGCTTCCAATGTTAGTCGTGGAGGCAAAGGAGGAAATAGTAGTTGTTCTGTTGTTGGGAATAGTGGTAACTCTCGCACATGTCATTATTGTGGAATTAAGGGGCACATAAAAAAGAATTGCTGGAAATTGCATGGGAAACCCCCCAAGCACTCAGGTCAAATGCATAATAAAAAGTTTGCCAATATAGCTACTCAGGATGGCATCCTACCGATTTCACAGTCGTCCCCCCCTTCTGTTACCATTTTAGCAGATGAGTATACTCGCTTAACTGCTACTTATGATTCACAGCAGTTACCTTCTGGGATATCAGCCTTGCCTAATACAGGTAACCCCACTGCTTGTCTTTCCACCTCATCTCGTAGTTGGGTTATTGACTCAGGTGCTACTGATCATATGACTGGCAACACGGGTATTCTCTCTTCTCTCAAGTCTACTGATAATTTACCTTGTGTTACTTTAGCCAATGGAACTACTACTTCTGTAATTGGGCATGGGTCAGCAAATCCAAACAAATCTCTCCCTTTATCATCTATTTTATGTTTATCATCATTCCCCTTTAACTTGTTATCTATTAGCCAAATTACCTAAAATCTTAACTGTTGTGTTATTTTCTATCCCAATTATTGTCTTTTTCAGGATCTTGGGATGAAGCAGATTCTTAGTAAAGGGTGTCTGGTGAATGGCTTGTATGCTCTTGAACCGACTTCTGGGCCTGTACCACGATCCATTGCATGCACCAGCTCATCTTCTCTTTTGCAGTTTCATTGTCGTTTTGGTCATCCTCCTCTTTTAATTTTAAAAAAATTATGTCCTAGTCTTACACGGGAATCTACTTTAGAGTGTGAAGCCTGTCAATTTGCTAAACACCATAGAGTATCTTATTCTCCTAGAATAAATAAACGTGTTGAGTCGTCTTTTTACTTGGTTCATATTGATGTATGGGATCCTTGTCCTGTTACTTCCAAACTTAATTTTCATTATTTTGTGACATTTATTAATGATTATTCTCGAGTTACTTGGCTTTATCCTATGAAATCTCGTTCTGAATTGTTTACTATATTTTGTGCTTTTCATCCTGAAATTAAGACTTAATTTAATAAATCTATTTGTATTTTGAGAAGTGACAATGCTAAAGAATATGTTTCACATACTTTTAAATCTCATCTCTCCCAGCATGGTATTATTCATCAGTCTTCTTGTATTGTTACCCTACAACAAAATGGTGTAGCTGAGAGAAAGAACCGTCACTTATTAGAGGCTGCCCGGGCTTTAATGTTTCATATGCAAGTTCCTAAAGTTTTTTGGGCAGATGCTATTTTCACTGCCTATTTTCTTATCAATAGAATGCCTTCCTCTGTTCTTGACGGTCAGATGCCGTATTCTCTTATTTTTTCTTCATCTATACTATTTCATCTTGCCCCTCGAATTTTTGGATGTACCTATTTTGTTCAAGATATGCGACCTCGGGTTTCAAAACTAGATCCTAAATCTCTCAAGTGTGTTTTTTTGGGATACTCTCGTGAACAAAAAGGGTATCGTTGTTCCTCTCCCTCCTTAGGTCGTTATTTGGTATCTGCTGATATTACTTTTTTTGAGCATAGACTTTTCTTTGGTTCCTCTGAGTCATCTCCTTTGCACACTAGCGATTCAGGAGACGATTTTCTTATTTATAGTGTTAATGAACACGTTGTTTCTCCTACCTCTCGACCTGTTATTCATCAAGTTTATTCTTGACGTATGCACCAGCCTATCGAGACACCTCCTGTTTCGTCTTCAGATTCTCCCTCTCAACCAGATGCTAGCCTTGACCTTCCTATTGCTCTTCGCAAAGGTAAACGAACATGTACTTACCCTGTTTCTTCTTTTGTGTCTTACCATGCTTTATCTCCTTCCTCCAAGTCTTTTGTAGCTTCCCTAGACTCTATTGCTATTCCCACATCCATTGCTGAAGCCTTAGCTCATGATGGTTGGCAAATCGCGATGAAAGAAGAGATGCTGGCCTTAGGACAGAATCATACATGGGATCTTATGCCTTTCCCCCCCAGAAAAAGGCTATTGGTTGTAAGTGGGTGTTTACTGTTAAAGTGAATCCTGATGGTTCTGTTGCTCGATTGAAAGCTCGATTGGTTGCTAAAGGATATGCACAAACATATGGGGTGGATTATTCTAAGACCTTTTCTCCCGTCGCGAAACTTTCTTCGGTTCGATTGTTTATCTCCTTGGCTGCTAATTATGGTTGGTCACTAAATCAACTTGATGTGAAGAATGCATTCTTACATGGGGATTTGAGTGAAAAAGTTTACATGGAGCAACCACCTGATTTTATTGCTCAGGGGGAGTCAGAGAAGGTGTGCAAATTAAAAAAGTCTTTGTATGGTTTGAAGCAGTCTCCACGTGCCTGCTTTGGGAGATTCAGTACAGTTGTGATTGAGTTTGGCCTACAGAGAAGTGCATATGATCACTCAGTGTTCTTTACATCATCTAGTTCTAGGTGCATTTTGTTGGTTGTGTATGTGGATGATATAGTGATAACTGGAAGTGATAAAGCTGGGATCACGAGGTTGAAAGCTTTTCTTGGGAACCACTTCCAAATAAAAGATTTAGGATCATTGAAATATTTCTTAGGAATTGAAGTTTCTTGCAGCAATAAAAGGATTTATCTATCTCAAAGAAAATATTATCTGGATTTATTAGATGATACTGGTTTTATTGAGGCAAAGGCATGTGATGCGCCTATGATACCAAATGTGAAGTTGAAAGCTGAAGATGGAGACTTGTTTGAGGATCCTGAAAAATATAGAAGGGTTGTAGGAAAATTGAATTATCTTATTATCACTCGTCCTGACATTGCCTTTCCAGTGAGTGTTGTTAGTCAGTTTATATCATCTCCTAGAACCTTACACTGGGATACTGTTATACATATTCTGAGATATCTGAAAGGTGCACCAGGGCGTGGCATCCTATATCGAAATCATTGCCACCGCACTATAGAAGGTTTCACAGATGCAGATTATGCAGGAGATCCTTCAGACAGGCGTTCTACCACTAGGTACTGTATTTTTGTTGGGGGTAATCTTGTCTCTTGGAGGAGTAAGAAACAAAGTGTTGTATCTCGATCAAGTGCAAAATCTGAATATAGAGATATGGCACAAACTACTTTACTACGTCATTTACTTGGGGAGATTGGGTTTATTCAATCTAAAGCAATGAACTTGTGGTGTGATAATCAAGTAGCTATTTATATTGCAAATAATCCGGTGTTTCATGAGAGAACCAAACATATAGAAGTCGATTGTCATTTCACTCGGGAAAAGCTAGAAGATAGATCAATCTCAACTTCATATGTCAGAACAAGGAGCCAGTTAGCAGATATATTCACTAAAGCTTTACCTGGGAATCGAATTGACTATATTTATAACAAGCTGGACATGATCAATATCTATACTACAGCTTGAGGGGGAGTGTTAAGATATCTTAAGATATTTGTTAGGTAGATTGTATAGCTATACAATATGTGAAAGTAGCGTAATTTTAGGCATTTGTTTTTTCTATTTTCAACTCTAATATAATTGTATATATACCTGTATATTTTTCAAATTGAATGAGTGAAATAATTCTCACTTTCACGGAGATAATGTACACAAATAATAATAATAATAAATTTATACGAAGAGATTAAAATTGAGAGTGATATTTGAGTTTAAAGGGAAAATGAAACATCTTTTGATGGGAACAAAACAATATTAAAATTCGGAAACAAACTGAAATTGCCTCACAGCCCTTACTTGCCTTCTCTCTGTACCACCGTGCATTCACATATAACAATACGTAGTAAATCTCAACTAAAATAAACAAAGAAATACAATGCCATTAAATCTCCACCATAAATAAATTTCTAAAATTTTTCATTCTCATCCTTACACTGTTAATCATGTTCATCACCATATCATTATCATAATATAATTATATACACGTATCAATCACCACCACCGTCCGATGAAACCCATAGGAGCCGTCCACGTGTACGTGATCATGATGAACCTCATTTTTGTCCTTTCTATCATCAATCATAGCAGCATGAGTGAAGTGAAGTTACTAAAATTCATCTGGGCCTACCCAAAGTTGACCCAGGCCCATTATAACTGGGCCCACCACTTTTACCCATCTGATTAAAAAACCCACCACCTGTCCCGAACACGTGGCCCTGGTACCCACTATATCCATCACTAATAAAACCACCTGCACTGCTTGGCGTGTCCTTATCACGCGCAACAGCATTCTTCTCCCCTTCCATTTCTCTAAACCTCTGCAAGTAAACCTTCAATGGCTCCACATAATCTTCAAACCCCAGTGTGGTCATGGCCCAAAGAAGATCGTCACCGTTGATCGTCTTCCTCTTCTCTCTCTGGCACTTATCGGACGCCTCTCCTGTAATAAAGCTAATGAACTCAGACACACATTCTTGCACAGTCTCTTTAGCATCCTTTGATATTTTAGCGTTGGCAGGAAGTGCTTTTTTCATGATTCTGCTAACGTTGGCAATTGGTAAGAAACGGTCTTGCTCTCTGGGAGACGACGCGTCGTTTGCGTTTGTGTTGTTCGCTGCGTTTTGTGCTCCTCCTGAATCGTTGTCTGAGTCTGCCATTTCAATACTATTTGATGAAATGGATTTTCTTCTTTTCTTTCTCTGTTCTTCTTTCTAGCTACTGAAGAAGAAACCAAAACAAAAATAGATAGTGAGAAGAAGAAAAATGTGATGAATATATACCTTATTGCTTTGTATTTTTATTAATTATTAGTATTATATAAGAACATTGAAGAGACAAAGAGAGTATTGATTTCTTAAAAACCATAAATCAGTGAGGTTTTGTTGTTGAGATTCTTACACAGACAAGCTAAAATGGAGATTTTTGAAGCTAAGCAGTTGAGTCTGTTGTGTTTGTGTTTCGACCTTTGATGGATCCTTTTTAATAACGACTGCAGTTTTTGACACGTGCCTTGTTTATGACCGTCGTTCGTCGATAAGTCTGTTGTTAGTAAGGCCACTTTCTACGCCGCACGATTCATTTCGATGTTAATAATCGTCGCCGTTCATTTTACATATGGATTCCCCCACCCCCCTTAAATTTGGTTATGTACAGTGTAATAATCGCTCCTACATGCAACTTGAGGCAACTGTTTTTGATTATATTGGTACATACTGTTACGCGAACTAATTAACTGTAACATATACTTAGTGTAAAACGTGGTTAATATTATAATTTAGATGATATAGGATTGCAATTATATATATATATATATGATAAATAAAATAAAAGATTAAAGGGAAATTAGTGTATACTTGTTTTCCTATATATAGGGTTCTGTTTGGATAGGAGTAAGAAACAGTGACATATGTCTTCATCCAATTCTAATATACCGAAAATAATTTTAAATTCTAATCGAGTTATGTTTTGTGAGGAGGTGATATAGAGTTTACATAAGAATGATGTAAGAGAAAGATTTAAAAGCTTTTTTTTTCTTATAATCATTAATTTTTTTTTTATCAATATTGGTGTTATATGGTCATGTGTTTAAGATCCATTTGGTTTGGACCCCTAAATTATTACGTATTGGACAATAATAAAATTCGAGTTTTTAACTATTTTGATCTGATAAATGACCGACAATACTTAATTAAAAATTGCGAAAATTTCGAATTCTTATTAGTGTATTGGTAGATGGATGAAAATAAATGGATTGGATTACTTTACGTGCAAGTAGGGCTACTAGAGAAGAACCGACATACCCCATTGGCAACTTATGATAGCTACAAAATATATCCCATATTTAATCCATTTAGGTTTCTCATTAAATATTGTATGCAGTATAAATCTAAGCCAGAATTACTTCATTACTTTTATTTAATTTTTTTATTTTCCATAAAGTCAGGAGATACTATATTAATATTTACATTTATCAAGAATTAATTAATTTACAAAAATATATGATGAGGTATTCTGCGATAATACCACAATAATAATTTAAGGGTTTATTACGTACCATAAAGAATGTATATAAAAATACTCAAGACTGTGACTATTGTGCACTGCGTTAACCACGTATAGTGACATGATGCAGTGAAGAATTGCCACATTTTGTCATATGTTATTGCAAAATGTATATTTAATTAGTAAAAATTATTAATGTTCGTCCAGCTTGGCTCTGTTAATATTAAATTATTAAGAATATAGAGTGAGCATGCAGATGTACTAATTAAACATTAAAAAGTTGCCACCCATGCACTTAATCTAATTAGTGATTAGTTTCCATTTGCTTATGACCTTACTGGAGGAATTAATTAATTATTATTATTATTTTTAGACTGAGTGCTCCACTACTAAAGTGGAGCATTTTGTCGTTAATTCAATTGATTTTGACAATTTTTTTTTTTTAGAGAAAAGAAGGCAAAAAGCCTAAAGCAAAGCAGACACATTGACATTTTACTTTCTTATTATATGCCCAAAGTGTAATTCTGCATAAATTATGCCTTAGTAATTTTGACAGTCTTTAATGTAATTCTTTTGCCTAATTAAAACCTTTACTTTTTCTTTGTTTATTCTTTTAAAAATGATATACCTTTATAATTTCGGTGTGAGAAACTCTAACGGTGAAATTGGTAACTTTGAAACAGAAATAAAAAACAATATTTTAGATTTTAGAGTTTAGATGTATATATGAAGGATTTGATTGGTTTTATATATAGTGTTAGATGTTACATTCAAGAAATTAATGTTGTTATAATGGTATTATCATTGATTAGTGAGGCTTGTCGGTTGTCCAATCATTATTATGGCCATAACGTTTAGATAAAAGTTCGACATTCGAGTTTTTATAAAGTCCAAATGAAATAGTACGGTTATTAAATAAATAAAAAAGTTATAGGCTAATTTTTTTTTCACTTTACATTTTAAAAAAATATTCATATATTTTTTTTGCATTAATTTATTTTTATCTAATCTTTTTTTCTTTTGAAAATTAAAATAAAATTAAGCAAACTTATCCTCCCGCACAAGATATTTTTATGAGTTCTAATTGTTGATGTCCCTTTCATATCACGCAAAATTAAAAAGATAATAATTGGAAAAAGACTCCTACAAAATTGCAAATATAAACAATGGAATATAAGAAATATAAGCATTTAATTGAACAAAAAAAAATAGATTGGAATTTAATTTCGAGGTAAAACCTCTCTTAAATTGAATTTTTCATGTTTCGATTGGAGCAGTAATTCCCTTTTTCTTATATATATAAGTTAATTTTCTTTCTCAAATATTTTATTTTTATTTAAATAAGAGCCCGATTTCAATAAAAATTTAAACTCAAGACTTCGCAATAATAAATTATTTATATAAACCTTTTTTTTTTATATGCAAATTACTTGAATTTTGATATTTAAGAAAAAAAAAAGAAGTTGACTTTTCCAGATATTTATAGGATATTTATGAAGGTATTGTTCACAATTTATAGCTTTTTATTTTATTTTATTTGGAAGAAGAACATATAACTTTCTTATACCAAACATAGTGTCAAAGGAATATTTCTAAAAGTGTAAACCTAGGAAGCTTTTTGTACATGACTTTCATCCATCAATTCAGCAAAAGCACAGTAGCTTTAGTAAGGTGATTTTCATGAATTTTCACTTAACTATTATTAACTCTTGTAATAATCAAATCTCTAACTTTCAATTTGTAATATAAACATTATCTAACTTTAATTTGTGTAATAAAAAAGTTCTTTTAATTAATATGCTATTGAAGATTTGCATATTAACACTCTTAACTCTTTTTGTTTTTTAAAATTTTTAAAAAATAATTATACTAATTAAAGTGAGTATACTCCATACGAAAAATTTTAACTCTTCATCTAATGCCTTGAAAAGAATTCAATTAAACTGTTAAATTTTTGATGTCAAGTAATTGCCAATTCTCTTATTGTTTTTATTTAGATCATAGGGTAGACAAAGATTCAGAAATAAATTTATTAAATACTATTGTTGACCCTATTAATTCTTTAAAAGAATTTTTAAAAAAATTTAACAGTTTAGTAGAATTGGCTTAATGCATAACAGATTTGAAAAATATTTTCTGAGAAATAGAGTTTTTAAGTTTTGTTGCAAGTTTTATGAATTTTAACAAATATGAAAAATTGATGAAAGTTAAAAAAAAAAAATATTAAAATCCAGTTTCTAAAATAATTTTAAAATCTTTGGGTAGCTATATAATTATGCTTATTTTAGTTAAAATTTTCAGTATAAAGTACACTCTGATATTAAAGAATAAGTAAATTTTTTGAAGAGTGCTAACCCACAATAGCATGTAAAAAAGTGTTTTTTTTATATTACATATATCAAAATTGTATGATTTTATATTAGAAATTAAATATGAGAGATTTTATTGTTACAGGAGTTATAGTTGGATTACCAATGATGTAAATTATCCGTTTTAATAATAATAATAATAATAATAATTAAAATAGAGTGAGTTTTTCTTGCTCTTATAGCAGGTTTTTCTTCTTGCTCCTGTAGCAAGTTTTCTTTGTTTTCCTCGTATAGTTTGTCTTTCTATTTTTGCATGGCGTCTAGTTCGGATGCAGCTGATATTACTAGAAGATATGAACAGGTGTCCCTAAAAGAAGACTCGGATGAGGGTTTTGTGCTAGATGATGAGGATTTCATTGATGAGAAGAATGATCTGACGTTATGTCTTATTGGAAGAATTATCTCTAATAGATCCATCAATGTTGCTGCGTTCAAAGCTACGATGGCTGAGGCATGGCAACCTGGAAAAGGTATTGAAATTCAGGAATTAGCTCCTAAACTTTTTAGTTTCCAATTTTATCACAAAGTAGATATGCATATGGTTCTTAATGATGGTCCATGGTCCTTTGAGCAAAAACTCTTGGTGTTGAAGAAACTGGAAATAGGTATCCAACCAGATAATATTGAGCTATATGAAGTGGATTTTTGGGTACAATGTTACAACCTTCCCGTTGGATTCTGGACAGAACGTATAAGGAAGAATATAGGCAATCATCTGTGGTCTTTTATTAAGATTGATCCTAAGAGTATTGATGGGTCGTGGAAATCCTTCATGATAATTAGAGTAACGTTAGATGTCCGAAAACCTCTCAGAATTTCTATGAAGGTCAAGAAGCAGGGGGTTGATTGGGTGGTGATCAGTTTTAAATATGAGAGGCTGCCCAGTTTTTGCTTTCTTTGTGGTATTATTGATCACCAAGAGAAGTTTTGTGATAAAAGGTTTGAGGTTGATCTGAGCACCCATCAGTTTGAATATGGAACATTTCTTAGGGCTCCGATGAAGAAGGTAATCCAGTACTCTGGTGAGCGGTGGTTCAAATCTAATATGAATGCTATTAGTGCTAATGTGGGCAATTCCGTAACAGTAGACAGTAAATTGGGTCAAATTGTGACTTACTATCGGCAACAAAGTCTGATTTGGGAGGAAAGTCTAAGTCACCGGATTCTATGGGATCGTATCAAATTGGTAAAAATTCCCTGATTTTAGCTAATCAAAATGAAGGGATTTCTCTTGCCATAACTGACAACTTCTACGTGCATGAAGAGGGGAGTGGGTTGATTAATAAGATCATGCCAGATGGAAAAAGGATAATTACTAGCAATATTCCCCATGTGGGCTGTATTTTAGAGATGGATAATAAACGGCGCCGCTCTACTATTGTTTCTAAGGATAAAACTGTAACTTCTCCTTCCCATGTGTTAAAGGATAGAGAAGCTGGAGATGTTCTTATGTTGGAGGCAGGACCTGTGGACCAAGCCTGCCAAGAGCTATGAAGGCCTTATCTTGGAACTGTTGTGGATAGGGCCGTACCCAAACAGTTCTGGAATTGTGTAACACGGTCCATTTTTTCCATCCTTCTCTCGTATTTCTTTTGGAAGTTAGAGTTTCTCAATCACATATTGATAAACTCTGTAAGCATCTTAACTTCTCTGGAAAATTCACTGTCCGTGGTTCTAATTCTGGCAGACGGTTAGCCCTTCTTTAGAAGAACGACATTTTTATCTCTCTTCGATCCTTCTCTATTCACCACATTGATGTGCTTGTCTCTTCTTCCTCTCATTAAGAAGTTCGGTTTACTGTTTTTTATGGTAATCCCGTTCGCAATCTAAGGCATCTATCTTGGCAGGTTCTGTGTCAGTTAGCTCAGAATAATTCCTAGCCTTGGTGTGTAATGGGAGATTTTAATGACCTCCTCTCTTCTTCTGAAAAAATAGGGGGCAATCCGCATCCTATCTCTCTCTCTAATGCTTTTCGTGACACGATTCAAGTGTGTGGTCTGGTTAACATGGGTTTCTCAGGGTATAAGTTTACTTGGGAGAGATCTAGGGGCTCTGCTGGTTGGATCAGCGGAAGGCTAGATAGGGGTCTTGCTAATGAGGCTTGGTTTAGCATGTTCCCCGATAGTTGTATTTCTCATGTGGGCATGGTTACCTCAAATCATATGGCTCTATCCCTTACTACTGGTTCTGGTCAGCAAGCTCATAGTAATAGGTTCGAGTTTGAGAATGTTTGGCTTTAAGATCAGGAGTTCAAGGAGCTCATCTCTAAATGCTGGTTTGAAGCAGATTCTCTTCCCCTTATTCAACACCTTTCTCATTGCTCTGTTTCCCTGGGTTCGTGGGGCCGTTTAGCTCAGCGTAAGCTTATTATTGAGATTGCTGATTGCAAAAAAGAGTTGGACTATTTAAGGCCTAAATCTGATGCAATGTCTATTGCACGTTTTAAGCAAGCTAAAGAGAAGCTAGCAGGGTTATTATTCAAGAAAAATGCTTATTGGCAGCAGAGGGCTAAAGTTCACTGGCTTAAGGAGGGTGAAATGAACACTAAGTTTTTTCATGCTTATGCTTCTAACAAAAGGAGGAAGAATTTAATTCCTCATCTGTCTTCTGCGGATGGAGTTCAACTACATTGGAATGTAGGACTTCAAGATCATATCCATCAGTATTTTGAAAGTATCTTTAAGTCTTCATCTGGTAATTCCTTTGAGCAGCTGGATTTGATTAAGCCTTGCATTTCTCCTGCTCATAATGAAGAATTGATCCGGCCTTTTGATACAGCAGAAGTTAAAGATGCTCTCTTTTCTATGCATCCCGACAAAGCTCCGGGTCCTGATGGCTTCAATCCAGGTTTTTTTCAATCTCAATGGGACTTAATTGGTTATGATGTTAGTGCTTTTATATTGGATATTCTTAATAATTGTGCTATGCCCCCAGAGCTCAATGAAACGATTATTGTTCTTATTCCAAAGATTAAATCACCCAAGTTCATTTCTGACTTTAGACCAATTGCGCTTTGCAATGTTGTCTACAAAATCTTGGCAAAAATGTTGGCTAATAGTATGAAATTTCTGCTGCAAGATGTGATCTCGGAGAATCAGAGTGCCTTTATTCCAGGAAGACTGATTACTGATAATGTGATTTTAGCTTTTGAGGTTGGCCATTACCTTCATTGTCAAACGTGGGGGTCCAGTGGTACTCTAGCTTTGAAGCTTGATATGGCTAAGGCCTATGACAAAGTAGAATGGGCTTACTTGAGAAATATCTGTTGGGTTTCGTCGGAATAATTCAAATTAATCGCAGCGAAATAAAACAGAAACCCAAAACAGGATCCATGTATTTTCAATTGATTCAAAAGGAAGAGATTAAGATTTACCGACCTTAGAATGAAATTAACACCTTATTTCGGACTATAGGCGCTGCTGCAACCACGAACGCCCTCTACCGGTATCCACACGCACGAACCGACGAACAGATTGTCGCAAGGGGTTCTAGCTCCCTTCACGTACGATAGGATTTTTGCGTTTTCTTTCTCAAAGAAAAATGGCGGCTAGGGTTTTTTCAAGTGGCGGCTGGGTTTTCTTTCTTAAGAAAAACGACCACTCTTTTCCTTTCTCTCTTAGTAAAAACGTGATTAGGGTTAATCCTCTATTAACCTATAATCAATGATATATATCTGTATATATTTTAAACCCTAAAGAGATAAATAAGGATATTATCTCTTATTCAAAATAAAGAGATATTTATTTATTTCTTATTCAAAATAATAAGAAATATTATATTAATGCATATTATTATCTCATATTAAAAATACGAGATTTATTTATATGTATGTGTGTGTATATATATATATATATATATATATATATATATATATATATATATATATATATATATATATATATATATATATATATATATATAATTTCGAAATTAAATATAAATACCTATATTTATATTATTCCGAAATACCCTAATAAAATCCATTTTGTTCATCTTTTGGTCTTGGTGTGCGACCCAATAGCTTTATATTAAGTTGGCAGTGGGCCTAATAACCATAATAGGCCCACAAGTCATAATTAGTTTCTAGAAAGACATTACGACTACCCAAATAATATAAATATCGTTAGTCCGATTTTAACCTGACAATAGAATATGCCATTATCCTTTTGTCACAGGATATCTTGTTTGAACATAAGTCATGGAACATGTCAAACTTATATTGTTCAAACATATAATTTTTCGATCACTAAATAGACTGATAAATTCAAATAACATTGATTACACTATCAATTCATTCGAGCACAACCATGCATTTTACAGTCCTACTTATTGAGGGGCCCAATAGATATCTCTCTCAAAAGAGAGATAAATTCCATTTTGATTATTCACTTTTCTCTGCATAATTCTCATTATGTCCGATCATAAATTTTATAATTATCCGATTAAAGATAATATTTGATTATGTCAAAACATAATGTTCCTTATGTAGGAAACCGTGATAACCTCAGGTTAAAGGATTCAATAACATATCTATTATAAGATCACTTATGATACTATTCCATGTAGTGATCTTACAGTAGGTCTATCCAGTACTTTGTTTTCTAACAAATACCTATAGATTCGATTTATATCATCATATATAATCATCCCATGATTATCAATACAAATCTATACTAGTCTTAATTTATCTTTATGCCTTTTAGTGATAAATGACAAGGGATATCATGAATAACATTGTTATTTATAAATATTACAATAATGTAACATGCCAATAATATTAATGTGAAGAAAACTATTATATATAAATGAAAATGTAATGATTACATTAAGGTCCAAATGTTTGGCCTAGGGCATAACCACTAACAATATCATGAGTAGATTGGGCTTTCATGATCAGTGGATTAAATATATTATGATGTGTGTATCTTCTGTTTCTTATCAAGTTTGTTCCAGTGGGTATTCTATTGGCCCAATTTATCCTGATCGGGGTCTTAGGCAAGGGGATCCCCTTTCCCCCTACCTTTTTATTTTTGCTCTCAAGGCTTATCTGCTGCACTATCAAATTTGGAGAATCGAAATCTTATCCATGGTTGCAAAATCTCTAGAGGGGCTCCAGCGATAAGCCACCTTTTCTTTGCTGATGATTCGTACCTGTTCTTTAGAGCTAACCTTTGCGAAGCAGCTACTATTAAAGAATGTCTTCACCGGTATGAGCAAGCTTCTGGTCAAACGGTGAATTTTAAGAAGTCCTCGTTGGGTTTTAGTAATAATATTGATGTCTATATGCGCCGTTTGTTTTGTAATTTGCTGGGGATTAATGTTTATAGGGCACAATAAATACCATGCTTTTGGTTTTATTAAAGATAGAATTTGGAAGAGACTCAATAGTTGGAGGAACAAATTCCTTTCATGGGGTGGTAAGGAAATTCTCATAAAGTCTGTCCTCCAATCTATACTGGCTTATCTCATGAGTCTGTTTCTTATCCCGCAAGGAATTTGTGAGTCGATTCATTGTATGCTCAATAGGTTCTGGTGGTGTTCTAATGGCAACAATTCGGGTGGGATTAATTGGTGTCGTTGGGAGGTTCTTTGTGCACCGAAGAAGTTAGGTGGCTTGGGGTTTCGAAATGTGCATGAGTTTAATTTAGCTCTCTTGGGTAAACAAGTATGGCGGCTTATCTCTAGGAGTGACTCCCTGGTTGCTAAGGTGATGAAGGCTAAATACTACCCTCAATGTAGCCTGGATCTTGCCCAATTGGGAAGGCGCCCTAGCTACATCTAGCGAAGCATCATGGCAGCTAGGGATTTGGTTTTCCAGAACTCAAGATAGCGTGTTGGTAATGGATCTAGCATTGATATTTATAGAGATGCCTGGTTATTGGACAAAGATAATCCGAAGATTTCTTCTTCTCCTACACCGGAGTTGATGAACTTAAAGGTTTCCTCTCTGATTCAAAGGGACTGTATTGCTTGGGACTGTTCGGTTCTTCAAACTAATTTTAATAACAGAGATATCAGGCAAATATTACAGATTCCTCTTAGCCAAGCTGTCTCCTCAGATTCTATTGTGAAACCAGTGGGCAGTATTCTGTCAAGAGTACCATCTGCATCACCTATGGGTTAGATCATTCTCTTGTTAATTTTGATTTTCCCTGGCAAGCTATCTGGAACCTACCCATTCCTCCTAAACTTCGCATTTTTGTTTGGAGATGTGTTAGGGATATTTTGCCAACTAGATTGAACCTGTTTCATCGCCATGCTGTGGATCTCCATTTTTGTCCTTTTTGTTCTCCTTTAGCTCTTGAGTCGGTTCATCATGCCCTCTTTGTGTGCCCAGCTTCGATTTCTATTTGGAAGGACAACTCTGTTGGTGTTTGTTTTGATGTCAACAGTTCAGTCTCTTCAATCTTGAAGTCGTGGATGACTTGTCTCCATCGAGATGAGCTTTTCCTGGCCTTGTTTCTAATGTGGGCTATTTGGTATAAAAGGAATAAGTTCATCTGGCATCAGGTTAGGATGAGTAATGGTGCAGTTATTCGATTGGCTTCTATGTTCTTAAATCAATGGTTAGTGGTTCATCAGAGAGACTTCTTTCTTCCCTCGCCTTGTGAGTTTGTTGTGTTGGATACCTGGTCTCCTCCTCCTTCTGATTTTATCAAATGCAACTGTGACGCTGCTATTTTTAGAGATGAGGCCAGAGTAGGTTTCGGTTGGATTTGCAGAGATTCTTCACGGAGTTTTGTAGCGGCTGGCCATGGTTCTCTTATGTGTCCCCTCGACCCTTGTTTAGCCGAGGCTTTGTCCATGAAGGAGGTTCTGAGCTGGACGAAGAATGCGGGTTTCACTAATATTCTTATGGAAACATATTGCATCACTCTTTTTCATGCTCTTACTAAGTCATTTCCTTATGTTTCTCCTTTTGGTAATATTGTTAAAGATTGCATTGATGTTAGTCTCTTTTTTAATAAGTGTGAGTTTTCCTTTGTTAGAAGATCTGGCAATGATCTTGCTCATATTTTAGCTAGGACCGCTGTTGTTTTCTCAAGAGTTAGTTTTTCTACTCCTCCCCCTTATATTTAACAGTTGCTTTAATGAATTGGTCCGTTTATCTCAAAAAATAATAATAATAATAATAATAATAACATTCCATTTGTACCTTAAAAATTAAGTTATAAATTTCAGTAATTCTTTTTTTTTTAATATTTATTTTGCATAATGCGTGGATGAGAAGCTAGGAAGACCAAATGCTCAACGCTGAAAAGGACAGTCCCATTTTCTGGTATTAATTGGAAAATTGAATAATATTTTTAACATTAAAATTCAACTTTCAACATCTTGTAATGCAAATGCAAAGAAATGTTTTAAGGTACCCCATTCATGGCTACTTTAATAAATAAATAAATAAAAGTGCATAATCTTCCAATTGGATGAAGTATTGATTTTGCACTCAATTTCTCTTATATGAGAATTAATTTGTTTCAAAATCAATTTCAAGATTAAACTCTTCTCCTTACTTTGTTCGATTTCATATTTTAGAATATAGTTTTTGTATTTTTAATTTATTTGATTCCTAAATTTCAGTTTCCAATTAATTTATGATAATTAAAAATTTTGATAAAAAAAATGCAGAACAAAATGGAATAAATTGACCCTAAAAATCAAACTTCTTATTAATTAAATCCAAAATCAGCTAGAGTTGTTATTTCATGCAATGTGCACCGATACACTAATATCGACATATTTATACTGATTGAACGGTACGGAGCGCTCGATTATACATGAAATTGTCAACCAATAAAATTAATGTAAAGAAACTGCATGAAGCTAAAAGAAAGAGTCTTTTTATCTAGATTAGGAGGTTGAGCCATTGATGCCCAAGCTGGCATTTCAATTTTAAACCATCCCTTCACTGTTCATCTTTTTCATTTGTAGTGAAGCAATCCCACTCCTCTCATATTCCATTGCCAACATTTTTCCAAATATAATAAATTGATTTGGTGCCAATCCAATTCCATCTTCCCTTTATTGTTAAGACATTTAGTATTTCATTCAAATGGTTTTTCTACCAATTCAATTCTTACCAATTTTATGCACATTTCAGTCTCAGTCTCCCCCAGACAGGGGTGGTACCACAGAAAATTTGTTTTGGAAGGACGAAATTCAAAGGGTTAAAGTTCATGGACTAAAAGGGTTATTAAGTCTGAATTTTTATAATTTTTTTTTTATTTATTTTAAAGAAAATCACTGGTCCCCCACCCCTTCATGCATACCGTCCATGAGCATAGATTCAGGCTACAATCTGCTATTGATTCTTATAATTTATCATAAAACGAATTAATTTAAGTATTGAGTGAGAAGAAGTTACTATTAACCTTTTCAAAAAGGATATTACAGTGCCATAACGACCCTTTTCATTCACCTCTTAAGCAAACAAATCCACAAGTAGCATGTAAAAATACCGATGAAAAGTATAACCTATTAGTGGATGCTTGTTCAGTCGTGGAAATAGAAACCAAAATCTTCCTCTAAATTATAAACAAACCGAACCAAATTAGTCTTAACAGTTTTTGAACACTGAAAACCAAACCGATATTATTGCATTTTTCCTTCAAAACGAAACAAACCGAATTATTTGATCCTAGTTTGATTTAGCCTTACTCAGCCCTAGGCAGAAATCAGTAATGCACCCAACAAATGCAACAATTAGCAACCGACAGCCAATGTGCCATTATGCTAAGTCGACTACCAAGGACGTCAGTGTTAAAAGGTTTTTTAGATTATTGACAAGAGGGCAAAAAAATTCCTACATCTTATGTTAATGTGTACACAACATGTGCTCGAGTACTTTCATCTCTACATTTCTCAATAAGCATTAACAGTAAATTACAGTGCTGGCTTCAGTTGCAAGCTAAAAGGTACATGTGTGCACATGTCGGTGAAAACTACAGAGACAAGTCAGTCATAAATAACTACACTATTTTCTTGCAGTCATTATACAGAGTTTCAGGCTTCCACCTCTTGGCCTGCAGCTTGATTTTCATCCTTCTCAGCATCACCTTCTCCATCTTCATCATCAGCCTCATCAGCTAGTTTTGTGAGCTCTTCTTGGATCATGAGTTTTATGGATGACTTTCTCTCAGTCAGATCAGCATCAAACCGGCAAGCTGAAAAGCAGTTCACACATCTTTAGGCAACCAGAAATATCAAAACACAGATACAAATGAAAAGAATTATTATTTGTTTGCAATAAGCACTTAAAAATAAAGTATCATATGTTGAAATCTTCAATTAAAATGTAAACCAACTTATCCAAACTTATCCAAAATGTTGACATTTGAAATATAGAACTTGTCTGCAAATCCATATGGGAAGTAACAGATGATTGTTACTACTCCAAGTACAAAAGCCATATGGAAAGAACTATAGTAAGTTTTAGGCTAGTTTTGTTTCATCAATTTCCCAATAGTTTACAAAATTTTTATCAAAAAAAAGTGAGGAATAGTACCAAGTTGCTTCAGAATGTCGGTGAAGGTAGCCTGCAAAAATCAAATTAGCACTTGAGTTTGTGACAAAAAGGAATATATCAACACAACATTAATACACCCAGCTGCTCTAATGGGCAAAGAAATACAACAATTATTATCGAAAAAGGTGTGGTTGGGAATATTACAAAACTACAAGAAATTACTAAGTTCCTTTAACAACTCTGTCTTGAGATGATAAAATACAATTTTCAATTGCTAGCTCATTAGATTAGGTTCTTTCATATCTATGTTTAGTCGATTCTTCAAGTAAGAATCTTAAACGATATACTTGGGAACCTAAAATGTAAAAAGATAACCAGCTTCAGTGGAGAAAGTAGAAGGATCCAATTCAGGTGTATAAAACCAGTGAAGCGATGACATGCAAGACAAGAAAAAGCCTGATCAGATCTTGAATATGGGATATCATAATATAACCATAACTGGCCAGTTACTCTTGAAAAATAAAAAATGGGGAACTTACACCAGCTTATGCAAGAAACAATGCAATTAGAAATATTACACAAATTATGCTCTCTTTAAGGTCCTTTAACTGCTACCAAAATCATTAGTAGTAGAAAAGCAAAATCGTTAATAGTAGATCTTACCGTATTAAAATCCACCTCTTTAAGAATTTCACATATGGCATCTCTAAGATCATCATTAGTCAGCTTCGTTTTATCCTCTTTGACTGTAGCTTTTTCCTTCCCTTTTGCAGCCTTTTTCCCTTATTGTGATAAAAGTGATTTTCAGCATACTTTGATTAGTAAGAACTAAAGAAATTTCATCTCCGACATCTACTTTAATTTATTTTATTAGAATAAAGCACATATCATTAGATTGAATAAGAAATATAAGAATTTATCCACACAATGGCATCTTTTGACCAAATAGATACTAATTTCCATGTCCCAGATGAGAAAAATTAACTTTAAAAATTACCTGTTTTCTCCTTGGAAGGGGATTTTGCAGGAGTTGAGGACATTTCCTTTATTACTTTTTCATTTTTCTTCTTCCTTGAGAAAACCTTTGGACTTGCATCACTATCATCATCAGCTTCAGAGTGTTTCAATGATGCTTTTTTGAATAAAACCTTTGGTGGTGTGCTCGATTTACTGGAATTAGTAATTTTCTTCGCTTTAGCTTTTCCAGTAGCTTCCTTCTTTGTCGATGATGTTTTTGACCTCCTTTTGCGTTTACCAACATCTTCTTCAGATTCCTCCTCAGGTTCACTTTCCTCACTTTCAGAAGGTTCTGGCATCTCATTATCAGATCTCTCAGGAACACCATTTTCATTTTCCTCCTCATCATTTTCTTCCGCCTCCTTTTCTTCCGACTCATCTTCTGTATCAGGCTCATCTCTTTGATCAGATTTTGCATCTGCACCCTTTTTTCGACTCTGAATATCCAAGACATTTATAAAATAAATTGACAGTACAGTTAAATGAACAATAAACAGAATCACACAGATTATATAAAGAAATTAAATCAAGCTTCTCAAAAGCAGTAGAATTACGCAAATGACAATGTGTAGTATCCAAAATCTAATGTTTATGTAGGGCTCAACGTAGGAGTCTTAGGCACAACAAGTTTTAAGAAATGCACCTTCAAATCAAAAAAAGAAAACAAGGAAAAAAAAAAGTAATGATACAGTAGTCTTAATGATCCACCAGCTATGCTGTGTTGATAGAATTTTTTTAAAATATAAAGATCATATTTCTCATACTATGAGAAGAAACGTACCTTTGAAGATGCACCACCAGAGGATGAGCTTTTTGTCACCCTTTTGCGCTTTTTGCTCTTATTTGCCTAATAATTATATAAAAATTAAAATCTTAAAATAGCCCCAAAGCTGGATATATTTAGTATACCAAAACTTGAATTAAATAGAAGTGAAGGATAAAAGGTTAGAAAGAAAAAACCTTTTCTTTTTCTGCAAGTAGCACAGTAGTTGTAGCATGAGGTGCCACCAAGAAGTCTATCAATTTTATGACAATATCTTCCTGCATGCATCAAGTGCATTAGGAGTAGCATATCTTGTTCAACTACATGAAAAAGATGCATGCATTGACACTTACAGTGTAAAAGTAAATGCTAGAACCATTATAATACTGAGGATTAAGCAGTTACCATTCAAGTTTCATAGAGCTACATTAAAAATAATTAATACATTAGTCATTGGCATATTTGAAGATTTGCTTGCAATACTCATTGCCACACACAAGATTAAAATTTTTATGTTTTCTTGTTTTGCATTTAATTTTTATATTTTTTGTTTTGCATTTAAGTATGATGATTAACAAGAGAAGCAGGAAGCGAAAAAAAGTTTTCACCAGTCAAGGAGTTGATTTTCTGCGGTTGCACAGGACACTTAAATCACTAATACCTAAAATGTAATGAAGTTGACTAATTCACCTTCTTTGTAGTTGCTTTAGAAACAGGTATGTCAAGCACATCACAGAACTCCAATAATTTTTCTTTGTTGCACTTGTCCAATTTTTCTTTTACTTTACTCTTCTGCTTTTCCTACATCAATTATAGATAATCATTAAGAAAAAAAAAGCTTTAGAAAGCAATATTAATGTCATTCCAAGCAATTTACAACAAAGTGAAGAACTACACTCTTAAAGCCAATCAAAAACCATATTGGAAGGAAATTCTCTCTGACAAATGTCTCATTTCTTACCTCATTTTCACGCCACACAAAACCAGAGAACCGGGATATATTACTCTTGATCTGAACTGCCTGCAAGAACAAGGAACAGAAGTTGCATAAATGCCACAATGCATCTAAACATTCTCAACACAAATATGGAGCAAATTTATAGAACAAAAGAAGGTAATTGTAGTTAGATCACCTTCCCTCTCCTCCCAAAGAGAATTGTATGAAGCAGTTTAAATATATCATCAGTCTTCCTTCTGGATAACTTGAATGCAACTGAGCAAAAATTAAATTTTAAGGCCATTTACTTCATAAAATGTTGTGCACAGATAGACAAGTAAAACCATCTGAATGGAAAAGCTACAAAGAACAGAAATTCCCATGTGATTTCAACCATCCTTGTGAAGAACCTAGCAAAAACAATGTCGACAGTTACTTATACCCCAGTCTGGGAAACCTAGCTTCAAGCATTTGCCAATTTTCACCACTAAAGGACAGCAAAATTTTATCCCTCTTTCTGAAAAAGAAAATACACATTCAGAGCTTCTAATTTTCATTAGATGTCTGAAATTCGAGCATACTAAATTAGAATTCTAATCACTATGTAGTTCATGGAAAATAACTCTTTCTGTAACAATTTTTGCAAATCTGTCAAGATTTCTCAAACTTAAAAGAATTGATAAAAAGACATGTCCATATTTTTAAAAAAAAAATAAATTCTCGCCTTTTAATGGCAATATATGCTCTCAATAGTCGCTTTTTACCTAAAAATATCAAGAGGAACAACAAAGAAATTGAAGGATTTGCATTTAAGATAATCAACATTGCTCGATACATACTTATGAGAAACTCAAGTTTCTTGCAATCCATTTGCAGTAAAAAATCACAATATCTAGAAAAGGCCCAAGTATTCCGAAGTTTAATCACAGGATCTGGAAGCCCAAAACACTAAAGAAAGGTTCTTAGTTAAGCATTTGGTGAAAGACAGTTACATGGGCAGAAAGACAACAATCCTGCAACTAAAGTTCAAGTGTAATTTAGAATGAAGATGCCAAAGCAAAAAAAGAGGCAATCATATTCAAAATCATACTGCCCAACTGATCTCATCAACATATGAAGCAGGAATTAGAAATTAAGAGATAAGACCATACCATTAGGTATATCTTTCAAGGGGGTACCACGGCCCTGCAATTTCCAAGGTGAACTCAAATAAACTTACATATCCACATAACAAAAGATACAGAATGGGGATGAAGTTAGCAACATGATCTTCAGGAGAAAAAAAACCTTTTCAATCTGAAATTCCTTTGCAGCATCTTTCTCAATAGATGTGACCAGCCTTTCAACTGATTTCCGCTCTCGCTGTGGCCTGTCTATGGCAGGAGTCCTTGGCTCTGGATCCCTCTTCTGATCCACTTTCCTCCTCTTCTTTTCAACTTTCTGCTTACTATTCTTCTTGTCCCCACCACTCTTTCGTTTCTCATGTTCCTTCAACTCCTTCTCCTCACTCTCTTCTTTCTCCTCAGACCCACCAGCCTTCTCTTCCACCTCTTCCCTGCTATCCTCCTTTTCTTCAACCTCTGCATCTCCTTTTCCCACAGTTTCTTCTTGCACTACTTCATTTTTGTCTTCCTTTTTGTCTTCTTCTTCCTCCACCTTCTCTTTTTCTTCTGCGCTTTCCTTTCCTTCACTCACCTTGGGGTCTTCATCCATCTTTTCAGTTTCAGTTTCCTCATTATCTTTTTTATCTTCATCTGCTTTCATTTCATTATTTTCCTCCTCTGTTTTACCCATTGAAACTTTGCCAGATTCCTCTGGTGCAATAGTCCCATTTGCTTTTACCTCAGGAACTTCAGTTTCAGTTTTCTCCTTACCCATTAGCAGCCCAATCTGCAATAAAAAGGTGAATTCAGGAGATAATCAGCAATTATTGACCAAAAAAGTGCCAGATCGGTCCCCTAATCACCAAGAACCAAAAAGGAAAAAAGAAAAATTCAAATGCATTATGAAAATATTGACGAATTTATTATCATTTTTTCAATAAAAAAAATCCACTAGCCTATTTCACCCTTTAATGAAGAATGTGCTACAAATTGTCCATTACAGATTTAGTCCTGAAGAAAGAAAATTTTCCATTAATTATGCATGATAACCATAAATATTAGACTTAAAATATCCAAAACACTACTAGGGAACATCTAACATTTGTTTAAAGGTTCAGCGGGTTGTTTCCAAATGGAGGAGTCTGGAGGCAAACCTCACCAGAGGGAAGCAAACAATCAAATGGAAGGCAATATAAGATGAGATGGCCCATAGAAAGTAAAATGGGCATTGATTACACCAACCACTCCGAAATTTATGATTGATATCAAATTCACACAAAGAATGATAAGAATGCTCCAACCAGATGCCAAAAGAAGACCTTCACAATCCTAGGCAATTTAGGAGGGCTAACAAGACCTAGAAGAGCTTCAACATGTTTCAAATACCTTCACAGAAGGCAAATGTTCCAACCTATATAAAAACCCTGCCTTTAGTAGCAAGGAAAACAGACTAACAGAAGATATCAATAAAGGTAAAAGGTTCAAAATGTAATACTGACCTCTTCTTACAGGGGAGGCGTTAAAACTAAGCTAAATGTACTTAATTAACTTCAATTTATCAAAAATTTCAAGTTCATGTCCGGTAACATAAAAGCCCCATGCAAAACTCAAAATATTCCTCTTCATTTTAGTATATTAACTTCAACCAACACAGAGTACAGAAAATTTCAATTTCAAGAAAAAGAACAACAAAAACCAACAGAGGAAAAAACAAATCAACATTTTCCATCGGAAACGAACACTGCACAAAACCCTAACCACTAAGAAGGTAATTCTGTACCACAGTACAAGTGACTCCTTCCAAAAAAAACAAAAAAAAAACGAATAAATAAGAGTAATTCAGCAGAAATATAGAAGAAATCGCATGAAAATTAGAAAGTAACCAAAATTGAAACTTACAGAGATAAATTAAGCCCTAATCAGTTAGATTTGAAGCTTAAGCCTTAAAGGCCAAGACTTTGAGCTCGCAGACACACTCTCTCTCTCTCTCTCTCTCTCTATCTATCTATCTCACTCGGAGCGCGTTTTTAAGGTTCGACTTCTCTAAGATATATGTATTTTTTTAAAATGAAAAATAGATTAATAGTGACAGAGAGTGGGGCTTTTATTGATTTTATAGGACGGATTTGAAATCCGGATTTAAAATACCGTTAATACCACGTAGGATGGAGTTATCGGACATGGGGGAAGAGAGGATCAGGAGTAGCGAATCAATTGACGGCTGAAAATTAGTACTGAGAGGATCAGGAAAATAAAGGGCTGTGATTCGAAATTCGACCGCACCGTGGAAGTAGCATCTTTGGATGGGCGGGGCCCTCATGTAACTTTAGGAAAAGAATAAACAAAAATGCAAATAGAATGTTTCGTGTAAAATTCTTTGTATTCAGCTTAATACTTAGCAATTTTATGAATCCAATTTAAGTAATAATTTTTTCTTCCGAGTGAGAATGTGATTCGTGTCCAATTCTTTCCCTGTCTACTTTTTACTATAACTGTTAAAATGGATACAGTGAGGTAGGTTTCGGTTGATTTATAAAGAGTTACAAAGTATAAGTTATTCGGATAATCAGTAAATCATTCTTTTTTTCGATACAATTAAATTGAAAAATTCAAAAGCGTCATCTTTTAGAAGTCCAAACTATATAATTGAATAAATTATCATCTATCTGTTGCGGATTTTGAATAAATTATCCTCTATCTGTTGCGGGTTGAGGACTTCTTTTCCTTCCTTTTTTTAAACTCTTATTCATATTTTTCATAGAAAAATCTCTTATCAATAATAGAATAAGATTCATCTTGCATCATAATCTGGAGACTCTTTGGTTAAGGTCGAAGAAGCAATGTCACTTGTTCATTATTACACTGACTGCAATATTTTTTCTGTCCATGAGGATTTCACAGAGCATCTTATTATCATTAAATGGATCATAAATTAGTCACATTTTATAATATTATTTTCTATTACTTAACATTTTTTATTAAAAATAAAAAATATATATGTATAACTTATAAAAATAGTTATTTTTATATCATATTATATAAAAAAAATGTTATAAAATTATATATATATATATATATATATATATATATATACACAAACGGATGAATCGTAATGTCATATAATGAGATGGATTGAGTCAAGCCACTTTACACATCAAATGGTTCATTAACGGATTGATTGACTTTATATTACATTTTTATGGATGCATTTATTGGATTAAGTGCACATGTTGGATCAAAATTTGCCACATCAGCTTCTTACTTTCTTAACACTTATTTATTATTAAGTTATTATTGTAATATTGTATATTTTACTTTCAATAATTATTTGTAAATCGTAATTCGTTTAATTAATATATTTTATTTTATATCACATATTTTAAATAAAATTTATAGAATCATATTAATGTTTTTATTTTCAAAATCTTATTAATCAAACAGTTAAAATTGAAACCAATAGACAAGTTAATAAAAATGAACAATCAAGGAGCAGGGTAATTTGCATATTTAGTCACTCAACTATAATACTTTTAATAATAAAGTCATTTATTTTCAATTCGTAACATAAAAACATCCAACTTTAATTCATATAACAAAAAAGTTTTCCAAACCATGTTTACATGTTAACACACTCTTTTCATATGATGACCATGGGTAGAATACCCACGAAAATCACCATACTTGAATCCAAGTCCGAATTCGAACAAATATATAGACATTCGAACCCAATTTTTATACAATCCGTATTCGTCTCAAACCTGATTACTATTGTCCAATAATACCAAAATCTTATTAACACATTAAAATTTTAATTAAATTATTGATATATTTAATGCTAGTGGTAGATTTTAATTAATAAAGTACGTATTACATAATTTATAAATATAAAATATACTTTAATATAATAAAATAAATTAAAGTTAAATTTTATATATAATATAGGAGTATAACCATTGTTTTTTAATTAAGTAATAACTGAGTTCTGGTAAAGGAAATCCAAAGATAAAAATTTGAATCCGACACGAATAGTAAAATTAATACACAAACCCGTTAATTTAAACACTATTAAAATCCATCCTATTAAGGTTGGGATTGAATCAAATCAGATACCCAACCATATCCAACCCGCTACGATTCCTTAGTATTGTGTAAAAAATTGTGTTTAATATATTTTACCAATAAAATCCAGGTCATGTTGACTCATAGAGTAAGCAAAAAAACCGATGTATTCGGTTAATCGAAAAAAAAAATTCGAAACCGAACCGATGGACTGGTTAACCGATTGTAATGGACTAATTAATGTTTAGTATTTTGAAAAAACCGATATTAATAAACTGGTTAATGATTTTAACTCATTTGACCGGTTAACCGAACTAAAACCGAATTTTTAGTTAATTTATTAATTATTTAATATGTCAATATTTATTACTTTTTATTATTTCTTGATTTATCAATTTTTTAATAATGAAAATCAGAATATATTCGAAAAATTATATAATAATTTATCATAATTAAATGTGATCATATACTTTTTTTTAATTATACTAATTATTTTGAAGTTTTAAGTTTTTCCAATTGGCAATTAGTAAATATAATAATTTATCTAATTAAAAGTGATTATGGACCGATTAATTTATTTACTTATTAAATATTAATTTTTAAAAACAAATTTATTTATATCTACCAAATATTTTTATTTTAACAATAATAATATTATATTATAATGAAAAAATTTAATTTTTAAGTAACTTGAACATTTTAATTTTATTTATGAATACATTTTATAATTGTAATAGTTAACCAAAAAAATATTAAGTAACCAGTCCGAAAATCCAAAACCGATGAACTGATTAACCGAAAATAACGGATTGATTAATAATTAGTATTTTGAAAAAACCGATATTAATGGACTGATTATTTTTGGACTCATGGACCGGTTAACCGGTCCATACTCACCCCTAATGTTGACTTATAAATCTAAAATAACAAATTAAAAGATTTTTTTTTTTAAATAAATTAATATTGAATAATTTTTATGTTACAAATTCAAGATAATATAAACGATATAGTTGAGCGAAAGTACCTTAACTTTAACAATGATTTCAACTAAACATAAAATCCTGGCTTAATTGACATTTGTGTTTCTGAAAGGAGAAAAGGGGTACGTATTTTTTATAGTTCTTGAATTGAATGGAAATATCCATGAACCATGGAGCCCAGCTTGTTAACCCATTCGCTTCAGGGCTCAACTAGACAGAGATGAATGAGAATTAATGAGGTCTATTCATTCAAAATGCCACCTCACAAATATATGTGGAGGCAAATCTAACTGCCCAAATCAACCACCCTCCAAATAGCAGGCACCACATCAATTTCAACACTAAATGATATTTGCCATTAGACCTGCACGATACCATCCTCATTGCGGTAGGCATATAACCCCATTTCAGGAATTCATTTTCTATTTACTTTTACCTATGGAAGATGGGAGGCATGAACAATCTGAAGTAAGCCTAAGGTCCACGCTGAATTCAATGTTTAGAATTCTGCCTACTGTAGAGAAAACCCTAACCATTGAATTCAAAGTGTACCATGCTAAGTCAATATCTTGCTAGTAATACCATCTTGAAAGGTAATAAAACATGCCATCACGCTACTAACCTGATACTAGACGTTACAAACCATAATATTCTCTTCTCATTTTTCACGGAAGCCCAAAAAAGATCAAGTCTTGTACATAAAATCCTGCCTTCAAAAGCCATGTTAATTAGCATAATGTATTCTGCATTAAGGGCAAAAGCAAATGCTCCAAGGAGGATTATTACCATATTACATTACTTCAAGAAACATGGTGTCTCCAAGGATATTGAAACTTAAAAATAGTTTGTGCAAAGTAAAATTGGGGATAATATTAAGCCCCAACTTGCAACTCACTGAGAGGACCACTTCTCAAATTGTGACTCATGGCAATGTGGATCTAACCAGTCCCTAGGAGAGCCCTTTTGCATGTTGGGACTTCCTCTGCCATCACCCACTAACTCTCTCAAATTCTCCAACTTATTTTCCCTCCCTGTTCCGCTGTTTCTCCTATCTGCTTCCTTCAGCTTCTGCTTGAACCGCTGTTTACGGCCAGAAGAGTTCAGCTCTTGTTGCTTTGATTGCGAAGGAGGAGCCCCGTGTGGTCCTAAGTAAATGGTTTCTTCCTTTTTAGCCTGTGCAATCGAAAATGCAGAAATAAATTGACTATTAGCAATAAATTTGCATGCACATATATAAGCTATAAAGCAAGACCAATTTCACCCACACTATCGCAGCTGACCTTTGGAGAAGGAGGTTTTGACTGCTCTACTTTAGAAGCACCAGATTCACTGTAATCTCCGTCTTCAATTCCCAAGCTCGGAATCACGAATCCATCAGTGTCTGTTTGATCAAACGTATTAAGTTCAGAAATTGAAAAAACAAAATGAACGTCTAACAATTTTCAGAATTTAATAATAATAAGATGCTGATGCATGAAAAAGGTAAAATTCACTGCAGCAGCTAGCCTCAGAAAGATAAATGAAACCACCTCAACATCTTAGAAAGCCTTAGTTAAACATAACTGCATGGCCAGTTGCCATTTCTTGATTTCTTATCCATGGGAATGTACCTTCAGTTGAGAACAGCCCAATAAACCAAAAAAATCTTAAGTTGTGGGCTTGTCCGCCTCCTTTTATACCAAATAATGGCATGGAAATATTTGGATACCACCAGTGAGGGAGGCCAAGATGCAAAGTGCATTACTCACACACAAATTATCGACCTCACATATACGTAAGAAATCTACATCATGAACCAGGATATATACTTGCCAGAACAATCAAGTTTGCTATCCAGCCTACTCTAACCTATGCATCTAGAAGAACCAAAAACGTGTAAACATATATTCAAGAAAGAGATTGAAAAGTAAAAACACAGCATTGTCAAGGCATCTACACGGAGTTTACTCCAAACAAGATATTATTCAGATAAATCAACGCAGTACTCACTGATCCATTGTAAATATCATGTTCATCATGCTTACAAGCTCGTTTGCAACAAATAAAGCCTAAGTGCAATATATATATATCTATAAGTTCAGAAAAAAAATTTATTTCAAGCAAACCTAGTAATCTCAACTACTCATATCTAGCTAAACCCACTTAGCACAGTTGTTGATTTTTTCATAAAGGTGATCGCTGCAAAAGCAAAGATAATGAATCAGAATGTTACACATATCATCATCCGCTTATACTGTGATAAACTATTACCAAGAAAAACATCTTTGCTATAGTGCTGTTATTGAGAATCAAAAGTTGCTGTGACCAAAGCACTAGATGCAACACTTATTATGGCAATGAATTGTCATAATTTAAAGAATGTGCAAACAATTATTGAACTCGTCCGAAGGAATTGTTTCATTCAGCAATTTGAAAGCAAATTCATCAGCAATAAAAAGTAACTTCAAGATTGAACATCATTTTACTCCCATGAAATATATAGTTTCAGAAACCAAAAGGCTCGTACTCCTATTTATCATTTCCTATTTACTAACAACTTCCTCCTCACTCTAAGGGTGCCTAGTCTTGTTCTGCTAATGAGTAGTCAAATCATCTTAGTTAACTTCCCATATTACCCCAAACATTCATCATGAATTATTTATAAACAAAAAAGTATTAATTCATGAAGAAAACTAATTTAGGATGCTGAAAGTATAAGTCATTGTCGTTTTTCTGTTTCCCTTTTTTTTCTAGAAATTATTTTCCTTTTATTAAAGGCAAACAAGTCATTGTCCTGGTTCTCAACAAAGAAAATATTCATCAAAGAGAGAGCACAAAGTTGCATGTTAAACAACTGCAAATTCAAGGTATACCCCGAAAAATTAAATCTAAAGATAAGGAATACTTTGACAACTACTCCAACATTAAAGATTAAAAAATATGACATGTGCCAAAACAACATTTCCAGCAAATTAGAATAGAAAACTTACCACCATCATTATCAAAAGAACATACCCAAATTACCATATAACCATCACATTACCAAATTTTACTGCAGATTATACTATCCAATATACTGAATTCAGAAGAACTGCAAACACTAAATACAATTTACTATGAGACATTTCAATCACATAATCAATTTAGCATAATTAAAAGCTAAAATTACAAAGATCAAAACTTTTTTACCCTTCTTTCCTCTAGAAACGAACAGAAAGAGAGAAGGGTAATAAGGGGAGAAAGATACCCCATTCATCTTCTTCATCATTGACTGAAGGAGAAGTGTGGAGTTGAGAGGGGTCCATGGGACACTGAAGATCATGGATTTCAATGGCCACAGGGCGCTGAAGCCCAGAAGAGATCAGATCAGATGAGAGAAATTTCACCAACTCACAAACCAAAAAAAATCTGACCGTGTAACTGCAATCAAACAGAAGAGCTTTAATATAACCTGCAACTAAGAATCTCAAAAATATGCAAGGTGTCGGTGCAATCAGATAGAAATTAAAAAAATCGAAAAAAGAAACTCAGCAATCATTTGCCAAAAAAGGGCCAGATCGGTACACTAATCTCTAAGAACCAAAAAGGAAAAATGAAAAATTCAAATGCACTATGAAAATATTGATGAATTTATCATCATTTTTTTAAGAAGAAAATTCACTTGCCCTATAAACCCTATAATGAAGAATATTGCTAAAAATTTGTGCATTATAAATTTAGTTGGTTCTGAAGAGAGAAAATTTTCTATTAATTATGCAATGATAACTCTAAATATTACAGTTAAAATATCCAAAACACTACTACGCAATTTCTAGTGTTTTTTTAAGGGTTCAGTGGGTTATTTCAAAATGAAGGAGTCTGGAGTCAGATCTCATCACAGTGAACAATCAAATGGAAGGCAGTATAGGATGAGATGGCCAATAGAAAGCTAAATGAGAATTGATTACACCTATGATTGATAATCAAATTCACACAAAGAACGATAAGAATGCTCCTACCAGATGACAAAAGACGACCTTCACAATCCTATGCAATTTACGACCGCTAACCAGACCTAGCTAGCTTCAACAGGTTACAGAACACCTTCACAAAAGGCAAATGTTCCTACCTATATCAAAATCCCGTGCTTGGTTGCAAGGAAAACAGACTAACACAAGACATCGACAGAGGTAAAAAGTTCAAAACTTTAAGTTTATAGTTACCTCTTCTTACAGGTGAAGCGTTAAAACTAAGCCGAATGTAGTTAATTAACCTCAATTTATCAAAAATTTCGAGTTCATCTCCTGTTACACAAAAGCCCCGTGCCAAACTGAAAAGATGACTCTTCACCTTTAGCATATTAACTTTAACCAAACAAGAGGGCAGAAAATTCAATTTGACGAAAAAGATCACCAAAAACCAACAGATGAAAAAACAAAATCAACATTTCCCATCACAAAACCCTAACCACTAAGAAGGTAATTCTGTACAACAGTGCAAGTGACTTCTTCCAAAAATTAAAAAATATATATATAAAAAAAGAGTAATTCAACAGACCTATAGAAGAAATCGCATGAAAATTAGAAAGTAACGAAAATTGAAACTTACAGAGATTAATAAAACCCTAATCAGCTAGATTTGAAGCTTAAGCCTGCGAACTCGAACACACACACACTCTCTTGATATTCGACTTCTCTAAGATACGTATTGAAAAAGGAAAACTAATAGTAATAAAGAGTGGGAGGGAAGCTGCTATGCCCTTTTCCCCTCTCTCTCTCTCTCTTATTTTATTTTAAATAATATGAGCATAGTAATGCATGTATAATTGTTATTATATGTGTGATATAATTATACCATTGATAAATTCTCTAATTATTTTTAATTCGTGTATAATTACATTTAGATATTCTATGAACAAATTAATTAGAATTTTTAATTAATTTATAATCATTATTCAAAAAAGTAAATCGATAATATTTACCATGATAATTAATTCTTATTATTATATGACAATGTGCTCTTAATTTTCAGATTTTTTTGTAAACTATATAGATTAAAAAACATGTAAATTTGGTTTTGTAAATATGCTTTATGCTTTAAGTAAAAAGTTTGTAATTAACTTCAAAAATTGAATTATTTACATATTATTTGGACTTTTATATTGATTGAATTTAGTATAGATTTTTTTTTTTATGTTTCCATTGTATAAATGTTTGAGATAAACTTTTACTATTATTTAATATGAAGACATGAGCTGTCAAAAAAAAAAGACATGATATTGAATTGCTTGCAACCTTAATTATATATATATATATATATATATATATATATATATAAATGTATAAAGTAAAGTGAAAATTTTGTAGATATAAATGTAAAAAATAGGGAAGAAATTTATTTTAATTAAAATATTTTTATATTTATATTTGATTAACAAAATTAACATTAGTAAGAGTTTTATTAAATATCTGTCTCTAGGAAGATATCCTAGCTATAAATGTTGATTGTAATATATTAGAAAGTTTCAAGTTCTCAAATCACCAATAAGTAATATCTATTATTAATATTTGCAAAGAAAAAATAACAGTACATGTGGTTTACCCTAATTATATATAAATATATATAAAAAAAATCCAATTCCAACTATAAAATTACAATATGAAATTACTTAAATATAATTGTTCAAATTATAACCATATTGTATTTGATATGCTAATCCTATATAGTTTTTATGTGTTCAGTGAGATTAATATATTATAACCTTAATTTTACACTAAAATAGATTTAGTAGCTTATATAATATTGTTTCAAATTCAATTGCTTATTAGTAAGAGTATAAAAGAATTAAAAAGATATATATGGTTAATTGCAAAATCGATCCATAATAAAATTGAAATTATGATTAATTGGACCATCAATTTTGATTTTAGATTATATTTTTTACATTTCTGATTGATGGTGATTATTTTTATTTATAAATTGCGACTAGTTGTTACTTAATGATTAATCGGTTACTAAACATGCAAATATATTTTTCAAAAAAAAAATTTAATTTTATATATTTTTCTTTCTAAAATTTATATAATCTTTTCATGTTAAGTGCTTGTTATTTTATTTTATTCTGAACAAAACTATATATAGAGATCTAATTTAAGACCAATGAATTCAGGTAAAATTTATGTGTGCCCCCTTAATTTATGTGAAAATTTTTGTATAAATCGAATAGTAGACAAAATTTATGAATTAAACCAATTGTATATTTGATAGCTATGCATGCTAATCATCAACTCCCTTCTTTTTTAACCAACTTTACTTTCATATCACTTTATTATTGGTTTGGTTCATAAATTTTTATTATGAGTGATTTCGCATAAAGGCATTAAAGTTTGTATTAATGGAATATCTTATGCCTTTATTGCCTTTATTTGCGATTTCGCATGAATACAGTAAAATGAGATCTTATTAGACATATTATACATTTATTGTCTTTATGGATATTTTTATCTAAAGATTGTAAATTTCAATCTGATCGGATATATTATACAGGTGAGTTTGTACGGAGACAATAAAATTGGATCCGATCAGACATTTTATATTTATTGTTCATGTCCGTATAGAGGAGAAATTTTCATAAAAATCAAATAAGATTAAGTACATTAAATGATGCTAAATTGTTTCTTCCCTCGGTTGGCCTCCATATGGACGGAGGTTCTCCTTCACTTCTCTTCACATGCAATTGTAGATTATATTTTCCATCTGCTCTGGTAGCGTCATCGAAGATAATAAATTGTTTTACCCTATCCATCACACCTATAAAATCTTCTGGCCAATCAGTCATAAATGAGTTTTCTAATATTCTAACCATGATGACATTCAATGAAGCACCAAATAAAAAGTTTGAATGTGGCAAAATCGGTTGGTGGGCTAAATACATTGGGCAAAGTACTTGAGTCGAACGGCTATCAATGTAGGATTGGAAAAAAACAAGAAGAGATATTGGGTGGTCTGGAGATGCGACTCTATGCTTAAGTTAGTCCGAAAGCTGAAAATAAGAACTGTTAGAAAGGAAGAGTAGAGAAAGAAAGACATAATATAGTAAAAGTTTTAAAAAGCTTTCTATTTATAGGTTTTGGATGTTTTTTTACCATGAGTATTGACTATAGTTAGAAATGATAGTCAACTAACTAAAAGCATCAGTTGTTTGTGAGATTTGACTTGGGGCCCTTCTCACTAAACTTAGGGCAAGCAAATAGTCTCGATTTCAAATTATTTAAAATTTATGTTAGAATTTATAAAAACCAATCAAGAAAATAATCATTTTAATTAATAAAAAATTATTTTCATTGAATTACAATATATTCTTGTACCTTATCTTTTACGGAGTGTTTCTTTTTCACTTTTTTTTCTCAAAAATTAACTTTTGTTTTGTAGAGAGAACCAAAAAATATTGAAGTGCAACTTCTCCATTTTATATTATAATTATTTTTATACTAATATATATCTATGATAGGTGGATATTTCCTAGAATTCAAATTGGATGTGAGATAATGTGAGCATTATCCATAAGCAACTATTTTGGATAACTTTTCCACACCAATCCTAAGTTGAGAAATAAGCGATTGCAGCATTTATAATTCATTAATAAACTTGAGTGAAAAGTTCTGCTTTTTTTTTTCTTTATTCTTATTTGATTTTCCGAACTTTCTAACTTTTATCACGAATATAGATATTCTCTTCAAGCAAATTAAGATCATGTTCTCTATATAATGTTGATTTATAATGGAAATATCAACAAAATCAGACGTATAACTAGGAAAGGAGTTGGAACAGAAGTTTTGTGTATGGTCAAAATTTTGGTATTGACAATGTCCAAAACATGTCCAATGGTCAAAGTAACGTAAATTAACCACTATTTTACTTTTAAACACAGCTTTGAAAACTGCTCATTGCAGAAAGAAAAGAACAAAACTGCTCATTATTACATCAAGTGCACGAGAGGATAATTAAAACCAATAAAGGCTAAGGCAACCTTTGCAAGGTCAAAAGAACACCAACATTACTTCTTCTTTTTTTTTTATGTAATTATTGGTTTTACAGTTGTTAATATTCAAAAACCAAAATATTGGGTGAGATTTTAATTTCTGCAATTTATTCAACAGTGACTGCCTACCATGAATCTGACCCTTTTATTTCAGTAGCTGTGTTTGCATATGTGAAACATAACACAGCCTGAAAATCTCATCAAACAAATGGGACTCCATTAATGCATGAAGAGGCGTGCAGTATCTGAAATTGACTCCTTTAAATTATATCATTACACTTTGATGCTTTGATTACAGACAACTTCAAATGGGTCATCATCACTTATTACTGTTCTCTTTTGGTAATTTAGCTCCCTTACAAAAAAGGATTTCTCTTTCTTTACTACCACTTGATTTTCCCTCTGCTTTTTTGTTTTCACTGGTATAAACAAAGTTTATTACTTTTAAGTGAAAGGACAGTGTAAATGATATAATTTTAATTTTATGTTGATGGGTTTGGTGGAGAGCACATATATGTATTTGTTAGACTTTGCACATGGATATGGCAATTTCAGAGCTTTGAGATTGAGAAATTATAATAGTTTTGTTCTTTTCAAGAGAATCAAGTAGCAGATAAGAACAAACAGTTTTGTGTGGAGGGAAAACAGAAAACCCAGTTTTTGTTTTTTCAAGTACTGTATTTGGGGGAGAGAGGGAAGAAAGAAAGGATCTTGCTTCCAAATCCAATGCAACAACTTCACTAAAGTGACTCTCTCTCATTCTTGGGTTCTTCTTCATTACTTAATCTAGGTACGCTAAAATGGTTTTCCTTCTTTTTTCCTTCTGCTTTCAGAAAGGTTTCTTGTCCAAACATTTGACAGAATAGGAGCTTTTCATTGATCTTTTGTAGTGATCTATTTCTAGCTCCTTAGCACACTGGAAAAAGCTGTTTCTTGTACCTGAAAAATGGAGAAAACAGCAGTTAATCACTTCTCATCTTCACAGTATTTATTCAAACTCTCATTGCTTAGTGTTGCAGTCTTTGTCCCCTGCCTAATCTTCAGTGTTTTTGGGTGCTCTCCTTTCCTTGTAACAATCACTGTTTTGTGTCTATCAACCATTTCTATGGTTATATCCTCAAAGAAAAAGTGGAAAACTGTTGAGAACCCAACTCAAGATGAAAGTTCCTTTTCTAGTCCTAAGAAACTGCTTGAAAAGGAAGTTGGGCAGAAAGCAAATCAAGAAATGGAAGCTGTTACTTTGTGTAATGCTGCTGTGCAACAAAGCGAAGTTAGTGATATCCATGAGTATCAAGTTGAATCAACAGATTGCCCATCAGCTAGTGAAAGTAGTGATGATTTTCCAGCAAGTGAAAGTTTTGAGCTAAATTGGATGTCTTTCAATAATGTGGGAAAAACTGTAACTGTTTCTGAAAGTCTGGTCTCTTCTGATGACGATGGTGACGATGACGACGACGACGACAATAATCTTATTGAAATCAGTTTTCCTGATAACGCTTCTGTTGAGTCAAATGAAGAGTCAGAGGAAAAATTTCAAATAGATTTGCCTTTTAATGGCGAGTCTGAAGAAAAAATGCAGATAGATTTGCCTGAATCTATTTTCAGGCAAGAGGGTTTAATGGAGCTACTGAGTGAGATTAACGAGGTGAACGAGGAAGAGAACTTGATTGAGATTGACCTTTCCATGGGCTCCATCAAGGGCTAATTTTGAAAACGTTAATTTTTTTCAAATTTTCTTAGATATAACTCGGGGTTTAGGTTTAGTTAACAAGGTCTGTTCATGTTTATGTGACGCTTATGTTTCTATGAAGGTTCTGCAGTGTTAGTAACTTGGCTTGTCTTACAAAGTTTGATATTTCTTCTAAGTATATGCCTTGTTTTTATATTCTTTTTGAACATTCACTATAATCAGAAGCATAACGTCAGACAGCTGCAATACATCAGGAGTAGTTCTTACTGGTCTCAGTACTTGCAATCTGTAAATCTATGAATGATTACTGTTTTACCAGTAAATGATTGCAGTTCATAAATATGAAGTGGAAACAGAGAAAAAAGAATCAGCAGACACATCAATATGATTAACTGAAAAAGAGAGACATTCTCAACAATTTCCTTCCACAATGCTTCGGAATTGATCCCAGCATGTTCAAGATTCTAATTCTGTATGCAAGAACATATCCTTATCATTACTGATTTAGACATGTCAAAACTGCAATTTGAAAGATGAGAATCTGTTCCAGAACCAAATTAATGGTTATCAACCTTCTATACAGTATTGTATCTAATAAGCTATTTTCTTGATCCTTTTAAAATGAATGGTCATCAATCTAATCTATGATACTTCTTTCGCCTTCTACGCCAATTTTCATGTCAAACATTCCGAGGAGGCCCCGTTTCATGAATGTGTATGGTTTCATTACACTTTTTTAACTCTGGCCGGAAAATCTAGGTCAGCTCAAATCTTCATTGGATGCCAAGAAACTCCAATCCAGTTGCTGTAGGTGTCAAACCATGCTCAGAAAGGTACTCGTTGTTATGAAACTTGCTTAAGTGTCTCATTCCACTATCACATAGAATGGTTACAATTGTGTGACCAGGGCCAATGGCCTGCGCAACTCTAACAGCCCCAACACAATTCATGGCAGAAGAACTCCCCAGAAAGAGGCCATCTTTCTTCAAAAGATACCTGCAAATAGTTCATTTTGATATATAATGAGAAAACATAGTCTGGAGAAAAATTAAAAATATTGTTTTGTAGATATATTAAAAAAAAAAGAAAAATTATTGCAATAAGAACATTAATTTGAACTGCCAAGGGTAGGAAAATTTCAAGATGTTTTCGCAGACAATTAAGTTGATGAAAACAACTGATAGCTTAAGCGTTTCAAAGAAAATAAGAAGACGAATATTTTATAAAACATTAGCTAAGGCATAAATACAAAACACGAGAAGAGCATCACAAATTTCTCCTGGCAATTATATTTTCTCAAGTGTTCAATGAATAAAGAATAAATGGCATAAACAGGTAGAAAGAGCAGAAGAAGAACTGACTTTGACATTTCAACAGCTTCCTTATCTGTGCCTCTAAAAGCACCATCAAGTGTAGCCATCATAAAATTTTGTGTAACTCTGTTAATGCCAATTCCTTCTGTTATCGTATCAAATGGATTCTTTAGCCTTTTTCCTTCGGCCTCCTCTTTAGTGTACATGACTCCCCTTGTAATCTTATTGAACAAACCAGATCCAGGTGGATCCATGAGAAAGCACTTTATGTTTGGATTCTTTTCCTGCACAAAACATGAAAAGAATATATTAGCAATCCTAGCACAACATAAAACTACTAATAATAATGAAGGAAAGGATTTTGACCTGCAGAAACCTAGAAACCCCAGCCACAGTCCCACCAGTACCTGCAGCTGCCACGAATGCATCTAAATCACCACTGGTCTGTTCCCAAATTTCTGGCCCGGTACCCTCATAGTGGGCCCGAAAATTTGCCAAATTTTCAAACTGATCAGCAAAGAAACCACCACTGCAGTATTTTGAGAAAACTGAGCCTTCTTTATGTCCATCAGATTTGTTACCATTAATTCGCTCAGAATCTTTGGTATCAATTTGGCCATCATTCCCAACTTTTGCTGCTAGTTCATTTGCTTCTAATGCCCGTCGCCTAGCAACATTGACATAGTGGTTTCTGTGTGTTATTGAAACTGGCCTTACCCTTTCAACAGTAGCTCCCAATGCTTCAAGAGTTTGGGACTAGCGAAAAAATTTCCAGCAAAACAAGTTTAAACTTGTTGTACCACATAAAAGATGGTTCAACAAAAGAGTATCAAGGGTTTAGGTGCATGAGTGCTCTGACAAACATATACAAACAAACAAGCAGGAAAACAGACTCTTTGGTTGTTTTTTCTATATTTGGAAGCAACAAATTTCTGAATAGATGCCTGGCAAGTAATTCACAGAAAACTCCTAAAGTTCAGTGACTTAGCTTTGAACCTCATCCTAAACACTAAACTATGCAGATCTTAGGTACCTAAGAAATTTATTATCTACACAATTGTTCTGTAATCCACGCTATCTTTGCAAAACTACAATTAACTGGCCTATGGAATGCATAAAGTGGCACAAGCAATAGTACAATTAAAACCTTGAAGGTTGTGGCATGGGATCATACAAGACAGTTTTCACATTCTCGAAAGTGCATTCTATCCATACCTTCTCAATAGCAACATCATCTGGGATAACCACATGGCATTTGCATCCATAAGCTGGAGCAACCGTAGCAAGGCTGATAGCTGTGCTTCCTGCACTCCCCTCAGTAACAACTCCACCCTGAGTTAGCTGGCCAGATTCCAGTGCCTGTACCAGACCTCCAGATTAGAGAAAAGGAAGGATGACAATAAAGATGAACAACTCATGGATACTTAAATAAATAATATCAGTTAACCATCTGACTCTAAAAAGTAATAGTACTTTCACAAAAAAAAAAAAAATTACATATTTAGAGAGCTTTTCAGAAGAAAGTCAATGCTTCCATGCCACTGACTTATTTCATTATTTCGAAACTGAAATAATACTTTGTGAAATGTGAGATGATAGTTTGTTTAAAAAAAATGTGAGATGACAGGTAAATAATGAAGTTCAGCAGGCAACTTTTGGTCACGTATTCTTATGCAGTCTTCATTTATGGAATCACAGATCAACACACATATTCTGGATTTTGTGTTGGAAAATTGCACCATGAAAACTTTATGCTGTAACTATCTATCACAAATAAATTAGCTCTTAATTTCTTGGTCTTAGGATCTAAGCAAGGTTAAATACGTGGTGGCACATTCATATTATGCTCCACGACTGCACAACCTGCTACTGTATCAGGACATCAGATATCTGTTCTTGTGAATAAATTTTGATTAACAAACATCTTTCTTCCTTGGTGAGACAAAAGTCGAATTCATCACTGTCTAAAATTAATATCTCATTTGCTGCCTCATCCACACATCTGTGTGCTTAAACTATAACCTCAGTGTTTCAGATTTCATAATAGAGAAACTAAAGGCTCAAAATTGTTTACCTCTTCAATTATTTTCACAGCAACTCTGTCTTTCACACTGCCTCCTGGATTCAGAAACTCACACTTCCCAAGAATCTGAGCAGAGAAAGAGACAAGTGACAAATTAACTATCCTTTTTTTTCGTGGGGGGGCCGTCTCAAAACCCCGAATCAACTGTCAGAACCACAGAAACGATGGACATTGATTAATCTCAAAGCTATGACATCCCATGAAAAATATGAAAAGAAAGTGATTGGAGAGATGGATTAAATTCGCTCCAACAAGAACCCAGTGGCATCAAAAAAGCCCATAGTCGGATCGTCCTAACTAAATATGGAATTCGACATACAAAAATCCAGTGTTCTAAATTTTTTTAAGAAACCAGCTTGAAGAGAAATACTAAGTAAGCATAATTGCATAAAATTGCATATATTGAGCATAAGAAGGTTATGCAAATGCATCTATCAGACTAACTTCAAAAACCACCAAATTTTAGAGAAATTGAACCCCATTAAATCAAAGAAAAATCAGAGCTTGATCAAATTTCAAAAGCTATTGCAAGTAAACCTCGAAAAAAACATGTTAAAATGAAAATTATCAAAAACCCGATAAAAAAAATGAAGCAAAGAAACTTACTTCACAACCAGTAGCTTCAGAGAGACTACTGATTCTAATCAAGCGAGTATTACCAACAGCATCAATGAGTCCATTTCTAGGTTTTTTCTTCTTTAAACGGGTGAAATGGGTATTTTTACTGAACGTACATTTGCAGAGTATGTAGGAGAGAACTGCCAAGGACACGGAGATCGAAGCGACAATGGTTCCTGCGGTTTTCACAGCCGCCATTGTGGCGTTACGAACTGCAATCAAAAAACAGAAAGGTCAGAGGGTGTATTCGGTAAAGTTGGAGGTTTTTAGTTTTTTATTTTTAAAAACTAAAAATTATTTTTAGTTTTTGTTATTTATTTTTTAGAAACTGTTTTATATACTTAAAAATTTTATCATATTTTTTTAATTATTTATGTATATTATAATAATAATTTTGGTAGTGGCGGTGACAGCAGATGCAGTATGGTGGTAACGGTGGTGTGGTAGCGGTCGAGGTAACGGCGGTGTGGTTGTGGTGGTAGCGGCGGCAGTGTGGTGGTGGTGGTGGTGGCGGCGGCGGCGCGGTGGTGGTGGTGGAGATGGCAGCAGTGTGGTGGTAGTGGCAGTGGCTGGTGGTGGTGGCGGCGGCGGCAGCGGTGTGGTGGTGGCGGCGGCGGTAGCAGTGTGATTGTGGCGGAGGCGGTGTGGTTGTGGTGGCGGAGGCGGTGTGGTTGTGGTGGCAGCGGCGGTAGTGGCGTGGTGGTGGCAGCGGTGTTGGCAAAGGCACGGTGGTGGTAGCAGCGGCGGCGGTGGCAGTGTGGTGGTGGCACCAGCGGCGGCGGTGGTGGCAGCGGTGGTGGCAGCAGCGGAGGCAGAGGCGTGGTGGTGACAGTAAAGACAGCAATGATGGTAGCGGTGTGCTGGCAGTGGCGTAAGAATAAATTAGCAAAATCCTAAAAACTACATTTTGAAGATTTTTAGTTTCTGTTTTAGATGTGAAAATCACTTCTTTAAATTTTTGCAAAAATCGAAACGAAAAAAATTTACCGAACGAGTTTTTATTTTATTTAAAAAAAAAAAAAATAAAAAATCAAAAACAAAAACCTTTCCGAACGCACCCTTAATGATCACCAACGGTTGTATATTAGAAGATGGTGGCAATCCATTGGATTCCAATGATTGGACCAAGCCCATGGCCAGACCACTTTGCAGGTATTTTCAAATTTTGATCCATAATATTCGTAGCTTTTTTTGTTATATATATATCTATTAATTTGATTTATGTGCATATTAGTGTTATAATATATTGAAAAATAATTAGAAAATTGATAAATTTAATTTTAGTAATATCTGTCTTATTTTTAATTGGCACAAAAAAAAAAAGAATTGAAAAAGTTTAGATTCCTTGGAGACTTTAGGTCACGTTATACCCATGACTGAAAGTTGAAGAAAGGCAATTTAGATTTGAGTTTGAAGCTATACAGTGACACTTTTTTTTAAAAAATTATTTAGTGGAAGAGAAAAACTGCATGTAATAAGATGTATGTGCATATTTAAATCGTTTAATTATATGCTCCCACTTATCGAATATTTCAAATATGTACGTTCAAACTATTTAAAAAAAAAAAAAAGTTGCTTTTGCTGATTTTAAATTAGGGATGATCACGGGGCGGGGCGGGGGCGGGGAGTGGCTCCCCACTCACTGCCCCGCGTAGGGGCGGGGACGGGGACGGGGATTCCCCGTTAGGGAAGCGGGGAAAAAATGTCCCCCGTCCCCGCCCCGCGGGGATCCCCGTCCCCCGCGGGGATCCCCGCGGGGATCCCTATTCCCCAATAAAATTACATAATTTTAATGAAATTTTCAATATCGATAGAAATTTTCGACCCGAATAAAAAATATTTTACAGTATTTATCTTGTAAAATTTAATAATTAATGATTTAAAATTAAAAATATCTCATACAATTTAAATACAAATATTTTTAAATATTTCATATAATTAAAATACAAATATTTTTAAATATTTCATACAATTCAAATATTAATAATATTACTTGAATAATTTACACACTAATAAATATTAATTTAAAAGAATTATATATATATATATATATATATATATATATATATATATTATAAAATATTTTTTTTTCGGGGCGGGGATCCCCGCGGGGCGGGGACCCCTTTCCCCGTCCCCGCCCCGAATTCAAGGGCGGGGATTTTTTTCTCCCCGCCCCCGCCCCCGCGGGGAAAAAATTCGGGGATTCCCCGCCCCGTTCGGATCGGGTCCCCGCGGGAAACGGGGAATCCCCGCCCCGTGATCATCCCTATTTTAAATCCACACTTTATTATAAGGAAATTAAAAAAAAAAAAAAAGTATAAAATGAGACAAACAGACCTAGAAAAGTGCTATTTAAATAGGCTGGGAATGGAATTATTCTAATTTGGAATGACTTTGTGAACCGAGTCTGGATTGATTTCTGCACATACCACGTTATTTCTTATCTTTCCACCCACATGCTTACAAAATCCTTGGTTAAATCTATAATTACTTATTTTCTTTTCTTTCTTTTATTATATTATTACGTTTTAAACCATATAATTTTGACTGTAAATTAGTTCTAATGTTATAAAATTTTTAGCAATCTTTAATTTTATTAGAGGTAAACTGCCAAAAAAACCCTGATATTATTATTACTATTATTAATAATTTTTTTAATAATGGATAAAAGGTATTGAATTGAAATATTTTAAATTTAACTCAATATAGTTGAAACCGATTCTCAGTTAGTCTTTCATGCTTTATTATCTGATTTAGAAGACTTTTAGGACTTTGGTCTTATTATTAGCGATTGTAAGGCTTTATCTTTTTTAGCTAACATCCACTTTAGATTTATTAAGAGATCTGTGAATTAAGTGGCTCATTTCTTATCTAGAGCTACTATTTCTATGCTAGATCTTATGATTTGAAACTTGTCTCCTCCTAATTGTATTGTTTCTGGCCTTTTTAGTGATTTTTCTTAATGAAGTTCTTTTGCTTAAAAAAAAAAAAGCTGTTTAAAATAATCTAATCAATATGTCTACCAATAGTCATGATTTCGGTTTGATGCTGACATCTGTCCACCTCTAAGTAAGACACTGTCATGTGTAATTTCATGGTACTTATGAATTCCACCCAAAAAAAAAAGTTTAGTAACTTAGTATTTAGGTAATAAAGTTAATTTTATAAAAAAAAAAAATGTATCCGGCAAAAGTTAAAAACGCTAAATAGACTAAATCTGAAAATTGATTATAAAATTAAATAAACATTAAATATTTTGTAAAGTTTTAGATACGCAGTTGATTGAAAAGAAGAATGTGAACTTAAATATATTTATTTATTTTTAAATATAATTACTACACACAAAAAATCTTATTATATACAGAAAGTATTTCTCTATTATTTATATTTTCAAAGTTAGATATTTTTATCAATATTAATTAATAATTACTAGCATAATAAAATTATAAATATATTATCACAAGTGATGAGTATCCACCGTTGGATTGTGCTATTAGAAACGAGTAAGAAAGAGTTTAGCAATTTTCAGAGAGGTATACGGGCAATTTAGGAAAAAAAAATATATATATTCTTAAGAAGCACAAAACGACACAAAACTCAGTATTGTAAAGTAACCAAAAATTACGGTTCGCGTTGGCCTTGAGCTTAAACCCCCCGAAAACACAACAGAACGCTTCCCATACAGAGAATCTCTGCACATACAAACTCCTTATTCAATCTCTCTCTTCTCTCTCTCTCTCTCTCTCTCTCTCTCTCTCTCAATCATTTCCGATCTCCTCCTCCGCAATCATCCGCCGCCGTGATGGAGATCCTAGAAAAACTGATGAAATACAAGTACCACGTCATCTTCACTCTCATAATATCTCTTATAGCTGCGGGTCTAATCTTTATAGCTCCGAGTTTTATCACAATCTTGGCCTACTTTTGGCCACTGTTTGTCTCCACAGCTCTGTTCCTCGGCGCTGTGGTTTTGTTTGGGAAGACAGCTTTACCGGGAACTGAAGCTTCCGGTGACAAAGCGGCTGAAGGGCTCCTAGATTATGTCGCTGGTGAACCTGAGCCGCTGGTAGATAATTTCAAATCCGAGTAGTTCTTTTCAATTTCACCCTTCCTAGAAGCAATAATCTTCTTCTTTTCTCTTCTTCCCTTTGGTTTGTAGTTGACTGAAACTGATGTAAACTGTAAATTTATGGGAAGAGTAGTGTCACTGTTTATTATTAGCTTAAGAAACTGATCTCCATATCCGTTCTATCTCCATTTTTTTTTTCTTAAATTCTTTTGTTTATTTTAGTTTAAAGGTCTTTTCAATTCAAGTGTGGAAAAGGAATGGCTTTGAATGAGTGATGATGATGGTGCTGCTGATTGTGAATGGTCGGTCCTTCTACGGTTTAAAGTACGCCCGGTGTGCATTGCGCACCATATAAATTGAAATGGTTTTTACTGCTAAGCCAGAAATTTAATCTAAAGTTTATAATTATATTTTATATAGTTGTTTTCTTTGCGTATCATGTGAGTCTGAATAGAGACAATAAAATAACACTTAGAATGTGTAATTTGCTTTTGGTGTGAAATTTTGATGCAATTAAGTGAGTGGTCCATTACTTTTCTTCTACCGATATACATAAAGTTAAAACAGTTTAGAAGTTAAGCATTAACAATGGGACAAATAACAAACGCGGTTCTGAATATATATATATATATATATATATATATATATATATATATATATATATATTTTTCGTTCTATTTTATATATTATTTTTGAATAAAATTTAAGTTTTATTTATTTTATATATTTGAACTTTTAATAAAATTTATTTTTTTAATTTAATTTGATTTGATCAATTAAATTTAAATTTATGTATTTAATTATTAATTTTATTCTAAATTTAAATTTAATTAATGTTTATTAATTTTAGTAAAAATAATAAAAGTAATGTATAAAATGTAATGAAAAGAGTATATAATTGCATCATAGGAGTGAAAGATAGTACAATCTAAATTCTTGTCAATTAAACAGCTTGAAATACATGAGATTACCGCGTTCTAAAACTTTTTTTAGTATATAATAACATGTTAATGCAAAATTTGATTTTCAAGCAGATTAATTGTCCCTAAACATTTAAAAAGAAACTGATTTTTTGTTAATTTTATTAGATGGTTAATGATATAGAAATCAAGAATCAAGTTATATTGATTGAGGTTTTTTACATTGATGATGATTCGTGTATTTGTCAATTATTTCAATAATTCAGTCCAAAAGTTCATTTTTGAATAAATTGAAGATTGCAAGAAGTTTATGAGCCAATTAATTTATTTTTTTGTCAATTTGGAAAATAGATGATCGCATAAAAATTTGAAAATAAATAAACTGATTAAGATATTTTATTTTATTATTTCATTAATGTATTTATCTTTTAATAGTAATCATCCATTAAATTTTATCTTGCAAAATTAAAAGTTTAGTTATTCAATTATTTAATAAATTTTTGCATTAATTGATTGATAAGTATGCATTTTGAATTTCCTAGTCAAATTAAAATGTAAATTTAATTTTTTTTATAAAATTAATAATTTTTACAAAAATGTTTGAGAGGCTGAAATAATTTAACTTTAATTTTATATTTTAACATAGAGATTTATTGAGTAATTTTATTATTTGATCTATCAATACGTATTACTCTCTATATCATCACACACAGGCGCACCAATATACAACACACCAGATATATAATCCCACAACAAAGCTTCGAGCCAGATTTAGCTATTGTTGACTTGGAGAGCTGGGAATCTTATTCTTTCTTTTGGTTAAATATTCAAAGTATTGTGACAAAAAATTATATAACGACTCAATGGTCCGTGCGGATAAGAAAAGAACATCCTCACAAACAAGGCTCCCAATTTTCCAATACCTTATCCAAACCAATCAATTTCCTTTCAAAAACACTCAATTTCTGTTAAAGCAATCAAATGAATGTCTTGTTGCAAAACAGGTCCAATATCGCTACCGAAAGTATAAGATTCCACAATAAATTTTTTTATTAAAATCGGTAACTACAATATTAGAGCGATTCATAAAATCTGTTTGAATTTCTCAAATGCTTGCGAGACCATTTACTAAAAAGAGTTTTTCTTTAACATACTATTCAACAGCGTACCCAATTACCTGAAGCAACACTTAGAATGCTTCAAATAGAGTTTGCGAGTGTGAAGCAATTCAAAAACTTTCCTCATGTGACCCAAATAACTCTCCCAATTGTTGCTGTAAATCAAAATATCATAAAAGAAAACAAGCACAAATTAAATACTCATCAAATTCATCATTCATCAAGGCTTGAAAGGTTGAAGATGTATTAGTAAGGCCGAATGGCATGATTAAAATTCGAACTGCTCATGGTAAGCTCGGAAAGCAGTCTTCTCCACATTTGTTGCGGATCTGATAATAACTTGATTTAAAGTCCAATCAGTAAAGTCCAATCAGTAAAGTATCGGGCTCCATGTAAATACTCTAAATTTATGATACCAAATTGAACAATTTAGTAAACACTCTGATACCAAATTGTTATGTTTTCTAAAATAAGATCATGTCACATAGCGATAAACTATAAAATTATATTCAATATTTTTTGAATTTCCTTTACCCTTTCCATTTTCTCGAGTTCTAAGGATGACATATTTTGGATATTAATTTAACTTGTTGAAAACAGATTGAATCTCTTTTTTTTTTCTTTTTTTTGGATAAAATATGATTTAACATTTCATTCCTCCGATTGCGTTATAAATAGGGAAGCCTTATTATAGAAATTGAAGACCTATTTTGTACTTGTAGGCTTCTCAATAAAAGAAATAACGAAGAACTAAAATAGCCAAACAAAAACTTAACTAATAAAATTTAGCTACAAAAAATAGATGAATTAACCCAACTCAATGAGCCTTCTGCGCATAAGTTCGACCCACAAATACATCCACAACAGAATTCCTGATGTGAGTAGGATCAAGATTTCCTGTAAAATAAAAGATTTCCGTATAAATCACGCCTCGGTTTGAATTTCATTGCACAATGATGATTAAATTCCCATAATTGCAACGAAAATCAGAATTAATTTTTTGAAAAATGTGGATGTTGCGTATTTTGTTGGTGGTGTCAATAGATTAACATTGTTACATGAGATAAAGAGAGAGGCTTTACCAATTATAAGCTATGAGTAAGCATCTAGAGTCTAGACTATAGAGGTTGCAAGAGAAGTCCTCGGGGAAATTTTTTTGTGATGGATAACATTAAATTTAAATTTTACAAAAACTAATTATATGCGTCTATTTATGAACTTACATTTAAATCATAAGTTTAAGCGACTGGCCCATTAATTCTATTGATCAACTAAACACATAACTCCATTAATCCACTAATTATACTAACATTATTAACACCACTAATTAAATAACAATCAATAAAAATATTGAAAATATGTAAACTGAATGGCGGCTGTAACCCTAGCAGAAGTGGAGCTCCTGTCAACGGTGGAGAAAGCGCCTCCCCCTTTGCCACCTGATGATAGGGCCTGTAAGAAATGTAAGGAGGACGAGGATGTTTGCATGGAGATTGCCGAACATGAGGAAAATAAAAATGGAACTATGCATGTGCCAGGCATGTCCTTTCAGGATGCCTTGGTCCACAAGGTTAAGAATAGATTTGGAGATTGTATGCAAATCAATGAACTAGAAGGCAATGAGGATGTGATGAGGAATCAGGAAGAGGATTCGGATGAGGAGGCGGCAGATAGGGAAGATGTGGATACGGATTGTAACACCCCCATACCCCCGGTAAGGAATATCGGGGCGCTATGCGGACACTTACGTATACATGTACATGCATTAGCGGAAGCGATAGCATAAACACATCCATTTATAAGTAATTAAATACTACACTAGGGCCCACTTGCATTTCATATTAACTACATATACATTTACGCGTTCATATTACATCTATTTCCATTTAACTTTACATATACACTTACATGTAACAACTATACTCTTTTATTACATAATGATGTTACTCAAAATGTAAAACTCGAACTCTTCCTTATACAAAAGGTATAGCAAAACTCCCTAGTGGCATTGACCCGCAGATGCCCGCTCACTGATCCGAACCTGTACCTACACGGAAGCAAACATCCGTGCTAAGCGATAACGCTTAGTGGGGATGAAAATAGTGCAAAGGACTTCTTTACGAAGTCACAAATAGCTCACACATATGTCATATAACAAATATCAAATACTATGAGTTCACATGCGTATAACATCTACTCTTCTACTTATTCATATACACTACAACTTGTACATATCATTTACTCAAATATACGCTAACATATGTCCACATTCATGCAAACACACTCATGTATTCATATACTTGTATACAGAACTATAATGTACTTAAACATGACTTCATGTACTATAGCATCTATCCAGAATAATACTTTTAATCATCTCAAGTTCACTACACAACATTTAACAGAATGGGCCTGACTTCCTTTAGTTGCGGATACGGAACACTATAAAAAAAACATTTTCGATAGACCGAAGTCACAAAACGTTTTCATCTATCTCTATTAAATGACCATTCTCGGGGGTCGACCCGCTTCGCCCAAACGGGGCGGAATCTTGGCAGCTGCCCTCGATAATCCCTTTATAAGCATGCTTATCTATCCACGGCTATGGCCAGTCAGGCTAAACATAAAGACTCTATACTCTATATCAGATACATTGCATGTACTCTACTGTTCATTCAAGAACATTATACACTATTTACATATTAATGGAGCAAACCATGTATACACATATACCCTATACATATACTCGCATGACATCATATAATATCAATGTATCGTTGTACTCTACATTATTCACTAATCAAATGCACAATACATTTTACATGTTCATAGCCTTCACAGATTATGATTCAATCATACATGATCAATATCACATGCATATCATGTTCAATAATTATAAAGCATATATACATTTAATTTCATTATTAATCTCTTATGCCATTTTAATCATCTATAATTTCAATTGACAATGACTCACATACTCATTTCATAAGGTTAGAAATGAGTTGGACATACCATAGGAACTTACCATGAAGTTCGGGTACATTTCGGGAAGAAAAACACTCAAAATATGCATATTAGGGGTTGGTCACGGTGGTAATGGATTCATTATGACCGTGAGGTCCAAAAATAAGCATTCTGTCCAGCGTTTTGGTATGTCACGGTGGCAATGAATTTCATTGTGACCGTGACATACAAAAAGTTTGCAAAACAGAAGGCAAAACTCAGGACTGCTACACTACACGTTTTTGCTCAGCCTAAATCGACATGTAAACGATCTTTTTAGGAAAAACTTCCTTCTTAACATTTGTTCTCTAGGATGTTAAATTTCAATTGGGACAATTTTTGGGTCAATTGGACATCCACAACAGCAATTATAATCTAAACAATCTGAACTGGTCAAATGAACCGGCCAAAGTAGAGACACCTCTGTTTTGGCCAATTTTAAAGGTCTTAGAGCAAGAATTTGCTCAAGCTTATTTCTGTGACATTTATAGATATATAAGTGATGGTTCCATTAGCTCAATAATCACTCAATTCAGAGGTCTATAACTATACTTATGACAAAAACTTCACATAGAGGTCATATGACAATTAAACAGAATTTACCATATCAAATTTTATCATCAACAAATACACTCAATCAATCAATTCACATACTTCTAAGCATATATACACATATCACAAGTACCACAAGCAATCAAAATGATATTTGCACACGATCCCTACCTCTAGAAAGCTCGATCTCGTACTTTCTACTCGATTCCGACCTTCTCTTTACCCTTATCGACTCTCTTGCTTCCAGCTCTTCTCAAAAATCCACTCTCTTCATCCCAACCCAAATGATTCTCTTTAGGAGCAAATGAAAAAGAGAAGAAAAGAGAGAAAGGTGGAGCACGGCAAAGCCAAGGAAAAGGAAGAAAAGAGGAAAGCCAAAAGCAAAAGGGCCAAAAGCTAAGAAAATAAGATGCGAATAGGTAAGTGGCCGGTCAACTAAAGAAAATTAACAAATTAATTTCCCACTAACCATATTAAAAGCCAACCACTTACTTTAATTCATCCCTATCCTAAGCCAAGCCAAGCCAAGCCAAGCCAAGCCAAACCAAGCCAAGCCAAGCCAAGCCAAACCAAATGCCTCTTCCCTACAATGACACTTGGCACACTTCTACAATGCCACTTGTCACCCTTCTATGATGACACTTGTCACTCCTCTACGATGCCAAGTGTCACTCTCATATGCTGCCACATGTCACTCTTATATAAACCACACTTAAGTCTCTTGCCAAGTGTCACCTTCTCAAGTTGCCATGTGTCAACTCCCTACAACTCCAAGTCTCTTAGTCCTACTTATGCACACATCTTACGAGGGGGTTCTGTCGCGCTCGCGACAGAACGCTCACGCCCGCACCAACCAGCTAATGTTCAAAAACCGCTGGAGGGCTCTATCGCGCCCGCGACACTTGTCGCGCTCGTGACAGAACTCTCACACATAAACTTACCTGTTTCGAACCAAAACTCTGTAATTCTTCTAGGGCCACTTTGGGGTGTGACAAATCTCTCCCCCTTAAGAAATTTCGTCCTCGAAATTTCCCTGCTAAGCACTTACACCATACAGCTATCAAATCGAACACACTTTACACTTTCCTTAATGCACTGCACTCTAATCCATATACTTCTTTTATGCATCTAGCACTGAATGTATATCCTGTCAGCTTTTCTCAATGAAATGCATGCAATGATACTTTTTCACATATAAATGAGGGATGCGGATGAAATGGCTATGTAATGATTCATGTATGCAGGATGATGCGAGAATGCGATGCAAGCTGTAGTAATGCATTTTTCCCATTCCCATGTTTCACTATGATCATGTCAAATGATTTCAAGGAGATAGCTGACAGGAATACAGAGTGTCATCTCAAACTTTTACCAATTCACATCTGCTGCTGTCTCTTCTACGCTCTCACGCGAGTCGGACTCCATCTATACTTTACACAAACTACATCTGCATTAGGCCACAACTCTAGACAAACTCTGACATTTAATCTATACTCTACATCTTATAGACCAGAATCTCTAACCTATGCTCTGATACCAATAAATGTAACACCCTCATACCCCCGGTAAGGAATATCGGGGCGCTATGCGGACACTTACGTATACATGTACATGCATTAGCGGAAGCGATAGCATAAACACATCCATTTATAAGTAATTAAATACTACACTAGGGCCCACTTGCATTTCATATTAACTACATATACATTTACGCGTTCATATTACATCTATTTCCATTTAACTTTACATATACACTTACATGTAACAACTATACTCTTTTATTACATAATGATGTTACTCAAAATGTAAAACTCTAACTCTTCCTTATACAAAAGGTATAGCAAAACTCCCTAGTGGCCTTGACCCGCAGATGCCCGCTCACTGATCCGAACCTGTACCTACACGGAAGCAAACATCCGTGCTAAGCGATAACGCTTAGTGGGGATGAAAATAGTGCAAAGGACTTCTTTACGAAGTCACAAATAGCTCACACATATGTCATATAACAAATATCAAATACTATGAGTTCACATGCGTATAACATCTACTCTTCTACTTATTCATATACACTACAACTTGTACATATCATTTACTCAAATATACGCTAACATATGTCCACATTCATGCAAACACACTCATGTATTCATATACTTGTATACAGAACTATAATGTACTTAAACATGACTTCATGTACTATAGCATCTATCCAGAATAATACTTTTAATCATCTCAAGTTCACTACACAACATTTAACAGAATGGGCCTGACTTCCTTTAGTTGCGGATACGGGACACTATAAAAAAAACATTTTCGATAGACCGAAGTCACAAAACGTTTTCATCTATCTCTATTAAATGACCATTCTCGGGGGTCGACCCGCTTCGCCCAAACGGGGCGGAATCTTGGCAGCTGCCCTCGATAATCCCTTTATAAGCATGCTTATCTATCCACGGCTATGGCCAGTCAGGCTAAACATAAAGACTCTATACTCTATATCAGATACATTGCATGTACTCTACTGTTCATTCAAGAACATTATACACTATTTACATATTAATGGAGCAAACCATGTATACACATATACCCTATACATATACTCGCATGACATCATATAATATCAATGTATCGTTGTACTCTACATTATTCACTAATCAAATGCACAATACATTTTACATGTTCATAGCCTTCACAGATTATGATTCAATCATACATGATCAATATCACATGCATATCATGTTCAATAATTATAAAGCATATATACATTTAATTTCATTATTAATCTCTTATGCCATTTTAATCATCTATAATTTCAATTGACAATGACTCACATACTCATTTCATAAGGTTAGAAATGAGTTGGACATACCATAGGAACTTACCATGAAGTTCGGGTACATTTCGGGAAGAAAAACACTCAAAATATGCATATTAGGGGTTGGTCACGGTGGTAATGGATTCATTATGACCGTGAGGTCCAAAAATAAGCATTCTGTCCAGCGTTTTGGTATGTCACGGTGGCAATAAATTTCATTGTGACCGTGACATACAAAAAGTTTGCAAAACAGAAGGCAAAACTCAGGACTGCTACACTACACGTTTTTGCTCAGCCTAAATCGACATGTAAACGATCTTTTTAGGAAAAACTTCCTTCTTAACATTTGTTCTCTAGGATGTTAAATTTCAATTGGGACAATTTTTGGGTCAATTGGACATCCACAACAGCAATTATAATCTAAACAATCTGAACTGGTCAAATGAACCGGCCAAAGTAGAGACACCTCTGTTTTGGCCAATTTTAAAGGTTTTAGAGCAAAAATTTGCTCAAGCTTATTTCTGTGACATTTATAGATATATAAGTGATGGTTCCATTAGCTCAATAATCACTCAATTCAGAGGTCTATAACTATACTTATGACAAAAACTTCACATAGAGGTCATATGACAATTAAACAGAATTTACCATATCAAATTTTATCATCAACAAATACACTCAATCAATCAATTCACATACTTCTAAGCATATATACACATATCACAAGTACCACAAGCAATCAAAATGATATTTGCACACGATCCCTACCTCTAGAAAGCTCGATCTCGTACTTTCTACTCGATTCCGACCTTCTCTTTACCCTTATCGACTCTCTTGCTTTCAGCTCTTCTCAAAAATCCACTCTCTTCATCCCAACCCAAATGATTCTCTTTAGGAGCAAATGAAAAAGAGAAGAAAAGAGAGAAAGGTGGAGCACGGCAAAGCCAAGGAAAAGGAAGAAAAGAGGAAAGCCAAAAGCAAAAGGGCCAAAAGCTAAGAAAATAAGATGGGAATAGGTAAGTGGCCGGTCAACTAAAGAAAATTAACAAATTAATTTCCCACTAACCATATTAAAAGCCAACCACTTACTTTAATTCATCCCTATCCTAAGCCAAGCCAAGCCAAGCCAAGCCAAGCCAAACCAAGCCAAGCCAAGCCAAGCCAAACCAAATGCCTCTTCCCTACAATGACACTTGGCACACTTCTACAATGCCACTTGTCACCCTTCTATGATGACACTTGTCACTCCTCTACGATGCCAAGTGTCACTCTCATATGCTGCCACATGTCACTCTTATATAAACCACACTTAAGTCTCTTGCCAAGTGTCACCTTCTCAAGTTGCCATGTGTCAACTCCCTACAACTCCAAGTCTCTTAGTCCTACTTATGCACACATCTTACGAGGGGGTTCTGTCGCGCTCGCGACAGAACGCTCACGCCCGCACCAACCAGCTAATGTTCAAAAACCGCTGGAGGGCTCTATCGCGCTCGCGACACTTGTCGCGCTCGTGACAGAACTCTCACACATAAACTTACCTGTTTCGAACCAAAACTCTGTAATTCTTCTAGGGCCACTTTGGGGTGTGACAAATCTCTCCCCCTTAAGAAATTTCGTCCTCGAAATTTCCCTGCTAAGCACTTACACCATACAGCTATCAAATCGAACACACTTTACACTTTCCTTAATGCACTGCACTCTAATCCATATACTTCTTTTATGCATCTAGCACTGAATGTATATCCTGTCAGCTTTTCTCAATGAAATGCATGCAATGATACTTTTTCACATATAAATGAGGGATGCGGATGAAATGGCTATGTAATGATTCATGTATGCAGGATGATGCGAGAATGCGATGCAAGCTGTAGTAATGCATTTTTCCCATTCCCATGTTTCACTATGATCATGTCAAATGATTTCAAGGAGATAGCTGACAGGAATACAGAGTGTCATCTCAAACTTTTACCAATTCACATCTGCTGCTGTCTCTTCTACGCTCTCACGCGAGTCGGACTCCATCTATACTTTACACAAACTACATCTGCATTAGGCCACAACTCTAGACAAACTCTGACATTTAATCTATACTCTACATCTTATAGACCAGAATCTCTAACCTATGCTCTGATACCAATAAATGTAACACCCTCATACCCCCGGTAAGGAATATCGGGGCGCTATGCGGACACTTACGTATACATGTACATGCATTAGCGGAAGCGATAGCATAAACACATCCATTTATAAGTAATTAAATACTACACTAGGGCCCACTTGCATTTCATATTAACTACATATACATTTACGCGTTCATATTACATCTATTTCCATTTAACTTTACATATACACTTACATGTAACAACTATACTCTTTTATTACATAATGATGTTACTCAAAATGTAAAACTCTAACTCTTCCTTATACAAAAGGTATAGCAAAACTCCCTAGTGGCCTTGACCCGCAGATGCCCGCTCACTGATCCGAACCTGTACCTACACGGAAGCAAACATCCGTGCTAAGCGATAACGCTTAGTGGGGATGAAAATAGTGCAAAGGACTTCTTTACGAAGTCACAAATAGCTCACACATATGTCATATAACAAATATCAAATACTATGAGTTCACATGCGTATAACATCTACTCTTCTACTTATTCATATACACTACAACTTGTACATATCATTTACTCAAATATACGCTAACATATGTCCACATTCATGCAAACACACTCATGTATTCATATACTTGTATACAGAACTATAATGTACTTAAACATGACTTCATGTACTATAGCATCTATCCAGAATAATACTTTTAATCATCTCAAGTTCACTACACAACATTTAACAGAATGGGCCTGACTTCCTTTAGTTGCGGATACGGGACACTATAAAAAAAACATTTTCGATAGACCGAAGTCACAAAACGTTTTCATCTATCTCTATTAAATGACCATTCTCGGGGGTCGACCCGCTTCGCCCAAACGGGGCGGAATCTTGGCAGCTGCCCTCGATAATCCCTTTATAAGCATGCTTATCTATCCACGGCTATGGCCAGTCAGGCTAAACATAAAGACTCTATACTCTATATCAGATACATTGCATGTACTCTACTGTTCATTCAAGAACATTATACACTATTTACATATTAATGGAGCAAACCATGTATACACATATACCCTATACATATACTCGCATGACATCATATAATATCAATGTATCGTTGTACTCTACATTATTCACTAATCAAATGCACAATACATTTTACATGTTCATAGCCTTCACAGATTATGATTCAATCATACATGATCAATATCACATGCATATCATGTTCAATAATTATAAAGCATATATACATTTAATTTCATTATTAATCTCTTATGCCATTTTAATCATCTATAATTTCAATTGACAATGACTCACATACTCATTTCATAAGGTTAGAAATGAGTTGGACATACCATAGGAACTTACCATGAAGTTCGGGTACATTTCGGGAAGAAAAACACTCAAAATATGCATATTAGGGGTTGGTCACGGTGGTAATGGATTCATTATGACCGTGAGGTCCAAAAATAAGCATTCTGTCCAGCGTTTTGGTATGTCACGGTGGCAATGAATTTCATTGTGACCGTGACATACAAAAAGTTTGCAAAACAGAAGGCAAAACTCAGGACTGCTACACTACACGTTTTTGCTCAGCCTAAATCGACATGTAAACGATCTTTTTAGGAAAAACTTCCTTCTTAACATTTGTTCTCTAGGATGTTAAATTTCAATTGGGACAATTTTTGGGTCAATTGGACATCCACAACAGCAATTATAATCTAAACAATCTGAACTGGTCAAATGAACCGGCCAAAGTAGAGACACCTCTGTTTTGGCCAATTTTAAAGGTCTTAGAGCAAGAATTTGCTCAAGCTTATTTCTGTGACATTTATAGATATATAAGTGATGGTTCCATTAGCTCAATAATCACTCAATTCAGAGGTCTATAACTATACTTATGACAAAAACTTCACATAGAGGTCATATGACAATTAAACAGAATTTACCATATCAAATTTTATCATCAACAAATACACTCAATCAATCAATTCACATACTTCTAAGCATATATACACATATCACAAGTACCACAAGCAATCAAAATGATATTTGCACACGATCCCTACCTCTAGAAAGCTCGATCTCGTACTTTCTACTCGATTCCGACCTTCTCTTTACCCTTATCGACTCTCTTGCTTCCAGCTCTTCTCAAAAATCCACTCTCTTCATCCCAACCCAAATGATTCTCTTTAGGAGCAAATGAAAAAGAGAAGAAAAGAGAGAAAGGTGGAGCACGGCAAAGCCAAGGAAAAGGAAGAAAAGAGGAAAGCCAAAAGCAAAAGGGCCAAAAGCTAAGAAAATAAGATGCGAATAGGTAAGTGGCCGGTCAACTAAAGAAAATTAACAAATTAATTTCCCACTAACCATATTAAAAGCCAACCACTTACTTTAATTCATCCCTATCCTAAGCCAAGCCAAGCCAAGCCAAGCCAAGCCAAACCAAGCCAAGCCAAGCCAAGCCAAACCAAATGCCTCTTCCCTACAATGACACTTGGCACACTTCTACAATGCCACTTGTCACCCTTCTATGATGACACTTGTCACTCCTCTACGATGCCAAGTGTCACTCTCATATGCTGCCACATGTCACTCTTATATAAACCACACTTAAGTCTCTTGCCAAGTGTCACCTTCTCAAGTTGCCATGTGTCAATTCCCTACAACTCCAAGTCTCTTAGTCCTACTTATGCACACATCTTACGAGGGGGTTCTGTCGCGCTCGCGACAGAACGCTCACGCCCGCACCAACCAGCTAATGTTCAAAAACCGCTGGAGGGCTCTATCGCGCTCGCGACACTTGTCGCGCTCGTGACAGAACTCTCACACATAAACTTACCTGTTTCGAACCAAAACTCTGTAATTCTTCTAGGGCCACTTTGGGGTGTGACAAATCTCTCCCCCTTAAGAAATTTCGTCCTCGAAATTTCCCTGCTAAGCACTTACACCATACAGCTATCAAATCGAACACACTTTACACTTTCCTTAATGCACTGCACTCTAATCCATATACTTCTTTTATGCATCTAGCACTGAATGTATATCCTGTCAGCTTTTCTCAATGAAATGCATGCAATGATACTTTTTCACATATAAATGAGGGATGCGGATGAAATGGCTATGTAATGATTCATGTATGCAGGATGATGCGAGAATGCGATGCAAGCTGTAGTAATGCATTTTTCCCATTCCCATGTTTCACTATGATCATGTCAAATGATTTCAAGGAGATAGCTGACAGGAATACAGAGTGTCATCTCAAACTTTTACCAATTCACATCTGCTGCTGTCTCTTCTACGCTCTCACGCGAGTCGGACTCCATCTATACTTTACACAAACTACATCTGCATTAGGCCACAACTCTAGACAAACTCTGACATTTAATCTATACTCTACATCTTATAGACCAGAATCTCTAACCTATGCTCTGATACCAATAAATGTAACACCCTCATACCCCCGGTAAGGAATATCGGGGCGCTATGCGGACACTTACGTATACATGTACATGCATTAGCGGAAGCGATAGCATAAACACATCCATTTATAAGTAATTAAATACTACACTAGGGCCCACTTGCATTTCATATTAACTACATATACATTTACGCGTTCATATTACATCTATTTCCATTTAACTTTACATATACACTTACATGTAACAACTATACTCTTTTATTACATAATGATGTTACTCAAAATGTAAAACTCTAACTCTTCCTTATACAAAAGGTATAGCAAAACTCCCTAGTGGCCTTGACCCGCAGATGCCCGCTCACTGATCCGAACCTGTACCTACACGGAAGCAAACATCCGTGCTAAGCGATAACGCTTAGTGGGGATGAAAATAGTGCAAAGGACTTCTTTACGAAGTCACAAATAGCTCACACATATGTCATATAACAAATATCAAATACTATGAGTTCACATGCGTATAACATCTACTCTTCTACTTATTCATATACACTACAACTTGTACATATCATTTACTCAAATATACGCTAACATATGTCCACATTCATGCAAACACACTCATGTATTCATATACTTGTATACAGAACTATAATGTACTTAAACATGACTTCATGTACTATAGCATCTATCCAGAATAATACTTTTAATCATCTCAAGTTCACTACACAACATTTAACAGAATGGGCCTGACTTCCTTTAGTTGCGGATACGGGACACTATAAAAAAAACATTTTCGATAGACCGAAGTCACAAAACGTTTTCATCTATCTCTATTAAATGACCATTCTCGGGGGTCGACCCGCTTCGCCCAAACGGGGCGGAATCTTGGCAGCTGCCCTCGATAATCCCTTTATAAGCATGCTTATCTATCCACGGCTATGGCCAGTCAGGCTAAACATAAAGACTCTATACTCTATATCAGATACATTGCATGTACTCTACTGTTCATTCAAGAACATTATACACTATTTACATATTAATGGAGCAAACCATGTATACACATATACCCTATACATATACTCGCATGACATCATATAATATCAATGTATCGTTGTACTCTACATTATTCACTAATCAAATGCACAATACATTTTACATGTTCATAGCCTTCACAGATTATGATTCAATCATACATGATCAATATCACATGCATATCATGTTCAATAATTATAAAGCATATATACATTTAATTTCATTATTAATCTCTTATGCCATTTTAATCATCTATAATTTCAATTGACAATGACTCACATACTCATTTCATAAGGTTAGAAATGAGTTGGACATACCATAGGAACTTACCATGAAGTTCGGGTACATTTCGGGAAGAAAAACACTCAAAATATGCATATTAGGGGTTGGTCACGGTGGTAATGGATTCATTATGACCGTGAGGTCTAAAAATAAGCATTCTGTCCAGCGTTTTGGTATGTCACGGTGGCAATGAATTTCATTGTGACCGTGACATACAAAAAGTTTGCAAAACAGAAGGCAAAACTCAGGACTGCTACACTACACGTTTTTGCTCAGCCTAAATCGACATGTAAACGATCTTTTTAGGAAAAACTTCCTTCTTAACATTTGTTCTCTAGGATGTTAAATTTCAATTGGGACAATTTTTGGGTCAATTGGACATCCACAACAGCAATTATAATCTAAACAATCTGAACTGGTCAAATGAACCGGCCAAAGTAGAGACACCTCTGTTTTGGCCAATTTTAAAGGTCTTAGAGCAAGAATTTGCTCAAGCTTATTTCTGTGACATTTATAGATATATAAGTGATGGTTCCATTAGCTCAATAATCACTCAATTCAGAGGTCTATAACTATACTTATGACAAAAACTTCACATAGAGGTCATATGACAATTAAACAGAATTTACCATATCAAATTTTATCATCAACAAATACACTCAATCAATCAATTCACATACTTCTAAGCATATATACACATATCACAAGTACCACAAGCAATCAAAATGATATTTGCACACGATCCCTACCTCTAGAAAGCTCGATCTCGTACTTTCTACTCGATTCCGACCTTCTCTTTACCCTTATCGACTCTCTTGCTTCCAGCTCTTCTCAAAAATCCACTCTCTTCATCCCAACCCAAATGATTCTCTTTAGGAGCAAATGAAAAAGAGAAGAAAAGAGAGAAAGGTGGAGCACGGCAAAGCCAAGGAAAAGGAAGAAAAGAGGAAAGCCAAAAGCAAAAGGGCCAAAAGCTAAGAAAATAAGATGGGAATAGGTAAGTGGCCGGTCAACTAAAGAAAATTAACAAATTAATTTCCCACTAACCATATTAAAAGCCAACCACTTACTTTAATTCATCCCTATCCTAAGCCAAGCCAAGCCAAGCCAAGCCAAGCCAAACCAAGCCAAGCCAAGCCAAGCCAAACCAAATGCCTCTTCCCTACAATGACACTTGGCACACTTCTACAATGCCACTTGTCACCCTTCTATGATGACACTTGTCACTCCTCTACGATGCCAAGTGTCACTCTCATATGCTGCCACATGTCACTCTTATATAAACCACACTTAAGTCTCTTGCCAAGTGTCACCTTCTCAAGTTGCCATGTGTCAACTCCCTACAACTCCAAGTCTCTTAGTCCTACTTATGCACACATCTTACGAGGGGGTTCTGTCGCGCTCGCGACAGAACGCTCACGCCCGCACTAACCAGCTAATGTTCAAAAACCGCTGGAGGGCTCTATCGCGCCCGCGACACTTGTCGCGCTCGTGACAGAACTCTCACACATAAACTTACCTGTTTCGAACCAAAACTCTGTAATTCTTCTAGGGCCACTTTGGGGTGTGACAAATCTCTCCCCCTTAAGAAATTTCGTCCTCGAAATTTCCCTGCTAAGCACTTACACCATACAGCTATCAAATCGAACACACTTTACACTTTCCTTAATGCACTGCACTCTAATCCATATACTTCTTTTATGCATCTAGCACTGAATGTATATCCTGTCAGCTTTTCTCAATGAAATGCATGCAATGATACTTTTTCACATATAAATGAGGGATGCGGATGAAATGGCTATGTAATGATTCATGTATGCAGGATGATGCGAGAATGCGATGCAAGCTGTAGTAATGCATTTTTCCCATTCCCATGTTTCACTATGATCATGTCAAATGATTTCAAGGAGATAGCTGACAGGAATACAGAGTGTCATCTCAAACTTTTACCAATTCACATCTGCTGCTGTCTCTTCTACGCTCTCACGCGAGTCGGACTCCATCTATACTTTACACAAACTACATCTGCATTAGGCCACAACTCTAGACAAACTCTGACATTTAATCTATACTCTACATCTTATAGACCAGAATCTCTAACCTATGCTCTGATACCAATAAATGTAACACCCTCATACCCCCGGTAAGGAATATCGGGGCGCTATGCGGACACTTACGTATACATGTACATGCATTAGCGGAAGCGATAGCATAAACACATCCATTTATAAGTAATTAAATACTACACTAGGGCCCACTTGCATTTCATATTAACTACATATACATTTACGCGTTCATATTACATCTATTTCCATTTAACTTTACATATACACTTACATGTAACAACTATACTTTTTTATTACATAATGATGTTACTCAAAATGTAAAACTCTAACTCTTCCTTATACAAAAGGTATAGCAAAACTCCCTAGTGGCCTTGACCCGCAGATGCCCGCTCACTGATCCGAACCTGTACCTACACGGAAGCAAACATCCGTGCTAAGCGATAACGCTTAGTGGGGATGAAAATAGTGCAAAGGACTTCTTTACGAAGTCACAAATAGCTCACACATATGTCATATAACAAATATCAAATACTATGAGTTCACATGCGTATAACATCTACTCTTCTACTTATTCATATACACTACAACTTGTACATATCATTTACTCAAATATACGCTAACATATGTCCACATTCATGCAAACACACTCATGTATTCATATACTTGTATACAGAACTATAATGTACTTAAACATGACTTCATGTACTATAGCATCTATCCAGAATAATACTTTTAATCATCTCAAGTTCACTACACAACATTTAACAGAATGGGCCTGACTTCCTTTAGTTGCGGATACGGGACACTATAAAAAAAACATTTTCGATAGACCGAAGTCACAAAACGTTTTCATCTATCTCTATTAAATGACCATTCTCGGGGGTCGACCCGCTTCGCCCAAACGGGGCGGAATCTTGGCAGCTGCCCTCGATAATCCCTTTATAAGCATGCTTATCTATCCACGGCTATGGCCAGTCAGGCTAAACATAAAGACTCTATACTCTATATCAGATACATTGCATGTACTCTACTGTTCATTCAAGAACATTATACACTATTTACATATTAATGGAGCAAACCATGTATACACATATACCCTATACATATACTCGCATGACATCATATAATATCAATGTATCGTTGTACTCTACATTATTCACTAATCAAATGCACAATACATTTTACATGTTCATAGCCTTCACAGATTATGATTCAATCATACATGATCAATATCACATGCATATCATGTTCAATAATTATAAAGCATATATACATTTAATTTCATTATTAATCTCTTATGCCATTTTAATCATCTATAATTTCAATTGACAATGACTCACATACTCATTTCATAAGGTTAGAAATGAGTTGGACATACCATAGGAACTTACCATGAAGTTCGGGTACATTTCGGGAAGAAAAACACTCAAAATATGCATATTAGGGGTTGGTCACGGTGGTAATGGATTCATTATGACCGTGAGGTCCAAAAATAAGCATTCTGTCCAGCGTTTTGGTATGTCACGGTGGCAATGAATTTCATTGTGACCGTGACATACAAAAAGTTTGCAAAACAGAAGGCAAAACTCAGGACTGCTACACTACACGTTTTTGCTCAGCCTAAATCGACATGTAAACGATCTTTTTAGGAAAAACTTCCTTCTTAACATTTGTTCTCTAGGATGTTAAATTTCAATTGGGACAATTTTTGGGTCAATTGGACATCCACAACAGCAATTATAATCTAAAAAATCTGAACTGGTCAAATGAACCGGCCAAAGTAGAGACACCTCTGTTTTGGCCAATTTTAAAGGTCTTAGAGCAAGAATTTGCTCAAGCTTATTTCTGTGACATTTATAGATATATAAGTGATGGTTCCATTAGCTCAATAATCACTCAATTCAGAGGTCTATAACTATACTTATGACAAAAACTTCACATAGAGGTCATATGACAATTAAACAGAATTTACCATATCAAATTTTATCATCAACAAATACACTCAATCAATCAATTCACATACTTCTAAGCATATATACACATATCACAAGTACCACAAGCAATCAAAATGATATTTGCACACGATCCCTACCTCTAGAAAGCTCGATCTCGTACTTTCTACTCGATTCCGACCTTCTCTTTACCCTTATCGACTCTCTTGCTTCCAGCTCTTCTCAAAAATCCACTCTCTTCATCCCAACCCAAATGATTCTCTTTAGGAGCAAATGAAAAAGAGAAGAAAAGAGAGCAAGGTGGAGCACGGCAAAGCCAAGGAAAAGGAAGAAAAGAGGAAAGCCAAAAGCAAAAGGGCCAAAAGCTAAGAAAATAAGATGGGAATAGGTAAGTGGCCGGTCAACTAAAGAAAATTAACAAATTAATTTCCCACTAACCATATTAAAAGCCAACCACTTACTTTAATTCATCCCTATCCTAAGCCAAGCCAAGCCAAGCCAAGCCAAGCCAAACTAAATGCCTCTTCCCTACAATGACACTTGGCACACTTCTACAATGCCACTTGTCACCCTTCTATGATGACACTTGTCACTCCTCTACGATGCCAAGTGTCACTCTCATATGCTGCCACATGTCACTCTTATATAAACCACACTTAAGTCTCTTGCCAAGTGTCACCCTCTCAAGTTGCCATGTGTCAACTCCCTACAACTCCAAGTCTCTTAGTCCTACTTATGCACACATCTTGCGAGGGGGTTCTGTCGCGCTCGCGACAGAACGCTCACGCCCGCACTAACCAGCTAATGTTCAAAAACCGCTGGAGGGCTTTATCGCGCCCGCGACACTTATCGCGCTCGTGACAGAACTCTCACACATAAACTTACCTGTTTCGAACCAAAACTCTGTAATTCTTCTAGGGCCACTTTGGGGTGTGACACGGATAATGATACTGGACCTGATAAAGAGATCTCTGTCTCGTAACATGAGGGTTTGCTTAGGCTGAAAGTGTCCGACGAACTTTAGGCGAGGCTAGCCAGGCCTTGGAAGAAGTCAGTTGTTGTTCGCCTTCTTGGCAGATTCATATCTTATAGGGTTCTTTGTAATATACTGAATTCATTGTGGGCGTCTAAAGGTCATTATAAGGTTGTTGATCTGGATAATAATTATTTTCTCGTTCAGTTTGATTTGATTGATGATTATATTAATGCTTTGGTCAGAGGACCATGGACGGTGTTAGGGCATTATCTGACTATCCAGCCGTGACATCCGAATTTTTCAACAGATAATGACGTGTTAACTTCGGTGGTGGCTTGGGTTCGTTTTCTTGGCTTTCCTCTCTATTACTATCACAAACAGGTGCTTCGGCAAATTGGTATGAGTATTGGTAGAATGGTGAAGATTGATTATAATATGGCAGGCCAAAAGAGAGCGAAGTTTGCCCGTATTGCCGTTGAACTAGATTTAACGAAACCGCTTGTCTCTCAAATTCGGTTCAAAGACAAACGAATCAATGTGGAATATGAGGGGTTGTACAAAATTTGCTTTGGGTCCGGCAAATATGGTCATCTTAAGGATCATTGCCCTCAACATTATACTAATGGGATTAGGGAGGAGAATGAAGTGATGTTGAATGACAGGGGTCCTAATGACCAGAAGAAGGATGAAGGTGTAGTGATTAGAGAGCCGTCTGATACGAATTTTGGCCCTTGGATTGTGGTTCAGAAAAGAGGGAGGAGGGTTCTGGAAAATAGCAATATTAAAAGTAGAGGTGATGTTCAGACCCCGCGGACTAATGTTGGGTCTAGATTTGCTGCTCTGGATCAAGTGGTTGAGCAGGTGGAGATTCATGGAGTCTATGGGGGAGCAAAGGCTGATGACCAAATCCATCTTAGTTTCAGAGCTAGTGACCAGTTGAAACAAATTGGAACAGAGGGAGAGAATGCCTTGAGAGATAGGAACGGAAATGGTGATGCTATCATGATTCACGAGAATGCTTTATATGGTGGGATCGGCAGAGAGGTTATGCATGAAGTGGGCGTGATGGGTACTGGGAGAAGTAATGTAGGAACTGGTTAGCTGGGCATGCAGGAGGCTAAAATTGATAAAGAAAATAAGGATACTAACGTTCGTAGTCTGAGTAGTGGGGTTAACTCGCCAAAAAATAGAGCCCATACCTCAGAAGCATTGAATAGAACACATCAAGAAGTCAACTTGGCTTCATCCGTTTTGGATTCAAATACCCATAGGGCGGTAGCTTCTTCTCGTCCTACCTTGGATAAGTCTAAAAGCAAGCCTTTGATGAGAGATAGAGTGCTTCATCAGGGTGTCAAGATTAAAGGGCTTAGTCATGGTGGTAGTCGCCCTCCTGACAAGGATAAACTTAGGGGTGCCTCGTTTGTCAAAGTGAAGAGAAAAAGTAAGGATTCTGCGGCTTTTATTATTGAAGTGTCAGGGATTATGGAAGGGCTGGGCAGCATGAACAACATAATTCAAGGGGAGGGTCTTTCTCACGGTTCAGGCAGGAGCATAGCTGCTACTATGAATGCGCAGTAAGTTCTGTTGCCTTTGTGCTTTTGGCGTCGGGCTTTTTCTTTACTATTTTTTTATATGGATTTACACCTTTTGTCTTGGAACTGTCAAGGGGCAAGTTCAAATGATTTTGTGTTACATGTTCGAAATTTGATTCAGCTATATAAAGTCTCTGTCCTAGTTTTTCAAGAAACGAGAGTGGGTCAAAGTCATTAAAAGGTTGGGTTTTCCTCACTCTTTTCGAGTGAAAGCTGCGGGATTTGCAGGGGGTATTTGGGTACTGTGGACTCATAATATTGATGTCGTTATTATGAAGTTCTCGTACCAATTTATTCACATGAAAGTGAATTTAGTTGGTAGACCAGATTTTTTCGTTACTGCTATTTATGGGGACCCGGTTCCTTCTCGTAGGAAGCACTTGTGGGATGGGCTGAGAGTCTTGTCTCGGGACATGTCTGACCCCTGGACTATTGTAGGGGATTTTAATGCTTTTCTTTTTGAGCATGAGAAGGTAAGGGGGTCTAAGCGTGGGAGCAAGTTATGCCCCTTTTTTACTGAGTTTATGAATGATTGTCTTCTGTCGGATATGGGTTATCTGGGTCCCAAATATACCTGGCGCCGAGGGTTGGTCATGGAGAGGCTTGATCGAGCTTTATGTAATCTTGCTTGGAGAGAGAGGTTCTTGAATTTTAAGGTTACTAATTTACCAAAGGTGCATTCAGACCATAGACCGATTTTACTTTCCTTGGTTAATACTTTAGATGGGCTCGTCCATAATCCTTTTCACTTTAATGCTGCTTGGGTGCTGCATAAAGAGTTTAAGGAGTTTGTGTTTGTTAACTGGGTAAGGTCGAAAAATATTGTAGAGACTATTATGGGATTTTCGGATAAAACTTCCACTTGGAGTAGAAGCACATTCGGTTGCATAGCCTATTAAAAAAATATATTTTGTCAAGACTAGCACGGATAGAAAGGTACCTTGAACGGAATCATTCTGATGCTCTTGAAAAACTGGGTCAAGATTTGAGGGTAGAGCTGAACCATATTCTTCTCCAGGAAGAGGTTTACTGGAAGCAGAAATCTAAATCAGACTGGTTATTAGCTGGTGACAAAAATACTTCCCTTTTCCATTAGAAGGTAAAGTATCGTCGTCAAAAGAATTACATTCATGGCTTGATTTTAGAGGATGGCAATTGGTGTTTTGAACAAGATACTTTGAAATCTCACGTGGTGAACTTCTTTAGTGGGTTATATGCTGAAGATAAGGCGGATGCTCCTATTTATCCTATTAGAGGCAAATTTCCTTTGCTTACCAGAAGTATGCAGGATGTTGTTGCTAAGCCTTTGGAGATGAAGGAGGTGCATGAAGCATTATTTAGCATGAAGCCTCTTAAAGCTCCTAGAATGGATGGTTTGAATCCCCTCTTCTTTCAAAAGTATTGGGATATTGTTAAACATTCTGTGTTTGATTTTATTAACAGGATTTTCAACGGGGAGAGAATTGATCAATGACTTTGTATTGCTATTATTTGCCTTATCTCGAAGAAGAACAAAGTTGATCGTGTCAGTAATTTTAGACCCATAAGTTTGCTCTCTGTGGTGTATAAAATTCTCATGAAAGTTATTACGAACCGCATTAAACCTTGCTTGAATTTGCTTGTGGGCCCCCATCAGTCTAGTTTTATTCTAGGTCGTCATATTACCGATAATATCTTTATTGTTCAAGAGGTGATTCATTCGATGCGGATAAGGAAAGGGAAGAAAGGTTGGGCTATGATTAAAATTGATTTGAAGAAGGCGTACGACAGACTCCGGTGGGATTTTATCTTGGACACCCTTTTGGATGCAGGTTTTTCTAACAAGCTTTGTCATCTGTTGTTGTCATGTTGGAAAAACAGTAGTTCGACTATCGCTTGGAATGAAGGTTTCACTGACAAGTTTGTCCCTTTCAGAGGGGTTTTTCAAGGAGATCCTTTATCCCCTTACATTTTCGCCCTCTGCATGGAGAGACTTTCGCATGGTATCCGAAAAGCAGTTGAGGATGGATTATGGAAACCAATTAAATTTAGTAAGGATGGTCTGGCTTTATCGCATCTTTTCTTTGCTGATGATTTGGTCCTGTTTATGGAAGCCTCAGTTGAGCAAATGCATGTAGTTTGCGGGGTGTTGGAGGATTTTTGCGCTTGCTCTGGTCAAGTAGTTAATAAAAGCAAGTCTGCTCTTTTTGTGTCCAAAAGTGTCAGTTGTAATCTTGCTTTGGAGCTTAAGAGTAGGTCCGGGTTTCAACTCACGGAGAACATTGGCCGGTATTTGGGAGTTCCTATTCTTCATGGGAGGTCTAGTAAGTTAACTTACAACTATTTAATTGATAAAGTTAAGGCCAAACTCGCCAGCTGGAAGGCGAACTCTCTCACCATGGCTGGACGAATTACTCTTGTTAAATATGTCCTCCTTTCCATTCCTATTTACACTATGCAAGCTATTGTCTTGCCGATTTCTGTATGTGATAGTATTGAGGTATATTGCCATGATTTTATTTGGGGTTCTTCAAGGGATAACCGCAAAGTCTATCTAATTAATTGGGATCATATTTGTAAGCCGATTGGCCTCGGTGGTGCAGGTTTTAAGAGATTAAAACACAATAATGATGCATTTCTTCTGAAATTTATTTGGAGGTTGGTTATCATGGAGATACTCTTTGGGCTAAGGTTCTTAAAGCTAAGTATCGTATAAAAGGGTGTTGCTGGCCTGCGAACTTACCCAATGGTAATTCTTCCTTGCTATAGCGCAATTTGGTGCGTCTTTGGTCAGTCTTTAAAGCTAACACTTGCTGGGCTATGAATAAGGGAACGTCAGTCTCTTTTTAGTATGATAATTGGTCGAAAGCAGGTCCCCTTTATGCTCATGTTCTGCTGGAAGTTAGAAACAATAGTGAGTGGCAGAGTACCGCTCTTTGTTCTGTCAAAGATATGTTCAGGGAAGGGGGAAGGATGGAATTGGGGTCTGCTGTCTAATTTCATCAGTGAGCGGGTGTTCACATTGATCAATTACTCTCTTCCACCTGGTGAAGACTTGGGTGAAGATAACATTATTTGGTTGCCGTCGAATTCAGGCATGTTCTCTGTAGAGTCTGCTTATGAGTTGTTAACTCATGTAGTGAGGTCGAATCAGGAGAGGAAGTGGCAGCGGTGTTGGGATTGGAAGGGCCCTCAGTGCATAAAAGTTTTTCTTTGGTTGGCAATGTTGAACCGCCTGTTGACCAATGAAGAACGAGCTAGAAGACACCTGACGTTAATCAATATCTGTCCTATCTGCAATATGGGAGCTGAATCGAAGTTGCATGTTTTGAGAGACTGTCCGCCTGTGAAAAGCTTTTGGTTGGGGATGTTGAGTCATTCAGTTACTCAACAGTTCTTTAATTGTGATATTTCTAGTTGGTTAGAAGATAATAGAGCATGTTCTCAAATGAGAGGCAGTGTTGATTGGAGTTTATTCTTTGGGTTTGCTTGTTGGTATTTTTGGAAGTGAATGGAGGTGTTCAATGGTAAAGTAGTTCCTTGGTCCATGAAAACCCAAGTGATTCATTCCTCTTTTTTGGCCTTTATGGATGCCAGAGCTACTATGGTTGATGTTAATCGAACGCTTGGTGACAAACAGGAGATTTTAATTGGTTGGGATGCTGTACCTCAAGGTTGGGTCGTGCTTAATACCGATGGGTCGTATAAGCATGACAGTCGCCAAGCTGCTTGTAGCGGGGTGTTCCGTGATCATACGGGGCGGTAGCTAAGTGGTTTCTCTGCTTACGTTAATGGAGATAATGCCTACATTGCGGAAACCTGGGGGGTGTTGTTAGGCCTTCAGGAGGCGTGGAGGCAAGGGTGGAGACGACTTGTTATCCAGATTGATAATAAAGGTGTGGTTTCGACGCTCAATTTTGGTCTTAATCCAGACTTCCTTCCTGCTTATAATCCTATTCTTCAACGAATTAGGGAACTACTGAGTAAGGATTGGCAAGTGGTTCTTAACTTCATTTACAGAGAAGCCAATAGAGCTGTGGATTTCATAGCGAACTAGACCTTCAACCAGGATTGTAGGTTCCTATGGCATACTTCTTTTCCACAAGATCTCAGATCTATTCTTCATTTTGATGCCTTGGGAGTGGCTTTTCCCAGGCTAGTTTGTGTTTAAGTTTCTTTTCTTTTGTTAGCTATTATCTTCTTAAAAAAAAAACTCTACTAATTTAATAACTACATACTCAAATAATTATAATAATGATTTTGAATGGAATCTAACATGGCGCCTTAATTCAAATCGTACATTTTAATTGACTTGTTTGAGCACTTCCCTTTAATATACGTTTCATTCAAAATCATACATTTTAATTGTCTTATTTGAGCACTTTTCTTTAATACACATTTCATCTCAATTCATCTTTTTGAAATACTTCTCTTCAATTTTGAATGTATTTTTTTATCAAATTTCAATTATCGATGCAACTTCTTATTAAATGTTTGCCATTAAATTTTTTTTAACACTTGTCTCCAATTTTCAAAAAAAATATTTTTCCTCTTGTGCCAAATTCGTTTGATCATTTACAAATCTGCAATATTTTTTAATTTGAAGAAATTTTCTTGTAGTTGAAACATTGTGATTTATCTTTATACTAACAACTATTTTCATCATGATTGTTTTTCTCGCAAATGCCGCGTTCTGAAAATTTTCTATTTTGTGATACTGATAAAAACTTGTTTAACATTTTGGCAACAAAGGGCTCTTGTAGTTTTTTCATCTCTAATTGTCCTTCTTTGCTCTACAACTTGTAATGCATTAATTAATTTTGTAACTGTAATTTTTGAGATGTCTTTAGAATCTCCAAGTGAGGTTTTTTTTTTTCAAATTTAAACCTTTTGGACAAACTCACAAATTATTTTTCAACAATTATATCATCTGAAAATTTTTCACCAAATAATCTGATTTTGTTAACAATTACCATGAGCTTGTTAATATACTATTTGATTCATTTCGTTTAAATAATGAATTATCTCTTAAAATTCAAAATCTGCATATATTTTATTTTGTAATTGCCTATACATTCACTTTTAGCAAATTTCATACTTTTTAGGAGTTTTACATACCATAATATTGATGAAAATCATTTTAAAAACAGAAGAATACAAACCAATTTTCACTTTAAACCGTTTAATATTTTTTTATTATGATTTTTAATTTGAGTTGAAATTGAATGTACGGGCAACAATAGAATTTCATTGTCACGATTTGTAATTCGAAAGTGTAATTCGGTGTATTAGTGCGCCTGCATACCGTCGAATCAAACAAGCATGCTTGATTCGATTGTGTGTAAGCGCATACACCACACGTCGGCACACGGAATTAATACTATGCAATTTATTTTTTCCTCGACCGAAAAAAAAATTCAATTTGTTGATGAACAGAAAAAATGTGCAATCCTAGATTATGGCTTGGGCAGAACCGTAGAACGTTAAGGGTCAAGATTTTGGGAGTTGAGATTGAGACATTAGGGGCCTGTTCAGTTACAGAAAACTAGTCAAGTTTTCCAGAAAAATTTTCCATAGAAAACAGAAAATAGAGATCATGTTTATTTTAGTCAATTTTCTAAAATAGAAAATAGATTTTCCAGTTTTCTAAAATAAAAAAGAGATTGGAGAACTAATAAAAAATATTTTCTAAATCATTTTAATACATATATACATGTGTGTGTATATATTCACACACACATACACACACATACATATACATGTATGTGCATACATATATATGTGTATGCATAGACATGTATGTATGTACTTATATATGTACATACATACATACATACATATACATATATGTATGTATGTATGTATATACATATGTATATACATACATACATATACATATATATATGTGTGTGTACGTAGACACAAACACACATATATATACACATAGGTATGTACATACATATACATGCACATGCACATACTTATACATACATATACATATATATATGTGTGTGTGTGTGTATGCATACACACATACACACACACACATATATATGCATGCACATGCATATACATATACATATACACATACATGTAAATGCACATGCATATATATATATATATATATATATATATATATATACACACACATATGCACATGCACATGTATATATATATATACATATACACATGCATACATATACATATACATATATATATGCATGTGCATGCTATATATATATATATATATATATATATATATATAAATACTCTAATTTACCATTTATTGATATATAGGTGGATATACATATGCATTTATGTGTATGTATGTACATATATATAGAAAATAATTACTCTAATTTTTCATTTATTGATATATATATACATTTATGTGTATGTATGTACATATATATAAAAAATAATTACTCTAATTTTTCATTTATTGATATGCATACGTATATGTATATGTATATATACATACATACATATATATATATATAGAAAATAAATATTTCAATTTTTCATTTCTTGATAAATAAACGCGTTTTCTAAATTTTTTATAGAAAATAAATACTCTAATTTTTTAAGAAAATAAAATACAGAAAACAAAAAACTATTTTTTGTAAGTAAACGAACCCTAGTTGTTGTATGGTGTCTCCATTTGCATGAGATGTTCGCTCACGTGCTAGACTCACGTGGGCTCACACTCAATATTTTTACAGATTTCAAATCAGATCAGGGACGTTGAATTCCTTCCCCAATTAAGAAATTTGGGACCCACAAATGACCGTCAATCTTGACTATTAGTCCTATAATTTGTCAAAATATCCATCATATATATATATATATATATATATATATATATATATATATATATGTATTTTTTTTATTTACCATAATTATTTAACTTAAAAACCATTTAGATTTTAGAAATACAATGGCCGATTAATTTTTTAAATTAAAGCAATTTTTTTTATTTTTATATTTTAAAAATACCAATTTAAAATATAATTATAATAAAAATCATGAAAAATTAAATTTTGATACGTAAAAAAATTCAAAATATGTTTTTGAAAAAGCAATCTGGATGCATGATTGGGGTGTACGGTTAAAAGATATCCGATAACGTTGAGGTGACTGATATAGTGAGAGACAAGTGCTTATGCGTTGGATATAAATAATTTTAAAAGATGCTTTTGTGGGCTCAGATGAATATGATTTTATTTAAAATTTGGTGAGTTTGGTTGAATTCTAATTGACCCATTATTTAGAAATGTACTGAGTGAATTATTTTACTGGATAATTGATCCGACAATAAGAATAAACATGTAATTATTCACAAGAATCAAAATTTTATATGTAACATCGTCAAGTTTATAGTCTTTATCCAATCTATAATTAAGATTTTGAGCAAGCCACTGTGAAGTCGTAACCTATGCATTTAATTACAGTCTACAGCATTTTCTTCAGTTTCCAATTTAAAATAGCAGCAAATGTTTTATTTTTTGATAAATTAAACACGAGTTTAATGATAATTTAATTTTTAGTGACCTTATTCATGAATTCGGTATAAACAAGGCTTTTCCGAAAGCAATACCTAAACCGACTCAGGCCTGGTTAAGTGGTTAATACTTTGCAAGAAAAGAGGCATGCATGCTTAAGATTTGCCTTGCTACATTATGGCTGTTGAAAATAGACAAGAATACTAGCAAGTAAGCAATAATTACAATCAGAAGTTAAACTCTGTTCAGTTTCATAATAGTACTAGCACAAAGATAATTTAGTCTGTCATTACTTATGAGACAGGTTATTGCTCCAAAATTAGTGAGGGCTCTGAAAATAGTTACCATAGCTCATGCAACCTTCCTTAAGCTTTCAACTATTTTGCACCAACAAACAACAGTTGCTGCTTTGTTTTTTAAACTACACATCAAGATCAGTTGCAGCTTGTCCTCTTTAAGTACTAAAAGAGTAGATGAAATTATGCTTTGCTCTTGAATAGAAAGGAGAATTATTTCCAAGCTCAGCAAATTTATACTTATGAGGACAGGAATGAGATAACCTTAGCGATAGAAATAAAAGCTATAATGAGTATATATTTTAGAAAGTAGACTTGCATGATATTGAATTTTACATACTTGTACAAGTCGATAACCACTTTGCGATGGTTGAGATCACCTATTCGGCTGGGTTGTTTGAGCAAGCACCAAGTCAGACACTGTCAAGGTTCCAGATTCATCGACATCAAGATTCTCAAACTCTTCCATTACAAGTGAGATATCTTGTTGGCTAATCTTACCCATCTCTTTAAGCTTATATAAAATAAACTCAGCAACCCTATGAAATGGTAGGAAATAGAGAATCAGCTATGTAACTAACCATCTATGATTAATATAAAAAAGAACATGAAAATTAGATGAAAACCGGGTAATGCATACTTGACTTACCCAACAACTCCATCATCATCAATATCAGCCGCCTCCAAATCTAAGTTGGTCGTCCTTCTAGTGAGAACCCAGTTTGCAAGTTCCTTTTGTCTTGTTTCAGTGAATACCTCGGCAACATAGAGAAAAAACAGACCTAATACAAGGGTGCTAATCATTATCCAAAATATAGCAAAAGCACGTCCACTTCTTGTTGAGAAGCTCTGATCTCCGTAACCTAGGGTTGTGATAGTTGAACATACACAATAGATTGCATCAATTGGGTCCATACGCTCGACTGAAAGTAGAAAAATGGTTCCAACCAACATAAGCAAAGAAAGTATGCCTGAGGCCAAAAGGCACTTGTATCTCACTCTGTTGGATTCAATATTGTTTATACTTTTGCATAGACCCAATTTTTGATGCCTGCTTAAGGCATTAATCAGCATCGTTTCCTGCTTTTCTACTATGTAGTCTGCTGCTTTGCTTAATATAAATCCAACAATTGCCGTTCCTGCAAAGACAAAAAGACTCGCTAGTATCTTCACAAAGGAAGTGTTCGGCACAAGGTCCCCGTAACCTACAGTTGTCATAGTCACAACACAGAAATAAAGAGCATCAAGAATTGGATTCGTTTTCGTCCCTTCGATATCATCCCTGACCAAGTAAAAGCATATGGTGCCAACACCCAAGTAGACACCCAGGAAGACACCCACTGTCCTAATACTTGGGTGGAGTGTTCCAAAAATGGATTCAGGGCGTGGAAATGACTCATCACCGCCAACATCAAAAGTAACGGGCTCTGCTTGAGGAGCACTTTTAACACGGCGAAGTCTCCTTCTGTGGGGAGCATGTCCATTATTTGTTCGAAGAGTGGACTCTGCTGACCCTGGCAGCAAGGGCTGTTTCACACCGTTGGAGGCCATTAAGATAATATAACAAAAGTACAACTGCCTTAATGGACCTGCAAAGAATTAGATATGTTGAGCTCCGATTAGGAACAGTACCAATAAAATCCAAAGAAACATATCATGCAAAGTTTAACTCAATCATCAATAGCATATATGATAATGTAAAGGTCTAAACACGTTTAAGTAGATGGCATTGTTAGCTACAGTTAAAAGGTCTGGACTACTCAATCAGCGATTTTCTCATTAGATATATAAAGATCATTTGCCAGTAAGTAAATCTTCCACTTCATTTGTCTTCAATACTGTCAAATACATTTAGTGATTAGCATCATTTGCAGAGTTAGAAGAAGTCAACATGCATGTAAATGAAAAGGAGGACAAGAGAAAATGCAAATGATATCAGACTACAAATAACACAATGAAAACACTGAAGCCTTAAAATTGTCATATGATTCATATTATTAGCTAATGTGAAAAATAACTTCTCGATCTAAACAATACAGGAGCAAGTACTATTTGTCTTATTCTTACATATCTTATTCCAACAATGGCAAACAGCAGCTTTTTCTCTGCCGTCTCTTCTGCCCTAATACAGAGCGGCATGTCATATCCAATAAACTCTTTCAACAATTGAACAAACATCTCCAAACCATGAGTAAAGTCTAAAAGAGATAAAGCCAGCGAGCTAATCTATATTTCAATTACTCCAGCAAATTCCAAATTCTGCAAGCGAAAATTTACTGCTATTGCAACACAAACTTTACAATATAAAAACTTGTAAGTTTTGATGTGATCATGTTTATATCAAAGAAAAGAAAGAACAAAGTCACAGCACTAAAAAAAAGCAGAAAGTAAAAGAAAAGTATTCTAACTTGGATGCTCAGTTTAAAAAACTCACTGACAAGTCTCAGTAAAAACTCAACTCTACTGCAATTGCACTTCCAGAATGACTTCTACACCAAATATAAAGTGCTATTCAGTCAGGAAATTTCTCAGCAGATTCCTCCATATACGTTTAATCTTATGCCAAAATAAACCTTGCTACACCTCGGAAAAGAAATGGCCTTGTCTTCATTTCAGTTTTTGGCCTTAGGTTAATCAATTGAGATTTCAGAAGGCGTAATGAACATGTCACTGCGAAGTTTCGCATTCCAGTCCAAATTTCAAAGGTCTTCACTGTTCAATTCCATGTGTACCATTCAGGTGAGTGAGAATCATTTTCGATCTCTGTTATTGCATCAAGATTTTCACATAGAACCAAAAGAGATCTTAAAAAAAGAAAAACAGAAGGGAATCTCAAAATCACACAGCAAGAGATCCAGAAAAGGGCGGTTTCCAGGAATGCTGGACTGAGAGATTAACACCGAAAACTTCACAAACAAAGATATATGCAAAAGACAAAGCGAGAAAAGTTGCAGAGAGCAGAAATTACCAGAGTGAAGAAGAACAGGATCAATTTATTCAAGTAACATTTACGTTTGATTAGCAATTTCCGGAGAATATTCTTGAATAATTACTGTTGGGATCTTGTCCTCGCTCCTTTCTTTTATAACAAAGGATTCTCAATTTTTGAAATTTGGATGAAACAAATAATCCAAAATTAATCTTTGGGTTATTTGGATTTTAAGTTTCAAATCATGGCTTCTAAAATAACTTAATAATTTGATTATAGTTCATTTAAATTCAGAAACTGAATTGAACTTCCAGAGCTTCCAATTGGATTTTAGATTAGCACGAAGGAGCCATGCCGTTGATTTTGGTAATAATTAGCATGTCGGCCTCATTTACGATGATTTGTGTTAATCTAGTGCGTTTTGACTCAGTGCAGCCCATAAACTGATTCAATCCCAATACATAATAACCAGTCTCGGATAAAATCATTTTCAAGCCCTGAATTTTACTATTTTTGTGCATTTACCACTTAATTTTTATTTGTTATTTCCTGCATTTCATTCTATTATATTTTTATTATTTTCATTAAAATTAAAAAATTATTAATTAAATTTAAATTTAAAATAGGCTAAAGGTGCATTTTTGTCCCTATCGTTTGGCAAAATGGGCAAATTTATCCCTAACGTTTATTTTAAGGCAAATTTGCCCTTAACGTTTGTAAAATGGGAGATTTTTGCCCCTACCGTCAATTGCCGCTAACTTTGACCGTTAATACGTTAGTTGACTGTTAGTGAGATACGTGTTATACATCCATTGGACACATGAATCAAACGTTTGGGTGCCAAAAGTGTATTTTTGTCCCTAACATTTTTTCAAACGTGCAAATTTGCGTCTAATGTTTATAAAATAGGAGATTTTTGCCCCTACCGTCAATTATTGGCAACTTTGACCGTTAAAATATTAGTTGACCGCTAACGGCGGGGGCAAAAATCTTTAATTTTACAAATGTTAAGGGCAAATTTGTTACAAAATAAACGTTGGATGTAAATTTGTCCATTTTGACAAACTATAAGCGCAAAAATGTACCTTTGGCCTTTTAAAAAAAATAAAGTAATTTCTACAAAATTAAATATAATTTATTAATTTTTATTAAAAAAATTAAATTTTACTGAAAATTTAAAAATATCATATAAATAAAATTTAAATTTTACTAAAATGGCATGTATAGTAAAATAAAGGGTAAAACTTATAACAAATTGCACTTGCTTCTATTTTTTGAGTGTTCTTCCCATGCGCATAGATACACACCACATGATAATTTATCTTTTAATTTCATCTACATGATATTTTTAAATTGCTGAAAATGGACACATGTCACCTTAGCACTATGATTTTTTGGTTGGTTAAAAGCAATTTATTTGTTTGCATTTAATTATGGTGAACACCTTAGTCTTTAACTGTATTTGGATATTATTGACCTATTTTAGCATCCACCTTATTTAGTGGACGCCTTAGCCATCTTAAGCCTAATGACCTTCTTTCTCACCAATAACCACACCCACTTTTAAAGGGATAAGAATGATCAAGCTAGGGTAACAATTTTGGTATAACTAAGGTTAGTAGTATGGTGACTAATAAAGCAACCAAAACCTATAAACATTTACCAAAAATATTACATATATCCATGAAAATAAATAATGGCATCAAATTTTATCTAAATTTATGTCAATATCATAAAAGTTTTTTTTTTAAAAAAAATAAACACATGACTAAATTTCGAAACTTTTTTATAAATAATATTTTTTTTAAAAAAATAATTAGAATTTTATGATTTTTTGAAAAGTATTTGAGTTTTTTGGGTGTTTTATAATTTCGCAATGTAGGACTGCGGAATTTGGCATCCAATTCCGCGGCTCACTGCTGCAGAATTGGGCTTTTTTTTTTGCACAATTTTTACATAAAATGAAAAAACTGTCTCTTTTTTGTTTTGTTTTGTTTTGCCATTTGGGATGAGAAAAAAAACCCTTACTTTTATTTAGAGGTGTCAAAATTAACCCAAACCCAACAACTCACCCAAATCCACCAAAAAAAAATTGACCCAAACCCAACCCAATTAAAAAATTGACCCATTTAAACCCACCCAAAATCTACCCACATAAAATACAACCCATTTAGGTCATTCTTCCTAGACCCAATGGGTGTTTATTCTTTTTTTTCATTATTTATTTAATATTAAAATTTTTTACCTTAATTAACAAGATCTTTTGCTTACACTGTCCCGCTGTATTATTATTGTGTAATGTGTATGCGTATTTTGTTGGTTAAATTTGTAATGGTCGAGTTATCGAGTTAGTCGTGAATAGTATTTTTCGACGGTAAATAGTGCATTGGAGACAAAAATTACACCCGGAGGTAAAAAATATTTTATTTGACCATCCGAAAATACTAGTTACAAGGAGTCCGAGAGTAAAATATGCAAAAAAAATGAACTCAAATAGATCTCCAAAAATCAAAAATAATAAAAAAAAGCCCACATAAAATACAACCCATTTAGGTCATTCTTCCTAGACCCAATGGGTGTTTATTCTTTTTTTTTTCATTATTTATTTAATATTAAAATTTTTTACCTTAATTAACAAGATCTTTTGTTTACACTGTCCCGCTTTATTATTATTGTGTAATGTGTATGCGTATTTTGTTTGTTAAATTTGTAATGGTCGAGTTATCGAATTAGTCGTGAATAGTATTTTTCGACGGTAAATAGTGCATTGGGGACAAAAATTACACCCGGAGGTAAAAAATATTTTATTTGACCATCCGAAAATGCTAGTTATAAGGAGTCCGAGAGTAAAATATGGAAAAAAAATGAACTCAAATAGATCTCCAAAAATCAAAAATAAAAAAAAAGCCTGACTCGTTTTAAAAGTTATCTGTTTTGACCAAAATTTGACTAGACCTCTAAAAATAGCAAATGATCTCTAACAATTATTTTAATGGTATATATATACTTAGTTTAATATTTAGAAATTTTTTATAGCGAAAAATGACCCAACCCAAACCCGTCTAACCCACTCATTTGCCACCTCTACTTTTATTAATATGCTGAAAATATTTTCCTTTTACTCAATTTGATAACCTTTTATTAATATGGAGAAAATATTTTCATTTTAATCAATTTGATAAATAGGACAAAAAAATTATAGGTTAATAATAATTTATTAAAATATGAAATTAGTAATATTTTGTGAAATTAAAATAACTCAAAATAAAAATAATATATTCATTATATATATAATCAAAATTAAATAATATTTTGGTTTTAATGAAATAATATATATATATATATATATATTTATTGACAACAAAGTTTTTTTTTTTTTTTTTTAAAAAAACACTAGTATGACTAAAACCAAAACTACTTAAGTACTAGAAGTGGATTTGCTCTTGTATCAGAGCAGGTGAGTGGCGATATGTCAAGTAGAAGGTAGGAGGCGTGGGTTCTGAAGTGTGTCAATAGACTTTGACAGCGGCATATTTTGTCAGTCCGATCGGACAGCTTGCGCCTCCAGCTCTCTGACTTTTTGAGCGTCCGTTTGTCACGTGCTGGAATTTCTAATTGATTGGGTTTCGAATTGTCTTACGCCTTGAGCTGAGATGGGTTCAGACGCAATTGATAATGGTATTATCACTAATGAACTCCATTTTTTTTCTTAAATACATTTCTTAATAATTGTTATTAACACATTCACGTAAATAAATTTAAATTATTATTATACAAATTTAAATTATTATTCTACGAAATAAACATTTTATTTTTATCCATACCAATTCATGTATATATCTATTTATTATAATTTATAACAGTAGTAAATGCATATCCTTTTATTCAATAAATACATAAAAATTATCAAAATAATATTAAGTTTTATGTTGAAAATAATTATTTTGCCTATATTAATATTCAAATTATTCTATATTAAGTTTTATGTATATCCCTTTATTTTTTTTATATTAATTATCAAATGAATTAGAAAAAATAAATAAATATTTTTCTTAAAGAATAGAAGCCCCTAAAGCCATTTTAAGAGCTTCTGATTTACTATATATAGATTCTTGTACATAGATCTTTATTTAACTATAATCGAACTTTCAAAAGCAAAATATTCTTATCTTTATATATTATGAAATAAATATTTGTGTTAAATTCTACCATTTGATTTAAAAAGAATACAATATAAAAGAAAGGAATAAAAATAAAATATATTCATAGCTTGCTTGAGGAAGAAATCAAATGAGAGTTATAAAATAAAATAAAACAAAAGAAAAAAGAGAAAAATAATTAAAAAAGATGAAAAGATTACTCTTCAATGCAAGAACAACTAATTAATTTATCTTTAATTTTCTCTTTTTAATGTAAATTAATTTTTCTCAGTAGCGGAGTTAGGACCTTAAGGTTAGGAGAACACATATTATAATTTTAATATAAAAAATTAAAAATTGAAGATACATATAAATTATATCATAACAACAAATTGCATTTATAATTCAATTAAAAAGATTATGTGATTACCATCGAATTAAAATTTTTAAAAAATATTTAAAATAAATTAGTGGAACCACTATTATAATTTGAATATATATATTAAAAAAAATTCTAAAAGCCCAATGTGGCTCTGCTACTAATTTTTCTTTTTCAAAAGGTCAATTTGGTATAGAAAATTATGGTTAACGAAACTATAAAAATCGAGATTGATAAAAAGGATGGTTAAATTTATAGTTAATAATTTTTAAATTGATATTAATCAATAAATGAACCAGTTCAACGGGTCATGCATCCCCTTAGACTTTGTTTGGATGGAACGTAGGGAGGGATAAGAAATGGAAGGGGAAGTGAAGGTAAATATTTACTCTTGTTTGGAAAGAGGGAGGTTAAAAAATATAAGAGATTGGAAGGGTAGCTCTTATTCCCTCTTCCCTTGGTTATTTTTATTTTAACTACACCCCGATTTGTGATTTCAAAATAGTGGGTTAAGTTAAAAAACTGCTTTATGTATAATATTTATACTTGGGTTAAAGTATAAATATTATACACAAAGCAATTTTTTAACTTAGCCCACTATTTTGAAGTCACAAATCGGGGTGTGGGTTAAGGTATATTTTAATGATTTTTCGGTATAATGAGGCCCTACACGACTCGTGATAGCTTTCTTCTCCCTCATTTGTTTTCTTTTCATTTGTTTGTCTCAATTACATAATTGTTCATGCTAACAATTCCAATTGTGCTTTATATATATATATATATATATATATTATAATGATGAGTGGAATTCTTAAAATGGGATAATGAAATGGAAATCACGTTCCATTATGCCATTTTATATTATAATATATATATATATATATATATATATATGGATGGAATATATGGCACCGATAAAATAATTTAATCTATAGGCTTAACTATATTAAGACATTTTTTTAATATTTATAAAAAAATATAATATTAATTATATAAATAATTAAATTATGATAACCCCAATAAATAAATAAACTATTTAAAATATATAATTGTAAATTCGTGTATAATTTTTTAACATATTAAAAGTATAAAATTAATATTACTATAATAGCATTTTGGTCATTTTATATACTTACCATTCCTTTAATTACTGTTCTATTTTTATTTTTTTCCAATCAATGGAAAGATTGTCATATACCATTCCCTTTTTTCCTCATTCCTTTCCTTCTCTACCTTTTTCTACCCTTCCATTAATTACCTCTCCCCAGCCGGATCCAAACAGAGCCTAAGTGGCTATCGGTGAAGATATCATGGGTTAAATCCAAACCCGACGGATGAAGCCTGAAAATGATAAAGTACTCAGGTTAATTCAAATCCGACCCGTGTGCCTAAACCTATATAAGTATAACCAACGGTTGTTTCCTAAATAGCTTTTGATCTCCAAACACGCAAAGCAGAAACCAAAAATGGAGGGAAATAGAAGAAACTCAAAAAGGCGCAATGATTTACTTCGAAGAATTAGAGGTTCTCAGTTATTGCCAAAGCACTTTCAATTCGTCATTTTTGAGCTAAAAAAGCTTTCCAATCGATGCTAATTTTATATGCACGGGTAATTTGAGTTGCAGAGTTCACAAAATCATTGGTTAGAGATCTAAGTGAGGGCCGATCTCCCGCCATTTTCATCGACAGATTTAGAAACTACTGCACCAATGTAGAAGCTGACTGGTGCTTTTTTTTCCTTGCAATAATTGATTGATTTCAAATTTGAACCCCGATTTTTAATTTTGAATGTGTAACTGTTGCTTTATGCAGCTATTGCAGCTATGATTTGCCAAAGGGGCGAGAAATTGTCTCGCTTCAAAGAGAATGCCATGCCCGTAGAATAGGTAACTGTACTGTGTTATTGAGTCGGATCAATATCAGGACATTCATAGTGTGCTAGTAATTTAATAAGCTGCTTTTGAAGTTTAATTGCTTTTAATTCTTATTTTGCTAAGGTGTCTTGCTACGGGTGCTGCTCATTGTTCAACAACTTCTTCAAGAGAACAAACATGGGTCTAAAAGAGACATATATTATATGCATCCTTCTGTATTTTCAGGTGAATCTATTGCATTTGATTTTTTTTTTTTTTTAAATCAGAAGTAGATTTCTTGATTCAAGCCAAAAATTTGCATATTATACTGCAGTGATGCTTAGAACTTGAAACATAAGACATTGCACACCATTCGGCTGTTAATAAGGTGCCTGCTTGAAGTACAATTTTGCATGATTTTGTTGACTTTTGAAATTGTTGCATTTTATGATTTGGATTTACTTGTGACATCATAATTATGTATCTTTGATTTGCTCAATGTTATAGTTTGGTGTTAGTTCTTGTCAACTCTCTAATTAGCTCTGATAGTTGGAGAAGTCAAATTATTGGATTGTATATTTTGTCTCTTCAAAAATACAATGCTTTCTATAAATACTTCGTTTTTCCCAACCTGAGTTTTTCTGCTTGCTTCATCATGCAGATCAGTCCGTCGTTGACCAGGCAATCAATGACATATGCATCCTTGTAAAGTGCAGCCGTCACCATTTAAATGTGGTCCGTATCTTAATAGTTTGCTTTTCTTGAAAATATTTCTGTGATTTGATCGAATGTGCTATGATTGTATGGCATTGAGAGTTGGACACTTGTTGTAGATCGGACTCATGGTAAGGGTAACTGATGTGCAAAACAGATGGTAGTTTATATCCTTAGTCGCAGGCAAGACATAAACCATATCTTCACATGAAAAATACTGAAATTTAACTGTCATGGGAGCAGGAAATTGCTCTTTTTCAGTCTGGATTAACAAACTAAATGAGGTTTGTGCACTCAAATTGCAACAAATACGATCATTAAATGATGTTACTAAGAAATTGTAGCCCCACTATTTCTTTTTTAATTTCAATGACATTTCATCTGAATTATGCATTAAGTGACTTGATTTCTATAGTCAATGGCTGAAATCTGGAAGTTGATTGAATATTACCTTATAAAGGCCAATTAGATGGCTCTTTCCCTGCATTTCAGCTTGCTATTATTGCTGCTTGATAATTTGAAGGAGCAATTTTGTATCCAGATAACTCATTATTTGTCATTCATGGCAGGTCTCTGTTGGAAATGGGTGGGTACTTATGATTACTCTCAGCTCTTGCAGGATAAGAGAGAATTTAACTTATTTTCATCTAGCTTATCTTGTAGGGATGTGGTCCTCACTAATTTTCTGCTATGTTTTATTAGTGGTTCTTATGGTGCAAAGCAAATTATATGTTTAATGTAGTTGGAATTTTTGAAGCCAGCCACTAAATGCTAACATGGTAAGATTTATGTTGGTTATTATAGCTTGGGACTTCTTGAAGGTAGATTTAATTTGTTTTCAAACGAGTTCTGTTTTTATTTATTTAAGTGAAGATTCATATGAAAATTATAACATTGAAGTATAATCATGCATGTAGTTTCTCTAGTGACGAGTAAACAACAACTAGAAAATTGATCTATGTGGTATCTGTTTCTGTGATTTCATTTGCGAGTAGAGATTTCTCATGGATCCAATATTATTAAAAAGGTGTTGTAGCTTTAGACAAAACTTGCTGATAAGAAAAATCCTGCAGGTTCAAATTTGGTACTTTAAATGTCTTTGTTTATGCCTGTTTTATAGTTTGGTGATGGGCTGGATACGATTTATGGAAGCTGGAAGGAAATTTGATTGCATAAACAGTCCCAGTAATGTAAGAATGGGTACAAGGCACATTGCATTTGTTGCGATACTTTCTAGAATGTGATTGTATATTTGTTTGTTTGACAGGCACATCCGATTCCTGTGCTTGTTGATGAAGTAAAAGGTTTTTAAACAATATTAATACATCCTACTATGTTAAGGCATCTAACTAGTCCAAAATATGTACATCACTATCTGATAAAAAGAAACTTCCACCTAATTATTTTGCGCAGATATTATAAGTGTTGCCAAATATATACTAGTTGTGGAGAAGGAATCAGGTGAACCTTCTTATTTACAATTCTCTTGTCTCTGATGAGAATTGAGTAATTTCATTTCCTTATCATTTTCACTTTGCTGCACTGTTTCTGTGAATCCTTGGCAGCAGTGTTCCAGCGATTAGCAAATGACCAATTCTGCAATGCAAATCATTGTATTGTCATTACTGTAAGCATTTGCTCTCACTAACATAGTGTTTGGATAAATATGGACTGGAATAAAAATTTTCAAACTGAATGCACTAAAGTAATTCATCAAGTGATCTCTGAATTTATAAATTCTCTTTGGTTGATACTTTTATGAATGAAATTGAAATTAGAGAATGTAGAAGGAGAACGAATTGTTGAGTGAGTCATTTTACTTTTGTACTTTTTCAGGGAAGAGGGTATCCAGATATTCCCACAAGGAGGTAGCCTTTTCATGCTTTGTAGTGTTTGTTGATTGAATTTTTCCATAGAGTACCTTCACCATCCTCATGAACTTTTGTCTTTCTGATAATCATTTTTCTGAAATGACTATAAGGTTCTTGCGACTCCTTGTTGAGAATTTGCATCTGCCTGTATATTGTTTGGTTGATTGTGATCCGTATGGCTTTGACATCTTGACTACTTACCGGTTTGGTTCTATGGTTAGTCAAATCCAGTCACATGGCAGCAGATATCTATCACAATTTTAAATTGCCCAAGTCCTCTCCTATGATTTGATTCATTTTCCAAGCATTTCTGTGTTGTAAGCAAATGGCCTATGATGCTAAATTTCTACGTGTCCCTGAAATACGCTGGCTTGGAGCTTTTCCTTCGGATTTTGAGAAATATGGGATTCCGCAACACTGCCTACTTCCTTTGACTGCAGAGGGTAAGAGAAATATTGTTTCCTCACTTTTCCTCCCCTTCTTGAAAATTGGATTGCTTGTTTTTTGATCTGTATCTTATTATATCCATGCATTTCTTGTCAGATAAAAGGAGAACTGAAAATATGCTACTCAGATGCTACCTGCAAAGGGAAGAACCACAGTGGAGGTAGTATTGTGCTCCCTTTCCCTTGTATAATTCTGCTTGACTATATGCGCATATGAATTGTTATTTCATTTCATTGAAGATATGAACTGCAGTTGATGCTGCAAAGAGGAGTGAAATTTGAGATAGAAGCCTTGTCTGTCCACTCTCTTTCGTTCTTGTCAGAGCAGTACATACCATCTCAGATTCAAGATGGAGCGCACCTTTAACATGCTTGACAATGCAGGAACGTTGCGAGGAAATACAATGGGATGTAAACATAATCTATGGAGGTTATATTTCTCCTGATTTTTGATACACTTTTGCAAATTGATTAGTGTATAGCAAGTAAATGGCAAATCCCATTAGCAGCTAAACAGGATTTTGACCTAGCAGCCTAATATTGATCTTGTAATCACTTAGCCTTACAGGTCAAACTTAGTTGGCATTCTGTTAACCAATTACTAGTTTTGTATGCTAGTGAAGCATCAATTTGAAGAATTTTGAATATTTTAGTTTTCTGAAATCTAATTTGCAATTATCTTTCAAAATATTAGCCAAATATATGTTCCATTGCCAGGCATCTACATTGGATTTGGAAATTGTCAACTAATATAGCTGTAACACAGCTGTAGACTAGCATAATTATAGGGATTTAGCATAATTATAGGGATTTTATTTTTCCTAATTTTAGCCCTAATACATTGTATAAATACCTGTATATTTTCCACATTTGAAGTAGAATATACATTCTCAGTTTCACATGGTATCAGAGCCTTAGGGTTCCTGTTTGAGGGTCACAACTTCAGGTGACCAGCTTCCCTCACCGCCACCACAGGGAGGTTCGCCTCCATTAGTCCGGCCTCTGCCCCATTTCCGGTGACCATCGAAGCCGCGAGTGGACTTCACGCGCCGTTCGAAGCTCACTGCTCTCTCACAAGTTACTGCTTCTTAGGGTCACGTCTTCTGGTGATCAGTTCACCTCACCGTCACCTCAGGGAGGAGCGCCCCCGTAATTCCGGCCATTCCACCTTTTTCCGGTGACCAACGGAGCCGCGAGTGGGCCTCACGCGCCGCTCCGATCGCACTGCTCTTCCTCACGCGCCGGCGAGTGGACGCGCGTGGATTGTCGGTTGGACCTCCGACTTCATCTCCGGCGTCTCCCTGCTATTTCCGGCCTGGATCCGGTGTCATCGTGGGGTGATCTCTTCTGTTTGAGGGTGTTTGCTGCTTCTGCTCATCAACGCCAGGTCTGCTCTAGCGCTGCTCCCTTCGTAACAAGGTTCTGATCTTAAGATTCAGTCCCTTTCGTCATTTATTTCCCTAAATAATTGAGAAGTGTTGGCTGTTAATTTGAGTTTGGTATATTAAATTTTGTTTGCTGCACATTATCTGCTAATTTCATTGAACAAGTTTACTTGCGGTTGGTTTAAATGGATGAGAGCAGTGATAAGAAGACAATTACTGAAATTATGTTTGGGTCTTCTAAAATTACGGATAGAAAATTGACTGGAAGTAATAATTATGCGCAATGGAAAAGAACTATTCGTAGATTTGTGACTAGTGTGGATTTGGAGGATCATTTAACTAGTAATCCACTGGTTAAGGACGATGTTATTAATCGAAAGAAATGGTTAATGGAGGATTATAAGTTGTTTAATCAAATTCAGAATACTTTAGATCCCACGGTTGATGATGTTGTGAGTCACTGTGAGAGTGTAAAAGAATTATGGGAATATCTAGAATTTTTGTATGCTTGCAAACAAGATATGTCTCGTGTCCATGATTTATTGCTGAAAATTTATCGAGCCGAGCAAAAAGGTCGCTCTCTATTCCAGTATTATACTGAAGTAAAACAAGCTTTTGAAGAAAAGCGGGCTATGTTTCCTATTGTTGCTGACATTAAACAAATGCAAGAACAAGAGGAGCAGATAGTGGTACAGTGTTTCTTAGCAGGGTTGGGTTCTGAATATGATGTGGTACGCACACAATTGCTAACTGGTGAGTCACTTCCTTCTTTTACTGAGGTTTATGCTCGGTTGCTTCGAGTTTGTAAAGATGGTGACTTGCATTCTGGTATGGTGCCCAATAATACAATGGCTTTGGTTACTAATGCTTCAAATAGTAATCGCGGAGGTAAAGGTGGAAATAATAGTAGTTCCCTTTCTAGTAACTCTCGTACATGTCATTATTGTGGAGTTGAAGGGCACATAAAGAAGAATTGTTGGAAGTTGCATGGAAAGCCTCTCAAGAATTCAGGACAAATGAATAATAAAAAATTTGCGAATGTAGCTACTCAAGATGGCATCCTACCAATTCCACAGCCATCTGTCACCATTTCAGCGGATGAGTATGCTCGTTTAACTGCTACTGATGATTCACAGCAGTTATCTTCTGGGATATCAGCTTTGGTTAATACAGGTAATCCCACTGCTTGTCTTTCCACCTCATCTCGAAGTTGGGTTATTAACTCAGGTGCTACTGATCATATGACTGGCAATACAGGTATTCTCTCTTCTTTCACTTCTACTGATAATTTACCCTGTGTTACTTTGGCGAATGGATCTACTGCTTCTGTAATTGGACGTGGGACAACAAACCCAACAACCTCTCTTCCGTTATCATCTGTTTTATGTTTATCATCATTCCCCTTTAACTTGTTATCTGTTAGCCAAATTACCCAAAATCTTAACTGTTGTGTTATTTTCTATCCCAATTATTGCCTTTTTCAGGATCTTGGGACGAAGCAGATTCTTGGTAAAGGGTGTCTGGTGAATGGCTTGTATGCTCTTGAATCAACTTCTGGACTTATACCTCGATCCATTGCGTGCACAAGCTCGTCTTCTCTTTTGCAGCTTCATTGTCGTTTTGGTCATCCTCCTCTTTCAATTTTACAAAAGTTATGTCCTAGTCTTAAACGGGAATCTACTTTAGAGTGTGAAGCTTGTCAATTTGCTAAACACCATAGAGTATCTTATTCTCCTATACTAAATAAACGTGTTGCGTCTTCTTTTTCCTTAGTTCATACTGATATATGGGGTCCTTGTCCTATTACTTCCAAACTTGGTTTTCGTTATTTTGTAACATTTATTGATGATTATTCTAGAGTTACTTGGCTTTATCCTATGAAATCTCGTTCTGAGTTGTTTACTATATTTTGTGCTTTCCATGCTGAAATTAGAACTCAATTCAATAAATCCATTTGTATTTTGAGAAGTGATAATGCTAAAGAATATATTTTCCACTCTTTTAAATCTTATCTCTCTCAGCATGGTATTATTCATCAGTCTTCTTGTATTGTTACCCCTCAGCAAAATGGTATAGCTGAGCGGAAGAATCGTCATTTATTAGAAGTTGCTCGGGCTTTAATGTTTCATATGCAGGTTCCTAAAGCCTTTTGGATCGATGCTGTTTCCACTGCTTGTTTTCTTATTAACAGAATGCCTTCTTCGGTTCTTGACGGGCAGATTCCGTATTCTCTTCTTTTTCCCTCATCTACACTATTTCATCTTCCTCCTCGAATTTTTGGGAGTACCTGTTTTGTTCAAGATATGCGACCTCAAGTTTCAAAATTAGATCCTAAATCTCTTAAGTGTGTGTTTATGGGATACTCTCGAGAACAAAAAGGGTATCGCTGTTACTCTCCTTCTTTAGGTCGTTATTTAGTATCTGCTGATGTTACATTTTTTGAGCATACACCTTTCTTTGGTTCTCCTGTGTCCTCTCCTTCGCTCTCTAGTGATTCAGGGGACGATTTTCTTATTTATACTGTCAATGAACAGGTTGTTTCTCCTCCATCTCGACCTGTTATTCGTCAAGTTTATTCTCGGCGTATGCACCATACTATAGAGACACCTCCTGCTTCGTCTTCAGATTCTCCATCTCAACTAGATGCTAACCTTGATCTTCCTATTGCTCTTCGTAAAGGTAAACGAACATGTACTTATCCTGTTTCTTCCTTTGTATCTTACCATGCTTTATCTCCTTCTTCAAAGTCTTTTGTAGCTTCCTTAGACTCTATTGACATTCCCACGTCCCTTGCTGAAGCCTTAGCTCATGATGGTTGGCTAGCCGCAATGAAAGAAGAGATGATGGCCTTAGAGAAGAATCATACATGGGATCTTACGCCTTTACCCTCTCAGAAAAAGGCCATTGGTTGTAAGTGGGTGTTTACTGTTAAAATGAATCCTGATGGTTCTGTTGCTCGGTTAAAAGCTCGATTGGTTGCTAAAGGATATGCACAAACATATGGAGTGGATTATTCGGAGACCTTTTCTCCAGTTGCGAAACTTTCTTCTGTTCGATTGTTTATCTCCTTGGCTGCTAATTATGGTTGGGCATTACATCAACTTGATGTGAAGAATGCATTCTTGCATGGGGATTTGAGTGAAGAAGTTTATATGGAGCAACCACCTGGTTTTATTGCTCAGGGAGAGTCAGGGAAGGTGTGCAAATTAAAAAAGTCTTTGTATGGTTTGAAGCAGTCTCCACGTGCTTGGTTTGGGAGATTCAGTACAGTTGCGATTGAATTTGGCCTACAGAGAAGTGCATATGATCACTCAGTGTTCTTTACATCATCTAGTTCTGGGTGCATATTGTTGGTTGTGTATGTGGATGATATAGTGATAACTGGAAGTGACGCAGCTGGGATTAAGAGGTTGAAAGCTTTCCTTGGGTCTCAATTTCAAACAAAAGATTTAGGACCATTGAAATATTTCTTAGGGATTGAAGTTTCTCGCAGTAATAAATGAATCTATCTATCTCAGAGAAAATATTGCCTGGATTTATTAGATGATACTGGTTTTATTGAGGCAAAAGCATGCGATGCGCCTATGATACCAAATGTAAAGCTTAAGGCTGAAGATGGAGACTTGTTTGAGAATCCTGAAAAGTATAGGAAAATTGTAGGAAAGTTGAACTATCTTACTATCACTCGTCCTGACATTGCTTTTCCAGTAAGTGTTGTTAGTCAGTTTATGTCATCTCCTACAACCTCACACTGGGATGCTGTTGTACATGTTTTGAGATATCTGAAAGGTGCACCAGGGCGTGGTATCTTATATCGAAATCATGGTCACCACATTATAGAAGGCTTTACAGATGCAGATTATGCAGGGGATGTTTCAGACAGGCGATCTACCACTGGTTACTGTGTTTTTGTTGGAGGTAATCTTGTTTCTTGGAAGAGTAAGAAACAAAGTGTTGTATCTCGATCAAGTGCAGAATCTGAATATAGAGCTATGGCACAGACTACTTGTGAACTTATTTGGCTACGTCATTTACTTGGGGAGATTGGGTTTGTTCAGTCGAAACCAATGAACTTATGGTGTGATAACCAAACAGCTATTTATATTGCAAATAATCCTGTGTTTCATGAGAGAACCAAACATATAGAAGTTGACTGTCATTTCACTCGAGAAAAGCTAGAAGATGGATCAATCTCAACTTCATATGTCAGAACAGGGAGTCAATTAGCTGATGTATTCACTAAAGCTTTACCTGGGAATCGAATCAACTATAATTGTAACAAGCTGGGCATGATCAATATCTATGCTTCAGCTTGAGGGGGAGTGTCAACTAATATAGCTGTAACACAGCTGTAGACTAGCATAATTATAGGGATTTAGCATAATTATAGGGATTTTATTTTTCCTAATTTTAGCCCTAATACATTGTATAAATACCTGTATATTTTCCACATTTGAAGTAGAATATACATTCTCAGTTTCACAGAAATCAAGCAAGAAACATTAGGGATTTGATTTATGTTCAGATCGTTAGCACTATCAATGTGGTGTATGGTGTAATGCCAATTGATAGTATATTCTGCATTTTGCTGTATTATTTTATCCTTAATTGGTATTTTAATTTAATAGACGTTGGAACTAGAAGAGTCAAGTCAAAATTATTCATGGTTGCTGCACTCATTTCCCTTTTTGTCACAGAAGATTTTATCATTTAACCTTCAAGTTGGTCACTTTACACATGATTGATGGTTACATAAAGCTGTTATTTAGGAGCACTAAGTAAAACCAATGTAGGCGATGTTTCTTGAAACTTTGGAGATAATATTCTGAATTTATACAAATGTGTTAATGTTTGGTAATGTGTTGGTTTATGTTTATTGTTTTTGTCAAAATTTGTGTCAATGTCCTACAATTCAATGTTAAACATGTTGTATAAGATACAGAACATGTCCGTTCCTTAACCTCTTCAACATCAAATAGCCTACTCAAAAAAGTTCAGCTAGAAGGCATCTTCCATGTTCTTAAATTAACCATAAAGCTCCAAGAAGAGAAAAGAGTTATTCAAGATCTCAGCTTAGCTGTCAGCACTAAATATTCTTGAATACTCGTGACAGTGATCCAAAAAACTTAGTTTGTTTATGACATAGTAATAGATGAACTATCAAAACTTTGTTGTAACACTTAACAAATATGTTTAAAGTCAATTTGCTTATTTGGTGGTACTGAACTAAAATGTATAAGATCTATTGGCATTTTACTTGACAAATGTGGGAAGTTATGGAGTGGGAATTACATGGAGATCATTCTTCCTTCGTACTGCCAGGCCAAAAACCTCATCTATGTCAAGATTTTCTGGTGTGATTCCAGTAGGGAGTCTCCAATCAAAATGGTATAGTAGCTGTGCAATTGGAAGATCAGCATTAGCTAGGCCAAAATACATTCCTGGACATATCTTTCTTCCACCGCCAAATGGGAGAAATTCAAAATTAGTTCCCTTATAATCTACCGAAGAATCTAGGAATCTCTCCGGATAAAATTTTTCAGGTTCAGTCCAGTAATTCAGATCCCTTGCTATTGCCTATACATTCATAATGACCTTGGATTTGGCAGGAATGTCATAACCATTAATAACACAGTTGCTCCTACATTCTCTTAGAATAACTGCACCAAGTGGGTGTAATTTTAGAGTTTCCTTTATTACCAGCTTCAAGTAATTCAGTTCATGTAAGCATGCTTCATCGACGTTTCCTTCTGTACTGAAGACCTGCCTCACCTGTGCTTGTGTCTTCTCCATCACTCTAGGATTCTTTAGCATCTCAGACATTGCCCATTTCTAAGGTTGCAGCCGATGTGTCCGTGCCAGCTGTAAACATGTCCTCAAGCAAATTTAGCTTTTGTGAAAATGATTGTTTGATGGTTGACCCTTTTGTTACTCTTTATAACTTACTGTTTGACCTAGATGTTTCTGTTTTGGATTATAATGTTTTAATAAAATTCTGGAACTTAATGTTTATCATACAGTATCTAGATTGGTTGCTTCTATTTTATGGATTGTGAACTTGATTGAAACGTCAAAAGCAGAACCAAGTCTTGCAACTTATTTATCAAATGTAGCAACAAGATATGAAGGATGAGATGTACTAACCTGGATAATAGCTTTTCTTTTTTTGGTTTTCAAAGGATACTCAACATCTCCTTGATCCTGAAGATTTAGAAGGACATGTACAAGATCTTCTTCTTCTTTACCATTGTTGCTGGCCATTCTAGTTCTATGTTCATTGATGATGTCTTCATATATGTTATCTACTACTTGATGAAGCCTCTGTAGTCTAGTCGTCACTCTGCAGGCATATGAAAAAGTTTGATGGAAGGGTACAAATCAGCAAGAGTAAAACTTCCAGCATCTTGCATTATTTTCTTTATAGCTGGTATTAGGGGTGTACACAATTCGATCCAGTTCGGTCCTTTACAAATCTCCGTATTGTATTGAAATTTCGGTTCTTATAAATTTTGGTACAGTTCGGTTCTTATTAATTTCGGTACAGTTCAATACGGTTCTTATAATTTTCAGTACAGTTCAGTTCGGTTATTCGGTTCTTTCGGTACAAAACAAAATAAGACAATACAATACGGTATTTCGGATAATTAAATATTTTTAAAAATTTACAATATAATTATACACAATAATAAATACAAATATAATTAAAATATCTCAACAAGTACATATAATTTTGCATTCAATTTTAAGAAAATATTTCAATTTATCCCTCTCCTTTATGAAAAAAGAAAAACATATTTTAACAATAGTCACTTTAAATGAAATTTTAAATTCAATATAAATTAATTCAATAAATTTCGTAAAATCATAATATTTAATAAAATTAATTGATAATTCATCCCTAATGATTATCCTAATTAAAGCTTATGTATAAGTCTATTGATCAAATTTTCAACTAACTAATAACATACTATTAACGAATACCATAAAATCAAAAGTTGTGTGTGACTTATCCTTACTTTTAGATGTAGCCGCGGAAATGACAGTGGCGGCGACGAGAAAAAAGGAATGCAAGTATAAGTTAAAAACAACGGAAAAAATAGAAAAAATTGTGGGGCTTGATATGATTTCGAGACAGAAAAGAAAGAGGCATGCACGATTTATTTTTTTTTAATTTATTTTCTTATATATATATATATATATATAATACAATGTAAAATCGGTCGGATTCTGACGCAGTAAAAATACCTCAAAATGAAACAATTTTATTCCAAGTTGAAAAGTCCACTCCAAACTAAGATAACAAACAATTTATATGAAAAAAATAAAAAAATTATAATAATACCCCTAAAACTTCAAATTGAAAAATGAAAACTCAAACTTTATTTTTGAGGCACGAAATGGACTATTACGGGAGAATACAATTTGTAAAAGTCAACCGGCTTGAAATGAGTTTTCCGGAAACATATAATAATAAGCAAACGGACACGTATAGCAAAAGTTATAACAAAAACAATAAGTAATAACAATTGGCCCGTTCAACTTGCTCCAAATACTGAAAACCCAACTCATTCACATTAGATTCCCTCCAAATATTTCAATTCCCTCCAAATATTAACATTTCCCTCCAAAACTTCAAATAAAAAATATTTCTACTAAAGTTTTTCAAATTTTATTCTTAATTTGCTCTAAAAAAATTTAATTAATAAGATAATTATATACTTATATAGTTATATTATATATTAATTAATAAAATTTTATTAATATAATAATTGTATATAATTATATTATTAAAATATATTTTCAATTACTCTCATAAATATTGTGCTAAATACAGATGAGTATTAGTTGAGTAAAGCTAAAAATAAAAGAAATTAAAATTTTATTATAAATAATTATATATAATTTTATTTTTAATTTACATATTCATATAGGTATTGTGATATAAATATATGAGTATTAGTCGAGTGATACTAGAAGCAAATGAAATTAATTGATAAAATGATTATATAATAAATTATTCATTTATATATAATTAAATTATTAAAATAAATCAATTATTCAAATATATATTGTGTCAAAATAGATAATTACTAATTGAGTGATACTAAATATAAATGAAATTAATTAATAAGGTAAGTATATATACAGTATCGGCTGATTATATGGTTATAATCCATCCATATATATTATTTTGGCTCAGTTATTATTTTCAATTTCATTAAATTTGGCTTAATAGTTAAAAGATTATTAATTAATATTATAGTTAATAACTATAAGGGTGAATGTAAAAGTAGCATTAAAAGTAAATAAAATTAATTGGTAAAGTGATTGTGTATATAAATATTTGTTAAAAAAAAAATTAAGTAGTGGTTGAGTGACATTAAAGTTAAATTAAATTAAATACGAATTAGTAAAATTTAATTATATATAATTAAATTATTAAGTTACAACTCAATTACTCATATATGTATTGTGCCAAAATAGATAAGTATTAGTTGAGTGATACTAAAAACAAATGAAATTAATTGGTAAGTTGATTATACATTTATATAATTATATGAATTGAATTGGTAAATTTCATTATATATAATTATATTATTAATTTATATACTCAATTATTAATACATGTATTGTACAAAAAATATATATGAGTACTAGTTGAGTAATACTAAGAATAAATGAAATTAATTAGTAAGGTGATTATATACTTATATAGTTATATTAATTAGTAAAATTCAATTATATATAATTAAATTATTGACTTACAATAGATAAATAATAGTTGAGCTATATTAAATGTAAATGAAATTAATTGGTAAGATAATTATATACTCATATAATTATATTAATTAGTAAAATTTCATTGATATAAAAATTATATTTGTGTGTGTATATAAATATTTATACAAAATGAAAAATTATGTAGTAGTTGAGTAACACTAAGTGTAAATTAAATTAAATACAAGTTATTTTAATTGGACATTCATATAGATATGATAATTAAATTTATCTTATTAATAATAAAAATATTATTTTAATTTATTAACTATTTATTATATTAATTTCATACATTAAAATATTTAATACAAATAATTATAAAAGTTTAAAAAAATACAAATAATTATGAAGTTAAATTTATATAATAACGATATAATAGAAATTATAAATAATATTTATATATAAATTACTAATATTATATATAATAATTAATAAATATCGGTTATTTCGGTCCAATTCAGTACAAAACAGTTCGGTACGGTTCAATACGGTTCTCGATTCGGTTCCAGTACAATTCGGTTCGGTTCTAATAAAAAAGTCAACAGTACAATTCGGTTCAGTTCTAGTAAAAAAAGTCAACGGTACAATTCGGTTCTGGATCTTTTTCTTCGGTATTTCGGTTCGGTACAGGAAGATCCAGAACCGTGTACACCCCTAGCTGGTATCAATTTTGCTTCTCCCTTCTATACTTTTTCTTAACGCTGATCTTGAAACGATGCTATAGATCAAAGAATGAATCATGAAGCAAAAGTTGATAGGTGATCCTGCACTAGAAGAGATGGTTGCAATGAGCTTTGATACTTCTTCTTCCCTTATTGATCTGAATGATTGCACTCGTTTTGCAGTTAGCAGCTCCAATGTGCAAAGTTTTCGAATTCGTCTCCAATAGTCTCCAGAGGGAGCAAATGCAATGCCTGTTTGGTTGTAACTTGCAACACTTGCTGCTAGAAATCAGGTCTTTGAGCAAAGTTGACATCATGTCATGGGTTTTCATCACTTCTGTTGCCATTTCAGGAAAAGAAATGACACTGTAGGTAACTTCACCAAGTTGAAGGTGTAACACCCCAAAATGGGTCTAGTTGGAATTTGCATGTGTAATTGGATTTATTAAGAGTATTATGGACTTTGGACAAGAGAAGGATATATTAATTAAGGCCAAAGTGAAAGTTAAAGATATTTTTTATTTGGACCAATGGGATTGGGACACCTAAGCTTGGTTGGTGAGGAGTATTAAATGAGGAAAGAAAGAAAAGGAAAAGAAGAGAGAGGGAAGGGCAGATTTGCCTAGTCCCGTTCCTGCTCTCTTTTTCCCTTCACGTTTTCCTCTTTTCTTTCTTCTTTCCCGTTTCTTGCTTTCCATCTCTTTGTTTGTGTGGTGTTGTGAGCTTGAGCTGATTTGGTAGAGATTGGGAGCTGGATTGAAGAGAATTGGGTAGCAAGAAGAAGGATAAAGGAAAGAGGAAGGTCCACGCTTGAAGATCAGCTGGGTTTTGAACTACAAGAGGTTTGGGAACTTTGTGTTTTGACTATGTTTGGTTTGGGAGTTGTCTGCTTGCTTTCTCTTTCGGATCAAGTGTGTGCGCTATGTTTAATTTCTGGAATTTTGAGTGGTTTTGCATGTGTATATGCATGTGTTAGTTTGATGAGATTGTTAGTAATGCATGTTAGTGATTGAGATGAATGTATGTGAGTTTTGTAGAGAAAATGTATGAATTGGGGTAAGTTCTGATATTGATTTTCTTATTTGGCATTTTTGGTTTCTCAGTTGAATTTATTGTTTAAGTTAGTGTAAATTGAGTGTATTTTGATCATGAGAATATTTGATATGCTTTGGGGTGATGAGGTAAGTGTTACTGCATGAATGAGCGATTTTGATTTTTATTTTGAAAGCCTGATAGTATGTTTTGTGCTGGGGAAACTGGGAAACACGACTCTGTCGCGAGCGCGACAAAGACGTGTGATTTCAATTCTCTCGGACCTTTCGGTATGGGACTCTTCACGACACGTGAAGTTCTTCACGAGTCGTGAAGATTAGCCCGTTCGGCAGGAGACTCTTCACGACACGTGAAGTTCTTCATGAGTCGTGAAGATTACCCGTTCGGCTGTGAGTCCGTTTGGCTTGAGAGCCCGTTCGGCAGGAAAGCTCTGCTCAGCGGGAAGTGCACGAATCGTGCACAATAGAGCACGAGTCGTGCAAATGTCAGCCTCTTCTCCCGTAGCGTCCAGTCCTTCGGGCTTCTGTCGAGAGAGCGACAGAAATGCCTCCTGCCTGCCTTATTTTTTGCCCTATTTTTGAAAATGATATTTTTCACTTTACTCTGCATGGTTTCTCACTATTGCATGGCTCATGTCTTTGCTTATGCTATTATTTTAGAATTGAGAGAATGATTATTATTATGCTAGTGTTTTGACTTGTGATTTTTAGTACTGTCAAGTGGAATGTTTTGTGTTAGTGATAGTTACTATTTCAGTGTTATGATTCTTGATCTTGGTACTGTTTAGTGTTATGTTAAGAGTGAGTGAGTTGAGCCTGAAGTATCATAGTAGTAGATAGATAAGCATGCTTATAAAGGGATAGTGAGTGCAGCTGCCTATGTAAGCCCCGTTTGGGCCTTGTGATGACCCCGCTTAGGGTCTTAGTGATTAGTGATAGTGTTGAGGTTTTGGTCTCCACTTTTGATATTGTTCGCAGTGTCCCCTGTAGTGTAGTGTTCCCGTATCCACAGCAAATGAAATTCAGGCTATTATGTGATGTTCGGTATTTTTGATCAATAAAGTATTATGTATATTTTGAGTGATTCTGGTTTAGTGAACATGCATTTGGTATCTCTAACCCTTGTTAATTTACCGATTTAGTGAGTTGTGTGTGTGTGTGTATGTGTGTATATATATATATATATATATATATATATATATATATATATATATATATATATTTATGCATGAATTCACATGACTTAGTTGTTAGTGTATTAAATCGTGCTCAGTGTTGTTAAGTTAAATGCATGAATGTATAGTGATTATGCTTGTGCATGTTGACTACTGCTATTAGTAGTGATCTCGGTAAGTGATGCTTATTTACATGTTTTAGCATGATTTTACTTGTATATTGTTTAGTGCTCTTTTGTATTTGTTCCTCCCCACTAAGCGTTATCGCTTAGCACAGGTTGTTTTCCTGTGTAGGTGACAGGTTTTTGAGTTCGGTTCGTGTTGCGCATCTGCAGGGTCGGCCACTAGGAGTTAGAGTGTTCCTTTGTAATCAGTTCCTGTATTTAAGTTTTGTATATCGTTTTGTATTTTGTATAATTAGTATGAAATTAAGGATCTTTATGTAATTTTTGTAAGTAATGTATATTTTGTTATTTATAATATTTTAGATATTGTATGCTTAGCGTTTTGAATATTTAAGTTATTATGCTTCCACTTATACGCATGTATGTATGTAGTGTATATGTGTGCGTAGCGTTCCGGTATCCTTCCAACAGGGGTATCGGGGTGTTACATTTATTGGTATCAGAGCACCGGTTTAGGCGGTTCTGGTTGTTTTGATTGTTTGAGTGTAGAGTCATTGTATGCGAGTCGGTGAGTCGGTCTTGTGTCGTGGCTTAATGTAGATGCTGTCTTGTATAGTGTTTAGATGGGGTCTGATCCGAGTGAGAATGTGGGCGAGACAACGGATAGTGTAGATCTGGTTAGAGTTGATCAGCGTGTTTCCGAGCGTCCTTCAGTGGAAGATATCGGTCCTATTCTCAATGATCTGACATTAGTGCAAGGGTTGCTATAGTTAGTGAATAGATTGACTGCTCCTTGGGCTTCTCAAGTTTTTGTCCGGAAGGTATCTCAGAAGAGAAAGGTATCGGATAGGGAAGTGAAGGAGTCTACAGATCCTTCCGATAAGTATTAATTTGTTAAGTTCGGATTGAGTTTTGTTTTGGTATTTTGGGGTGTAAGTTGTTGGCATGAAAATTTCGAGGACGAAATTTCTTAAGGGGAAGAGTATTGTAACACCCCAAAATGAGCCTAGTTGGAATTTGCATGTGTAATTGGATTTATTAAGGGTATTATGGACTTTAGACAAGAGAAAGACGTATTAATTAAGGCCAAAGTGAAAGTCAAAGATATTTTTTATTTGGACCAATGGGATTTGGACACCTAAGCTTGGTTGGTGAGGAGCATTAAATGAGGAAAGAAAGAAAAGGAAAAAAAGAGAGAGGGAAGGCAGATTTGCCTAGTCCCGTTCCTGCTCTCTCATTCCCTTCCTGTTTCCCTCTTTTCTTTCTTCTTTCCCGTTTCTTGCTCTCCATCTCCTTATTTGTGTGGTGTTGTGAGCTTGAGCTGATTTGGTAGAGATTGGGAGCTGGATTGAAGAGAATTGGGTGGCAAGAAGAAGGATAAAGGAAAGAGGAAGGTCCACGCTTGAAGATCAGCTGGGTTTTGAACTACAAGAGGTTTGGGAGCTTTGTGTTTTGACTGTGTTTGGTTTGGGAGTTGTCTGCTTGCTTTCTCTTTCGGATCAAGTGTGTGTGCTGTGTTTAATTTCGGGAATTTTGAGTGGTTTTGCATGTGTATATGCATGTGTTAACTTGATGAGATTGTTAGTAATGCATGTTAGTGATTGAGATGAATGCATGTGAGTTTTGTAGAGAAAATGTATGAATTAGGGTAAGTTCTGATATTGATGTTCTTATTTGGCATTTTTGGTTTCTCAGTTGAATTTATTTTTTAAGTTAGCGTAAATTGAGTGTATTTTGATTATGAGCATGTTTGATATGCTTTGGAGTGATGAGGTAAGTGTTACTGCATGAATGAGAGGTTTTGATTTTTGTTTTGAAAGCCTGATAGTATGTTTTGTGCTGGAGAAACTGGGAAACACGACTTTATCGCGATCGCGATGCCTGTCGCGAGCGCGACAGAGCCGTATGATTTCAGTTCTCTCGGACCGTTCGGTATGGGACTCTTCACGACACGTGAAGTTCTTCACGAGTCGTGAAGATTAGCCCATTCGGCAGGGGACTCTTCACGACACGTGAAGTTTTTCACGAGTCATGAAGATTACCTGTTCGGCTGCGAGTCCGTTCGGCTTGAGATCCCGTTCGGCAGGAAAGTTCCGCTCGGCGAGAAGTGCACGAATTGTGCACAATAGAGCACGAGACGTGCTCAAGAGCACGGGTCGTGCTCATGAGCACGAGTCGTGCAAATGTCGGCCTCTTCTCTCGCAACGTCCAGTCCTTCGGGCTTCTGTCGCGAGCGCGACAGAAATTCCTCCTGTCTGCCTTATTTTCTGCCCTGTTTTCGAAAATGATCTTTTTCACTTCACTCTGCATGGTTTCTCACTATTGCATGGCTCATGTCTTTGCTTATGCTATTGTTTTAGAATTGAGAGAATGATTATTATTATGCTAGTGTTTTGACTTGTGATTTTTAGTACTGTCAAGTGGAATGTTTTGTGTTAGTGATAGTTGCTATTTCAGTGTTATGATTCTTGATCTTGGTCCTGTTTAGTGTTATGTTAAGAGTGAGTGAGTTGAGCCTGAAATGTCATAGTAGTGGAGAAATAAGCATAATTATAAAAGGATAGTGAGTGCAGCTGCCTATGTTAGCCTTGTTTGGGCCTTACGATGACCCCGCTTAGGGTCTTAGTGATTAGTGATAGTGTTGAGGTTTCGGTCTCCACTTTTGATACTGTTCGCAGTGTCCCCTGTAGTGTAGTGTTCCCGTATCCACAGCAAATGAAATTTAGGCTATTATGTGATGTTCGGTTTTTTTGATCAATGAAGTATTATGTATATTTTGAGTGATTCTAGTTTAGTGAACATGCATTTGGTATCTCTAACCCTTGTTAATTTACCGATATATATATATATATATATGCGCATGAATTCACATGACTTAGTTGTTAGTGTATTAAATCGTGCTCAGTGTTGTTAAGTTAATTGCATGAATGTATAGTGATTATGCTTGTGCATATTGACTGCTGCTATTATTAGTGATCTCGGTAAGGGATGCTTATTTGCATGTTTTAGCATGATTTTACTTGTATATTGTTTAGTGCTCTTTTGTCTTTGTTCCTCCTCACTAAGCGTTATCGCTTAGCACGGGTGTTTTACCGTGTAGGTGACATATTTTTGAGTTCGGTTCGTGCTGCGCATCTGTAGGGTCGGCCATTAGGAGTGAGAGTGTTCCTTTGTAATCAATTCCTATTTTTAAGTTTTGTATATCATTTTGTATTTTGTATAATTAGTATGAAATTAAGGATCTTTATGTAATTTTTGTAGGTAATGTATATTTTGTTATTTATAATATTTTAGATATCGTATGCTTAGCGTTTTGAATATTTAAATTATTATGCTTCTGCCTGCTTATACGCATGTATGTATGTAGTGTGTGTACGTAGCGCTCCGGTATCCTTCCAACGAGGGTATCGGGGTGTTACAGAAAGTGCATAAAAGGTCCATACTTTTTGGCTAAGTCTCTTAGGCAGTGATGCATACTCCTATGAGAGGTAGCTTCCATGGCCCTGACGGTAGATTTAGAGTTGGCTTTTAGATATTCAATTTTCTCCATATTTTAAATACAGTGAAGAAGACGAGTAGGAAGGTGAAAGAGATTGGGAAGGAAGGGAATTGGTTTTCCATGTGGAAAATGGAAATATTCATCAAAGAAACTTGTGAGCTATTGACAAATTGAATTTGAAAGCGGTTATCTCATCATAAACTATGCAAGTCAAAAAGGGTTTTATACACACACACACCCCATTGGCAAATTGCATTTCGCCTAAAATATATAAAGGTAGGAATGTTTGGGAGATTGAAGTCAACACATGTTTATACTCGCACATTTTTACTGTTGCATAGTTATTGTGCCATATCTGTATCTTTAATGTTGAAATTGATTTATATATTCGCCTATCTGGCTGATTAATCAGTTAAACATATATCTTCAAAATCAAATACAGGGGAATCTCAAGATTAGTGTCCTTAATCTCAACGAACTAAGCATATATCAAAGCTTAAGTTGATGGGTGATCCTGCACTTGGGGTGCTACAGCATTATGCTGGTATCTGCATCAAGATAGAGAGATGATAATTAAAAAAAAAAAAAAAAATTCCAAGAATTAGCATAATAGCAAATGGAAGTGCAATATAATTGTTGAGTGAGAAAAATGATCGAATATACATACATGTTTCATTTAACAGCAACAATACCAATCATGAGGAGCTCAAATTTGCTACAATTTTTTTTTTGTTGAAATATGTTTCAGAGAATAATAAAGCACTTTTCTCACAGTTGAGACTCTAGCTATATTTCCAGCTGTGAAGTGACTGCTGAGTGTGAACACAGGTTATTCTGTGTGTGTTTAATTCACCGAAAATTTCTTTCCTCCCTGGCTTCTAGAGCATCGACTTCGTCATTTGATAGGAGATCCACAATAGGCTCATATGCATCCCATTCCTTTCTTTTCCTACAGTCGAGTAAAAGAAAGCAAGACATCATCAAAAAGTGTTCTGTCTATAAGAAAACAGATTTATGTTACATAACATTGCTCCAATGCAAATTATGTAATTGTTGTCTGGGAAAAGCTTCAGTTCTCTTCTAAAGCTTTTGAGATAAGGCAATAGCCAATATGACAATGTAATGTTAAATTCTTCAGGGTCACAGGAAATTTTAATTGTTCGCGTCACAAAAAATCAAAACAGACCTAACAACGCTGTATTTATTGCTGAATAGCTTCATCAAGTCCAACGTAGTACCTCCTGCTTTACTGTGTGCAAGAGAGAGAAATGTCTGTAAGTCGATTTATCTATCAAGTAACTACAGCATCCAGCTCCCTACTGTGAAAAGAATCTTAGACAACTAGAACAAAAGATGACCACTATAAATACCTGCTAGGAACATATTCAGCAGCTCGGCGACCCTTTTTACTCAATCTGCTTTCTCTTGCTGTAGCTACACTTTGAATTGCAATCTGGCACACCAAACATCATAAGGATTAAATAAATTATATTGAGTGCTATAAGATATGGTGCAGCAAAATCAACTAAGCATTTGATGTCTAACCTCATAAAGTTGTTCCCTGATTGCAAACGCAATTGCAGGCTGCAAAAAATATCTTCAGAATTAAAATACTTGGGATTTTGACAAAAAGAAGATGGTGAGGGTCGTGTGAAGGTTGATTGGAGGAGATGCAATGATGAATGGCTTTTCTTACTCCAACTTCAGGGTCTTCAATACCCATATCTCTACAAAAGGTTCTAGCAAAGTCTTCAGGATCACTATCAAAATTGTTTAAGTCCTAAGATTCATCAATGATAGAAGCATTAAAGACAAAAATAACAATAGCGATATTGCAGAATCAATTATCATGGCTTTGGATCTTAAACTTTTACCCACAAAAACTGATCCTTGATGAGAATGTGATTTACTCGAAGATCAAGCTGCGAGCAAGCAAGCACCATAAAATCTGTTAAGTAACCAAGCTTCAAGTAGGTAACCAAAGATTTACAAACAAATTCATTACTCAGAATCACGGCAGAAAAAACCTTGATTGGAAGAATTTTCTCGCCAGTGTACATATCTTGGCCTTCATAGGATCGAAACTCGGTCAATTGTGTCTAAGTACATACAGGAGTGCAAGCAATTACAATAAGTTACGGATGATTCGTGTTTGAATGGAATAGAATTTTCTAAAAATTGCCAACCAAAATAACATTATTAATTTTGCTTCAAAAAATTTCACGAACAATCGAGTTGTAATCAATTGAGAAACAAAAGATGCAAGCAGAGAAGAAGAAGAAGAGAACCTGAATAGACTGAGCGATCTGCATAACAAAAGCAGGAGGCAACTTCAAGTCTTTGGCAGTCCTTTTAGCGAATACCACAACCTCAGAGTCGGGATCTACTTTCACATTTATCAAATTATCGTCGAAGTTTTTAACAATATTTTAAAAACCATACATGCAGATTGAGAAGAAAATACCAGAAGGATTCCATGTGAATGCATCTTTAAACCGGTGGCCGTCGATTTCTATGTCCAGTCGAATTGGTACTAAATTCTCCGCCGTGGGCCTTTTTAGGAATTTAAAAAAAAAAAAAAACCTCAATCAGTAGAAACAAAAAAATTATAGAAAGGCGAAAACTAACTTACATCCTGAACTTGATGGGTGCTTTCGAAGACGCAAATGGGTGTCCTTTCATTTTAGTCGGGAAGAAAATCGCAGCTCACTTCTTTGACGCAAGTGGTTTTCTCACCGATAAAAATTGAAACTTGGAAGTTGGCCTGATTATATTAAGATAGGCGAATTCGAGCTTGCTTGCTTTTTTTCTCTCTTCATCTTTCCCTCTGTCGATCTATTTGGACAAGAAAAGAAAATGGAACAGCAAAAATGTATGACATTTCTGGTAGATCTGAAATTAGCGAGTTGGATTTTGGGAGAGGGAACAACATACCTAAGAAACAGTAAACAGAAAAATTTCAATTGATTTACCTAAGTGAGGAAATGCGAAGAGCAAATCAGGAGTCAAAATCCCACATCGAGAAAATACATAAAGATGAGGGAGTTTATCAAAAGCATAAAATATTGCATAACAATTTTATTTTATTATTAATTAAAATTTTCTATACTAATCTCTAAAAAAACAAAACAAAATAAAACAAAAATTGTCTACACTAATATTTTTGCATTTTTTCCTCAAAATATATCGTCATTAGTTTAAGTTTATTTTTTATTGTATAATTTGAATGGTACATATACATAATCCATCCAATTCATTCTTTTGTATTTTTTTTTCTTAATCAAACATTATTTTTTTGTCATAAAATTTAAAATATATATAATTAAGTCGTTAATATTATGGCTTTATGAGTTTTGAAATTATGTTAATTTTATTTATTTATAAAATTTATTTAAAATTGTAATGAATTTAAGTTTTATAAATAAGTACATTTTAAAATGTTCCAAGCAAAATGAAAGATTTTATCTATTTTGATTTAGTTCGATTTTGATTTGTAATTTTAAAGGCAATTCAATTTTTGGTTATTTTAGTTGGTTGACTTACTATATCAAAATAATTGATAAATAATACCGAAACTATACATCATTGCATATAGTTTGTTGAATTAAAAAATAATATTGTTTTAATTTTCATTTAATAATTCAGATTGATGTACATGTCGAACGTAAGAATCATGAGTCATCACCCATGAAAGTTGCCTATGGACCTTTTTAATGATGAAGTGAACGAAGGTGGCTGAATGAGAACATTTCGGATGTAACGATAACGAAAATTATCTTATAAGAATAACCAAAAAAAAAAAAAGCTTGAGGAACAACAAGAATACAAGTTTCATTTGGGCGTAGGGTAATAGTTTTGGGCTTGAGTCCATTAGGCCCATTAACTGATCGACTTGGTCAGGAAATCTTCGAACCGGAGGGTTTGAAACCAACATAAATAAGCTTTAGCTGAGAATTGGGGGAATGTACGGAGTGGGAATTAAGTGGAGATCATTTTTCCTCTTAAGCACTACTCCAAACACTTCATCCATGTCAAGATTTTGTGGTGTGGTTCCTGTAGGGAGCTTCCAATCAAAATGGTATAATAGCTGAGCAAGTGGAAGCTCAACATTAGCCATGCCAAAAGACATTCCTGGGCAGATCCTTCTTCCACCACCAAATGGGAGCAGTTCAAAATTAGTCCCTTTATAATCCACACGACAATCCAAGAATCTCTCTGGAAAGAACTTTTCTGGTTCAATCCAGTAATTGGGGTCCCTTGCTATTGCCCATACATTCACCATAACCTTGGATTTGGCTGGAATATCATGCCCATTAATCACACACTTGTGCCTACATTCTCTTGGAATAAATGGAAGTGGTGTGTGTAGTCTTAGACTTTCTTTTATTACCATCTTTAAGTAACTAAGTTGTTGAAGCCCTTCTTCTTCAATCTTTCCTTTTACACTAAACACTCTCCTCACCTCTTCCTGTGCTTTTTCCATCACTCTTGGATTCTTTACCATCTCAGACATTGCCCATTCTGCTGTTGTAGTTGTTGTGTCAATTCCACCAGCAAACATGTCCTGCAACAAATCATCATACATACCAATTTAAATATTCATAACACTCCCGCTCTGTTCACAAATAAGTCTTAAGATCAAGAAACCCGTTAATTATTCTAGTATTTGACAAATTTTAGCTAGATGGACACACTAATTTTAGCCTGTGAATGGAGTAAGTAAGAAGCAAGAAATTTGCAATAACCTGGACAATGGCTTTTAAGTTGTCATTTGTTAAATGGTATCCAACATCTCCTCGGTCTTGAAGATTTAAGAGGACATCTACAAGATCTTCTTCTTCTTTACCATTGTTGCCAGACATTCTACTTCTATGCTTATTAATGATGTCTTCATATACGCTATCTACTACTCGATGAAGCTTCTCTAGTCTAGTCCTCATTCCGGAAGCCAGATGAAGAAGTTTGATGGAAGGGTAGAGATCAGGAAGAGCAAAACCACCAGCAGCTTGTGTCATTTTCTTGAGAGCTGGTATAAGTATCTCTTCTCCTTTCCATATTTTCCCAAAGGCCGTCCTCGAGACAATGCTATACACCAAAGAATTAAGCATCGAGCTAAAGTTGATCGGGGATCCTGCGCTAGAAGAGATGGATGTAATGAGTTTTGACACTTCTTCTCCCCTGATTAATCTGAATGATTGGACTCTTTTCGTAGTAAGCAGCTCCATTGTACAAAGTTTTCGCATTTGTCTCCAATAGTCTCCGTAGGGTGCGAATATAATGTCTGTGTAGTTATAACTCCCAACACTTGCCGCAAAGAGAAAAGGCCTTTGTGCAAAGTTAACATCGTGAGTTTTCATCACTTGCATTGCCATTTCAGGAGAAGAAATCACAACGTTGGTGACTTCGCCAAGCTGAAGGTGCATAAGAGGTCCATACTTTTTGGCTAAGTCTCTTAGGCAGTGGTGGGGCTGTGTGCCAATTAAATGGTGCATACTTCCTATTAGAGGTAGCTTCCATGGCCCTGGTGGGAGATTTAGAGCTGAGTTTTTTCTATTCTTCAATGTTCTGAATAGAGTGAAGATGAAGAGTAGGAAGGTGAGAAAGATGGGGAATTGCTGTTCCATATGGAAAATATTGAGTTGTTGACAGAATTCAATAGTTTGATCCAAAATATATATGGTACGTAGTTAATAATAAAATACTTTATAAATAACAATGTAATAAAGAAACGAGGTAGCTATTGTCTTCGTTTGCGAGACCTCTTCAAAGCCAACTTATGCATTTGGATTCTTGTGTTATATGCAGACTGCATAGAAAAAGAAGGACAAAGGCGTTGTCCCCTGTCATTTCTCCAAATTGTTTTGGTGCAAATTTGCACCTAATATTTGAAAATTGAGAAAAATTTGAATTTAACTTTTGAAAGATAAGAGAAATTTGCCTCCATCGTTGCCGCTAATATTAACCGTTCAGACGTTAAGTGACTGTTAACATGGACACACATGGTGCATGCATTAATTGGACATGTTGCGCATATGTAAATGGCAAAAAGTCTTCTAATTTTTTTTCAAATGGGCAAGTTTGCTCATAAAATTTGTAAAATGAAAGTTTTTTACTTATACCGTTATTTTTTGTTGTTCAATGCATGCGCGACATGTGTCCTATTTTATCCATGTCAGCGGTAAACCAACAGTTAAATGGTCAAATACGATGAAAAGCAAGAATGGGGTAACAATCTTCTATTTTACAAATATTAAGAGTAAATTTGTCTATTTAAAAAAATGATATGAGTAAAAATTCATTTCTAAATGGGAAAGAATTTCAACGTGGTAAATGCTTAATAATACAGCATGCATGGCCAAAATCATAGGGAATCCAACAATTTATTATATTTCAGTGTTTATTCTTTATATAAGCCTTGATTTAAGCGAAGGATTTTGGCTTAGTAATTGTTGGACCGGTATCCCCCAACTATGGTCTAACTCAGCTTTCAAAAAATGGGTTGCCGGTTTTCTATTGGGGCTTTTCCATAATGCTTAATTATTACATAGAGAATCTGCTCGTTGAGATTACGAATTGGCTTAAAAATTAAACTTTCATCCAAGTGTAAATTTTTATTTAAGGTCAATTTGAATTACTTGATCTAAAATGAATAAATGATCCTATTTTTATTCTTTTATTGTTATTTTTTTAAGATATTCTCTTGATTATCGCAATAGAAACTTATGATAAATTATAATTTTAGGAAGAAAACATATTTTATTTTTGAAAATAAAAAGGCTAAATGATCATAAATTAAAAGTTGTATGCTAATTTGGTTTAGGTTTAAAAGTAATAAATCGATTAGTTTGAGAGCTAAATTGAACATTATTATTATTATTTGAAAAAGAATTCATTTCACCTATATTTTCGCCTCTTCAAAAATAATTTTATGGCCACATACCATTTTACTTATTTGTAACTTGTCAAGTGCAAGTCTAGATTAATCGGATTAATAGATTTCAAATTTTGAAAAATATATGTATATATATAAATTTCCTGTTGAGATAACAAAATTGTCTTTATGTCTTGCTTGTTTGAACTCGGCTAAAAAAAACCAATTCATGGGTCGTCATTTATTGCAAGACAACTTCAAAGATAACATGTATTTGGATTAAAAAATCATTAAGCCTGCTAAAGCACATCCTCCTGCTTAGTCAATTTGTGCCTATTTTATTTCCGAATTCGGCAATGGCATGGACTAGTTTATCAATTCATAAGCAAATTTTTAGTCTTTTTGCCCTTTTAGTTTGTCCATCTCTTGGCCCAAAGAATAAATGGGCCTTTCGGATAGTTTCAAATCCTCCGGTTCCAAAACTATTAGAAAGATCTATTGAACTCGTCAATCTGGAATTATTTTTAGACTCACAATACTCATGAACTTTTGATAATTTAGTAGAGCCCAGTTAGTGGCACTACTAGAGAATGTCCTGCAGCCTTTGCAAACGAGCTCAATATGAATTCAGAGAATTCAGAAGATACGAGCATGTCCCCATTCCCATGGGCCCATCAAAAAATAAATATAGGGTCACTTTATTTTGTTTTGTATAAAATAGTGTATACGTACTGTCTGTATCTACATATACTATGGAAAATCTTAGGGTTAATTTCACCCATGGTCACTGAACTTATCACATATCGCCCAAAAGTAATCGACTTTTTTTTCCTTACTTAAATGTCACTGAACTTATGACTTTGTTGCGGAAAAGTAATGCAGGCCAGATTCCGGCGAGGCTCCTGGCCGGATTGCTGACATGGCATGCCATGTCAGCAAGCTTAACACACGTGGAAGGGACAAAATGACATGTCATCGTCTTACGTGTCATATTTGACACGTCAGCAAAGGAAAAATTCAAAAATCACCACATCAACCGCCACATCAGTGACACGTGGCGACCAATAGGAACATTACACGTGGCAACTTAACCCAAGTGACATGTGTCCCACTTAAAAAGTTAACTTTATCACCAAAAAAACCTATTATTGACTAGCCAATTTACAGAATTTAAGTTTATTTTTAGCTAATATATCATACTGATTGGGACAATATCAATCAACCTGTTAAAATAATGGGTGAAAAGCATCATATGACCAGCCAAAATAATAATGTACCTAATTTTTAACATGCTAAGGGCCAGTTTGGCAAAACTTATGAAAATAGCTTTTTCAATTGAAAAAAGTTATATTCCAAAAAGCTGTATGTCGAAAAGTAGATTACTGTTTGGTAAATAAAATTTAAAATGACTTATAAAATTAAAAATAGTTATTAACTGTTTGGTAAATGATATGATTAAAAATGTCTTTTTAAAATAAAAAAAATAAAAAAATATAATTTTGAGTGATAGGATAAGAGAAAAAACAAAAAAAAAATTATATTAAATATAATTGACATTATGAAATAAAATGAAGGATATTTTTGTCTAAAAAAAATATTAAATCTGCTGCCCTTAAAAACTGAAAATCAGCTTTTCTGAAAAGCTTCAATTTCTAGCTTTTTCTAATAGGAGGTTTTTTCACTTTTCAGAAAATTGATTTTTCTAAAATCAGCATTTACCAAACACTTATTTTTGTCCCATAATCAGCTTTTTATCAAATAAGCAGTTTTTTGGCCTTCCAAAAGTAATGCCAAACAGGCCCTAAATAACCTGCTAAAACATCCACAAAAAGGACTTAGTGTACCAAAAGCCACATACAATCCAAATTGTGCTATCTACCACATTAACCACCCTATGCAGCAACCAAAAAAATTGCACCCACCGTTGCATTTACAATAGCAAAAAGAGGGTATATTAACCCTACATGGCAGTCACATAATACTGCCTTAAAAACACAACCCAAAATAACTACAAAATTGAGCAATCAAAATAGGCTTCACATGATGCAAGAACACTTCATTTAGCACGACCCCGTCCTCTTGATGGCTTCCTCAAATTTCGTGTAACATAATCCCCCAAATACATTGACTTGATTTGCCTTCCTCTCCTACTAACTTTAGGGACTGCAGAAGGTCCATCTTCCTCACATGCTCTCCTTTTCCTTTGACTAGGTTGATTGTCAATTTCAGTGTCTTGAGATAGCACTTGAGTTTGGTTGATGGCAACACTTTCTTGGGTTGCTTGGTTATCCTGCAACATAAATGATATAATAGAATCTTGCAATAAAAAAAATGGACGCTGAAGCTATAAACATAGGAAATAAAATGGTAAGTTAATAACTACAAACAACACAACATTAACAGGAAAATGTAGAACAAAACCTGGGCAACAGTTGTGACAGAATCTCCAAATATTTCATTGTAAACTTCATTGATTTCCTATATAATAGGATGCATATAAGAGATTTAATGAACAACACACACAATGTTTGAATAATCGAAATGTAAATTTCAAGTTATATGCTATACTTACTTGCTCATCTTGATTCAGTATTTCCTGGTTAGTGTGCATCTCATTCTGTGCAGCATGCTGTTTTGCAATCCACTTCGAATGTCCTCTTGAATTATGTCCATTTGTATTGCATATTGTACAAGTCATAGTGACATTACCCTTCCTTGAAACCTTTTGCCTACAATTTAAACCTCCATTTTGCCTCTCTTGCTGAAGTTCTTTAGGTTCCTTTCTCCTGCTCTTTAATTTCCTTCCTCTTTTTCTCTTCATAAGAGGAGGAGGAATGATTTCACAATTCCATTGGATTGGTTGGGTTGATGAAAAAATCATAAACCTTCATGAAAGTTTCCACGTGGTAGTATTGGTGAACATAGTCTTCAAGGTGTTCATTGTTGTGAATAATGGCAGATACTGCATGCACACAGGGTAATCCTGTTAAATCCAGGGTAATCCTGTTAAATCCCACCTTCTACATGTGCACTGCCATGCTTGCAAGTCCACTATATACTTGCCTATTGGACTATGCACCTCAACCTGTGGACCACCCGAGAAATTCGGCTCAAAATATGCAGCTTCATCTTTCAATTTCAATAATCTTTTCCAGACCTTGGGACAAATCTTTCCATTGTATTTCTTCATCACTTCTTTTTTCTTGTACATTCGATTCATGAGCCTTGTTTTTATCATTTCCAACATGGTTATAATAGGTCTGTCCCTTGCATCTGTTGGGTTAGATCGGATTAATTCAACATTAACGCAGCGGAATAAAATTGAAACCCGAAACAGGATCCAAGTATTTTCGATTGATTCAAAAGGAAGAGATTAAAATTACTAACCTTTAGAATGAAATTAACTCCTTTAATCCGGACTGAAGACGCTGCCTTTAACACGAACGTTCTCTATCGGTATCCACACGCACGAACAAATGAACAGAAGTCGCAGGGGTGCTAGCTCCCTTGAATGCGAATGTATTTTCTTTACTTTCTTTCTCAAAGAATAACGGTGGCTCTGTTTTCTTTTCTTTCTTTCTCAAAGATGAAACGTTAGCTCTGTTTTCTTTTCTTTCTTTCTCAAAGATAAAGCTTAATGCAGCCACTCTAATCCTTGTTATTTTGAATAACGTGATTAGTGTTTTTATTAGGGTTAAACTCTTTATTAACATATATCCCATATATAACTGTATATATATTTCAAATCCTTTTCCTCTTAGGAAAAGATAAATGAGGATATTTTCTCTTAATTCAAAATTAAGATATAATATATATATATATATATATATATATATATATATTTTTATATATATATATATATATTTATTTATTTATTATTCAAAATAATAAGAAATAATATATTAATACATATTATTATCTCATATTCAAAATAAGAGATATTTATATGTATAAATATATATATATATATATAAATATGTAATTTCGAAATTAAATATAAATACCTATATTTATATTTTATTCCGAAATAACCCAATAAAATCCATTATGTTCATTTTGCTATTGGTGTGTGACCCAATAGGTTTATATTATGTTGGCAGTGGGCCTAATCCCATAAAAGCCCACAAGTCATAATTGGTCTCTAGCAAGACATTATGACTACCCAAATAATATAAATATCGTTAGTCCGATTTTAACCTTGCAATAGAACATGTTATTATCCTTTTGTCACACGATATCTTGTTCGAACATAAGTCATGGTCCATGTCAAACTTAAATTGTTCAAACATATAATTTCTCGATCACCAAGTAGACTGATAAATTCAAATGACATTGATCATACTATCAATTCATTTAAGTACGGCCATGCATTATACAGTCCTACTTATCGAGGGGCCCAATTGATATCTCTCTCATAAAAAGAGGGACAAATTCCATCTTAATTATTCACTTTCCTCCGCATAATTCTCATTATGTCCGATCATAAATTTTATAATTATCCGATTAAAGATAACGTTTGATTATGTCAAAACATAATGATCCTTATGTAGGAAACTATGATAACCTCAGGTCAAAGGATTTAATAACATATCTATTATAAGATCACTTATGACACTGTCCCATGAAGTGATCTTACAGTGGGTCTATCCAGTACTTTGTTCTCTAGCAAGTACCTATAGATTTGATTTATATCATCATATATAATCATCCCATGATTATCAATTCAAATCTATACTAGTCTTAATTTATCTTTATGCCCTTTATTGATAAATGACTAGGGACAACATGAATAACATTTTTATTCATAAACATTACAATAATGTAACATGCCAATAATATCAATGCGAAGAAAACCATTATATAAATGAAAATGTAATGATTACATCAAGGTCCAAATGTTTGGCCTAGGGCATAACCACTAACAGCATCCTTTATGTACCTATATGTAATGCAAAAAAGATTACAAGGTATATCAGAATTGATGTATAATGTTAAAGTCTGTAAAGGAGAATGAGCAAAAATATATGAAAATTATCTCATCTTCAAATTAATTAACTGCAAAAGCTGGATAATGGCCTATATAAGATTTTATGCAAAATCTGTGAAGGTGGTGTAGGAGAGAATTAATTAATTGAAAGAGCAGATAAAGGTCTTTATGAGATATAATCAAAATTTTAGTGCATAAAAAATTATGAACTAAAACTTTACTGTATTCAAATAATCAAATTTAAAATATACTGAAAAGTATTGGCCTATTAAAACATTCACACATATAATAAAAAAACCAATAGGTCAACAAAACCTGCTGAATAAAATATTTTTCCAATTGTTGGACGTACCCATTAAAACATTCACACATGTTGTTCAGTAGGATGTCACACTTGGGGTACGTGCTGAATAAACTTCTTGACCAACTTTGATAGGGTCTGTCCTGGTGTGCTAACCATGCCCTTGCATCAGCATTTTCATTTTCAATTTGTTGTAAAGCTGATTTGAACTTCGCATCATATGATGCCCTTGCTGCATTTCACAATAGATCCTTCAAAGTTTTTCCTTTAAATTTTTCTCTGAAATTCTGGTACATATGCCTAACACAATGCCTGTGTTCTGCCTCTGGAAATAGGTCTCTCACTGCCGCTATCAACCCCTATATAAAATACATAAGTTAATTTATCTCCGGTATAATAAAGTAAACTAAAATATTGTAGTGCTCAAAAAAATTATGAGTGATTTCAATTAAAAAAATATTTATATATTACTAGGTAACAAAAAAAATAAAATTTAAAAATATATCGACACAAAAATACACCTATATGTATTGTCAGGAGTGTATAGTCAAGAATTCAATTTAGTGACGTAAAAAATTACAACTTATAAGAAATTTATTTACATAAAAATATGAATAAATGCGACTTTTTTTTCAAAATATTAAAATCCGTAAAAATTTGTTATTTTAATTTATTTTTTAATTGTGTTAAAATTTTTAAAATTATACATATTTACTTTTGCGAAGTCAAATATGAACATTTTTATTAATTACTAATGTGAAAATATGGTTCGAATTTATGTAAAATTATTGAAATAGTCTACATTTGCTCTTTAAAGTATTGAATAAGAGCAAATCTGTACTATTTTAATATTTTGAGACTTTTTTTTAAAAAATAAATTTTAGAGATAAATATATATTATTTTTAATAATTTAAGAGCAAATTTGAATTTTATCACTAAAAAATAAGAAACTTATTTAAATATTTTAGTGGGACCGGTTTAAAGAAAAGTTAAATTCAGAGTGATTTTTAATTTTTTATAATTAAGTAGTGTCATTTTTTTAAAAATTGAAATTATAGGAGTATTTTTGAAAATTATTTATAGTTGGGTGGGATCAATTAACACTATTTCATCCTATATACGTATTTTTTATTTTTCAATAAATTTACATCTTTTGTTAATAATTTTTTTTGATGCCGTAAGTAATAGTTGTGGTTGTTTGCTATTCAAAAATTATTATTTAGGCAGTTCACCTAGGGATGATTACGGGGCGGGGCGGGGGCGGAGAGTTGCTCCCAATGTTTTAGAAATCGGACCGGATCGGTTTAACGGGGAATTGGCTGCTGATCCGGTTTTAAAAACATATAAAATCGGATTTATAAAAATCTGGATTGAACCGAAAAAAACCGGCTAACCAGTAAACCGGAAAAAAAATCGATTTTTTGCCAAAATATCAAAATATTGTCATTTTGATGGAAAGAAAAGAAAAAAAAAACAAATATCAACAGCAAAACAAAAGGTTCATGAAAGCTGGATGATAATGATGGCTCAAAAGAAAAGAGTGGACCCATATCTAGGAAGTTTTGGGGATCTAATATATTTAAATTAAAATAATTTTAAACTTATAATTTTTTTTGTTATTTATTTTAACATCTTTGTTTTTTTTCTAGTATTTGTGGTTTGGCTTTTACTTTTGTGGTTTGGCTTTTGCTTCTTGCCTTTTCTTTTCCATATATTTAGTGTTTGAATAAATTATTATTATTATTATTTACCACAATTTACAAATTTCTAATGCCGTGTATTATAAAATATATATTTTATTTTCTTGCATATTATCATAAGAAAATTAAAAAAATAACAAAAAATATCATAATAAAAAATATTATTTTTATATTGATTTTTGATAATTAATAGATTATTTGGATTTGTTTTTTTTTATATACATATTTTTAATTTTTTATAAATAATTATATTTTTTAAAAAAATAAAAATTCCGAGTCAATCCGATCCAGCCAGTTGACTCCTGACTCAGTTGACAGTTCGAGTTAATGTCCAGTCCGGTTCTGAAAACATTGGTTACTCCCCACCGCCTGCCCCGCCCCTGGGCGGGGAATCCTGGTCCTCGCCCCCGCTGGGGACGCGGGGGAGAAATCCTCCCCGTCCCCGCCCTAGCGAGGAATCCGACCTCGGTGGGGATCCCCGTCCCCGGCGGGAATTGATGGGAATCCTCGCCCCCGATGGAAATTGAAGGGGATCCCCGCCCTCGATGGGGAATTCCCCGACCTGAAACCAATTTCAATTTAACTTTAAAGTAAATTTGCCAAACTTTTAATTATATAAAATTTATCTGGCAAAATTTAATAATTAATAAATTAAAATTAAAATTAAAAATATCTAATAGAATTCAAATTCAAATATTTCTAAACATCTCATACAATTTAAATTATAAAATAATATTCATTCGTTAACAGCTAATAACTTCACTTGGACAATTTTCATACAGACGAATATCAACCTGAAATATAAATTAATCAAACATAACAAATTAGCTATATATGAAATATAAATTGAAATTGAAAGTAAATTGAATAATTAACCTTCCACTCATCTTCCACTCGCCATTATGCCACCTGATATCATAGAATATAATAATTCAATTCTACTTTCATTTTATGACAAATGTTATTATTATAATATTAGAAAAATACATTTACAATTTACCTCGTCATCTACATCCATATCTTCAATCATTGTATAACACCGTGAATGAGCAATTGAAGAAAAACCTAAAAGTATGAATTATTATTTATAAGTTATTATTTTGAACTATAATTAGAAAAGCAAAGTCAATCATTAAATACAATTATATAAACAATTAATACATACCTTTATTTGAAGACAATATCCAATTTTGTGTACACATTAATGCTTCAACCGTATCAGGATGTAGTCTACTACGATGAGAACTTATAAAACTTCCACTTGTACTGAAAGCTGATTCAGAAGCCACAGTGGATACCGGAATTGCCAAAATATCTCTTGCAATTGATTGTAATGTAGGATACTTAAGGGCTAATTTCCACCAACTCAGTACATCAAATTCTTCTTTAAGTGGATATAATTTCTCTTCCAAATAAAAGTCCAATTCAGTGCGCATACTATCACTTTGGGACTCAGAAGAAGCAACAAATAATTCAAATTTGCGCATACAAGTCGACCCCACATTATGACTCATTGATGATTGAAAAGAGTTGCTTCTTGATGATTCAGATACACCACCACTTCCACTTAACTTTGAATTTGATGAATATTGATCAACCAAATCATAACAAATCTTTTTAATGTTCTCAACCTCTATTACTGCCATTTCATCTCCATAAAAAAGAGGATAATAACACTCCAAGAATTTAATCTTGTATCTAGGATCCAAAATTGTCGCCACACTCATAACACCATGAATTTGATACCAATATTTATCAAATTTCGTAATCATTTTGGAAGCCATGGTTTCAATATAAGGATATCCACAAGTAAGCCACTGCATCAATTCCATCTTAATCTCACATATTTTTGGAAAAAAAAGATTGGTAGTAGGATATTTCGTCCCAGAAAATAATTCAGTGATATCGAAAAATATTTTCAACTTCTCACAAATTTTTTCAGCCATTTCCCACTCTTCATGCATAGGGAGACATCTATATAAAGGCTCCCTTTGTTTCAATCGTGCAAACACATCTTTGTAACAAATAGCCACATCAAGCATCAAAAAAGTAGAGTTCCATCTATTCTTACAATCTAAAATCAATTTTTTAGTGCAAGAAACTTTCAATTGACAGGCTGTTTCCTCAAACCTTTCATTTCTTTTAGGAGTAGCACTCCAAAATGTAACACTGTCCCGAACCTTTTCAATGCAATCAGAAATAATGTCTAAACCATCTTTGACAATCAAATTCAAAATATGAGCACTACAACGCACATGTAACAATTGTCCATCCAACCAAAGACTATTAGATGGTAATTTGCTCAAAATGCAATTAAACATTGCATCATTTGTCGAACAATTGTCTAAAACTAGTGCAGACAACTTGCTATCTAGATTCCAATCCATTAGACAATTAGATAGCACATCACAAAGTATATCGGCTGTATGTGGACATGGCACATAAATGAACCTAATAAGAAAAAAAATAAAATATTTCATGCTATTTGCTATTATAAATTTGCAACAACATATTATAAATTTATAATTAAAATAAATAAAAATCATACCTAATAATTCGACTTTGTAAAGTCCACGAAACGTCAATAAAATGTGCTGTAATAGCCATAAAACCTTTATTTTGATTGTTGGACGTCCACATATCAGTTGTGATTGCAAATCGACTATCATTCTTTCCAACCAGCTTCATAGTCTTTTCTTTTTCTTGTTCATACATTTTCAATATATCCCTCCTCATTGTATGTCTACTAATCATTTTGAACATAGGTTGTATAGTTCCAACAAATTCTTTAAAGTATTCATGTTCAACCATTGCTAATGGATACTCATGCACAATAATCATAGTTGTTAGGTTTTTTCGTGCAATCTCCTCATCAAAAGTGTATGTCCCAATTGAGACTCTCCCTTCATTAGTTTGACTTGATTCAACAGGAACTTGTGATTCAACCTGTGCACTAGACTGTTCACTATTTTGTTGTTGATTAATTGATTGTTCAATAAACTGTTCACCCTGATCCATGATATCACAACTATTGCACCTAGATTCAAAAAAATTGAATGAATATATCATGACAAGAAGCACAAAAATTAAGTTTAAAATTAGCAATTTATGGTTATTTACGCGACCTTTTGATCTAAGTATTGTGTCATTGATGAAAATTTTACTTATTTTAAATTTATTATAAATCAAACTAATAATATATTATTATCTATTGTGTTCAAAAATTGAGCATTATTTTTTAAATGGAACTGAATTTTTTAATTACATATAATTATTAGACTTCTTTAATACAAATAATTGATTGATATGGACTTCAAATCTCATCAGCCGAGGAATCCTGGAAGCACAATGGCAGACACAAAGCTGAGGATCTACAGGCCAAGTTAAACTACAACAAATAAAAGCACATATTCAATTGCCCAAATGGACATGGAAAACATTGATGCACTTGTTCTTGCCACAACCTATATTTACAGTTATTCAATTAAGTAACAGTGGAATAGGTATTCAAAGAAAACACTCAAGAAAAAGCTGGCATATGACCTACTAATTTGACCAAGAAAAACAATTAAATATTTTGGCCATGGGTCTCTCTAGCTGGCAGTATATGTACATGCAAGTATACATCCAATTAAATATAACAAACGTACTCTATAGGAGAAAAACAAAAGCATCTAAAGCTGTATTTTTATCTAAAATAGGAATCACAATGGAGTTTATATATTTACTTAATAAATATTAATAGTTATACTTTTTATATTTTACTCCTTTAAACTCTGTTTTAATATCTTTTCATGAACCAAGTAATCAATATTGTTGTGTGAAAAAATAATAACTTTTACAATTCAATGCATTATTAATACAGATACATGTGCAGCATAGAAGAACTCTGATATTAATAATTTGCCCTTTTTTTTTTCACTTTCTCCTGCAATATAGAAATTTTAAAAGAATAGCTTTTGTATTAAAGTCTATATAAGAGAGGCAAATTTATATTCTTGCAGTTTGAATAGATTTAGAGTTGTAAAATTGAATGATATATATATATATATATATATATATATATATATATATATATATATATATATATATATGATTGCATTGAAAATTTAATCCTACAAAAGAGAATGAGAAGATGAAGGTCAGAGTATCAAAATTATGGCACTTTATAAATTCAATTAAGACTACCAATAATTTATAATTTTAACATGTATAATATTTATATATATAATTTTAGTGCTTTCACAAATCTTATGGAGTATTTTGGCATTGACAGACTTTGGCAATTAGTGTTTGTGAGTGACGATTTGGGTTGGAAATTAATATTCTATTTGTTTACAACAGAGTTGATAAAAGAATTTTAAGCACATAGAGATTTCATTAGGCAAGGAAGTAGCCAGTAAAGATCAGACTTAAGACTTAAAAATTGCAGAATGAACCTGGATCTTGGGCGACGGCTACGGAAGGGCAGTGTTGTCGACGGCGACGGAAGCGCTGCTGGTGACGGCGACAACTGGGCTGCCAGCGAGTGGAAGACATGGCTATATTAGAAGAACAGAGATAATAAAGCAGAACAGAGAAAGTGAGAGAGATTAAAACCTTGAAGTGCTAGCGACGGGCTGTGCTAGCGATGTCGACGGTGACGACGGCGGCGACGGAAGAGAAAGGCTGTGTTGGCGACGGCGACGGCGACGGAAGGGCTGGTGGAGAGTGGGAGACGCGGTTGCTGGTGGTAGGCTGTGTTTAGTGGAGGCTGGAGCTAGAAGGTAGAAAGAACAGATTAGGGCAAAATCTAAAAAAATATTTATACAAGGGTTTCGGTCGGGGATCCCCGCGGGACGGAGACCCCTTTCCCCGTCCCCGTCCCGGAATTCGTCCGGGGGATTTTTTTTTCCCGTCCCCGTCCCCGCCCCCGCGGATTTCTGTTAGAAGAACAATAGAGGCTAATCCTTTCCGCATCCATCTTGTTGTCTTCCATTTTCAGGAAATTAAACAATTTCTTGCACCGCCAAAATGAGGAGGCTCTGGACTTTGATTTCTGTTAGCTAATTTTCATTTTGATCATAAAAAGAATATCCTACATTTGGATTCTCTCGCTCTTTTGTTAATCATGGACAAAATGCGCATTTATAAATTTAATCATTTATACAGTCGATTCTATGTTTTTCAATGAAATGCTTGAAGACTAGTCTTATTTTCGATGATTGCCCTTGGCTTAAATAGGATTGTAAATGGTCTGGGGAAAGAATTTGGTAAATTCCCATATAGAATGTTCATTAAACAAAAAAAATCTGATTTTATATGGATGAAGCAATTTTTGTTGAATTCTGACAGGTGATTAGGAAATAAGTAGTTCCATATCCAACAAGCATTTATTTATTTTTAGACTAAAGACAAAATTTTAGTGACAGTTTCTTCAAATTAGAAACACTGATGTCCTTATTGGCTGACATATTACGCAAATTAACATGCAAAGAAGCTTGAATTACTTGACCAGTGAAGGAAGGTATGGAATGGGAATAAGGTGGAGATCGTTTTTCCTCTTTGTTACAGCGCCAAAAACTTCAAGCATGTCAATATTTTGTGATGTCACTCCTGTAGGGAGTTTCCAATCAAAATGATATAGCAGTTGTGCTAGTGGAAACTCGACATTAGCCATGCCAAATGTTATTCCTGGGCACATCCTTCTTCCAGCACCAAATGGTAGAAATTCAAAGTTGGTCCCTTTGTAATCTATTGAGCAATCCAGGAATCTCTCTGGATAGAATGTATCAGACTTAGACCAGTGATTTGGATCCCTTCCTATTGCCCATACATTAACAATGACCTTTGATTTGACAGGAATCCTGTAACCGTTAATCACACAGTTCTCCCTACATTCTCTTGGTAGTAACAGTGGAATAGGTGGGTGTAATCTTAGAGCTTCCTTGATCACTGCCTTTAAGTAGTTCAATTCATGAAGGCGCGATTCATCAACATTCCCTTCTCTACCAAATATCCTTCTCACCTCGTCTTGTGCCTTTTCCATTACTCTAGGATTTTTTAGCATCTCAGACATCGCCCATTCCACAGTTGTAGATGACGTCTCGCTACCAGCAATGAACATGTCCTGCAGTAAAATTACTTACTAGAGTGAAAGGGTAGCGCACTTTAAGGATTTTTATTTGTAGAAAAACAAAATCAAATAATTTCCCATGGCTAGCATGCATTTTGCATTTTATAACTTATCATTTGGCTAAAGCTTTAGTTGATTTAAGGTTATTATAGATTCTGATTTACTTAGTGCCAAATTATTTAGAACTACAGGCTGGCTTCTTGCTACAGGATTTTGAACTTAAACGTTGAAAAGAATCACTTTTTGTAACCTTAAGAGCTACATTACATGAAGGCAGGGATGCACTAACCAGTATGACTCCTTTTATGTTGTCATCTGTTAAAGGGAATTCGAGGTTTCCTTGATCCTGAAATTTAAGGAGGACGTCTATAAGATCTTCTGCTTCACCCTCAGCACAATTGCTTCCTGCTGCCTTTCTAGCTCTGTGTTCATCGATGATACTTTGGAATATCTGATCTATTACTTTTTGAAGCCTCTCCAGCCTAGGCTTCATTCCGCTAATCAAATGTAAAAGCTTGATTGAAGGATACGCATCAGCAAGGCTAAAACCTCCAGCAGCTTCTATCAAATCCTTGACAGTTGGTGTAAATATTTCTTCTCCCTGCCATATCTCACCAAAGGCTGTTCTTGAAATTACTCTATAAGTTAAAGAACTAAACGTCCTGCTGAAGTTGATAGGTGATCCTACGCCAGAAGAGATGGATCTGATGAGTTTTAATATCTCTTCTTCCCTGATTGATCTGAATGACTCCACTCGTTTTGCAGTTAGCAGCTCCAGCGTGCAAATTTTTCGCATCTGTCTCCAATATTCCCCATAGGGCGCGAATGCAATGTCTGTGTAACCATAACTTGTTACAGATGCTGCAAGGACACGAGGCCTCTGAGCAAAGATGATATCATGGGTTTTCATAACTTCTTTAGCTGTTTCAGGTGAAGAGATGACGATGTTTGTAAGTTCACCTAGTTGCAGGTGCATAAGCGATCCATATCTTTTAGCTAAGTCTTTCAGACGGTGATGTGGCAGGGCACCAATTAAATGGTGCATGCTGCCTATTAAAGGCAGCTTCCATGGCCCAGGTGGTAGATTTTGAGTTGAGTGGTTGACTTTCGATTTCTTGCATATCCGTAACACTATCAAGACGAAGAGTAGGAAGGTGAAAAAGATTTGGAAAGCAGGGAACTGGAGTTCCATGAGGGGAACGGAAAGTATTGAGTAATGAAGGAAGAGAATTATGGATTGTTTAGGGAATCACAGAGGATCCAAATATATGGAGGTTGGGATGTTTTCCATGTTACTTCATTCAATATTTAATTATCTTTTGCCGTCTGTATCCTCGAGTTTCAACCTGTTTATTAATTTTCCTTTTTCCCTCATATTCTGAATTCTACGTCACCATATTTGGAATTTAATGGTTCAGTATATTTCCCATATACATTAGTCACATGGAAGCATCTGGTAAAGGGTGACAGCTAGAGGATGAGGATTTACATATAACATATCTGTCCCACTTTCTTGGACTCTGAACCAGAAAATCCATTAAATAATTAATAACAAAGATTATTGCTGAGTACATACAGATTGAGTAATGTCAACAGGCTGGATTATTGTTGAACAAGTTAAATTCTATCAAGTTCTGTATCTGTATTTAGGGGATGGGCAGGATTTGATGGTTGAGGAGCTCCTTTCAGAGCTAATAGCCCTGTTTTAATACCCTCAATGTTATGTGCGGTGGGTGTTATGAGTTACTCTCCTGTCTCTTTTGAATTTTTCTTTACAAGAAAATAGTTTACTTATAAAATGCTCATTATATGTTATTATTAAAATACCATCTTATAATTTTCTAAAATCATAAGATCTGAAGAAAAGAAAGGAAATTATTGGATAAAGATTTAAACAACAGCTGTGATAAGATGATGGGGCCTTGGATAGTTTCATTTTGATCACTGATACGATATGAGTATGGGGATTGAGCTTTAATTAGTCCAGAAGACCCCAAGCAGCAATAGAATGGCCAACTTTGTTGCATTCCTTGTGAGCAAAAACAAAACTGATTTCTTCGAAGAGATTGGACAAGCCCCAAACTAGCAGCAACCACTCGTTGGAAAGCGTAAATAACAGTGCCATTGCTTCTGCTGATTCCACATTCCAGCAGCTCGAAGAAGAAATACCAGCTGAAACCAGCCCCTGTCATCACGAACAATCATTCCAAAACCAGCATCCAATGATGTTGGATTGAAGGAGGCATCCCAATTCAAATTGTACCAACCTGGAGGTAAATTTACATTTAACTGATCCTTTCCTTATCCATCTTCTCGTCTTCCATTTTCAGGAAATTAAACAATTTCTTGCACCGCCAAGGTTCAGGAGGCTCTGGATTTTGATTTTTCATTTTTACTTGACACGATTGAAACATTGGCTACTGAAAATATGATCATAAAAAGAAATATCCTTCATTTGGATTCTCTCACTTTCTTGTTAATCATGAACTGATAAGCATTTTTCTTGTATAATTATAAATTTGATTATTGATACAGTCGATTCTATGCTTTTGAATGAAATGCTTGATGAGTGATGACCAGTCTTATTTTCCCTTCCTGGGGAAGAGGCTGTTTTGATATTCCCACAATAAGTTTCGTGGTTAAATAGAAAAGTTTTAGATTGCATTCAATCCATTGTATACATTAACCTTATGTCTTTTAGTCTTTTTTCAACTTCGTTCTTTGCAAATGTTATTTTTTATCTGCTCTGTGACAAGTTGCATGATTTTCTTTTCATTGCTTGGGCAATTATAGTCCATATTGCAGGGACGCATGATCTCCTACCCTACTTTTGCAGGCAGATGGCTTGGAATATCAAGTTTCAGTTTTTCTTAGAGATACGTTGGTTTGCTTTGAATTTTTCCTTTTTATTTCACATGTTCCTCGACAGCAGAAGGTGAGAGTTATATGGCATTTTAAGTTATTGTGCTCAAATTCTATCTTATGCACTTCAACTGGACTATATGTTATTTTAAAGTGGTTCTGATTCCATGAATGGTTGGATTTACAGTTCATGCTTGCTGATCATAACTTAACCACTATTTAGATGCAATTTGCATATATAATAAACAGGTTATGTTTATGTGGACTAATTTCAAAATTGATTTTTATTTCCCTGTTTTGGCATTGTTGTTGTTTGCGCAGGCGCATATGATTCCCATTAGCAAGTCAATAAGATGAGGAATTATAGGCCTACTATCAGTCCCCCAGTCTTAATCTTTTTGCTTTAAGCAATTCTTTGACTACGGAAGAAAGTTTTATCAGTGAGAATTCACTGCATTCACTAGGATAGATTAAGGTGTAAAGATCCCAATTTAGCGCAAAATTTTCCTGAATAGTTCATCACATTGAGACGAAAACTACTTTGCCATATTAACATATGAAAATTATACATAATTGTCATAACAATAGAAACAGTGATTCAAAGTCAATGTGCCTATTGCCTGACATATTGCACTAACATGTAAAGAGCCTTTAGATTTTACTTGACAAGTTGAGAAAGGTATGGAATGGGAATTAGGTGGAGATCATTTTTCCTCTTTGTTACAGCGCCAAAAACTTCAAGCATGTCAAGATTTTCTGATGTCACTCCTGTAGGGAGTTTCCAATCAAAATGACATAGCAGTTGTGCCAGTGGAAACTCAACATTAGCCATGCCAAATGTTACTCCTGGGCACATCCTTCTTCCAGCACCAAATGGTAGAAATTCAAAATTGGTACCATTGTAATCTATTGAGCAATCTAGGAATCTCTCTGGATAGAATTTTTCAGCTTCGGACCAGTAACTTGGATCCCTTCCTATTGCCCATACATTCACAATGACCTTTGATTTGACAGGAATCTCATAACCATTAATCACACATTTCTCCCTACATTCTCTTGGTAGTAACAATGGAACAGGCGGATGTAGTCTTAGAGTCTCCTTGATAACTGACTTTAAGTAGTTCAGTTCATGAAGGCAAGAACCGTCAACATTCCCTTCTCTACCAAAGATCCTCCTTACCTCTTCTTGTGCCTTCTCCATTACCCTTGGATTTTTTAGCATCTCAGACATTGCCCACTCCACAGTTGTAGATGACGTCTCGCTACCGGCGACAAACATGTCCTGCAGTAAAATTACTGAGTGAAAGGGTAGTACACATAAAGGATTTTTATTTTAGAACAACAGAATCAAATAATTTCCCATGGCTGACCTTTGTTTTGCATTTTATAACTTAAACTTAGTGCCACATTATGCAGAACTACAGACTGGCTTCTTTCCATATAGGATTTTGATCTTAAAGATAATCACTCTTTGCAACTTTAAGAGCTACATTACATGAAGGAAGAGATTTACTAACCATTATGACCCCTTTTATGTTGTCATCTGTTAAAGGCAATTCAAGGTCTCCTTGATCCTGAAAATTAAGAAGGACATCTATAAGATCTTCTGCTTCACCCTCAGTACTGTTGGTTCCTGCTGCCTTTCTAGCTCTGTGTTGGTCGATGATGCTTTGGAATATCTCATCTATTACTTTTTGAAGCTTCTCCAGCCTAGGCTTCATTCCACTAATCACGTGTAGAAGCTTGATTGAAGGATACACATCAGCAAGACTAAAACCTCCAGCAGCTTCTACCAATTCCTTGACAGTTGGTATAAATATTTCTTCTCCTTGCCATATCTCACCAAAGGCTGATCTTGAAACGATGCTGTAAGTTAAAGAATTCAACATCCTGGTCAAGTTGATGGGTGATCCTGCACTAGAAGAGATGGATCTAACGAGTTTTGATACTTCTTGTTCCCTGATTGGTCCGAATGACTCTACACGTTTTGCAGTTAGCAGCTCCAGCGTGCAAATTTTTCGCATGTGTCTCCAATAGTTGCCATAGGGCGCGAATGCAATGTCTGTGTAACCATAGCTTGTTACAGTTATTGCAAGTAGAGAAGGCCTCTGAGCAAAGATGATATCATGGGTTTTCATAATTTCTTTAGCTGTTTCAGGTGAAGAGATGACAATGTTTGTAACTTCCCCTAGTTGCAGATGCATAAGAGATCCATACCTTTTAGCTAAGTCTTTCAGACGGTGATGTGGCAGGGCGCCAATTAAATGGTGCATGCTCCCTATTAAAGGCAGCTTCCATGGCCCAGGTGGTAGATTTTGAGTCGATTTCTTGCATATCCGTAATACAGTCAAAATGAATAGTAGGCAGGTTAAAAGGATTGGGAAAGAAGGGAACTGGAGTTCCATGAGGAAAATGGAAAGTAATGTGTAATGATGGAAGAGACTTACGAATTGTTTAGGAAATCACATTATATCCTAATATATAGGAACTGAAGGAACTTACTGCATAGATCACTCTATTCGATTTTTTCTTATGAAAAATTGATATAGTCAGAGTTTCCAATCAAAATAATTATCTCTTGCCATCTTCGTGTTTCACTCTACATAATAATTTATTTATTTCTCAGATTCTGAATTCTCCCATCACCATGTTTTGAATTTAATGGTTCAATATATTTCCCAGATTCATTAGTCAAATTGAAGCAACTAGAAAAGGGTGACAGCTAGAATATGATGATTTATATATAATATATTTGAGCCTAGTTTTTGGATTCTGAACTAGAAAATCTATTAAATAATTACCAAAGATTATTGTTGAGTATATATAAATACAGTTTAGGTCAAAATAGGCAGGCTGAATTATATAACCAAAGAAAAATATTTTTCTTTTATTAAAATATTTACTAAATTTTTTAGTAGTTAGTAACTAATTTAACTTTGAAAATCTATAATTATTAATTATCATAATCTAATGGAAAAATAATAATATTGTCACAAGAATTATTCTAATAATTTTTTCTACAATTAACTTAAATTTGACTTAGAAAATATCATAATTTTTTATCTAAAAATTATTATTTTTATTTACTAAATTAAATTTGATTAAACATGTCTATTTATGTTAATGACTAAAATATTATATTAATAGAATTCTATTAAAATTGTATTAAACTCAAATTTTGTTGATATCATGATTATATCAATACTTGAAACAATTAGGTTATGATAATTTTTCTCCATAGAAAAAAATAATTCAAGTCCGTAAAATGACAGATCTATCATAATTTTTATTTGAAAATTATACTTGGAAAAATAAATAAAAAAGACAAGTAAGTATGAAATACCTACTTTACGTTTTCTCAATGGCTCACCATTTGTAAGGGTTGATTTCATCCATGGTCACTCAACTTATCACTTATCGCGCAAAAGTAACTGACTTTTTTTTTCTTACTTAAATGTCACTGAACTTTTAATATTATTGCACAAAAGTCATGTTGACCGGAATCCGACGACGACTTTTGCCGGATTGATAAGTTCAACAAATGCTACATTTAAATTAATTTCACTCACGGTTACTAGACTTATCATTTATCTCGCAAAAGTAATTAACTTTTTTTTTTCAATTTAAATGTTACTGAACTTTTAACATTTTTGCAAAAAATTCATCAATCCGGCAAGGGTCGTCGCCGGATTCCGGTCAACATGACTTTTGTGCAATAATGTTAAAAGTTCAGTGACATTTAAGTAAAAAAAAAAAGTTGGTTACTTTTGCGCGATAAGTGATAAGTTGAGTGACCATGAGTGAAATTTACCCCCATTTGTGACTTAGCGGTTCTTCCTGTTGATGCGTTTTATTACTATTTTAATTTCTTTTTTACTTGACGTTTCATCTATCTCAATTTTTTCCTTATTACATTTATCTAATATTTATAGAAAAAAAGAAAACATAAAAGAAATTAAAAATGCACATTGTGCCAGAAAAATAGTAATCTCCAATTATATATATATATATATCCAAGTAAAAATAATTTAGTACTATTCATATTAGATTATGAAGATTCAAAATGCATTAGATACTAAAAACAATATGTGATACTACTTAATTGTAAGATGAAAATGTGGAATGGACCAGAAAAATGGAAGCAAATTAATATAAAGTTTAATACCATAAAAAGGAAAAATAATACCATAAAACAAATTAATCAAAAAGATGCAAAAACGGATTAAAGAGAGAAATCAAATGTAAAAGTACGGTTCCAAACGGGCTACGAAATCAATTTGATCCATTTATATATTTCACCCCTTTCCCGATAGATATAATTGATTTGTCAATAAATTTCAAATCCTCTTGAACAATAAAATTTAAAATATGAGCTTCACAACACACATGGAAAAAAAATCAACATTACAATGCAAATAACCATACAAATTAAGTTGATTTCTTAATAACTCTTGCATGTTGTCATTATTTCTTACATTAAGTAATAGTAAATATTTTCTTCTCTATTCTCGAAAATTTTAACTTGTCATAAACCATGAAAATCTAATAGCTACATTCTGCTCCATCAAATTGGTAGCCAGGGAAGCAGTCGAATGCAGAGGATTGGGAGATATTAATAGAATCGCAAGAAATAGAAACATTACAGAAGAAGAAAGTTTGCAAGAAAGTAACACAGAATCAATAGAATTGCAACATGAACAAGCAAAAGAAGCAACAAAAAATGAAATGCACTAAGAATCAAGAGCGAATAAATGTTTAAGTGGAGAAACAGAAAGATAGCATAGAAGAAGCTAATAGAACAGAGTAAAAATCAGACAATTCAGAAATTAGATAATTGCATTAGCTGATTAATGAAATTAGAAAAAAGAGAAAAAAAAAAGCTTAGAATCTTATTGGAGAATAAGACAGCTGGTAAGCGACGAAGGTTGTGAACGGCGGTCGGCTAAGATGAAAACTAACGAGCTGGAAGCCGACAATAGGAATGATCATGGGGCGGGGAATCCCCTAATTTTTCCCCTGTGGGGGCGGGGGTGGGGAGAAAATAATTTCCGCCCTTGAATTCGGGGCGGGGACGGGGAACGAGGTCCCTGCCCCGAAAAAAATTAATATTTTATTTTATATATATATATATATATATTAAATTTTTTCAAGTTGATATTTATCGGTATGTAAATTGTTCAAGTGATATTATTAATATTTGAATTGTATGGAATATTTACGAATATTTGTATTTTAATTGTATGAAATGTTTATAAATATTTGTATTTAAATTGTATGAGATATTTTTAATTTTAAATCATCAATTATTAAATTTTGTAAGGTAAATATTGTGAAATATTTTTTATTCGGGTCGGAAATCTCTATCGGGGTCAAAAATTCCCATTAAAATTGGGTAGTTTTATTGAGAACGGGGATCCCCGCGAGGGCGGGGATGGGGGGCAATTTTTCCCCCGCATCCCCAGCGGGGGCGGGGATGGGGAATCCCCGCCCTTGGGTGGGGCAGTAGACTCCCCACCCCCGCCCCGCCCCGCGATCATCCTTAGCCGGCAACGATTGGATAGTGAAGAGGGAGAGAGGTGGCAAGGGTGAAAGGGGCAGAGTGTGGGAAGACTAGATGGAGAGAGAGAAGGTCACAATAGAGAAATAAATGTGATTACGGTTGGGCAAAAAGGAATTTGAAAGAGGCCCGTTGGGCATTTGGAACAAATCCAAAAGGGTTAAGATTTAGGTTGATGATTTTTGGATTGGCTAAAATGGGCAACTTTTGAGTTAGATTAGGTTTGGATTAATTTTTTTAGACGAATTTAGACAAAATTTTGGTTTTAGGTCAATTTTGACAGCTCTAAAAATAATTAGTTTTATTAATTTTATTAGATTTTAATAATAGGTTGTTGTACTTTATCTAAATACTAAAATGATTTTTAGCCAATTTAGGGATTTTTCACTTTTTTTTTTTTTGTAATTTTAACCATTAGAGGGTTTAATTAATGAAAAGTGAGCAATTTGTGGATAGTTGGAATTGTTTTGGAATAGTTAAGGAAATTTGGAATAATTTTGGTGAAAAAAAAACTGAATAATTGTGTCTTAACCTTTCTCAAGGCTAAGAGAAAGTCGGGACAACATGGGATTTCAGCAGTTCCATTTTGTGCACGAGTTAATCCAACCACCAAAGAAGTTTCAGTTGACTTTTGAGGAATATTAGCATATATTTTAGGAATTGAAAAACAGTAGTTTTAGGAAATTTAATTTGTATTAACTATTTTTATTTTCCTTATTTGGATAGGATTAAAACCATAAACTTTAAGATTTCCTTTAATTTTGGGGAGAATAACTTGATTTAGGGGGCCTCTTCTTCTTCGTTCTTCCAAAGTTGTAACAGAAGTTTTCTTTCTAACTTTCAATATTTGCTTTGTTTTTGTTCGTGGCCATTAGTGGCTAAATGCTTTTATTCTAGTTGAAATTTATGGGCAAGTGACACGATCTCAGCAAGTGTACTGAATCGACAAGTAATAAAATGGAGTAAAATTAAGACTCCTAGTTATCGTACCCAAGGGACTGAATACGCAAGTTATGAAAAATGATTGTATGCTAAAGAATTCCCAATTATTGAATTGATTTAATTATGACTAAACTAAAACTAATAAATTAATCGACTACTATAATGATTAAGCAAAAACAAATTAAGATGACAGTAAAACTAGCAAAGATAAAAATAAATGAAAACAAGAAAAGATATCAAATTATAAAAGCGTTGTTCAAGTTCACTCATCCACCCCTTACCCAAATATGAATAGAATCAATCTAAAAATCTTATATGAAAGAAATTGGGATAACCCTCTTAACCCAAGCGTCCCATTCCGGAGCAAGCTATTCTGATCGCATAACGTCCCATTCCGGAGCAAGTCATACAAATAGCCTAATCACGGATCTAAAATCCTAGGTTCGGGTTGCTTTCCCATTCCGGAGTCAAACATCCCAAAACCTAATTATTTCACTCATCACTCAAACCTTAAATCATAAAATCCTATCTATTTAGATTCCCATTCCGGAGCAGTCTAAACATCACAGCAAACATGATAGAAAATTCTGAGAATAGAATACATTAATGGCATCCAATTAACAAATTCAATAACCAACATAGACATATGAAATAAATCATTCCTCACATCTGGAAATTGAACTGAAAAACTAAATTCCATAAATAATTAATAAGAACCAGCAAAATAAACCAATCTTTCATACATAAACTCAAAAGATGTTCATCATTCACATCATAGGTATAGGAGATTCAGAGATCCCCCGAACAACTCAACGACTACTCACAATCCATTACAAAATCAAAAGAATAAAAGAAATAATAACCCCTGAAATTCATTGAGAAAATCCCGGTTGAATTGCTCGTCCTTCAATCCTCTTCTTCAGATCTTCAATGGAGAAAATAAAACTAAAACTTCTGGAAAAACTAAGAACTAATAAACTCTTGAAATTAAACTATGAGACTAATGAAAATTACTCTCAATTACTAATTGAAAACCAAAGGAAGAATGAAAATTAAAGTTTAGAACCGAAGAATAACTCTCAAAATCTCAGCTGCCAAAACTAATAACAAAAACTAACTAAAAAAATCGGAACCCTAGCCAAATAGAAAGCTACGAATTTATATTTCCAGAAGGGTCACGGTGGCAATGAATTTGGTTGCCACCGTGAGCTATCGGGAAAAATCCGATCGGCACAAGGGAAAACGCTAGGTCACGGTGGCAATGAATTTGGTTGCTACCGTGACCAACCTTCACTTTTGATTCTTCCTTGCTAAACTGACATGTCATGGTGACAATAAAGTTTGGTTGCCACCGTGAGGTCTTCAACCTTTGCATTCTGCCCACTTTGATAATTATGTCACGGTCACAACCATTTTCATTGTGACCGTGACCCCTGCGACTTTCATTTTGCTTGCAATCTCCTTATGTCACGGTCACAACCAATTCATTATGACCGTGACCTCTTGAGCAAAAATCTACAAAGGCACGAAATTAAAATCAAAATGCTTTCTAAAATGAATCAAACTTCAATTTGGCTAAGATTAACAAAATTAACATAAAAGAAACATAACATAACATTAAACACAACTAAACACCCAAAAATCACAATAAAACACTATGAAAACTAAGCACTATATTGAAGTTATCAAAATACCCCACACTTAAACTTTGCTCGTCCTCGAGTAAATGAATTATCCACATTCCTAAAATTTCAAACTCTAACTCAGAATACGAAAACTTAAAAACAATCATAGTACCGAGCAGAGGGGTCTTAGTTACAGATCCTCAAATCAATTTATATCAAGTAATTTCACATGTGTGTGTGCTAGGCTCAAAACCAATTTTCTCTTTTCAAAATAAAACAACCAATGCATTCCAGTAATTGAGCAAAGAAATTAAATATGCAAATGAATTTACATATAGGTTTCGAGCTTAAAACTCAGGATAATCATACGCCTCTCCTTTAGCACCGGAACCACAAGGGTCATCTCCACTTAAACAACTCAAACCAATAATAGAATCAAAAGGACTTATTCTAGGGTTGTAATGTTAGGTTAAGGTATTGGCTGACAAGAAAAGTTAAAGGATTCAAACAAAGTATTAGCCACTCTACCTTAAGTTTCAACTACCCAAAACTGAACAAGATTGTCCAGATCCTACCTTCAATTCACCCATAATTTCCAATGTTATCTAAACTTCTCCATACATAATATGCATTGAACTCAACAACAACAGAGTGATGAACTTCCCTTTTAATTCACTTTTAAACCCAATTCCGTGAATATGAGTATATCTTTTTCTACTCAAAGGTACTCCACACTTGAATTTTTCGATATTCAATAATCAAAATTGACTAAAAGAAACGACAAAACTCATGGAACTTTCATATATATATATATATATTTTTTTTTTCATCATTGTTTTTCTTCCTCTTTTTTTTTTTTTTTTTTGGGTACCCAAAGTCTAGAATTTCTTATACCCATTTTTTTCTAATGAGGGAAAGTTTAACACCATACTAAATAACACCCACAAAATTCAAAAATTCTTCTCACACTTCCACTATTTCAACAATAGATACTCTTATTCAACTTTCAATGATATTCCAACCCAATCCTAGAGTGGCCAATTCTTAGAAACGGGTAGACAAAGGCATTTTAGGCTAAATGGTAAAATAATAGTGTAACAAGAAAATTTCGTAGTACGCTTTTAGCATACTAAATCAGCTCAACGGGGCTAGCAATGGAAATAACATAAACAGGTAGGTCTAAAGCTGTTTAAAAGTGGCTATCAAAGAACAAATTGCCTTAATCATGTCCTAAACTTGTTTAAGTTGTTATCATGTTTCGAAGGGTGATGAGGAAGGTTCTAATTATCCTACCATTCCTTCACTCAAAAACTCTTACGCACCGGATTTTTTTAAATTTTTACAAACAAGCCTATAGTGCATAATTGATTGGAAATCACAAGATATATGACTGATTGAGATTAAATTTGCTTCTAAAACTTCCAACTACTCAATTGCCAAGATCAGTTTTTTAAGATAGACTATTCTCCAATTAAAGTTCAAAACATTCACAACAGGAATAATTGAGGTTAAGTTAAGCTGAGATAAAGATATTTAGGCAACAGCAATAAAGTACAAAGGATTAAACCAGAACTAACCATGCATCATACATCAATGGAGTGGCTGTTAATTACATATATAATGCGAAATTAATGTCTCCTACCCCCCACATAAAAACTTGTTGTCCCCAGCAAGTAATAATATTACAGATCAAAAAGGAAAATAAAAATAAAATAAACAAAAGTCAAAACAAAAGATAAGAGTTCTCCCTGATCATAGATCGGATGGTGGTGGCGGTGGGGGAAAGTGTGCATCAAATCTGGACGTCAAAGACGCCAGGCCATAGAGCACTTGCTCCATCTGAGATCGGAGCTCAGTCTGGGTAGCGAAAATGCTATCCATCCGCTCCATCAGAGCGTCATATTGCGCTTGCCCAAACTGATGGGGTGCTTGTGCAGGGGGATCCTGTGGCTCAGCCTCTTCACCTGCCTCCTGTGGCAATCCACCTAAACCCCGCTCCACCCCCTGCAGATATTCATCTCTGGTAGACAACCGGTATCCATCTGCGGTGGTGTCATCTTTGACTAGCACTTTCATGTTTCGAAGCATCTTGTCATCAATGACTGGAATGGAAGATAAAAATTTGCCCCTGCCAAAGTCATGATGAACCCTCTTGTCTAGCAAAGTGACAAAACCTCCCAGCGCTACTTTCCTCACCTTCCTCGGGTGCCACTGCATTTCTTCTAATTTGTGCCAGAAATGGGTAGCACCATTGATCCGAACACCCCTTACCATGCAGGCAAGAAAAAGGGCTTCGGGTAGGTTTACCTGACCTGCGGAATCTACATGACTTAGAAGAGACAGGGAGAAAAAACGGTGGATGATTCGCAATATGTGATCAGCCAAATGATGGGCCTTCGTCTTCCCCGAGACATACATGGTGGCAGTGGCGGGGTCTCTAATGGTAGCCCAAGCAGTGTCTTTGTCATAGTCGTCGAAAGCATCGTGGGCGCGTGGTGGAAAACCCAGAATTTATGCAAATTCATGAAAAGACATGTTATACTGCGTGCCCTCTAACCAAAATGAGACTTTACCTAGATCCTGGGCCAGGTTGCGACCAGGTGTACAAGTGACTGTGGATATGAAATCTCTGGTCAAGTTCGGGTAGACTTTCTCTTGGATTGAGAAGACCCGTTCCCACCCAATGTTCGCAATTAGGTGCTGCACTTGATCTTTGATCCTGAGATTCTGCAGCAAGTCAAAATCCAGATAGGTGGTGGGGACGTAGGTGCATTTGGTGAATAGAGCATAAACCTCTTTCTTTGGTACCGGTACCCACTTAGGGACCTTCGAAATATCTACTGATTGTGAGCTCGGGGGTGAGCTGATGGAGCTGGAAGCAAGAGCAGAGCTTTTGCGCTTAGGAGCTACCCAAATACGAAAATTTTTAGGATCAGGGAATACGCAACGATGGGACAAAAACAAAATAAAGTTAGAACAGAAAGTAAAATAAAAGGAATAAAATCAACTTGAAATAGAAGAGAAAAGAAACTTACTTGCAGTGAAGTCACAAAGAATGGAGTGCTAGAGAGAGGAAAAAAAAAATTCGAGAGCAGGAGATTAAGTTATGCAGGAGAGAGTGAGAAAGAAAAGAACGAAATTGGAATACTTATGTTTTAAAATTTTTTGCTGGGTCACGGTGGTAACCAAATGGTTGTCACCGTGACATACTTAAAAATTGTATCCAGAATCACGCTGCCAATATGTCACGGTGGCAACCAATGTCGTTGCGACCGTGACATACCACTCTCTGAAAACAGAAGCGAAACTTGCACATGTCACGGTCACAATGAATTTCATTGTCACCGTGACATGTTCAATTTTGAAAACAGAAGGTAATTTACCTGGATGTCACGGTCACAATGAAAACCATTGTCACCGTGACATATTAATTTTCCAATCCAGAAGTGTACCTTAAGGTGTCACGGTGACAACCAATATCTTGTCACCGTGACATGTTCAGTAGATAAATTCCAGAATGCATCCTTTATTGGTCACGGTGGTAACCAAATCCATTACCACCGTGACCACCTGCATACTTCAAAAGTAAATTTATCAAATGCTTAACTTCCAGCTACAAATACAATTGAACTCCTCCAACACAAACATAATTTCTCTTCTACACACAAAATGTGGTACAACTAAATAACATTAACTACATAAAAGAGAAACTAATTAACATCAAACAGAACAAAATAGAGAAATAGTTCTGCAATTAACAAGTCCGCAGCTGGACTTTTAAAACCCGTCAAGGATCCGCAAGAGTGACGATTGTGGAAGCATTATCAAACGAAGATGTAAAATAAGGCTTCACACGATGTCCATTGACCTTGAATTCTGTCTCACCCCTCGGGTGTTTCAGCGTTACCACTCCAAACTTGTCCACAGCCACTATTTGATATGGTCCCTTCCACCTTGACTTCAACTTACCAGGGAATATTCGCAGCCTACTGTCATAAAGAAGTACATGCATCCCAGGCACAAATTCCTTCCTAACTAACTTCCGATCATGCCGCTTCTTGGTGATGTCCTTGTATTTCATGGCATGATCATAAGCCCAGAATCGGTGCTCCTCAAGTTCATTTAGCTGCAAAGACCTGCATTCTCAAGGTCAAAATTTAGAAATTTGGTAGCCCAATAGGCTTTATGCTCCAATTCCACTGGGAGATGACAGGACTTCCCATAAACCAGCCGAAAGGGAGACATCCCTATCGGTGTCTTGAATGCTGTCCTATAGGCCCATAAAGCATCATCTAACTTAAGGTACCAATCTTTCTTAGAGGAATTTACCGTCTTTTCTAAAATGGCCTTTAATTCCCTATTTGACACTTCCACTTGACCATTAGCCTGAGCATGATATGGGGTCGTGACTTTATGCCTAACGCCAAATTTCTTTAATAAAGCATTGAATTGGTGATTAACAAAATGTTTACCACCATCGCTTATAATGGCTCTAGGAGCTCCATAACGGGTAAAAATATTTTTTCTTAAAAATTCTAACACAATTCTTGCATCACAAGTCCTGGTAGCTACAACTTCGACCCATTTACTAACATAATCCACTGCTACCAGAATATATTCAAACCCGTATGAAACTGGAAAAGATCCCATGAAATCTATTCCCCAAACATCGAATAATTCAACCTCAAGCACATTAGTTCAGGGCATCTCATCACGCTTGGATATGTTTCCTACCCTTTGGCATCTATCACAACTTTTCACATAAAATTGGACCTCTTTAAACATTGTTGGCCAATAAAAACCAGAAGACAATATTTTCATTACCGTTCTATTCGGCCCATGATGTCCACCAGCTTCTCCACTGTGACAAGCTGTGATAATTGCACTGGTCTCCGCATCTGAGATGCACCGTCTTAACACTTGGTCAGCGCATAATTTGAAAAGGTAGGGATCATCCCATATGTAGTGTCTCGCATCCGCACGCAATTTCTTCTTTTGCTGCCATGAAAAATCCTTTGGCATAAAGCCCCCTGCAAGAAAATTAGCGATATTAGCAAACCAAGGGACATAATTTTCACAGGAAAATACAACACAAATATGCTCATCGGGAAATAAATCTAAAATTTTCCCTTTTTCAATACGATCATTTTCCAATCTGGACAGATGATCTGCCACAAAATTCTCAGCGCCCTTCTTATCCTTAATTTGCAAATCGAATTCCTGCAATAAAAGCACCCATCGAATCAGCCTCGGTTTTGATTCCTTCTTTGCGAATAAATGTCTCAAGGCTGCATGATCCGACCACACCACCACTTTTGCACCCAGCAAATACGGCCTGAACTTTTCAAACGCATACACTATCGCCAGAAGTTCTTTCTCTGTGGTGGTGTAATTTACCTGTGCTCCTGTCAAAGTGTGACTAGCATAATATATTGCATAAAAAATCTTATCTCTTCGTTGTCCAAGCACTGCCCCTATTGCAAAGTCACTAGCATCACACATTAGTTCGAACGGCAAATTCCAATCCGGAGATATAATCACCGGAGCTGAAATAAGTCGTTTCTTTAAAGTTTCAAAGGCTAACATACATGCACTGTCAAAAACAAAAGGAGCATCTTTCATAAGTAAATTAGACAAGGGTTTTGCAATTTTTGAAAAATCTTTAATAAAACGCCTGTAAAACCCCGCATGTCCTAAAAAACTCCTTATGCCCTTAACATTTGTCGGAGGTGGTAATTTTTCAATTACTTCAACTTTGGCCTTATCTACCTCTATCCATTCTCTGAAATTTTATGTCCTAACACTATGCCCTCTCTCACCATAAAATGACATTTTTCCCAATTCAATACCAGGTTAGTCTTTTCATACCTCCCTAGTACTAGATCAAGATGCTGTAAACAGCTCTCAAAATCAACCCCATATATGGTGAAATCATCCATGAATACTTTCATAAATTTTTCTATAAAATCATGGAAAATGGCCATCATACACCGCTGAAACGTAGCCGGTGCATTACATAACCCAAAAGATATTCTCCTATATGCAAATGTGCTATATGGGCAGGTAAATGTCGTTTTCTCTTGATCCTTAGGGTCTATTGGAATCTGCATATATCCTGAGTACCCATCTAAAAAACAGTAAAACCTATTACCCGCTAACCTCTCTAACATTTGGTCAATAAAAGGCAAAGGGAAATGGTCCTTCCTAGTGGCATTATTTAACCGCCTGAAATCAATGCAGACTCTCCAACCCGTAACTGTACGAGTTGGAATTAACTCATCTATTTCATTCTTTACCACTGTCATTCCCCCCTTTTTAGGCACACATTGCATAGGGCTTACCCACTTACTGTCAGAGATAGGGTAGATAATACCTGAGTCTAGGAGTTTAAGTACCTCCTTCTTTACTACCTCTTGCATGACTGGATTGAGTCGCCGTTGAGGCTAAGCTACTGGCTTGCACTCCTCCTCCATTGGGATCCTATGTGTACAGTAGCTTGGGTCAATCCCCTTCAAATCTGAGGTCTTCCAGCCAATGGCTCCCTTGTGCTTTTTCAGCACCTCTAGCAGCATCGTCTCTTCTGCACCTGACAACAAAGAAGAAATGATTACTGGTTTACTCTCTTTTTCTAAAAACACATATTTCAAGTGAGAGGGAAGAGGTTTAAGTTCAGAATTTGAATCCCCCTCTTTAGGATCAATTTTCTCCTTGTTGTCTTCTATCTCCACACTTGCTATATCTTGTCCCCTCATCTCTTCTTCACATTCTTCTCCCTCCACTGAATGTAACAGACACTTATTTTCTGAATCAGTTCCCAATTCTTTTTCTTGCACTTCCTCCACACAATCATCTATTACATCCATAAAATATATAGACTCTTTCACATCACCAGATGGGTATTTTTGAGCCTTGTTCATATCTACCACCAACTCCTCACCATTAAACCTTAGGGTAACCATTTGACCATTAACATCAATCAATGCCTTGGCGGTATTTAAAAATGGCCTCCCTACAATTAATGGCACCTTGTGGTCTTCTTCCATCTCCATTACCACAAAGTCCACTGGAAAAATAAATTTCCCCACTTTCACTAGCAGATCCTCAATCACTCCCTTTGGTCTCCTCATGGACCTGTCTGCTAGTTGGAGTCGCATTCCTGTCTCCCTAAGCTCTCCAAGATTCAGCTTCCTGCATATAGAATAAGGCATTAAGTTTATGCTTGCACCCAGATCACATAAAGCATTACCGTAAAAATCTTCACCAATAGCACAAGGAAGAGTAAAGCTACCTGGATCTTCCAGTTTCTCAGGAATCTTGTTCATAATAATAGCACTGCAATTTTTTGTTAGCTGTACAGTTTCATGCCCTTCTAATTTCTTTTTATTAGAACAGAGTTCTTTCATGAATTTAGCATAATTAGGCATATGAGCTAAAGCTTCAGCAAATGGTAAATTTATGTGCAGTTTCTTAAACATCTCTAGAAACCTAGCTTTTTGCTCATTTTTCTTTTCCTGTCTAGCAATAGCAGGAAATGGCAGTTTATTAATATCAAGATCCTCTCTCGGTTCCACTTCCTTACCACTCCTTAGTGTAATTGCCTTAGCCTCCTCTTTTGGATTCCGATCTACATTTGAAGGAAATGTTCCTGGTTGCCTCTGGGACATAGAATTTGCAAGCTGTCCCACTTGAGTCTCTAAATTTCTTATGGAGGCTTCCTGGTTCCGGTTCCACTGCTCTTGAGACTTCCATCTAGACTCTTGATTTACCATGAATTGCTGTTGGTTATTCATAAACTGCTGTTGACTGTTAATGAATATAGCTAACATGTCTTCCAGATTTGGCTTTCTCTCTTGAACGGGTGGCCTGGTTTGATAACCCGGTGGGTGATACTGCTGCCCTTGGTTCTGAGGAGGTGGATATGGTAGTTGATATGGTTGCCCGTGGTTTTGATGGATGTTTTGGTTGAAGGGAGCTCTTACTTGCGGATTAGAGGATGAAGCATTTGGATTTCCATCTTTCCCGGAAAAATTTGGATGATTTATCCATCCCGGGTTATACGTGTTACTGTAAGGGTCATTCTTTCTGAAATCTCCCATAGCATTGACATCACCTATTGCTCCTCCACTTTCTTGCCCACCTTGCTCCTGTTCATACCATCCACTCTCTTGGCCCACAGCAGCTACATTCTGCACTTTCAAACTACTCATCTCCTTCCTCATAGACTCCATTTGTGCTTTCAGCATCGATACCTCATCCACAACATGTATCCCCTGTCTTCTCGGAACTGTCCTAGGATTAGACCATTGAGCATCATTAGCTGCCATTTCATCCAGTAATTGAAAAGCTTCCTCTGGTAACCTATTCATAAATGACCCTCCTGATGAAGCATCTAATAAGGATCTTGTCTGTGGTGTAACCCCATAATAAAAGGTGGTCATCAAATGGTAAATTGCTATCTCATGGTGTGGACAGCTTCTCAACAATCTTCTAAACCTTTCCCATGCTTCATGAAAGGGCTCCTCACTCATCTGACTAAAGCCTAATATACTATTTCTGATGTTCGCCGTCTTTGTGGGAGGGAAGAATCTCATTAAAATTTTTTCTTGCAACTGATCCCATGATCTAATTGACTGTCTAGGTAGCATTTGCAACCATTCACGAGCTTTTCCAATCAATATAAAAGGGAACGGCTTTAATCTTACCGCGTCAGATGACACTCCAGGAATTTGAACCGTATCACTGATCTCTAAGAAAATGTCCAAATGTTGTGCAGGATCTTCGACATCTGAACCCGAAAACTGATTTCGCTGTACCATACCGATGGTGGCTGGTTTAAGTTCAAATTGCACTCCCCTTGGCAGCACAATTGTCCTATTATCTTCATTCCATCTTGGTACTGCATAGTCCCTTATTGTCCTCTGTCTCGGGACCTCTTCTCTATAATTTCCCAGATTTTCATTTTATGCCCTCGGCACTTGTTCATTCTCGGGAGGAACTTCACCAATAGGAAGAGGATTTTCTTCCATATTATTATTTCTGTTGGCTCTTATTCGTTGGTGTAAAGTCCTCTCGATTTCAGGATTGTAGGGTGCGATTTGTTCCTGTCTCAATCTGCTCATGCACCTTCAACAACCACCTGAAAAGAATAAAAATAAATAAAAATAAGATAAAAATAAAATAAAAAAATAAAAACACACACAAGTAATAATCAAAACTTCAACAAACGCCAGTCCCCGGCAACGGCGCCAAAAACTTGACACGACCTCAGCAAGTGTACTGAATCGACAAGTAATATAATGGAGTAAAATTAAGACTCCGAGTTATCGTACCCAAGGGACTGAACACGCAAGTTATGAAAAATGACTGTATGCTAAAGAATTCCCAATTATTGAATTGATTTAATTATGACTAAACTAAAACTAATAAATTAATCGACTACTATAATGATTAAGCAAAAACAAATTAAGATAACAGTAAAACTAGCAAAGATAAAAATAAATGAAAACAAGAAAAGATATCAAATTATAAAAGCGTTGTTCAAGTTCACTCATCCACCCCTTACCCAAATATGAATAGAATCAATCTAAGAATCTTATATGAAAGAAATCGGGATAACCCTCTTAACCCAAGCGTCCCATTCCGGAGTAAGATATTCTAATCGCATAACGTCCCATTCCGGAGCAAGTCATACAAATAGCCTAATCACGGATCTAAAATCCTAGGTTCGGTTTGCTTTCCCATTCCGGAGTCAAACATCCCAAAACCTAATTATTTCACTCATCACTCAAACCTTAAATCATAAAATCCTGTCTATTTAGATTCCCATTCCGGAGCAGTCTAAACATCACAGCAAACATGATAGAAAATTCTGAGAATAGAATACATTAATGGCATCCAATTAACAAATTCAATAACCTACATAGACATATGAAATAAATCATTCCTCACATCTGGAAATTGAACTGAAAAACTAAATTCCATAAATAATCAATAAGAACCAGCAAAATAAACCAATCTTTCATACATAAACTCAAAAGATGTTCATCATTCACATCATAGGTATAGGAGATTCAGAGATCCCCCGAACAACTCAACGACTACTCACAATCCATTACAAAATCAAAAGAATAAAAGAAAGAATAACCCCTGAAATTCATTGAGAAAATCCCGGTTGAATTGCTCGTCCTTCAATCCTCTTCTTCAGATCTTCAATGGAGAAAATAAAACTAAAACTTCTGGAAAAACTAAGAACTAATAAACTCTTGAAATTAAACTATGAGACTAATGAAAATTACTCTCAATTACTAATTGAAAACCAAAGGAAGAATGAAAATTAAAGTTTAGAACCGAAGAATAACTCTCAAAATCTCAGCTGCCAAAACTAATAACAAAAACTAACTAAAAAAATCGGAACCCTAGCCAAATAGAAAGCTACAAATTTATATTTCCAGAAGGGTCACGGTGGCAATGGATTTGGTTGCCACCGTGAGCTATCGGGAAAAATCCGATCGGCACAAGGGAAAACGCTAGGTCACGGTGGCAATGAATTTGGTTGCTACCGTGACCAACCTTCACTTTTGATTCTGCCTTGCTAAACTGACATGTCACGGTGACAATAAAGTTTGGTTGCCACCGTGAGGTCTTCAACCTTTGCATTTGATAATTATGTCACGGTCACAACCATTTTCATTGTGACCGTGACCCCTGCGACTTTTATTCTGCTTGCAATCTCCTTATGTCACAGTCACAACCAATTCATTGTGACCGTGACCTCTTGAGCAAAAATCTACAAAGGCACGAAATTAAAATCAAAATGCTTTCTACAATGAATAAAAACTTCAATTTGGCTAAGATTAACAAAATTAACATAAAAGAAACATAACATAACATTAAACACAACTAAACACCCAAAAATCACAATAAAACACTATGAAAACTAAGTACTATATTGAAGTTATCAGCAAGATTTAATTAATTACTGTTAGATTGTTCCTGCTTTATTTTTCTCTTAATTTTCTATATTATTCATATTATTTACTGTAATTTAGAGAAATTTCATATCTAATTTTATTTATTTTGTAATTAATAAGGGCCCATTGTTCATTTAATTAAATAGCATATAACTAATTTGAAATATCAAATTCGTAATTATTTTGTAAATTCAATAATAAGTGGTAATTAGTGTAATAACATTGAAAAAGGTTGTTATAATATTAAGTAAATGCATAATTTGGTTTGAATCAATCTCGCTTGTGGGTTGGTTGGTTTAAGTCAGGTCTTTTTATTTTCTAAAACTGCCAATAAATTGAATTCTTTCTCGTGTAAAGGATTGTTTATTAGTTAGAGATTAATTATAATCTTATTTAGTTAGCCTATTAATACAGAAAAATTGGTCCAGAGCGCTAAACCGACAACTACAACCGGTCTATAACATGATTTTAGAGTTATTTTTTCATCTGTGAAGAGTAAAATTGAATCTTTTGCCACAAATACCTTTAATTAGAGTTTCTCATCATTAATTTTATTTTTAATTATTTTTTATTATTATTTTAATTCTGTATTTTTTTTCCTTTATCCATAAAAACTCCTATTTATTTTTATTATTTATTTTTTATCATTTAAATAATTAAAACTCGATCAATCCCTGTAAATTTAACCCTACTTATCACTAGGGGTGAGCATGGTCGGTTAACCGGTCCATTAGCTCCAGTCCATTAATATCGGTTTTTTGAAATTCCAGTCCATTAAACAGTCCATTACCATCGGTTAACCAGTCTATCGGTTTCGGATTTTCGGATCGGTTACCCAATATTTTTCGGTTAACCACTATAATTATAAATATATTCATAAATAAAATTAAAATGTTCAAGATTCTTAAAAATTAAAAATTTTTCACTATAATATAACATTATTGTTGTTAAAATAAAAATATTTGGTGGATATAAGCAAATTTGTTTTTAAAAATTAATATTTAATAAGTAAATATATTAATCGGTTCATAATCACTTTTAATTAGATAAATTGTTATACTTACTAATAGCCAATTAAAAAAACTTAAAACTTTAAAATAATTAGTATAATGAAAAAAAAGTATATGATAACCTTTAATTAGGTTAAATTGTTACAAATTATTAAAAAATTAATAAATTAACTAAAAATTCGGTTTCGGTTCGGTTAACCAGTCATATGAGTCAAAAACCATTAACCAGTCCATTAATATCGATTTTTTCAAAACACTAACCATTAACCAGTCCATTACAATCGGTTAACCAGTCTATCGGTTCGATTTCGGATTTTTTTTTCGGTTAACCGAGTCCATCGGTTTTTTTGCTCACCCCTACTTATCACTAATTATAAATTAGTTTTAGTTAAGAGTATAAATTTTATTTTTATTAATTTTGACATCCATTACTTTAAAAGTTTAAGCTATAATATATATATATATATATATATATATATATATATATATATATATATATATATATATATATATATATATATATATATATATATATATATAGTGGCGTAGCCATCTTATAATGAGTGGGATCAATTGACCCCACTCAATTATAAAAATTTCAAAATTATCCATATATTTTTATTTTTTTTAAAAATGACCCCATTATTAATTATTAAAAAATTAAAAATAACTCTATGAATTTAACTTTTTTTAAATTGACCACACTAAAATATTTAAATAGACACCACTAAAATAATTAAATGAATTCCATATTTTTTAATGATAAAGTCTAAATATACCTTTAAATTATTAAAATAATACATATTTGCCTCTGAAATTTATTTTTTTTAAAGAAAACCTTTAAAGTTATTTAAATGGTACAAATTTGCTCTTATTTAATATTTTGACAGGCAAATATAAATCATTTCAATAATTTGAGATAAATATGATCCGCATTTTCATATACGCCATCAATCAAAATATTCATATTTGTTTTCGTAAAAGCAAATATGTACAATTTTCAATATTTTAACACATTTTAAAAAAATAAATTTGAATAACAAATTTGTACCGATTTAATATTTTGAAAAAAAATGCACTTATTCATATTTTTATGTAAATAAATTTCTTATAAGTTGTAATTTTTGATTCCATTGAACTAAATTCCTAGCTATTCCACTGAACTGGTGTAATGCAGTTTAACACGCGTTCTCACTACAATACATAAAAAATGCAACAAACACATAATAGAAGTGGACAAGCTAAAATTTCTAACATCAAAAATCTAATTAGCCCATAAGCTTTCTTATATTCAAAGACTAAGAGACTGAGAATCTCATTCAATTAAATATACACCCAATCGGTTGGCTCGCTTCTCAGCGCTAAATCCCTCCACCGAGCTAGAGTTCGTTCCTCATCCTCGCTAAGCAGCAAAGGATTGTCATTCCGATTCACGAACCGACCCCATTGAGTTCGGAAAGGGAAGTCTTTTTCACCCCTTATTACAAAGAATCGATCTTTCCATTTCTTTAGCAACTCCGGATTCCCAACAAACACCCCATAGCCAGATTGAGACTGTATGTAGTTGTGGTCTTCTCCATTGGCTCGGAGTCCAACGTTGTGAGTAGCCCGGAAGAGTCTAAGAGTGAGCTCTATATCATTCTCAGCAGACCATATCTGTAATGCGGAGAGAGTTCGCCAGGCATTTGGGTGGAGCTGACCAATGGTCATGTCGTAGTAATTCAGGACTTCTAACTCGAAGGCCGTCAGCGGAAGATTCACCCCGGCCTCAAAGTCCGCCACATAAATAACTATCGTCTTCTTTCCCTGGAACTTGGCATTGGCCTTGAGAGTAGCACCGGCAGCATGAACTTCATATTCATAGGAAATCCCGAGCCTTTCTCGCAGAGGCACCATGTCAATGGATTTTAGGGTAGAACTTATGCTGCCCACTCTGGGAAATCGGCGTGGCTCCTTCTTCCCTTCCGTTGGCTGTTGGCTGGGGCCAGGAGAATTGGAAGAGTTCTGGGCAGCGAGACCTTCTTCTACCCTCACCCTCTCAATAGAACTCTCAAAAGCACTAATGTTTGAGGAGAAGAGAGAAAAAAACAAACTTGGAAATTCTGAAGATTTCACCGACAGTGAATCTGGAGGAGTAGATATCGGAGAATGGTCACCGGTGAGGAATAGAAGGATTGAGAAGGTATGTAGCAAAGAAAATCCCAACCAAGAAGTCGACAGATAAAAGATGAAGAGATGAAAAGGAGAATTAGGATGTTCAAATGCAGAAGAAGAGCAAAATCCCTAAAAGCTAAAGACCATTTATAGGCGAAGTAAACCAACAGATAGAAGACAAGTGGTAGTTGATGAGAGGTAGTGTCAGGCGTCATTAAGGTAAGTACGGGTATCAAAGCGTCACAATGATGGCGTGCTGGCATTTGGCTGTCATTTTGAGTTGAACGAAGCGTCGTTTTCCCCTTTTTCGTGCTTCACGTGCCTGGCGGTTACTTTCTGGATCGTTGTTGTCAGTTGCCCTAAATGACATAAATGTCATGCTCGCCGGGGGGGGGGGGACTTATGATAACCGAGCTATCGTCATCACCCAACTCGGTTATCGCCCGCCCATTGAAGTTCGGGTCACCTATGTTTCTAAGTTCAGTACCTAAATGCAAGCTCGGCTTATGGGAAGCTCGGAAGTGAAGGGTAGTCCGGCCAGTGTTATTAAAGTAGCCGTTGCTCCTTAAAGATTCATCATAAAAGCGTCCGTTACTCAATAAAAGCATACCATTAAGACAATCGTTACCTAATAAAAGCCCATTAAGAGGGCAACAGTTATGTAGAAGGAAGAACGCTATAAAAAGGTATGTCCAATCCTTGAAGAAGGATCTCTTGGATTTACAATATTTTTTTACTGAAAAAAACAACTTGATTACTGACTTGACCGTCGAAGTATCCTAGAACGGAAACCCGTCGGAGTTCTTTGATTTCAGGTAACATCTTCAGGTTTCCGGCGCCGGAATTTCAGAGTTGTTATCACCATGTATGATTTTTCTATATGTGAATGTCACCAAAAAGTAGGACATCATGTTATGCAGCGTGACACCACTACCACTACAAAAAAAACACAAATTAGCGACGGATAATTTTCCGTCGCTATTTAGCGACTAAATTAAGAATTAGTCGTGAAATTTTTTTTTCTATTTTAGCGACGGAATAGCGACTGAAAAAAAAATTCGTCGCTAAAATTTGGCGGTAATTTATGGCGCCTTTTTTTGCGACTATTTAGCGACTAAATATTCCGTCGCTAAGTTTTGCGACTAATTTAGCGACAAAAAAATTAGTCGCTAAAATAGCGACTAAAATTTTCATCGCTAAATTTAGATGCAATTTTAGTGATTTTGTTTGCGACGGATTTAGCGACTACATTTGTTATCGCTAAACTATTTTTAATTAGCGACTAAATAGCGACGTATGTTTCCGTCGCAAAAATATTTTCAAATTTATTAAAAATATTTTAGAAATTGAATAAAATAATATATATTAAAAAAAAAAAGAGAAAACCCAAAACTACATCGTTTTGGGCTTCCCCTTACTTCTCTCTTTCATTTTCTTTCTTTTCCTTATTTTTCCTTTCTCTGCCCCGATCCCATTCAAGCTCCCCTCCCTCAATCTGCTCCTCCTCCCCGTCGCTCCCTGCCACCCAACCCCCCTGTCCTCGCTGTCAACCGGCTGCGTCGCCTCCTCTATTTCCCCCTCTTCCGCGCGCGACGGCAGCAACTGTTGCCTTCCTCCTTGCGCTTTTAGAGTCGGGATTTGCAGCCTGGATCTCCATTTCGCTCTCTGGATCTCCATCTCACTCTCTCTCTCCCGATCTCACTTTCTAGGTACTCTCTCTCTCTCTTTCTCTCTCTCTCTCTGTCTAACTTATTTGCTTTATTAGCTTTCGTCTTCTTTGAGCTTAGTTCCCATTTTTGTTATACTAGTTTCAGTGTTCACTTTTGGAATTTCTTTTGATTTAGTGCCTTGAATGAGACATTTTGGCATGTGGGTTTAGATGTGTTATTGGTAAAAGATCCTTTTTTGGTTATTGATTTGTGGGTTGATGTCGATTTGCTTGTTGAACTCATTTGATGCTGTTTGTTTTTGGATTCTGATTTTTCTAATTAGGGTTTTGTAATGGGGCTTTCACTTAGCTCTTTTGAAGGGGGTTACTTGAATTGCTTGTTATGATTGTGATTTCTTGATGTTTGGTGGTTTGATTATGTGAATTGTGCTTAAATTCTATTCAAAAACTTGGTGCACATCAAGTGTTTGATAAAATGACTCAATCAAATTTTTCACTGCCATTCGCTGTTTTTCTTGCAATTATTCACATCTTTTTGCTTCATTTTCATTTCATCCTTGTTTCCACATGTGAGAATGATTATAGTAGTTATGTATCAATTTTGCTGTGATGCTAAAGTTATGTTAATTTTCTGCATATTTTTTCTTCATGTTGTTGTGTTCCAGTGTTGATCATTGCAATTACTGTGAGTCTTATATTTTGTATTACTCGACTATTGTGCTGGTATTACTCTTTAATAGGTTTCTATTTTAGCTAAGCAATTCACAAAAGATCACAAGGTATCTATTTTCAATTTGTTCAAGTGCATTTGCTTTTCTTATTTGTTGAAGGTGTTAGAGTTGCACAAGAATTCGTAATTTAGCACAAATTAGATGGCAAAGGATTAAATATTCAGCCTTCTGTGTCTATATAGCTAACAAACATTATATGATATAATGAGATTGGTACCAATAAATCTATACATAAATATATATTAAAGCTCAAGCTTTTATGGAAGCTTTATAAGTCTCTATTTATTGGGGAAAATATTTATCTTTTTTCTTTCATTAATTTGACAATTAAAATACTATATTCTTCCTCAATTCTTGTTTTACTCAGGTAAATCAAGCATCAGGAAGGGTTTATATCTTGAAGTTCAATACGGATGACAAGAAATTTTTCTTCTGGATGCAGGTGAAGTTCATTTTCATGTATTTTACATTATTATTGCATTAACCTTGACTTGTTGCCTGTTTTATGATTTGTCAAATTTTGTAAGCATAAAGCATGTATGCATCTGCAACCTAGACATATAAATGTGGATATTTGTTTGTTTATGTTAGTGTGTATATAATGAAGAGAGAGATAGTTGCAAATATGTGCAATAACATTGAGGGATGACAAGTCTACTGAAACTTTGTGTAGTACTAATAACCTCCTTTCCCAACATTCATCTCTCCCTTGATCATCACCCTATATGATATGTTAATTATTTGTCAAATTGAAGTTGCAAAAGTGGTCGAAACTCAAGCTAATTGCTTATTGGTGTCTTATTTCTACAGTTATTTCCATGCTCAATGTCTCTTTCTTAAGGTTTATGAAATATGTAAATTTATGAAATATATATATATATATATATATATATATATATATTATAGTTAATTAATTAAGTGGAAAATTTAGAAAAGGGTAGCTCATGCCTTGTAATATATGAATTAAAATCAATTTTTCTTATTTTAATTTTTAATTTATTAATTTGGGTATATATTAATATGAAAATTTTATTGGTGACTTGTAGATACTGCGATTGGATGAAATGCTGCTAAATATAATAAGAACATGTACTTTTAATTTAAGTATTGTATAATTTAATATATTTTTATTATATTAGAATTATTGTGAACTTATTGTACAAAATTATTGTGAACTTTTATATATTGCTAAATAGTATTATTTAGTTTGAATTAGTATTTTTTATAGTATTTTTTAAGTATTATACAGTTTAATTTACTTTTTTGGTATTATATTTTTTAAATTAATAGTAATATTGAAAATAATGTATAATTATTATTTACATAAATTAAATTAAATTTTGGATGTAATAATAATATTAATAAAAAATTAAATCAAAATTGTAATATTAAATTAAAAATAATATTAACAGTATAATATTTTTAGCGACGGAATAATTATTTATGCGACTATTTTTAGAGTTATTCAGCGACGGATTTTTCCGTCGCTATTTTTAGCGACGGAACTAAGGATTAGTCGCAAATTTTTTACGACGGAGCTAATAGCGACTGTTAGTCGTCGCGTCGCTAAAAGACATTAGCGACGGAAAAAGCTCAATTAGCGACGGAAATTTCCGTCGCTATTGTTTTCTTGTAGTGTACCAAACTTGTAACATCTCAAACAATAATTGTATAGTTATTCAAACTAAAAAGACCTATATTCTTGAATGGTTTGGACTTGATGAGATTTTATCTCGAGTTTTCTACATATCCCCTTTTGAGTAATCAGAACCATATAGTTCTATAATAATAATAATAATAATAATAATAATAATTTAATTTCTAAACCTCATATTCAAAACATCAAAATAATTAGACAAATTCAATGTGCTACATACTTTCCAATAATTTCGTCTTCGAAATTGAAGAAGTCTTAAAGTTATATCACAAAGATTCAAGTATTAATTATGTAATGCTTATAACGGTTATTTGTTAGGAGTAATACTTTATATTCGTTAAGTAGCTCGGTACCCGAATTTAGAAAACACCAAAAGGGAAGTTCGGTTATCAAAGGTGTTTAGTTGGTAAGTGACATTTATGTCAATCTATAATTGTTATATGGCCGTGCTTAAGCTATTAAGAGTATGACCAATCTGGATACTTGGGAAATAAACATAATTGTGGAGTTGCCCGGTTTTTAGAGCAGACAGAATGCTCTTTTATTTGAAGCAAATTAGTGATTTTAGCGTTTCATTTTTAAATTAAAAATTTTCTTTGATCATTTATTTTCGGGTTAATTTCACTGATGGTCACTTAATTTTTGCCAAATTACGCAAAAATAACAAAAAAAAATTTTATTTCAAAAAAGTCACTGAATTTAAAACTTTTATACACAAAAATAACTATAACCGGTTTTCGGTTATGACTCTTGTCGGAAAGTCCAGCTGGAATGTTATGTTAGCAATTTGTGCACACGTAGACACATTGTTTATTCCACGTTATCAACTGACATGTCACTTTTGACACGTCTACTGCCAATTAGACAGACAAAAAATTGGCATGTGTCAAAAGTAACATGTCAGCTGACGACGTGAAATAAACAGTGTGTCCATGTATGCACAAATTGCTGACATGACGTTCTAGTTGGGCTTTCCAGCAAGGATCATAACCGAAAACTGGTTATAATTATTTTTGTGTATAAAAGTTTTAACTTCAGTGACTTTTTCGAAAGAATTTTTTTTTTTTTTATTTTTGCATAATTTTAGTATAAGTTAAGTGATTATGTGTGAAATCAACCCTTTATTTTCCCGTCTTGCCTTTTTTATGGTTTGCACAAGTGCATATATATGAGTTCTTTGAACAAGTCAAAGATGAGGAATTATAGGCCTAGCATTAGTCTGGGGTTAATTATTTCGTTGGTCACTGAACTTTAAGGGTTGTAACGATTTGGTCACTGAACTTCAATTTGTAACAATAAAATAATACATCTATTATTTTGTAACGAAAAAATCAAAATGATCGGAAATGGCAACCGGCACGTGACCTATTAGCAGAATGAACGTTAGATTTTTTGCCACGTCGGATCTGACATGGATCCGACGTGGCTTTATGGTTAAAAAAAATCAATTTTCACTGTCTTCAAGCAGCTCCCGTTTGCCGCCGAAACCGAATTTTTGATCATTTTGATTTTTTCGTTACAAAATAATAGATGTATTATTTTATTGTTACAAATTGAAGTTTAGTGACCAAATCGTTACAACCCTTAAAGTTCAGTGACCACCGAAATAATTAACCCCATTAGTCTGTGTCGTTAAGCTTTTGCCTTTAAGATTCTTTGACTACTATTAGTCTCACTGCATTCACTAGGATAGATTGAGTTCTCAAGATCCAAACTAGGCACAAAATTAATGTTCCTGAATAGTTCATCACATTGAGACAAAAACTACTTTGGCATATTTAAATATGAAAATTAAACATATGTTGTCATAAAATTAGAAACGCTGATGTGCTTAATTATTGGCTGACATATTACGCAAACATGTAAAGACCCTTGAGTTACTTGACCAGTGAAGGAAGGTATGGAATCGGAATCAGGTGGAGATCGTTTTTCCTCTTTGTTACAGCGCCAAAAACTTCAAGCATGTCAAGATTTTCGGATGTCACTCCGGTAGGGAGTTTCCAATCAAAATGATATAGCAGTTGTGCTAGTGGAAACTCGACATTAGCCATGCCAAATGTTATCCCTGGACACATCCTTCTTCCAGCACCAAATGGTAGAAATTCAAAGTTGATCCCTTTGTAATCTATTGAGCAATCCAGGAATCTCTCTGGATAGAATGTATCAGACTTAGACCAGTAATTTGGATCCCTTCCAATTGCCCATACATTCACAATGACCTTTGATTTGACAGGAATCCTGTAACCCTTAATCACACAATTCTCTCTACATTCTCTTGGTAGTAACAATGGAAGAGGTGGGTGTAATCTTAGAGCTTCCTTGATCACTAACTTTAAGTAGTTCAATTCATGAAGGCGCGATTCATCAACATTCCCTTCTCTACCAAAGATCCTTCTCACCTCTTCTTGCGCCTTTTCTATTACTCTTGGATTTTTTAGCATCTCAGACATTGCCCATTCCACAGTTGTGGATGAAGTCTCTGTACCAGCAACAAACATGTCCTGCAGATTATGGATTTTTATTTTTAGAAAAGCAGATTCAAATAATTTCCCATGGCTGACCTTCCTTTTGAATTTTATAACTTATCATTTGACTAAAGACTTAATTGATTTAGGATTATAATTGGATTCTGATTTACTTAAACTTAGTGCCAAAATACGCAGAACTACAGACTGGCTTCTTGCCACGGGATTTTCAAATTAAACGATGAAGAGGATCATTTTTTGCAACCTTAAGAGCTACAATACATGAAGGAAGGGATGTACTAACCAGTATGACTCCTTTTATGTTTTCATCTGTGAAAGGGCATTCAAGGTCTCCTTGATCTTGACAATTCAGGAGGACATCTACAAGATCTTCTGCTTCACCCTCAGCACCGTTGGTTCCTGCTGCCTTTCTAGTTCTGTGTTCGTCGATGATGCTTTGGAGTATCTTATCTATTACTTTATGAAGCCTCTCCATCCTAGGCTTCATTCCACTAATCAAATGTAAAAGCTTGATTGAAGGATACGCATCAGCAAGGCTAAAACCTCCAGCAGCTTCTGCCAATTCCTTGACCCTTGGTATAAATAATTCTTCTCCCTGCCATATCTCACCAAAGGCTGTTCTTGAAATGATGCTGTAAGTTAAAGAATGCAACATGCTGCTACAGTTGATAGGTGATCCTGCCCTCGAAGAGATGGATCTAATGAATTTTGATACTTCTTGCTCCCTGATTTGTCTGAATGAGTCTACACGTTTTGCGGTTAGCAGCTCCAGTGTGCAAATTTTTCGCATCTGTCTCCAGTAGTCCCCATAGGGCGCGAATGCAATGTCTTTGAAATCATAACTTACTATGGATACTGCAAGGAGAAAAGGCCTTTGAGCAAAGCTAATATCTTGGGTTTTCATAACTTCTTTAGCTGTTTCAGGTGAAGAGATGATGATGTTTGTAAGTTCACCTAGTTGCAGGAGCATTACTGGTCCATATCTTTTAGCTAAGTCTTTCAGACGGTGATGCGGCAGGGAGCCAATTAAATGGTGCATGCTGCCTATTAATGGCAGCTTCCATGGCCCAGGTGGTAGATTTTGAGTCGATTTCTTGCATATCCGTAATACCGTGAAGATGAAGAGTAGGAAGGTGAAAAAGATTGGGAAAGAAGGGAACTGAAGTTCCATCAGGAAAATGGAAAGTAAAGAAAGAGAGTTAGGGATTGTTTAGGAAATCACATGTGATCCAAATATATGGAGGTTAGTATCCCTTCCATTATCGATTCAGTAGCTCAGTCTTATAGTTAGATGGCATCTTCTTTCTTCCAATATATTTTGTCACATGATCGCTTAATTACAAAATTTCTATATCACCATGTGCATGAGACACTGAGCTTTTCTAAGAGTAAATGTAGGTGTAAAGGAGAATCGTTAGATGAGAGAATCAGAATCGCATGATTGAATAGGTTATTGCTTCATTCTAATTAATTATCATTTGCCTGCTGTATCCACGTGTTTCAACCTACATATATAATAATTTAATTATTTTCTTAGAGATTCCAACTTCTTCCCATCAAGTTTGGAATTTAATGGTTGATTATATTTCCCAGATTCATTAGTTAGATGCAAGCAACTAATAAAAGGTGACAGCTAGAAGATGAGCATTTATATATTTATCTATCACAGATTTGTTCCTCTTTTGTGGATTCTGAACCAGAAAATCCATTAAATAATTAATAACCAAAAAATATTATTTCTAAGTAGATATAGATATAGACAAGGGCGGAGCCAGAATTAGTCCACGAGAGGGGCTTAGAATAATCATAAAAAAAATTCTCATTAAAAACTAGACCATACTAATAAAAAATATATAAATTTTTATTTTAACCGTATACGACGAGTTTTTTTATAATCAAAATTCTCAATAACTAAATTTATATATATTTTTCTAGTCAAGTCCTTTCGACAAAAAGAATCAAAATATCAGTCAAAAAATCGTCTCCATTTTACTGCGAATCGCGGTTTTTATATGCTCCATTTTGCTGCGAATTGCTGTTTCTAAGTGAAAGAACATAAAAAACTAATTAATTGAGTAAATATTCAATTGACGGGTAAATGAGATTAATTGATTAGATTTTTTTGTAAATATATTAGTTTAGTGTAATGGATATATGTGAAAAAATAGGATTAGGTTTTTTCTTTTTACTCTAAAATATATATTAGGTGGATTTTTATTATTGGTTTGGGTGGGACTTCAGCCCCTCTATCCCCCCCCCTGGGTCCTGTCTCCGCCTATGGATATAGATTAATTAAGTCAATATAAACAGGCTGAATTCTTTAATTTTTGCAGCTCCTTAATTTGGCTTGTGTTTGCAATGCTGATTTCTTGATGCCATATGAAAGCATATTATGGTACTGTAATAATACTGATTTTTTTAGTAGGTGGAGTCAAATGGAACGGTGCTCTCAACAAGCTAGAAACAAGGTTGAAGGAAGGAAGTCCTGTAGATGGTAATTGGATATATAGTAATTGAAGAACTGTTATAACCATAGCAATACTCACCGTTTTGTATTTATTTAGTTAGTTAGATTAGTTTTGTCTTTATTAGCTGGGTAACTCTGTATATATATTGACTTACTCTAATACTCTGTTTTGAGGAATTAATATACAAGAGGTATTTTTCATTTACATTTAGCTCTTCCTTCTCATCGTTTCTTAAGCTTTGATGGAAGCTTAGGGTTTGAACATGGTATAAGAGCCATTTCGGTTATTTAATTCATAGAAGCTTGTTTTTCTTCTGTTTTCACTCTTTGGAGTTTAGTGTTATTCCGATTTGTGTTACTAGATCGTGAATTTTTTTTTTTCCGAAGATTTGGATTCTTGATTGCTAGATTTGAGATCTGGAATTTCTTGAATGGCGCCTACTGGAGATGATGTTGAAACTGAAAGGACGTGTGAAGAAAGTCGACGGTTTGTTCCACAAGCTCTAAGAACTCATGTAGAGGATGATCTGTTGCAACTACATAGTTCAGATCACCCTGAAATGGTTTTGGTGACTACTCTTCTTACTGTACACAATTACATGAGTTGGAGTGTTTCTGTGGTAAACTCGTTGGAAGCAAAGGATAAGCTGGGTTTTATTGATGGCTCGGTTAAACCACCACTTGATAATGCACTAGAATACAAGCGTTGGAGGAAGGTGGATTGTATGATCAAACAATGGATCCTAAATTCCATTAGTAAAGAAATAGCAAAAACCTTCATTTATAGTTCTACTTCCAAGATTCTATGGGATTTATTGGAAGAAAGATTTGGAGATAGTAATAATACACCTCAAATATACCAGATCCAGAAAGAAATAACCTCTATTGAACAAGGAAGCAGTTCTGTTACAATTTACTATAGTAAACTTCATAAATGTTGGGATGAGATCTCCAGGTTGCAGCCTATTCCGATATGTTCTTGTAATGGTTGTAGCTGTCAATTAAGTAAGAAACTTGAAGAGATTGATACTAGAAATAAAGTTGTTCAATTTTTGATGGGGCTGAATCAAAGTTTTGATAATATTAGGAGTTAGATTTTAGCATCTGATCCTTTACCAAATGTTAACAAGGTGTATGCTATGGTGCTTCGCATGGAGAGACAACGGGAGATCAACATGATGCGTGATAATGTTGATGGTAGTGCTATGCTTGTTAAAAAGTCTGGATCAGATAAGCATAATGGAAGGAAAGGAGGTTTTAAGAAGAAAGACTTTAAGAAGAAAGAAGATAAATTTTGTGATTTTTGTAGAAAAGAGGGTCATGAGAAGGATAGTTGTTTCAAGTTACATAGTTATCAAGAATGGTACAAAGAATTAAAACAGAAGAAGGGCAATGGAAAAGGGATAGGCAAAGATAAACAAGCTTATATGGTTGAAACTCCATTTGAATATGGTGAAGAAGAATCGAAGAATAATAGTATACAGAATTTGCAAGAGCTTATTCAGCAAGAAATTGCAAAGGTTCTCGAAGGGAAGCAAATGGTGGATTCACAGAAGTTGAATTTTGCTCAAGTAGAGTATGCAGGTATGTCATTGGAAAATGTTCCTTCTACAAAATTGAGATGCTAGATTATTGACACTAGTGCATCTACACATATTTGTTCAAATAAAACTTTGTTTCAAACATTGATTCCTATTGAAGGACCTACCAAAGTTCACTTTCCCAATGGTATTGTCACTCACGTGGCATATAAAAGCACTGTTCATTTCTTTTCTTTAACCCTGCTAAATGTCCTTTACATTCCCACTTTTAACCATAACCTGTTATCTGCTAATAAACTATCCAATTCTTCTTCTCTTTTCTTCCAATTTTACCCAAATTCTTGTTTGTTACAGGAATTGAAGAGTGAGAAGATTCTCGCCAAGGGCCATTTTATAGACAACCTATATGTTCTAGATCAAAACTCCTTTGATATTTCATTGTGTAAACATAACCATTCCAATTTTTCCTTTCCTTCTAAATCTTTTGAACGTGCCTGTACTATAAATAATGCTTCTGTAACTAGTACACAGATTTGGCACCAGAGATTGGGTCATCCATCTCCATTTGTAATGAAACACTTATCCACGTTTAATGGAAATGCATATGATTTTGATAAGATTGCAGATGTTTGTGATATATGTCCCATGGCAAAGCGGACAAGATTGCAGTTTCTAATAAGCCATTCTAGAGCAGTTGCTAAATTTGAAATTGTACATGTTGATGTGTGGGGTCCATATGCTCATGCTTCTGTATCAGGCGCACATTACTTCTTAACTCTTGTTGATGATTTTAGTAGATGTACTTGGACATATCTAGTGGCATAGAAGTCTCAAACATCATCACTTTTATCATTGTTCATTAAAATGATAAAGAACCAGTTTGCAGCCAGTCTTAAGGTATTTCGGTCAGATAATGGAGGGGAGTTTATTAGTTACCATTGTCAAGCTTTATTACAGGGGAATGGAATCATTCATCAGAAAAGTTGTCCCTATACTCCTCAGCAAAATGGAGTGGTTGAACGCAAACATAGACACTTGGTGTAAGTGGGGAGAGCTTTGCTTCATCAGGCTTCTTTACTAAAATTTTTTTGGGGACATGCTATTCTCCATGCTACTACTCTAATCAATTTGTTGCCCTCTTTTGTTCTTAATTGGCAGAGTCCTTATCAATTGCTATTTCAAAAGGAACCCTCTTATGCACACCTCAAGACTTTTGGGTGTTTATGTTATTGTACTGACAATAGACCCCACAAAGACAAATTTGATTCTCGGGCTATTAAAGGTGTCTATGTTGGAGTTGCTCCTGGTCAAAAGGCTTGCAACACTACAAGAAAATTAGGAAATAGCAACGGAATTTGCTAATTTTCCGTTACTAATCAAAATTAGCAACGGAAAAATCCGTTGCAATTTCGGCCGACGCTAAATTTAGCAACGGAAAAAATTTTCCGTTGCTAAATATAGCAACGGAATTTGTTTTCCGTTGCTGAAAATAGCAACGAAATATATATTCCGTTGCTATATTTAGCAACGGAATCAGTATTCCGTTGCTATTTTTCGTATTTTATTAAAATAAATATAATTCACATAGCAACGGAAAAGCATTTCCGTTGCTATTTTTAGCAACGGAACTTCTTTTCCGTTGCTATTTTCAACAGTATAAGGATTATATTTTTAAATAAATATAGTGCAATTAGCAACGGAATAATAATTCCGTTGCTAAAAATAGCAATGGAATAACAAATAGCAACGGAATTGATAGTCCGTTGCTATTTACAACAGTGAAAAAAAATATTTTTTAAATTAATATAATTCAAATATTGTATATATTAATAATGTATGCTTATCGATAATATAATCTCATATAAAAATTATAATACACAATAATTAAAATCCTGAAAATATATTATAATATTATAAAATAAAAATCCAAAAAAAACATTACAAAAGTAAATTCAATATAACATTACTGTAAAGTAAAAACTAGTGAAACAATAGCCTAATTAGGAATATACATTTCCTATTCTAAATATTTCCTAACTCTGTCATAAATTAATCCCAATTTTCGCTTGATCCTCTTCTCCATAAGCTTTAACTCTGTCATAAATTAATCCCAAAATAGAAGTTGACTTGTATGATGACTCTTCCTTCTTTTCCATATAACGAGGATACAGTTCTACTTTAAGATCATTTGGCAGCTTAGTCTGTTTCAAAATGGTGAAAAAGAAAAGATTGTTTTAGTTGTACAAAATGAACTATCACTTCAAATTACTCAAAAGTAGAGTAACCAATGGCACAAAGTATATGACTTCAAACAGCTGAGCTGATTTTCTGAGATTAATTGCAATAATAAAACTTTATAATCTCGATCCTCACTAACTTGTAATCAAGAAAAATGAATTCAAACACAAACTTGAAGATGCAAGCACTATACTATTTTTCTTATGCAAGACCAAAAATATGAATTACACATGTTGTCAGCCCCCTAATTTTTGAGATATAATTGCCCAAAAGTTATTGCATTGCTTAAAAGAATTCAAAATCTATTATTCTTTGAACATAACCTATGTAGTAAAACTGAATTTTTGACAGATGAAATGCAACAGCAAATTGGGGAACAGACCGAAATAATGAGCACTGGATTTTGGAAATAATGAGATAAAAAATAGAAATTGATAAAATGCTCGAGTTGTTATAAGTAACAAACCAAGAGAGAAATCTTTAGCCTTAGGCAACAATTCTTTGTAAATTCCACCTGCATGTACACCAAATCATAATATATATATTCAAATTACATTAAAATCAGCATAAATTATTAAAATTAATTGAATTGAACCCATTGAACATCCAAAGAAATGGGGCTGAAACCATTCTGCCTAAGAGTAGTGTTTTGACATGTTTAAGTATTTTTAATTGATTCGAAGTAAAACATTAACCTTTTTGCCAGCAATTCTCGTAGCAGCTACAATATTCTCTAAATCAAATTCACTATCCACATTAACAAAAACACCTTCCTGGGCAGCTAAAACCAAATCCTCCAAGAGCTTTCCATTTCCATTAAAAATGCACCTGCTCATGAATACTAACTCAAAGGAAATACACATACAAATGCTGCAGAAGCATAATAAGGTAATCCTAAATGCAATTATGCATATCATTTAATATACCCTAAACATTTCAAAATTAACTAGTTTTGCAAAAATGAAAGACAGGTCAAACAACTCATTACTTTTTGGGATCAAAGCCAGCACCAAGAGCCAGCCTGAGCTCATTGCCACTGACCAACACAGCTCCTCCTGGTAATCCATTACAAGATGATACTCCTCCTGGTAAAACAAATAGTTAAATTTCATGACTTGATGGAAAATAAAAGCTGCGTTAACAGCAAATGAAAAAAAAGTATTAGCTTCTTTCAGCAAATGAATTAAATTAAATGAAAAAAATACAAATAACTAGCAATATCAGAAATTTACAATTTAATTTAATTTAATTCATTAGCTGCTTTCTAAAATATTAAGGAATCTCTGCAGAACACAATAAATCTAGGAAAGCAAATACAACAACTGAACACAATTATTAAAACAAAACATAGCTTTATGAGAAGATAACAAACCTGGAAAAGCAAAAATGTAAGGGCAACAAGGTAAACTACGGCCATTCCATTAACTAAGCACAGTGAAGGACAATTTAGTGTCTGCATGTGCAATTAAAACATTGACCCTAAATGAATACATTTTAACTCAAATTCAAATTTCTGTTGAGTTCTTCTAATAGAAAAGAAAACATTAGCACAAATCATCTTCAAATTTAATTGATCAAATTTAATTTAATTAAACCAATTACACAATTAACACAACCAATTTATCAATCAATTCCATAAACCATAACAACACACACACTGTGACTATAAAATCACACATTATTAAATTTAATTCTTGTAAAAATCACTTGAAAAAGTGAGTTTGGTGGCCACCCTCCCCAATTTTACTGTCTGGACTAAAGTCTCCCGTAGCATTTCTTAATTCCTTGTACGTGTAGATTTTAACATTGTCAATGCTTGCAACATCTGTAACAAGAAGCTCCATTATTAGTATAATAATAAAATGTTAGTATTTAGAAATGCTATATAGAGATACTAATTCCAGATTCTCCAATACATGATCATGTAGAAGAATAAACATATGAATTCTTATCAAATTATAATATCAAACCCTACATACATATAAAACTACTATAGTACTGCATACCTTCATCAACGCCAAAAGAACGAGGAGAATCAACCCTCCGGCCAAAAGAAAAGGCAACATAAGCACAATTAATCCTTTCACCTAGAAAGAAAACTAAAACACCAGCAGCATAAAAGTTCAAAAGGGTATCCGAATTTTACAGATAAGAACAACTTATTAGCTCAATTGATAAGCAAGCACCATAATCAAACAAACCCAGAAAGAAAAATTGAAATTTTATGAAAGAGAAGAAGAAATCGAAAGATGAAAAACAGCATAGAAGTTCGAAAGGGTACCAAAATTTCGGTTTTCCCTCTCTCCGATCTACTCGTCGCCGGCGATTGAGGGATATCCACGGCCATCGGAAGCTTCGCCTTGCCGCCGTGAGTCCAATCGCACCGCTCGTGTCACCTCTCGCCGTCGGAGCTCGCCGGAAAATGCCAGAGAAGCTTCGATTCCTCTCTCGCTCTTCTGGAACGGCGTCGCGGTGAATCGGAGGAGAATGGTACGGGAACGGTGCGGCTGCGTGTGTCAGCCCGATCGCCACCCCAGTCGCCGTCAGTGGTCACCGGCAGCCTTCCGCCGCTCCCTCTCCCTCTCTCTCCGATTTCTTTCTCTTTCGGTCTCCCTCTCTTCCGTGTTCTGCCTCCCCCTTTCTATTTCTTTTTTCTTCTCTTATTTTATTTTCACATGTCTAATTTTTGGGGCATTACAATGCGTGAGGCAGAGGAGAAGAAAATTGATTAGGCTTGCATTTAGCAACGGAATTCCTATTCCGTTGCTAGCAACAGAATATGGTTTAGCAACGGAAAATATATTCCGTTGCTATTTTAGAACTCGATTTTTTTATTCCGTATATTTAGAAATTAATAGCAACGGAATCTAATTTCCGTTGCTATTTAGCAACGGAATATATTTTTCGTTGCTAAAATAGCAACGAAAAATATATTCCGTTGCTATTTTAGAATCCGATTTTTTCATTCCGTATACTTAGAAATTAATAGCAACGGAATCTAATTTCCGTTGCTATTTAGCAACGGAATATATTTTTCGTTGCTAAATAGCAACGGAAATTAGATTCCCTTGCTATTTTAGAACCTGATTTTTTCATTCTATATATTTAGAAATTAATAGCAACGAAAATTTTTTCCGTTGCTATTTTAGAACCTGATTTTTTCATTCTATACATATAGAAATTAATAGCAACGGAATCTAATTTCCGTTGCTATTTAGCAACGGAAAATATATTCCGTTGCTAAATAGCAACGGAAATTATTTTCTGTTGCTATTTTAAAACCCGATTTTTTTATTCTATATATTTAGAAAGTAATAGCAACGAAATCTAATTTCTGTTTCTATTTAGCAACGGAAAATATATTCCTTTGCTAAATTTGCAACGGAAACATATTTCCGTTGCTATTTTAGAACCCGATTTTTTCATTCTATATATTTAGAAATTAATAGCAACGGAATCTAATTTTCGTTGCTATTTAGCAACGGAATATATTTTTCGTTGCTAAATTTGCAACGGAAACATATTTCTGTTGCTATTTTTCGCTCCAAATATCTCCCGCATTTTGTTCGCGCGATATTTAGCAATGGTATTTACATTCCGTTGCTAATAACCGTTGCTATTTATACGCGCCAAACTTTCCCTCCTCTTTTGCGATCGAAAATATCCAAAAAAATTTCCATTGTTATATGCGTGAAATGTAACCGAAAATAGCAACGGAATTATTTTTCCCGTTGCTATTTTTCCATTGCTATTTAACAAAATTCTTGTAGTGCAAGGTTTATGATTTGAAGAATAAAAGATGCATTGTTACTCGAGACCTGGTCTTTTATGAGGAAGTTTTTCCTTTTGAACAGGACTCCACAAATACTACCTCTTTACAACCAGTTTCGATTGTTCCTGTTGATTTGGATGATTTTTCTATTCCCATTATTCGTGAACCAGAGATTTTTGTTTCACCTACGGGTTCTTCCTCTGAATCTATTGATGCTCAAGCTGTTCCTTCGGCTTCGTCTAGTCCAATTATTGTTCCTAGGAGAAGCATGCGGCAGTCAAAACCTCCAGCTTGGCTTAATGATTTTCATACTAATTCAGTTCATGATCCAGTTGTTGCTATTGATGAAGTTCTTAAGCCTACATCATATACTCCATCCACCTTTCCTTTTATTCACTCTAGCAATTTTTCGACTGACTATAGATGTTTTTTAACCAATTTATCCAAACTCACAGAACCCAAATCTTATGCAGAGGCAAAAGGGAATATACATTGGGAACGTGCTATGGCTGATGAGATAGTGGCTCTAGAAAGGAATCAAACTTGGGTTCTTACTGCTTTGCCGAATGGAAAAAGGGCAATTGGATCAAAATGGGTGTACAAAATCAAGCTTAAACCTGATGGTTCTATTGACCGGTATAAAGCAAGATTGGTAGCAAAAGGGTATAATCAAATTGAGGGGCTTGATTTTACTGATAGTTTCTCTCCTGTTGCTAAAGTGGTTACTGTCAGAGTTTTCCTCGTTATGGTAGTAGCTAAAAATTGGGAACTGCATCAGCTAGACATTAATAATGCATTTTTACACGGTCATATTGATGAAGAGGTACATGTATCCACCTGATGGTTATTGCAAGGCTTTACCTGAGCAAGTATGCCGTTTACAGAAGTCTCTTTATGGCTTGAAACAAGCCTCGAGATAGTGGAATTTTGAATTGACACATATCAACTTCAGTCTTATGGTTTTAAGCAATCTTTTCATGATCATTACTTGTTCACTTTACAATTTGATGATGTTTTTGTGGCTGTTTTAATCTATGTTGATGATATGCTTCTTACTAGTAATTCCCCAACTGAGATTTTGAAGGTTAAACGGTTCCTAGATGTAAAGTTTACCATCAAAGATCTTGGTTTTGCTCGGTACTTTCTAGGATTGGAGATTGCACGATCTGTGGAGGGGTTATATGTGAATCAACGAAAGTATGTTTTGGATTTAATCCAAGCGGCTGGACTTCTAGGAGCAAAACCTACTATTACTCCTCTTCAGAAAGGTATTAAATTGACTTCCACTTCTGTTTCTGGGGATTTATTGCCAAATGCTCAGCAATATAGAAGGTTGGTTGGGAAATTACTATATCTTGGCTTTACTAGGCCAGATATTACGTTTGCGGTACACCAATTAAGCCAATTTGTTCAAGCTCCACGAACTCTGCACTGGCAGTGTGCCATAAATTGCTCAAGTATTTGAAAAAATGGTCCTTCCTTGGGTTTATTCTTTCCTGTTAATAATTCTTTTACTTTATCTGCTTATTATGATGCTGATTGGGGTGCTTGTTCTGATTCTAGAAGATCGGTTATTGGTTTTTGTGTATATCTTAGTTCTTCATTGATTTCTTGGAAGAGCAAGAAGCAACCTACTATTTCATGCTTTTCTGTTGAGGCTGAATACCATAGTATGACAATGACAGTTTGAGAACTCCAGTGGCTTAGTTACCTCTTGCATGACCTTGCTCTTATCTTGCCTCTTCCGATTTCTTTGAAGTGTGATAACAAAGCAGCTCTTCACATAGCTGCCAACCCGGTTTTCCATGAACGGACGAAACACATCGATATCGATTGTCATGTTGTTCGTGAGAAGTTAAAACAAGGCTTTATTGATACGATATACTTGGCTTCCTCGTTGCAAATTACTGACATCTTCACCAAGGCTTTGAGTGCTCCTTTGTTCCTTAAGCTTTGTCGCAAGTTGGGACTGGTTGTTTTCCACCATTCTCCAACTTGAGGGGGGACTGAAGAACTGTTATAACCATAGCAATACTCACCGTTTTGTATTTATTTAGTTAGTTAGATTAGTTTTGTCTTTATTAGCTGGGTAACTCTGTATATATATTGACTTACTCTAATACTCTGTTTTGAGGAATTAATATACAAGAGGTATTTTTCATTTACATTTAGCTCTTCCTTCTAATCGTTTCTTAAGCTTTGATGGAAGCTTAGGGTTTGAACAGTAATCCTAAATTGGGATTTTGATTTAAAGTATACCGAAACTCTCAACAAATGTAGCTTGATGTGAGATTTGTTTCATCTCGTTGGATTTTTTTTTTGTTGAGCCACATCAAAATTCTTAGTATTAATTATTGTTGGGAATGAATTAATTAAAGATCAATAAATATTAGGTCAAAGATTGAAAGAGAAGATTTATGATTTTTTATGTTTAAATTTGATTTTGATTTTATTATTTTATATTCATATTTTTAGGAATCATTTTGAATATTTTTATTAGAAATTTTACTATAAATATGTAAGGTCTATAAATAATTGATATGCCAAGTTTTTGAGTGATAAAATTTTCTATTTCTACATTTTTTTCTCTCCTAAATAAATAAAAATATCCAATATTTATTAATTTAATAAGATAGTGGACCTGTTTTTGCTACCGACGGACTTGCGACGGGATTGGTATTATTTTTTTACATTTTTTTTTGAAAAACATAGAAAGTTCATTAAAAATATTATCAAGGAAAAGTTCGTTGACATGGGTAAAACGACCAATGAGAGACCAAATTTATCAGACATTTAGTGACGCATTACTTTTAGTGACAGAAAATCCGTTGCTAAAGTTAAGACGAAAGTAAATCTGTCATTAAAAGTTTTCTGACTTTTACAATTTTTTGCTAAAAATGTGTTTACACACAATTTATATATATATATATATATATATAAATTGTGTGTACATATATATATATATATATAAATATATATAAATTGTGTGTGTATATATATATATATATATATATATATATATATATATATATATTTATTGTCTCTCTTGACTTCATCTCTTTTATAAAATGAAATGGTTTTGAATAGAAATTGAGTGGAGAATTTTTTTTAAAACTTCCATTAAGATCTTTAACTGACAATATAGATATCTGAAGATTTGTTCTCCTATTAATAATCTGTTATACAAACTGCACATCTATATTAGTCCGTGAATGATAAACGAAGCTAATTCGTACTCCTTTCAATTTTTTTGATCTAGCAGAATTCTAGTGCAAGAAAGGAAAAAAAACACAATTAACTAATTAATATAACTTTAAATAAGTTTAAAAATGAAAGAGAGATGTCCGGTGAACTTTTTCACTTGATGGTATTCTGCATTATCCATTACACCAAACGTACCTAATCAAGACCCGAATACAAATGGATTAAGTCATGTCAACTGGCTGGATAGTTATTGAATAAGTTAAATTCTATCAAGTCATGTATTTAGGGGAAGGCTAGCGGATTTGATGGTTGAGGAGCTCTAAACAGAGCTAATTAGAGCCCTAGTTTTATATCCTCTTTGGGCACCTGACCCAATTTATATTGTAGGTGATATGAGTTACTTCTCTATTTCATCTCAACAATTGTCAATAAAATGCTTATTATAATTTACTATTTTTTTTTATCATAAAATATGGAACTTCATTAAAGAGGTAAGAAAGTTACATCATCAACAATATAGCTTGATAAAAAAAGGAAGGAATTTCCTCCACCCAAACATGTTTAAGAGGAGAGATGTGAAGATAACTTGCTAGAAAAGACCAACCACCTGACCTGAAATAAAGTTGCAAATTGTAGCAGTCCTCCAAAGCTATACCAAGACCATTTCAAAGCCAAGACCTCGACAAAGCTTTTCAATAACCGATTTGCAGTCACTTTCTATTGCCACGTCATGAAAACATAAATCCAATGCAAGTCGCATGCCAAATCCAATAGCAATAGCCTCGGCAGTGAAGGAATCATGGGGGTTGATTTCACTGATGGTTATCGAACTTATACCAAAATTACGCAAAAATAACTAAATAATTTTTTCTTTCAAAAAAGTTATTGAACTTAAAACCATTATACACAAAAGTCATTATGAACGGATTTCGGTCACCGGAATCTAGCCGGAATCTGTTCATAATGACTTTTGTGTATAATGATTTTAAATTTAATGACTTTTTTGAAAGAAAAAAAAATTATGTAATTACTTTTACGTAATTTTGGTATAAGTTTAATGACTATCAGTGAAATGGTTTTAAGTTCGCGTGTACACATGGGCTGTCAGCTAGATTTTCCGGTGACCGGAATCCGTTCATAATGACTTTTGTGTATAATAGTTTTAAGTTCAATGATTTTTTTGAAAGAAAAAATTATTTAGTTACTTTTGCGTAATTTTGGTATAAGTTCGATTACCACCAGTGAAATTAACCCGAATCATGGTCACCTTGTAGACTCTTAAAAGGGTTTTTTTTTTAGTTTTGGTGTAATTTTGAAAAAAATTTAGTAAAATAGTGTTACAGTATACAAATTTAGAATTTTGGGGTTTTAAAAACCGGCACAAGTACGTGTCGGTTTTCATCAGAGTGGGACCAGCCGGTCAAACTGGCTGGTGTGCCAGAAATCGGCACCTCTGTGTGCCGGTTTTTGACAAAAAGTTGACTGAAACCGGCACTATTGACTGCCAGTTTCTAGCAAAATTTAATTTTTTTTAATTAAAAGGCTGTAGCTGTACGTGGAGCTGCAGCCTATGCAATTCACAATTTGAATTGCATAGGCTGCAGCTCTTCACATGGAGCTGCAGCTTAAATTATTTAAATTTATTTTTTTCTTTATTATAATATTTTTTGATTTTATTTGAAAGTTTTTTAAATAAAAAATTAAAATAAAAACAGAAGTTAAACAATAAAAATATTTGTTATTTTCTATTTCCGCATTAATATTTAGTTATTTACTTCTCGGATTCTCCTCTAAATAAATCCGCATTAATATTTTGTTATTTTGGTATGAATTGTTTTGTTTAATTATTTTACTTATTTAGCTAAGCTTTAATAATTTAATAGCAGTACAGTTAATTTTATTTGCAATTTTAATTTGATTTGAACAAAAAAAAAGAAAAATCAGTGAAACTTGCATCTTACACAAATGGGATTTATTTAGAGGAGAATCCGAGAAGTAAATATATAACTAAATATTAATGCGGAAATAGAAAATAACAAATATTTTTATTGTTTAAATTCTGTTTTTATTTTAATTTTTTATTTAAAAAACTTTCAAATAAAATCAAAAGATATTATAATAAAGAAAAAAAATAAAGGGAGAGGCATAAAATATTGAAGGTAAGAAAACAAAGGAATAATAAGAAGAAGACTAAAAAAATAAATAAATTTAAATAATTTAGGCTGCAGCCTATGCAATTCACATTGTGAATTGCATAGGTTGTAGCTCCACGTAGAGCTGCAGCCTTTTAATTAAAAAAAAAATTAAATTTTGCTAGAAATCTGTAGTCAACAGTGCCGGTTTCTGTCAGATTTTTGTCAGAAATCGGCACACAGAGGTGCCGGTTTCTTGCACACCAGCAGGTCAAACTGGCTGGTTCCACTCTGACGAAAATCGACACGTACTTGTGCTGATTTTTAACACTCCCAAATCCCAAATTTGTTTACTGTAACACCATTTTTTTAATTTTTTTTCAAAATTACACCAAAACTAAAAAAAGCCCCCTTAAAAGCACAAGCCATCACCTGTCCCACATGGTTCTGAAATACACAGCCCAAACCAATTAAACTGTTACCCATGAAACTTGCATCAACATTAATTTTGATAAAACCCATAGGTGGAGGTACCCAAGTAGCCGAATTGAAGGAGGGAGAAGTTGGTAGATGATAATCGGGCTCTCTATCCAAGAGTTCAATAACCAGCTCTTTCGGACATCCATTGATAACCGGACTCCTAATCCAAGAGTTTTGTAACCAGACTCTCTCAGATATCCAACATATCAGTAGCTCGGTTATCTAAACAGCTCGGAATCAGCATATAAAAAGTCATTATTCGCGAAAATTCTCCAGATATTCAACAGATCCTAATCTCACAATAACAAAAATTATCTAGAATCACTCAACAAATCTTTGTAAATATGGAATCAAGCAGCAATCAAGCAGTCAGAAAAAATTCCTCCTAATTAGGATCCTCTTTCCTATTCTGTCTAGGAAAAGGCTCTATATAAAGGAAATGAACATGTATGTTATCGGCTCTCTGGAATTTTTACAACAAACACTACAAGAAAAAAGCAAAATAGAGACGGAATTCCGTCTCTAATCGAAAATAGAGACGAAAAATTTTCGTCTCTATTTCGGCGGTTGTAGACACCGGGTCCTGAGGCGATCCAAGATCAGAATTACCCGATGATGAAAATGATACCGACTTACAGGTAAAGGTGTCAAAAATGATGCCTCCCTTATCGAGACCCTCGTTTTTTTTATCATAAAAAATTATTATTAATTTTAATTCCAAAAATAATATTATTGGAAAGTGTTATTTTGATAAAACAAAAAAAATTATATTAAATTAGTTATTCAATTTAATTGAATTGAATTAATTAGTTAATTTAATTGAAAAAGAGGAATTAAATTAGTTTTTTATTTAATTGAAATAAATTAAGTAATTGATTTAGTTAAAAAAGGGAATTAGTTATTAAATTAGTTAATTAGTTTTTTAAAGAAAAGGATTTAAGAGAAAAAAAAAAAAAGAAAGATTAATATATATATATATATATATATATATATATATATATATATATATATATATATATATATATATATGTAAGTGATTTTTGCCAAAATCGTGGTAAATGGCCAAAATCATTATTTTGGCCATTTACCATGGCCGCGTGGTGGCCATTGCCACCACGCGGCCCCCTGCCCCTCAGCGCGCGTACACGCGGCTGTCCCCGCTCGTTGTGCCGCGGCCACCTGCTCTGCCCCAGCTTTTCGCTGTTTATATGCGTTTTTTCACGTTTTTGGTTTTTTTGGAAACGATAAAAATTAAAAAGTTAATTTTGTTTTTTTCTTTTTTGGGAAGACACAGAAAATTAAAATCAAGAGGGGGTTTTTTTTTGAGGGGGACGGCAACAATTGGAAAAATGGGATTCCTTGGCTTTTCTCTCTAGCATTTTTCACTCTCCAGGAGCATTTTTTTCTTCGAAAAATTCTTCTTCAAAAATCTTTAAGCTTTCTTCTCAAATTTTAGTTTTTTTGCTACCACAAAATATTTGATCTTGGGTTGATTTGAGTAAGAGAAATTAATTTTCTTGACTTGTTCGTCCCACAAAAATATATATTTTTTTAAAACTAATTTGTTTAAAACACAGGTTTTTATATTTGCTTCGAATATTATTATCATCAAAAATCGACAAGGGGAACGGATTGAGACATTCTATTTTCGATCTAAAAATTCTGAGGGTAAGCATTTTTGGACTTGTTTTCATTTATTTTTTGTATATTATTTATTATCGTTAATATTATTTTTTGCTATTATTATCATGTATATTGTTCACTTTTAGCATTTTAATGTGTTAATATCACTACTAATATATTATTTGTTTGCTCCAATTTGATATTTTGCTATCATTATTATTTTTATTGTGTTTATGTTTATTATTGTTATTCTGCCATCCTTATTATTATTATTATTATTATTATAGGTTGCTGCCATGTAGTTCATTATTATTACTATTATTATCATTATTATTATTTTATTATTTTTATTATCCTGTCTAACTATTATTACTATTATTATTATTTGTTCTATTATTATTATCGTTATTAATTATTTTGTTGTTAGTAATATACTTTGTTATTAACAGTTATTACATATTATTATTATTTTATTGTTATTTTTATTATTGTTATATTGATGTTCACTGTTGGATTACTTTCTCTTTTTTTATTATGGTCCTTTTTATTATTTTTATTATCATCATTATTCACATTCATTATTATTATTATTATTATTATTATTATTATTATTATTATTATTATTATTATTATTATTATTATTATTTTCTAATATTTTGTTACCGTTGTCATTATTTCATCATTATCCTCATTTTGCCATGACTTGTTTTAATTTACCTTGCATGTAAATTATCTGGTTCATTAATTTAATTCGCCCAATATTTATTTCGTCTTTACTTGATTAATTTTTAGAATTATTACTAATATTTTTGATGTTAATTTTTGTCTGAGATTTAACTTGAGTCGAGTCATGTGAGCGTCCCGCGACTCCCTGGATGGGTCGCGATGCGTGGACGAACACTCCGGTTTGGGTGAGACCTTTACAACCCTCTCTTTATATGTTATATGTTTATTTATAAATACTTATTTTATTTTTTACGCGTGTGATAAAAACTCACAAAGATATTTTTACAATTAAACTGGGTTTTTTTCACTAATAAAATTGGGACCAATGTCCCTTGTTTTAGCCGAACTATAAAAATATCACAATTAAAACAAGAGTCAATTTTCAATAAAATGGGATTACTCATCCCCGTTTTCATCAAACAACAAAAATGACTTTTCGAACCTTTTTCAAATAAACGCGAAGGAACCAATGTTCCTAAACATTCGAATAGGCACGAAGGAACCAATGTCCCTAAAACAATGTCCCGATTTATGTATGTCTTTTTATTTTGATCTTGTGTGAGTGATTTAAGTTTATGTTCATTTCCTTTTGGGCCCTTGTAATTAATTTTGGGGCAACTTTATTTATTTTTGGGGATTGTATTCCGTCCCATTTATATTTTTTAATTTCCTTTTATTGGGGTTGTATTCCGCCCCTATTTCTCTTGTAATTGTGTGCTTGTGTGTTTATCGCTTTTATTTATCGCTTTCTTTTACCGCTTTATTTATCGCTTTCTTTTACTCTTTTTTTATGCTTGAAATGTGCTCTTTAAATTCAAATGCATTGATCGCATGAGATGAGAGATATAATTTTGAGGGATTAAAAACTCATTTATAATTAACCAAAGCATAAATAAGAGGGAAGTTCCGAACACCGAATCTCTGGTTTAGACCGTTAGAGGTGAGAGACTTTTTCCAATTTCTCGCAAATTGGATGGCGACTCCAAATACCTCAAAGGTGCCTTTAGGCGTCATTAGGCTAGGTGGTTCTCCCCAATGTCCTATTGGGAGGGATACACCGATGATGTCTCATGACGCCCATGATCAAAAGACGCAAACCAATACCTCGAATCCCGAAGGCGGATTCAAAGCGAGGGCCCTTGCTGGGTACATCCGGCGCGCGTCACAGCGGTCTCTAAAAATTAGAGACCAAAATGCTCCGTCTCTATTTTTAGAGACGGAAAACAGTTTTTCGTCTCTAAAAATAGAGATGGAATAGCAATTTTCGTCTCTATTTTTAGAGACGGGAAGCGCTGTTTCGTCTCTAAAAATAGAGACGGAAGAACAGTTCGGTCTCTATTTTTAGAGATGGAAATCTATTTTTCATCTCTATTTTTAGAGACGGAATGACACTTTTCGTCTCTAAAAATAGAGACGAAAATTGCTATTCGGTCTCTATATTTAGAGACGAAAAACTGTTTTCCGTCTCTAATTTATAGTTTTTTTTAAATATGTGAAAAATGAATAAATAATGTTAAATTTAAAATTCCTTAATTTTATGTAATGGAAAAAAATTTAATAAACAATAAATATATTTAAAAATATTGTATTTTATAATGTATTAATAATATATAAAAATAATTTGTGACATTACAAATAAAAAAAAACACAAGTGCACAAATAATAACTAGGGTGGAGGAGTCTGCGGATGATCAGTAGATGGCGGGTCAGCAGGTAATCTACGACTAATGAAGTCCTCTAACCTATTAATACGGTCCATCAGTACGTCGACCGTGCGGTGAAGCTCAATGACCTCATTTGTAGTTGTCGCAAGCCTACTAGCTGTAGCCGTGGAGGAGGATGACGCATGCGAATAACAAACATTCGCGTAAGAACCCAAACCGAATACCCGTCCACGGCGATCCCGACCACCAACAACCTCATAATATACTCGAGCGTGATCAACATTGTCGTCGTCCGTCTGCTGACTCTGAAGACTCTCAACTACTCGCTCCTGTAATTAAAATTGTCCGAATGTTATGTAATAGTAAAATAAAACTAATAGGTTATACGAAACTGAATATTAAGTTTTGAAATTAGCATATATGAACTTGTTTGGCACGATCGCTGACGAATGTCACACCGTCATGCTTCCGAGTATGAGTGTGTAAAAACAACTCATGAGGATAAGGTCGTCGGCCCATAGTAGACTCCTGTAAACAACTTTTAGGTTAAAAACTAATTGACAGATTTGTCTGTAAGTTTGTATCAAACCTAATGCATACAAGAATACATAGGGATATGTATTGTTATTTTAATGCCGACATAATACAATTATGATTCGTAACACTATAACATTTGTCTATAATTTAATAAAATTTTGACAGAGTTCTCCCTAAATATTTAACAAACTTCCTATTCAAACATCAAGAAAATACATTTACCCATACATTTTAAACTCCTTACACAATTTATTGCCCATCCTCCTTCATTCAATCAAACTATATCATTATTATTAAGAGTTGCAATAGACATAATACAATTATGATTCGTGACACTATAACAATTGTCTATAATTTAATAAAATTTTGGCAGAATTTTCCCTAAATATTTAACAAACCACCTGTTCAAACATCAAGAAAATACATTTACATTTATATTATCACCCACAACAATCCATATCAAACTCCTTACACAACTTATTGCCCATCCTCCTTCATTCAATCAAACTACATGATTATTATCAACTATTGCAACTATTGCAGTGAATAAATTCTTAATGCAGTAAGTAGCTAATAATATTTGAGTACTTACAAGTCTGTCAGCATGCTCACGATGAGAAAATGTTCCTCCAGTGTGTAAGAAAACACTAGGCCCCTCTGGTCCTCCCCTCCTATTAGTGAAATTCTGATCGGCGATGGTAACAGCTTCGGATGATGACCAGTACTGCATCCAGTTTGCCCAAGTCTCTTCACTTATATACCTTGGGTGTTCACCTTTTGCGTGCAACTTATTAAGATAACCCTTGTAACGAACACGCCCTCGTCCCTCCCACATGCCGTAAACGAGGTGATCGATGGAAGAATTCCAATAAATAGCTTTCTACAGGATTTAAAAGAAAAAAACGATTAAACATGATATATATATATTCCCAATATTACTATACAATTTAAATTATAAAATATTAGAGATACACACAGTTGAAATAATTTAAATAAGTTATTTACCTTAAACTCTTGGAAGTAGAACATCTTCGTCTCCTGTGATATATTTTTTCACAAATACCCATTAAATTCAAACCTTTCCTTGAATGTACCAGTCATCATGCTGGAGCATATACCAGAGGGAATAAATCTGGATTACAACAAAAATGTAATTGTGTGATGAATTTTACTATTACAGAGTAAATATAAAACAAAAAATTTAGTAACTCACTGTTTTCCAGCAATGACAATATACGTCCGCCCGTCAGCGCCAACCGAACCAGGCAATGGACCTTCAACAGTGTCAGGCGATCGCTACGATAGCTCGGACTGATTATCCGAGTTAGGCACCTCGGTAGACGTGGTAGCAGCCGTTGATTGCGGGTCTGGATGTACTGGCGACGAAGATGCCATGCCCACACGGGGAGGTGCTGATATAGGAGATGATCCCTCCCCTTGACTGTCCGCTCCTAATGTGGACATGCGCATCCTGGCCCTGGGAGGTGGCATCGATCCTGCCCGCCTCTTATTATTCATGTTTTGTCCTGAAAATATTCACAATCATAATTAGCAATTAAATTATTACATATACATGATTAACACAGTCAATAATGCAAATGTCTACCATATGTAAGTTAATTGAAACATAAATTAACTAATTATATTAAAATTATGGGTTTTACTCACATGGGCGAATAATTATTCGCTATCATCTATATTATTATCACCATTATCTTCATTTTTCGAATAATTAGAATCAAATTCGCTTTCCGATGTGGAATTGGATTCCTCGTCGGATCCAATGTCAACAAATTCATTGTCCACACTATTCAAAGGTTCATTATCCCTATATGGCAAGCTTTCATTTATTTCATGACCCTCCACTTCCTCTTCCTGAAAGGCCTCGCTGTCAATTCGTTTATTTTGTCTTGTTGCTTTCATCTCATATATGCCCCTGGGTTCAACCTTGCAAACTGCCAACCAATCCATTTTATCCCGTCTAAGGCTAGGAAAAGAGAGGTAATACACCTGAACTGCTTGCATGGCCAACACGAAAGGCTCAAAATTAGCAAGTCGTCTTCTTTTATTAATTTCGACTAACTTGTAGGCGGCTTGCACTCTGATTCCGACATTGGGTGTAGGATCATACCACTCGCACTTAAATAGCACACAATGTTTTATTGGCAAAGCAGGATATTCAATTTCAAGGATCTCTGTAATGTCACCATAATAGTCCATCAATTCTCCCTTAATGCAAACTCCACTGTTTTTAGTTGCCTTATTGCAACCATGCGATTGTGTATGGTATCTGAAGCCGTTGATAAAATAAACCAGGTAAGATTTAAAAGTCCGCATAGGTCCTTTAGCAACATCGGAGATGAAATTATTTTCAATTGGATGTTGTGACGCCTACAGAACGAAATTGTAACTTGTCATTTAATCCATTTACGTAATATAATTTGTAAGGGAGGTAATTCATATTTGCAATCAAAACTTACATATGTCTTTAACCACGAAGGGAAGTGCTTATCGACTTCCTTGTTGATATCATTTTGCGTTATATGCGGCATAAGCTCCCGTGACCATTCCTCATAGAAACTGCATCCAACCACAATAGTAAATATATATCCATTTTCGTTGCAATGAACAAATTATCAACATCAAACGCGCAATTACACTTACTGCACAAATGGTTGAATTTCTTCGCAATTCAGTAAGATATAACCATGTGCAGCATCTAGTTCATCATCTGTAAGCATTCTTCTGGTAGCACATCCATGCAATCGACCAGGATACGTGAATATCCGTAAGTTTCCATCATTGGCACTTGTTTCGCCACCATCGTCATTACGAGGAAGTTTTCGGCGTCTTGTGCTAACATGCGGCTCAAAGTAATGAGAACAAAATGTACTTGCTTCTTCAACTAAGTACGCATTGCATATTGAACCTTCAACTCGAGCTTTATTCTTAACATTTTTTTTTTCAAATGATACAAATACCTACATATCCAAAGTGGTAATCACGTTAACAACAGTCTAACAAATTATGAACCTCAATGTATATATAATTCAATAGAGACGGCATTTACCTTTCAAATGGATACATCCATCTATACTGAATGGGTCCTGCCAGTTTGGCCTCATGTGCTAAATGTACCGATAAATGCTCCATTATGTTAAAAAAGCTCGGTGGAAATATTCCCTCTAACTTGCAAATGATTACCGGAATTTCTCCTTCCAGTTTTTCCATATCAGCTATCGTTATCTCATTGGAAGTCAAGCTTTTAAAAAATAAGCTTACTTCAGTTATTGCCTCCCAAACTTTAGGAGGCAGCAATTCACGAAAAGCAACCGGCATCAGCCTTTGCATGAATACGTGGCAATCATGGCTTTTCATTCCGAACAATTTGAACTTTCTCATATCAACACACCTCGCTAAGTTTGAAACATATCCATCTGGGAATTTTATATCTCTCAACCAATCACATAACACTTCTTTTTGTCTTCTGTCCAAAGTATAACAGGCCTTTGGATATTTACCCGTTCGAAAATCCCTATCTAACTCGTTTCTTTTGCAGTATAATTTCAAATCTGCCCGTGACTTTGCATTGTCTTTGCTCCTCCCTTCAATATTTATTATCGTATTGAAAATATTGTCGAAAATATTTTTTTCTAAATGCATCACGTCTAGATTATGTCTTATTATATCTGTCTTCCAATACGGCAAATCCCAAAATATACTACGTTTCCTCCACCCAAAATTTTTCGAAATGCTACTATTGACTTCTTCAGCTTCAACTTCTGTCACTTTCATCAACCCCAATTCCTCAATCTCTTGCAAAATTTCCTCACCAGATCTATTACGTGGAGGAGAGGCGAGGACAACTTTATTCTTAAGAAATCTCTGTTTTATTACGTCTAAATGGGTGATTTGGAGGGAGAAATTTTCTATGATTATCAAAACACGATATTTTACATCCATTAGTAAGATAAAACACATCGAAATCATTTTCACAGTAAGGGCAAGCCAATTTCTCAGCTGTGCTCCAACCTGACAGCATAGTATATGCAGGAAAATCACTAACAGTCCACATCAAAGCTGCTCTCATCATGAAATTTTGTTTGAAGGACATGTCATATGTGAGCACACCGACTTCCCATAATTGAAACAATTCGAAAATTAATGGTTGGAGGAAGACATCAATCTCTTGCTTTGGATTCTTAGGACCCGGCACAATTACTGTCAAAAACATGTAAGCCTCTTTCATGCACATCCACGAAGGCAAATTATACGGAATTAATATGATTGGCCATGATGAGTATTGTTGGCCTGATTGCCCAAAAGGTTGAAAACCATCTGTACTTAAACCCAGCCGCACATTTCTACTTTCAGAAGCAAAATCTGGGTGAATGTCGTCAAAATGTTTCCATGCAAACGGATGGGTCATTACTCCATCTATCTGTTCATGTTTATTATGCTACCTCATGTGAGATGCTGTCACATCTGACGAATACAGCCTCTGAAGTCTTGGAGTAATAGGAAAATAATACATCTGTTTCCATGGCACTAATTTATGCTTCCTAGTAAAATTGGCTGGCTTGAATCTCGGTTGATTGCAAAATTTGCAACTCCTTAATTCCACGTCATCCCCCTAGAAAATCATACATCCTAACCGACAACAATCAATTTTTTTAACTGGCAAACCAAGACCCCGAAGTAACTTCTTCATTTCAAGAAACTGTCAACCATATTATTGTCTGTCGGTAAGGAGTCATTATACTACGACAGGATTTCATTCAAACTTTGATCGAAAATATGACCTTCGGATTTAATGTTTAAAATTCGAGCAACTGATCCCAGTTGTGTCATATTATCACATCCGGGCCATAATTGCTGGTCAGCTGTATTAAGTAAATTGAAAAAATTAATGGCATCTGGGTTGGGTTCCTCTTCCACACTGCCTAAATTGGGCTGAAATGAAGTTCCGGCTGCGTCAAAAACCATTTGCACATATGGATTCTCTATATCACAAATATTGGTATTCATAACATATGCCCCCCCTTGAACTTCGGATCCAACAACACCCGATCCCACTTCTGCACTTCTAGACGTGTTACTAATTAATGGCTCTCCATGCCTTGTCCATTCAAAATAATTGGGTACAAATCCCTTTTTTAGTAAATGGAGATGCACCTCATCTGTTAGAAGATAGCCCCTGTGTTTGCACTTCTTGCATGGACATCTAATTTTTAAACCGTCCATGTATGCAGGTTGGGAGCTTACGTATTCAATAAAGTGCTGAACTCCTTCAGCAAACTCTAAATTAATATACCCATCTGGTGTTATTCTTCTATACATCCAACTTATGTCCATATTGCTCATTAATGTTAAACTGTTTAGCAAGCATCATAAGGTCGAAGTTAGTACCATCACGTGTCAATTATTGTATTTTATTTCAACTCAATTCTCCAACCTACTATTTGACTTTAATCCATAATTAGTGTTACATAATTACTAGCATGATAAATAATATGCATGTCATAGAAATCGTAACATTTATATACACAGAACCATCAAGAGGCACGTATCGAATAAAAAACCGGCCCATCGATTATTATTTGTACATGAAATTCAATTAATACTGACATTCATTCATTTTTTCAAATTAATTTCATAAAAATTTTGTAAAAAAACGGACAGAGTTTCTCCTATACGGGTCCATATCCCTCTGCCAAACAGTAGCAAATTAAACACTTCGATAAAATGTCAACCAATCGCAACTCCAAAACAAAATCAATGCAATAAGAAATTTTCCCATCCACCTCAATCATCGAAATTTAACGGATAACTTCATCAACAGTTGTGAAATTATCCCTCAATGGCATATGCTATTATTACGGTATCATGAATAATTGCATAGTTGTTAATGTCGAATTACAACATGACAATGACTTACACATCTTTATTTCATTAAAACAACACATCTCAAACATGTAGATGCCATTAAAAAATTATTAAATATGTTTTTAACATTTTCGAAAATATATTTTTAATACATAACACACTTACCTCGAGCAAAGCTGTCGGTAAGCTGCGCCTGTTCGGCACGTACAACAGGTTAACGCCGACCTGAACACGGTTATCGTAGGTACATGCAATGACAAATAAATCATAATTTATATACATTTCATTTTTCTCAAGTATGACACATTCGAAATACAAACTTGAAAATATAAATTATATTTATATCGTCGAAAAAAATTAAACAAAGTTAATCATAAGGTCAAATATCAATACATATAATAACAATTGCTCAACATAATTATTATATTTGATAACATTACGCACAATACAAATAGTAAGATACATAAATAATTTATACATGAACAAACATAAAAAAAAAAAAAAAGAAAACAATGGAACACCGCGTCATAAAATTTTGAGCATAAAATAAGGAAATTCTATATAATTGCTCTTTATTTTAGTATTGGGGAATTATTATGTGCCACTTCAGTAAATGAAGAAAATTGATAGTTTCAATTATACTACTAATTATCTTATTCAATATGCTGAACTTGGACTTCATGCGTCCTAAAATATACACGGAAAATCAAATAGAAAATAGCATAAACTGATAATTAAATTAAAAAAATTCAAACATAATTCAAAAAAGCCTTTTTTACCAAAATATGTTGTATATATAGTTGATAAAAATAGATTAAAACTATATAGCAATAATTGTGGAGATAATGTAATATAAATTCTATTGCCAAATAATTTCAATCATTAACATAAAAGCTACCCTTAAATGGAGAGGTCAGCTTTCAAAATTTGGACCAATTCTAATCACCAAATAGAGTAAAGTTGGCCATGAAAATGCCATTTTGCTTTTTAGCATTCACTACCTTCCCTTTCTTGTTTAAGTTTATTGCAAATTGAACACATTAATTATTATAATATTTGCAGAGATTTATTCTCGTATTTTCCTATTACTAAAACACATGCTAAAACAGCTCACATACATTTAATTAATTAGCTAAGAAACTACACACTTCTACTTGTTTCTTTAACATGGACAACCAATTTTTGTTAAATTAGCAATATGTTTATAAGTTGATGCAAACCAATCCAATAACATCCTTTTGCCACCTTTATAGAATACTAATAAAATACATGAAACAGATTTAAATTAACTTATAAGCATATTTAAATTAAATGAACTTAGATTAATTTAGATAATTAACTTAGAAAATTACATTAACAAATTTAAATTAACTTAGAAAATTACATTACCAAATTTAAATTAAATAGAATAATGAAAAATTTCAAACAATATTAACCAAAAAATTAAATTTACAAATAAACATAATATAACAAATAAATAAAATAACAAAATAAAATAAAAAAATGGCAGAAAAAAATTACCTAAAATGGCAGATTTGGCCGGCGTCGGCGTCAGGGGGGGGAGCAGCGGCGTCGAAGGGAGAGAAAGAAGGATGGTCTGCCGGCGGGGAGGAAGGGGAACTCCGGCAGGGAGGACAACCAGCCACGGCAGGGAAGAAAGGGATGGGGACGAAGGAGAGAAGGGAGGAAGGAGGGGAGCGGAGGGGACGGGAGGCGGGGGAAGGACGGCAGGACGAAGATCGGACAAGGTGGACCGGAGTGGGCAGATCTGAAAAGGGGGTGGTGGGGAAGGGGAGAGAAAAAGGAAAGGTAAAGTAAAAAAAGAGGGCAGCGGGAATTAATTCCCGAAAATTAGAGACCGAATTTAATTCGGTCTCTAATTAGAGACCAAATAAAAATTCGATCTCTAATTAGAGACCGAAATATAATTCTGTCTCTAAAATAGAGACCGAAAAGCACTTCGGTCTCTAAATAGAGACCGAAATGCAATGCGGTCTCTATTTAGAGACCGAATTATAATTCGGTCTCTAAAAATTGAAACCGAATTAAAATTCCGTCTCTAAAAATAGAGACGGAATATTTTTTCGGTCTATATTTAGAGACGATAAGATTTTTCGTCTCTATTTTGAGACGGATTTCTTCGTCCGTCACTAAACAGAGACAGAAAAGCAATTCCGTCTCTAACCATGGTCTCAAATTTTAGAGGGAAACAATCCCGCCATATTTAGCGACCAACTTTAGAGACGGAATTCGATTTTCGTCTCTATTTAGAGACGGAAATCGAATTCCGTCTCTATTTAAAGACGAAAATATTTCGGTCTCTAAATTTCCGTCTCTATTTTGCTGTTTTCTTGTAGTGTATATACACTCTAGTCAATTTACTGACTTGATCGTCGGAGCTTCCATTATCTGAACCCCGTCAGTTTTCTTGAGTTTTTCAGGTGATCTACTCAAAATGACGCTACGAGAAATCTCTTTGTCATCATTTGGTGCGGTGAGCGTGGAACACTCTAAAGATTTTCAGTCAATAATGGATTTTTTTCCCGACATGCCTATCTCTACTGACCTATTAGCAAACTAGCCCAATAATGCCCCCAACCTCCGGTCAATCTTTTTGGCCGGACCCTCCATCACTTTTCAGCCATATCAATCAGAGCAAATTTTCCCACTACCAGCGCGACAGCTATTCCACCAAACACAAATTCATACACCAGTAACACTACAATCCATCACCATCCCAGCAATTCCAGGCCTAACTCCTCTAACAGCCCAAACTCTCATGACCGCCCTGTCAGCTATAGCAGCTTAGGCACCACTTGCAGCACCTACACTCATTCACTACAAGAAAAATATTAAATAGCAACGGAAATTAGTAACCGAATTTGTTGAATTTTCGTTGCTAATCAGAATTAGCAACGGAAAATTGGGTTGCAATTTTGACGGTAGGTATTTTTAGCAACCGAATACATTTTCCGTTGCTATTTTCTAAATTCCGTTGCTAAATCTAACCAGTATATGTTTCGGTAAATTGGTCAACATTAGCAACGGAAATCTATTTCCGTTGCTAAAAATAGCAACGGAAGAGATATTCTGTTGCTAAAAATAGCAACAGAATATCTCTTCCGTTGCTATTAATTTTTAACATTAGAATTTGTAAAATTTCAATTAAATTTTTTTATTTATAAATAAATATAATTCAAATTTATAATGAAATTCAAGAAAATTTTCTTATTGGTAATATAAACGAGATAATATATAACTTAGTATTTCATAAATAGATAACCCAACTGTCAATTCCACATCCAACTTAGCAACTTTCTTCATTGCTTCAACCATTTCTGCAAGAATTTGGCACAAAAAAGCATGAAATCGAACTCAAAGCATGAAATTCAACTTTTAATTTCGAGGAAATGGAGAAGAAATTAATTAAAATGGACTAAAAGTTTTCTATGCGACAATACAGTCTAATTGGGACCCAAATTGTGGACCAATTCTTTCTACGGAAAGTATATATAAAGACAACCTCTGCTCAGAAACATGAATTTCTTCTCATGGATTGATAAATCTCTGAAGTCTGACATATGAATTATTTCATAAATTCCTCCTAGCAGAAGATGGAATATAATTTAAATAACAAGTAAACAACAAAACCCAAAACTAATCATAGAGCCAGAATTCAAAGAAAATTCATTTCTAAAATTTACAAAAACAATTAAACAAAATCGGGGTAAACAATCTAAGATCAGAGTGCGTTATAGGGGTTATCAGTCACGATGAAATCAGAAACACGGACCAATTAAGATTTCTCATCATATCTCATTGTATAACCATTTAAAGATGAAAGAAAAACATTAAAAAAAAAAAACGACCAGATGAGACAAAAAAAATATTTAAGTGGCAAATTCGTACCTCCTTAATATTTTAGGAGCAAATTCATTTCTTATCCCTTTATTCTAATATTGAACCTATGATATTCAAGGTTTATATGAGCACGTTGCAAACTCAATCACTTAGAAAATTAAACATGTAATTCATAATTTTCTGTTTATAGGACACTGCCGAGGACAAGATGATCAATTAAGTTTTCATTATAACATTTGTTAATCATATGATATATCTGTAACTTTACTGCTACATAGTTTACACCTCAGAAAGAAGTTTTCAAAAAGGATATCTACCGCTTTAAAGAATGACTTATTCATAAATATAAATTCTAAATCTTTTTACTTCTTTACTGACTAAACTAACTAGACATAAATTATGGTATCAGTTACTTTTTTTCTCTTGTTCTGAATCTCTGATTTGTCTATTAAGCTCCTTATCAAATTATTATCCAAAAATTACTTGATAAATAACCCTTACTATACGTTTATCCTCGGTTTATACTTAAATTTAATGAGTGCAACAGCACATCTGTCAAATAAACATAAATGATAAACCTTGCATAAACAAAATCATTTCTGTAACTTTAGTCACATAAAACAGTTCCTTGTAAACACAGATTTGAATGATTTCTTAATATTCAATTAGAAATTATTTTCTCCATAATATTTTCTCTAGCTTAAGCTGAGAGTTTGAGCTCGGCAGTTTGACATCAGCTCTACTTTCATTTATAGTTCGGTTTTTTTGTCTTACTGCTCACTCGACTATATCGCTATTCGAGCAATTTGAGCTAGTATTTTATTTCGCTTAACTCGGCTATATCGCCATAAAAGCAATTGTACTAGCTAAATTATCAATACAGAGGTATATTCATGGAAAAATGATGTTCTTTATTATGTTATCAGCAAAAAGTTGCTCTAACTCGGCAGTTGCGCCATTGAGCAACCGAGCAGTATAACAACAACACAATTCGGCTATATCGCCGTCAGGGCATGTATTCTAATATTCAATGCTCAGCTTGACTGTATCGCCATCAAAGCACTTGTTTTCTATTACTTATCGCTCAGCTCGGCTATATCGCCATTAGAGCATTTTTTCTATTATTTATCGTCAAGCTTGCTCGGTAATATCACCACCAAAGCATTTATTCTATTGATTATTACTCAGTTTGGCTACACAGCCATTCGAGCATTATCGTATAGCTCGTCAATCAGTTCATCTATATCGCCACTTAAGCCGCAGTTTTATCAGTTACATTATAAAATGAAAGTACTTATCAAAACTAAGTACGTTATACTGCTCGGCTTGATCTCCATTCACTCTGCGTTATCGTTCGAATAAACATTCAAATTATTATCTCATTCGCGCATGGGTATTAAAATGATTGGACAGTACGGTTATTTACGATAACAATTCAAAGTGCTCGGTAATTAAATAATTTATTGATTTCATTAAGTCAAAAACAATACAAAGAGGCCTATTCATCTAGGTACACCTCATCCAACCACGACCAGTCCATATCGGGGTATCGCCCTTTGACTGCATCAAAAAGTTTTTGATTGTAAGCAAGACACTTGTCAACGGCCAGCTCCAAGGATTTATACTTCAGCTCGGAATATTTCTCCTCTAGGTCGTTTTTTGCCTTTTTAGCCTCCTCGAGCTCGGTTTGTAGCTTATTCAGCTCGGCCTTTGCCTCGGTTTTTCTCTCTCATTAATAGCCGCTCTTTCCTCGGCTTCAGCAACCTTATTCAGCGCATCGGTTGCTTTGACCTCGGCCTCCAGAGCCCTCTTCTGAAATCGCTCTCCGACCACTGATTGCATCTCCCTCTTCCAGGCCATAATCAACCTATTCATTTTCTCAATGACAGCTCCGCCCAGTATTGACCCCTATAAAGGAACAGACGAGGATTCAGAATATAAAGTATAATAATCAGAACAAGGTAAAGCAAAAACAGAGCAAGGGAGCTCACCTCTATCTGATGCCTCTTGATGGCAGTACTTAATGAAAACCAAATGCCAATCTCTCTGTGTACCTCTCTCTACTGTCACTTTTCTTCCCCCTCTCTCTAATTGTTTCGTACGCCTGTGTACTAAATGAGTTCCCATTCTGACTCAATTTTTTTTTTAAAAAAAAATAGAAAGTTAAGTTCTTTGATTTTAATTTTTTTTGTTGAATTAAATACATAAAGTTGTTATCAAATTTATGTAGATATAAATAATACAAGATGGTTTAAAAAAAATAAGATAAAAAAATTATATTAAACTTGTACAAAGAATATAATTGAATAAATTTTCTTTGATAAAACCATCAAAACTATTTTTTTATAATGATATTTTTAGTGGTGGAGAGAATGATGTGATTCAAATTTGATTAATTAGAAAAGTAGCCAAATTTTTAATGATTTAAATTATGAGTGATTTCAATTAAAAAAAATATTTATATATTACTAGGTAACAAAAAAAATAAAATTTAAAAATATATCGACACAAAAATACACCTATATGTATTGTCAGGAGTGCATAGTCAAGAATTCAATTCAGTGAGGTAAAAAATTACAACTTCTAAAAAATTTATTTACATAAAAATATGAATAAATGCGATTTTTTTTTCAAAATATTAAAATCGGTAAAAATTTGTTATTTTAATTTATTTTTTTAATTGTGTTAAAATTTTTGAAATTATACATATTTACTTTTGCGAAGTCAAATATGAACATTTTTATTAATTACTAATGTGAAAATATGGTTCGAATTTATCTAAAATTATTGAAATGGTCTATATTTGTCCTTTAAAGTATTGAATAAGAGCAAATATGTACTATTTTAATATTTTGAGGCTTTTTAAAAAAGAATAAATTTTAGAGATAAATATATATTATTTTTAATAATTTAAGAGCAAATTTGAATTTTATCACTTAAAAATAAGGAACTTATTTAAATATTTTAGTGGAATCGGTTAAAACAAAAAAGTGAAATTCAGAGTGATTTTTAATTTTTTATAATTAAGTAGGGTCATTTTTAAAAAAATTGAAAGTATAAGTGTATTTTTAAAAAATTTTTATAGTTAAGTGGGATCGATTGACACTATTTCATCCTTACATACGTATTTTTGATTTTTCAATAAATTTACATCTTTCGTCAATAAATTTTTTTTTATGCAGTGAGTAATAGTTGTGTTGTTTGCTGTTCAAAAATTCTTATTTAGGCAGTTCACCCTCACCCTAGGCCCCTCGTGTATTGTTTAATTGAATAAAAAAGAAAAAAAAAATTATTTTATACCCATTACAGTGCTTGTAGATGCATACTGAATGCAAATTGCTCAAAAAACAGAGTGCAAATATGAATGGCGCGGGACTCGGTAAAAACGACGTGTAAAAGAATAAACAACAAATTCCAGTTATAGAAACCGCAAATCATAGGTGAAAGCAATAAAACAATAGAGGCTAATCCTTTCCGCATCCATCTTCTTGTCTTCCATTTTCAGGAAATAAAACAATTTCTTGCACCGCCAAAATTCAGGAGGCTCTGGACTTTGATTTCTGTTAGGTAATTTTCATTTTGATCATAAAAAGAATATCCTACATTTGGATTCTCTCGCTCTTTTGTTAATCATGGACAAAATGCGGTCAAATTTGTCACAAATTTGTCACTGAACTAAGATATACAGTCGATTCTATGTTTTTCAATGAAATGCTTGAAGACTAGTCTTATTTTCGATGATTGCCCTTGGCTTAAATAGGATTGTAAATGGTCTGGAGAAAGAATTTGGTAAATTCTCATATAGAATGTTCATTAAAAAAAAAAAAAATCTGATTTTATATGGATGAAGCAATTTTTGTTGAATTCTGACAGGTGATTAGGAAATAAGTAGTTCCATATCCAACAATCATTTATTTATTTTTAGACTAAAGGCAAAATTTTAGTTACAGTTTCTTCAAATTAGAAACACTGATGTCCTTGTTGGCTGACATATTACGCAAATTAACATGCAAAGAAGCTTGAATTACTTGACCAGTGAAGGAAGGTATGGAATGGGAATAAGGTGGAGATCGTTTTTCCTCTTTGTTACAGCGCCAAAAACTTCAAGCATGTCAATATTTTGTGATGTCACTCCTGTAGGGAGTTTCCAATCAAAATGATATAGCAGTTGTGCTAGTGGAAACTCGACATTAGCCATGCCAAATGTTATTCCTGGGCACATCCTTCTTCCAGCACCAAATGGTAGAAATTCAAAGTTGGTCCCTTTGTAATTGTTGCCGAAACTCGGGTTAATTTCCACCAAATTCATCTCGAACATTATTAAACAGGTGAATAAAACGTAAATGATTGTAATTAAAAATCACACAAGATAAAATTTTCAGTAAATACTTGAGGGGTCATAAATGGTCCCACTTAAAATCCAATCTGCTTAGATATAATTTTCCGAAATAATTTAATAGCACAATAATTTACTAACAATATACCCAACGATAGTTATTAAACAAATAAAGAACAACCGAATTTAACGAGATTCAGCCAATTATGTCTACGTACTCAGACGCTACCAAATTATATTTTACTATTTCAAAAAAATAATACAAGTGAAATATTTACTAAAAAGAGAAAGAATTATTACCTTAGGAAAAATGGCAATTTTGGAATGGTTTGTATTAGAAAATGAAGGCTATATTTATAGATTAACAACTCCCCCATTCCCTTACACTTTTCCGACGTGGGATTACTTAAAAATACTATTAAAAAAATTTTGTATAAAATGAGCCACAATTGTGGACTTTTCAACAAATCTCCACCTTGGCGAATTTTACATCTTCAAATATCTCACAAAACTCAATTTTAGTAGTGTCATCAAATGCGCTTCAAAGCGCCCACTTTCAACTTTTAACAATATTAATCAAGTCCAAACAATATTGCAACTTGACCGCAGTTACTATCTTTGTGAAGATATCAGCAAGATTCTCAGTAATCCTAATCTTCTGGATTGTTACTCCGCCTTCTTTCAGAACCTCTCGTACAAAATGATAACGAACATCGATATGCTTCGTCCTTGCATGGTAAACTTATTTTTTTGCCAAAAAAATAGCACTCTGACTATCACAATGCACTTTGATGTGCTTCTGTTGAATCCCTAATTCACCAAGCAACCCTTGAAGCCAAATTACCTCTTTCACAGCTTCTGTCACTGCCATATACTTTGCCTCCATAGTGGACAAAGCAACTATTGACTGTAAAGTAGACTTCCAACTAACTGGTGCATTTGCAAGAGTAAACACAAAACCAGTAGTTGATCGCTGTTTGACCAAATCACTAGCATAGTCAGAATCACAATATCCAACTACACATTAACCATCTTGACCATCCCGCTGAAATATCAAACCAACATCTACGGTGTTTACAATGTACCGCAGAAGCCATTTCACAGTTTGTCAATGTTCCTTTCCAGGATCATGCATATACCAGGTCACAACCCCAACTGCCTGCGAAATATCGGGTCTTGTACACACCATAGCATACATCAAGCTACCAACAGTATTTGCATACTGTACTTTTGCCATGTATTCTCGTTCTGCTTCATTCTTTGGAGACAAAAATGCACTGAGCTTGAAATGAGGAGCAAGAGGAGTACTAACAGTTTTTGACTTTTCATTCATGCCAAAACGTTTTAGCACTTTTCTCAGATACTGTTTCTGAGTCAAACAAAGTCTTCCCAATTCCCTATCTCTGCTTATCTCCATACCGAGAATCTTTTTGGCTTCACCTAGATCCTTCATTTCAAACTCCCTGTTCAACTGAGTCTTTAACTTCTCAATCTCTATCAGACTCTTGGAAGCTATAAACATATCATCAACATTAAGAAGAAGATATATGTAGGAACCGTCTTGTAGCTCACAATGATCACATTTGCTTCTTGTGTACTCGTTTGTACCACTGTCTCGGAAATTGCTTCAATCTGTACAATGATTTTTCAAGCTTGCACGCCATATTCTCTTTTCCAGCAACTTTAAATCCTTCGGGTTGAACCATGTAGATTTCCTCCTCCAAGTCTCCATGTAAAAATGCAGCTTTTACATCCAACTGAACTAGTTCCATATCCAATTGTTCTACCAAAGCCAACAAAATTCAAATGGAGGAATATTTCACAACTAGAGAAAAAACTTCATTATAGTCAATTCCCTCCGTCTGAGCATAGCCTTTAGCCACCACCCTTACTTTGTAGCGAACATCATTCTTGTCAGGAAATCCATCTTTCTTTGCATACACACATTTGCACCCAATTGCCTTCTTTCCATTCGGGAGACTAGCTAGCTTCCACGCTTATAAAGGAACTGCATTTCATCATTCATGGCTTTCCTCCACTTCTCTACTTCTGAACTTTTGACTGCTTCATTATAAATGGTAGGAATGTCATCATTTGCAATTCGGAATGCGTAAGCCACCATATCAACATAACAAGTAGGCTTTTTGATTGTCTTTTTTGGCTTACTTAATGCAATTGATTCAGGTTGCTGTGGAGGTTCTTGGGTTAAAAGCTCTTCTTCATCTGACTCCTCATCTACCATAGGAGTTTGCTGGGCTAATAATTTTCCTTTCAAACTCCACCTGTTTTGGAGTATCATCTGTCTGCTTAACACTTTCATTTGTCACCTTTCTCAACATGGTAGATTCATCAAAGGTAACATCCCTGCTAAAAATTATTTTCTTTAACTCTGGGCACCAAAGTCGATATCCTTTCACACTAGAGGTGATTCCCATAAAAATCGTTATCTTTGCACGTGGATCCAACTTTGATTTCTTAATGTAATAGTATGCAGTGGAACCAAACACATGTAATGAATTATAATCTGTAGCAGGTTTTCCAAACCATTTCTCCAATGGCGTTTTACCACCAATAGTACTAGATGGAAGGCGATTAATGAGATGGCAAGCATATGTAACAGTTTCAGCCCAAAATTCTCTGCCCAACCCAGCATTGGACAACATATATCGAACTTTCTCCAGCAATGTTCGGTTCATACGTTCTGCCACCCAATTCTGTTGTGGTGTATTTCTGACTGTGAAGTGTCTGACAATGCCTTCATTTTCACACACTTTCATAAATAGATCACTCATGTATTCCCCGCCATTATCTGTATGGAGATGCTTGATCCTTCGGCCTGTTTGAGTTTCCATCATCTTTTTCCATTTGAGGAAAACTCCCAGCACTTCATCCTTAGTCTTTATAGTATACACCCAAACTCTCCGGAAAAAATCATCAACAAATGTCACATAGTAGTATTTTCCTCCCAAAGAAGTCGTCTTGGCAGGCCCCCACATATCAGAATGAACATAGTCCAAAATACCCTTAGTATCGTGGATTGCTGTTCCAAATTTCACCCTTGTCTTTTTCCCTTTGACACAATGCTCGCAAAAATCCAATTTGCAAGTCTGAATTCCTTTCAATAATCCTTGTTTCACCAGGAAATTCAAGGATTTTTCATCTGCATGCCCCAAGCGCATATGCCATAACCTGGTTGCTTCCAAGTCCTTTTCATCAGTAAAAGCCACTGTTGTTGTGCCAATAACAGTAGAACCTTGGTAGTGGTATAATCTGTTATTCTTTCGAATTCCCTTTAACACCACAAGTGCACCAGAAATTATCTTCATTACTCCATATTTTGCTCGCACCTCAAAACCCTTTTCTTTTAGAGCCTCCACGAAAATGAGATTTTTTGACAAACTGGGCACATAACAAACATTTTTCAGGATTATGATTAATTCATCATGATTTTTCAAACGAATGGAACCAATCCTATGTGTGGTGAGAGAGACATCATTTGCTGTATAAACAACTCCATCTTCTAGTTCTCTAAATGCATAGAACCAATCCCGATTGGGACACATATGATGATTGCAACCTGAATCAAGCAGCCATACACTAGAAGAGCTAGTTGACAATGTAATAGCAAGTGAGAAATCTGAGTGTTCATCATTACACTCAACTACATTTGAATCTGCAACAACGTTTCCCTTATCAGGTTTGCCTTTATTCTTCAGTTTAGGACAATCTTTCTTCCAGTGCTCTTTTTCTTGACAAAAGGCACATTCGTCTTTGCCCAATTTGGGCCTTGATTTCGATCTCTCTTTCTTTCCTTTAGTTTGGCTTTGCAACCGACCTCTCACTACTAGAGCTTTTGTAGCCCACTTGTGCTTTCTTTCTTGTCCTTCTTTCTCAGTTCATAACTGTACAAGGCAGTACAAACTTCACTGAGAGTCACAACAGTCTTCCCATGAAGTAGAATCGTTTCAACAAACTCAAACTCCTCAGGAAGGGATCCCAACAACATCAAAGGCAGATCTTCATCTTCAAATGTCACATCCATATACAATAAATCAGCGACTAACTGATTAAAACTGGTAATGTGATCATTTAATGTGGTACCCAAAATATAATTGAAACGAAACAGTCTTTTCTTCATGTGGAGCTTATTCTAACTGCTTTTTTTCAAGAATTTTTCCTCCAGTGCCTTCATCAATTTACTTGCTGAAGTTTCTTTTGAGAAAACATACTTGTGCTCTCTAGAAAGGCACGATCGAATCGTACCACATGCCAAACGATTGAGTCTCTTTCATTCTTTCTCATCAATATCATCTGATTTCTTTTTTTCAAGGGCAATGTCTAGACCTTGCTGAAAGAGAGCGTCTAGAACGTCACTTTGCCACATACCAAAATGACCCGTACCATCGAAAATTTTCACCGCAACTCTTGCATTTGCATCAAATTGGACGACGAAGAAGCAGTGGATGGATTTGTCATTTCTGCTACAATTACTATTCAATAGCTGTCGATGCGGAATGCCAATAGCACAAGGAAAAATCTTTTCTGATGTGTAAGATCAGACTACGTTGCAACTACAGAGCATACTAAGAAAGAATCTAGACTCTGATACCAATTATTGCGAAAATTCGGGTTAATTTTTACCAAATTCACCTCGAATACTATTCAGTAGGTGAATAAAGCGTAAACGATTTTACTTAAAAACCACATAAGGTAAAATTCCAAGAAAAGACTGGAGGGGTCACAAATGATCCCACTCAAAACGCAATCTCTTTAGATAGAATTTTCTCAAGTAATTTAATAGCACAATAATTTACTAACAATATACCCGACAATAACTATTAAATAGACAAATAAATAACATCAGAATTTAACGAGTTTCGGTCAATTATGTCTACATCCTCGGACACTACCAAATTATATTTCACTATTTCAAAAAATTAATACAAGTGAAATATTTAATAAAGAGAAAGAATTATTGCTTTAGGAAAGATGGCAATTTTGGAATGGTTTGGATTAGGAAAGGGGGGCTATATTTATACCTTAACAACTCTCCCATTCCCTTACAATTTCCCGATGTGTGATTACTTAAAAATACTATTCAAAAAACTTTGTCAAAAATGAGCCACAATTGTGGACTTTTCAACAGTAATCTATTGAGCAATCAAGGAATCTCTCTGGATAAAATGTATTAGACTTAGACCAGTGATTTGGAGCCCTTCCTATTGCCTATACATTCACAATGACCTTTGATTTGACAGGAATCCTGTAACCGTTAATCACACAGTTCTCGCTACATTCTCTTGGTAGTAACAGTGGAATAGGTGGGTGTAATCTTAGAGCTTCCTTGATCACTGCCTTTAAGTAGTTCAATTCATGAAGGCGCGATTCATCAACATTCCCTTCTCTACCAAATATCCTTCTCACCTCTTCTTGTGCCTTTTCCATTAGTCTTGGATTTTTTAGCATCCCAGACATCGCCCATTCCACAGTTGTAGATGACGTCTCGCTACTAGCAATGAACATGTCCTGCAGTAAAATTACTTACTAGAGTGAAAGGGTGGCGCACTTTAAGGATTTTTATTTGTAGAAAAACAAAATCAAATAATTTCCCATGGCTGGCATGCATTTTGCATTTTATAACTTATCATTTGACTAAAGCTTTAGTTGATTTAAGGTTATTATAGATTCTGATTTACTTAGTGCCAAATTATTTAGAACTACAGGCTGGCTTCTTGCTACAGGATTTTGAACTTAAACGTTGAATAGAATCACTTTTTGTAACCTTAAGAGCTACATTACATGAAGGCAGGGATGCACTAATCAGTATGACTCCTTTTATGATCATCTGTTAAAGGGAATTCGAGGTTTCCTTGATCCTGAAATTTAAGGAGGACGTCTATAAGATCTTCTGCTTCACCCTCAGCACAATTGCTTCCTGCTGCCTTTCTAGCTCTGTGTTCATCGATGATACTTTGGAATATCTAATCTATTACTTTTTGAAGCCTCTCCAGCCTGGGCTTCATTCTGCTAATCAAGTGTAAAAGCTTGATTGAAGGATACACATCAGCAAGAGTAAAACCTCCAGCAGCTTCTATCAAATCCTTGACAGTTGGTATAAATATTTCTTCTCCCTGCCATATCTCACCAAAGGCTGTTCTTGAAATTACTCTATAAGTTAAAGAATTAAACGTCCTGCTGAAGTTGATAGGTGATCCTATGCCAGAAGAGATGGATCTGATGAGTTTTAATATCTCTTCTTCCCTGATTGATCTGAATGACTCCACTCGTTTTGTAGTTAGCAGCTCTAGCGTGCAAATTTTTCGCATCTATCTCCAATATTCCCCATAGGGCGCGAATGCAATGTCTGTGTAACCATAACTTGTTACAGATGCTGCAAGGACACGAGGCCTCTGAGCAAAGATGATATCATGGGTTTTCATAACTTCTTTAGCTGTTTCAGGTGAAGAGATGACGATGTTTGTAAGTTCCCCTAGTTGCAGGTGCATAAGCGATCAATATCTTTTAGATAAGTCTTTCAGACGGTGATGTGGCAGGGCGCCAATTAAATGGTGCATGCTGCCTATTAAAGGCAGCTTCCATGGCCCAGGTGGTAGATTGAGTCAATTTCTTGCATATCCGTGATACAGTCAAAATGAATAGGAGGAAGGTTAAAAGGATTGGGAAAGAAGGGAACTGGAGTTCCATGAGGAAAATGGAAAGTAATGTGTAATGATGGAAGAGACTTGCGGATTGTTTAGGAAATCACATTATATCCTGATATATACGAACTGAAGGAACTTAATGCATAGATCACTCTATTCGATTTTTTCTTATGAAAAATTAATATAGTCAGAGTTTGCCACCTTTATCCTGAGCTTTTATGAGATAATCAGTTTAAGTGTGAAGACAATCAATTATTAGAGGAGAAAATTAAATCACATGATTGAATAGCTTACTTCAGTCTATTTAATTATCTCTTGCCATCTTCGTGTTTCACTCTACATAATAATTTATTTATTTCTCAGATTCTGAATTCTCCCATCACCATGTTTTTAATTTAATGGTTCAATATATTTCCCTGATTCATTAGTCAAATTGAAGCAACTAGAAAAGGGTGACAGCTAGAATATGATGATTTATATATAATATATTTGAGCCTAGTTTTTGGATTCTGAACTAGAAAATCTATTAAATAATTACCAAAGATTATTGTTGAGTATATATAATATAAATACAGTTTAGGTCAATATAGGCAGGCTGAATTATATAACCAAAGAAAAATATTTTTCTTTTATTAAAATATTTACTAAATTTTTTAGTATTTAGTAACTAATTTAACTTTGAAAATCTATAATTATTAATTAACATAATCTAATGGAAAAATAATAATATTGTCACAAGAATTATTCTAATAATTTTTTCTAGCATTAACTTAAATTTGACTTAGAAAATATCATCATTTTTTATCTAAAAATTATTATTTTTATTTACTAAATTAAATTTGATTAAACATGTCTATTTATGTTAATGACTAAAATATTATATTAATAGAATTCTATTAAAATTGTATTAAACTCAAATTTCGTTGATATCATAATTATATCAATACTTGAAACAATTAGGTTATGATAATTTTTCTCCATAGAAAAAAATAATTCTAGTCCGTAAAATGACAGATCCATCATAATTTTTATTTGAAAATTATACTTGGAAAAATAAATAAAAAAGACAAATAAGTATAAAGATACCTACTTTACGTTTTTTCAATGGCTCACCATTTGTGACTTAGCGGTTCTTCATGTTGATGGCGTTTTGTTACTATTTTAATTTCTTTTTTACTTGACGTTTCATCTATCTCAATTTTTTCCTTATTACATTTATCTAATATTATAGAAAAGAAGAAAACATAAAAGAAATTAAGAATGCACATTGTGCGAGAAAAATAGTAATCTCCAATTAAATATATATATATCCAAGTAAAAATAATTTAGTACTATTCATATTAGATTATGAAGTGATAAAGCCGAGAATGTCTTTATCTGTAGGAGAGAGAGCGATCCGATCGGATGAGAGAAACCTGCAGTAAGAGGAGCCCGGTCGGACCAGGCGTGAGCACTCCGAAACTTAAGTTAGTAGCTTAGAGAGATAAACTGCTTTAGAGATAGAAAGTCTTGGATTCAATACCTGGTGCCATCGTTGGCTGGACTATTTATATGAGATAGTTGAGGGGCACTTGAGTGCCTGGAGAGTGATTACTGGCTGTCAGAGTAGGTATTCGGCGACATGACAGGGAGCAGGTGGTAGGCATGGGCGCTGCCTTGTGCCAGGCGGCTGATGGGACTGGCGGTCACATCAGCCGATCGGGCATGTGCGCTGCCTAGGAACTCGTGTCTGATACCTTTAGCTGATGGGCTTTGTGCCTTGCCAGTTTGAGTGGGCCGACAGGATGGGCCTTAGAGCAAATGATATTTGCTGTGTTATCACTTGTCCCCCCTCAACAGGTCCGATCGGGCATAGATTTGCCTTTGTTGGTCCGTTCGGATGGAATTAGTTCTGGAGATTCCCGATCCGAAGACGCGTACTGGCGCGCTTTTTGAATTTAGGAGGCGCTTTTTCTGAAGCGACGCGCCTGCTGAGACAGCTGTTTTCCTTTAATTTTGTGAGCGTACCGAGGGTGACGCTTCGTTTTTCGCACAGACATAATGTCCTTTGACACGTGGCACTTGTTGAATGGCGCGTTGTTTGGCGTTTTTGAGAAGCTTCAGTCTATAAATAGGGGACTCTGTGAAGCATTCTTTCTTTACTTTCGAAATCTCTAGCGAAGCTCTGCCAAAATCTTCCTTTGATTCCCAGATTTCTGCAACTACTCTTTACTTCTTCTTCGAATTTCTTCGAGTTTTTTTCATCAAATAAGTAACATTTTTCTATTTTTTGCTTTCTTTGTGATTTCGTCTTTCTTCTCACACCCATTTCATTTAGAAAAGAGAGTTGCGCCTTTCCTTCATTCTTTTTTTGTTGAAGATGGCCTCCAGTAGTGCTGAAGTATTAGACACAAGTTTTTTGGAGTGGTATGAGAACAAACCAGCCGCCGAGCCGCATTCTCGCCTAACCGCTGTGGAGGTGGCCGAAATTCTCTCCAAATACGGCCTCCCTGATGAGATATCAGTGTTGGCCTGCCCTAATTCAATGGCGGTGACTGAAGGGCCATTTGGCCAAGATGGCGGAGAATGGTTCGTTTGCCACCTCTGGAGCCTAGATGCAGGCCTGAGGTTCCCGTTGGGCGCCTTTGAGATGGCGGTACTGAGGGGGTATGGTCTCGGCCCTAACCAATTACACCCGAACGGCTGGAGATCGGTGGCGTGCTTCAAAATCCTTTGCCAAATAGAAGTGGTAGCACCGACCTTGGAGCTTTTCACTCACTTCTTCTATATTTCGGGTCGGAGCGACGAAACGGAGTATTTCTTTACAAGCCGCCCAAAGAGGAAGTTGATGTTCGTCCCCACCTCCATGAAAGGGTACAGAGAACGGTATTTCTTGGTGGGGAGGAAAAGTGGATTTGGGGTACGCCTCACCCGATCGTCTAGGGTCGAGACTCTGAAGGACCTTGCCGCCGGTCAGGAATTCTACGAGAATGACATAAAAAAGTTAATGGCCGCCGTCAGCAGGAATGAATGGCCTTATGAATCCAAATTCCTTTTGCGTACACTGTTTGGCTCTCTCGGCTTCCAAGACGCTGAGAACGTAGAACGTGAGCGTTAGGATCGGAGAAAACCCAATCATCGTGCATCAAATCATTCATTGCACTTTATTTATGTTTCGTGAAGAGAATTTGTGTATGAAAAAACTTATCTAGTTTATTTTCTGTTGTGCAGCTGAGATGGCTGGTGGGAACGGAGTCTCCCAACAACTTGGCGATCGGATCCGTCAAAAACGCGAGGCAGAAAAGAAGGCCCAGGAGCAAAGAAAAAGGAGGAAATTGGTCCTCACTTCCGAGCTTCGAGCTTCTAAGGAGGCGACCGGTACCTCTACAACGACTCCGGCCATCGCGGCCATTCCGATCTCGTCGGCACCCCCTGCTGCCACTACTGCGCCTACCTCTACCGCTGCTGGGTCAAAGAATGTGCCTCGAACTGAGACCTCTCCTCAGCCGATGCGCCGTCGGCGCCACACTCTTCGGGATGAGTCAGACGAAGATGATAGGCCGATCGGTATCACTTTTCGAGAGGTAGAAGAGGCGGCTAAGAAGAGGGCTAAGGAGGCTGCCCAGAAGAAGGCCGAGGAAGCGGCCAAGAGGAGGGTTGCTGAGCTGGTAGCCGAATCGGACGCTCGGGTTGCCGCAAGAGGCAAAGCTGTGCAACACGGTGAGTCTCCAAGGCGCTCATCCGATCGGCGGATTGTTCCTATGAAGGACATTCTGAGAGAAAACTTTGGCGATGAATGGTCAGTGGGCCAAGTGGCTAACTTCATCTGCCGGGGTCTTCTCCGGGATGAAGATCATCGGGACGCCAGCGACGCCAGCTAGCTCAGCAGAGAAAGCCAGGCTATCAGTCAGCAGTTAATAGACGTAAGTATTTGCTGTTTTGTTTTTGGTGCTCGTTTACACCTTTGTGTTTGATCCATTTATTCTTGATTTTGTGTAGGCTGCCAGGAGGGCACAGCGGCTGCACATGATGGCCGGTCTGTGGAGAGGGAGGGCCGAGTCAGGCGCCGTGGCCAAGGCGGAGGCAAACACATGTTGTGAAGTTGCGAAGAAAGAAGCTTCCGACCTTCGAGCTGAGGTGGCTAAGCTAGAGGAGCGGTATGCAGCCTCGCAGTCAGAAACAGTGGCCTTGAGGAAGGAGGCCCACCAGAGTGCTCAAGATTTGAAGGCTCGGCAGAGCGAGGCTGACAGGCTGAAAGGCGAAGTTGCTCGTCTATCTGCGGAGGGTGCGCAGCTGAGGCGGTTCGAGGCAGATGCAACCCGACTGGATGCCGAGTGCAGAGAGTTGGCTGCCGAGAACGCCAAATTGAAGGCAGAGGGCGAGCAGCTTCGGAAAGAAGTGGAGTCCTTGAAGATATCGGAAGGGGAGAAGGAGGCTTCCTTTACGAAGATTCTCGAAATGGAGCTTGCCACTCAAAAGGAGCGTCTGATTGATGAGTTAGCAGACACTCAGGTGGAGCTGTTGTCTCGGCTAGTTCATGAGGCTGGGCGGCGCTTCCCCGGGGTGGATCTGACTTGGATGGACGATCCGGCATCACTGCCTGCTCCTCCAAACGATGATGAAGACGAGAGCGCTCCCGAGGGTGAAGCAACTGAGAGAACTTCTGGAGAAGGCCCTTCACTATTGGAGATTATTCAAGAGGTTCCCTTCGAAGTGGAGCCTGCGACGCCTTCAGCCCCTGAAACTGAAATGGAGGCCCCCCCTGCGCTTGAAGCCGAGCAAGTGGCGCCTTCATTCATGGGGCCTGTGTCTGAAGGGGGGGCAGGATCTGCACCGTCTGCTGCCGACCCTTCCCAAGCCGCTATCGATCCGAACGCCGGGCAAGTCGTTGATCCTTCTGGCGAAGTGGAGATTGTAAATATAGATAGTTAGCTTAGGAGCTTAGATCAGCTTTGCTTTTTCCTTTGTTTTCTATCCTTATAACAATTATTTACAAATTGTATAGTGGAGGCATTTTGTATTAATAAAATTGCATATTTCTGCAAATCAATGTATACATAAGTTTGTACTAAAATTTGCAATATGATCGAGCTAATTAAAACTCGTAAAATAGCATAATATTTGCATTAAATTTTACAAGTACTTCCTGAATTCGAATAACGTCTAAGCTTAGCAACCGATCGGGTCAATCTGGCTTTTCAGATCGCATAAAATTTGCACCATTTTGCTAAGTGATGCTCATAAAGCTGCACAAGGATTGCATAGCTGAGCTAGGTGATACTCGTAGAGTCGCATACTAATTGCGAAATCGAGTTGAGTGATACTCGTAGAACTGCATGAGAATTGCATAGCCGAGAGTACTCGTAAAGTTGCATAAAAATTGCATAACCGAGCGAGAGAGGTTAGATCCTCTATAATACAGATAATATTTGGGGAGGTAAGATCCTCCTTCGCAAAGGATTTGCTTATTTAGCTTGGGATGGGCATCAAGCCTAGCGTAGAACACTATATTATGTATTAATTGAACAGTCATGAAAGAGAGAACCTTTTTATTAATAAGGCAATTGCCAGGTTCTGATACATTACGAGACATGGTACTTCTTGAGTACCTCAACATTCCAGCTTCTGGGGATATCTTGCCCCTCCACAGTTCGGAGCCTGTAAGTGCTTGAGCCTAAGACTTTAGAAACCTCGTAGGACCCTTCCCAATTTGGCATCAGCTTTCCCACTCCGGCATTTCCCGAGCCTAATTCTGCCTTTCTGAGCACCAGATCACCTACATTGAAAGTTCTGGACCTTACTTTAGAATTATGGTATCTGGCCACTCTTTGTTTGTAGGCAGCGATCTTGGCGTAGGCGTCCTCCCTCTTTCCTTCTATGAGATCCAAGTCCTGGCATCTCTCTTGAGTGTTCATCCGTTCGGAGTAAAGAGCTGATCGGTAAGAAGGGAGGCCGACCTCCACAGGAATCATTGCTTCGGAGCCGTAAACAAGAGAGAATGTCGTTTGATGAGTGCCTGTTCTAGGAGACGTTCTGTATGTCCACAGTACACTCTGCAGTTCTTCAGTCCAGTTGCCTTTGGCTTGACCCAGTCGCTTCTTCAATCCCTCCAAGATGGTCCGATTGGAGACCTCAGTCATTCCGTTGCTTTGGGGATGAGCGACAGATGTGAACTTTAATTTGATGTTCAAGCCTTGGCAAAAGTTTTTGAAGGTGGAGCTGTCGAACTGCTTGCCATTATCTGCAATAAAAACATTAGGCAAGCCATACCTGCAGATGATGTTCTTCCATGTAAAGCTCTTGACCCTCTCGGCTGTGATGGTGGCTACCGGCTCAGCCTCAATCCATTTGGAGAAGTGGTATACGGCTACTATGAGGAATTTCATCTGCTTTTTGCCCTGGGGAAAAGGTCCTAAGATGTCCATACCCCATTGGTCGAACGGCCATGCGACTCCGATCGGCTGTTGGTCTGCTCCATGCTGCCTTATAATCCTGCCATGTATTTGGCATTGCGGGCATATCCTTACTTTCTCCTGGGCATCCTTGAGCATGCTAGGCCAGTAATATCCCGTCTGAATGGCTTTTCTTGCCATGGCTCTGCTTGCCTCATGCACCCCGCATATGCCTTCGTGGAGCTCTCTGAGGATATAGTCTCCCTCTTCCTCCGTCACGCACTTGAGCCAAGGGTGACTGAAAGCTTTTTTGTACAAATCACCGTTAATGATGGAGTAATTGAGAGATTTTCGAGATACCTTTCGAGATTCGTCTTTGTCCTGAGGCAGGCGTCCTGTCTGGAGGAGCTGCGCGATTGGGCTCATCCAGGTTTCATTCTCTTGATCGATCTCCATCATCTCTGGCTCGTCTAATGAGGAGGAAGTCTGGTCGACGACGGCAATGTTTTCCTCTATAACGCTTTGTGCGGAAGCAGACATCTTAGCTAGCCGATCGGCTTCTGCAGTTTGGTCTCTCGGGACTTTCTGTAGCACCCATTCCGACCCAGCCTCTTCCAGTTTTGCGAGAGCAGTTTTGACTTTGGCCAGGTACTGGATCATTGTGGCCTCACGTGCTTCGAAAGTCCCCAAAACTTGACTGGTGACCAGCTGGGAGTCGCTCCTGATGGCTACTGACTCCGGTCGGATGGCATGGAGCAGTCTCAGCCCTTGAAGGAGCGCCTCATACTCTGCCATATTATTAGAAGCTTTGAAATTAGGCTTTATGGCGTACCTTATTGTAATGCCTAGAGGGCCTTTTATTACTATGCCGACGCCTCCTCGAGTGTCATTGGCTGCGCCGTCCACTGTCATTTCCCAGTTTTGTGGCTTGGGCTGACTTTGTGGTTCCTCACCCGCGAATTCAGCTATAAAATCTGCTAAGGCTTGGGCCTTTATTGCTTTTCTGGGCTCATACCTGACATCCCAGGACTGTAGCTTAATTGCCCATCCCACCATTTTGCCTTCCAGATCGGGCGTTTGGAGTATCTTTCTAAGAGGATGACCCGATCGGACGACAATTGTGTGCGCCTCGAAGTAAGGTCTCAATTTCCTCGCACACATCATGAGGGCAATAATGAGCTGCTCAACCGGCCCCTTTCTTAGATCTGCACCTCTGAGTACTTCACTTACGTAGTACACGGGTAGCTGTTGGGTATCTTCCTCTCGGACCAAGGCACCTGCAACAGCTTCCTTAGAGGTGGCTAAATAGAGGTATAGATTTTCACCTGGTACCGGTCGGCTGAGCAGCGGCGGGTTGGTGAGGAATGCCTTCAGCTCTTCGAAGGCTTGCTGGCAGTCTTCCCCCCAGACAAAAGTTTCACTCTTCCTCAGCTTCTTGAAGAAAGGCGTGCAGCGCTTGGCTGAAGAGGAAATGAATCGTCCTAAGGCTGTTATCCTTTCATTCAGCTTCTGGACGTCTTTTATGCTCCTGGAGGGTTGCATCTCGAGGATGGCCTTTATTTTTTCTGGATTTGCCTCAATCCCTCGTTGGGAGACTAGAAATCCTAAAAATTTTCCTAATGGTACCCCGAAGACGCACTTCTCGGGGTTGAGCTTCATCTGGAATTTATTCAAAGTGTCAAAAACTTTTGCCAGATCGGCTGGATGTTCCTCGGCGCTTCGGCTCTTGACGATCATGTCATCAACGTATACTTCGACATTCTATCCGATCTGGTCTTTGAAGATCTTATTCATTAGATGCTGATATGTGGCCCCAGCATTCTTTAGTCCGAACGGCATCATCCTGTAGCAGAATGTCCCGTCATCCGTAATAAAGCTGGTTTTCTCCTGATCGAGGAGCCACATCAGGATTTGGTGATAGCCGGCATATGCGTCTAGAAGAGAGTAAATGGCGTGGCATGCTGTGGCGTCTACCAACTGGTCTATACTCAGCAAGGGATAGCTGTCTTTGGGACATGCCTTATTGAGGTCGGTAAAGTCGACACACATCCGCAGCTTGCCAGACTTTTTCTTGACCAACACCACGTTAGCCAGCCATTCGGGGTAGTCTACCTCTCGGATGGTTCCGGTCTTGAGTAGCCTATCAACCTCTTCAGAAATGAACTTCCTCCGATCGGGCGCGTGCCTTCTTAGCTTTTGGCGGATCGGAGGGAAGTTTGGGTCCACATTTAACTTGTGGGTGATTATTTCGAGGTCCACGCCAGGGATATCCTCTGGCTTCCAGGCAAACGTCGCTTGATTGATGGTTAATACATGCATGATGGCTTCTTCAGTTTCTTTGCCCATGCTTGTTCCCACTTGAACATTTTTCCCTTTGTTTAGCGACCTGGCCTTTGTTGCCTCTGCTGGGTCCATCCTGGGCCTTTCCGCCTGCTCTTGCTGCTCGAGGCCGGGCTCTACGACCATTGCTTCTCGCTGTTGCTTTATCATGGTGATATAAGCCTCCCTGAATGCTTTCTAGTCACCTCTCAAGATGGCGACGCCTCCTGTAGTTGGAATCTTCATCACCATGTAGCGGATGGAGGTCACAGCTCCGGTCTGAAAAAGCAATGGCCTGCCGAAAATGGCATTGTAGGCAAATGTCATGTCAATAACCATGAAAATTACCTTACAAGCGTGAGCTATCGCCTCTTGGCCGAGTTCGACAAAGAGCTCTACAGATCCCAGCACGGGGATAGTGGCGTTGCCCAGGCCGATCAGAGGAGTGGCGTTCGGCTTTAGTTCTCCGATCGGGAGTCCCATGGCTCAGTAGGCCTGAAGAGTTAGGACGTTGACAGCACTGCCGTTGTCCACCAGAATTCTCTTCACATTGAAGTTATTTATCCGAGCTCTTACAACGAGAGCGTCCTCATGGGGGAACAGGACGTCTCGCGCGTCTTCGCTGGAAATGGTGACTGAGGCTGGCTGCTCTGCCTGGCGGGAGAGGTAGACGCCTTTCCCTTTCCCCTTTTTGGGGAGATCTTCTCCATAGGACGATCCTCCGGTGATCACGTTTATTACCCCTGCATAGGGCCTGCCCGGATCGGCGTTTCTGGGGTTCCGGCGCTCATCATCGTCTGAGTCAGGATCGTCCCTTCGAGGCTTCGGCTGTCTGCAGGGTTCATCCCCTCTGGCCGGGCCTATGAATCTCCTGAGGGCCCCGCGGCGTATCAGCCTTTCAATTTCCTTTTTGAGTGAGGTGCACTCGTCGGTTAAATGACCGACGTCTTTGTGAAAATCGCAAAATTTGCTTGGGTCCCTCAAACCTCGGCATCTTTCGGAGAGGTCTCTGGGCCAGTTGACTTTGCGGTGTCTCTCTTTGATCCACATTAGTACGGCCGTCGGGGTAGTATTGAGAGGGGTGTACATCCTCTCTGCCTGATCGTCCGGACGCGGGTTTCGGTCTCTTCCCGATCCTCTGGCCTGGCCTGAATTTCTGGAACTTGAAGTTCCGTCTTGGCCTCTAGCCGTTCGATCGGAAGTGGGGGCTTTTTGAGTAGAGCGATTGTCCGGGTATTGTAGGCGGTCCAGAACGCTGGTCCTTCCTCCCCTTTTGGACCTAAGGGCATCATCCAGCTGGATGTGTTGCCTGGCCCTCTCCATAAGTTCGGCGAAGCTGGACGGTGGTCTCGTTGTAAGCGACTCGAAAAGTGGTCTGTCAGTGATGCCCCCTTGTAAGGCGGTAGTCGCCATTTTCACACTGACATTTCTTACTTCAGACATGGTAGCTTGAAACCTGTCGATGTAGTCTCGAAGACTTTCATCGGTTCTTTGGTAAAGGTTGCACAGGTCGTTCACCGTCTTAGGCGCACGTGTTTGCACGATGAACCTCGTGGTGAACAGCTCCTTTAACTGTCTGAATGACGTAATAGATCCCAGAGGTAGCTCGTGGAACCACGTCAACGCATCCCCTCCCAAGGTGGTAGGGAAAACCCTACAGGCTATTCTTTCGTCATAAGTATAGACCTGTACCTTGGTCAAGTATTCGGCCAGGTGCGTGGTAGGATCGGTTTTGCCCGTGTACCTTTCCATAACCACATCTCTCCACCTGGGAGGGAGCTCAGCATCAGTGACTTCTCTGCAGAAAGGGGAGGCGGTATTCCCGCAAGTGTTTCCTTCGAAGGCGCCTTTCTTGGGCGCGAGGAAACCGAACTGCTTGAGCTTCTGCTTGAACCACTGGTCCTCTTTAGTCCACGGGTTCTGTTTGCTCAGGATCGTGGCGGTGGACTCGCCCTTGTGCTTTCGCATTTGGCTGCGGTTTGGAGTGCACATGTGGGACACGTCATCCCTCACGGACGGGGTGGCGGACCTGCTGCTGTAGGGAGAGGCCCTATGTGCGGACATTATCTGCTTCCCCTTGTCGTTCCTGCCTGGGGTCTTAATTGCGCTTTTCCGAGTTCCCTGAGCTCGGGACTCATTAATGATGATCCCTTTATTTCTGTCTCTCCTAAAGTCTTCGCCGGCGAGGTAATTCTCTTGGACTCTTTTAGAAGCGACTGGCATCTTACCCTTTTTCAGAGTTTGGACGATGCTTTTAGTAAAATCACTGAGAATAGCGCGCATATCTCTCACAGTGATGGGAGTGTCATCTGGTTGCCTCGTGGTGGCATTATCGAATTCGGGAAGGAGGTTGGCCCTCATGAGGGACCTGGCAGGCGCTTCCCTCCTTCTAGAGGTGCCTGATATGGCACGAGCATTGTCGTCATGGTCAAGGTCCATGGGGGTCGTATTTTCATTGGATCTTGAGTTCGCCATCTCTCAACGAAAGCACCAAATGATAAAGCCGAGAATGTCTTTATCTGTAGGAGAGAGGGCGATCCGATCGGATGAGAGAAACCTGCAGTAAGATGAGCCCGGTTTGACCAGGCGTGAGCACTCCGAAGCTTAAGTTAGTAGCTTAGAGAAATAAAGTGTTTCAGAGATAGAAAGTCTTGGATTCAATACCTGGTGCCATCGTTGGCTGGACTATTTATATGAGATAGTTGAGGGGCACTTGAGTGCCTGGGTAGTGATTACTGGCTGTCAGAGTAGGCATTCGGCGACATGACAGGGAGCAGGTGGTAGGCATGGGCGCTGCCTTGTGTCAGGTGGCTGATGGGACTGGCGGTCACATCAGCCGATCGGGCATGTGCGCTGCCTAGGAACTCGTGTCTGATACCTTTAGCTGATGGGCTTTGGGCCTTGCCAGTTTGAGTGGGCCGACAGGATGGGCCTTAGAGCAAATGATATTTGCTGTGTTATCATGAAGATTCAAAATGCATTAGATACTAAAAACAATATGTGATACTACTCAATTGTAAGATGAAAATGTGGAATGGATGATGAGTGCTTGATGTTGCATGTTTTGATCTGTTTTCACTCACTTTATTGCACTTAATTTAGACTTAAATTGGTACTTTTTACTTGTTTTGTGATTTTGGTCATTATAGGGCCAAAGTGGTAGAAAGGAAACAAATTTAAGCTAAATAGAGTGAATTTGGAATAGCCACGAAAGTTCAAAAAATTTAGAAGCAAAAAACTGATTTTGGGCTTAGTCTTGTCCAAGGCTAAGAGGCAAGGGTAAGAAGCTGCCTTGCCCAAGGCTAACAACCAGGACGCAACAGCAAATGTCAGTTTTCATATTTAAAGCCCGAAGTTGCCATAACCGCCAGCTTTTCTCAATCAGATTTTTAGGAATAATTAGGCTGTAATTAAAGGAATAATAGGCAATATTTTTAGGAGGATAATATTACATTTAATATTTATAATTTATTTTCAAAATTTGGATAGGAATTAATCACATTTCTAACTTATTTAGGTTTTATTCCTATTTAGCTAAGGGAAAACGTGAATAGTGAGATCTTTTCTACTTCTTTTTCATCTAGGTTTTTCTCAAGGCTGTAATAGAGAGTTTATTTTCTCAATTTAATTTTATTTTGTTTTTACTTCAATGATGTGTGGCTAAAAACTCTTATTTCAGTTAAAAATCAATTCAAGGCCAGGTTTTAATTTACCGTGAGATTGTTGCATTGATTTATTATTCTAAATCTCATTTAATGTTTATGTTATTTACTAAGTTTAGAGAAACCATATCTCGATTATTATTTATTTTATGTTCAATGAGACGCCGTTGTTCATTTAAATAAATAACATATTGCTAGTTGAATTTGCTGAATCCGTAATTGTTTAGTGAAGTTAACGATAAGTGGCAATCAGTATAACTTCCTTACAAGGGCTGTTATATTGAGTAAATGCATGATTTGGACTAAATCGGTCTCGCGTGAGGTCGGTTGGCTTAAGTTAGATTTTTCTATTTCTTAATGCTGTCAATAAAATAAATTTTTGCGCGTGTTTAGCGTTATTTATTGATTGAAAATTAATTATAGTTTTACTTGATTAATTCATTAATACGAAAAAATTAGATCGAGAGCGCGAAACCGACGGCTATAACTGGCTCATTATTTGGTTTTTAGAATTATTCTGTCGTCAATGATCGGTTGAGTTAATCTTGTACTAAGAATATCTTTAATTGGAATTTATCATCTATTTGATTTCTTTTGATCAATTTACTGCTTGTTTATTTATTTATTTAAATTCAGCATTTGTCAGCTTTTATTTTATGAAAACCCCCCTTTTTATATTTTTATTGTTAAAACTCTGGTTATTTAAAATTATTTCGGTACTAGTTTGTGGATTCGACCCTTTCTTACCCTATTTACAATTTATTTGATAGGATAATTGAGTTATTTATTTTTGGTGGTTTCGACACCTATCAAATTTTGGCGCTGTTACCGGGGACTAGTCTAACTTGATTTAATTTGTTAATAACCAGGTATGAAATTCCGAGAGAAATTTTGTTCGATTCGGAGATTGAAAAAACAGTCCGGAGACTAAGGAAAGAGACAAGGTTACGCAAGGAACTTGCTCGAACTTCTTCCCAACAGCAGCAAGCAGACAAAACTGATTTTACTGAATTTTCAGTCGAAATAGAAGAGAAAAAAATGGCGAAACAGACTTTAAGAGAACTTAATGCACCTCCTTTAAACCAGCAGCCCTTGTGCATAACCTATCCAGTTTTGGACACTGCATTTGAACTAAAATCGGGGCTGATTCAGTTACTTCCCGCTTTTCGTGGCTTAGAGAATGAAGATCCTCATAAGCATTTGAAATAATTTCATGTGGTTTGTTCCGGTATGAGGCCACAAGAAGTTACTGAAAAACAAGTGAAATTGAGAGCCTTTCCATTTTCATTGGCTGATTCGGCAAACGAATGGTTGCTAAATTTACCATCAGGAACAATCACAACATGGACTGATATGTTGAGAATGTTTTTAGATAAGTTTTTTCCAGCCTCCTGAGCTGCTGTAATTCAGAGAAAAATAAGTGAAATCAAACAAAAACATGTAGAGTCACTTCACGGCTATTGGGAAAGATTTAAGAAATTATGTGCAAGCTGTCCCCAACATGAAATTACAGATCAGTCCCTTATTCAGTATTTTTATGAAGATATGTTGAGCATGGAAAAGAGGATGATAGATGGAGCAAGTGGGAGAAGCCTCAACAATAAAACCCCAGCATAAGCACGTGAGTTAATACAAAACATGACAGCCACTTCTCAACAGTTTGGAAGATATCAAAACCCTCCAAGAAGAGTACATGAGGTAAGTTCTTCCAATGAAGATAAACTTAATGCTCTAACTGTTCTTGTGCAAAATATGGCTTCAGGTACATTTTCACAAGCAAGAATGTGTGGGATATGTGCATACGCTGGACATTCAACAGATATATGTCCTACACTTCAAGATGACTCACAAAAGCAAGTAAATGCAATGGGAGGATATTCTGGACAGCCCTATAGGAAATATGATCCATATTCCAACACATAATCCGGGGTGGCGAGATCATCCCAACTTCAGTTATGGAGCGGGGACAACAAAATTCACAGCAACAATTCTAACCAAGGCAACCACAACAGCCCTCTCAGCCAACTCCTAAACAAGGTATGAGTCTTGAAGACATTGTTCATTGTTTAGCTAATAATGTGCAAGATATTCAGCAGTAGGCAAAGAAATAAGATTCAAGAATTCAGCATTTGGAGACACAAATAAGCCAAATAACACAATCCTTAAGTAGAATAGAGTCCCAAGCACGTTTGCACTCGCAAACCATAGAAAATCCGAGGTTAAATGCGAGTGTTATCGTTCTTAGGAGTGAAAAAGAGCTGGAACAGCCTCTACCCAAAGGAGAAAATCAGAAAAAGCAAAAAGAAGTAGAGAGAGAAGCGGACATTGAGCAAAAAGAGCAGCCCACAAGTGAAAATACAGAGCAGCCCCCTGTTTTAGTTGTGCATCCCCCATTTCCTGAAAGGTTAGCTAAATTTAAAAAACAAAAAGAGGAAAAAGACATTTTTGATACATTTCGAAAAGTTGAGGTAAATATTCCTTTGATTGATGTAATTAAATAAATACCGAAATATGCAAAAATTTTTAAAGAGTTTTGTACTAATAAGAAAAAACAGGTTGGCTACAAGAAAATTACTGTAAATAAAAATGTTTCAGCTATTATTCAAAGAAAAATGCCAAAAAAATGTAAGGATAAACGTATGTTTGCTATTTCCTGTAAAATTAGTGATTTAATTGTTAAAAGAGCTATGTGTAATTTAGCCGCGTCCATCAATGTCATGCCTAAGTCTAAATCACAATATTTTATTTATTAAACAGTTAATGTTCCATACAAATATCAGCAACTCCAAAATAATCTGTGTAATAAAATGTTTTTACTGGTATAAAAATCAGTTCTGGACCCTGCGTACTTGGATATGGTGAGTAGACTCTTGACGCCATATTGGCTGGGCTCCACTTTGAACAAGAGTAACGTGCTGTCCTTCTACCAACAGACCCCTTGTTCTGAAAGACGGAAGGTTTTCAGTTAAGATTAACCTCAGCAAGTGCTGATCCAAGAACAAAAACAATATGAAATAAAAAGTCACCAACCAGTAATAGTTTGAGCGCTCTAGAGAAAGTCTCCTCTGCATCACTAGAGAACTGCATATATATTGGCATCACACCCTGATAGAGTGACAGTCTCTACTTAATCCTCTCCCTATCCAGCATCAAAATGTATCATGAAATATTTACAAATAAAAAATTAAATTCTAGATGCGAAACACTACACCCTGTGGCAACTATGCAGTTCAAAAAAGAATTCAAATATGCAGACTGAATGAGCAAGCTAAAAGTCAAGTTTGCATGTGGTAGTACAAATTCCAAATGGACCTTGAATCAGTAACGAATCATGATATGAAAATAGAAAAACAAAAATATCAATGGTATTCTCAAAAGGAAAAATAAATGCAGCATCCAAGCCTTTTGTCCTTCTAGATGCAAACACTAATAGAACCAAACTAAAATGTGCAAAATCACACAGTTATAAAAGAGAATCTCTTTAGGTTATTTATTTGATCTTCAATCTACCAATGTATTCTGAACTTTTGTTTATTTATTTTCGTATTATTTTAAATTGAACCATGGGCAAACATGTAGTCACCTCAAATTTTCTGACTGCAATAAAGTTTCAAAACCATGGTACTCGGCAGCAATATAGGGAACTTTATCACAGTTACAAACCCAAAAGCAAGTATTTGAAGAAAGAAAAAAACAAGAACACTTTATTGCAAACTGCTTCTGATACTTACTCATTTGTGAAAGCAAATATTGTTGATGCAGGTTGATAATGGCTAAGAAGTACAGCCATGGATCCTGTTCTTGTGAAAACAATAATGGGTGTGCTAAGAGTGTTCGCCATAATTGTGGAATGAAAAGCAAACATTTCTCCCATATGACCCTGGGAAAGAATGCTCACCAAGTAATCAGACTATGAAAGACGATTCAAAGAGAGAATCAAAGGTAAAAAAAAAAATATGTAAATAATTGCAGAAGTGTCATAAATTCCTTATTTCAGTTCTCATTGAACCAGAACTCAAAAATCCAACTTATTTTAAGTTTTAAACATCAATTTTTCAAAATTATATTTCAAATCCCTAAAACCCCAAATTCTGCTCCTATATAAAATCTATTAAGTTTCTTAATTAATAAGCATTAACACTTACTTTGCTACTATTGTTCAAAGAGGGAGAAGTGGTGGCATTTTCCGTGGCCGGCGGCGGCTGGATTGGCGGAGGAGAGGGCCACGTTCGAAGCAAGATCGCGTGAGAGAAGGGGTGTTGTTCGCGCGGGAGGGGAGAAGGCAACCGGCGACACCAGCGGCCCATCGAGGGAGGAGCAGAGGGCGGAGACACGTAATATTGCTCGAGAGTATTATTAACCTAGCCTCAATCTCATAATAAAATACAGTTAGTCAATCCATACGTGGATGGTTTTGATGCTAGTTGCCCATTAAATGACATGTTCTAGCATGTCCATTACTTAACGCATATTAAATGCAACACATCGCAATAACAAAATATTTCATAACCATGTATGATTTTTCTCTATGTAAATGTCACCAAAAAGTTGGACATCATGTTATGCAGCGTGACACCACTACCAAACTTGTAACATCTCAAACTATAATTGTATAGTTATTCAAACTAAAAAGACCTATATTCTTGAATGGTTTGGACTTGATGAGATTTTATCTCGAGTTTTCTATGTATCCCATTTTGAGTAATCAGAACCATATAGTTCTATAATAATAATAATAATAATAATAATTTAATTTCTAATAATTAGACAAATTCAATGTGCTACATACTTTCCAATAATTTCGTCTTCGAAATTGAAGAAGTCTTTAAGTTATATCACAAAGATTCAAGTATTAATTATATAATACTTATAACGGTTATTTGTTAATACTTTATATTCGTTGAGTAGCTCGGTTACCCGAAGTTAGAAAACACCAAAAGGGAAGTTCGGTTATCAAAGGTGTTTCGTTGGTAAGTGACATTTATGTCAATCTATAATTGTTATGTGGCCGTGCTTAAGCTATTAAGAGTATGACCAATCTGGATACTTGGGAAATAAACATAATTGTGGAGTTGCCCGATTTTGAGAGCAGACAGAATGCTCTTGTATTTGAAGCAAATTAGTGATTTTAGTGTTTCATTTTTAAATTAAAAATTTTCTTTGATCATTTATTTTCGGGTAGATTTCACTGATAGTCACTTAACTTTTGCCAATTTACGCAAAAATAAAGAAAAAAAAAATTTCAAAAAAATCATTAAATTTAAAACTTTTATACACAAAAATAACTACAATCGATTTTCGGTTATAACCCTTGTCGGAAAGCCCAACTACAATGTCATGCCAGCAATTTGTGCACATGTGCACACATTGTTCGTTTCACGTTATCAACTGACATGTCACATTTGACACGTCTACTGCCAATTAATTAGACAGATAAAAAATTGACACGTGTCAAAAGTGACATGCCAGTTGATGACGTGAAATAAACAGTGTATCCATGTATGCACAAATTGCTGACATAGCGTTTCAGCTTGGTTTTCCAGCAAGGGTCATAACTGAAAACCGGTTATAGTTATTTTTGTGTATAAAAATTTTAAATTCAGTGACATTTTTGAAAGAATTTTTTTTATTATTTTTGCTTAATTTTAGTATAAATTAAGTGATTATGATTTAAATAACCATTTATTTTCCCGTCTTGCCTTTGTTATGGTTTGCACAAGTGCATATATATGAGTTCCCTTGAACAAGTCAAAGATGAGGAATTATAGGCCTAGCATTAGTCTGTGTCGTTAAGCTTTTGCCTTTAAGATTCTTTGACTACTATTAGTCTCACTGCATTCACTAGGATAGATTGAGTTCTCAAGATCCAAACTAGGCACAAAATGATCCTGAATAGTTCATCACGTTGAGACAATAACTACTTTGGCATATTTAAATATGAAAATTAAACATATGTTGTCATAAAATTAGAAACGCTGATGTTCTTAATTATTGGCTGACATATTACGCAAACATGTAAAGACCCTTGAGTTACTTGACCAGTGAAGGAAGGTATGGAATCGGAATCAGGTGGAGATCGTTTTTCCTCTGTGCTACAGCGCCAAAAACTTCAAGCATGTCAAGATTTTCGGATGTCACTCCGGTAGGGAGTTTCCAATCAAAATGATATAGCAGTTGTGCTAGTGGAAACTCGACGTTAGCCATGCCAAATGTTATTCCTGGGCACATCCTTCTTCCAGCACCAAATGGTAGAAATTCAAAGTTGGTCCCGTTGTAATCTATTGAGCAATCCAGGAATCTCTCTGGATAGAATGTATCAGACTTAGACCAGTAATTTGGATCCCTTCCAATTGCCCATGCATTCACAATGACCTTTGATTTGACAGGAATGCTGTAACCCTTAATCACACAGTTCTCTCTACATTCTCTTGGTAGTAACAATGGAAGAGGTGGGTGAAATCTTAGAGCTTCCTTGATCACTAACTTTAAGTAGTTCAATTCATGAAGGCGCGATTCATCAACATTCCCTTCTCTACCAAAGATCCTTCTCACCTCTTCTTGCGCCTTTTCCATTACTCTTGGATTTTTTAGCATCTCAGACATTGCCCATTCCACAGTTGTGGATGAAGTCTCTGTACCAGCAGCAAACATGTCCTGCAGATTATGGATTTTTATTTATAGAAAAGCAGATTCAAATAATTTTCCATGGCTGACCTTCCTTTTGAATTTTATAACTTATCATTTGACTAAAGACTTAATTGATTTAGGATTATAATTGGATTCTGATTTACTTAAACTTAGTGCCAAAATACGCAAAACTACAGACTGGTTTCTTGCCACAGGATTTTCAAATTAAACGATGAAGAGGATCATTTTTTGCAACCTTAAGAGCTACAATACATGAAGGAAGGGATGTACTAACCAGTATGACTCCTTTTATGTTTTCATCTGTGAAAGGGAATTCAAGGTCTCCTTGATCCTGACAATTCAGGAGGACATCTACAAGATCTTCTGCTTCACCCGCAGCACTGTTGGTTTCTTCTGCCTTTCTAGCTCTGTGTTCGTCGATGATGCTTTGGAGTATCTTATCTATTACTTTATGAAGCCTCTCTATCCTAGGCTTCATTCCACTAATCAAATGTAAAAGCTTGATTGAAGGATACGCATCAGCAAGGCTAAAACCTCCAGCAGCTTCTGCCAATTCCTTGACCCTTGGTATAAATAATTCTTCTCCCTGCCATATCTCACCAAAGGCTGTTCTTGAAACGATGCTGTAAGTTAAAGAATGCAACATGCTGCTAAAGTTGATAGGTGATCCTGCCCTCGAAGAGATGGATCTAATGAATTTTGATACTTCTTGTTCCCTGATTTGTCTGAATGAGTCCACACGTTTTGCGGTTAGCAGCTCCAGCGTGCAAATTTTTCGCATCTGTCTCCAGTAGTCCCCATAGGGCGCGAATGCAATGTCTTTGAAATCATAACTTACTATAGATACTGCAGGGAGAAAAGGCCTCTGAGCAAAGCTAATATCATGGATTTTCATAACTTCTTTAGCTGTTTCAGGTGAAGAGATGATGATGTTTGTAAGTTCACCTAGTTGCAGGTGCATTACTGGTCCATATCTTTTAGCTAAGTCTTTCAGACGGTGATGGGGCAGGGAGCCAATTAAATGGTGCATGCTGCCTATTAAAGGCAGCTTCCATGGCCCAGGTGGTAGATTTTGAGTCGATTTCTTGCATATCCGTAATACCGTGAAGATGAAGAGTAGGAAGGGGAAAAAGATTGGGAAAGAAGGGAACTGAAGTTCCATCAGGAAAATGGAAAGAAAAGAAAGAGAGTTAGGAATTGTTTAGGAAATCACATATGATCCAAATATATGGAGGCTAGCAGGGGCGTAGCCACCACTTCTAAATTTTAAATTTATCCTTATAATTTCAATTTTTTTTTTTTAAAAAAAATAATCACACTTCATTACGAAAAAAAAAATATATATTCTATAAGTTCAACTTTTTTTTTTTAAAATTGATCCAGTAAAATATTTAAATGAATTCCTTATTTTTTAAGTAATAAAATCTAAATTTACTATTAAATTATTAAAAATAATATATATTTATCTCTAAAATTTGTTTTTTTTTAAAAAAAAAAACTCCTCAAGATATTAAAATAGTTTGCTTTTATTCAATAATTTAAGTGGTAAATATAAAACATTTTAATAATTTGATATAAATATGAATAAATTTTTCATATTAGTCATTAATAAAAAAAAAAAGTCCATATTTGCACTTATTAAAAGTAAATATGTATAATTTTTAATATTTTAATACAGTTAAAAAATAAATTTAAATAATAAATTTGTACCGATTTTAATATTTTGAAAATTTTTTTTGTATTTATTTATATTTTTATGTAAATAAAATTTTTTGTAAGTTATAGTTTTTGAATAGGTTATTGTAAGTTATCATTTGCTTCATTCAAATTAATTGTCAAAATAGATCCAGTAAAAATTAACTTTTCAGTATTAAAAAATGATATTTCTGTCAAAGTTAATTGGTGCCAATTACTGACCTCAAAAATTTTGTGCAAGGACAGAAAATGATAAGGGTACTGGTGGGCCCATTTGCCACGTGATTTCCCAGTGTCCCTTTCTCTCTTATCTTCGTCTTCTTCACCGGATTTTTGCTATGAATTGTCATATCATATAGGCTATCGCGGACAAAAATAATTAGACTGCAGTTAAAACTGCGTTATGCAGCTTTTAGTTTTTTCAAAAAAATATATTATTTTACTTTTTAATAAATAATAATAAATAATTTTTTTATTAAATATTAAATTTAAAAATTAACACAATCATAAAAATTTTGTTTTAAATATATATTGACTAGATTTTTTTAAAAAAATATTGGCAAATAAAATTAATAAAAAATTATTATATACACATTATTTTAGCAATTAAATTAATTTAATCATTTTTAATCCGATATAAAATTGTACAAAATTCGATTCAAACTCAAAAAAAAATTGAAAAATTTATCCGAAAATATGTAAAATTCAACCGAACTCGTAATTTGATTTTTACAATTATTTTAATAAAATTATTCTAAACCCATTCCATACTGCTCTGTACATTATTTATTATCTGTTACTTTTATTATTTTTATTATAATTAAAAATATTAATTAAATTTAAATTTAAGATAAAATTAAATAATTCAATACACAAAATTAAATCTAATTAATCAACTTATATTCAAAAAAAATTAAATTTTATTGAAAATTTAAAAATGACAGATAAATAAAATTTGAATTTTATTAAAAAATGACAGATAAAAAGAAACGGATGAAGTATTATAAAACATATCTTAGGTTTAATTTCTAATTTAATACTATCTCAGTTAAAATATAAATTCATTTAAAATTTTTAAATTGGAGTAAAATAGAAAAGGTGCTTTAAATTTTTTAAAATTCTGAGAATTCATTAAATTTATTATTAAATTCTAAAAAATTACATTTAATGTGAAAAACAAAATCTCCAAAAGCAACCCCTAAAAATATTTTATAAGCAGTTCACGTTCGCACAAGCATAGCCAACATCCGTTTTATATTATATATTATTTTTATTGTTTTTACTATAATTAAAAAATATTAATTAAACGTAAATTTAAAATAAAATTGAGTAATTTAATGCATAAAATTAAATGTAATTGATCAATTTTCATTGAAAAAAAAATTAAATTGCATTAGAAGTTTAAAAATAACAAATAAATGAAATTTGAATTTTACTCAAAAATAATAAATAAAAAGAAATGAATAGAGCAATATTATTATAGAGACGATATCAAAAATTAGAAAAATATTTGTTCAACTTTATCCAAATATTTGACCAAAAATATAATGTTACTTCTTAATAATCTTTTTTTTTTTTTTTGATAAGCCAAATGGTTTCATTAAAAAAGTGAACATAGTGGCAAAAGCTGCCCAGCTAGCTAAAGAACAACAAAACCAACTGATACCATATTTGAAAACACTAGCACTACGCAAATCCCCATATTCAACTGTATAAACTTAGGCACAGCTACCCTTATAAACTACCAAAATCAAACATGACCAAGAAACAGCCATTCAAACAACACAGTTATACAGTTTTCTACATTCTTCAAGGGCAACCGAGCCATGAGGTCTGCAGATTCTCAATTGTGGGCCTCGAAGCAGAATATTGTAGAGACTCCTAAGATCCAATAGTAGAATATCAAACAAGAATTCCAAATCACCCATATCTATCCTCATGTTGAGTCAAAATCAACCGTGGCCGTCTACTAAGTCCCAAGATGAACCACTGCATATTAAACAACCAGTGCACCCGCAATAATCCAAAGGGACCATCAGAACAAGACAAGACAGAGCAGGAATTACCCTATGAGACAAAATGAAAGCCCATGCCAAGAACAGAGCAGAGCAGCAAGAACCAGAAGAAGGGTAATCAAACCATATGAGGCAAGAGCCCAGCTCCCCAAAGAGAAAATCGTGTACAGCTCCTGAGTTGACAACACAGCGTAACCAATTTCTCAAGAGTTAAATTTTGCAACAGCACATATTACAACCACTAATCCTGAATTAAGCATCCAACAACAGAACTGGTAAAAATCCTTCAAACCCATACTAAGCCAATCCTCCATTCAACCAAGCACCAAACTCCTCTTGACGATAGGCCCCACTGAGACAAGAGCTGCCCAGCATTCAGCACATCCAACAAAACCAACAAAGACAGGAGAAAAAACCCGAAGGGTCAAGAGCCACACACACAATGGCCCAGCAAAAGGCGCCATCGTAGGACTTAAAGACACAAAAAGAAGGAGACCCCTCAAGACAAATCTGGTAGCACCGAACCACAAATCTTCTTGAACAACAAGAACCTCAACTGGCATCCAAGTTCAGCCCGCACACTAACACCTGAATAATCCGAACCAAAAGAGGAGCTTCGAAACAAGCAGATCCACAACACCCTTTATGTAGAATCAAACCACAACGGCTGATAATTAGAGAGCCAAAATCCGTTTTATAAGCAGTTCACGTTCGCACAAGCATAGCCAACATCCGTTTTATATTATATATTATTTTTATTGTTTTTACTATAATTAAAAAATATTAATTAAACTTAAATTTAAAATAAAATTGAGTAATTTAATGCATAAAATTAAATGTAATTGATCAATTTTCATTGAAAAAAAAATTAAATTGCATTAGAAGTTTAAAAATAACAGATAAATGAAATTTGAATTTTACTCAAAAATAATAAATAAAAAGAAATGAATAGAGCAATATTATTATAGAGACGATATCAGAAATTAGAAAAATATTTGTTCAACTTTATCCAAATATTTGACCAAAAATATAATGTTACTTCTTAATAATTTTTTTTTTTTTTTTATAAGCCAAAGGGTTTCATTAAAAAAGTGAACATAGTGGCAAAAGCTGCCCAGCTAGCTAAAGAACAACAAAACCAACTGATACCATATTTGAAAACACTAGCACTAAGCAAATCCCCATATTCAACTGTATAAACTTAGGCACAGCTACCCTTATAAACTACCAAAATCAAACATGACCAAGAAACAGCCATTCAAACAACACAGTTATACAGTTTTCTACATTCTTCAAGGGCAACCGAGCCATGAGGTCTGCAGATTCTCAATTGTGGGCCTCGAAGCAGAATATTGTAGAGACTCCTAAGATCCAATAGTAGAATATCAAACAAGAATTCCAAATCACCCATATCTATCCTCATGTTGAGTCAAAATCAACCGTGGTCGTCTACTAAGTCCCAAGATGAACCACTGCATATTAAACAACCAGTGCACCCGCAATAATCCAAAGGGACCATCAGAACAAGACAAGACAGAGCAGGAATTACCCTATGAGACAAAATGAAAGCCCATGCCAAGAACAGAGCAGAGCAGCAAGAACCAGAAGAAGGGTAATCAAACCATATGAGGCAAGAGCCCAGCTCCCCAAAGAGAAAATCGTGTACAGCTCCTGAGTTGACAACACAGCGTAACCAATTTCTCAAGAGTTAAATTTTGCAACAGCACATATTACAACCACTAATCCTGAATTAAGCATCCAACAACAGAACTGGTAAAAATCCTTCAAACCCATACTAAGCCAATCCTCCATTCAACCAAGCACCAAACTCCTCTTGACGATAGGCCCCACTGAGACAAGAGTTGCCCAGCATTCAGCACATCCAACAAAACCAACAAAGACAAGAGAAAAAACCCGAAGGGTCAAGAGCCACACACACAATGGCCCAGCAAAAGGCGCCATCGTAGGACTTAAAGACACAAAAAGAAGGAGACCCCTCAAGACAAATCTGGTAGCACCGAACCACAAATCTTCTTGAACAACAAGAACCTCAACTGGCATCCAAGTTCAGCCCGCACACTAACACCTGAATAATCCGAACCAAAAGAGGAGCTTCGAAACAAGCAGATCCACAACACCCTTTATGTAGAATCAAACCACAACGGCTGATAATTAGAGAGCCAAAACAAATCGACGAGGCGCTGCTAATCCCACAGCAAACCTAGTTTCTGGTGGCGATACCCCAGATCATTAAAACAACAAACCAGCAGCAAAGACCGCAAAGCATCGTCATCGAATTTTAGGAGTAATTTCCACCGCCATTATTATCAACAAGAAAGAACCATGGTACGGCTAAGAATCAAACCCAAATCGTAATAAGAATCATAAAGCCCAACATTATCCTCAAAATATCCCAGCCCACTACCTCACAAGCCCATGGAATAGCAGATAGAACCATTGAGCACCCTATCCTTTGCCAAGACCAAATCCAGCCATATCATACAAGCATATCTGAGAGAAAGACTCTAGTAGAAAGCTGGGAGGTTAGCCTCCCCTGGAGACAAAGGTCAGGCTAAAAACAGGACAATTCCATCGACAGCATGGACACCAAACTGCAAATCAAACAAAATCCCCCCAATTAACAAAGCCGATTAAAGTAACCAAGCAATAAGCTCAACATTCCTATGCACCCCCTGCTTTGCTAGTGTATCGGCAATAAAGTTACATTCTCTTGGCCTATGCTGAAAAGACACACTGGCAAGAGCAAGAGCGTAATTATCGATTCGATTGAATATAGAAGAAAATCTCCAAGGTCTTTGATCTCCCAAATTTGTCAGCCAGTGGAACACAATCAAAGAATCCATTTCACATATGATGCCAGCTCTGTTGCCATCAGGTTGCAGGTAATCCGAAGACAATTTCAAAGCCTTTTCCACGGATAGTAACTCTGCTAGATTCGAGTCCATATAACCCACAGAAGCAGAGAAAATACAGAGGAATTCACCCTTATGGTTCCTCAAAACACCCCCTACTCCAGAGGGTCCTGGCTTCCCAATCGAAGAGCCGTCAGTATTCCACTTGAGAAAGGTTTCTTCAGGTGGCACCCATAAGACTTTAGGCCTGACTTTAACAGGCGGACGGTACCCTTTAATGGTCTCCACGGCTAAAAACATATTTTGCCCCTTAAGGAAATCTAATTCCTTAATGTTAGTGATCCAGAAGAAAGCTCTCGCCAGAATGATGTTAGCATATTATCCACATTTACCTTTCGCCCATTGAACACTGATTCATTCCTTTCTAACCAAATAGACCATACTGCAGCAAGAGATACAATGAGCCAAATCTTACTTTGAATGTTGCCATGCACTAAGCCCACCCATTGAGGAAGGAACTCAAAGAAGGAACCTGGTACACATATTTGCACACCCCACCAGTTAGCAATTTTTACCCAAGTAGAATAAGCCACCGGACAATGAATCAAGAGATGGTCAACAGTCTCAATCTCAGTCTTGCATAGAGGACATGCCAAAACACTACTTTGAATAATACCCCTATGATAAAGAAAATCTTTTGTGCAAATCTTCTTAAGTAAAGCTCTCCAAATGAACATATTAACCTTTGGAGGCACCAGGTTTTTCCATAGGTATTTAAAGCCATCTGGAAAAGTGGGGTGATTTCCATGTAATTCCTGAGCTTTCACACAAGCAGATGAGACAGAGAAAACCCCTTTAGGATCATGCCTCCATATCTTCCTATCGCTTGTCACTTTAGAGATCGATACATTAGAAAGCAGGGCCAGGAGCTGTGCCTCCAATTCTATTTCCCATTCCCATAATCTCCTTTTCCACTTTAAATTCCATTGCCAGCTCCCATGATGCCAATAGCCACACTCTTTTACCAAAGCATTTTTATCCACCGATAGCGCAAAAAGGCGAGAAAACGAAAATTTAAGAGGTTCCTCCCTTATCCACACATCCAACCAGAACTTACAGAGATCTCCTTTGCCCTATCATCTCTTGGGATGCCAACTTCTGAGGGAGTATAAGAGGAGTTAGGCCAATCACTTACAAAGTTAGTTTGGGCATCCCCTACCCCGTTAACGTCCCCCGCCTGACTGCTACCCAATGCTCTGTTCGGTGTTTGACAAACGTACGCGACACCAAAATTAGAGCAAGAACTTCCATCAGATTTCGAATTGGGCAATGGTGTGGCAAATGAGCCAGCTGAGTGTGTACTTTGTTTCCTGACATCCGCTTCAAGAGGAGGAAAGATAGAACAAGGCTCTTCTATGATTTTAATGGGGAAAATCAAACCATTGATCCTAACTTTGATCAAAGAGTTAATGAACTCAAAAGCGGAGGTGGCTACTAGAATCCTAGCTATATCCAGTCTTGCCTTGTTCCTAGTGTTATCATCCAGACATATAAGGTTCCCATATAAGCAAGCTAAAGTGCTGAAGAAATCTGCATTCCAGGCGTGTAGGGGGACACCTTCACATCTAATCCATGCGAATCTCTTGGTGCATAAGTCTTTGGGCTCCCAAGGCTTAACGAACTCAAACCATTCAGCAAGCCAGCTAATTCCATCATCCAGCATCTTTGTTCTTTCCTCTTGTGAGCTGAAGGTAAGAAGGACCAGGTTTCCACCCATGGAACGGCATTCCACATTAAGGTAACCCCAGCTGATTAAACTATCTTGTATACTTAGGGATTTTTCAGGGTGGTACAACCAACCAACTAAACTCCTCTCTAACCATATATTCTCTTCATCTCTAGACTTGTACTGAAAGTTAACTGCTCCTGCCCTGTCGTTTATTGTTATGTCATCTCTGCAGCCTTCTGTATTTGCTTTCTTTAATCTGACAACCTCAGCAAAGGATCTTCCATCTCTAACCTTATAGCTTCCTAGCCTAATTTTGTTCACCTTAACTTCTCTATCACCATCTTCCTTCATATCTTTTGTCTTCCCCGTAAATCTCGCTAAGTTTACCTTAATTTTTTAATTCCCTAGCCACGATCCATCCAGCCTTTTTATCACTGCTTCAATATTCTTCACTCTTTCAAAGGTTACAAAACCAAACTTGGTGCCCCTTTTACTCAGTTTTCTTGCCACAAAAACCCTTTTGACTGTACCATACCAAGAAAAGATCTTTCGAAGTCCAAAGCCAGGCCACCCACTAGGTAAGTTATCCACAAAGACATTGTGATAATCAGGTCCCTTTTTGGATTGCTCAACATCCGTAGACGGAGCAAAGCCTGACCTGAATGAACCCAGTCTTTTGTATTCCGAATTTGGAACACGCGGCGGAGTTCGGAGGTGTGAGGTGGTCGACAAAGGGGGTTGGGGCCGAGGACAGGTGAGGGGCGATGTTGTAGAAGGGGGAAGATAAAACGTCATTTTTCACTCCTTGGGATAATTTTCATTATTTTAACAAGTCATTCTTATAGATGGAGAAGTAAAGAGGCAACACAAATCTTTTTGGTAGAAGTCACTGGCGGGAATGGAGCAATAGAAACTTTATGCCGTCTTTGGATCATTTTTAGCGGTCTAAGAATTTTCAAAAAATACTAATCCGATCAATCAAAATTCACATTCATAGTGAATAAATCTATAAATACAGTAAAATACATGGGATTTTTTTTTTTAAATTTTGGGGTTATTTTAAAAAAAAAAATTGAAAATTGATGTAATAGTAAACAAAATTAGATTTTTAGGGTGTTGAAAACCGGCACAACAGTGTGCCGGTTTCGTCAGTTGTGGGGCCAGCCGGTTTGACCGGCTGTCGTGCCTAAAACCGGCACAGTACAGTGCCGGTTTCTAGCACTGAAGAGATAGAAATTGGCACCGTACAATGCCGGTTTCCGGAAGCTGTAGCCCGCTGCAGCCCATTGTAGCTTCACGTGAAGCTGCAGTGGCGGTAGTAAACAATTTTTTTTTTTATTTTTTTTCCTTGCTGTATACTTCTCTTATTCTCCTTCATGCATTTTCATTTTCTTACCTTCACCTTCATTCCTTCCTTCGTTCGTTTCTTTCTTTCTATTCATTCATTTTATTTACAAAATTTTCATCCATTTTAATTTTTATGTAATGCAATTATAATTAAAGGTAATTTTATTATTATTTAATATTTATTTTTATTAAACAAAGTTTATATTATTATTAATTTTATATTCATGTTTAATTTGTAGGTGGCGAAACTTTTGAAAATTATCTATTTTCAACATTAAAAGTAAGACATTACTATTTATTTTTTTATTGAAAAATAGCTTGAATTTAATTTGATTACCTGTAGTATATATATAATCGAATATGAAAATTAAAAAAAAAAAATTGTTATTTGCAAGCAAATAGCTTCATGTTGTAAGTAATGATTAATCTAAAAATTTAATTTTTAATAGATAAATTTTGGAGTCCAAATTGATCATTTTTTAAGACTAAATAAATAATTAAATATAATTCATTAGCTTATATCTATAAGTTATGGAGACTTAAATTATTTAAATAAATTTGTTCGCATAAATATTTTTTAATGTTTAATTTTTTATCAAATGCAAGTTTGGACATGCATTCTTATCATTTAGGATTTTTATCAAATGCGAGTTTTTTTTATCAAATACTGAACTTAAACTCATGCTATTTTTTTAAAAAAAAAATATTAATGACTCACTTTTATTTTGAAATTAGATAATCTTCAAAATTATCACCACCTACAAATTAAACATAAAGATAAGATTAAAAAATATAAATTTTATTTAATAAAAATAAATATTAAATTAGATAATATTACCTTTAATTAATTATAATTGAACTGCATATAAATTAAAATGGAAGGAAAAATTAGAAATGAGTTGAATGAAATAAAGAAAGAAAGAAAGTAAGATAGTGAAGAAAGAAAGAATGAGATAATGTAGGAAAATGAATGAATAATGATATCCTCCTTTAGTAATTGAAGGGAAATTATACACATAATATAATTAATGCGGAGGTAACATTAAATAATGGTACCTACCTCTTGTAGCGCAGATACTCGTTGCGGAAGCGTTTACCAAGATCCCATTTGTTTTTGGTCACTGGTCCTGCTTTCATCCACTCGGGATAAGAGCAACTTGTTCACAATCTAAATGCCCCTGAAAATTAAGACAGAAAACTGTGAGTGGGAACGAGCAGCCTTGCGGCGTATACGTTTTCTCGTTACCAAATTATGAGGACCTCACCTCTATTTATAGAGGTCCTAAAGGCTAGAGCCCTAACTCTAGTTTAACTCAGACTCTTTCTGAGATAGGATTTGATAATTTTAATCAGATTAAATAACTCAATTTAATCTGGATTAGATCTTTATCCAAATTAGAGTCATGGGCGTACTCAAACTCTATCATATCACACTCGCACATGACGAAACGCATTCCGGTCTTAATCTTCAGTTATACTGGCAAATAAATTGTGTGACCAGTATAACTCGAGAGCACTAGTGCTATACACCTGTTAGGGATATATAACGTCTCGTCAAAACAAGATCCTCTTCTTCATGTATGCCTAACCCTAGATTGCCTTCTCACATTCACTGTTTTAACTCATGATCTCATAAAATAAATTTCCGTGTTCACTATTATATTTCTACTCATAGAAACTATAATAGGCTAGCCAGTAAACCACGAAACCTTATGAAAGTGATCAAAAGGCTATCTTCCCCTCTTACTGTATGCCATCCATCATGATTCAACTCGCTTTTCTAGTTAGATTCGCCAGGCCTAAATTTTTTCCGGACCTCTTGGAAACTAACTAAGCTAGCCACATTGAACCATACTTCAGGGATAAGTTAAGGGTTTTAAGGGTCGAAATATAAATAGGTCTCACAATAGGGAAAGTTGAGATCAGTAATATTATTAAACTCCCATCCCTGTGGTCACATAAGCACACACGGTATAAAACATGTGTTATGGTGTTCTTTCCTTCCCTTAAAGGAGCGCATGTCTTACATTTCGATAATGTGTATATCAAAACACTATACAGAAGCGTAAGGTTGCGATGCACCGAAGCACCCAACTTTAGTCCGCTTACTTAAGGACTAATTCTGGCTTTTTAGACATAATATGGTAGTTACATTTAACTTACGATCAGATTTCGTACAATCCTTATTTGGATCTCAATCCAAAGCATACCACTTTATGTATGTTTTTATCTCGCACCTTAACAAGACTCATCTTGTAATTTCTGCAAAACGACACTTTTATTTTGAACAGGCTCTCGAGCATTCTTATATGTTCAAAAATTGCCTCATCTTAGTCTTTGCCAACTCATTGACAAAACTAAGGCAAACACCCTTGTGAGTGGGCTACTTCTCTGTCCGACATGCTTAATCTCATATCAATAACAATAAATATTTACACATAAACATTCACACTCATGTATTGCCATCAAAGAACTTTAGTTATTATTCGCAAATAATAACGTTAAGGGATTATATAAAATATAACATTACCATTTAAATTCTACGCAAACCTCGAGATCTAATGTGTCTCTCAAGACACATCTCTCGTTATAGGTTTACTCAATGGATCTGCATGCGTAGAAACGTACTGCAAGTTCACTTCTGCTCGTGCAACAATATCTCTCATATATTGATGCTTAATGTTGATACGCTTAGCTTTACTATAAGCTATCAATGACTGACTATCACTATAGACTGTCAGTAATACCTTTGAGACAGTTACTCTTAAATGGCTCACAGACCATTTCAACCAAACTATCTCCTGTACTGTATTTGAGGAAGTGTCAAATTCAACTTTCACTATTGATAGGGCTTCTCAAGTTTAATTCTTGTTACTCCACGAGATGGCACTCTTGCCAAACAAGAATATAAAACATGGAGTGGATTTTCTCTCATCCACATCTTCTTGCCCAATCAATGTTTCTGTATTCTCTCATTTGCAGATCATTTTCTTAAAAATAAAGAGAATATTTTACAGTACTATTAAGGTATATAAGTACCCTTTTAATTGCTTTCAATGTGCTTTGCCTAGGTTAGTTTGATATTTATTAACCATGCCGCTGCATAGCATATATCATGTCTTGTATACAACACTGCATACATAAGACTACCCACGACACTGGCATATCGAACGTTCCTCATACGTTCATTTATTCTGGCATCATAGGACACAGATCTTTGCTAAGAAACTGATTCTTGACAATGGGGTAATGTATGAGTTTATAGTTTTGCATATTAAATCGTTCAAGATCTTTGTTGATATATTTCTCTCAAGAAACAGACAACAAACTTCTCAAATGATCTCTTGAAATCTTAACTTCAAGAATGTAATATGCATGACTCATATTATTTGTCTCAAAGTTGGACAATAACCAATCTTTGATTTCATTTACATACCATTTATCATTTTCAGTTTTAAGTATGTCGTATACATACAATGCCAAAATGATAAATTTATTTTCAGAGCTTTTAGTATAAACACAATGATCTTCATCAATCATGTTGCACACATTCGACATGATTATATGATGAAGTCTCAAACACCATTGTGTTGAAGACTGTTTAAGGCAATAGATTGAACTCATCAATCAGCAAACCTTATGTTCGCTGCCTTTTCTGATAAAACCTAAAGGTTGGTCCATCTATTTCTCCATTGAGAAAAGCAGTATTTTCATCCTTTTGATGAAACTCTATGTTCAAACTCGCCACTATGGCTAGAATTAACCTCAAGGACGTAAATTTTATAACAGATGAGAAAGTCTACTCATAGTCAATCTCTTCCTATTGTATGAACCCCATAGCGACTAGCTGAGCCTTATATCTTTCGATACCTCTATCAGCCTTTCACTTTGCTTTGAGAATACATTTATTCTCAATTGTGTCCTTCCAGTAGATCAAATAGTTCTCAAACATGGTTTGATCTCATGGATGCCATTTCTTTTTCCATTACTTTAATCCATTTCCTTAGATGGGCATGAAAAAGCCTTTTGAATATTTTTATGCTCTTTCTTGTCTTGTGGGATAACTAAAAGGGCTTCACTCCAACCTTCGATTTTAAATCGTCAGCATGGAACACTTATCCTTTTAGATTTTTACAGTTCTGAATCTTGATGAACATGTCTCATATATTCACCGTGATTCGTAATGCTCCCACTTGGACTATGTTCCATACTCCCACTGGAGTCAGGAATACTTCATTCTTTGACTCCCACTGGAGTTAAGAATGCTCCCACTGGAATCAGGTCTCGAACATTCAGATCGTTTGGAGGATCAAGGTCTTAACCTTTTTCCTCTAACTCCCTCCCACTCGGATGGAGTGATCCTGATAGTTCTTTACCTGAAATTAATAGAAAGTGAAATGTCAATTCACTTCGCCCAACTTAGAAAATGCATTCTCTTAAGAATGTGACGTCTTGTGATTCGAATTCTATCATTATACCATTTTCTTACTGACCCATGAAAATGTATCATTTTGATACTTCAGAATATCTCACATAAATACTCTTTTTACCTCTTGGTCTCAAATTTACCAAATTGAGGTATCATGGACGTAAGTATTATAACCCAAAGATTGTAAATGGCTTAGGTCAGCTTGTTAACCTGTTCACAACTCATAAGTTGTGGTAATGACAAATTGGGAGGGCATACAGTTCAGAACATATGTGACAGTCAATAAAACATCTCCCTAATAGGAGATAGGCAAATTTGCCTCTGCCATCATAGATCTAACCGTATATATAGGAGAGTCTTATTTCTCCCTTCCTCAACACCGTTTTGTTGTGGATTTTAAGGAATGAATAACTGATATTCAATCCTCTTTCATCACATGAAACTTTAAGTTTATCTGTAAGATATTACTGACCTCTGTCAGTTCTTAAAGCTTTGATCTTTTTTATCTAATTGATTCTCAGCTATACTCATAAGTCATGAAGCAACTCAATGCTTCTGACTTGTGAGAATTCAAATAGACATGACTATACTTAGTACAATCATATATAAATGTGATGAAATAGTAGGCCTCATGCCTTACCCTCACATTCATTTGACCACATTCGTCAGAATGGTCTAACTGCAATGGAAATTTGCTTTAGTTCCTTATTCGAATGATTTTCTAACTAATTTTTCCTTTTAGGCAATATTTTCGTGTAGGTAATTCAACTTTATTTAAATCGCCTACTAAACCTTCTTTGACTAACCGACTCATTCGGTTTTGTCCAATATGGTTTATTATAGCATGCCATAATTCCACATTATTCTCATAACAATGTAAAAAATAATAAATTAAAGGAAAATATTCATGGTCCATATCCATAACCAGAACCATAATAGAAATCATTCAAGTATAAGCATACACTGTTATACTCAAAGTATAAATTGAAAACAAATTTTAATAGAGTAAGAACAGAACCTAAATTTCATAACAAAGGTATCTCGTTCCCTTGTTACACTGTCCATTGGTTCTAAATCTATCACCCACAAAGGATGAAATTCAGAACTAGATACATAAATTCCACTCACTCTTGAGTTAGAATAGTGTATCGTTTTAGGTACAATGCAGTCTCTTTGCATGGTGTCCTTCCTATAGGCAATTGAAACATTTCACTCTTGAAAAGTTTATCTCCTTTTTGCCTTTAGACCTTACGCGATTCTATTCCTTTTACTTTTCAGGCTCTCAAGCCTTTTCTTTATCCCTATTAGTGAAGCTTATTATCTTATTCTAATGAGAACTCATTCTATTAGAATAGGATTATGCCATATGCACTATGACATTGTCCTTAATCATTGTCAGATAGTCCCTTTTAACCTTCAAATGACAAGCGACATCCTCAAATATTTTTATGCTTATCCATATGAGTTAGTTGCATCTACACATGCTACCAACTCTTGGGTAAAGAACGGATAACAGTTTGGACCTACTGCTCATCAGTCACTTATGACTAAGTTCACTAAGCTCACTTTTCCTTTTTCATCTCTCTTAGATGTTTTCGCATCGAATAATCAGACTTTTCTGATATGTATCAAATTTGATCTTAAATGATCGGAGCTTACTCAGAGTCACATCTCTGAATTTCTTCTGCAAAGCGATCCACAAATCCATTGTATTTTGATACTTGCAAAATAGCTTAGTGCTGTGATGCAACATAGGCATCTCGATCCTACTTATGTTGGATTATAATGTCATCCTCAGGTTCAGCCATAACTGAACTTGAGGATTTAAGAGCCTCTTGCTCTTCAAGCACATACTGGATCTTTTTATTCCAGATTTCATAATTATTACTTGGAAGCAGCATCCATTAAGATCCTCTGATCTCAAATGGAACAACATTGCACATATTTAAGGGAGATAAGACAACACATGCAATTTATTATACACCTGAAATAATAACCTAGTAAAATTTTCTATTAGGCTCAAATTCGAAAAGGCTACTTATAGTATCCAATTACCCACTAAGTCCTAATGTCCAACCTTATAGGTTAAAATTTCATGCATAATAAATCTGAATTATTGGATTATCAAGTTCTCAAACTTATGAGGGGATCTTTATTAAGCCTTTACTTAATAAACATACAATCATTTTACTCATAAAATATCGCAAGGCAATTAACAATTAAAATAAACTCATTTATTATAAAGTTAAATGCCAACATAATAAGTAAATAAACACATTTATTTAACCAATAATTAAAATCCAATAATTCCAAAATAAGACACTCATGTCAAATATTAATAGGAAACACAAATCCTATTTAAAAACAACAAATGCCAACTCAAATTAACACTTATGTCAATTATTATAGAAGTTCAGATTTCATAAAATCTTTCTTGATGTTGGGATTAATTCTTTGACCAACTTTATCAATTCATCAAGCAACTTATAAGTCAATTGATGAAGCCATGGACGATTCACGCTCCGTCCATTTCTCAATACCATCACAGATTTTAGTGTTGCTTCTCAACACTTGCTTTTTGGCAACTCGACCAAAGTTTTGTTTTCATACTCAGACACCAATCCAAATGCACTCTTGCATTTGTTCTCACACATGTATTTTATGATGCACTACAGCATCAATATCATCAGCTCAAATCTTCTTTCGCATTCTCATGTTGCTTATTGATTGCACTCTTGCATTTTTTTAAAGCAACCTATGCTTCAATATTTCTATAACATATTACAGGAAAAATTTATACACTCATGTATAAATACACATGATTGAAATGCATTTCAATCAATAAATAAGGACAAAACCTCAAAAATTTTTCAAAAATATTTTCAAAAATTTTCGAAAGCAGAAAACACATTTTCTACAAATTTTTAATATTTTATTTTGAAATTAAACACATTTAAATATCAAAAATTACAAAATATATTTTCTGGTCATTAAAAAATTTTGAAAACATGACCAAAAAATCAGAAATAATTTGAAAAATCAATTTGACAAAAAATGGAGCTGAAATGGTGGTCGGAGGACGCCGCACGCACCAACACGCGCCGACGAGGGAGTGGAAGATGTGCTCACGCGCCTTCACGCGCCACATGCGAGTCCTCCCACCTGGCCAGACACGTGTCACAACCACAGCGTGCCACGTGTCCGCATACAGTCACGCCACGTGTCCGCATCCAGTCACGCCACGTGTCTGAATTCTATTGGTCCACTCGGTGCCCACGTGGCACAGTCGACGCCACGTGTCGGTGTCTCATTGGTCCACGTGTCACATGTGACACGTCAGCACCGACACGTGGCAGACCTCAGTCTGACACGTGTCAACATATGATTGGACCACGTGGCATGACCACAGTCTGCCACGTGTCTCACGTCTACTGGGCCACGTGTCGGTGATGCCACGTCATCACTACCACCCGACATGACACGTGGCAACACCTCAGTGGTCCATATGTCGATTATTGGTTGGGCCACGTGTCACCTTATCGACACGTCATCATGACACGTGTCATGACCTCAGTCAGCCACGTGTCATCCTCTGATTTGTCCACGTGTCCGCCCCACATTGTGCCAGGTGGCACTGGGCTATTGTGCCAGGTGCCAGGTGACAAAAAATGGAGCTGAAATGGTGGTCGGAGGACGCCGCACGCACCAACACGCGCCGACGAGGGAGTGGAAGATGTGCTCACGCGCCTTCACGCGCCACATGCGAGTCCTCCCACCTGGCCAGACACGTGTCACAACCACAGCGTGCCACGTGTCCGCATACAGTCACGCCACGTGTCCGCATCCAGTCACGCCATGTGTCTGAATTCTATTGGTCCACTCGGTGCCCACGTGGCACAGTCGACGCCACGTGTCGGTGTCTCATTGGTCCACGTGTCACATGTGACACGTCAGCACCGACACGTGGCAGACCTCAGTCTGACACGTGTCAACATATGATTGGACCACGTGGCATGACCACAGTCTGCCACGTGTCTCACGTCTACTGGGCCACGTGTCGGTGATGCCACGTCATCACTACCACCCGACATGACACGTGGCAACACCTTAGTGGTCCACATGTCGATTATTGGTTGGGCCACGTGTCACCTTATCGACACGTCATCATGACACGTGTCATGACCTCAGTCAGCCACGTGTCATCCTCTGATTTGTCCACGTGTCCGCCCCACATTGTGCCAGGTGGCACTGGGCTATTGGGCCACATGTCAGCAGTGACGCAATACTGCTGACACGTGGCGACGCGCATGTGGGCCACCGCCCGCGCACATGCGCCGAATGTATGAGGCACGTGTAGTCCACGCGCCGCCTTCCCGGCCAAATCTGAAGCTCCGATTCCGGCCGGTGGGGGGTTTTCAGGGTCTGTGAATTCAATGGTGAGGTCAAAAATAAAAAATCCCGACTTCTAGTTAGCCGTTTAGAACACTCATGCTCGTCCCCTCGGGTTTCGGTGTACACATACACGAAATCGAGCCGAAATATACACGCATATATATATATTTTTTTCACACAAAAATTAAATTTTTGTTGTGAGTAATGCATCCCAGATCTAATAATTTTACACATAAAATTTTTAGATCTATTTAGCCACATGCCAGGACGCAAAAACCGCGGCTCTGATACCAATGATGAAAAATTATACACATAATATAATTAATGCGGAGGTAACATTAAATAATGGTACCTACCTCTTGTAGCGCAGATACTCGTTGCGAAAGCGTCTACCAAGATCCCGTTTATTTTTGGTCACTGGTCCGGCTTTTATCCACTCGCGATAAGAGCAACTTGTTCACAATCTAAATGCCCCTGAAAATTAAGACAGAAAACTGTGAGTGGGAACGAGCAGCCTTGTGGCGTATACGTTTTCTCGTTGCCAAATTATGAGGATCTCACATCTATTTATAAAGGTCCTAAAGGCTAGAACCCTAACTCTAGTTTAATTCAGACTATTTCTGAGATAGGATTTGGTAATTTTAATCAGATTAAATAACTCAATTTAATCTGAATTGGATATTTATCCAAATTAGAGTCATGGGCGTACCCAAATTTTATCAGTAATTTTTAACCGGGGGGAAAAAAATTTGCTCTTTACGTGGAGCTGCAGCAGACTGCAGCATTGCAGCTCCACAATGTTAGAAATCGGCACTGTACTGTACTGGTTTTTGGCACGCCAGCCGGTCAAACCGGTTGGCGCCACCACTGACGAAAATCGGCACACTGTTGTGTCGGTTTTCAACATCCAAAAAATCTAATTTTGTTTACTGTTACAATAATTTTCAAATTTTTATTTAAAATAACCCCAAATTTTTTTTTAAAAAAAAACTCCAAAATACATCCTATTAAGTATTTAAAAATATTTGAATATGAAATTTTTGATTAAAAGTGCAGTTTCAAGGATTACCTAACTCTTACGCTTGGTGGAAGGTCAGGTCACGATTAATTTAAGTTTGAAAATATGTCTGAAATTTGTTTTCTAGATGGGGACGAAAAGATAAGGGACAATACAAATTAAAGAGTACTACATCATAAATTCATAATTAGCAAGAAACCACCAAAAGCAACAAACCTCTCAAACAATAAGAGTAGAAAAACAACTTGTCCATGCTCGGACGTCCAAACTTTTATGAATTTAGTGTGAATTGCCTCCATTGACAATATTTTGGGAATTATTTCCAATTAAAAATTTGACTATTTTTTAAATTAATCAGAATTTAAATTTCATCTTTTTATGAGCGGTATAAAAAAATTTCTTTTTTTTTTGAGGCAAAATTAAAAGATACTAAAATTTATGAGCTAAAATGCTTATTAATTCTAGATTTGAGAGGCTAAAATTAAATTTTTAATATTTTTAAAATGTAATTTTTTTTAAGCAGTACATGTATATAGTACTGCCCCTACACACTCCCCAGCCTCCAAATAAATATGTTCAATAGATGAACTGTTCTCTTCTTTAATTAACTCGAATCAATTGCTTTTGCATATATAAGCCCGTTGACAAAGATTGTAACATGGTCATTTGAAATAATATATCAATAAAATGTACAACATAAATGCAAAAAAATTAATAACAATAATAAGAATTATATAATCGACGAGGACCCGAATGATTAATCAAGTCATAATTCCTTGCTAACATAAATTAGTTAATGCCACATAGAAAAAAAAATAACTATCTTTACAATTTCTCTTGGTGTATATATATTAGGTGTAGATAAGAAATTTTCCATATACGATGATTTATGATTTATAAGAAACACATTAATGTATACTAATTGACTCGAGCAATAACTTATATATGCATTGTACATGGGCAAGATATTAATGGTATTAAACATAATTAGAATAAGCATGTACACGTGCTATGAAAATATATAAAAAAAATCATTGTTTTCAAACTATCCTTAATTAATTTTAACAAGATTAATTTTCATTTAAATTGATTGAAACCAATGTTTTTAAAACCGGCCGAACATCGACTCGGCCTGCTAACTGAGTCAGGAGTCAACTGGTTGGATCGGGTTGGCTCGGAGTTTTTATTTTTTTAAATATAATTATTTATAAAAAAAATTAAAAATATAATATATAAAAAACATATTCAAACAACCTATTAATTATCCAAAATTAATCTAAAAATAGTAATTTTAAATCCAACAAAATTTACAAATATAAAAATCAAATAAGTTTGTTCAAACATAAAAAAAAAATATATTGCTCATACAAATTCAAATAAAAAATAATATTTTTGAAATAAAAAAAAGTAATAAATTTAGGTAAAATAAATTCAATACTTGAACTTGTATCAAATTTAACATTGGCAAGAGAAGTAATAAATGGAGATGAATCCCACATGAAAAGAAAAAAAATTAGAGAGACAAACAATTGTCTATAAATAAGAAGAAGTAATAAAATGATGTGAATCACACATTGAAAAAAGAAACAAGAAAGTCAAAACAGTTGCCTATAAATAAGAAAAGTATGTGAATCACACATTGAAAAAAAAAGAAACAAAAGACAAAGCAATTGCCTATAAATAAAAATGGAAGATTGAGTGAGTTTTTAATTTTAGAAATCGATGGTTTTTTGTAATTAAAAAGCAAAATTTAAAAATTACCAACCATCAATTGTTAAAATTGGTTCGATTAATTAAAAAATCGGTTCAATTAATTTTTAATTGATTTTTTCTTTTTTTTTTTCACCAAAATGACACAGTTTTGGTGTTTTTGTACAAAACCGGGTTCTTCCCGGTTCAACAGTTGACCGTTTTTTTCGGCTCAAACCGGTTCAATCCGGTTTTTATATATTTCCGTTTTTATGTGTTTTCAAAACCGGATCACTAGCCGATCCGGTTTTCAAAACATTGATTGAAACATGTAAAATACCCAAATTAAGCCTAATCATAGCACACTCGGACACCAAATAAAAAGGATAATTTTGTCTTTTAACCAAAATTAACTTAATTAGATGAGCGAATAACGACACAAGTTCAAGGAAAATAGCTCATTACATGTACTCCTGCATAACTTCTATCCGTTTCATCAAATTAACTTCTATATATACGTCATCATCAATCGCTTGATTAATATGATATGTTCATGTTTCAACATTAATTTGAACACTGAAATATGCCCTTCCAAAGAAAGTCTAGCTCCTACACAAGCAGGTTATAATAAACGTATACATTTTGAAGATGAAAGTCAACTCTTTATTTACGATGTCAAACGTTAATTTAAGATGACTACCTAACTCTTACGCTATATGTAGAAAGTCAGAAATTATTAAATGTGCTTGAAAACAAGTTATTCTTATAGATGGAAAAGTAACGAGGCAGCACAAATCTTTTGGTAGAAGTCACTGGCGGAAATGGAGCTATCAAAGTTTAAAATAAGGTTAAAGCACAACATGCATGCCGATAGATTTCTAATTTCAAATAAGCCATTAGGATCAAAAGTCAAACTAGCTCAACACGATTTTTCTAAAAATTGAACCGAACAACTCGTCTAGATAGATTAACTTTGTGATTGGCTGCGGGTGGAACTCAATTCTTCAATCGGTATGTGCTGGATACCTATGCTTATCATGGCTTATGTATGCAGGACAGACATTTTGTGGAGATAAAAAGGGTTGTATGTGACTGAGTATGAAGACTTTAAACAAACTCTATCTAATACTCTTATCCACCACATATTAAAGCTAGGCTATAGTTATAAGGGTGAATTCATTTAAACAAGCTCTATCTAGTACTGCTTTTGCATGAGACAGATCTAGTAATAAATAAGCCTAAATCAATTAATTTAAATAACTCTCTTTTCTATAATTACGAAATCAAATTTAAGTGTCCATCCATGTATTAAATCTAAATTTAACCACCATTCAATTATCATTTCACCATCGATCTAACAGTTGAACTGTGAGTTTCTCTTATACCATATGTTAAGTTCTTGCATTTCATTTTCAAGCTTTAACTAATTTATCAGCTGCTATCATTGGACCAGCTTGAATATGTATTTGGAGATATTTTCGTTGAGATGTCATACATCTAATATTTATGGATATTTTTAATATTATCCCACACTGTTCTAACGGACCATGTTATATTTTTGGATTAATTTTATACAAAATCACTGAATACGTACTGAACAGTAAAATAATACTTTCTTCATCCCGTAGTAATAGAAACATTTTCTTTTTTAGTCCATCCCTAAATAGAGAACACTTGCTATTTTTAACCCATTATTAATTTATAAATTACTTAACACGCTTATTTAATTTCTCAATAATCAACAAATTTGTATTTAATTCTTTATACTATTTCCAAATAAAATTTTATCTCTTCATTATATACTCTACTTAAATTAATTTTTTTTTTCCAATTGTCAATTAATTCATGATAATTTATATTTCCGACTCTAGGGTCAATTTCATCTACGGTTATTGAACTATTTCACTTTTAACCGAAAAGTCACAACAATTTTTTTTAACAAAAAACTTGAACTTAGAAAAATATTTTAAAAAAGTCATTTTGGTCGGATTTTTGGAGGAACCCTACCGAAAATCCTTATTAGCATGACACATCATCCATATCATACAAATGTATGACACATAGGCTAGCATATCAGCTTACCATCCATGTCAACTGCCACATTACGACCAATCACTACAAAAAAAACTCAAATTAGCGACGGAAAATTTTTCGTCGCTAATTAGCGACTGATTAGCGACGAAATCGAGAATTAGTCGTGCAAAACCATTTTTTTCAATTTTAGCGACTAAATAGCGACGGAATAAAGAATCCGTCGCTAAATTTTGGCGGTAATTGAAGGCGCCTTTTTTTTGCGACTATTTAGCGACGAAAAATTTCGTCGTTAACTTTTGCGACTAATTTAGCGACTAAAAAATCAGTCGCTAAATTAGCGACGGCAATATCAGTCGTTAAATTTTGGAAGCAATTTTAACGACTATATTTGCGACGGATTTAGCGACTAAACTTGTTGTCGCTATTAATTAGCGACTAAATAGCGACGGATATTTCTGTCGCTAAAAAATTTTTAAATTTTTTTAAATATGAAAATAATTTTTGGGAATTAAAGTGATATTTTAACGACGGAATAATCCGTCAGTATATCGTCGGTAAAATTGATTATAATATTAATAAAAATATGTATACATGCTTATAATTATTAATTATTTTTAATATTTTCGCTTTACACATGAAATTATATTGAAATTTATTACCTTTACTAATTTCGATAAAATTAACATTTAATCTTGAAAATATATAATTAAAACAATTGTAAACAAAATGTAATAACTTTTTTAATACTTTTATTTTACTATATTGAAATACTTTTGTTTAATTATAGCTAAATAAATAGCCAAATATAAGTGTGTGGATATATATATATATATATATATATATATATATATATATATATATAGCCATAAGATTTGGAATTTTTTGTAACACTACTTAAATGAATATTTGAATTATTTTAATTAAATAGATGTATAATAAAAGAATGAAAAAAAAGAAAAAAAAAGACGAAGTGAATAATAATACATAAATCCTAAGTCTAGAATTATTGGTGAAATGAAGAAAAGCAAAGAGAGTGAGCAGGGGATTCACGAAATCGGGGGTGGGGGTTGGGGGGTTTATCGGAGAGCATAACTGAGAGAGAGAGAGAGCACGGCAACGACGACGGTGGCGATCGGACCGCCGTTCTTCGCAACATCGGCCAGCCCAACCGATCGGGTCTTCCGTTCGCGAAGACAGACCCGATTTGGAGAGAAGACCGAACGTTCTCCTGCTTGCTCCGGCCACCTCCGACGATTGGTGGCGACACGCAAGGTGGCGGACAACTCCTAGTGGAGAGGCGATTCTCCGGTGTAAATCCTGCCTTCTCACTCGCCGGCGATGAAGAGATCGAGGTTGAGGTGGACCGAAGCTTTCGCTGGCGATTTCGGTCAAATGGCGGGGCGTACTGGTGTGTGACCACCAGAAATAGAGTCCCCACACCGTGAGCTTCGTTCCGGTAGTGGTGTCATCTCCGGTGTGAAGCTCCGGCGAGTCTCCGGTGACTGACGAAATTCCAGGCCAAAATGACAGAAAAAAAAGCTGTAAGTTCTCTCTCCCTATATAGTTTTACATTCAATCTTGCCTCAAATAATAATTTCTTAAGAGTTTCAAATGCAATTTTCTGTCACTAAGAACTGTTTAATTTGATTTCTTTAATTTCTATTTTTAATCTTGTCTTTTACTTTAGATTGAGTAACTAATTTGTGCTGTGAGCAACTGATATAAGAATTGGAGCTACACCAGTATCTGCCGTCTTTCATGGAAGGTGAGTAACTTTTTCCTATTTCTTAACTTGATTATTGTTTCATTGAGGGATCTCTATGCCAATTTGCGACGAATCATGCTACCATATTTGGACTTGCAAATAATGGCTTTGTCTTCTTGCTGATTTGGTTATTTTATTTTTTGATTGTTGACATTTTGTAGCTTTTTCCTTCTAACAGTGTCATTGGTTTTTCTTATTTTTAAATGGTAATTTTTATTTGAAAATTTTCCAGATTCTGTTTTGAATCCCTTTTTCTTAGGTTTCAATGGTTGGTTAATGGAAAATTTTGGGTTGGGATTTGTTGCTGCAATGGTGCTTCTAAGCCAGATGCATAGAAGTAGTCTTTAATATACCTGGAGATTTCGTACTGATAACTTTTTTTATGATGAATTTTCTTTGCAATCTCGAAATTCAATAAAATAATTGTAATTTATTTTCTATCATTTCTTTAACTAAGTTTCAATTTGTTATCCATGCCACTAATAATATAAGCTGGTCGATTATGTGGACATATTATTTATACTTTTAGAAACTTCTTAAAGCTCGTTGTATCCTTATATTATATGGGTTTGATTGTGTTACTGATTTTGGTTATTCACCTTTTATTGACTTTGCTCAACTTGTAACAGTTCGTTTGATTGTGCTAGTGATATCCTGTAACTTTGAGCTTGCCTATATGATGGTTTTTATCTCTCAAAAATTTGGTCTTAATTGCCAATGTCTTAATCTGGAAATTGGGTTTTTGGATTTAGCAGGTAGACTTTTCTAACTCATAAATTCAAGTATTAGAAGTAAGACTTGATGAATGAGTTGCTTGTGTTAATGATAGATGTAAGCATAAGATTGAAAAGTGTCGATTTGTGTTTTGAAATTCATAAAATTGATGAAAAAATTGACAGATCATCCTTTCTTCACGTAAAGTATTTGAATTATGTTTAGATTGAGAGGTTGCAAATTGCAGCAGTGGATTAAATCCCTTAAACATGAATCATGAGCTGTTAGTGTAGGGATGATTTTAAGTAAATTTTCAAACTATAACATACATTTTTTATAGTCTTTCAACATTATGTTACCAATTGTGTTTTTGAGGTTCTTCTTACTGGATTTATTGTCTTTTTTTACTTGTAGATGGTGCCCTGTCTGAAGAGACAGTTCAGAAGTTTTTGTTGGGTATGTTTCTGGGTATTTTTTATTACAGATTTCTCTGCCTATGTTTCATTTTTCTTTTAGTTTCTTTTTAATTCCATATAATCTTTAGATCCTTAGTTGAATATTGAAATTACTCTAGATCCAGTATGTTGTTGCCCAAAACTAATAGAAATGTTCCAATCTGTGTTGCAGGAGGTTCTATCAGTTAAAGCCTTCTACCAGAAAAATCTCTCTTGGCAAGAAAGGAACACTAGAGTATATTTGAATTATTGTGAATTTATTGTACAAAATTATTGTGAACTTGTATATATTGCTAAATAGCACTATTTAGTTTGAATTTGTATTTTTTTTAGTATTTTTTAAGTATTATACAGTTTAATTTAATTTTTTGATATTATATTTTTTAAATTTATAGTAATATTGAAAATATTGTATAATTATTATTTATATAAATTAAATTAAATTTTGAATGTAATAATAATAATAATAAATTAAATAATATTAAATAATAAAAAATTAAATCGAAATTTGTAATAAAAATTAAATTAAAAATAATATTAAAAAATATAATATTTTTAGCGACGGAATAGCGACAAATTTTCCGTCGCTAGTAAATATTTATGTGACTAATTTTTGACTTATTTAGCGACTGAAATTTATTTTTAGCGACGGAATTTTTCGTCGCTATTTTTTGCGACTGATTTATGGTTTAGTCGCAATTTTTTTGCGACGGCTCTAATAGCGACAGTTAGTCGCCGCGTCGCTAAAAGTAATTAGCGACTAAAAAAGTCCAATTAGCGACGGAAATTGCCGTCGCTAATGGACAGTTTTTTTGTAGTGAATGGAGAGATGCTACGTGTAAAAAAATTTTAAAAACAAAAAAACTCAAAAAAATTTTACATGTGTTATCTCTTTACTGGTCATGATATGGAGGCTGACATGACACCCATTTCATATGGCAGGCTGATGTGGTGGCCAATCACTACAAAAAAACAGCGATTTAGCGACTAAAATTAGCGACTAAAAAAATGTAGTCACTAATTTGCGACTAAATTAGAATTCAGTCGCGAAATCATATTTTTTTGATATGAAGTGCAATTTAGCGACTAAATAGCGACTGAATGTGAAATTAGTCGCTAAAAATTGGCGCTAAGAAATTGCGCCTTTTTTTGCGACTAACTTAGCGACAGAAAATTTAGTAGTCGCTAAACATAACTAAAAATATTGCGACCAAATAGCGACCGAAAATGCACTCGCTATATATCTCATATTATATATATATATATATATAAAATTAAAAAACCCCAAACATTTCTGTCTCTCTCACCCTTCCCTCACCCCATCCTCTCGGTCTCTCTCGGTCACCCGCCGCCGCCTCTCCCTCCCCCACCGCCCCTCCCTCCCCCGCCGCCCCCTCGCTGCTTTCTCTCTCTTCCCCGCGCGCCACTCTCTACCTCTTCCTCGCGCATTGTCTCTCTTGGTCGTGCCCCCTACCGTCGCTTAGATCCCGCCGTTCGTCGTCGTCGACGAGGAGATCGGAGTTGTCGAACCGTCGCGTTCTTTGGTCCTCACACTCGATCCGCCTTCTCGCCCTGCGCGTCCCAACCGATGCCCCCTTGCAGATCTGCAGATCTCCCACGTCCTCGGACTCTTTTAAAAAGGTTAGGGATTTTGAAGTGTACTAAAATTCGTTTTGTTTTTTTTTTTTCGAAGAGATGGGTTTATGGTTGATGAGATTGGAGTGGAGATATTGTCAATTGTGTTGCCTGCTGCCCTGGCTCTTGCTGCTGATCCTATCATCTCGCTGGTCGATACAGCTTTCGTTGGCCACATAGATAATTCTGTTAGTTATAATTGTCGTTTTAAAGTCCTAGAGTACATAAAATTAGTTTAATTAGATTTGTGGTTTTTTGTTCATGATAGGACCTGTTGAACTGTCGTTTCTATATGCCATTGGCAAGTATAACAGCGTTTGTCTTTGTTTCTATCTCTATATTATTATTTTTGTGCACATATATCTAGCCTTCCAGGCCATCCTTGTTGTTAATTATTGATGGTTTTCTCTTTGCAGTTTGTTTTTATATCATTATGTTAAATTTGATACTCTTTTGAGTTGTCTAGAAAATGAAGCAGATAGATTCAAATGTATCTTATGTCTAGCTTATTTATGTGGCTTCTGTGTCTCTATTGCTTATTGCATATGTTCGCATAAAGATGTTTTGATTCTATCTTTTGTTTCTTTTGAAGTGTGTTATTGCTTTTTTGGTGGTGCTTACTGCTTTCAAGGTTTCGGATGCATGGAACAAGTGCTTCTTTGTGTGGAGTCCTCTGAATTTTTGGTATTCTCCAGGTATACTGCATTCATCATTCTATATCCTGTGGGACTTGCTCCTGGTGAAAGTGAGTACAACATTTGTCTTACTTTTGTTACTTGTCCTTTCTTACAAATTTTTTACTCATTGGTCACCATTATGTAGTGTGGCTCATGTATAAAGCACTTCCAAAAAAATAATGTTACTTCTTAATAATCTTGTATAGGCTCTGCCAATTAAGTGCATATGAATCCTTTTATCTTTTTTTTTGCTTAATTCTCCATTAATTAGATTTGAATCAAATCAAGTTTTGATAATGCTATTTTTCCATTCATAAAATTCGAATTAAAAAATTTAATTTAAGATAAATAAATTTTAAACGGTTTAAATTCCGCATGATTAGGTGCACAATTGCATACCTAATTTTGACAATTAAATAAAAAAGATATTAGTTTTTTTTAATTAACATTTATGCACATCTGATGAACACTGTTTGAATTGGTTTATTTAATTTTGAAAAGAAAAAAGCAAGCCATATCTGTATGCTACCACAAATGGGACGTGCAGGAAAATTTTTTTGAGGTGGTGCCGGTTTTTGATATTGAAAAGTTAATTTTTGCGAATTCCATTCCGACAAAAATTGGCACTATGTGCATTACACCCCAAAATTCTAATTATTTTTACTATAACTCCAAATTTCAAAAAAATTTAAAAAATTACACCATTTAAAAAAAAAAAACTATGAAAGCATATTATGGTACTATAATAATGCTGATTTTTTTAGTAGGTGGATTCAAATGGAACGGTGCTCTCAACATCTGGAAACAAGGTTGAAGGAAACAAGTCCTGAAGATGGTAATCGAATATATAGTAATCCTAAATTGGGATTTTGATTAAAGTTTACTGAAACTCTCAACAAATGTAGCTTGATGTGGGATTTGCTTTGTCTCATTGGATTTTTTTTTTCATTTTTTTTTATAGAGTCACATCTGTTTTTTTTAAGGAAAAATAATTACATATTACCGACGGACTTGTGATGCAGGAAACGTCACTAGTATTATTTTTTTTACATTTTTTAATTGCAAAAACATAGGAAGTTCATCAAAAATATTCACAAGGAAAAGTTCGTTGTCAATGCTAAAACGACCAATGGGAGACCAAATTTGTCAGACATTTAGTGGTGCATTACTTTTAGTGACAAAAAATCTGTCGCTAAATTTAAGACGGAAGTAAATCCGTTGTTAAAAGATTTCTCGCTTGTACAATTTGTCCATTGCTAAAAAGTGTGTGTACACAATTTCATTTTATAAAAGAGACAAAGTCAAGAGGGACACTATACATATATATATAATTATATGTGTGTGTACACACACATATAATTATATATATATGTATAGTGTCCCTCTTGACTTTGTCTCTTTTATAAAATGAAATTGTTTTGAATAGAAATTGAGTGTAGAAATTTTTTTAAAACTTCCATTGAGATCTTCAACTTACTATATAGATATCTGAAAATTTGTTCTCTTACTAATAATTTGTCATACAAACTGCACATCTATATTGGTCCGTGATTGATAGACGATGCTAATTCATCCTCATTTTTAGTTTTTCTGATCTAGCAGAATTCTAGTGAAAGAAAGAAAAAAAACACAATTAACTAATTAATATAACTCTAAATAAGTTTAAAAATGAAAGAGAGATGTCCCGTGAATTTTTTTACCTAATGGCTGCAATCAGACGATGCATACTGCATTATCCTGTAACACCCCTTACCTATACGTAAAGAACTTCACCCTGCGAAGAGGATGAAGGTCCCCGATAGATGAGGGTTGCCACACACAGACGCTCAAACTAAGCAAATACATGCATACCAATCACATCGATAACCGAATAAATTAAAATTCTATAAATTATCAAAGAATAAGCTGTAGAACGAAAGATTGCCTTTCATTGATATAACATAGGTAATTTTTTTCATATTTCAACAAAAAAACGAAAAGATACAAAAGTGCCTCAGCACAACTGAACAATTACATATAGCTAGTATCAAAAGATCTACAAAATATTCTTTACATTGCTCGAAGGTAAACAACCATTACAAATACAAAAACGACACAGAGCTCTACATTACAACATCTCTATCTTCTAGTTGTGTCGGCCCAACTGATGCAGAACACCCTGCTCAGATACTCCAAAAACTTCCATACCTGTACGGATAAAACACCCGTGCTAAGCGAAATCGCTTAGTGGGGAAAATAAAGATGCACAATGGCCACTCACAGTGGCGTCAACAAATAATCACAAGCTAATGGCACAGTCAAATGTTAAGGTTTTATAAATTAAATCAAAGCATAACATCACTATAATCATATTATTCCCAAGTTCTCATATTATATAGGACTCAATCCAATACTCAATATTTCAGAATTCACATATGATAATTGTCACACCCCAAATTGGGCCTAGTCGGATTTGACAAGCTAAGTCGGGTAAGTGAAGGGTATTTCGGTAATTTGTACATGAGAGAATTGGATAATAAGGACTTAATTGCAAATTAATTAATTAATTATGTTAAGAGGGAAAATTATAGGGTGTGCATGTGGTGTATGGAAGTAGGGTAATTGTTGGGTTTAATCTAGTGTGGTTTGTGTGTATAATGCCAAGTATGTAAAGTGTTTTATGAGAAGTGATTAAGTGGAATTTGGGTTTGGTAACAAGGATGTGGATATTTAAGTAAGAGATGATTGTGTGTGTGTTGTGTGTGGTGTAAAGAGGGAATAAGTCAAAGTGGGTTATTGGAACCAATAGGAGAGTGACACTTGGCCTTGGGTTGGTGAGCATTAAATAAAAAGCAAGAGAAAGAGAGGTGGGAGGGTAGATTTTGTGAAGCTTCCCGTGGAAGCTATCTCTCCCCCTTTGTCCCCATTTTTCTCATTCTCCCTACTCTCTCTTGTTTCTATTTTCTGCTCTCATCTCCTTTCCCTTGTGTTTTCTTTGAGTTTTGAGTGGGTTTTTGAAGGTTTGAGCTGAATTTTTGAAGGTAAGTGGCTTGGATTTCTTAAGTTGTTTCGGATCCTTCTTCTTCTACTTCTTATTTCTGATTTTAGTTGAGAAAACCTTGGTTTGATTTGCATGTTGTTTTGGCTGGGTTTTTATGCAAGAATTGGAGGAGAAGGGAAAGAGAAGGTTGGATTTTGAAGTGATCGGTTTGAAGCTTTGATTTCCAGGTTTGGGAGCTGTGTGTTATATGATCTTGATATATAAATGATGCATGATTATGTATTGGATAATTTTGCATGATTTTGGATGTGTTAGATTGTTTTCATATAGCTTTTGTGTGTAAGGTATGATTTTGGGAAAATTCTGTTCAGTTTTCATCAGACCTTGGTATATTATTTTTGTCATAAGTAGAGTTATAGACCTCAAAATTGAGTGATTCCAGTGCCATTTGAAAGCTAAGACATAAATATAAAATTTTCTCTGAAGGACCGGAAGCCAGTTCTGGCTCTATGACCCTTGCAAAAGTTAAAATCTGAAGTGTCTCTGGTTGGGTCGGGTTACTAGAACAGTGTGGATTGTTTAGATCATATCTGGAGTTATAGATGTTCAAATAATCTGAAATTTGTCCCATTGTAAACTTAACATCCTTAGGAACAAATGTTAAGAAGGAAGGTTTGCCTAAAAATATCGTTTAGGTGTCGGTTTAGTCTGAACTAATAGGAGCAGTGTAGCAGTCCCGAATTCTGGCTTCTGTTTTGCAAGTTCCAGGTAGGTCACGGTGGCAACCAATTTCATTGCCACCATGACATACCAAATTGCTGGGTAGAATGCTTATTTTTGGACCTCACAGTCGCAACCAAGTGGTTGCCACCGTGACCAACCTCTAGTTAGCATATTTTGAGTGTTTTTCTTCCCGAATCGACCCCAATTTTTCCCCGAAAGTTCTTACCAATTATCAAACTTGTATTTAACGTTATAAGATGGGTATATGAATAATTTTCCAATTGAATTATATGTAAGGGATGCCATGACATAAGATTTAAGAAGGGAACCAAATATTTACATGCATTTTTGGTTATCGAACATGACATGCAATGTGATATGGTTGATTTTGAGAATTCATGATTAGAATCTTATGTTGGCATGATTTGATGATGTTGATGGGTTGTGATTGAAGTGTGAGCAAGGATATAATGGTTGGAGAGAGAGAGATTTGTTTTTGGCCTGGGGTTGTGGTGTTTTGGCTAGGAAGTGTTGCATCTGGGCATGGGTCACGGTGACAACCATTTTGGTTGTGACCATGAGGTATACATCAGATGCATTCTGCCGAGAGTTTTGGTATGTCACGGTGACAACCAATCTGGTTGTGACCGTGACCTACCCTGTTTTTGCAAGAAAACCCTTATTTTGTTCGGGATGATTTGGGAGAGTAAGATACTGATTTAAGCACATACAATGACACTTAATAATAGCTATATACTAATAAGATGAATGCTATGAATGTGAATCCAAAATATGAATATGCATATGTAGTGTTATGATTTTGGAATATTATGGAATACTACAATTGTCTTTGGTATGAGTCAAATATGCTTAAGTTATGAACTCTATATGTGATCAGAAATTTCGCTATGACGAATTAACGGAATATTATGGTTAATGTCTGATTGCAGTAATATGCCTAGCCTATGAGCTCAATGTGCCTTGTTTATATAATTGGTTTATGCATATTAAATATTATGGCTGTTTATTTTGAGCATGTGGTATTAGAAGGTGAATGTTTTGTGATTCTGCATGTCGATGTATGACTTAGTATTTACGATCATTGGTGGTATAATATGGTTCCTTATATGTGATATTGATATGCCTTAGAGTAATGAATAATGTTAAAGTGTGTGATTGGATTAATGTTTATTTATAGATTGTGTTATGCATGACCTGCGAGAGTCAGTCTAGTGGATAGTTAGGCATGCCTAATAGAATCTCTTTAGCTGCAGCCCTTTGAACGTTTGGACCCTGATCAGGTCCCTGTTTGGTTCCTCGCGAACCCTTTAGTGTGAATGGATCTTGTTTAAGATCCCCTTTCATTAAAATGTTTTCGAATGTGGAAAATGATGTTGTTTTTCGATTCGTACCCGTAAGGTACCCTTTGGCCGATTTGTACCCATAAGGTACTGTCCGTATACTCGTTATCCGCTATTTTGAGTCAGCAGGTATTCAATTTGTTTTGTTTGATATGACAAGAGATATGATATTCGAATGAGCACGATTTTGCACATGTGAATCAATTATGAATTTCTGAATGATTTAAATGTGGCTCAAGCATGTATATTGTGGGTGGTTAGTTGCATATATCGTGTTATGACTGCGTTTGGATATGAATTAATATGTATATGAATGCGTGCTAGAATTACTAAATGCCATGGTTAATTTGTATGTACATCAATGTGATTCGGTACTGCTAACTGTTATGGTTAAGTATGTGAATTAGTATGCGTATGCATGTGATCTTGAGCTAGGCTTGAGGCGGTTCTGATATTTGATTCCTGGTAAGTATATGCACGTAAGATTGTATGTATTTCTGAAGGATAGTATTTGTACCTTGATTGGTATTCTGCCTGCTTTGGTTCGTTTGATCGAGTTTATGAATGTGGTTATGATCTTCTAAATGCATGGTTTTTATATGCAAGCATATTATATATATGTGTTATGAATTTTTGCATATGCCATTTGCTTGTGTTATGCCTTGACGACCATTGTGAATGGCCGTCCATATTGCTTATGTGTTCTCCCCACTAAGCGTTATCGCTTAGCATGGGTTCTTTTCCCATGCAGGTGGCAGGTTTGGTTTTGTTCGTGCCGCGCATCTGCAAGGTTGGCCACATAGGAGTTAGAAGAGTTTGTCATTTTTGGTTGCAATTCCTGTATTTTAGATTATGTATTTTGGAAAGCCTTTGGTTTATGTAATTGTAAATGTATGGACCTTGATGTAATATTCTGGAGGTTGTAAATGTTATCATATTTTGTATTGAGTATCTCTAGTTGTAACATTCGCCTTATGCTTCCGCTGAATGATCGTATGTATGCATATGTATATGCTTTTGCTTCCCAAAGTTTTAAATTTCTCATGTTTTTGCATGCTTTCACTTAAATTTTATCTGCATGCTTGTGAGTGAGCGTCGGGTAGCGCGCCCGTCGATGCCCTTCTAACGCAGGTGTCGGATGGGGGTGTTACAATAACACTATTGCACCTGCTTTATCAAAACAGTGGATAACGAGTATGCGTGGATACCCGAGGGTATCAATAATACTTTCCTAACACATGGATACCCGAATGTATCAAAATAATCTTTTCATTTTATTCCAAAAACATTTCGCGTGAGGCCTTAAACAAGATCCAAGAAAGAAGGCTCACGAAGATCCGGTCGGGGGACCTGATCAGGGTCCAAATCATACACTGGCTGCAGCTACACTAACTCTATTAGGCATGCCTAACTATCCATTTATTCGACTCTAGCAGGTCATGCATCATGTAAGTTATGTTCCAAAGTATAACATACAATTATACATACCATTTACTTTAAAGAATCATCAAATAGAACATATCTAACTCAATTTCCTTCAACAAAATACATCATGCAATACAACTCCCGATACTTATTATTCGGATAAGTTAAAAATACCATTTTATATCATTTGCAAATTAAAAACATCCAAATAAGTATAAAGAACCCGAAACAAAGGAAAAAGAATTGAAAAAGAGATAGTTGAAAATTTTGAGAAAAATGGGACAGAACCGGTTTACACGGCGGTATGGATTTCCCCATACAGCCGTGTAAATCATTTCACATGGGGGTAAGGAAAAACCTTACCGCCGTGTGACATGCCCAGCTCAAAAACCCACCCAAGGCAGAATACATTTACACGGCGGTATGGCTGAAGCCATACCCCCATGTAACAGTCACACGGCGGTATGGTATGGCCCTTACTGCCGTGTAACGCGACAGACCCCAAAACAGAACACACAACTTTCACATTCCAAAACTTGACTCTAAACTCCACAAACTTACCTCAACTCAAAATCAACTTAACAATTGACATTCAAATGAGCAAAACACCATCATTACTACCTCCAATCACCACACCAAAAACTCAAACCATATAAAACATCAATAACCCTAACAATTTAACTAACTCATTCATAGAATAAATTATGCATCAATTAAATATCTCAACTCAACATGCATAAAATACTTAACATTTGGATTCAATTACGCATATTAAACTTCATCAATTATAGCAATTAAACTCAATTCACTGAAATTCTCACACACAAACACAAATGAGCAGAATTTCCCAAACCTGAAATTTCTGAACTTCCAACTCAAGGAGCTCCACTCCCACTCGCTATCTTTTTGCCTTTAGGTTCTCTAGAAGGACTCTCTGGACCACAAAACCCAACAAACCACAAATTCAAACTCTAATTCACAACCATAAAAGGCTCCTTTAAGGAGGAAGAAGATTAAGAAAATTAATAACCATTACTTACCACACCAGCTTAGAGCTACCCAAGAATTCACTAAAACTTGCAGTTAGAATGAAGGATTCAAGAAAGAGTAGGGAAGAGAGGAAGATGGAAGCAAAGTAATGGGAAAGAGGGACAAGAAGAAAGAATGGGAAGAAGAAAAGAAACCCAGCTGAAACCCCTCTCCCTATTTCCCAATACTTATCTTCTCCCATGCCACATGTCACTCTCTCAAAAGGGAAGGCACACCCCACACTTATTCTCCATAACTTACACAATTCTAATCTCCTAACACACACACTACTCCCATACACACACTCACACCAGAACATAACCCAATTAAACATAATAGCAAATTAATTACACAACACTAACACATGCTTAAAATAAACCACACACACACACACACACACTTACACACACATAAGGCTCACTCTACTAGGGTGGTTATGGGGTGTTACAACACTCCCCTCCTTAACAGAATTTTATCCTCGAAATTCTCACTTGACCCAAATAACTGAGGATGCTGAACTCTCATTGCCTCTTCTGGTTCCCAGGTCGCTTCCTCAACACCGTGATGCTATTAAAGCACTTTAACCAACGGTATCTGTTTGTTCCGAAGTTGCCTGACTTCTCTAGCCAAAATCTCTTTCGGTTCCTCATCATATGAAAAGTTTGATTGAACCCGAATATCTTGCACTGCCAAAACATGGGAAGGATCTGATCGGTAACGACGGAGTATGGACACGTGAGAGACATCGTGTAGCTTGGCTAATTCCATCAGAAGGGCTAACCGGTAAGCCACCGGACCAATCTTTTCCAAGATCTCATAGGGTCCAATAAACCGGGGACTAAACTTTCCTTTCTTACCAAAACGAAGGACTTTTCGCCACGGTGATACTTTCAAAAATACCTTGTCACCAATCTCATACCGAACATCTCTACGTTTCAAATTGGCATACGATTGTTATCTGTCTTTTATTGCCTTCAAATTCCGTTGAACCACTCTAACTTTCTCTTCAGTGTCTCTTACTATATCCGGACCTACCATAGCTCGTTCCGATAACTCAGCCCAACACACTGGAGTTCTACATCTCTGTCCATAAAGAGCTTCATAGGGAGCCATTCCAATACTCGCCTGGTGACTGTTATTGTATGCAAACTCCATTAACGGCATGTACCGATCCCAACTCCCTGAGAATTCTAATGCATAACCTCGAAGCATGTCCTCAAGAATTTGGATAACTCTCTCAGACTGACCATTAGTCTGGGGATGAAATGATGTACTAAAATTTAACCGAGTACCCAAAGCTGACTGCAACTCCTTCCAGAACTTGGAGGTAAATCTCGAATCCCGATCAGACACAATAGACAAAAGAACTCCATGGAGCCTGACTATTTCTCTCACATAAATATTTGTCCATATAATAGTCTAACCGAACAGGCAAGAAGTGTGCTGACTTCGACAACCTGTCGACTATAACCCAAACTGAATCATGCTTGTGCTATAATAACGGCAAACCAGACACAAAATCCATCGTAATATCATCCCATTTCCATTGAGGAATGGTTAAGGGGTTCAATAAACACGATGGAACTTGGTGTTCGACTTTCACTTGCTGATACACTAGACATTTTGAAACAAAATCCACTATATCCTTTTTTTATACCCGGCCACCAATAATTATGCTTAAGATCTCGGTACATCTTATCTCCTCCTAGGTGCATAGTAAAAACCGACGAATGAGCTTCTTGCAAAAGCTTTCTCTTAACATCATCCACATCAGGTACACATAAACGGTTTCCATGCCTGAGTACTCCTTCACTGTCCACTGAAAATTCAGTCTGCTTACTATCTTTCACCACTTGACAAACACTCTGCAAAGCAGGATCACTCAACTGTGCATCCATTATCACTTGCCTCAAACTCGGTCTAGCCCTTAATTGAGCAATCAATGCGCCTTCTGAATCAAATCTCCATCTTCCTCTACTAAGAGACAAAGCCGACATTGACTTCCTACTAAGGGCATCCGCTACGACATTCGCTTTACCCGGATGATAGTCAATAATGTAGTTGTAGTCCTTGAATAGCTCTAACCATCTCCACTGCCTCAAGTTCAACTCTTTCTGAGTTAGTAGGTACTTCAAACTCTTGTGATCGGTGAAGATTCTACACTTTTCTCTATACAAATAGTGTCGCCACACTTTAAGTGCAAACACTGTTAGCATATTTTATAGGTGCTAATTTTTCGCAAGTATACGGTGTACCGAAATAGTACAAAAGGTTGTCGATCCCACGAGGAATATAGTTTTTACTCACTATTACTACTTGATTTTAATCTTGTTTACAATGGTAATTAATTTGTTGGTTAAATCTAAACTACTCTATTAAATAAACTAATTAAACCTCTTTTATGTTAATCAAAGAAGACAAAGGGATAAATGATGATAAGTTTTGACAAATTAAACTTGAAATGATTATTCTTGATTATTGAGGTATTGTTGTCATGTAAGCCAAGTTGCATAATATTCCAATTTACTCTCTCGACATAAATTAGAGTGCCTAAAATATGCATACATAATTCTAAATCCAATTTTTATCTAAGACTTAGAGTGTTATAAATGCATATTTCAAGAATAGAAAACAACCTATAGCAACCAATTAAACATTATAATCTCTCAAGTAATGATTAAATGATGAATATCTATTAGATTTAAGTATGAATTTATCTCTCGACTAAACTTAAACTTATAATGATCGTGCATAAATTACCAATAGAAATTCTACATTCAAAAATACCAAATGAGTTGAATAATAAAACTTAGGATTAAAACATTCAAGTTCTTAAATACATCATATAATAATTACAAAGAAGAAGAGGAAGATAAGAAATAAAAGAAGGAGATCTCTCAACCCTTTTTCACTTCACCAAATGTAGTCTTCTTCCTTGCAAATGTCTTCTTCTCAAAACATAAATTCTAACTTAAGAAATTTAACTAAGAAAAAGAAAACTGTTTCAAACTTATAGAAATTACTTAATAAAAAAATATTCAACTCTCCTAAATTATAGTTGTAAATGAAATTTATAATTTCTGAACATGTCTCTTGAGCTGTCTCTTCATAAAGGTTGCAATTGTTGATGGACAGACATGATCCTTCAAAGTGAAACTTGAAAATTTGTGTCTAACGGACCTCTCTATCGTGATCGCGACATCGTCGCGCTCACGACAGAGCGCGCCTGATTTCTCTCTCCACTTTCCTCGCGGTAGCTTTCTCCGTGCTATGTCGCGACCTCGCGACAGCGGCCTTGCTCGCGACACCGCACGCTGGATTCTTAGCTCCTCTTCCTGCGCTTACTTCAAATGCGCGTCCTGTCGCCTCGCGACACTGTCGCGCTCGCGACAGAATGGTTCTTTCCTTTGTTTGCTTTTCTTCTCTTCTTCTCTTCTTTTCTTCTTCTTGTGCTGGCGATCCCTGTCGCGCTCGCGACAAGATGGATTCTTCCTTTGGCTTGTTTCTACTCCTTTTTCTCTAATCTTCTCCATTTTCTCCAATCTTCTCCATTTTCTCCTCCACACACAAAAACTCAAACAAAAACATAAAACATACCTATTTCTAACACAGTTAACTAAACATAAGCATTATTTTTAACTTAAAACATAGATTAAATATGAGTTATTTAGATTCATATCAAACCCCCACACTTAACATTTGCTTGTCCCCAAGCAAAACAACACAATAACAAAACAACTAACACAAACAATAACATGCATAAAAATCTTAGAGCTCATAAGTATATTTAATAAATATTTAGAAACCACATGCATAAACTATCACCTCCTAACTTATTAATCTAAGTATGCAACTTCTTAAACATTAACATGTTTCATTAAACTTCAACCCCTATGTACAATTGGAAAACCATGAAATTGCAAAGCACAAGGATGTTTGAACTCAAGATTTTAAATATCTTAACACATGTAAAGATTATTTCACACAAAGCATTACCTAAAGTAATTCTCACTCAAATACTATATTTTCAAGCACTCAATCACTCAAGTGTTTAGAGGTTAGTGTTTCTCTTATTCCTTAAATATGCCATTGCATACCATAAGCTTGCAATTAGTAAACCCCTCCTCTACTAGTATAAAGCATGTAAAGAAGATCAAAGGGACTTATAATGGTTGTAACGTGGCTTAGGTAAAGGTAGGATAAATGGAATTTAGGTAGCTTCTATTATGTAGAGAAGAAGTATCAATATAACATAGGAGATTCACAAATATAAACATAACATGATAGTCTTACTTCTATTCTAATTCCCTTCTAAGATCATGCTAGTTCCTTGTATTTTCTGTTTCTTTTTTTTTTATTTTTTTTCTTTTCTTCTTTTTTTTTTTTACTTTTAAGTAGCAAGAGAATGTAGTATGGGTGCGTTTTACGCTCCATCCCATACAATAACAATTTAGATTTACATCTTGCTCTTTTTTTCGTCTTTTTTATAAAAAACTAGCATATGTATAACTTGAAAATAAGGGATTGACAACCATACTTTAAGTACTATCACGCTTATCAACAACAAAAATATCTCCCATGCTATATCAATCCTAATTCTGTACACAATAAGGGTAAGTACAAAGAAAATGTTTATTGTTTAGCAAAAGAATATGGCTAAATATATATTTTACAACAAAATAGGTTATAGGCTCAAACTTGGCTACCTAAAGTCAAAAGGTAAGGTTTTTAGAGAAAGCCAAAAATGGTTCATTCTAAGTGCCCTCATCATATCTCATGTACATCCCATACTGATAATGTAGACTCAAAATTTACTAAAAACAAGTTCTAGAGAATATGGCATATCAAGGCTCTCATACAAGAAAATTTTTGTGCATAAGGTTCAAAAGCTTACATAGCTATAGGTCAAACTATCTTAAGCAATAATTTGCCAAAATAATCCTTATATACATGTGAAAAGATAGTTAACTTAAAAAGAACCTACACCAAAGTGCTTTGCTAAATCATGCCCTTCACTATGCACATGAGAATGCCAAAGTAAAACAAACAATGATAATGTTCAAAAATTTGACTTCTTAGACTAAATGTAAAAAGTTCAAGCTATACATGCATTTATTTTCCAAATAAATATCAAATATATAAGCTCCAAAATATAATGCACAAAACAACCTAAACATAAAGACAATAACACACATACGTACAAATCTAATCTCAGCATACCTAAAATTAACTATCTAAAACTAACAGTACATGCAAAATACAAGCTAGACTAAACACAACAATATAACATAACAACAACAATAATAATAATGCCCCCACACTTAAAGGACACAATGTCCTCATTGTGTGAAAACAATAAAACAGATCTAAACAAACACAAAACACGACAAAATAAAAACAGATAAAAAGAATTAATAATACTAAAAATAAGAAGTGTGCGGAGAGAACTTAGCTCAATTCCCACCAAGGGAATCAGGTGGAGATGGAGAGAATTCAACTTGTTGTTGGCGAAAAAATGAGAGAAGCTTACGGCCTATGCTTTTCTGATTTTTATGAACATCTCGCATAGTTGTTTCAAGAACATCCATCCGAGCTGCCAAACTTTGGTTAGCAGCCTCTATACCATCCAATCTATGCACCACTAGTTCAAGCCCAATATGAGATCCAGAAGCTGCTGCACTCCTACCAGCAGTAGCGTCAACCCCAACAGCCTCCTCGTCCTCAGATGAATCTTCATCTGAAGAGTCATGAGCCACAGCTGCTGAAGAAGACTCAGGAGCCTTTCCTTTACCTTTATCTACACTCGATCCACCTACACCACGGTTAATAAATCTAGGAGGCCAGCCTCCTTTAGTCAATACATTAGCACGCCTTAAGTAAGCAGCATCCAACATAGCAACGGATTCATGTTCATCTAAAACAAAATTAAGTAAGTCCCCTAAACAACCTAGAATAATACCCGTCACCATATGACACATACCCACTGTTTTGCTCCTAGCAATAGAGGCATCAAGAAAATTTGAAAGTAACCCGAATAACCATCAAGAAAAAAATAATGGGAATGACTCGCTATCCTCTCTAACATTTGGTCAATAAATGGTAAAGGAAAGTGGTCTTTTCTAGTGGCTGAATTTAACTTCCTATAATCAATTCACACCCTCCAACCGGTTGTGGTTCTAGTAGGAATTAAATCCCCATTCTCATTTTTCACTACAGTCATCCCCCCTTTCTTTGGCACACAAAGAATGGGACTCACCCAAACACTATCCGAAATTAGATAGATAATCCCAGTATCAAGCAACTTAATGATTTCTTTTTTAACTACCTCTTGCATATTTGGATTTAGTCTTCTTTGTCTATCTGCTTTTGGTTGACACTCATCTACCATGTTAATCCTATGCATGACAACATTAGGACTAATTCCTTTTAAGTTAGAAATTTGCCAACCAATACTCTTTATCCTTTTTCTAACTACCTCTAACAATAAAGACTCTTGTTCTTTAGATAATTTGTTAGACACTATTATAGGCAAAGTATGATTAGGGCCAAGAAATGCATACCTCAAATGATTAGGTAGTTCTTTTAATTCCACATTAGGAGGACTTACTATTGAAGGTGGTAAATGTGTTATATTTCGAAATAAAGTTTCTGATCTTGAGCTCCCTTGTTTCTCATCTTCATGAACTTCTTCTCCATTAGTATCCTCTTCATGTCCTGCATTTTCCATTACTTCCACAACACATGCATTAATGATATCAATTTTCATGCAAACATTCTCATTCATGGGGTATTTTAGTGCTTTATCCATGTGATATTCTACACTATCTTTCCCTACTCGTAAAACTAGAGTTCCTTCATAAACATCAACTACAGCCCTACCAGTTCTCATGAAAGGTCTTCCTAATATCAAAGGGCATTTCACATCATAAGCAAAATCTAATATAACAAAGTCAGCAGGCAATATGAATTTATCTACTTTCACAAGCACATCTTCAATAATTCCAAATGGTTTCTTAATTGATTGGTCAGCCAATTACAATACCATTGATGTAGGCTTAACATAATCCAAACTTAGTTTCTTAAAGATAGACAATGGCATGAGATTAATACTTGCCCCTAAATCACATAAACATTTAGGAAACTCAACATCCCCTACAGTACAAGGTATAGTAAAACTCCCATTATCTTTAAGCTTAATGGGCAAATTATTAGATATTATAGAACTACATGCTTCAGTTAATGCCACAGTAGATATGTCTTCCCAATTCCTTTTCTTAGAAATTAAATCTTTAAGAAATTTTTCATAATTAGGAATTTGTGTTATAGCCTCTATAAAATTTAAATTTATATGCAAATGCTTTAATTTATCAAGAAAAGATTGGAATTGCTTATCTTCATGTTGCTACTTAAGACGTTGAGGAAATGGTGGACGAGGTTGAAAAACTTTGGAAGAATTTGCCTTAGATGCCCCTTCTGTTACACCCACGATAGGTGTCGCGCTCGCGACAGAAGGCTCTCCTCCTGCTATCGTGTTCGCGAAAGGTACCGCGCTCGCGACATTGCTCGTTCTCTCCTCTGTCGCGCTCGCAACAGGTGTCGCGGTCGCGACAGAATAGTCATTCTGCTCCCCATTTTCCTGCACATCTCCACTCTTGTTAGTATTAATAAATTCATTAGTGTAGGATTTACCTGACCTCAATTTGATGGCTTTAAGATGCTCCCTTGGATTTTCCTCCGTATTGCTTGGTAAATTCCCTTGCATTCTTGAAGGTAAAGCCTTGGTAATTTGCCGTATTTGCACTTCTAAGTTATGGATGGATGAGGCTTGGTTCTTTGTAATTTGATCAAATTTTGTCTCCAGCCTCTTCTGGTTCTCTTTTTGTGAGTTAAACTTCATATTAATCCCCTCTAAGAACCTATCCATCTTAACTTCTAAGGCTCCAAACCTATCTTGAGTTGGTTGAAAACCTACCCCTCTATTTTGGTTGCTGTTATTATTTCCCCATGAAAAATTAGGATGATTCCTCTAACTAGGATTATAAGTGTTCGAATAAGGGTTCCCACGCCCTTAACCTTGAATAAAGCTAACTTGCTCTTCATTATTAGTTACCCCTAAATTACACCCTTCATTAAAATGTCCTAGTTGCCCACAAATGTTACAACTATTTTGCTGACTACCTCCCACTCCTAAACTATTAAGTTTATGAGTTAAGACTTCTACTTGGGCTTGTAAAGCAACTACATTATCAAGTGCATGTACTCCCCTAGCATTAGAAGAATTAGACTCATTTACTCTCTCAGTAGGCCATATGCATTTTTTCATTGACATTTCCTCCAATAATTCAAATGCTGCTTCAATAGTTTTCCTCATTAAAGAGCCACCAGCTGCAGCATCAATTGTACCTTTTGTGGTAGGATTAACACCATTATAAAAAGTTTGCATCAAAAGCTCCCTTGGAAGGTTGTGGTGTGGACATATCCTTTGCAATTCCTTAAACCTTTCCCAAGCCTCATACAAAGATTCATTTTCATGTTGAACAAAGGTCGTGATATCTTTTATAATCTTGGCTGTTTTGGCTAAGGGAAAATATTTTGATAGAAAAGCTTGGGCCAATTGGTCCCAAGTAGTTATAGATCCCCTTATTAATGAATTCAACCAAGCTTTGGCCTTATCTTTCAAAGTAAAAGGAAAGAGCCTAAGCTTAATTGCATCCGCCGAAACACCATTGATTTTAAAAGTATCACAAATTTCAAGGAAATTTGCCAAATGAGCATTGGGATCCTCATTTGTCAAACCATAAAACTAAATACTATTTTGAATCATTTGTAAAAGTGAAGGTTTAATCTCAAATTAGTTAGCATTTACCGTAGGTCTTACCACTCCTTGTTGAGCACCACTCAATGCTGGGGTAGCAAAGTCCATCAGTCTTGGTGGATTCTCGTCAGTCATGATAATTGGTCTCTTATTCTTGTTCTTCTTTCTGTTGGATTTTCGGCTACTTGATAAAAATGGTTCAATTTCAGGATTCAATGCTTCAAGTTCTTCTTGTGAACTTCTTGTACTAGGCATGAACTCTCAAATCCTGCAAAAACTAAAATAAAAAAAAAAACAAAGTCAAACTAAACATAAAAACAAACAACAAAACAAAGTAAAAATTATAATCCAAAATCATAAATCAAGATTCATAATGGCTAAAATCATTTATTTTCCGGCAACGGCGCCAAAAACTTGTTAGCATATTTTATAGGTGCTAATTTTTTGCAAGTATACGGTGTACCGAAATAGTACAAAAGGTTGTCGATCCCACGAGAAATATAGTTTTTACTCACTATTACTACTTGATTTTAATCTTGTTTACAATGGTAATTAATTTATTGGTTAAATCTAAACTACTCTATTAAATAAACTAATTAAACCTCTTTTATGTTAATCAAAGAAGACAGAGGGATAAATGATGATAAGTTTTGACAAATTAAACTTGAAATGATTATTCTTGATTATTGAGGTATTGTTGTCATGTAAGCCAAGTTGCATAATATTCCAATTTACTCTCTCGACATAAATTAGAGTGCCTAAAACATGCATACATAATTCTAAATCCAATTTTCATCTAAGACTTAGAGTGTTATAAATGCATATTTCAAGAATAGAAAATAACCTATAGCAACCAATTAAACATTATGATCTCTCAAGTAATGATTAAATGATGAATATCTATTAGATTTAAGTATGAATTTTTCTCTCGACTAAACTCAAACTTATAATGATCATGCATAAATTACCAATAGAAATTCTACATTCAAAAATACCAAATAATATGAATAATAAAACTTAGGATTAAAACATTCAAGTTCTTAAATACATCATATAATAATTACAAAGAAAAAGAGAAAGATAAGAAATAAAAGAAGGAGATCTCTCAACCCTTTTTCACTTCACCAAATGTAGTCTTCTTCCTTGCAAATGTCTTCTTCTCAAAACATAAATTCTAACTTAAGAAATTTAACTAAGAAAAAGAAAACTGTTTCGAACTTATAGAAATTACTTAATAAAAAAATATTCAACTCTCCTAAATTACAGTTGTAAATGAAATTTATAATTTCTAAATATGTCTCTTGAGCTGTCTCTTCATAAAGGTTGCAATTGTTGATGGAGAGACATGATCCTTCAAAGTGAAACTTGAAAATTTTTGTCTAACGGACCTCTCTGTCGCGATCGCGACATCGTCGTGCTCGTAACAGAGCGTGCCTGATTTCTCTCTCCACTTTCCTCACGGTAGCTTTCTCCGTGCTATGTCACGACCTCGCGACAGCGGCCTTGCTCGCGACACTGCACGCTGGATTCTTAGCTCCTCTTCCTATGCTTACTTCAAATGCGCGTCCTGTCGCGCTCGCGACAGAATGGTTCTTTCCTTTGTTTGCTTTTCTTCTCTTCTTTTCTTCTTCTTGTGCTGGCGATCCCTATCGCGCTCGCGACAAGATGGATTCTTCCTTTGGCTCATTTCTACTCCTTTTGCTCCAATCTTCTCCATTTTCTCCAATTTCTCCTACACACACAAAAACTCAAACAAAAACATAAAACATGCATATTTCTAACACAGTTAACTAAACATAAGCATTATTTTTAACTTAAAACATAGATTAAATATGAGTTATTTAGACTCATATCAAACACTACCGCCGCTAGCTCCAAATCATGCGTCGAGTAGTGTTGCTCATGAGGCTTCAATTGCCTGGAAGCATAGGCAATCACTTTGCCGTCTTGCATTAGAACACAACCCAATCCTACCCCCGAAGCATCACTATACATCGCGAATTCTTTACCCGACACCGGCTGAGTAAGCACAGGGGCCTTAATCAACATCTCTTTCAGCTGCTCAAAACTGGCTTGACATTTATCAGACCAAACAAACCTCACCTCTTTCTGGAGAAGTCTAGTCAAAGGCGAAGCTAACACTGAAAATCCCTTGACAAAACGCCTGTAGTAACCAGCCAAACCCAGAAAACTTCTCACTTCTGGCACATTTTTAGGTGGCATCCAATTCACAATCGCTTTCACCTTGGATGGGTCTACCTGAATACCTTCTGCTGAAACCACATGTCCAAGGAAGGTCACTTCTTTTAGCCAAAACTCACACTTACTAAGTTTAGCATAAAGCTGGTGATCTCTCAATATTTGCAGTACTAAACGGAGATGTTCTGCATGCTCTTTCTCATTCTTTGAATAAATCAGGATGTCATCGATAAACACTACCACAAAGTGATCAAGATACTGTCTGAAGACCCTATTCATCAAATCCATGAAGGTTGCGGGCGCGTTGGTCAGACCAAATGGCATCACTAGGAATTCATAGTGACCATAGCGCGTTTGAAAAGCCGTCTTTGCCACATCTGCATCTTTCACCCTCAACTGGTAATAACCCGATCTCAAATCTATCTTGGAGAATACTCCTACTCCCTTTAACTGATAAAAAAGATCCTCGATCCGAGGTAACGGATACTTATTCTTTACTGTAACCTTATTAATCTGTTGGTAATCAATACACATCCGTAATAACCCGTCTTTCTTCTTGACAAAAAGAACTGGAGCGCCCTATGGCGACACACTGGGCCGAATAAATCCTTTATCCAACAACTCTTGTAACTGACTTTTCAATTCTTTTAATTCTACCGAAGCCATCCGATACGGAGTCTTAGAAATCGGTGCTACACCCGGAACAATCTCCACAGATAGCTCTACTTCCCTCTCTGGAGGTAAACCCGGTAACTCTTCTGGAAAAACATCCTCAAATTCGCTTACAATCGAAATATCTTGTATCTTTGTTTGTTCTCTGCGAGAATCCAAAACTAATGCCAAATACGCTTCACCTCCATTTCTTATCAACCTCTTTGCCTTCATAGCCGAAATTACATTATGCAAAGCACTACTTCCCACACCTTTCACAATCACAGGTAACTGATCTTTATCTTTAAGTACCACGATTTTCCTGTGACAATCCACTATGGCTTGGTGCTTGGATAACCAATCCATCCCCAAAATTAGGTCAAACTCATGAAATGGCAACCGAATTAAATCAACTGCAAATTCCCTGCCTTGAACCATCAAAGGACAATTCCGACATACCCGATTCACAATAACACTCTGACCCAACGGGCTAGACACACAAATCTCATAATCCAACCTTTCCTCACTCCCCAAACTATCACCCAACTTACTAGAACACAGGTAAGAATGAGTAGAACCTGGATCTATCAAAGCATACACTTCAGAATCAAACAATAAAAACTTACCGATAATTACTTCTGGTGCGTTCTGCTCATCCCTGGCTTTCATAGCATAGGCTCTACCAGCTGTCGGAATGGGGCAATCCACAGACTCAGATAACTCTCTCTCCTGAGGCCGCCTACCACGACCCCGGCCTCTTCCCCTTCCACGGCTTCCTTGGGGAGCATTGGACCCTGCTCGGCTACCCTCTTGTTAACCTGAAGCATTCTCACGCAGATTCGGGCAATTAGCAAGGAAAGGGCCCGTACTACCACACTTGAAGCATCCTCCTGTCAACCATCTACATTTGCCCCAATGGCACTTACCACAATGGGAGCACTGAGGCGCACCATCACCTCTACCTCCAGAACTTCCTCTACCCATGCCTGATCCTCTAGAAGAGTCTTGTCTCCTCCCTCTAGTAGCGGGACTAGTAGGAGACTCACCAACAGGATTTCCTTGAGATTCTCTTGATCTTTTCCCTGAAGAGGAGCTGCCTCTGGAGGTCTTCCTCCTTTGAGCTTTCTCTCTCAAAACATTCTTAGAGCGCTCTGCTCTCAAAGCCGCTTGAACCAGCTGATAATAGCTAACATTCGGGGCAGACATCAAAGAAACTAACATTGCATTCAAGATTCATTCATCTGTGAGAACTCTTGGCGGTGCATACTTACTAAGTCTGTTAAACTCATTCTCATAGTCTGCCACTGACATTACCCTCTGCCTGAGACTCAAGAACTGCGCCCACCTGGCGTCTTTAAAAGCCTTGGTTATATACTTATTCTGAAACTCTTTCTCAAAAAATTCAAAGGTCATTGGCTTTGGAAGCTGGGGATGACTGAGCACTAACCTCCACCAGTCACAAGCTGAGCCTTGCAACAAAGATACCACACATTCCACTTCTCTGTCTGGAGGACATTGAATCTCCCTTAACACCCACTTTACTTTCTCAATCCAAATCTCGGCTTTACTCGATTCATCTAAGTTGGTCCCAAAGAAATCCTCAGCTCCAAACTTTCTCATATTTTCAATCGGTGCTCTAGGGGCAGTTACTCTCTCTAACACCCTGGCCATATCCTGAGATATTTTGAGCATAGCCTCAAAAGGAACTGCAGGGGCCTCAGGTTGCATCCTAGGGGGCTGAGCCGAACCAGAAATAGAAGGTTCTTGCTCTCGAGGATTTGTCAAGCGACCCACGAGCAGACTCCATAACTACAAAACAGACACACTAATCCGCATCAGGCCAACACAACTCTAAACATATCCTCTCTCTCACACTAGCCCAGAAATGCCTAAACCAATAGCTCTAATACCACACAATGTAACACCCCTTACCTATACGTAGAGAACTTCACCCTGCGAAGAGGATGAAGGTCCCCGATAGATGAGGGTTGCCACACACAGACGCTCAAACTAAGCAAATACATGCATACCAATCACATCGATAACCAAATAAATTAAAATTCCATAAATTATCAAAGAATAAGCTGTAGAACGAAAGATTGCCTTTCATTGATATAACATAGGTAATTTTTTTTCATATTTCAACAAAAAAACAAAAAGATACAAAAGTGCCTCAGCACAACTGAACAATTACATATAGCTAGTATCAAAAGATCTACAAAATATTCTTTACATTGCTCGAAGGTAAACAACTATTACAAATACAAAAAGGACACAGAGCTCTACACTACAATATCTCTATCTTCTAGTTGTGTCGGCCCAACTGATGCGGAACACCCTGCTCAGATACTCCATAAACTTCCACACCTGCACGGATAAAACACCCGTGCTAAGCGAAATTGCTTAGTGGGGAAAACAAAGATGCACAACGACCACTCACAGTGGCATCAACAAATAATCACAAGCTAATGGCATAGTCAAATGTTAAGGTTTCATAAATTAAATCAAAGCATAACATCACTATAATCATATTATTCCCAAGTTATCATATTGTATAGGACTTATTCCAATACTCAATATTTCAGAATTCACATATGATAACACTATTGCACCTGCTTTATCAAAACAGTGGATAACGAGTACACGTGGATACCCGAGGGTATCAATAATACTTTCCTAACACATGGATACCCGAAGGTATCAAAACAATCTTTTCATTTTATTCCAAAAATATTTCGCGTGGGACCTTAAACAAGATCCAAGATAGAAGGATTACCAAGATCCAGTCGAGGGACCTGATCAGGGTCCAAATCATACACTGGCTGCAGCTACACTAACTCTATTAGGCATGTCTAACTATCCATTTATTCGACCCATCATGTAAGTTATGTTCCAAAGTATAATATATAATTATACATACCATTTACTTTAAAGAATCATCAAATAGAACATATCTAACTCAATTTCCTTCAACAAAATACATCATGCAATACAACTCCCGATACTTATTATTCGGCTAAGTTAAAAATGCCATTTTATATCATTTGCGAATTAAAAACACCCAAATAAGTATAAAGAACCCGAAATAAAGGAAAAAGAATTGAAAAAGAGATAGTTGAAAATTTTGAGAAAAAGGGGAGAGAACCGGTTTACACGGCAGTATGGATTTCCCCATACAGCCGTGTAAAGCATTTCACACGGGGGTAAGGAAAAACCTTACTACCGTGTGACATGTCCAGCTCAAAAACCTACCCAGGGTAAAATACATTTACACGGCGGTATGGCTGAAGCCATACCCCCGTGTAACAGTCACACGACGGTATGGTATGGCCCTTACCGCCATGTAACGCGACAGACCCAAAAACAGAACACACAACTTTCACATTCCAAAACTTGACTCTAAACTCCACAAACTTACCTCAACTCAAAATCAACTTAAACCCCAACAATTGACATTCAAATGAGCAAAACACCATCATTACTACCTCCAATCACCACACCAAAAACTCAAACCATATAAAACATCAATAACCCTAACAATTTAACCAACTCATTCATAGAATAAATTATGCATCAATTAAATATCTCAACTCAACATGCATAAAATACATAACATTTAGATTCAATTACGCATATTAAACTTCATCAATTATAGCAATTAAACTCAATTCACTGTAATTCTCACACACAAACACAAATGAGCAGAATTTCCCAAACCTGAAATTTCTGAACTTCCAACTCAAGGAGCTCCACTCCCACTCGCTATCTCTTTGCCTTTAGGTTCTCTAGAAGGACTCTCTGGACCACAAAACCCAGCAAACCAGAAATTCAAACTCTAATTCACAACCATAAAAGGCTCCTTTAAGGAGGAAAAAGATTAAGAAAATTAATAACCATCACTTACCACACCAGCTTAGAGCTACCCAAGAATTCACTAAAACTTGCAGTTAGAATGAAGGATTCAAGAAAGAGTAGGGAAGAGAGGAAGAGGGAAGCAAAGTGACAGGAAAGAGGGACAAGAAGAAAGAACGGGAAGAAGAAAAGAAACCCAGCTGAAACCCCTCTCCCTATTTCCCAATACTTATCTTCTCTCATGCCACATGTCACTCTCTCAAAAGGGAAGGCACACCCCATACTTATTTTCCATAACTTACCCAATTATAATCTCCTAACACACACACTACTCCCATACACACGCTCACACCAGAACATAACCCAATTAAACATAATAGCAAATTAATTACACACACTAATACATGCTCAAAATAAACCACACACACATACACAAACATACTTACACACACATAAGGCTTATTCTACTAGGGTGGTTACGGGGTGTTACATATCCAATACACCAAACTTACCTAATCAAGACCCGAATACATATTAGATTAAGTTATATCAACTGGCTGGATAGTTATTGAATAAGTTAAATTCTATCAAGTCATGTATTTAGGGGAAGGCTAAGAGCCCCTATTTCATATCCACTTTGGGCATTGCCCCAATATATATGGTAGGTGTTTATGAGTTACTTGCCTATGTCATCTCAACAATTGTCAATAAAATGCTTATTATAATTTATTATTTTTTTTATCATAAAATATGGAACTTCATTAAAGAGGTAAGAAAGTTACATCATCAACAATATAGCTTGATAAAAAAGTAAGGAATTTCCTCCACCCAAACATGTTTAAGAGGAGAGATGTGAGGATATTTAGTGTTAGTGCTTTACTTCATAATGTAAAAAATAGAGACTTAATAAAATTGAGAAAATTGCATCATCACTGTAAGTCTATTCCATTTTCTAATAACCATTAAAAAATACATATATTTTTTTAAAAAATCAAACCTAATACATAAACTACTGAATATAAATACTTAAAATAAGAACAACCATTGCTTGTTAATAATAAATACAAAAAATATCTTCCATAAATTACTGTATAACATTTGAAGTATATAGAAAAATCTTAATAAATTAACATTCCCCCTTAAGATTTTTCTTCAATACTTCCAGTTCAGTTCTCAAAAACTCAAACCTTCCTCTTGAGAGGCTTTTAGTTATAATATTAGCAAGTTGTTCTTCAGATTTGCAGTGAACAAATTGAACAATCCCTTCCTTTTCTACTTGCCTTACTGGATGAAACTTTACATTGATGTGCTTTGTACGTCCATGATGAACTGGATTTTTAGCCATAGCTATTGCAGACTGATTGTCCACCCTTAATACGGTAGCACCTTCTTGAGTTTGATGAAGATCATTCAACATTTTTCTCAACCATATGGCTTGGTTTGCTGCAGTAATAGTGGCAATGTATTCTGCCACAGTAGTAGATTGTGCCACTATATCTTACTTCTTGGATAGCTAAGAAAATACTCCAAACCCTATTGAAAACACATAACCTGTGGTGCTCTTCATAACATCAAAACACCCAGCCCAATCGCTATCTGTGTATCCAATTAATTTTGCTTCATCAACTCTAGTATACCAAATGCCAAAATCTGCAGTCCCTTTAATATACCTCAATACACTTTTTGTTGCACCTAAGTGAACTTGACCCGGTTCCTTCAAATACCTTGACAATACACCTGCAGTATACATCAAATCTGGTTTGGAAGATGTAAAATACAATAAACTTCCCACCAGACTTCTGTAATAACTTGGATCAACATCATTCCCTTTCTCAATCTTAGAAAACTTTTCATTTTGCACTAATGGAGTTGCAACTGACTTGCTTCTCTCCATCTTGAATTTTTTTAACAAATTTAAACATACTTTCTTTGAGAAATAAAAATGCCTGAGTTGGATTGGCTAATTTCCATTCCTATAAAGTAAGTAATACGGCCCAAGTCTGACATTTCGAAAACAGACTCCATTTCCTTCTTAAATTCATTTATCAATTCAACATCATTTCCCATCACTAACATATCATCTACATAGATAGATACAATCAGCAATTTGACTGAGTCAAGCTTTTTAACATACACGGTGGCTTCATTTTCACTCCTTGCAGAACCACATTTCATCAAATGGGAATCAATCTTGCTGTACCAGGCTCTAGGGGCTTGTTTAAGGCCATACAAAGCCTTGTTCAATATGTACACTTTATCTTTATTACCCTCAACTATAAAACCAACTGGTTGTTCTACAAATAACTCTTCTTTTAATTCACCATTAAGAAAAGCTGATTTTACATCTAAGTGGAACACTTCCCATCTCATTTGAGCTGCTAAAGTTATAAGAAGTCTTATGGTTTCATGTCTTGCAACTGGTGCATAAGTATCACCATAATCAATGCCAACTTGCTATGAGTACCCCTTAACAACCAATCTAGCCTTACGCTTGTTTATCGAACCATCTGGGTTCAATTTTGTTCTAAACACCCACTTTACACCAATGATGTTCTTGTACTTTGGTCTGTCCACAAGATACTAGGCGTTGTTTTTCTCTATCATTTCCATTTCTTCCTTCATAGCATTTCTCTATTCCTCATACATGGCAGCTTCATCAAAAGAGCTTGGCTTAATTGCAACATAGTTACATCTTTCATAAATCTCAGACAAATATTTTGTCTTGAGAATAGGTGAGTCTGTTAAGGAGTTGCCGGTTCATTTTTATCAACTTCAGCTATTGAATCTTTTCCTTGTAGAGCTAGAAGTGATGAACTTCTTTTCCACCTATCATCCTTGTCTACATAGCCTTTTTCCCAATTCCAATATGAGTCTACATCTACCACAATGTCTTTACCTACTATAACTTTTTGAGTTTGCAGATTGTACACCCTATATCATTTCGAAGATTCTGCATAACCCAAAAAAATCCCTTGTTCTGCCTTTTGATCTAGTTTGGTTCTTTTCACAGTTGGAATATGCATGTAACATACTAAACCAAAGAGCTTCAACTGCTTAGATGTAGATTTGACACCACTCCATGCTTCAATTGGAGTCATTCCCACTACAGATTTTGAAGGTAATCTATTTAACAAATATAAGGCAGCATTAACTGCCTTTGCCCAAAATCTCAAGGGTAGTTTCTTATCAACTATCATACTTCTTTCCATTTCCACTACTTTCTATTCTTTCTTTCTGAAACTCCATTTTGTTGAGCTGAGTATTAAACTGTCAACTGGTGACTCATTTCCATTTCTGAACAAAAATTATTGAACTCATTGGAAGTATACTTCTTCCCATTGTCAAACCTTAACCATACTGAGTCTCAACCTTAGACTTGAACCCTTTGAACACAGAAAACACTTGTGATTTACTATTTATGAAGTACACCCATGCCATTCTTGAAAAATCATCAATAAAGAGCACAAAATATTTATTTCTGTAGAGTGATTCTGTGCTCATTGGTCCACAAATATCTGTATGAACCAATTCAAGCTTTTCACAAACCCTCTATGAAGTTTTAGCAGGAAAAGACATCTTATGCAACTTTCCAAACTGACATGAATCACAAACTTCATCAACCATGGAGATTTCGGGCAAATCTCTTATTAAACCCTTAGATTGCATACACTTTATGTAACAACCCTTACCCGTACGTGACCCTCCACACAATAATATGGTTGGAGCACAACGACAAGTAAAGGATGCTACCGGACAAAACACTACAGAAACAATACCAAAAACAAAGTTATAATTTTTTTTTCTTTTATACACAATACTTTCACATACCAATTCGAATAATACTTTTACTATATACTTATTATATACAAATCCTTTACTAATGAAGCCATAATTCATAACATTACATTTAACAATTAAAATTTTATTAAAATACTCCTACAGACTCGTTGGCCTTGACTGCTGCGGAATGTCCCTGGCAACTCTTCTATCTTCAAACCTACACGGATGAAACACTCGTGCTAAGCTTAAAGCTTCGTGGGGAATACATAAACATAATATAAACGACCACTCACAGTAGTCGTCAATATAACATTCCTTTAATGCGCACTTAAAGCAGTTTTATAACCTTACTTCATTCAATAAGATAGGCATTTCCACATTTATAACATCTAATGGATATTTGCACATACAATCATTTACTCATTAAGTTATTATACATTTACCCAATCATTTTATTAGCCATACCTTTTTAAAACATTTAACATATTCTATAACCTTCTTTCAATTGACACTTATTATTTATCATTAATTTTACACATATGATAGCTTAACTTCATATTTACATACTTATCCATTAGGTGCAAAGTTACTATTATGCCTACAAATCTTTTTATTAATTACAATTATATCCTTTTTTCACACAAATAACATTTTTAAATCACAATTCAACCAATTAAAGAACATATTTACCATATTGCCCCCTAAACATTTTACATATTACGATTCTGCTCTTCCTTTTTCTTTATTCATAAATCACTACAAATAACATAATCAATCACTAAATCTCTCTAGAGGCAAATTACAATATAGTCAATCAATTAATTATATTGGAAATATATTACCATAAAAATCCCAAAATTTCATTTAATTACAAATTTATCATTAACTAACAATATAACCACTTGATTTCATTAAATGACATGTAATAAACACATTAGACCTCCGATAAGCACATTTAATACACAAATACATTTAAGTGCCTGTTTGGCATTGCTTATGAGAGGCTAAAAAGCTGATTATTTGATCAAAAACTGATTATATGATAAAATTATGTGTTTGGTAAAAGGTAATTTTAAAAAAATCAATTTCCTAAAAAGTGAAAAAACAACCTATTAGAAAAAGCTATAAATTGAAGCTTTTTTAAAAAGCTGATTTTTAACTTTTCAGGGAAGCTAGTTTTTTTTATCATTTAGACAAAAATGTCCCTTATTTTTTTTCATAATTACAATTAAACTGTCTATATATATACTAATTAAAAATTAGGGAAAATGAAAAGTCTCTCTAGTTTTGACGTTTCCTGCATCTCCTCTGTGTCTTCTCACCAGCAAACAAGGTAAACTCCATGATTATTCATCTTCCCTTTTATTTGTTATATTTTTATTGAATTTCTTCTTGATTTCTTCTTTTTTCTGGTAATTCTTGTTAGGTTTATTCATTTGGCATTGTTTGACGTCTCCTCTGCATCTCCTCGCAAACAAGGTAAACTCCATTCCATCACTGTTCATCTTTCCTTTTATTTGTTATATTTTTATTGAATTTCGTCTTGATTTATTCATGTTTATGATCATTATTGCTGGGTTTATTTTTTTTCCTTTCTCTTGAATCCGTTCTTATTACTGTTAATTTTTGCTTGTAATTTTTTGTTAAAAAATAAAAAATTTAGCAAACATTATATACAAGAGTATTATATATATATCTTTTTCCGTTGGAATTGTTAACGAAGTGAAATTGTGAATTTCACTTTGTTAACAATTCCAACGGAAAAAGAAGTGTTAACAATTCCAACACTTCTTTGTTAACACTTCTTTTTCCAGCACTTCTTTATTCCAACGGAAAAAGATATATATATATATATATATATATATATATATATATATATATATATATATATATATATATATATATCTTTTTCTGTTGGAATTGTTAACAAAGTGAAATTCATATATATGAATTTCACTTTGTTAACAATTCCAACGGAAAAAGATGTGTTATATATATATATATATATATATATATATATATATATATATATATATATACACACACACTTGTAATTGCAATCTTTTTAATTCAAACATTATACTAGACTCACAAAAATTTGTTACCTTACAAATTATCAACCAAATAAATTCAATCTTGCTATGTATTTAAACTAAAAGTATATATTTTATATACGTACATTGCAAAATATAATTTGTTTAGTTCACTACTTTCTTTATAAATTTCATTCGTACAAGAAGTTATCAAAAATAATATTCTTAGTTTAATCCATTAAAATACTCAGCTTATAATTTAATTGGAAATGAGTTCTTAGATTTTAAAGCCTATGTATTATGGCTCAGATTTTAATGAGTTACATTTGAAAACTATTCATTATTTAAAAGGTTTATTCATGCTAGATATTAATTAAAATATAATTATCGTAGATGTCACAAATCCAATCTGTTCAAGAAGAGAAGAAAAAGGTAACAATGGAATGATAATATGATCTTATTATATTGTGACATATGTATCCAAGCTATTCATAAAGGCTTGCAAAGTGGAACTCATTTTACAAAAGAAGGATGGAAATATGTTATAACAAACTTTTGCAAATAAAGTGGTTGTGAATATGATAAAGTTCAACTTAAGAATAAGTGGGATGTTATGAAAAGAGATTGGAAGATTTGGAAAGATTTGAAAGGCAAGGAAACGGGATTGGGATGGGATGAAAAGAAGCAAACTATTAATGCTACTTCCGAATGGTGGGATGAGAAAATTAAGGTTAGTTCTAAATGAATAATAATTATATAGTTTTCAAATTCGGAAGTTATATTCATTATTCATATACGTTTTTTTTAATATAATATGTTATAGGTTATGCCTGGAGCTGCAAAATTTCAAAGTGTAGGCCTTAAACCTGAATTTGAAGAAAGGTTAGACATAATGTTTGGAGACACTGTTGCTACTGGAGAATTTGCTTGGACACCTTCATTAACTTCAGAGCCACAAATTGTTAATGTTGATATTGATGCATCTAAAGATAGGCCTATATCATTAGAAGACAATGATGAGTCTTTAATAGAGGAAGATTTTGACCAAAGTTTAGATGAATTCATGGCAGGTGGTAATAGTTCATCAAATATTACAAACTTTGATGACATATCAATTGATGGAGAAAGAATAAAGAAAAAGCAAAAAGGAAACATTGGATGTAGTTCGCAAACAAAAATAGATAAGAAGGGAAGAAAAGGTAGAAAAAGTTTAGGAGGTGCAGCTAAATTAAGAGAAGATATATCTAGATTGGTGGCTAGTGTTGAAAGTAGGAGTAGTTTGACTTCTAAAAGAATAGATTTGCCAGGGGCTAGTATTACAGAAGTTATGGATGATATAAAGTCGTTGCCTGATATTATTGCTGGCAGTGAACTTTATTATTTTGCTTCCTATATTTTTGAGTAAAAGTCAAAGAGAGAAGGTTATGTTTTAATGCGTTCAATTGAAGAAAAAGTGGGATGGCTTAAATTTCAATATGAAATATTCAAAAGCAAAGGGCAGTGATGCGCAAAAAATATTATGTTTCAATTGTTATTGACTCATGTACTTTTTGTATTTATTTTGTAATAACTATTTCTTTGCTTAAATGATTTCATTTCTATATTCGTTTGATTATATATATACATTTGGTGTTATCATATATTTCTTTAGATTGTTGTGCATAACGATTTTTTTTTAATTTTTTTCTAGATATGGATGATGACTATTATAATAATGATGTTGATAGTGATGAACAAGAATTCTTATCAATTGTCACATGTGCAGTTACAGCAATAGGGGAGTATTATGCATCATTTATATATAAGGAACCTTGTATGGTGTCTTATCAAACGGGAATCAAATGGTTATTAGAAATTATGCAAGGTCATGAAAAACGTAGCATTAATATGTTTAGAATGAGAAAAAATGTAATATTCCAATTAACATCTACTTTACAATTCAATTATGGATTGAATAATAGTAAAAATATGTCTGTAATTGAGAAAGTATGCATTTGCCTATAGATACTTGCTCAAGGAGCATCTAATAGGAATTCTCAAGAGCGTTTTCAGCATTCAGGTGAAACTATTAGTAGAGTTTTTGGAGAAGTGTTGAATGTTTTATGTCTTTTAGCAAAAGACTTGATAAAGCCTAAGGATGCCACTTTTCGTGAAATTCCACCAGAAATTCTACATGATGGTAGATACATGCCTTATTTTAAGGTAATATTTCTAAATATTATATTTTTATTTCATAAAATTTCAAAAATATTATGTATTTATTTATATATATCTCTTTATATTTTAGGATTGTATAGGAGCTATTGATGGTACACATGTACCAGCACGTATAAGTCCAGAAAATCAAATACCACTTATAGAAAGAAAAGGGATACCAACACAGAATGTCATGGCTGCATGCAATTTTGATATGCAATTTACTTTTGTATTAGCTGGATGGGAAGGAACAGCACATGACATACGCATATTCTTTCATGCAATCAACAAAAAAGAATTAAATTTTTCAAACCCACCTCAAGGTAATATTCAATTTAATTTATTTTATGTCAATTCATAACAATTTTTTTTATTGATGATTATAACTAATACTATTTTTTTTTAAAAAAAAAGGCAAATATTATTTGGTAGATGCAGGGTATCCACAAATAAGAGGATATCTACGACCTTACAAATGGGTAAGATATCATCTTCCTGAATTTCAGCGTGGCGAACCAGCAAAAGGATATGAAGAAATCTTTAATCGTGCTCATTCATCACTTAGAAGTTGTATTGAACGAACATTCGGAGTTTGGAAACAAAGATGAAAAATTTTACGTGACATGCCTTCTTTTCCATTTAAAATTCAAACAAATATTGTGGTTGCAACAATGGCATTGCATAACTATATTCGAAGACATTGTTCACGTGATCCAGCTTTTACGATACTTGATGAAGATCCCAATTTTGTGCCACTTAATAATTTTGAAGATGTTAATCATATTTCACATTCAGAAAATTATATAAGTGGTAGAACAACAGAAATGAATTTTATCCGTGATCAAATTGGTTTTAGTTTAGTAGAAAAAAGAATTTAATTTTTTTTTTGTAGCAAGAATTTAGTTTAATTAGTTAGAATTATAAGAAATAAATGTATGATGAGTTATATGAAGACAATATATATATTTTTTAATTTTTTATGTTATATTTATTCTTATTTAATTATATATAAAAATATATGATTTTAATAGTTTAGTAAAATGAAAAAGTACAAATAAGTGGAAGCAATTATTATTTTTTGTAAAATTTTAATTATAGTATGTTAAAATTTATATATGTCCTTTTTTATCTTTTATTCTAAAAAACTATTTTTAATTATATTATTTACCAAACAGTTGACAACTATTTTTGATTTTATAAGTTATTTTAAATTTTATTTACCAAACAATTATTTACTTTTCGACATACAACTTTTTGAAATACAGCTTTTTTTAATTGAAAATTCTGTTTTCATAAGTTTTGACAAACTGGCCCTAAATCCAATTAATATAAAATAATCCAAAGATTAACTATATAATCATTCATTATAATCACGTATGCCAATTAAAATATTTCTGTCACTTTAATCGTTTTAAGCTCATTTTATTACTTTTTTTCTTTGCCATTTGCCCCTGTATAAAACTGGAAGACATCTATGACCAGGATAAACGAGACGCGAACCCCTAAAGGCTCAAATAACCTGAACGACCATGAAAGATCACTTCAGTCTTTAATACATACCAGAGAAATCCTGAGGGACTACCTCTGTCTTTAAATACAATACAGTACTATGAAATATTCAGATACAGTGAAATAGGACAATCATTGGCCTATTTAAAAAGTGAGACACCATGCTGACACCCGCGGTCTTATGTCCGTATGGCATGCCAACATATCCTGTACTAAACTTGACTACCAGATTACTACATAGGGCATCATTATTCCATTTTTCATATCTTTAAGTAATCATACATATATTTTATGGAATTTTATCATACTATTCCCTTACTTTTCATTCTTATGCCATGTCATGTCATTAACTCATCATGTCATCATGATATCCATGGATACACATATGTATACCATTCGGCCAACTTGTCAATAATTCACCATATATAAATTCTTTTTATATCATTTATCATCCATTTAGCATAATTGTATGTTGATTAAAATAGACATACCATTAATTATCATCAAAACACAGCAAAAATCAGGTCTTTCACATTTTAACACTTTGAGGAACTTCTACATTTCTAGGCACACATCCATTTCTCATAATTTCGTTCGGACTTGGAATAAATATTTCAAGTTTCCTACGTATCCCAAGAATTGGGAATCAGAACCACGTAGTTCTACATACTCTAATCTACTATGTAAAAAATATACTATACATATAATCAGGTAGCAGATCATAAAATAGATAAGATAATAAATTATACATCATAAAATAATAATCTGCGTATTTCTTGAAATTCCCTATTTATCAGTGTAAGGTCCGAATAAATATTATTTAATATTACTAAATATTTATTAAATAATATCCTACATAATGTTAATTGCATATCATCAATTTAATACCTATCATATTATTTATATTATAGTCCAATATATTCCTGGTCAATTCTTTAATCACAAGTCGTTTGAATATACCAAATAAGTTTCAGAAAATTCAGGTTAAAAGCAGATTTAAAATAAAAACTAAATCATACGAATAATTCATAAAATAATACAAAAACTTAACAAATATAATTTATTATTGCTAAATAATCATGACATTTAATTTGATTTAAAACTGAATTCATTTGGTAGCAAAATTCATAAGTTAGATCATAAACAAAAGAAATCATGCTAAAACAAAGCTGTGTTTCAGCGGGCACAGCTGTGCTTTCCGGGTGCAGCTATGTTTCCGAAAGTATAGCTGTGTTTTTAGAGCATAGCTGTGTTTTTGAGAGCATAGCTGTGCTTATCGGGCACAGCTGTGTTTTTCTGGAAAAACAGTATTTTCAACCTAATTATCCACTCATAATCAACAAGTAAACGTCATTTTTAGCCAACGTTATCTTCTTAACAAATGATCCCCAAGATGTTATCTGTCTAATGAAATAAATTTCAGGTCATTTGAATTTATAATCTAGGAGATATGATATCATAAACATAGACTGCTCCAAAGCCCTGTTCCAGGAAAAATGCTACTGTTTTGGACAATTTTGGAGACCTTAGAGCCAGAAATAAATTATGGATATTTCTAAGACATTTGTAGGTACAGAAGTTATGGTTCAGACGCATTTAGAATCACCCTATTTAGAGATTACTAACTCAAGTTATGGCCTAAAAACCGGACTGAGGTCAGACAACATCAATGACAAAACTGGTTCTAGCCACTCGGCCAAAATAAAAAGTTTTCTGTTTTTGCCATTTTTAGGGGTGTTAGAGTGGGAATTAGCTCATGCTCATTTGTAGGACTTTTGTAGGTATGGATGTCATGGTTCTAACGGCACAAAAATCATACATTTTGGAGTTTTAAAAATCGACTTATGCTAAAAAAAATGACCAAAGGTCAATCAGACCCACCTAGGCAGATTTATACTTTGGAATTCAACAAGCTTCAAACCAACTCATTTGACACCACCAATTCACCAAATTTAATCCAAACCAACATAACACATAAATTAACACTTCAGAATATTCAATTCAGCAATTAAGAATTATTAACACACAAATTAACAAACCAAATTCCCAAACCTCATTTGATGGCTCATTCTTTTTCATTAGCTCTTTCTTTCTTGCTTTCTCACTCTTTTAACTTAGAAGAATCACCTTCTTCACCTTAAACAATCATGGCCAAAATCCCCATGTAAAACAACCAAGAAAATCATCCATTAATAACTCAATGAAACCTTATAAACCAATAATATACAACCTAATTGAGTTATTAGAACCAAAGAAATCAATTAAAATCCATTAATTACAACTTACCTCATCTTTGTCCAAAACTAAAAATTCTTGATTCCTCACTTAATCTTCATTAAATCCAGAAATTAAGGGCTGGAATTACCTGAAATAAGGGCTGATTATACTTGAAATGCTTGGATTTCTTGAAGAAATTGGAAGAAGAAGAAGAAATTTCGTTGAAAAGGGAAGGAAAGAGTTTTGGTTCTTGAGGGAGAGGAGAAGAACGGGACTGAACTGGAAATCTCAGTTAAGGGACAGATTTTTAGGCTTATTTAGTGGGTTTTTGGATTGGTTTAAGGTCCAACCAAGTTGGGTCAACCAATCCAAAGTCCAAACCACTTTTATGGCCCAATTTGTACTCTTAATTTAATTTTCTCTTTTTCCAAACTCTAATTCTCCCGAAATTAATTTCCTAATTCATATCATATAAAAATTAGGCTGTACACCAAATTTCACCTCAATCAGAGTCCGTTTCAGGTCCGGTTCACTCAAACCAGTCCGATCAGTAAATTTTCAATGTCCTTAAAAAATTCTAGTTTTACTGCCAAAAATTCATACATATCATCTAGAGCCAATCTGGAAATTTTCATCAATTTTGGACATCATTTGTTATTTTTAAAGTCTCGGTCAAACCTTCAGTCAACTGAGTACTATTTAAACCGAAATCATTTTTTTTTTCATACTTTCTAAGCTTAATTCCTCATAAAAATGACTCAGTGATTCTTAACACATATTAATTAGACTCCAATAATATTTTGGCGTCAATCGAAAATTATTTTTTAGTTCGGTAATTATTTATCAGTCCGATAACCCAATTTTTCAATGTCACCAAAAATTAATTTTTCATTACCATATGATTCTACTCATTCATACGAGCGCGTCCGTATTTTTAGATTATTTTTCTAAGGTCCGTAGCATACTCTACTGTCCGGTCAAACACTTAGTCAAACTAATTACTATTCATATCGAATCTGTAACTTTTTCTTATTTTTGTCTTTTGAAGCCATAACTGACATCGATTTCACTCCAAATTTTAAGCTCAAACTCTTTGTAACTTATACTTTCCAATAATCAAATAAAATATTTTTCTACTCCGGTAGTTACTATTTACCCTGGTGTCACTATTCACTATCGGGAAATATTATTCCCGGCTAACCCAGTAATGAGGTTATTACAATTCTCCCCTCCTTAAAAAAATTTTGTCCTCGAAATTCACTTATATCGCCCAGTCCATCTACTATACTCTATATCATTACCATTCATTCTATATAATCATATAACATTTATATTTTACAGTTATAATACATATAACTCACTCGTTTCAGTACACTTATTTCTCATATACTTATCTATTTTCAATTATTGTACTCTTAATTCCTTTTTAGTATTTCTTTACATTCACTTCATTCTCAACGTACTTTAAATCTCTTAGCTTCAGAATACTTTAATTCGTTATTGGCTCAAACAATTTCTTTTGATCAAAATAACCATAAAATCCATAACACATTTCTTATCCACTGTTATGCACAAACTTATGAAAACCAATTTAATCAAGTCCCATATATATATTTCCTTCCATTAAGCTACTTCCAGGTTAATCATAATCATCATAAAAATTGGGGTTGATTTCACCCATGGTCATTCAACTTATCACTTCTCACGCAAAAGTAACCGACTTTTTTTTTCTTACTTAAATGTCACTGAACTTTTAACATTATTGCACAAAAGTCATGTTGACCGGAATCCGGCGACGACTCTTGCCGGATTGATAAGTTCAACAAATGCTACATTTAAATTAATTTCACCCACGGTCACTAAACTTATCATTTATCTCATAAAAGTAATTAACTTTTTTTTTTCAACTTAAATGTTACTGAACTTTTAACATTTTTGCAAAAAAATCATTAATCCGACAAGGGTCGTCGCCGGATTCCGGTCAACATGACTTTTGTGCAATAATGTTAAAAGTTCAGTGACATTTAAGTAAGAAAAAAAAAAAGTCGGTTACTTTTGCGCGATAAGTGATAAGTTGAGTGAACATGAGTGAAATTGACCCTAAAAATTGTTGTCCTTATCACTATTCGAAAATCCGATTATATACACTCTACTAATTCCTGTCTCATAGTATAATTACATACTATTTTAATATCTCCTTAAACTTTCTATTTTCACTTTTTCACTTTTGTCAACTTCAAAACTCTTAACGTCTGAATACTTCAATTTACTAGTATTTCAAATGGATTTTCTTAATCCTAATAACCATAGGAGTCATAAGACATTTTTGGTTTATAATCATATTTGGCTCTTAACAAAATAATTTTACTCAATCAATACAATTTCTTTTCTTAAATCACCTTCACTTTACATAGTCATTTCATCACATCACACTTAACTCTCTTCTTATCTAACTTATTTCCAGATCAGTCAAAATAACCATAACAATTACTATCTTATTCACTATTCAGAACTCAAACGTATACATTTTGCTTTCAAATCATTCTATACATATCATCTTATTACACCATTCCTTAATACCTCAAATTTACAAGATATACATGTTACTTTCTTCATTCATATTATTCATTCTTCATTTGAAATCTTACTCACATTTTCCTATATAAATTCCCAAAGTAGTCTTTTCCTCTTAACTTTGATTCTTCATACCTTATACTTTCATTAACAAACACTTTACTCTAAGTCCCTTTTTTAACACCAAACACTCGATGTACATCCTGTCAGCTTCGTCTCCAAAGGAAACACATATATAAATGCTTATTACATATGAATGAGGGATATAAATGGAATAAATGTATGATGGTTCATGTATGCAGAATGATGCAAATGCAGTTTATGCAATAATAATGCACCTTTCCCATCCCCCATGTCTCAATATGCTCATGTTCAAATGATTCCAATGAGATAGTTGACAGGCGTACGGAGTGTTATCATATTCTTTTATATTCCATATTATCCTCAATTCCCTCTTCATCTGTATCTCATTTAACAGATTATTCCTGCCTCAACATACACGAATTGGGACAGAAGAAAATTTATCTAAGAGGCATCTCTCCCACGGAACAACCATCTATCGGTAAAACTTAGAAATTCTCACTAAAACTTCTTCAAAAAGTCCATACTATGCCGAAGAGAATTCTTAGCAGAATCTCTTGTAATTCATCTAATATACACACTTTAGAACTTATATAAACAAAATATCTCGAAGCAAGCAAATTAAGATCTATTGGGTTAACACTTTAACTATACACCTTATACTTTCTGAAGACTTATACTCCCATCGCTTGCACAGAGAGCAAGGACATCCGCAATAGCCAACACAAAACTATACAAAATTTTTAACCTTCTAATTGTCCAGAATCGACTAAACCTATACTCTGATACCACTAATTGTAACAACCCTTACCCGTACGTGGCCCTCCACACAATAATATGGTTGGAGCACAACGACAAGTAAAGGATGCTACCGGACAAAACACTACAGAAACAATACCAAAAACAGAGTTATAATTTTTTTTTCTTTTATACACAATACTTTCACATACCAATTCGAATAATACTTTTACTATATACTTATTATATATAGATCCTTTACTAATGAAGCCATAATTCATAACATTACATTTAACAATTAAAATTTTATTAAAATACTCCTACAGACTCGTTGGCCTTGACTGCTGCGGAATGTCCCTGGCGACTCTTCTATCTTCAAACCTACACGGATGAAACACCCGTGCTAAGCTTAAAGTTTAGTGGGGAATACATAAACATAATATAAACAACCACTCACAGTAGTCGTCAATATAACATTCCTTTAATGCGCACTTAAAGCAGTTTTATAACCTTACTTCATTCAATAAGCTAGATAGGCATTTCCACATTTATAACATCTAATGGATATTTGCACATACAATCATTTACTCATTAAGTTATTATACATTTACCCAGTCATTTTATTAGCCATACCTTTTTAAAACATTTAACAAATTCTATAACCTTCTTTCAATTGGCACTTATTATTTATCATTAATTTTACGCATATGATAGCTTAACTTCATATTTATATACTTATCCATTAGGTGCAAAATTACTATATGCCTACAAATCTTTTTATTAATTACAATTATATCCTTTTTCACACAAATAACATTTTTAAATCACAATTCAACCAATTAAAGAACATATTTACCATATTGCCCCCTAAACATTTTACGTATTACGATTCTGCTCTTCCTTTTTCTTTATTCATAAATCACTACAAATAGCATAATCAATCAATAAATCTCTCTAGAGGCAAATTAGAATATAGTCAATCAATTAATTATATTGGAAATATATTACCATAAAAATCCCAAAATTTCATTTAATTACAAATTTATCATTAACTAACAATATAACCACTTGATTTCATTAAATGACATGTAATAAACACATTAGACCTCCGATAAGCACATTTAATACACAAATACATTTAAATCCAATTAATATAAAATAATCCAAAGATTAACTATATAATCATTCATTACAATCACGTATGCCAATTAAAATATTTCTGTCACTTTAATCGTTTTAAGCTCATTTTATTATTTTTTTCTTTGCCATTTGCCCCTGTATAAAACTGGAAGACATCTATGACCAGGATAAACGAGATGCGAACCCCTAAAGGCTCGAATAACCTGAAGGACCATGAAAGATCACTTCAGTCTTTAATACATACCAGAGAAATCCCGAAGGACTACCCCTGTTTTTAAATACAATACAGTACTATGAAATATTCAGATACAGTGAAATAGGACCATCATTGGCCTATTTAAAAAGTGAGACGCCATGCTCACACCCGCGGTATGTCCCTATGGCATGCCAACATATTCTGTACTAGACTTGACTACCAGATTACTACATAGGGCATCATTATTCCATTTTTCATATCTTTAAGTAATCATACATACATTTTATGGAATTTTATCATCCTATTCCCTTTCTTTTCATTCTTATGCCATGTCATGTCATTAACTCGTCATGTCATCATGATATCCATGGATACACATATGTATACCATTCGGCCAACTTGTCAATAATTCACCATAAATTCTTTTTATATCATTTATCATCCATTTAGCATAATTGTATGTTGATTAAAATAGACATACCATTAATTATCATCAAAACACATCAAAAATCAAGTCTTCCACATTTTAATACTTTGAGGAACTTGTACATTTCTAGGCACACATCCATTTCTCATAATTTCGTTCGGACTTGGAATAAATATTTCAAGTTTCCTACGTATCCCAAGAATTGGGAATCAGAACCACGTAGTTCTACATACTCTAATCTACTGTGTAAAAAATATAATATACATATAATCAGGTAGCAGATCATAAAATAGATAAGATAATAAATTATACATCATAAAATAATAATCTGCGTATTTCTTGAAATTCCCTATTTATCAGTGTAAGGTCCGAATAAATATTATTTAATATTACTAAATATTTATTAAATAATATCCTACATAATGTTAATTGCATATCATCAATTTAATACCTATCATATTATTTATATTATAGTCCAATATATTCCTGGTCAATTCTTTAATCACAAGTCGTTTGAATATACCAAATAAGTTTCAGAAAGTTCAGGTTAAAAGCAGATTTAAAATAAAAACTAAATCATACGAATAATTCATAAAATAATACAAAAACTTAACAAATATAATTTATTATTGCTAAATAATCATGACATTTAATTTGATTTAAAACTGAATTCATTTGGTAGCAAAATTCATAAGTTAGATCATAAACAAAAGAAATCATGCTAAAACACAGCTGTGTTTCAGCGGGCACAGCTGTGCTTTCCGGGTGCAGCTATGTTTCCGAAAGCACAGCTGTGTTTTTAGAGCATAGCTGTGTTTTCGAGAGCATAGCTGTGCTTATCGGGCACAACTGTGTTTTTCTGGAAAAACAGTATTTTCAACCTAATTATCCACTCATAATCAACAAGTAAACGTCATTTTTAGCCAACGTTATCTTCTTAACAAATGATCCCCAAGATGTTAGCTGTCTAATGAAAAAAATTTCAGGTCATTTGAATTTGTAACCTAGGAGATATGACATCATAAACATAGACTGCTCCAAAGCCCTGTTCCAGGAAAAATGCTACTGTTTTGGACAATTTTGGAGACCTTAGAGCCAGAAATAAATTATGGATATTTCTAAGACATTTGTAGGTACAGAAGTTATGGTTCATACGCATTAAGAATCAACCTTTTTAGAGATTCCTAACTCAAGTTATGGCCTAAAAACCGGACTGAGGTCAGACAACATCAATGACAAAACTGGTTCCAGCCACTCGGCCAAAATAAAAAGTCTTCTGTTTTTTCCATTTTTAGGGGTGTTAGAGCAGGAATTAGCTCATACTCATTTCTAGGACTTTTGTAGGTATTGATGTCATGGTTCTAACGGAACTAGAATCATACATTTTGGAGTTTGAAAATTCGACTTATGCTAAAAACAATGACCAAAGGTCAATCAGACCCACCTAGGCAGATTTACACTTTGGAATTCAACAAGCCTCAAACCAACTCATTTGACACCATCAATTCACCAAATTTAATCCAAACCAACATAACACATAAATTAACACTTCAGAATATTCAATTCAGTAATTAAGAATCATTAACACACAAATTAACAAACCAAATTCCCAAATCTCATTTGATGGCTCATTCTTTTTCATTAGTTCTTTCTTTCTTGCTTTCTCACTCTTTTAACTTAGAATAATCACCTTCTTCACCTTAAAACAATCATGGCCAAAATCCCCATGTAAAACAACCAAGAAAATCATCCATTAATAACTCAATTAAACCTTATAAACCAATAATATACCACCTAATTGAGTTATTAGAACCATGGTTACTAAAATCGGACCGGTTCAACCGGTTGAACCGCAAACCGGTTGGTTCAAATGCAGAAAACCGGATTGGGAAAGAACCGGAATGAACCGGCCAAAACCGGGTCTAATTTAAAATAATTATTTTTTCATAAAAATAAAAATAAATAATCTAATAAATTTTATTTAAGAAATAATTGATTTTTTTACTATTTAATCACATTTGAACTTAATGAAAATAATATAATGATTTAATAATTCAATAAAATACAGTAAAATAAAAATTGAATAAATTATTAAAATTGGTAAACTTAAAGATAATTTTCTATCATTTTTTTTAATTTCACCTACAGTTATTGAATTATTTAATTTTTAAATTAAAACTCATAAAATAAAATATTTTAACAAAAAATAGCTAATCAAATAATAATTTAAAAAAAAATAAAAGGTGAAAAAATATTATTACTAATATATTTGAGGCATATGTTAAATATTTTGATTGATTTTTTGTTTTTGAGTAGTAGTATTTATAAAAATTATACTAATTAATAATATTTAAAAAAATATAAAAAAATCCGGTCGAACCCGATCGAACCACGAACCCTCAGCCTTGCCGGTTTTTTATCTGGTCCGGTTTCAAGAACATTGATTAGAACCAAAGAAATCAATTAAAATCCATTAATTACAACTTACCTCATCTTTGTCCAAAACTAAGAATTCTTGATTCCTCACTTAATCTTCATTAAATCCAGAAATTAAGGGCTGGAATTACCTGAAATAAGGGCTGATTATACTTGAAATGCTTGGATTTCTTGAAGAAATTGGAAGAAGAAGAAGAAATTTCGTTGAAAAGGGAAGGAAAGAGTTTTGGTTCTTGAGGGAGAGGAGAAGAACGGGACTGAACTGGAAATCTCAGTTAAGGGACAGATTTTTAGGCTTATTTAGTGGGTTTTTGGATTGGTTTAAGGTCCAACCAAGTTGGGTCAACCAATCCAAAGTCCAAACCACTTTTATGGCCCAATTTGTACTCTTAATTTAATTTTCTCTTTTTCCAAACTCTAATTCTCCCGAAATTAATTTTCTAATTCATATCATATAAAAATTAGGCTGTACACCAAATTTCACCTCAATCAAAGTCCGTTCAAGGTCCGGTTCACTCAAACCAGTTCGATCAGTAAATTTTCAATGTCCTCGAAAAATTCTATTTTTACTGCTGAAAATTCATACATATCATCTAGAGCCAATCTGGAAATTTTCGTCAATTTTGGACATCATTTGCTATTTTTAAAGTCGCGGTCAAACCTCCGATCAACTGAGTACTATTTAAACCGAAATCATTTATTTTGTTTCGTACTTTCTAAGCTTAATTCCTCATAAAAATGACTCAGTGATTCTTAACACATATTAATTAGACTCCAATAATATTTTGGGGTCAATCGAAAATTATTTTCTGGTCCGGTAATTATTTATCAGTCCGATAATCCAATTTTTTAATGTCACCAAAAATTAATTTTTCATTACTATATGATTCTACTCATTCATACGAGCGCGTCCGTATTTTTAGATTATTTTTCTAAGGTCCGTAGTATACTCTACGGTCCGGTCAAACACTCAGTCAAACTAATTACTATTCATATCGAATCTGTGACTTTTTCTTATTTTTGACTTTTGAAGCCATACCTTACATCGATTTCACTCCAAATTTTAAGCTCAAACTCTTTGTAACTTATACTTTTCAATAATCAAATAAAATATTTTTCTACTCCGGTAGTTACTATTTATCCCGGTGTCACTATTCACTATCGGGAAACATTATTCCCGGCTAACCCGGTAATGAGGCTATTACACTTTAAGGCTATAAAATTAAAATGCCCATATCTTTTATGCCAAAGCAATGTGTGATGTGTGTGAACCCCGCTCGGCATCCGGGTCGCTCTCTGGAGTCCTCTTTTAGGACACGAGACCGGATGGAGGTTCATTAAAACTCGTGAAAGTTGATCGTTTCGCAATAGACAGGAATTCACCCCCATTCTATTGTTGGCAATCAACTTACGATGGCATCTACTGGGTATCATAAGGTAGGTATCATGGAGTCACCACCTAATAAAATATTGAAAAATAAATTCTAATATTTATGAGGCCAAAACTAGAGTTCGGGACCTCACTCTTATTCATACCTTTGATTAATGTTATGTGAATGAGTTTTTACAGTCAATTATTTTATCTCTCTTCTCACACGATTCATGCAATAAATTTAAAGCGCATTACAAGCACACAAAAAGGTAATAAATAAAGCGATAAATATAATTACAGTTAAAAAATAACATGAAATTCATAATAGTGACAGAATAAAAATACATACATAAATCGGGACATTCATTTAGGCGGTAGCATTGGTTCCCAACTACTTATTTTACAAAAAGGTACAGAATTCTCAAACTGACTTTATAAAAAGGACAAAGCGATCTCGTTTTAGTGAAAACGTGAACCTTTCATTTTTGGGATGAAAATGAGGACATTGGTCCAGCTTTATTAACAAATTTTCAATTTAGTAGAAAATATTTTGTGTGTTGGTTCTTTTTAAGCGCGGTCAAAAACCTTTTATTATTACAGTTCTCAAGCAAATGAAAGAAAATAAAATAATAATTAATACATATCTAAGAATAATAAACCCTAAACTATTCGCCTCGACCGTGCCTCGCCTAGCTCCATGGATGAGTCATATGCCCCTCGCGGTTGCGGTCAAGACAGAAAATAATATTGATCAATAATGGATTAAATTAAACTAAGTGATAAATAAATAAATAAATAATTGAATAAAATAAATTGAGAATTAATCTAATATAGTGGAAGTAAAGTAAACAGATAGAATTAATGAATATAAAACTCAAATGACACAATTATAATGATCAATGACAATAAAAAATAATGATTATAGTAGTAATAATGATAACAAATAATAACAGTGAAAATATAATAATAATAATAATAATAATAATAATAATAATAATAATAATAATAATAAATACTAAAACAACTAATAATAATAATAATAATGATATAAAATAAATAAACATAAAATGATAATAATAATAATAATAATAATAATAATAATAATAATAATAATAATAATAATAATAAATACTAAAACAACTAATAATAATAATAATGATATAAAATAAATAAACATAAAATGATAATAATAATAATAATAATAATAATAATAATAATAATAATAATAATAATAATAATAATAATAATAATAAATAAACATAAAATAATAATAAATAAATAAAATGATAATAACAATAATAATAACAACATAAAATAATAATAATAATAATAATAATAATAATAATAATAATAATAATAATAATAATAATAATAATAATAATAAACATAAAGTAAATAATACTCACCATAATAATAACATAAAATAATAATAATACTAACAATAATAATAATGATAATAACAATAAAAATATAACACAACAATAATAGTCACAATAATAATCATAACAATAGCATCAACACAACAACAATAATAATGATAATAATAATAATAATAATAATAATAATAATAATAATATAGTAAAACAAATATAGACTAAATAATACTGACAATAATGATAACATAATACTAAATAATACTAACGATAATAATAACATAAAATAATAATAATACTAACAATGATAATAAATACTAAAACAAATAAAAATAATAATAATAATAATAATAATAATAATAATAATAATAATAATAAACATAAAATAAATAAACATAAAATTATAATAAATAAAATGATAATAATAGTAATAATAATAATAAATAATATTAATTAATTAATAATAATAATATAAAATAATATTAATTAATAATAATAATAATAATATAAAATAATATTAATATTAATAAAATAAAATAAATAAAAAACCACTTACCGGTTTTTCCTCGCCGGAGGACGCCGATGGTCGACACCGCCACTGCCGGAAGACAAATTGCCGCGCCCGAAACTTGTCGCCGTCGGTCACGTGCAGGAAAGACGCCGGAGTTGGTCGGAAAATGCCTTGGAACGTCGTGGATCCTTCCTCGCCGATCTTCTTCCCGCCGGCGAGTGCCGCTGATCGGAGGCCGCAGCCTGGTTCGTCCGGGCCTCCTCGGTCTGCCAGTGGGGCGCGTGCGGCGGTCCGGCGCCGTGGCTGGCCGGCGGCGCCCCTGCTTCCTCCCCTCTCTTTTTTCTTTTCTTCCTTCGATTTCTCTGTCTCTGGGTTCCGTTGGCCTTTGCTCCTCCTCTCTTTTCTTTATTTTGGTTTCCCTTTCCTTTCTATTTTGCTTTCCCTTTCTTTCTTTGGTTTCTTCTTTCCTTTCTATTTAATTTTCCTCCTTTCTTTTTATTTCTTGGCTCTTTGTTCCTTGCTCTCTTCATCTCATCAGCCGGACCCCCCAATTTTGCTCTCTCTTTTTCTTTTTATACCCCAAATTTAGGCAGGTTTAGCCCCTAATTCCCTCATTGATTTTCTCCATAATTTTTTTTTTTAATTTTATTTTAACTTACTTAAATTATCACCTATTTTACTTAATTAAACACTCTATATTTATTTTCTTTAGCAACTTTAAATATCCTACAATATTAACTAATTAATTTAACCTAATCTTAATTTTTAATTTTACACATATATATTTTTTATATTATTATTTTTTTATTTTTAAGTTTTTATATTTTTTTTTTGGAGAAATTATCAAGTTTGCCTGGAGAGCCAAAATTGTCATTTTTTGGACAGATATTACCCTCGACTCAGGACCCAGTGTCTACATAATGAGTCATCCTTAGCAACAAAATTAACCTTATCATGCATTTTATGCCATTCTATATAAAAACTTCTATCAAGCATAACTACTTCTACTATTAAACAATCAAATTGATCATATATAAAGTATAATTTCCCCTTGAAAAAAAGTGAATGTCCATTTATGAGCATTTGTGCAACACTTAGCAAATTTTGTGCAAGACAAGGTATAAATATAACATCATTAATATATTTAATACCTTGTTTAGTATGCACCTTTACCGAGCCCTTTCCTTGTGCTTCAACAACCCTCCCATCTCTAAGCTTCACTTTAGGCTTGATAGTTCTGTCTATGCTACTAAATATACATACATCTTTAGACATGTGGCTGGTGCAACCACTATCAATGAACCAAATTTGATCATTGCATCTGCAGTTTTTATTTGAACATGATGCCATAAACAATTTATCATCGGCCTCCTCCTACTCATCTGTGAAATTAGCCTATTGCTAGGGTTGTGCCTGCTCCTTTTCTTTCTTCATTCTACAATTTATTTCTATGTGACCCATCTTTTTGCAGAATTTACATTGAATTGGCCTTTTTTCTTTAAACCAACAATCCTTTCCAAGGTGATTATCCCTTTGATAGAACTTGTAAATAGGAAATTTTCTTGATTTTTCTGGTGCCTTGGAGTTCAGTGGAGCTTTGCCCTTTCCAAACTTACTTCCCCCATTTTTCTTCTATTCTTTTGCAGCTGATTTTCCTTTGTGCCTTACTTAAAGTGCACCTTCAATCACCTCCCCATCTCTCATCTTGGATATATGTTCATGTGCTTGAAGTTTACTGATTAGTTCTATAATAGAGAGTGTATTTAAGTCACAAGACTCCTCTATTGCAGATACTTTTAATTCAAATTTTGCAGGCAGGCTCATCAACACCTTTTCTATAACTTTCAGATCTGCAAAATCTTTTAAGCAACCTTATTTTGTTTATAATGTCAAGGAGTTTAGAAGAATACTCCTTTACTGTTTCCCCATCCTTCATTTTTAACATTACAAACTCTCTTTTAAGTGTTAAGAGTTTCACAGACTTCACACTTTCACTTCCTTCAAATTCTATCTTCAACTTATCCTAGGCTTCCTTGGGAGTTTCAGAAGCCATAATCCTTGTGAAGATTACATCAGACAACACTGAATGCACACTACAAGAAAACTGAGTTTTAACGACCGAAATTTAGCGAAAGGATAAAAATCCGGTCGTAAAAAGGTACAAATAACGAAGAGAAATTAATTCGATCGTTAAAATTTAAATTTTATTATTATTTAATGATGGGATTATTTCCGGTCGTTAAAAGTCATAAAATCCGATCGCTGTTGGCCTAAAATAAAATGGTGGCGGGACTTCATTCTTTGCCTCTAAAAATTGTTCTCAATTATTTTATTAAAATAAAACAAAAAATATAAAGGTAAGAAAAATTCAAACCGAAAGCAAACCCAAAAAACTAAATTTCTGTAAAATGCTTGCAGCCCTAATCCGTCCACTCATCACCCACTCGCCGCTATCCACCGCCGGAAGCCACCCCACTAGCCTCACTTTCATCTTCCTTCGTCCCTCTCTATTCTCTGCTTCATAATTACACTTTCATATTTTTATTTTGTTCAAAAATTCTTAAAACCCCCAAGTCCCTTTCCTGCTCTGCATCTCTTTGTCTGAGATTCTCACCCTCTCATAAATTATATTTATCAATTCTCACCCTATTCTCCGCTTCACCGCCGGAAGCAAACTCTCACCCTTTTGTTAAACTATAACCCTGATGAAATAGATGTTAAGGCAGTTGTTTGCCATTGCCCTCTCCTCGTCGGCCCGCCTGTCCTCTGCCTTGCCACCGCCACACCACTCGAAGCGCTGCAGGTACATGTTTGTTCTTTTTGCCTCTAAAATTACTAGAAAGGAAGAGTAAAGGCCAGGATCTCTTTTCCTTAAGCAGCTGAACCTGAACCAATTCCGTCATGTATCATCTAACCAGAGGTGTCATCTGCGGTGGCCGAGATCGTAAGCTCTCGCTCTCTGTAATTGAATTATTTTGATCCGAACTTCGATATGCTCTTCTAAATCATTAAATTCTATCTAAATCATACTCCAAATTATTTCTTTGAACTCAAATTTTTTCCTTATCTGTTATTTCAAAACCTAATTCGCTATTTATAGACCCCCAAATCGAAAACCTAAGAAGTAGAGACACGTAAAGGGAAAACGAACCCATTTTAGTTCAAATATGTCTGTTTATTATTTTGATTAATCCTACCTTAACGTAGTTGATAAATGGATTATTTAGCACTAATCATCTAAGCATTTACATCTTTTTGACTCACAAGTTTTTAGGTTTCTATCTTAATTCAATCAGTTTTTTAATTTTTATTTATTTTTGTTTTATTTTTTCTTTAATTTATTATATCAAATATGTTATTATCTGTATTCCAACCGAATTATGCTAATGGTATCCTCTATGTGGCATTTGGCAGTATATATGAACAATTTGGATGTATATTACATCAATCATGTTGAATTGCTGGGTAATTGGTTTGTGGATGAAGATGTGATTATTGAAAGTTAATGGATAAATTTATGTGCTCAACTCGGGAGGGTAGAGTGTACTGCTATATTATGCATATATTGAAAAAATCCTTGCAATAGTAATATGATGTAGGTGAATAAGAGGATTATATTCTTTTGTTCTATTATTGAACATCCCTGATGTTTTTGTATGACTAGGAGGTTGGCATGGTGGATATAGAATGCATACTTTCATGTGAATTTGGTGGTGAAACTATGCTTTGAATTCCAATTATTTAATTTTCTTAGCTATACTTCTCTTATTCTTTCCAATAATGGAACTTTTTAGGAGGCTATTCAGGTGGAGCGGGAAGAAGATAAAGGTGGCACAGTGGGTGAGACATTTACCGATTATATAAGTACGGATCTGGCCTTCTATGTCTTTATTAATTATTTTCTTCCTGAACATGTAACTTAACTATTAAAGAGATTGGGGATGAGCTGGAATTTGTTAAATGCATATTTGGTTTTAAGCTGTTCTTGTTCTTCATGCAGAGACCTCAAAATCAAAATCTTTCTATTGCACCCCCCCCATCCTGATCTTATTGTGGAGACATCTTCATTAGCTGCAGTTTAGCCTCCTGAGCCCACTTACGATTTAAAAATTAAAGATGACTTAGAAAGATTAAAAACTTTGTCATGCTTGCAGATTGAGACATTGGTCTATGCTTGCCAGGTTGTTTTCCACTTTAGAACTTATTGTCAATATACTTGTCGTTTTCCACTTAAGGTGAATTGTATATACTTATCGTTTTGGTTTTCTGCAGATCAGAATAGTGATTCGAGTAACTTAGAATTGAAAATTGGAATTGATTGGTCATGATTGGCTGATTGAATGTAGTGGCATGTATTGATTCGGTTGAAAAATAATGAATCTTGACATAACTGATAAAATATGGTGCTTTAAGGCAGCTTTTTGGCAACCATAGGCATGCTAATGTCTCCTAAGTACCTTTTCTTGTACCTTCATTTGGGCCTAACCATTGTTTGTAGAGACAGGAGGTTTTTACCACTCCCTTTTTCTTTATTTGATCTTTAGAGAAAAGATTGATTTTTCCCTCTTTTCTCAAATCTGAGGAACTTTTGATTTTTATTATTAATAATAGGGATTTTATAAATTCTATCAAGGTTAAATTTCTAATCAAATTCTTCATTTTGTTTGTAATCAATGAGCTAAATGGTCTATGTTTGGATGATGGTGAACTTCCAATACTATTTGTCTTGAATCCATGAGCTGTTTATTTCCTTTGGTTAGATTAAATGCATAGAGCAATTACTTGTATCTTGGAAACTTGATTTTCCTTTGATGCTTAATCATTTAGTTAGTCTAGAAAGAGACTTCAACATCTTGTTAAGAATGAGAGAAAAAAAAAAGAAAATGTGCCATCGTTCTACTTGGCTAGATTAGTAGTCTTTATGTTTCCTTTTCTCTGCACTGTTTATTTAGCTTACTTGATTTTGTTGTTTATTGTAGAGTATGGAGCTCACAAATATTGATCGTTGTTCAATTCATTTCTGCTTCAATTCACTTTGCAGATTGCTTTTTGGGTTCATTGTTTAAATCTTGTATTTCAGTAAATGGAACTGATTTATGGATTTCAGATTCTCAAAGATGAAGCTACTCGGGAGTAGTGTGATTATGCAATTGCACATCTAGAGTTGGTGCACCATATCTATATTTCTTTTTCTTCTTCTTCCTTTTATTTTTATTTTTATTTAATTTTATGTTTTTTGGATTCAATTGCTCATTATAGATTTTGGTGGATGCTAGTATTGGAGAATTCTTGAACTTCACATAATAAAAGTTATGTTAATTAACTTTTCTAAGATCCTCGCTATGTTTTGGTTGCTTTTCTTCTGGTTCTTTTGGGATTTCAATATATGAATCAACAGAAAGGTATAACCAGGTAGTCTTATTTGAGGGAATTGTAAGCACAACTGCACAAGTGCATTTGAAACTTTGTTTAAATTTGATGCCTATGCTCAATGTTAATATCTTGATATTGTTAAAATTTATAGCTATTTAATTTGGAATATATGATACCTTTTAGTAATTATTGTGGCTAGTGTTACCCGTTCATTAACTCATAGCATGTAATAGGATGTTAGAGAATGCTGAACTAGACCAATAAATGTTAATCAAGTTTGTTAGTCTCTTTTGTATATAAAGACCAAATATTCATTTTTAGTTGTTATGTGGAAGCTTTCGGTACCTGTTTATTTTCAATGAGTTATTGTAGTTTTCTAATTAAAGCTATTATTCTATTTTTTTTTCTTTTTTCTTTTCTAGTAAATTCTAAATAAATCGTTTCAAGCATTTAGATTGTATAATATCTAATCTTTTAACATACTCATTATCACTTGTCAACTTTATGGTCACTATGGCAGGTTATTAATTGCCCATACTTTTTATTATTTATATTTTTATGTGATATTTTTATTTGTGCTTGTGAATATTAATTTTAGCTTTTGTTATACATTTTGTAGGTCTTCAAAATTTTGGACAGCGAAGTTAGGGGGTTATTTTTCACATTTTTCTCAAAAATCTTTTGTATAGGAATTAGTGTATAGAGAGGAGTTGTTTTCTTGAACTTTTATGTTATTGATAGTTTTTATTTTATTTGGAGTTGTGACAAATTGAATGTTATTTAATTTGTAAATTTGACTATATTTTGTAACTTTTCTTTTTTAATATATGAAAAGAGTTTATTATATTTTTGTATAAAATATATGTGAATGATATATACCTACATGTAATATTATAAAATAGTTTATATTTTAAAATACCTTTTTGGTATTTATGTTTGGTGTATTATGATAAATTAGAGGGCATAGTATATTGGTGATTGTTGTTTATTAGCTGTGAATATAATTAGTGAAAGAAAAATTCGATCACTAAAAGGAATCTTTAACTTTAACGACCGGAATTCATTTCGTTGAAAGTGCACACAATTAGCGAAGAAAAAATCCGGTCGCTAAAATAAATTTTTAATGACCGGAATTACCTTCGTTAAAAGTGAATACAATTAGCGAAAGGAAAAATTCAGTCGCGAAAAGCTATCTTCAACGACCGGAATTCGCTTCGTTGAAAGTGAACACAATCAACGAATGGAAAATCCGGTCGTTAAAAATCAGTATGCAACGACCGAAAACGTTCCGGTCATTAATGACATTAACGATTGAATTTAAAATCCGGTCGTCTATACCTTTAATGAATGGGTTTTTACCGACCGAATTTTTTGGTCGTTATAGGTTTTTAACAACCGGATTTTGACTTTTAACGACCGGATTTCCCTTCGTTAAAGGGCATTTTTCTTATAGTGGCAATCAAGTTAATGCTTTTGGCTTTCTTACTACATCTTCTTCACGTTTCTTCATTTGAGCTAAAGTTGGATTAGCTCTTAGTGCTGGTGGATCAGTATCATTTTCCACCACATCCCATAAACTCTGAGCTTTCAAGTATGCTTTCATCTTAATTGCCCAGATGTGGTAATTCTCACCTAAAAATATAGGAGGACCCGTCCCTAGTGAACTGTTAGAAGCCATCTCTTCCACTCCTTACAGTGTTTGATCACTCACCTTTCAAACATTCATAGGAAAAATTCACTCGCCATCTCACAGGACCATTGAGAATTTCAGCTTTGATACCATTTGTTAGTGCTTTACTTCATAATGTAAAAAATTGAGAAAATTGCATCATCACTAGAAGTTATTCCATTTTTTAATAAACATTACAAAAAAATATTTTTAAAAAAACTCAAACCTAATACATAACAACTACTGAACATAAATCCTTAAAATAAAGACAACCATTGCTTGTTAATCAAAAATACAAAAAATATCTTCCATAAATTACAGCATAATTTTTGAAGTATATAAAAAAATCTTAATACATTAACATTTAGCTAGAAAATGAGCTGGTCTATTGCAATTTCGGTGGACAAAAGGCCAACCGCCTGACCTGAAATAAGTTACAAATTGTAGCAGTTCTCCAAAGCTATACCAAGACCATTTCGAAGCCAAGATCTCAACAAAAGCTTATCAATCACCGATTTGCAGTCACTTTCTATTAGCAAATCATAAAAACATAAATCCAATGCAAGTCGCATGCCAAATCCAATAGCAATAGCCTCAGCAGTGAAGGAATCATGGTCACCTTGTAGACCCTTAAAAGCACAAGCCATCACCTGTCCCACATGGTTCCGAAATACACTGCCCAAACCAATTACACCGTTACCCATGAAGCCTGCATCAACATTAATTTTGATAAAACCCACAGGTGGAGGTACCCAAGTATCCGTATTGAAGGAGGGAGAAGTTGGTAGAAAAGCATTCAAGGAAGACTATTGTTTGCCACCATTGATTCCAATAGATTTCTCGGTGCAAATGCTACACTAGTTGCAATAAAACTGCGGTTGTGAATAAGCTTGTTGCTAGCAAACAATATGCAATAACAAAGACGACTCACTCTAACCAGGCTATTTGAATCACAAACATGTTGGAGAATGATTCAAATTCATCACGTGCTACTCCAGCTCTTAGACTCAGTCAATGGGCAAGATACTTTGTAGTTCCTTAAATCTTTATTTTCTGTTACTTGATTATGTTAGTGATAAACTACCCATTTTGTCCCTACTGTTATACACCCTACTGTTACTATATTTTTCCTCTTTTCCATTACTTCTTTATTCTTTTAGTTATTTGGTTAGTAGTGTCATTCTTTTTGTGTGAATAGATTATTGCTGAGCTGTATAGAATTTTTAGTTATTCTTTCTTGTATATAAGCTGTAATTGTTATTGAACTTTTATGAGAAAATACAGAAAATACTTCTCATCTTCTTCTTTTATATTTCTCTGCTAATTTGCAGAGTATTTTTGTTCATGGTATCAGAGCGGTGTGTTCCAGCGATCCAAGGGACCTCTGATTGAAGAACGATGACTGAACTAGAGACTGGTAGAGTTGCAGTTGACGGCTCTACAAATGGGAGTACACTAACTCAGAGCAATGGAGATCGATTTATTCTTCATAGCTCTGATAATCCACGTATGGCTCTCGTCACTTCACCTTTGGATGGTAATAATTTCCTCTCATGGAGTAGAGCTGTTAAAATAGCCTTAGGAGCCAAGGATAAGCTTGGCTTCATTGATGGCACTTTTGAAAGACCTGATGCTACCTCACCGGATCATGTAAAATGGATTAGGATAGACTGTATGGTTATTTCCTGGATTCTTAATTCAATCTCGAAAGAAATTGCTAAAGCTTTTATATATACTGCCTCAGTTAGGCAGTTGTGGTTGGATTTGGAAGAAAGGTTTGGGGAATCTAATGGGCCTTTGATCTACCAGTTACAGCGGGAAATTAGCTTAGTATCTCAGGGAAATGTAAGCATAGCTAAATACTATACCAGACTCAAGAAACTATGGGATGAATTATCCTGTATTATACCAACACCACAATGTACTTGTGGTAAATGCACCTGTGGAGTATCAAAGCGAATCTCTGAGCAAAGTTCATCTATACAACTTGTTCAATTCCTAATGGGTTTGAGTGATGGTTATGACCATGTGAGGAACCAGTTGTTAGTTACGGATCCTTTACCAAGCACTAACAGGGCATATTCAATGTTGCAATGGGTTGAAAAATAGAAGGAAGTTCAAATGGGACAAGTTAAAATGATTGAAAATAATGCAATGGCAGTAAGAGTCTAGAATGGAAAAAAGACAAATAATGAAGGGAAGTTTAATAAGAAGAAAGGGCATGTGGATAAAAGTTCATTATATTGCGAACACTGTGATAGGAAAGGGCACTCAAAGGAAGCTGTTTTAAGATTCATGGGTATCCAGATTGGTACAAGGATCTGTTAGAGCAAAAAAGGAAAGATGGAGAACAATACAAAGGAAACATGACAAATGCTATAGAAGCTGATGATGATAAAGCAAAAACAGAGATGAACCTTTCAGAAATGATTAAACAGGAGATTATAAAATTGATGAAAGGGAAAGGACCAGTAGACCCCACGGTGAATTTTGCTCACTTGCATGATTTCGCATGAAGTATTCTTAAACACAGACTTGACTTTGCTTTGACTTGTAGTGATTTATCTTATTTTGATTCTTGGATAGTTGACTCTGGTGCATCAAATCATATTTGTTGCCAACCTGACCTAATGATAAAACCAAATAAACCAACCAAATTTACTCTTGTCTACATGCCCAATAACACTGTGGCTGCCGTACATCACATTGGAGATGTGCAGCTTACCAGCAAAATAACCTTGACCAAAACCCTGCATATTCCTTCTTTTAAATTCAACCTATTGTCTGTTAACAAGTTAACCAGTTCAACCCCTATCAAATTTGAATTTTATGCCTTGCACTGTATTTTGCAGGATCTGAAGACTAGGGAAGTATTGGCAGTAGGAAGAGTCATGAGAGGGTTATATGTTCTTGACAAATACTCCTTCAATAGAGATGTTATTAAGAAGCACACAGTTTTTCTTGAATTTCCTTTGTTAACCATAGATTCAGATGGGTCTAGAAATAATGTTGCTTGTTCTGTTTGGCATAATAGACTTGGCCATTCTCCCATTAATGTCTTGAAACATATTCTAAATATTATGAATGACGTTCAGAGTTTTGATGAAACTTATGATATTTGTCCCCTGGCTAAACAACAAAGACTTTGTTTTCCTTTGAGTCATACTCACACTACTCACATTTTTGAGCTATTACATATAGATATTTGGGGACCATATAAGCATCACAATATAACAGGCAGATCTTATGTTCTTACTATTGTTGAGGATTACAGTAGGGGAACATGGACATATTTAATGCAGAATAAATCGCAGGTTGCTAACATCTTAAGAAAATTCTGCAAAATGATCTCCAATCAATTCAATACAACTATTAAGATCATTAGGACTGATAATGGTACAAAATTTTTAGGAAGTAATTGTCAAGATTTGTTTATTGAATTGGGAATTATTCATCAAAGGAGTTGTGTTTACACTCCTCAACAAAATGGGTTAGTTGAGAGAAAACATAAGCACCTGTTACAAGTAGCTAGAGCCCTAATGTTTCAAGCGAAATTACCACAAAAGTTCTGGGGAGAATCCATTCTAACTACTACATACATCATCAATAGACTACCCACACCTGTTTTGAATTGGAAAACACCATATGAAATGTTATTCAATAAACCACCATCTTATGCTAATTTAAAGGTTTTTGGTTGCCTATGCTATGCTATAAATACCATGCCAAAGAAAACCAAATTTGAACCTAGAGCCTTTAAATGCATTTTCATTGGATATATATCTGGAAAGAATGCTTACAAACTTTACAATATCAATGATCAAACCATCATAATTTCCAAAGATGTCATATGTTATGAACATATTTTTCCTTACCAATCCATTAACACACAAACCAAGCCTCAACTTGACACATGTTTTCCTGCTAGTTCTACCCCTCCTATTTTTCCATTCGATGAAAACATGCCCTTTCAGTCTGATTCTGAAAATGAAATATCCATTTCACCACAAAATAGAGTTGTCCGACCAGAACCTAACTTTTCCCATGAATCAGTTGAATTGGATTCTTCCCAGCCCCAGCCATTGAAGAAAAGTAGCAGAGTCACTCACAAACCTGCTTGGTTAAATGATTTTGTCTCTTGTGTTAGAGGGGGAAAAGGAATAAATGATATTTTTAGTGCCAATCACCTTTACCAGTCTTACTTTTCCTTCCCTACACCTGAATCACACTCTAATCTTCAGACTATTTCTTTCTCACCCGAACATAAATCATTTGTTCCACAATTATCAACTTTTCAGGAACCAAAATCTTATAAACAAGCAAAGTTAGACCCACACTGGGTTACTGCAATACAACAAGAATTAAAGGCTTTAGAAGAAAATTAGACTTGGGAAATCACTTCTCTATCACCAGGGAAGCAGGCTATCGGATCCAAGTGGGTCTATAAACTGAAAATGAAGCCTGATGGTACCATAGAGAGACACAAAGCCCGACTGGTAGCTAAAGGGTATAACCAAATTGAAGTAGTTGATTTTACAGAGCGATTCTCACCAGTGGCTAAGATAGTCACAGTTCAAATTCTGTTTGCTATTGCTTCAGCTAATTCACGGCCTCTATTTCAACTTGATATCAATAATGCGTTCCTCCATGGATCCATTAATGAAGAAGTGTATATGGTGCCCCCAGAAGGATAGGTCAAAGCTTCTAATGGACAAGTTTGCAGACTTCGGCAGTCCCTTTATGGCTTGAAACAAGCCTCAAGGCAGTGGAATCAAGAATTTACCTCAAGTCTACAGAGTTTTGGCTTCCAGCAGTCCAAACGTGATCATTGTCTATTTATAAAGGCTTCAGGTACTGCTCACATGGCTTTGCTGGTTTATATTGATGACATGCTGATTACTGGTCCTCTAGAAGATGACTTAAGGGCAGTAAAGTAGTTTTTATAAGACAAGTTCACCATTAAAGACTTGGAATATGCAAAATTTTTCCTAGGAATTGAAATCTCATGATCTGAACATGGGACAACCATCAATCAAAGAAAGTATATACAGGATATAATCAGGAATGTTGGTCTTAGTAATGCTAAGGCAAGTAGTACTCCTTTGCCTTTGGGTGTTAAACTCGCTGAGGATGCTGGTCCCCTCTTAACTGATCCTGAACCTTATAGACGATTAATTGGTCAATTGCTTTATTTAAACTTCACTAGACCTGATATATCTCATGGGGTTCAACAACTTAGTCAATACATTTAAGCTCCTTGTCAACTACATTGGGAATCTGCCATGCACTTGCTCAGATATCTGAAGGGTTCTTCAGAGAAAGGATTATTTTTCCCTGCTAATAATCAGTTGCAGCTAACTGCCTATTCTGATGCTGATTGGGCATCCTGCAAAGACACTAGACGATCTCTCACAGGTTTTTGCATTTTCCTTGGCACTTCTCTCATTTCTTGGAAGACCAAGAAATAATCTACAATGTCAAGATCCTCTGCTGAAGCTGAATACCGAAGCATGGCTTCCATGGTTTGTGAGCTGCTTTGGATTTCTTATATTCTTCAAGACTTTCATATCCGTATAAATCTCCCTATTTCTTTTTGGTGCGACAATAAAGCTGCTCTCCATATAACAGCTAACCCGGTATTCCATGAATGTACCAAACATCTTGATATTGATTGTCACCTGGTCCGCAATCAATACAAAAGTGGCTTCATTAATCCACAGCACATTCCTTCTCAACAGCAGGTGGCCGATTTATTCACCAAAATTCTACCTCCAGCAGCTTTCTTTTCTCTCTTGTCCAAGTTGGGCATGGTTACTCTCCCGTGCTCCAACTTAAGGGGGGATAATAAACTACCCATTTTGTCCCTGCTGTTATACACCCTACTGTTACAATACTTTTCCTCTTTTCCATTAATTCTTTATTCTTTTAGTTATTTGGTTAGTAGTGTCATTCTTTTTGTGTGAATAGATTCTTGCTGAGCTGTATACAATTTTTAGTTATTCTTTCTTGTATATAAGCTGTAATTGTTATTGAACTTTTATGAGAAAATACAGAAAATACTTCTCATCTTCTTCTTTTATATTTCTCTGCTAATTTGCAGAGTATTTTTGTTCAGTGCCAATAATTTCTGCATTTTTCTAGTTGTTTTTGTTTCTATGTAAAGCCTATTTAAAGGCTACCTAAATTGTCAGATGTTAGCAGTAATTCATTGAATAAAAGTCCAGTAATTCATTAAATCAAAGTGCAGTATTTCTCATAGCATTTTGTTATACTTGAGCTATAAATTCTATTCTCTACTTGCTTCCTCTGTTTTTCTAGATTTGTTGTTATTTTTTCTCAACAAAACATCCATTAAGTTGGCAAACCACATCTTCAATGATACTCTATACACATTATAGACAAAGGAAAGATAAGCAAAATCCCATACCCGTCGAACCGTAGCACATTCCTTGAATAGATGGATAATGGACTCCGAATTGGAGCATAGTCAGCAGGAATAGTCAATAGCAGGAATTCTCCTACTTATATCCTGTTTTGTTGGCAAAACATCTAAACAAGCTTTCTAAATGAAGCGACAGATTTTGGGCGGAATCTGCAACTTCCATAAATTCTTCCAAAATTGGTCTTAACCCAATAAGAAAAAAGCGCACGAGTTGGCAAAAAACTATGATTTGAAAACTGCTCGGTATCCACTTTTAATCGAGTAATTACCATCCAGAGTGAAATACCAAGTCACAGTCTTCTTTAGGAAAAGAACTCAATGGAATATTTTTGATTTGGTAGATGTCTACATTGGAAAAAATATTTGAGATTAACTCCTAATTCCATTGATTAGAGGTCGAATTGATTAACTCAAAAATCTTAGCATTTACAAAGAGATCATTTGGCAGTGAATTACCTGAATTTATCTGGTTGAGGTAACCATGGATCATGTCAAATATCAACCTTCTTACCGTCTCCAATCTGCCATCTCACCCCAAGATTAAGAACTTCTCTTCCCACTAAAATACTCGTCCACGAATAACTTGTATTGGAGCCCAAAAAACCAGAACATGGATAGTACCTTGCTTGTAAGAGCCGAGCTAACAAAGAGGACGGTTGAGCGACTAAATGCCAACCTTGTTTAGTTTAAAGGGCCCGATTAAAATTAGCAAAGTTCCTGAACCCCAAACCTCCTTCATCCTTAGATTTACACATGCTGGCCCAACTGCATGGATGCATCTTTCTTTTCTTATTGCTCCTTTAACTGCTGATGAGTTGCGCCGTGCTACTTTCCAAATACAACAGGATAAATCTCTAGGACCAGATGGATTGAACCAGCATTTTTTCAAAACTTTTGGAGCATAATTGGGAAGGATGTAATGCGAAATTGTCAATCCTGGTTATCTTCAGGTACTTTTCCAGAATCTTTATCTGATACTTTGATTGTGTTGGTTCCTAAAGTTGCTAGTCCAGAGTCAGTAAAAGACCTAAAACCTATTGGCTTGTGTAATGTCTTTTATAAAATAGTGTTAAAGGTGTTAGCAAATAGACTCAAGAAGATTTTGCCAGATATTATTTCAGAGGCTCAGTTAGCTTTTGTCCCGAGTAGAATGATAACTGACGATATTTTAGTAACTTTTGAACTTATCTATGCTATGAAGAGGAAATATTTTGTTGATGAAGGTTTTGTTGCTCTAAAGATAGACATTAGTAAAGCTTATGAGTGAGTGGTCTTTTCTAGAAGTAATGCTTTTCCGTGATACTTGGGTCGGATGAATGATGTTATGTGGAGAAATCTCAAGTATTCTATGTTGTTGAATGGGAAGAGGTGGGTCCAATTATCGGATTGACACAGGGTGATCGGTTTGACACAGGGTGATCCATTATCACCTTATTTGTATGTTTTATGTGCGAAGAGCTTTCCTTTGATGTAGAAAAGAAGGGTTTATTGGTTGGGTGTCGTGCTAGTAAAAAAAGGTCTTTCCGATCGAATTTCTCATTTATTTTTTGCAGATGATTCTTTTATTTTTTAAAAGACTAATGAGCTAGAGAGTCAGAATGTAAAAGAGATCCTGTATAAGTATGAAAAAGCTTTGGGTCAAGCTATTAATTTTCAAAAGTCAGCGTTATTTTTTAGTAAGAATGTTCAGCATATATCTATTGTGTTGTCATCTATTCTGAATGTCCATGCCCCTTTAAATCATGGAAAATAGTTGGGGTTGCCTTCACTTATTGGTTATGGCAGAGAATTAATGGATGGAGGAATGAATTTCTCTCTCGTTCAGGTAAGGAGATTTTAATAAGATCGGTGGGTCAGGCCGTTCCTTCTTATTCTACGAGTGTTTTTCAGATTTCTACTTCTATTTGTGAAGAGCTTCAAAGGATAATGAACACTTTTTGGTGGGATATGAAGCAAAATGGTGATGGAGGAATGAATTGGATGAGTTGGGAGCGGTTGTGTAATAGGAAAGACAGTGGTGGTATGGGTTTTTGGGATTTGAGATGCTTTAATTTAGCTATGCTTTGAAGGCAAGGATGGAGATTATTATCTCAATCTATCACTCTTCTTTATCGAGTTTACAAGGCCAAATATTTTCCAGAAGGGACTTTTCTTGATGATCACTGGATTCAAACCCAAGTTATACATGGAGGAGTGTATGGTCATTTAAGAGTTTGCTGCTTAAAGGTGTAAGATGGCATGTAGGGGATGGGGAAAGTATTCAGGTATTTGTTGATCCTTGGATACCGAGAGAAAATGGGTTTGGCATTACAGGTGCTTTAGGGGTGAGAGATAGGGAGCTGCGTGTTTCGGGGCTGTTAAAAGAAGGGGACAAATTATGGGACTTGGAAAAACTAGAATAGCCATTTCTTCCTGAGGATGCTGAGGAAATAGAAAAGATTCCTCTTGGAGTTCGGAGGAAAGAGGACATTTATGCTGGCATTTTGAAAAAAGGGGAGTTTATTCGGTGAAAAGTGGATATTTCTTGGCTTTGAAAGCGTTTGGAAATCGAGATCTTAATGGGAAACAGATTTGGAAGGTGTCGTGGAGACTTGATGGGTTGCCAAAGGTGAAGGACTTTATTTGGAGGGCCTTTACGGATGTGATTCCTACTAAAGAAAATCTAAACCGGAGGGGTATTTTTGTCTATCGGGTTTGTGAATTTTGTAGTGCTCATGAAGATAATTTGCATGTGTTATGTTCTTGTTAGATTGCTTCAGTAGTCTGGAGTATATATGGAATTAATGTTTCAGATTTTAGTTTTTCAACAGTTGGGAAAGGAAAAATTGGAAGATTGTTGTGTTATTTGGTGGCAATTATGGAAGCATCGAAATGAGTATCTATGGAAGAATATCTTGACTGCCTCCCATGTGCTAGTACAGATGGCTTTGTCGTTGTTGAGAGAGTGAAGGGCTGCCGAACTTTTGCATTAAGTCTGTAGGGTGGATGTAGCGTCGACTGGGTCTGTTCAATGCAAGCTGATTTAGTTGGGTCTGCTAGTTGGTGGGGATGGGCAGATGCAACGGTGTTCAGATCTGAAGGGAGGTGTGGGTATGGTGGTATCTTCCGGAATGAGGATCATACTTTTTACAAGGCATTGTCAGGCCATTGGCAGGGGAGGGTCTCGCTGAGAATTGCAGAAGCTCTGGCTTTGAGGGTTGTTTTGCTATGGGCAGAAATTCATCTTCCTCATTCAGGTTTGGTTTCGGTGGATGCTCAAGAGATTTACTTTGCTTTATCTTCTGATGCAGTGGATCGCTCGAAAATTGGACTTTTATCATTGCTGATTCAAAACATCTATGTTAGATGGGTTGAGAGATTTGCAAATGTGGAAGCTCACTCAAATGCAAGGGCTTCTATATATATTATACGATGATTTCCATGTTCGGGACATTGTCCCTTCTTGTATTGACTTATTTGTTGGTTAATGAAATGTGTTAGTAATATTTTTACTATGATATATAATTCTATACAGAATTAAAGTATGAAACTTTCCAATTCTTAAAATGATATTAAACAAAATTTAATTTGATTGTGATGGAATTTATAATAATCTCTTCCTATAAAAATTAATTTTCCATTGGATGATCAGTCTTCAAAAAATTCATATTTATATTGACCATATCCGCTGTGATTTCCTTGACTATCTTGCATATTATAATAATTAATGCATACTAATTGATAACCCTGCAAATATCATTTGCATAACGGCCCATTCAGTCGGCCCAATTAACTGGCAAGGCCCAAGGCCCAACAAGTAAGAGTAGCAGGCGTGAGCTCCAAGGCAGTGCATGCGCCCGAACGGCTGATGTGATCGCCAGTCCCATCAGCCGTCTGACACAAGGCAGTGCCCATGCCCATCAACTGCTCCCTCTCACTTTGTCGCACACCTACTCTGACTGCCAGCCATCACTTCCCAGGCACTCAAGTGCCCCTCAAACATCTCTTATAAATAGCCTAGTCAACGATGGCACCAGGTATTGAATATCTAGCATTTTATCTCTAAGCATTCTCTCTCTAAAAGCTACTAACTTAAGTTTCGGAGTGATTAAGCCTGGTCTGACCCGGCACTTTATCTTGTAGGATTGACCTATCCGATCAGATCTTACACTACAGACTAGCCAGCTCTCCTTCTATTTCAGATAAAGACATTCTGTGCTTTATCATTTGGTGCTTTCGTTGAGAGGCATGGCTAACTCAAGATCTAACGATAGTGCATCCCCCATGGAACATGATCACGATGGCGATAGCCGCGCCAGATCAGGGACCTCACGGAGGAGGGAGATATCTCCCACGTCCCCAACCAGGGCCAACCTTCTTCCCGAATTCAACGATGCCATTCTGAGGCAACCGAAAGATATGCCTGTCATCGTTATGGACATGCGTGCTCTTCTTAGTGACTTCACCAAGAGCATTGTCCAAACACTCAAAAAAGGCAAGATGCCGAGAACCTCTGAAAGAGCTCATGAGGACTACCTCATGGACGAAGACTTCAGACGGAGAAGAAGCAAGTGGATCTCCATCAATGAGCCACAAGCTCAGGACAGTCGAAGGGGCATCATCAGGACCCCAGGCAGGTATGATAAAGGGAAGAGAACAATGTCCACAAGTAGGGACTCCCCCTATTACCCCAGCAGGTCCTCCACTCCCTCCATAGGTGATGATTTGTCTTTTATATGCACCCCGAATTGCAGCCACTCAAGGAAAGGCAAGGGCGAGTCTACCGCCACCGCCATGAGCAAAGAAGACCAATGGTTCAAACAGAAGCTCAGGCAATTTAGCTTCACCGCCCTTAGAAAAGGCGCGTTTGAGGGGAACACATGCAGGAATATCGCCTCCCCATTTTGCAGGGAGATTACAGACTTCGAGCTACCTCCCAGGTGGAGAGATGTGGTGATGGACAAATACACAGGTAAAACTGATCCCACCACTCATTTAGCAGAATACCTAACTAAAGTGCAGGTATACACCTATGATGAGAGGGTAGCTTGCAGAATCTTCCCCACCACCTTGGGAGGAGACGCTCTTAACTGGTTCTATGAGCTGCCACCTTTAAACAACCCAAGGAGCAGTTCACCACAAGGTTCATCGTGCAGACACGAGTGCCAAAATCGGTGAGCGACTTGTGCAATCTCTATCAGAGATCTGATGAAAGTCTTCGAGACTACATCGACAGGTTTTAAGCCACCATGTCTGAAGTGAGGAATGTCAGCATAGAGATGGTGACTAACGTCTTAGCTAGGGGCACCGCTGACCGCCCTTTGTTTGAATCAATAACAACAAGACCCCCAATCAGCTTTGCCAATCTGATGGAGAGGGCTAGGCAGCACATCAAATTGGATGACGCCCTGAGATCCAGCAGGGGAAGAAGGAGCAATGTGATAGATCGGCTACAGCACCCAGACGGTCGATCATTCAATAGAGCTTCCAGATCCGAACGGACAGTAAGAAGCCCGGACCGAGCTACAACTTCTAGGAATATGGGCAAAAGAAAGGAATCCGGATGGGTGCAGGTCTGACCGATCGGAAAGAACCTTCACTCCGCTCAACGCCAACCCAACCATAGTGCTGATGTGGATTAAAGAAAAACACAGCAAGGTCAACTGGCCCAGGGCGCTATCCGAAAGGAGCAGAATTGGGAGAGACCCCAAGAAATATTGCGAGTTCCACAGAGACGTCGGTCACCTGACTGACGAGTGTACTTCGCTAAAAAAGGAGATTGAAAGGCTGATACGAAGGGGGTCCCTCAGAAAATTCATGGGCCCGGCTAGAGGGGAGAGTCCCTATAGACAACCGAAGCCTCGAAAGGATGACTATGGCTCAAACGATGATGATAAGCACAGAAACTCGAGGAATGCCGACCCGCGTAGGCCATACGCGAGGGTAATAAATGTGATCACCAAAGGATCATCCTATGGAGAAGACCTCTAGAGAAAAAGAAAGGGAAAGGGTGTCTACCTCTCCCACCAAGCCGAACAGCTAGCCTCAGTCACCATATCCAGCGAAGACGCATGAGACGTCATGTTTCCACATGAGGATGCTCTCGTTGTAAGAGCTCGGATTAACAATTTCAACGTCAAAAAAATTCTGGTGGATAACGGTAGTGCTGTCAACGTACTCACCTTTCAGGCCTACCGAGCCATGGGACTCCCGATCGAAGAGTTAAAACCAAATGCCACACCATTGATCGGACTTGGCAATGCTACCGTCCCAGTGGTCGGATCCGTCAAACTCTTCATTGAACTAGGCCAAGAGGCAATCGCTCATGCTTACAAGGCAACTTTTATGGTAACTGACATGACTTTTGCCTATAATGCCATTTTCGATAGGCCGCTGCTTTTCTAGACCAGAGCTGTCACCAGCGTACGGTACATGGTGATGAAAGTCCCAACAAAAGAGGGTGTCGCCATCTTGAGAGGCGATCAAAAGGCGTCATGCGAAACGTACGTCACCATTATAAAGCAGCAAAGGGAGGCCATGATTGTAGAGCCGGGTCTGGAGCGATCTGAGCAGGTGGAGAGGCCAAGAATGGACCCTATTGAAGAGGTGAAGGCAAGGGCATTGTCAAAAGAAAAAAAATGTTCAAGTTGGGACCAGCATAGACACAGAAACAAAAGATGCTATCATGCGGGTCTTGATGATAAACCAAGCGTCCTTTTCCTGGAAGCCGGAGGATATTCCCGGCATAGATCCGAGAGTGATCACCCATAAACTAAATGTGGACCCAACTCATCCCCTGGTCAGGCAAAAACTTTAGAGGCACACGCCCGATCGGAGGAAATTTATAGCTGAGGAGGTGGATAGGCTACTTAAGACCGGAACAATCCGAGAGGTAGACTATCCCGAGTGGCTCGCTAATGTGGTCCTGGTAAAAAAGAAGCCAGGGAAGCTGCGGATGTGCGTGGACTTCACGAACCTCAATAAAGCATGCCCCAAAGACAGTTACCCCTTGCCAAGTATAGACCAATTGGTAGACGCCACTGCCGGCCATACCATTTACTCCCTCCTCGACGCATATGCTGGCTACCACCGGATCTTGATGTGGCTTGCAGATTAGGAGAAGACCAGATTCATCACAGACGACGAAACCTTTTGCTATAAGGTGATACCGTTCGGTCTAAAGAATGCTGGTGCCACGTATCAGCATCTCATGAATAAAATTTTCAAAGATCAGATCAAGCAAAATGTAGAAGTATATGTGGACGACATGATCGTCAAAAGCAGGAGTCCTGAGGAACATCCCACCGATCTGGCCAAAGTTTTTTACACATTAAACAAATTTCGGATAAAGCTCAATCCCAAAAAGTGCATCTTCGGAGTTCCATCTGGAAAGTTTTTGGGCTTCATGGTTTCCCATAGGGGGATTGAAGCTAATCCGGAGAAAATAAAAGCCATCCTCGAGATGCAACCCCCCAGAAGCGTAAAAGATGTCCAGAAGCTGAACGGGAGAATCACTGCACTAGGATGATTCATCTCCTCCTCAGCCAAGCGATGCACTCCTTTCTTCAAAAAGCTAAGGAAGAGTGACACCTTCAATTGGGGGGAAGACTGCCAACAAGCCTTTAAAGAATTAAAGAAATTCCTCACTAACCCGCCACTGCTCAGCTGACCGAAACCATGTGAAAACTTGTACCTTTATTTGTCCACCTCTGGTGAAGCCATCGCAGGTGTCCTAGTAAGAGAAGAAGGGACCCAACAACTGCCGGTGTACTATATCAGCCAAGTACTCAGGGGTGTGGACCTAAAGAAAGGACCAGTCGAGCAACTCATCACCCTCATGATGTGCGCAAGAAAGCTAAGGCAATACTTTGAGGCGCACACAATAGTGGTTCGGTCGGGTCATCCGATCAGGAAAATTCTTCAGACACCGAACCTGGAGGGCAAGATGGTGGGATGGGCGACTAAGCTACAGTCATGGGATGTGAGGTATGAGCCCAGAACAGCAATAAAGGCTCAGGCTCTGGTAGATTTTTTTGCTAAATTCGCCGGTGAAAAACCACAAGGTCAGCCCAAACGCCCAAGATGGGAAATGATAGTGGACGGCGTAGCAAATGACACTCGAGGAGGCGTGGGCATAGTAATAATGGGCCCCTTGGGCATTGCAATAAGGTATGCAATAAAGCTTAATTTTAAAGCTTCTAATAACATGGCAGAGTACGAGGCGCTTCTTCAAGGATTGAGACTGCTCCATGCCATCCGGTCGGAGTCAGTGACCATCAAAAGTGACTCTCAGCTTGTGACAAGCCAAGTCTTGGGCACCTTCGAAGCCAGAGAAGCCAGCATGATCCAGTATTTGGCAAAGGTCAAGGCCACTATCACAATACTTGAAGAATCTGGGTCAGAATGGAACCTCCAAAAGGTGTAGAGAGATCAAACATTTGAAGCTGATCGGCTGGCGAAAATGGCTGCTTTTGAGCGAGGAATAATAGAAGAAAATATCATTGTCGTCGACCAAACCTCCTCCTCCTTAGATGAGCCGAAAATGATGGAGATCGATCAACAGGAAGAAATCTGGATGAACCCGATCAAGGAGTACCTGCGGATAGGATAGTTGCCGAAGGATAAAACCGAAGCTCGAAAGGTATCATGCAAATCCCTCAATTACTCCATTATTAACGGTGACTTGTACAAAAAAGCTTTCAGTCATCCTTGGCTCAAATACGTGACGAAGAAAGAAGGAGATTACATCCTCAGGGAGGTTCATGAAGGCATCTGTGGAGCACATGAGGCTAGCAGAGCCATGGCAAGGAAGGTACTCCAGACAGGGTACTTCTGGCCAAGCATTTTTAGAGATGCTCAGGAGAAAGTAAGGAGATGCCCGCAGTGCAAGTTCATGGAAGGTTCATAAGACAGCATGGAGCAGACCAGCAGCCGATCGGAGTCGCGTGGCCATTCGATCAATGGAGCTTGGATATGTAGGACCTTTTTCCCAAGCAAAAAGGCAGATGAAGCTCCTCATCGTGGCAGTTGACCACTTCTCCAAGTGGATCGAAGCAGAGCCTCTGGCAACAATCACGGCAGAAAAGGTCAAGAGCTTCGCATGGAGAAACATCATCTGTAGGTATGGCCTACCTAATGTTTTCATTACAGATAATGGCAAGCAGTTCGATAGCTCCATCTTCAGAGATTTCTGCCAAGGCCTAAACATCAATTTGAGATTCACCTCAGTCACTCACCCTCAAAGCAACGGAATAACGGAGGTCTCCAACTGGACCATTCTGGAAGGGTTAAAAAAATGGCTGGGTGAGGCGAAAGGAAACTGGACTGAAGAACTGCAGAGTGTCTTGTGGTCTTATAGAACTTCACCAAGGACAGACACTCACCAAACGCCATTCTCTCTTATCTATGGCTCCGAAGCAATGATACCCGTAGAGGTCGGCCTCCCATCCTACCGTTCGGCATTCTATTCTGAACAGACGAACATCCAAGAAAGATGCCAAGATCTGGACCTCATAGAAGAAAGGAGGGAGGACGCCTATGTCAAGATCACCAATTACAAACAAAGGGTCGCCAGATATCACAACGCCAAAGTAAAGTCCAGAGCTTTCAACATCGGCGACTTGGTGCTCAGAAAGGTGGACATAGGTGCGGGAAATGCAGGAGTGGGCAAGCTAATGCCAAATTGGGAAGGGCCTTACGAGGTCTCCAAAGTCTTAAGCCCGAGCACGTACAGGCCCAAAACAATAGAAGGGCAAGACATCCCTAGAAGCTGGAACATCGAAGTAATCAAGAAATACCACTTGTAATGATATATCCAGATTCAACAAATATTTAATCAATAAAGAGGTTCCTCTTCATCCCTATGTATAAAGAGTTTATTTTTCATTAATTATCTGCAAAGCATGCATATCATAACTTATACGCTAGGCTCGACATTCGTCTCGAGCTAAAAATAAGAAAGTTGGAACCCACTTCTTTGCAGGTACAAAACAACCGTTAGGATCGATGTTATTCCCGATCCGAAAATATGGAACAACTTAAAAACAACTGTTAGGGTCGATGCAACTTCTGACCCCAAGATACGGAAAAAGACAAGCACCCGACAGTTCGACTGTTAGGATCAACGAACATCCCGATCCGAAGATACGGGAACCACGAACCTTATGTCGATCCCATCCGTTAGGATCGGCTATACTCCGATCCGAAAATACGGAACGCGCTCCGCTCGCACTGACTCATTCGCTAGATTTGATGCCTATCCCGAATCCGAGATGCGAGCACTATGGTCAGAGTAAGGCAAACGTTTATCCCAATATAACACTATAAAAAAACAGTAAATTAGCGACGGACATTTCCGTCGCTAATAGGGCTATTTCCGTCGTTAATAACTTTTAGCGACGCGACGACTACTAGTCGCTATTGGCACCGTCGCAAAAAATTTAACGACTAAACCTAAAACAGTTGCTAAAAATAGCGACGGCAAATTCACTCGCTAAAAATAAAATTTTTGTCGCTAAATAGCCCCCAAAATTAATCGAAATAAATATTAAAAAAATATTAGCGACGGAAAATCCGTCGCTAAAAATATTAAATTTCATCATTTTCTATTATAATTTTCAATTTAATTTTTTATTATTGTTTTCAATTCAATTTTTATTATTATTATTACATCCAAAATTTAATTTAGGTAAATAATAATTATGCAATATTATTAACAATACAATTAATTTAAAAAATATAATATCATACTTGAAAAACCCGAATTTCTTTAATAAAATAAAATTAAAAATTAATTTACATATAATTAAAATTATATTAAATAATATATACACTCATGTCCACCATCATACAATATTTATAAAATACAACAATAAAACACTTGATAAAATCTTGTAACATCCACGGAACGCCACCATTTTGGATCTTTAATTACTTCACAAACCACCTAATTTGTAAATCATGAGAAAAAAATAAAATTAAAGTTAACAATAAATAGCAAATAAAAAGAACTAGCTTTTGAGTTCTTTATAAATCTAGAATTGGATCAGATATGAATACCCACACAGTAGAAAACATTCAAGGAGAAGAATACTTGGTCGAATAACAGTTGGGGAAAAATTAGAGGTAACCAAAACAAAGTCAGTCATGGAACTAACCTGTCAACAAAAGCATAATTTAGTAAGTCTGTCAAAATTTGTCCTACTGTTGTTTTCATTGAGCCCATCATTCCTGAATTGTACACATTAATCACTAATTAAAGAAAAAAAGAAGTGAAGAAATAAGTACATCTATCCTCCAACATATTCGAATAATGAACAAACCAACAAAAAATATACAGCTTCCGTTTAAGCATGAGCGAACCTCTTGGCCCTTTGTCTGCAACAAGAATTTTAAATAGACAAGTCTTTAGATCAATCAGAAGGTAAGCTCAAAACATTAAATCTATCTCAGTATAAGATGCTATTCTATTTACAAACTGTATAGCAAACACCACATTTTTAAACACTAAAAATATCCTCTACCTTTAACGACCCACTCCCATTGAAAGAAGCACAAATAAACCCTGATTGCACAGCAGGAGCAATAAAACATTAGATCAATAAACAAAAGTCAAAGAACATCTAAGGACAAAATAATGGTTTTATTCATGGACTAATTAAATTAATAATAGAGCATGACAATTTATCATTTACTTTATTCATAAATTAAATTTATGGACATTTTAAGTAAATATTTTCTGTGGGACAAGTTTCAAGCTCATGCAAGGTGTTGGTACTTCTGTCACCTTTCAAAAGGTAGTTTGGGGCCATTAAATATGAGGAGTTTCACTTAGCTAAACATTCATAAATATTAAAAGAAAGGCCAGCCTCGTAAGTATGCTCTCTAAAGCTTTGCAATTCAATATCTTTTTGTCTTCAATGTAGCAAAAATGTCAAATACAAATTGAAAATATCACAAGCCACCTGGTTAACTCAATCCTCTTTTAGTTAATCCACAAAGTTAGTTAAGGTAGTTGAGCTTTAAAACCAATAAATTTACTTTAATTTCCCTCCAATTCTCCATGCAAACTCCATCTATATAATGCACTAATATGATCTCTCATTCTTCACCAAACTAATTCATCTTCAAATTCTCTGTACTACCAATACAATTCCCATATGGAACTTATTGGGCCATTTTCAAGAATGATTCCAATTCTAGCACTAATTTAAAAAAATCAAACACAATCTGATCACGTGGAACAAATAACAACAAATGCAAATTATTCCTGCCAGGGACAAAAAATAATTTAACTTTATTTATTGAAATCAATTATTCAAATTATTCATATCTGAAGCAATATACATTAAGCTGTAGGCTTCTCTCAAAAATTATTCTGTCCATATTTTAGCAGAACGGAATCAAAGATGAGTAGAAATTCTTCAGAAGATACAACAAGCAAGAGGTAAATAATAAATATTAACAGCAGCTGATAAATTCAATTAACAAAAGTCTAAAAATTTAATTCCACAATGTTTTGATCTTCTAACAGGCTAAAAGGAAAAGTGGCAGTGATAATTGGCGGAGCTAGTGGTATAGGAGCATGTATAGCAAAATTACTCGTTAAAAATGGAGCCAAAGTTATTATCGCCGATGTCCAAAACGATCTTGGCCATTCTCTTTGCAAAGAAACTGAATTATCATCTTAAACACACACACACGACACAGAACCTAACATCCTCCAATTCAGTTTAATTCATTAAAATCATATTAGAAAAATAAATTTGGCAGTCACATACCTATTGGAGTCGAAATCATGAGCTAAAGCCTCGCCGGAGATCGTCGGTGATGACACCGCTACTGCAGAGATGAAGCTTGAGTCGTCAGGAACCTCCTGCTGTGGTCACGTGCCCAAAAGCTATGCCATTTGATCGGGATCTACGCTGGAAAGTTGCGGGTTCCACAGCTCCGATCTCCTTATCGTTGGCGAGTGAGGACAATCGGTGGGTATAGAAATGAGTGCCTCGCCTTTAGGAGTCCGGTGATGTAGTTCGTGTCGCCTTCCGACGCCGCAGCTGGCCAAAAAATGGACATAATGCTTTGGTTGGAGATGAGAGAGAAATCGTTAGAGAGACAGCTGCGACGGAGCAAAAATGGTGAAAACGTCGGGGTTGGTGGCTGGCCGCTGGAGCCGACGAGGACGACTGTAGACACCGGGTCTCGAGTCCGGCATAAAATGTCAATGATAATTTTGGATCCTTGATAATTCCCTCCGAAAAAATAATATATGTGATAATATATAAATATGTGTATGTGTAAAATTAATTAGTTAATGTTGTTTGTTAATTAATTAGTTAATTTATTGGTTAGTTAATTAGTTAATATTATTGAATTAATTAAGATGCATGTAAAATTAAAGATTAATTAGTTAATTAATTAGTTAAAATGTAGAATGTTTAATTAATTAGATAAATTATATATTAAGTAGATTAATTATATTAATGTGTTAATATGTAATGTTTAATTATATTATATAATTGTTTAATTAATATGTATGTAGGTGTGTTAGTTTAATTAAATTAATTAAAGTATAAAATGAAAAAGGAATAGGAGGGAATTAATGAGGAAATTACTTGGATACCCTTAACCCTAATTTGAGGGAATAAAAAGAAGAAGATGAAGAAAAATAGGGGGGCTCTCGGATTGCATAGAAAGAAAAAGAAAGGAGAAGGGTTCGGCTGAAACAAGAAAAGAAAAAAATAGAAAATAGAAAGAGAGAAGAAAGAAGAGAGAAGAGAGAGCAAGAAGAGCCGGCCAAAGAAAAACAAAGAAAAAGAAAAGAAAGAGAGAGCAAGGAAGAACAGAGGGTGAACACAGAGAGAGCAAGAACCCAGGAAACCAAATGAGAAAAGCAAAAAAAAGAAAAGAAAATAGAAAGGAAAACAAAAGAAAGTAAAAGCAAAGAAATAAGGTAAGGGAAAAAGAAAATAAGAAAAGAGAGGAGCAGGGAAAGGCCAACGGAGCCAAACGCAGGAAACGACGCCGGAGAGAAGGAAAAAGAGGAGAAAAGAGAGAGAGAGGAGGCGAGGCCTCCGCCGGCCGACCACCGCCGCACACGGCGGCACGCGCCTCACCGGAAGAACGACCACCTCCGGACGAAGTGGCCGGTGTCCATCGATCCTCCATCGGACTCCGGCAGCCAGCGCGTGAGGGAGAAGAACCCGGACCGTTGTAGCGCGTTTTCCTGGCGACGGCGACTTCCGATCGGCGCGTGGATACCGCCGGCGGGTTCCTCGGGCACCGATCTACCTTCCGGCATGAGTGGTGTCAGCCACAGCCGCTCCGGCAAGGCTCCGGTGAGGTAAACTCCACTTCCCTTATTATTTAATTATTATTATTATTATTATTATTATTATTAATTTAATTTCTGTTTATTAATATTAATATTAATATTTTTGTTTATTATTCTGTTTTAATATTATTTAATATTTATTATTGTTATTATATGGTTATTGTTAGTTAATTGTTATATTTGTTTATTATTAGTATTTTGTGTTATGTTAATATTATTATTATAATTATTATTATTATTACTATTATTGATATTATTATTATTATTGTCTAATTTGTGTTAATTTTATGTTGATGTTATTATTTAATTGATTTGTGATTATTTAATTTTATGTTTTAATATTATTATTGTTATTATTATTGTTATTTATTTATGCAATTATTTATGTATTCATTTGTTTATTTATTTAGAAATATGTAATTTTTATTTCATTCTATTTTATTTATCTGATGTCTGTAATAATAAATGATTTTTCGACCTTGCTTAAAAGAACCACCACACAAATGTTTTCTACTAAAAAGAATGTTTGCTAAATAAAATTGGACCAATGTCCTATTTTTACCCGATTAAATCATCACATGAAAATTGTTTTCCATTATGAATGCATGCGAGGACCAATGTCCTCATTGTTAATAAATAACCCGTTTTATGCATGTATAGCACATTTATAAATGGGAGTTGTATCCCGCTCCTAGTATTATTGTAAATTTATTTTATGCTTTAATGCTATTTTATTTTATACTCTTAAATGGATGATTGCACCTTTAATCAATTGCATCGTGTGGAGAGAGAGCGAATCAATTATAATTAAAATTTAATCATAAAATAATCGAGTTAGAAATAGATGAGAAATCCCGGACCCAGCTCTGGTCTTTGGGCTCGAGAGGCTAGAGGTTACCCTCCAAGATACCTCTTGGGTCACGAGACTTTAGCGTTAATCCTAGGCTCCTTAGGGCGAGAGGTTTACCTTCCATGACCCCTTTGGCTGGCCCAAAATGGATACTAAGCGCAGTCTTAGGCTCTCCGAGGCGAGAGAAACTTTCCCAATGTTCTATTGGGTGGCGACTCCATGAAACCTCCTTGTTGCCCAACATAGACGCACTTGCAATTTATTGCAAGCTGTCAACAGACCCACAATTGCCCGATCGCCCTCGAGCGGGCGGTCAGAGGGGCGGCCGCGGGGATCCGGCGCGCGTCACAGTGGCGACTCCGCTGGGGACGATATGGTTTGAGATTTCGATTCGAAAATACCTCGTTTAACATTTATGGTTAAAATTTAATTCATAAATTCGCTTTCTCTCATTTGCATTACATCTCATTAGAGCTTTTAGAATATGCTAGTTTGGTCCCTTTATTAGCCCCGGTGCGTTCCTGAAGCACGACCTCATTTTCACTCAATTTGGGGAAGTGTTAAGGATAATCACCAGCCCAAGCCTCGTACTATCGTGGTATATAAAATGGTGACCCGATCGGTCGTTACGCTCGTGATGAGCTAGACCCGCCGGCAGGGATCATGCTTGGGTAGCTCTAAAGTAACACCACCTTTTGACCAAAGCCCATGTAATGGCAATAGAAACTTCCACTAGGTGATATGCACCATAATATTGTGCTTGCTATTTGGGCCGTCATATATTGAACAAAATCAATTGAATCAGATGATTTTCATCAAAGCCTTTCATGCCCCGATGGGCTCATCTTGATTTAATCGAATTGTTTAAATATATAATGGCCAAACATCCATGCGCATGTGCTTTAAAGTAAGAGTTGTTATGCTGCCGGCTTCTCACCGTACACTATACGCGTCCATTGGGTTCCCTGTTAACCCTTAGATAAAGCTCACCTAGGAAAGAGACCGTACGACCCCGTTTGTGGGAGAAATAACGTTGGAAGGATCTAACTGCTTGCATGTGGCTGTGAATGCTGCACAACATGTACATACATCACATGTCATTCATGTCTAAAAAAAAAATCAAAAAAAATAAAAAATATATACATATATAAAATATAAAAAATAAAAAATACATTTCATATTTTGTATATATTCTTTTGCCTGCATATTGTTTTTCATATACATATACCATCACGTGTATATTTATTTTCATGCATTGCATCGCATAATTGAAATTTATTGATTTTTTCACTCCATCTGCACAATTCACGATCATGCATTGTATATTGTCATACACGCATCATTCTAACAATTTAAATTTTCAGCCATCATAAATTCTTCTAAGTGGGTTAGAGGTTCCGGCGGTCGATTAGTAAGGCCAGACTCGCCCTTTGGATTGCTGGAATTAGTGCTTGATTGGGATCCTGAGCCACTCTCAGCATCTAGTACCTCATCCTCATGATTCACGAGCACCTACTATTCCACAACCATCTGTTATTCCACAACACCCGATAGCCCATGCTGGGGGCAAGCCGAACCACTTGTTGATCCACAATAACAAATAGTCCATACTAGGGGCAAGCTGAATCACCTGCTGGTGGAGAGACTCTTTTTATTGGCAATGCTCGTCAACCCATTAATGAGAATGAAGCTGCACCTGTTGAGCCAAGAAGGGTAAGAGTTTATAATCCCGAGGAGGATTTTGTGGAAGAAGATGAGATTGAGGACATAGCAGCCCACCAACGCTGGCCTGTTAACGGATCAATGCTAAATTCTGTGGGACTGAATTCAAGATCTTATCAACAATAAAGAAATTGTTGACCCAGAGAAGAAGGGGAAATAAAAGCCGATGGCAGATGAAAGACATTGGTTGCAGTGTCTGCTTTGCTACAAGATGTCTTTATATTTGAGCTTTTCAAATAATGGCATATGCAGTATTGGTAATTTCAATTGTATTATTGCTTACTTATATATTATTTCTAATGATTTCATTTCTTATGATCATGATACATTCATTCATTTTGACATTAACTCAATCAATACTACTACATTTAATCTTGGAACTTTGAAAAATTCAAAGAAAATCTTGATAGCATCTGATATAACTCCTGTAGAGAGAGAAATTTAGAGAGAAAATAAAAATAAGAAAGAAAAAAAACTAGTTGCAATTAGGAGATTGGATGAAAACTCACTAAGAGCACTAAAACCTTTCTGATTACCCGTCGAAGCGATCTCTGGATAAGACAGAACCTGGAAAATGATTTAGGCAATCTTTTCTTTGTATAGCTCTCTAAATGACTATTTCCTACCCTTATTCTGCAATCGCTTGCTAGCCCATTGAGCCTTTATGTAGGTATGCTGAATGCGTACCAATTTTGTTGTTACACACATTAAAACTATCCCCTCGCCTAAAATGATTTTGGCTTCCCCTTAGAAGAGTGGCCGCTCTAAAACTGATGGATGTACATTTGAACAATTCTTTGGACTATTAAAAAATTGCCTTGATAAGAGCAAGTTCAGACTTTGGAAAGAGGGTTTAGTCATGCATGAAAGGCATGAGCTCAAAAAAAAAAAGAAGCGAAAGCAAAAAGAAGAAAAAGAAAAAGAAAAGCGAAAAGTTCAAAAAGAAAAAAATGAATCAAAAATGAAAGAAAAAGAAGCAAAGAAAAGAAAAAAAGAAGAATCAAAAAGATAGCTCAAGATAGTAATCGATTGACTAGTTTCAATGATTACCCTTTTTTATTGTTATTCTGATCTCAAGGAGCTAGAATGTTATCTAGCCCAAATTCAACAATACTTTTGAGCCGAGAACAGTTTATCCATCAGTCGAGAAAATATCGCGGCCATTCTTCTCTAGCGACCTGATCTTTCTTTGACAGCCATCTACCTAAGCCTAACATTACAACCAAAGTAAGACCTTTTGATTCTGGGTTCAGTCTTATCCAATTAGCGGAAATGACCTTTTAAGAAGGTTTGGTACGTAAGAAGAGGCCTATGGTGTTTCTTGAGCCTCAAGTGAGAAGCCATGAGTGCATTCATGCATTCGAGTTAAGTCTGTCTCTAACATTGCTTCTAGAATTTGCATTCAAAAGATTAAATGAGAGCAGAGAGAAAATATTCAATCATGAGAATAAAAAAAGAGAGCAGATTGATAACAGGAGTTTGATGCTTTCAAGATCCATCTCGAGATTGGATGAGGTTTTGTATCTTGAGATTAATGCCAAATAATGATCATATATTGTGAAATCAAATTGAAATATGTGCATTTATGCAATGGTATTGATGTAACCAGAATAGTTCATCTGATGTACAAAAGAAGAAAAAAAAGGAAAAAATAAAAAATAAAAAAAAAAGAAAAAAGGCCGTTAGAGATGAAAACCGTAATTGGCGCTCTAAGCAAAAGTTAGGCTAAAGGACAGGGTGAAAACCTGGAAACAGGCAGTCTGTTCCTAAAAAAAAAAGAAAAAAAAAAAGAAAAAGAAAAAGAAAAAGAAAAAGCTGCTGGATTGGGTTGGGTCCATTCCAAGCAAAAATAAGGCACAGGGTCATGTGAAAATCCGAAAGGACGCATTTCCCGCCAAGAAAAGCTAGTGTGAAAATCCACAAGGGATGCACTACCTTAAAATAATGACTACAGGTTTCAGAGGAGAACCTCATGATCCCCAAAGAGCATGAAATTCAAAGGCAATTCCAGAAGGCACTGATCTTACTGCAAATTGCAACCAAATCGGCTGTCGCCTCCAATTCCATTCAGATGAATTTTTATACTGCATTGTTGCATACACATGCATCTCACGTGCATGCTTACGATTTTTCCTGCATATTTGCCTTTCTAAGTCTTGCAGAAAAAGAGACTCGACACGGACACCGGTAGAATCCGAGTGGCGACATCATTCCATCCATCAATCAAGACAAGCAACCCAAAACCTCTCAGGGGGCAGTTATCAAATCTTAAAGCCCTTTGAGGAGGCAAAACGGGAAGTCCTTTGAGGAGGCAAACCTCGAAACCCTCTGAAGAGGTCTATTCCCTAAACTCCCTAAGGAGACAAGTCCCACACAACATCATGCATACAACTTCTTGTGTATATTTTGTGCATCTGATTTTGTAGAAAATATCTGAATGACCGCTCAGAAGGGCAGTTCAGGAGGACACCCAATCCGGAATGACATCCATTTCAGAAGAACAACATCAGCACTTTGTAAGTCTGGAGCAGACTCGGTGCAGCTCAAGAGAGCAACCCCCGCGTTTTGTAAGTCTGGAGCAGACTCGGCGCATTCACCACATCATCAAAGTCCTCTGAGGAGGCAAATTCTCAAGTCCTCTGAGGAGGCAAATTCCCGAAGTCCTCTGAGGAGGCAAAATCTCAAGTCCTCTGAGGAGGCAAATTCTCAAGTCCTCTGAGGAGGCACAATCCTAAAGTCCTCTGAGGAGGCAAAATCCCAAAGTCCTCTGAGGAGGCAAATTCCCGAAGTCCTCTGAGGAGGTAAAATCTCAAGTCCTCTGAGGAGGCAAATTCCCGAAGTCCTCTGAGGAGGCAAAATCTTCAAAGTCCTCTGAGGAGGCAAAATTTTTGAAGTCCTCTGAGGAGGCAAATTCCCGAAGTCCTCTGAGGAGGCACAATCCTAAAGTCCTCTGAGGAGGCAAAATCTCAAAGTCCTCTGAGGAGGCACAATCCTAAAGTCCTCTGAGGAGGCAAATTCCTGAAGTCCTCTGAGGAGGCAAAATCTCAAGTTCTCTGAGGAGGCAAATTCCCGAAGTCCTCTGAGGAGGCAAAATCTTCAAAGTCCTCTGAGGAGGCAAAATCTTCGAAGTCCTCTGAGGAGGCAAATTCCCGAAGTCCTCTGAGAAGGCAAAATCCCAAAGTCCTCTGAGGAGGCAAAATCTCCGAAGTCCTCTGAGAAGGCAAAATCTCAAGTCCTCTGAGGAGGCAAATTCTCAAAGTCCTCTGAGGAGGCAAAATCCCAAAGTCCTCTGAGGAGGCAAATTCCCGAAGTCCTCTGAGGAGGCAAAATCTCAAGTCCTCTGAGGAGGCAAATTCTCAAAGTCCTCTGAGGAGGCAAATTCTCCAAGTCCTCTGAGGAGGCAAATTCTCAAAGTCCTCTGAGGAGGCAAATTCTCTAAGTCCTCTGAGGAGGCAAATTCTCCAAGCCCTCTGAGGAGGCATCTCTTTATCCGACTCTCGGCAAGAAGGCAAGGTCTCCGCCACAGGTATGTAATCCCTTCTCTCTTCCTCTTTGAATTTTGGCTCACCTAGGTGTCTATGCACTAGCTTCTCCAAAATTGGGGGCAACTATAGACACCGGGTCCCGAGTCCGGCATAAAATGTCAATGATAATTTTGGATCCTTGATAATTCCCTCCGAAAAAATAATATATGTGATAATATATAAATATGTGTATGTGTAAAATTAATTAGTTAATGATGTTCGTTAATTAATTAGTTAATTTATTGGTTAGTTAATTAGTTAATATTATTGTATTAATTAAGATGCCTGTAAAATTAAAGATTAATTAGTTAATTAATTAGTTAAAATGTAGAATGTTTAATTAATTAGATAAATTATATATTAAGTAGATTAATTATATTAATGTGTTAATATGTAATGTTTAATTATATTATATAATTGTTTAATTAATATGTATGTAGGTGTGTTAGTTTAATTAAATTAATTAAAGTATAAAATGAAAAAGGAATAGGAGGGAATTAATGAGGAAATTACTTGGATACCCTTAACCCTAATTTGAGGGAATAAAAAGAAGAAGATGAAGAAAAATAGGGGGGCTCTCGGATTGCATAGAAAGAAAAATAAAGGAGAAGGGTTCGGCTAAAACAAGAAAAGAAAAAAATAGAAAATAGAAAGAGAGAAGAAAGAAGAGAGAAGAGAGAGCAAGAAGAGCCGGCCAAAGAAAAACAAAGAAAAAGAAAAGAAAGAGAGAGCAAGAAAGAACAGAGGGTGAACACAGAGAGAGCAAGAACCCAGGAAACCAAATGAGAAAAGCAAAAAAAAGAAAAGAAAATAGAAAGGAAAACAAAAGAAAGTAAAAGCAAAGAAATAAGGTAAGGGAAAAAGAAAATAAGAAAAGAGAGGAGCAGGGAAAGGCCAACGGAGCCAAGCGCAGGAAACGACGCCGGAGAGAAGGAAAAAGAGGAGAAAAGAGAGAGAGAGGAGGCGAGGCCTCCGCCGGCCGACCACCGCCGCACACGGCGGCACACGCCTCACCGGAAGAACGACCACCTCCGGACGAAGTGGCCGGTGTCCATCGATCCTCCATCGGACTCCGGCAGCCGGCGCGTGAGGGAGAAGAACCCGGACCGTTGCAGCGTGTTTTCCCGGCGACGGCGACTTCCGATCGGCTCGTGGACACCGCCGGCGGGTTCCTCGGGCACCGATCTACCTTCCGGCATGAGTGGTGTCAGCCACAGCCGCTCCGGCGAGGTAAACTCCACTTCCCTTATTATTTAATTATTATTATTATTATTATTATTATTATTATTATTATTATTATTATTATTATTAATTTAATTTCTGTTTATTAATATTAATATTAATATTTTTGTTTATTATTCTGTTTTAATATTATTTAATATTTATTATTGTTATTATATGGTTATTGTTAGTTAATTGTTATATTTGTTTATTATTAGTATTTTGTGTTATGTTAATATTATTATTATAATAATTATTATTATTACTATTATTGATATTATTATTATTATTGTCTAATTTGTGTTAATTTTATGTTGATGTTATTATTTAATTGATTTGTGATTATTTAATTTTATGTTTTAATATTATTATTGTTATTATTATTGTTATTTATTTATGCAATTATTTATGTATTCATTTGTTTATTTATTTAGAAATATGTAATTTTTATTTCATTCTATTTTATTTATCTGATGTCTGTAATAATAAATGATTTTTCGACCGTGCTTAAAAGAACCACCACACAAATGTTTTCTACTAAAAAGAATGTTTGCTAAATAAAATTGGACCAATGTCCTATTTTTACCCGATAAAATCATCACATGAAAATTGTTTTCCATTATAAATGCATGCGAGGACCAATGTACTCATTGTTAATAAATAACCCATTTTATGCATGTATAGCACATTTATAAATGGGAGTTGTATCCCGCTCCTAATATTATTGTAAATTTATTTTATGCTTTAATGCTATTTTATTTTATACTCTTAAATGGATGATTGCGCCTTTAATTAATTGCATCGTGTGGAGAGAGAGCGAATCAATGATAATTAAAATTTAATCATAAAATAATCGAGGTAGAAATAGATGAGAAATCCCGGACCCAGCTCTGGTCTTTGGGCTCGAGAGGCTAGAGGTTACCCTCCAAGACACCTCTTGGGTCACGAGGCTTTAGCGTTAATCCTAGGCTCCTTAGGGCGAGAGGTTTACCTTCCATGACCCCTTTGGCTGGCCCAAAATGGATACTAAGCGCAGTCTTAGGCTCTCCGAGGCGAGAGAAACTTTTCCAATGTTCTATTGGGTGGCGACTCCATGAAACCTCCTTGTTGCCCAACATAGACGCACTTCCGATTTATTGCAAGCTGTCAACGGACCCACAATTGCCCGATCGCCCTCGAGCGGGCGGCCGCGGGGATCCGGCGCGCGTCACAACGACCTCTCTCTGCGGTCTCCGGTCACCCTCTCCGGTCTCCTCCTTCGGTCTCTCCCTCTGCATTTTTCCTTCTTCATTTTTCTTTGTTTTTGTATTCTTGTGTTTTTGTTTCCTTCTTATGTTTTTGTCTCTTTTTTTCTCATTTTTATTTATTATTAATATTATTATTTATTTGTTTTAGCGACGGAATAATCCGTCGCTATTTCGTCGATAAAAATTAACTCCAAATTAAAAATCTGTATTTGACGACAGTTTTCAAAAAATAGTCGCTAAATTAGCCGCTAATTATCGACGGAAATTATCCGTTGCTAAATTTAGTCGCAAAAAAGAGCGCCACCCATTGCTGCCAAAAATTAGCCACTGTTTCTTTATTTATGTTGCTAATCCGTCGCTAAAATTGGAAAAAATAACTTTTCGCAACTAATTCTGAATTTAGTCGCTAATCCTTCGCTAATTAGCGACTAAAATTTATCCGTCGCTAATTTAGATTTTTTTTGTAGTGTAAGTGTTGTGCAACGGTCACGAACCGGAATGCAAATCACACACTAACTTGACGAACGAAACTATTCGCCTGATTCTAAGTCTAACCTAAGAGTCTTTCCAGATGGCCGACTAATCGTGCATTCTGAATCAGATTGGGCAAATCGGTCACTATACTCGAGAAATTATTCCAATTCAGGAAGTATATGATATTCATTAATGCGTTTCACTTTAGCAAGTTATATGCATTTTAGCAAGCTATACCCAAACTTAGCAAATTTTATGCAATTTTACAAGTTATTGAAGATCTGCGAATGCATAGCTACGAAAATTTACAATTTACGCAAAAAATGACATTTATTGAGAAAAATGTATATTATACAACTTACACGAATACAAAAACAAAGTATACAACGGAAAATCTCTACATGTCTACAACTCCTAACCCAAATTTCTATATTTACAACTTCTAAGTCTGCTGAAGCCAGGACTTGATCCGGAGGAGGTTGTGCACTAGCCTCGGCAGCAGGTTGAGGGGGATCGGCAACAGGCAGAGAAGGCTCAGTAGCAACTTTGAAGATCGGCTCGGCTTGCGAATAAATGCCAACTTCAGTTCCCGAAGGCACGTTTGGCTGGGCTTCCGTCGACAAGGGGTTCTCCTCGGGTGCTCCGTCAGTTGCCTCCTCTCTGGGAGCCTCTTCCTCATAATCACTAGATGGCGGATCGAGCAGAGCGGTGGGATCCTCCATCCAGCTGAGGTCAGCCCCAGGGAAGCGCCTCCCGGCTTTATAGATCAGCCGAGATAGTAACTTCACTTGAGCCTCGCCCAATTGATCAAGAAGTTACTCCTCTCCAGAGGCAAGCTCCTCTTCAAGCGTCTTCCCCTAGGCCGTCTCCTTATTCGCCAGAGTGGCACGCAGCCGGTCACACTCCGCAAGTGCTTGGCCTTTCTCCTCCTGTGCCTTGGCCTTCTCAGTGCCCAGAAGCTTGCATTTAGCGCCCAGTCTGGCCGCCTCTTCCTCGAATCTTTGCCATTGAGCACTATCGGCTATCAGGCGTGCCACCTCACCCTTCAGCCGATTGAACTCGACGAGCCGTGACTTAAGCTCCTGGGCATGCCGAGTGGCCTCCTTCCTTGTGTCTACCACCTCCTCACTAAGAGCAGAGGTGTCCTTTTGGAGATCTGATACCTCAAGTTGAAGGGCAGAGTTTTCTTTTTGAATAGCTTCACTTTGGGCGATCGCCTCCCCCCTCGCCTTGGCAGCGTCTTTTGATCTCGCCTCCAAAAAGCTGCCTATGCCATGCAAGTGATGACCCCTCTTGATCAACTACAAGAATAGGAAAACAGTAACATCAGCAAAGGCACTTTTGCCGATTTTCAAGCAACATGAATCGAAGTGGCCTAATCTCACCTCCAGGGCATGCTGGTTAAATAAACTGAGCTCCCGGCCGAGTGAGCTAGGATCCCCCATGACCTTGAAGTCATCCTCCTGCAGGATCCCCTGGCAGAAAAAACTGGCAACCGCTTTGTTGCTCGTTGACCAGTCCCTACCGAAGTTCTCCTTCAACCACTCCTTCAAGGGCACAGGTCGCCTGTCTGATCGCCGAGTTCGCTCGCTCGGCACAACAGCTTTGCCTTTGGCTGCCACTTTAGCAGCCCTCTTCCTGGTGGCCTCCTTGGCCTGCTTTCGTGTGGCCTCATCCGACTGTACTGGTCTTCCCTGGGCCATCACCCTCAAAGTTTGAATGTTGGGAGGACAGACAGCCCCAGGCATCTTCTCCTCATCCGACTTATCTCGGAGCACCATCTTTAGGCGGTGAAGGGCCTGGTCCCCTACTTTCGGAGGAGGCACCGAAGGACCCGAGGCGACTAGAGGTTGGCGAGCTGTTGAGGCAGTTGCAGTAGCATTAGCCACGGGAGGAGCAGTAGAAATAGGAATGGCAGCGATCGGGGCAGAAGCATCCCTTGAACCCTGCTGCAATTGATGCACTTCAGAAGCGGGCAAGATCCTTCGCCTTGTCCTCTCCTCTTTGGCCTTCCAATCGGCCTCTTTTTTAGCTGTTGCCCAAGCGCCCAACCTCTGAGTCATTTCACTCCCTCTGGCCATCGCAGCTGCAACGAACATGAACAAGATAAGTTTTCTCATAAATGATAAAATATACATATGCAAATGCAATGCATGAGTAACAATTTATGTTATCCCCTCTACTATAATCCTAATGCTCGCGTTCTTCATTCTCGGCAGCTTCGGAGCTGGAAGAAGCGAACAGCGTGGTCAAGAGAAAGCTGGACTTGTAAGGTTCTCCATATCTCCCCACCGCGTCCATCAATTTTTTGATATCGGCCTCATACATGAGCTGACCAGCAGCTAGGTCCTTCAAGATAGTGGCCCCACCCGATCGGGTAAGGCACACCCCAAAATCACCGATCATCCCCACCAGGAAGTATCTCTCCTTGTACCCCTTCATTGAGGTGGGGATGTGCACAAGCTTCTTCTTTGGGTGGCTGGTAAAGAAATATTCCTTCCTGTTGCTCTGACCCGATATGTAGAAGAAATGGGTGAAGTGGTCCAGAGTCAGAGCCACCCCCTCTATTTTGCAGAGGATCTTAAAGCAGGCCACCGACCTCCACCCGTTCGGATGCAACTGATTCGAGGCGATCCCATAACCATCCAATATCACCATCTCAAAGGCGCCCAAGGGAAATCTCAGACCCGCATCCAAGCTCCAAAAATGGCAGATGAACCACTTGTTCTGCTCCTTTCTAAATGGCCGCTCCATCACCACCATAGAATCGGGGCACGGCATCATAAAAACATCACCAGGGAAACCATATTTGGCAGGAATCTCAGCCACCTCTCCAGGGCTCAGTCGGGAGCAGCGCTCAACTGGTGTCCTACCCCTGTACTCCTCCATGAAGCTTCTATCTATGGACTGGCTGCTACTGGAAGCCATTTTTTACAGAAAAAAGAAGGAAGAAATACAAATCCATAACTCTTAAAGGGAATGAATACAGATAAAAAATCAAATACAAGGAGAGAAAAATATGAAGGAGGTACTTACTTGACAATGGGTCACTTGGAAAATTTTCAGAAGAAAGCAAAGGAGGCTTGATGGAACTCAAAGAAAGAGAGGAAAAAATTTGGTAGAGTTTCGCTAGGGATTGCAAAAGTGAAGAGAAAACTGCACAGGAATTGCCACATTTATAGGCAAAACTTCTAGGGCACGCCAACCGTCTCACTACTAGCAGCACGCCACGTGTCCTAAAGGCATAATGGCTGTACGAAGGACGAAGCGCCACCCTCAGAGCACGTGCAGCATTAAATGAAGACAGTTGTACAAACAGGCGCGCCTCTTTGGAAAAAGCGTTGCGCAAAATTCAAAAGTCTCGCCAATGTATGTTTCCCGAACATAATAACTAAAAGCAGGCACCATCCGAACGGATTCACTCAAGGCAAGTCTATGCCCGATCGAACCAGTTTGAGGGGGGACAAGTGATAACCCTGCAAATATCATTTGCATAACAGCCCATTCAGTCGGCCCAATTAACTGGCAAGGCCCAACAAGCAAGAGTAGCAGGCGTGAGCTCTAAGGCAGCGCATGCGCCCGATCGGCTGATGTGACCGCCAGTCCCATCAGCCGTCTGACACAAGGCAGCGCCCATCCCATCAACTGCTCCCTGTCACTTCACCGCACACCTACTCTGACTGCCAGTCATCACTTCCCAGGCACTCATGTGCCCCTCAAACGTCTCTTATAAATAGCTCAGCCAATGATGGCACCAGGTATTGAATCTCTAACATTCTATCTCTAAGCATTCTCTCTCTAAAAGCTACTAACTTAAGTTTCGGAGTGCTTACGCTTGGTCCGACCGGGCACTTTATCTTGCAGGATTGACTTATCCGATCGGATCTTACGCTACAGACTAGCCAGCTCTCCTTCTATTTTAGATAAAGACATTCCGTGCTTTATCACTAATAAAAAAAAGAAATTTAAGGAATGAAACAAGGAAATTTGATAACATTTATGTCAATTAATTTAAGAGATTAATTGTATTTGGATTTATTTCTTTTTTGGAATCGAAGTTTGGAAAGGAGAGGTAAATACCTTGACTACAATCAACAAAATTTCTTAAATAAAAAAATATATATATTCAAATGGAGTTTTCTTCTGCACAAATGGTTAGATTTTGAGTTTGATGATTTTTTTTTCTTTTTTTCCTTCAATCGTATTGATGTTGCTAAGTCATTTGATCTACTTTGTTAATTATTTATCTATTTATTCTTTATTTTTTAACAGAAACTATTTATCTATTCATTTAGGGGTAACCAAATCGATTATTTTATTCTTGTAATTTTTTCAGAGTTGTGTTTTTAAAGTGAATATGCATTGCAATGGATGTAAGAAAGAGGTAATGGAAGTGTTGCAAAATCTCAAAGGTACTTTCCTGTCCTTTTTTTCTCTTTTTCTTATTTCGCATGCAACAATATTAGTATGACAAATGATGATTCATGAAAATGGTAGGAGTATACTCAGTGGACATAGATCCAAAGGAAGGAAGAGTGAAGATTAATGGAATAGTAAATCCAAATGTAATAATGAGTATATTTGATAAGTATGGGAAACATGGACAGCTTTCATCTCTTAGATTTAATGGTGAAGTTAGGGATTTTGGAAATTCTCAATACTATGATGAACAAAGCATCCCACATCATTATCATGATTATGGAAGAAACCCGTTTCTATTGCCTCTACCGCCACCACCTCTACCACCATGGCTAGAGGTGAGCAAATTTTGGTTAAAACCGAACCAAACCGACCGAATTTTTTAATTTTGTTCGATTTTTTGGTTCGGTTTCAAAAATAAGATAATTTCGGTTTTTTCGGTTCGGTTTTAAAAGACAAAAACCGAAAAAAACCGAACCGACCGAACTTGTATTAATATATATTATTTTTTTCATTTTTTACAAAAATAAACTTTATTTTTGTATTTTTAATTCAATATAAAGGGGTTTAACTCAAATTAAATATATTTACATTTTTAATTTGAATTTTTTTATTTTAATTTTATGATTTGTAATTTTATATAATTTTTAGACAATTTTTTTAATTATAATTTTAAAAGTTCGGTTTTATCGGTTAACCGAATCAAACCGACCGAAAATATCGGTTCGATTATCACAAAAATTGCGGTTCGATTCGATTTTGTAAAATCTTGTAATTTCGGTTTTCGGTTATTGAACCGAACCGACCGTTGCACACCTCTAACCATGGCTACTTGCACCTCCACTGCCGCTACCACCGCATCCTTCGCTGCCAATTGCTCAAAATCCAACAGTACAACCAGCGCCACAGCTGCCGCGACCACCTCCTGTAACCTCTTCACAACCTGAGAACCCTAAATATTGCTCAACAATGTAATTAACCAAATTAGCTACAATATGACCTCTAATCAATTTCTATTTTCTCCCCTTTTTTTTGTCATAATGACACATTATATTTGGAGGGTATTATATTAATTTTTCATAATAGAATTAATTTGATGGTGACTAGTCACGGGTGTGATTATTTTTTTTTTAATTATAAGTTGCATTTTATGAGTTTTAAATTGGATTTGTTATAAAATTTTATTATAAGGTATAAACTAATTTAATTATTTTTTATTTCTTTATTTTTTTTGGGTATTGAAGGCGAGCTCAGCTCACAAAAACACTAATAAAAATAACTAATTCCAGCGACATCATGAAAAAGCGCACCAAATTTGATTCTACCCGGACATGCTTGCATAGGGGTGTGCAAATGGTCGGTTCAGTTCGGTTTTGGACCGAACCGAACAAATCGAAAACCGAACTTTGAAAATAATTAGGACCGAACCGCGAACCGAATATTTTAGAACCAAAATCGAATAAACCGAAATAATTTCAGTCGGTTTGGTTCGGTTCAATGTTTTTTCTGAATGGTATGACAAGTTGGATCGGGTTGGATCCACCCCAGATCCATTAACCCGACCTAAAACCCACCTACATAAAAGATCCCCTCTCCCTGTCTCTCTCATTTCACTCTCTCTCCTTACAGCCACCTCTCTCTCTCTCTCTCCCCGCCGCTGTCTACCCAAGATGTCGCCTGCCGACGCTTCTCTCCACCGCTCGCTACACACGGCGTCGCCGCTGTCTCCGTCGGCACCCCTTCTCTTCTCTTCTCTCTCTCTCGGCAGATCCTGCTCCCCGTCGCCCCTCTTGCTTCCCTCACGGCAGATCTGTTCCGATCGCCCCCCTTCCTCTCCTTTCCCCCGCCGGAGCTCCCCCCAAGGCTGTCTCTCTTCTTGCGCAGTCTCGATTTCCTGTCTTTCATTTTTTGTTGATGTTTACTGGGTTGATGTTTATGTTTTCATTGTTTTGGTTTGTTGATGTTTGGCTTGTTAATGTTTGGTTTGTTGTTTTGCTGTGCTGATGTTTGATTTGTTGATATATATATATATATATATATATATATATATATATATATATATATATATATATATATAAAGGTGAGTATGGTAGAGTTCGGTCGGTTCGGTTCCTTCGGTTTTATAATTTTGAGAACCGAATCGAAATAACCGAAATTTAAATCGGTTTAGAACCGAATGAACCGAAAACCGAAAGAACTGAACCAAATGGACCAAAATCTATTCGGTTCGGTTCGATTTTCGGTTCCGGTTCGGTTCTGCACACCCCTATGCTTGCATGAACAAATTTATCTTTAAAATATTAAAAATGAAATAAATTTATTTTTAATTTTTTTAAAAAAAATATTATTATTAAAATGATTCATATTTGATTTTATTAAAAAAAATGATTCATTTTTATCGATATTTTTACAAATAAGGATAAATATTAAACAATTTGGTAACAGTATACATATTTTTTAATTATCAAAAAGTTTAAAAATAGATTACACTATTTTATATAATTTACCGACAAATTTGGTTTTTTCAATATATATATTTTTGACATGATATTCTAGCTGTACTTTCCGATAAGTATTATAACCAGAAACCAGTTATAGTTATTTTTGTATATAGAAGTTTTAAATTCAGTAACATTTTTGAAAGAAATTTTTTTTTTGTTATTATTTTTGCATAATTTTAGTATAAGTTAAATGATAATGAATGAAATCAACACTTTATTTTCCCGTTTTGGCTTTGTTATGGTTTGCACAAGTGCATATATATGAGTTCCCTTGAACAAGTCAAAGATGAGGAATTATAGGCCTAGCATTAGTCTGCGTCGTTAAGCTTTTGCCTTTAAGATTCTTTGACTACTATTAGTCTCACTGCATTCACTAGGATAGATTGAGTTCTCAAGATCCAAACTAGGCACAAAATGTTCCTGAATAGTTCATCACGTTGAGACAATAACTACTTTGGCATATTTAAATTTGAAAATTAAGCATATGTTGTCATAAAATTAGGTGCTTAATTATTGGCTGACATATTTCGCAAACATGTAAAGACCCTTGAGTTACTTGACCAGTGAAGGAAGGTATGGAATCCGAATCAGGTAGAGATCGTTTTTCCTCTTTGTTACAGCGCCAAAAACTTCAAGCATGTCAAGATTTTCGGATGTCTCTCCGGTAGGGAGTTTCCAATCAAAATGATATAGCAGTTGTGCTAGTGGAAACTCGACATTAGCCATGCCAAATGTGATTCTTGGGCACATCCTTCTTCCAGCACCAAATGGTAGAAATTCAAAGTTGGTCCCTTTGTAATCTATTGAGCAATCCAGAAATCTCTCTGGATAGAATGTATCAGACTTAGACCAGTAATTTGGATCCCTTCCAATTGCCCATATATTCACAATGACCTTTGATTTGACAGGAATCCTGTAACCCATAATCACACAGTTCTCTCTACATTCTCTTGGTAGTAACAATGGAAGAGGTGGGTGTAATCTTAGAGCTTCCTTGATCACTAACTTTAAGTAGTTCAATTCATGAAGGCTCGATTCATCAACATTCCCTTCTCTACCAAAGATCCTTCTCACCTCTTCTTGCGCCTTTTCCATTACTCTTAGATTTTTTAGCATCTCAGACATTGCCCATTCCACAGTTGTGGATGAAGTCTCTGTACCAGCAACAAACATGTCCTGCAGGTTATGGATTTTTATTTTTAGAAAAGCAGATTCAAATAATTTCCCATGGCTGACCTTCCTTTTGAATTTTATAACTTATCATTTGACTAAAGACTTAATTGATTTAGGATTATAATTGGATTCTGATTTACTTAAACTTAGTGCCAAAATACGCAGAACTACAGACTGGCTTCTTGCCACAGGATTTTCAAATTAAACGATGAAGAGGATCATTTTTTGCAACCTTAAGAGCTACAATACATGAAGGAAGGAATGTACTAACCAGTATGACTCCTTTTATGTTTTCATCTGTGAAAGGGAATTCAAGGTCTCCTTGATCTTGATAATTCAGGAGGACATCTACAAGATCTTCTGCTTCACCCTCAGCACCGTTGGTTCCTGCTGCCTTTCTAGTTATGTGTTCGTCGATGATGCTTTTGAGTATCTTATCCATTACTTTATGAAGCCTCTCCATCCTAGGCTTCATTCCACTAATCAAATGTAAAAGCTTGATTGAAGGATACGCATCAGCAAGGCTAAAACCGCAAGCAGCTTCCGCCAATTCCTTGACCCTTGGTGTAAATAATTCTTCTCCCTGCCATATCTCACCAAAGGCCATTCTTAAAACGATGCTATAAGCTAAAGAATGCAACATGCTGCTAAAGTTGATAGGTGATCCTGCCCTCGAAGAGATGGATCTAATGAATTTTGATACTTCTTGTTCCCTGATTTGTCTGAATGAGTCCACACGTTTTGTGGTTAGCAGCTCCAGCGTGCAAATTTTTCGCATCTGTCTCCAGTAGTCCCCAGCGCGAATGCAATGTCTTTGAAATCATAACTTACTACAGATGCTGCAAGGAGAAAAGGCCTCTGAGCAAAGCTGATATCATGGGTTTTCATAACTTCTTTAGCTGTTTCAGGTGAAGAGATGATGATGTTTGTAAGTTCACCTAGTTGCAGGTGCATTACTGGTCCATATCTTTTAGCTAAGCCTTTCAGACGGTGATGGGGCATGGAGCCAATTAAATGGTGCATGCTGCCAATTAATGGCAGCTTCCATGGCCCCGGTGGTAGATTTTGAGTCGATTTCTTGCATATCCGTGATATCTGTTAAAAATATATTTAATTTGAATTTTAGAATTTCTAGAGTTCCCTTAAAATATCTTGTTCTAGAATTATAATGTGACATTTAATAAGTTAGGTGGAAAGTGGTTAGGTGAAAGTGATTAGGTATTCAATAAGTTAGATAGAAGGTGGTTAGGTATTTAAGTTAGATAGAAAGGTGTTAGGTATTTAATAATTTTTAATTCTAGTGTGATCCCAAAACTCCCTATAAATACCCCTTGTACCAAGTGTTTTAAGCAAGCCAAATATTTGAGTGTTATATCCTTCTCTCTAATTCACTCTCTCTAAATTCTCTCTTTCACCTTTTAACAAAGTGGTATCAGAGCCAAGTTTCTTTCTTAGTATGCTCTGTGGTTGCAGCATAGTCTGATCTTCCACATCAGAAAAGAATTTTCCTTGGGCTATTGTGAGTGTGTGAAAAAAAAAATAAAGTGAGTAAGTTGTGAAAAAAAGAGAGAGAGAGTGAAAAAAAATGTCCAATTTTGATATGATTTCATTTCAATACCCTCGTCTTACAAAAGATAACTATGAGAGTTGGTGTCTTCGAATCAAAACCTTACTAGGCTCACATGATGCATGGGAGATAGTAGAGAAAGGATATGAGAAGCCACATGATGAAGGAGTCTTGTCTCAAAATGCAAGAAATGAATTGGTAAAGACAAGAAAGAAGGATCAACAAGCCCTCACCATCATCCACCAATGTTTGGATGATTCAATGTTTGCAAAGGTGGCCGATGCAACTACCTCAAAAGAAGCTTGGGAGATCTTGCAGAAGTCTTTCCAAGGAGTAGAAAAGGTAAAGAAAGTAAGGCTTCAATCTCTAAGAACGGATTTTGAAGCAATGAAGATGAAGGAATCCGAATCAATTTCGGATTATTGCTCGAGAGTAAAGGCGATAACAAATCAAATGAAGAGATATGGCGACAAGGTGGAGGATGTTCGTGTGATGGAGAAAATCCTTCGAACTCTCACTCCAAAATTCGATTATGTGGTGTGCTCTATTGAAGAATCAAAGAATTTGGAGGAGATGACTATTGAACAACTAGAGGGATCCTTGCAAGCCCATGAAGATAAGATTAGTAGAAGACAAGGAGAAGTATTAGAGCAAGCTCTAAAAGCCAAAGCTTGTTTAAAGGAAGATAGAGGAGAAAGCCAACAAGGACGTGGACGAGGAAGAGGACGAGGCCATGGACGTGGCCAAGGTGGAAGAGGAAGAGGTAGCCAATACAATTTCAATAATGAGGCAAGAAATTTTCAATCAAGTAGAGGTCGTGGAAGTGCAAGAGGTAGAGGACGAGGCCATAATTTGAAGACAAATGAAAGGAGGTATGACAAATCCAACATTGAGTGCTACAATTGTCATAAGTTGGGCCATTATTCTTGGGAATGCTATAGTACCTTGAATAATGGTGAGACAAGAGCTAATCTTATGGATGGCAAGGAAGAAGATGAAGATGAATCAACTTTATTGCTAGCACTCAAAGGGGGAGAGAAGGATGACAAGAGCTTGTGGTATTTAGACAACGGTGCAAGCAACCATATGTGTGGACTAAAGGAAAAGTTCGTGGAGCTCGATGAAAATGCACGGGGTAATGTGTCTTTTGCGGACTCATCAAAAATTCAAATTGAAGGCATAGGTACAATTATCATTTCTTCCAAAGATGGTAGCCATAAGCTTGTTAATGATGTCTACTATGTGCCCAACTTAAAAAGCAATATTTTAAGCTTGGGACAACTCTTGGAAAAGGGGTATGATATTCACATGAAAAATAATTGTCTTTGGCTTCGAGATCAAAATGATACATTGATTGCCAAGGTCGCTATGTCGAGGAATAGAATGTTCACATTGAATCTCAAGACACTTGATGTAAAGTGTTTGAAAGCTACGATAAAGGAGGAAGCATGGCGTTGGCACATGAGATTTGGGCACTTGAACTTTGGCGCACTCAAAGATATGGGGGAGAAGAAGATGGTGAAAGGGATGCCTTTAATCAATCATCCCAATCAAATTTGTGACGCATGTCTTCTTGGCAAGCATGCAAGAAAGAGTTTTCCAAAGGAGGCCACATCAAGAGCAACCAAGCCACTCCAACTTGTTCACACCGATGTTTGTGGGCCAATTGATCCATCATCATTTAGTGGCAACAAATACTTCATCCTCTTTATTGATGATTTTAGTAGAAAGACATGGGTTTACTTCTTGAAGCAAAAGTCTGAAGCATTTGCTGCATTCAAGATCTTCAAGGCTCTTGTAGAAAGGGAGAGTGGCTACAAAATCAAGGCTCTAAGGTCCGATAGAGGAGGCGAGTTCACTTCAAAAGAGTTCAACGAATTTTGTGAGGCTCATGGGATTCGACGTCCTTTAACAGTCCCTAGATCACCACAACAAAATGGCATTGCGGAAAGGAAGAATAGAACAATTCTTAACATGGTACGAAGCATATTGAAGGCTAAGAATATGCCTAAGGAGTTTTGGGCTGAAGCTGTCTCTTGTGCAGTGTACATATCTAATCGCTCACCAATATCAAGCATCAAGGATACGCCACTAGAGGCATGGAGTGTACATAAGCCTAGCGTGAATCACTTGAAAGTGTTTGGGTGCATTGCCTACAAGCACATACCGCAACAAGAGAGAAGCAAGCTTGATGATAGAAGTGTCAAACACGTCTTTATTGGCTATAATGCAAACTCAAAGGGTTATAAGTTGTACAACCCCAATAATGGCAAGGTCGTGGTGAGCCGCGATGTAGAGTTCGATGAAGATGGAGCATGGAATTGGGAAAGAAATGAAGAAAGCAACTATGACTTCATTCCATACTTTGTCGAGGAAGAAGAGGAAGCCATGGCACCAACACAAGATGCAACTCCACCTCCTACACCCACTCCCAATGATCAAGGTGAAAGTTCAAATGAAGGGCCAAGAAGAATGAGAAGTCTTGATGATCTTTATAATGAAACCGAAGAAACAACTCTCGGTTTGCATTGCCTCTTAGCCGACGGCGAGCCATTAAGCTTTGAAGAAGCAACGAAAGAGAGAAGATGGAAACAAGATATGGATGAGGAAATCAAGTCGATTGAGAAGAATGATACTTGGGAATTAACAAATCTTCCTAAAGGTCATAAAGCTATTGGAGTCAAATGGGTTTACAAGGTGAAGAAGAATGCAAAAAGAGAAGTGGAAAGACACAAAGCAAGGCTTGTTGCAAAAGGTTACAAGCAAAGGCATGGCATTGACTACGAAGAGGTGTTTGCCCCAGTTGCTCGCATGGAGACTATTCGATTACTTATCTCAATGGCGGCTCAAATGAAATGGAGAATCTATCAACTAGATGTGAAGTCGGCATTCCTAAATGGTGATCTTGAAGAAGAAGTGTACATTGAGCAACCACTTGGATATGTGGTCAAAGGACATGAGGACCAAGTCTTGAAGTTGAAGAAAGCATTGTATGGATTAAAGCAAGCGCCAAGGGCATGGAATAGTCGCATTGACAAGTACTTTCAAGAGCATGGTTTCGATCGTTGCCTTAATGAATATGCTCTCTATGTGAAAGCTTGTCATAATGGAGACATATTGCTAGTTTGCCTTTATGTGGACGATCTCATCTTCACCGGCAACAATCCAAGATTATTTGAAGAATTCAAGAAGGAGATGTCTCGTGAGTTCGAGATGACTGACATAGGGCTCATGTCCTACTATTTGGGCCTTGAAGTGAAGCAAATGGAGGAAGGAATTTTTATTTCTCAAGAAAGATATGCGAAAGAAGTATTGAAGAAGTTCAAGATGCACGATTGCAACCCCGTGAACACGCCTATGGAGTGTGGAATGAAACTTTCAAAGTTTGAAGAAGGCGAAAAGGAATATCCCACTTTATTCAAAAGCCTTGTGGGAAGTTTGAGGTACTTGACATGCACAAGACCAGATATTCTTTATGCTGTTGGAGTGGTGAGCCGCTTTATGGAAGTTCCTACAACAACTCATATGAAGGCAACGAAAAGAATACTTCGGTACTTGAAAGGTACGTTGGAGTATGGATTATTTTATACTTCCTCCAATGACTTCAAGCTTATCGGATATTGTGATAGCGACTTTGCTGGAGATGTTGATGATAGAAAGAGTACTACCAGATTTACATTTTCAATGGGTAATTGTGCAATTTCATGGAGTTCAAAGAAACAACCACTTGTTACGCTTTTTACATGTGAATCCGAGTATGTAGCGGCAACCTCTTGTACTTGTCATGCGATTTTGTTAAGGCGACTATTAAAGGAACTTCACTTGTTTCAAGAAGAAGCAATGAAGATTTACATCGACAATAAGTCTGCTCAAGCACTTGCTAAGAATCTGGTGTACCATGATCGAAGCAAGCATATAGACACAAGATATCATTTCATTAGGGAGTGCATTGCAAGAAAAGAAGTAGAGCTCAAGTACGTGAAGACACATGATCAAGTTGCGGACATCTTCACAAAAGCACTCAAGTTCAAAGACTTTCAAAGATTAAGATCAAGGCTCGGGATGAAGAAGAAAAACTCAAATTAAGGGAGAGTGTTAAAAATATGTTTAATTTGAATTTTAGAATTTCTAGAGTTCCCTTAAAATATCTTGTTCTAGAATTATAATGTGACATTTAATAAGTTAGGTAGAAAGTGGTTAGGTGAAAGTGATTAGGTATTCAATAAGTTAGATAAAAGGTGGTTAGGTATTTAAGTTAGATAGAAAGGTGTTAGGTATTTAATAATTTTTAATTCTAGTGTGATCCCAAAACTCCCTATAAATACCACTTGTACCAAGTGTTTTAAGCAAGCCAAATATTTGAGTGTTATATCCTTCTCTCTAATTCACTCTCTCTAAATTCTCTCTTTCACCTTCTAACAATATCGTGAAGATGAAGAGTAGGAAGGTGAAAAAGATTGGGAAAGAAGGGAACTGAAGTTCCATCAGGAAGTGGAAAGTAAAGAAAGAGAGTTAGGGATTGTTTAGGAAATCATGATCCCAATATATGGAGGTTAGGATGCCATCCATTTTTGATTCAGTAGCTCAGTCTTGTAGTTAGATGGCATCTTCTTTCTTCCCAAATATTATGGCACGTGATCGCTTAATTACAATGTACAAGATTTGTATATCACCATGTGCATGAGACACTGAGATTTTGTAAGAGTAAGTGTACTTGTAAAAGAGAATCATTAGATGAGAGAATCACGTTATTGAATGGGTTATTGCTTCATTCTAATTAATTATCATTTGCCTGCTGTATCCACGTGTTTCAACCTACATATATAATAATTTAATTTTTTTTCTTAGAGATTCCAACTTCTGCCCTTCAAGTCTGGAATTTAATGGTTGATTATATTTCCCAAATTCATCAGTTAGATGCAGGCAACTAATAAAAGGTGACAGCTAGAAGATGAGTATTTATATATTTATATATAACAGATTTGTCCCTCTTTCCTGGATATTCTGAACCAGAAAATCCATTAAATAATTAATAACCAAATAATATTATTTCTAAGTAGATATAGATTAAGTCAATATAAGCAGGCTGAATTCTTTAATTTTTGCAGTTGTGTTTGCAATGCTAATGCTGATTTCTTCAATAATTAACTGATTTAAGGTTGAGCAAACTTTTCACGTACGCAAGATAGGGACTTTTTTTATATGCTGGGTGTTTTAAAAAAGTATTTTAAATTTTGGGCTGTTTTAAGACTTAATTGGGAAAATTGGGTATTTTACCCATATTTCCGCAACAAAGATTTGCGAAAATGGGTAACTTTTTTTTTTTTTAATTTTGCTGAGGGAAAAGCTGCTCTTTTCTTTTTTTTTATAAATTTTTTAATTTTATATTTTGTTTTATTTTTTAATTTTGGAGGTTTTTTTAATTTTTGTTTTATTTTTTAATTTTTGATAAAAAACCTTAATTTATTTATACGATCAAAATATATTTTTTTACTCAATTTGATAAAATGTTAGCCTATTTATTAATACATAAAAATATTTTTATTTTACTCAATTTAATCAATAAAATAAAAAATTTGTAGATTAATAACAATTTATTAAAATATAAAATTAATAATATTTCGTGCAATCAAAATAATTTAAAATAAAAATAATACATTCATTATATATTAATAGTATATGATATGATTTTTTATACTTAGTGTGAATATATATTTTTAAAAATATAGACAATTATTTAAGAATATAAGTAACGGAGGAAAATGAGGATTGGGGTCCGGACCTTTCCAAACTTGAAAAATTACACATGTAGTATATATGTTACAATTTTAATGAATTAAAAGTATATTTTCTTTTTGGCCCTCATATACATAAATAGAGTATATATTAAAATTTATAACTCTAAAAATTAAAATTATACTCTTAATTTGGCTCATATATGTTTAAATTTTACTAATTTTAATTTTTTTTATCTTATAAAAATAGTTAAAGATTTAATTTGAATCTCAATTCAGTGATTTCTGTGGTAGAAATTTGGGATTAGTGATTCCAGTAGTATGAATTTAGAATTTAGAATAACAAATGGGTGAAAATCAAGTAGATGATTTTGCAATCAGAAGCAAAGCTTGGTTACTATAAATAAGCAAAATAAAATTTAAATTTAAGAAAAAAAATCTTCCCGCTCTTATTAGACAAATAGAGTTTTTTTTTTCAGTAAAGGAAATAAAATGGAGGTAAAATGTAAAATCTAATAAAATTTGTAATGGGATTTAAAATAAATTTTATTGTTTGTAATTTTTTTCACTGGTTTTAATAAGATAAAAAAAATTAAAATTAGTAAAATTTAAGCATATATGAGCCAAAATAAGAGTATAATTTTAAGTTTTAGAGTTATAAATTTTAATATATACTCTATTTATCTATATGAGGGCCAAAAAATATACTTTTAATTCATTGAAATTGTAACATATATACTACATGTATAATTTTTCAAGTTTGGAAAGGTCCGGATCCCAATCCTCATTTCCCTCCGTTACTTATATTCTTAAATAATTGTCTATATTTTTAAAAATATATATTCACACTAAGTATAAAAAATCATATCATATTCTATTAATATATAATGAATGTATTATTTTTATTTTAAATTATTTTGATTGCACGAAATATTATTAATTTTATATTTTAATAAATTGTTATTAATCTATAAATTTTTTATTTTATTGATTAAATTGAGTAAAATGAAAATATTTTTATGTATTAATAAATAGACTAACATTTTATCAAATTGAATAAAAAAATATATTTTGATCATATAAATAAATTATGGTTTTTTATCCAAAATTAAAAAATAAAACAAAAATTAAAATTAAAAATTAAAAAACCCTCCAAAATTAAAAAAAATAAAACAAAATATAAAATTAAAAAAAAATTTAAAAAAAAAAGAAAAAGACAGCTTTTCCTAGGGAAAAGATGCAGTAGGCAACTTTTCCATGGGAAAAGCTGCTCAGCAAAATTTAAACAAAAAAAAAAAGTTACCCATTTCCGCAATTCTTTGTTGCGGAAATGGGTAAAATACCCAATTTTCCCAATTAAGTCTTAAAACACCCCAAAATTCAAAATGCTTTTTCAAAACACCCTACATATAAAAAAGTCCCCGCAAGATACTCTTGATGCCCTATGAAGGTTTTTTTCGAAAATGGTGTAATTTTTTAAAATATTTTAAAATTTGAAGTTACAGTAAAAATATAATTAGAATTTTGGGTATGGGCATACAATCTTAAAATTTCAATTTTTTTTTTTAAAAAAATAATCACACTTCATTACGAAAAAATTAAAAATTATTCTATAAGTTCAACTTTTTTTTAAATTGATCCTACTAAAATATTTAAATGAATCCCTTATTTTTTAAGTAATAAAATATAAATTTGCTATTAAATTATTAAAAATAATATATATTAATCTCTAAAATTTGTTTCTTTTTTTTTTAAAAAAAAACTCCTCAAGATATTAAAATAGTTTGCTTTTATTCAATAATTTAAGTGGTAAATGTAAAACATTTTAATAATTTGATATAAATATGAACAAATTTTTCATATTAGCCATTAATAAAAAGGTTCATATTTGCACTTATTAAAAGTAAATATGTATAATTTTTAATATTTTAACACAGTTAAAAAATAAATTTAAATAATAAATTTGTACCGATTTTAATATTTTGAAAATTTTTTTGTACTTATTTATATTTTTATGTAAATAAATTTTTTGTAAGTTATAGTTTTTGAATAGGTTATTGTAAGTTATCATTTGCTTCATTCAAATTAATTGTCAAAATAGATCCAGTAAAAATGGGGAATTTTTTTTAATAATATTTTTTTAAAAAAATATTATAAAAATGGGTGTGTCAGAAAATAATTGGGGGATTGGGGTCGTTTTGGAAGACGCAGCACGTGGCTGTGTCATTGTGTCAGGCTGAAGTCTGAAAACGCAGCCAGTGGCTGCGTTTTCAGACACCCATGTGACCGTTGTCATATGGGTCTGCGACATCTGAAGACGCAGCACAGTGCTGCGTCTTCAGATGTCAGGGCTGATCAAATCAAGTTGACCGGACCGTTGGGTGTTGAATTTGGGGTATTTAAACCCCAAATTCATCCGAAGGAATGCACTTTGCATTCCTTCAGTTTTTACTTCGTCCCCAGCTATCATAAAAAAATTTCTTTCTCTCCATCAACTTCTTTGTTTCCTTTTATTCAGCAAGCTAAAATTTTCTTTGTTTCCTTCGATTTCAGCATATTTTTTTTGTTTTGTTTTTAGAAAAAAAATATTCTTTTTATTTCTTTTATTGTAAAAAAATCTTATTTATTTTTTTCAGTGCAGGAAAAAATTGTTATCCAAAATTTTTACGTTATTGAAAAATTTTCGTATTTTTTTTTACGTCAGAAAAAATTTGAGTATAAAATTTTTTATTATATTTGAGAGTTAACGGGTATCGATAAAATAATATATAATTCAGTAGTAAAAATTAATAATAATAAAATTGATTGTATTTTATTACTGTAATTGTAAAAATATTTAACTCTGTTATATTATAAATTGCAAGTTATTACTGACGATTTATTGTGAAGACGAAAAAAAAGTAAGTTATATCGTTTTATTATTATTTGGTTATATACATTATTTTTTAATCTTACATATTAGAATAATGTAAAATGAAAAATGTAGTCTTAGGACTAATTAAAATTTCATGCATTTAGTGTTGACTTTATATTTTTTGTTTGATTATTTATCTATTTATATAAGGTTAGGTAAAAATTATATGAAACAGTGTGATAAATTATGATATTAAAATGATATTTATGAAATATATAATTCGTATGAATTGAAAATTTAAATTTTTTTACATATTATTGATATTCAAATTTATTCATTATAAAATGAAAAATATTTAAATATTATGAAAATATGAACCTATGTTGATAACAAATACGTAAAAAAAAATTGATATATTGATTTTATTTTTATATTATTTGATGAATATATTTTAATTATAGGAATTTTTTATTTATTATTATGATTACTATAAATTATGGTTTAAATATGCAAATGTAACAGATGTTGTTATCTACGTGCACTTAGGTTAATAAGTAATGGAAAATTTTAGAAATCAAGAATTCATCAATCCGGGACCGAACGTTGATGAGCTACTCACTTTGAGTGGCAAGCATCGAGCTGATGCAGTATGGGCCAGAACTGTAAGTGTTTTGCCAGTACATAATGAGTTATTATGTTATTTGACAAATTCAGCATTATCTATTTGTCTGATAATTTATTTATTTTTAGGTTGAACACAATGTTTTGTTCGCACGAAGAGCTAGCGTTGAAAGTCATTACAGGAACATCGATGAGCGAATTATACCGTACCTGAGATTAGCAGGATTCTATAAAGTTTCGCAAATTGGTGTGATGAATGTTAATGTAGATTTAATGACTGCTCTTGTCGAGAGATGGAGACCAGAAACCCATACATTCCACCTTCCTGTTGGTGAGATTACAATAACACTGGAGGATATACAGATACTGACCGGGCTACCTGTAGAAGGACGTGCTGTGACAGGGCACTTTCAGTATGATTGGCCGGATCTATGTGGTCAGTTGTTGGGCCAAGTTCCCCCAGAAGATGCCATTAGAGGACTTAAAATTAAACTAACGTGGTTAAGTCAGAATTTCAGTCATTTACTTGCTGGGGCAACGGACTACCATATTCAGTGTTTTGCGCGTGCTTGGATATTACGCTGTATTGGTGGACTACTATATCCAGGCACAACAAATAATTACATACATTTGATGTGGCTCCCATTGTCAGAGGATTTAGCCCAAGCCGGTGAGTATAGTTGGGGATCAGCCGTCTTGGCATGGCTGTACAGAGAGTTGTGTCGTGCGACTCGACCTAGGGCGAACGGTCTTGGTGGTTATCACCAATTACTACAAATGTGGGCGTGGGAGAGACTTCATCAATTTCGGCCACCCTTTATTCACAATTTTGTATTAGATCAGAACAGACCCTACGGATATAGGTAAATTTTATTTAATATATTCCATGATTGAATATCGTTAGTAATATTTATTACCATAAATAAATTTGCTAATAACCTGATGTTTTGATGTGTTTTAGGTGGCGTTTCCCGTTAGATTTAAGAAACAATAATAATAAAGATGTACAAAAATACCGCGAGGATTTAGACATGCAGCGTTATGATCAGGTGCGTATTTTGATTTAGGTTGTATTAGTAAATTAATATTTATAAAAATTATTGTTAACCGAATAAATTAACTAACTGAATGCTATAATTTATTGTAAATGGAATGGGAACCGTACAGGAATGTAATGCACTTATTGCCACATTATTGTACAAGTGGACACGCGTGTTAGAGATCTGTAGTGCCACTGTATGTTTTCATATTATTGAGTGGCACCAACCCGATAGATGTTTAAGGCAATTCAGGATAGATCAACCGATTCCATACGCTCCACAGAATAATGATTCAGTGCATTCCATTGATTTGAGAGGCCATACTGATCAAAACTGGGAATTGAAATTTTCAAATTTCATTTTTGAATGGCTTAATCGACACAATCGGGTAGTAACCGGACCTGTTATCAATGCGCTGTTACATCCGAGATCCCAATATATGCAATGGTATATATCACGAACAAGACAGTGGATAACCCCACTCGGAGCATCAATGGGAGCATCGGTGTGATTTTATGTTTCAAAGATATGAACACTTTTATTAATGAATTTTAAATAACTTATTTATTTGCATGTAGGCCGATGGTGCGGAGCGCATCTACCACAGCAACATTGCGGAGGTATCAAATGAAGGGCTTAGTATTCGATTGACATCAGAGGGCATTTTAGGTGTCGTTGGTGCATTTGACCGAACATATACTGATTATCCACACCAGCCTGTTCCTGATGCGGCTGAGATTCCACCATTATCAATACCGTATGAAGATTTTCGTCATACGAGACGTAGTAGGCGAGGCATGTCAGAGAGACATTCGATAGTGGCACCTATTCCTATGCATCCTGGATTGCACCCTATCCCTCAACCTCTGCAATGGCCCTTTAATTTTGAAGGTAACTCCAGTTCCTTCAGTATGCCTCCAGTCGACCAACAACAATTTTTCACACTCGCAGGTGGTCCTTCAACATGCTATGACTTTGAAGCCGGTCCATCTAGAATTAATGTTGATTTAAATGTCAGCTTATTATGACGCGCGCCGGAACCAGCAAGGCCCTCGTCGAACCCACTTTTAGAATTTGAGGGATAGGTTCGCGTCTTTTCCGATCTTAGGTGTTATGAGATATTTTCGACACCTCCTTTCACAATAGAACATTGAAAAGGACCATCCATCGCCATAACACCTTTAGGCACTTTTGAGCTATTTTAGAGTCGCCACCCAATTTATAAGAAGTTGAGAAAGTTTAACCTCTTATCGGTCTAAACCAGAGATGGTGTCCGGAACTTCACACTTATTGGTGCCTTGGTTAATTATAAATGAGTTTTTAAATTATAAAATTTCATTTTTCGTCTCACACAATTAATGCAGTTTATTAAAGCGCATATTAATCACATATGAAATGATAAATAAAAATAAAGACAAAATTAAATTACAACAAAACTAGGGGCGGAATACAACCCCCATTGTAAATAAAATATAAATCATACATAAAACGGCATATTTATTAATGTTGAGGACGTTGGTCCTCTCATACACAATTAAAGAAAATCATTTTAAAGTGACAATTTATTTTGGATGGAAAACTAGGACATTGGTCCCATTTTATTAGAAAACCCAATTTTATTTGTACAAATATTTTTGTGTGATTTTTGTTTAAGCGTGCATAAAATAAATGGTTTAATTAATTATTACATTCCAAATAACTCAATAAAACAAACAAAAGAAAAGTAACAAATACAATGAAAAATAACAACTCCTCGAATCTCCTCCTTCATTCGCACGGGTGCTCAAACTGGGGAACACAAGTATTTGACACCAACAACAAATACAAATAAACTTAATGTTAGTAATCAAGTCAAGAAAATCAATTAAACACTTACAACAATAAATAATAGACTAAATGAAGATATGCATATTAGGTGATTAGTAAATTAAATGACACGTAAAAATAAATTGACACATTAATAGATTAATATTAAAACATAAAGCGATAATAATAATAATAATAATAATAATAATAATAATAATAATAATAATAATAATAATAATAATAATAATAATAATAATAATAATAATAATAATAATAATAACTATGAAAATGAACAATTAAATGAAAATGGGAACAAATAACAAAATCAAGAGTTAGATTTACATCTAAAAAACAATATTAAGAGTTAGATCTACATCTAAAATGACATAAAATAAATAAATCAAAAACAAATATGTAGATCTACATGTTTACTAATTAAAATGTTAGCAAAAATGATGAAAATAAAAATTAAATCAAGAGATCGAGTCTAGAATGTTTACCCTCAGATTTCGGATTCAATGGAAAAATATGATGGATTTTTCTTGTTTTGATTTACAAAATATGATTTTGAAATGATAAAGTTTTGAAATTTTGATTTAAAAGAAAAATTTCTTGAAAAAAATACTTGAAGGAAAATTAAATTGATTCCCAAGAACAAAGAATTGATTTTCTTAGTCTCAAGAACAATTGTTGATTAAAATTAAAGAGAAGAAATTGATGAAAAGAAAATTAATTTCCAAGAACAAAGAATTATTTTTTTGTCTCAAGAAATTGTAATTGATAGAAAATCAAATTCTAAGAACAAAGAATTAATTTCTTTACCTCAAGAGAAGATATAGCTTGAAAGATGGATTGTTGGCTCTTTAGATCTGATTTTTTGATGAAGAAAAATAAAAGAGATGTCGAAAAAAAAATTTTAGAGAAGAGGAGATAAAGAAAATGCAGAAAAAATGAAGAATCTCCCAAGAATGGCCAACCCCCTTTTCCTTCAAAAATTCCCCCTTTTAAAAATTCAAGAAAAGATAAATTAAAGGAAAAAAAATGGAATTTTTCAATTAATTTCCCTTAATTATAGGTAAAAATGGAAGAAAGTCTTCGAAATCCCCGAAAATGGTGGAAAAAAGTCAAAAAACAATTTAAAAAAAATGATTATGGGTGAAAAAATGTCAAAATCGGCGACCTTGGGCGGCTGCAGCAAAAGCACAGCGCAGTGTGCGCAACGCAACACTGCGCAAAAGTATAGCCGTGCTTTCAAAGCACAGCCGTGCTTTCAAAAGCACAATCGTGCTTTTAAAAGCACATCTTCTTTTCTTCTCTTCTCTTTTTTTTTTTTTTTCTTTCTCTCTTCTTTTTTTTTAATTTTTAAATATGACAAAAAAATACTAAATTTATTCTCAAAAACTAATTTCTAAAATATTTTTTATTTTTTATTTTTTTATTTTTTTTAAATATATATATATATATATATATATATATATATATATATATATATATTACATTTTATTCTAAACTGCAAACTTGACAAGGAAATCATCATTTTTAACCTTTTTGCCTATGAGGGCAATTTATCATCATTGGCTAACTCCGATCTAGGCTGACTCAGGACCCGGTGTCTACAGTTACCCCCAGTTTAGGGGAAGCTAGTATACCAGTGTCTAGGTGAGCCTAAACTCAAGGAGAAGAAGGAAAGAGGCACGTACCTGAGGCAGCCTTCTTTCTGAAACGGGTGATGCTGTTGCGGTCGTTATCGCCGTGTTGTCGACATGTTGTTTTTAGTTGAAGCGGTAATGTCGTGATCGTGCTAACCCTCCGTAGAGCAGTAGTGCCGTCATCGTGCTAACCCCTCTGTGATTCGAAGTGGTAGTGTTGTGGTCGTGCTAACCTTCCGTGAATGGTAGTGCCGCCATCGTGCTAACCCTTCTGTGATTCGAAGTGGTAGTGCCGTGGTGGTGCTAACTCTCCGTAGAATGGTAGTGCCGCCCTCGTGCTAACCCTTCTGAGATTTGAAGTGGTGCCCCTTGAGAGGACTTAGAAATTTTGCCTGCTCAGAGGACTTTGAGATATTGCCTCCTCAGAGGACTTTGAGATATTGCCTCCTCAGAGGACTTTCAAATTTTGCCTCCTCAGAGGTCTTCGGGATTTGCCTCCTCAGAAGGTTTCAGGATTTGCCTCCTCAAAGGTCTTCTAGATTTGCCTCCTCAAAGGTCTTCGAGATTTGCCTCCTCAAAGGTCTTCTTAATTTGCCTCCTCAAAGGTCTTCTGGTTTTGCCTCCTCAAAGGTCTTCTAGATTTGCCTCCTCAGAGGGCTTCGAGATTTGCCTCCTCAAAGGTCTTCTGGATTTGCCTCCTCAAAGGTCTTCTGGATTTGCCTCCTCAAAGGTCTTCTAGATTTTCCTCCTCAAAGGTCTTCGGGTTTTGCCTCCTCAGAGGTCTTCTGGATTTACCTCCTCAAAGGTCTTCTAGATTTGCCTCCTCAGAGGGCTTTGAGATTTGCCTCCTCAAAGGGCTTCAGGATTTGCCTCCTCAAAGGTCTTCTGGATTTGTCTCCTCAAAGGTCTTCAGATTTTGCCTCCTCAAAGGTCTTCGAGATTTGCCTCCTCAAAGGTCTTATGAATTTGCCTCCTCAAAGGTCTTCTGGATTTGCCTCCTCAAAGGTCTTCTAGATTTTCCTCCTCAAAGGTCTTCGGGTTTTGCCTCCTCAGAGGTCTTCTGGATTTACCTCCTCAAAGGTCTTCTAGATTTGCCTCCTCAGAGGGCTTTGAGATTTGCCTCCTCAAAGGGCTTCAGGATTTGCCTCCTCAAAGGTCTTCTGGATTTGTCTCCTCAAAGGTCTTCAGATTTTGCCTCCTCAAAGGTCTTCGAGATTTGCCTCCTCAAAGGTCTTATGAATTTGCCTCCTCAAAGGTCTTCTAGATTTGCCTCCTCAGAGGGCTTCGAGATTTGATGAAGTGGTGCTGTCTATGAGCCCTTTGGTTGACTACTTTGATTGATGTTTGGATTGATACTTGGATTTTTGTTTGTACTGATGTCGTCACTTGCCTTCTGTTGGTGTCCGCATCGAGTCTCTCTTGCTGCAAAACTGGAAAGCCAACTATGCAGAAAAAATGGTGAGCATGCACGTGAAATGTATATGTATGCAGTAATGCATGATAAGAATTCATCCAAATGGATTTGGAGGTGACGGCCGATTTGGTCGTAATTTGAGATGGGATCAATGTCCTCTGGAATTGCTTTGGAATTTCATGCCTCTAGGGGATTATGAGGATCTCTTCTGATACCTGTAGTCATTATTTGAAGGTAGTGCGTCTCTCGTGGATTTTCACACTAGTTTTTCTTAGCGGGAGATGCGTCCTTGTCGGATTTTCACATAACCCTATGCCTTTTTTTTTTGCCTGGAATGGACCCAACCCAATCCAATGGCTTTCATTTACTTCATTTTTTTTGTAGGGTAGACTGCCTGTTGCCAAGTTTTTACCCTGCCCTTTAGTCTAACTTTTGCTTAGAGCGCCAGTCACAGTTTTCATCTCTAACGGCCTTTCTCTTTTTTTTTTGTGAGAGAAGTTGGAGTTGTTGCGAAAGATCTTTCGGGTATGATTGGCATGTGCTTATGGTTGTATGAGCTTCGTTTTTTATTAGGAAGGTGCTGTAGGGTTAGCTTCACAGTGGGTAGCAAGATGAGTTGACTGAAGTGCCTGAATGGTGAGAGTAGCAGAGGGTATACAGTAGATGATTCTGATCACACAGGTTGGACATTGCACAAATGCATGTTCTTCAATTTGATTTCACCAAACATGATCATTGTTTGGCATTAATCTCAAATAATACAAGATCTCATCTAATTGCAGAATAGATCCTGAAAGCATCTAACTCCTATTATCAATTAGCCCTCTCGGGTTTTCATGATTGAAGATTTTCTCTCAGTCTTTTTTTTTTTTAGCCTTTGCCATGAACTTTCCTTTAGTCTGTCAATGTTGATTGAACTTGCCTTCACCTTCGTTAGCTGGGGAGGCTGCTCCTTTTATCGATGTTCCTTTTTTGGCTCCAAAGTCCTTCCTTGGTCCTTGTGCAAACTGGATGAGATGACGAGTTCCTTATTTTGGGGCTTGGATGTGAGATCTCACATTTTATGTTTATTGGGTTTGGTGGTTCAAATTCTAAGATGGCTTTCAATGGTTGAGATTGTGGTGCAAGTTGGGCTCAGGTGATATGCGGTAAAATTTTGTTTTTTGGTTTTTTTTTTGTGTAGTTTTTTTTTTTAAAGGTAAAGAGCTATTTATAGGGGCCTTGGATGGTTAAGGTCAATCTCACTTAGCTTTGGGGGATACACATTTCAAATGGTTGGGAGGAAAGGGATTATAAGGCTTGGTTCCAATGAGCTATATATTTCTTGTGAAGATCTAGGGTTTCATTCGTATAACTCCTGATGTAGCCCTCGGGGCTTGACTTCGCTTGACTGCATTATATGCATCTTGAATGTTGAAGGAGCAAAGGAATAGCCTTTGAAACTTGCTTGTCGTTATATCAGCATATTGAAGCAGCATCGATCCAGTAATGTCCCTGTTGATTATCAGCATATCATTCCATGTCTAGGCAAAGGCTTTTTTTTATTTCTTCTCTAAAAAAATTTCCTCTCTTCAGGAGTTATATTATTTTCCATCAAGATTTTCTGAGATTAGATGTTATCGTATTAATTGAATTAATTTTAAAATGAATGCATTATGACCATGTGAAATGAAATCATTAGAAACATCACACAAATAAGCAAAAATTGTTCATCAAATTACAATAACCAAATTGTCATAAAGAATTCTTGAAATGAAAAGAAATAAGGCATCTAAAAAAAAACATAATCTTCTTCCCCACTCTCCCGACGAGTGTCAGCGACTTATTCATATCCATGTAGCTCTTGCAAGATATGCCATTCTGGTGGACCGGATCCGATCACATATTTAGTGGAGGGACCGCATTATAGCCTGGCTTGTTCTTCTTCTCCCTTTTCTCAGGATCCGTGATCTGTTTGATGTCAATAAGATCTTGGATCTTATTCCTCAAAGTTCGGTAGTAATCAGTCGAGTGCCTAGTGTGTTGATGGTAGGCGCAGTACTGATCATCTCTATGCCCTGGCTGTCCCTGATTCATGGCTGGTCTGGGTGGCAATGGTTGTAGCTTGCCTTCTTTCATTAATCTCTCCAGTACCCAGGACAAAGGTCGACCTAAATTTGAAAAGCGCCTTTGGTCCACTTTCATGTTTGGCATTTCCATCCTCTTTGCCTTACCTTTACTGTCATTGAGGATATCCAGGTTTTCATTCTACAGATCACACATCCTCACTAGATCCCCACCTTCCTTGGGCACAGTGCTACATCCTGGAGTAGGCCTCTGGCTACTCCTTTGCCCAACTGGTAAATCAAACGGTTCCTTGCCTCTAATCTCAAGAGTGAAAGGGGACGCTACAGTCGTCGCTGTATAGGCTCCCTCAACAGTGGCTAGCCCAACTTGACTAAGGGTAGTCGCCATAACTTGAGCTTGAAGAACTAGCGCCATGGCATCCATTCTCTCTTGAATCACGGCCAATAGCCTCTTTTCGAGTTCTTCGAACCTTTTATCCATCTCTTGGGCAATTAAAGCACAGGTCTCTTCAATCTGCCGCGAAGGATTAACAGTTTCTAAAGCCTGACCCGCCTTCTTTCCTTCCTCATTTTCTTCCCCACTCTTGCCAACGGACCAACAATCTATCATTACCACGCAGATCTCTCCTCCATCTGCCTTAGGGTGAGTGATAGCATCATATTCATTACCAAATAAATCTTGCAGTACATACCATTCAGGTAGGCTGGGACCAATCATGGCATTACAGGCCAACTTTTTCTTACTTTCTCTCTGTTCAGGGTTAGTGATCTGCTTGCTGTCGATCAAGTCCTAAATTTCGTGCCTTAGCCTTGCACAATGGTCCGTCATATGCCCCGTGTGCTGGTGGAAAGCACAATACTCATCATCTTTATGACCCGATTGTCCTTGGATTTTGGCTGGCTTAGGAGGCAGGGGCTGCAGCTTCCCTTCTTTTATTAGTCTCTTTAATACCAAGGACAAAGAACAGACCAAATTTGAAATGTGCCTTTGACCTTGTCCGACTCCGGTAGCTGAAACTTCTGCTGTCTTTCCATTTCTGCTGTTATTGCCCCCGGCACTGCTTGATTTGAACCCTGATTGATTCCCATAGTGCTTCCCAGTAAAGTTATTTTGGCTTGCCTTCTTTGCTAGGTAAGCCGCCTCAGCCTCTACAGCAATGTCCTTAAGCGGCTCCCAATCTTTGAGCCCCTTAAAGCTAAGCAGATCTTTCAGGTAAAGGCAGGAGTTCCTAATAAATAGCCTGATCTGGTCAGCAGTGTCAGGCTTTCGCTTCATCTCCATTACTCTGTTCCTCCATCGGGTGAGGTATTCATGAAATGACTCATCACTCCTTTGCTGTAACAATTCAAGGTCCTTTAGGGTGACCTCCATTCTAGTGCTGCAGTCATATTGTTTCATGAATTCATCAGTCAGAAGGTCCCAGTCCTCCTTAGACCTCCTGTCCAATCTGTGGTACCAGTCTACTGCCGGACCCACCAGACTAAGGCAAAAATATTCCACCTTCTGCTTCTTACCCAAACCAGTGCCTTTCATTACCAGAGTATACTGCTTGATGTGTGCAGATGGGTCGGAAGTACCATCGAATTTTGGCAGCTCAGGCATCTTGAACCTTTGGGGTAGCAGCTCTTCATCCCCCAAATCTCTGTCCTCAGGGTTGACCCCTTTTCCCGCTAATAACATGCGGGTGATAGCTTTAATCTGCTCTCATCCCCCTCGGAGTCTCATCCTCTAACCTGTGTGCTCTGCCCTTCACAGCTTATCGGACCATTGGCTCTTCATCTTCCTCCTTTATTACAAAGTCATCATTGGGATGGGGAATCCTTTCTCCTCTTGGCTCAATGGGTGCAGTAGCTCTGTGCTCATTGACAGGTTGATGGGCAGCAACTCCAATGAGAGGAGCCTCCCCACCAACAAGTGGTTCGGCTTGCTCTCGAGGAGGGGCTACCGGCGCTTGTGGAGCAACAGGCGACTGCGGAGCAATGGGTGCTTGTGGAAAAGGAGGGTGAGCAATTCTTTCGGCCATAGCGCCCATCATTTCTAACATTCTTCGCTCAAAATCTTCCAACCTCCTAGCAACGTCTTGAGTGGTCAAATTTCCAGTCTCTTCTGCCATCGAGGATGATTCACTTGTTGTTGAGAGTGACTCAGAATCCCAATTAAGCACTAATTCTAGCGATCCAAAGGGCGAGTCCGTACTCACTAGTCGACCGTCAGGACCTCTAATCCACTTGGATGAATCTATGATGGCTGAAAAATTTAAATTGTTAGAATGATGCATGAATGATATGTACAATGCATGATCGTGAGTTATGCAGCATTTACAACCGCATGCAAGCAAGTAGATCCTTCCAACCTTTTAACTCCCGCACACGAGGTCGTATAGTCTCTTCCTAGGTGGGCTTGACCCATGGTCAACGAGAAACCCAATGGGTGCGTATGGGGTGCGGTGAAAAACCGGCAGCATAACACTCTTAATTTAAAGCACATGCACATGGATTTTGGCCATTATATATTTGGACCTTTCAAACAGACTAAAATGAGCCTACCGGGGCATGAAAGCCTTTGATGAGTGCCCGATTAATATGTTTGAATTGGTTTGATATACAAGGGCCCACATAACAAGCATTGTATTAAGGTACATGTAACCTAGGGGAAGTATCTATTGCCATTACATGAGTGATAAGTCGCAATTATATTAATATTTTAGATTAATTCTTGGCATAATTTTGTGTTTTATTTATTTAATTTTAATAATAATTAATGATTTTTTGTATTTTTATTAATTTATAGTGTTTTTATAATTTTTAATAAGTTTTGGAATGTTTTCAGGTGTTATATTATTAGTTGGAGCTAAAATGGAGGTGTTGGGTTATTTATAGGAGGATTAATGCAAAAAGGGCAGAATTTACCCTTTGCACAGCCGTGCAATCTCGCATTGCACAGCTGTGTCACGCGAAGGAAGCGCACGAGGATGAGGAACAATGCCTATTGCACAGCCGTGCTAATGTGAATTGCACAGCTGTGTCACGCCCCTGCCACCAGCGAACGCGCACGACGCAAACCCTAAGGCACCACTTATTTCCACGACACAGCTGTGCATTTCTAAAGCACAGCTGTGCTTTTCTCCAGAGGATAAAAAGAAAAGAACGCCGCATTCTGGAAGGGCGAGCAGTTTTTAGGTTTAGTTTTAATTGTATTTTCCTCTCTTCTCCTTAGGGTAGACTTAGATTTATTTTCCAAAAAATTCCAGCATTATTTTATTTAATTTCCATGTTTTAATTCTTCTTTTAAACTTTGTTTTAGCTTAGATTTCATTTCAAATTGCACTTTTATTCCAATTTAATTTAGATTATTTTTATTTTAATTTTGTATTTTGGGATTTAAGGAAATTCAACGGTGGATGAACAAGAACTTCAAGATCCATTTTCTCTTTTCATCAAGGGTGTATTCTAAACTTAATTTTTCATATTTTATATTTATATTCTTGATGTTAAGGTAGTTGTTCATACTTGGGAGTTCTTGAATCGTATTTGTATTTTGGATATTTGGATTTAATAAATATTTTCATGTTTTCTTTTATTCCTCTTGTTATATATTGTTTTGCAATTATAATGATGATTGGAGCTAAATCCGAAAATTATTGTTTGTGCAAATGCTCTGTTCTTTTAATATTGATATTTATTTCTCCAGCTTAATCCATGGATATGGTAGGTTGGTTTGTGGGTGTTAATGTTATTAGATTAAGAATTGTGAGGAATAAATAGGTTTTAGATAACTGAATCCGGGATGGTAGGTTGTCTTAGATCTAGGAATTGGTCATATTATACATATAGTTCAGTTTTATCTTCTCTGAATTTATCTGTTGTTGCTGAATTGAATGCAAGTTAAGGGGAGATCTACCAGGATAAACTTTGATTGTAATTAGTTCATAAATACATACATATGCTCTGTTCTATTTTAATCAACTTTCATTGGTTTGATGAATCCGAATTGGTATTTAAATCTGTGAATGTTTATTTTAATAGGTTCAGAATGGTGGAAGATAAATGAGTTTGATATCTGAATCCGAACTGGTAGGATTATCTGACTTAGAATTTACAAACATGTGATAATGCTAATATATGTGCTGAATCCGAAAGGTAGGTTCATTAATTAGAATAGCTGAGTCCGAAAGGTAGGCTTGGGTTTAGATAGGTTATCCAGAATTTCATGTTATATTATTTTACCAATTTTCAGTTACATATATGAGGATAGAATTTCCCAAGTATTTAATTTCATCTTTGAATAATTTCTTGATGAACAATTTTATTTTCAATTGTTAATTTATTTTCTGGTTTAGTTTAATCTTCTCTACCAATCACACCGGGGACATCTCAAATTCACTCAACCATAGATATTTAACTGAGCAATCCTTTTTCCCTTGGGTACGATAACTCGGGGTCCTAACTATACCCCACTTTATTACTTGTCGATTCGGTACACTTGCCGAGGACCCGTCAAGTTTTTGGCGCCGTTGCCGGGGACAACGGTGTTGTTTGTTTTATATCTTTAGTTGAGTTAGTTTGAGGTTTTTATTTTTCTTTTTATTTTAATTTGGTGTTTATTTTTGCAGGAAAATTTTGAGACATTTTCAAAATGATGCAAGATAACGATCAAGATTATGAGTTGGTCCTTTTGCGAGCTCAAGTGAATGATATGATGAGGGAGATGCAAGAGTTACGACAATTGTATTCAACTTCACCAGTCACCTATTCACCTTCTTTTGAAGATCCTCACTCTTCATGTATATCACAAGAGTCTCACTTTACCCATATCGAAAGTCTTTCAAACTACATCTCTTGTAGAGAGAAGGAATACCAAGCAGAAAGGAGGGAGATACAAGAGTCTAACTCTGCCAAAATCGAAAGCTTTTTAGACTACATATATTGCAGAGAGAAGCAATTTTGTGCAGAAAAGGGAGAGTTGCAGGCTACAATCGATTATCAAGAGGAGAGAATCAAGGCTCAAGGGGATCTATTAAGAAGTCAAGCACTGGAAATCCAAAATTTGGGATCCAAGTTAGAAATTTTAATTGTCTCTCCGAGTGATCAAAAAGATGGTGGTGAATTGAGTCATGCACCTATAGAGATTAATGAGAATATTTAAATTTTTGAGGATGGGTTGCATGAAGAAGAAAAGGAGCCAATTATTTTTGAAGAAAAATCTTGTGTTTCGTTGGAAACTAATTTCAATTTTTCTGTGCAGGATAGTGCACCAAAGGAGCAAGAGTTGAATGATTCTCAAATGGAAACACTGAATTCAGTCCATTTAAAGGATTTATTTAGGCTTGAAGAGCCGGTAGAGTTCGTGTATAGTGAACCCAAGGTGGAGTCATACTTCATCGAGGACATGGAATTTCCCACCTTGGTGGCTTTCGATGATTTTCTCCTACTGATGGGAGAAAATGAGGAGCAAGAACCGGGAAGACCAGTATTCGGTTCACAAGCTCACCCACCCGAGAGTGACATGAGTCGAGCTGGGACTCAATAAACCAGAACTCTGTCTTAACCCTTTCTCTTTATTTTCGTGTTATTTAATTAATTTTTGTGTTTTAAATTTTTAGTATCTTTATAGAATAAATTTGTCCTTAAAATTTTAGTGTATTAGAATGTTAATTTGGTCTTTTTAAGGTTTAATTTATTGGTTTTAATTTTTTGTGTGTTTGATTTTAATTTCTTTCATTGTTGTAGGAAATTAATAATTGAGAGGGAAGGAAATTGTAGTTGAGGAACAAAGATGGCAAATTTTGGACTTGACAGTGGCAGTTTTACACGGTGGTAAGCAATTCACAGGGAAAACACAGCCGTGCAATAAAAAGCACAGCTGTGCTTTCCTTTAAAACACGCCAGTGCATGACGCTGAGGACGGACACAGCTGTGCTTCAATTGAAAGCACAGCTGTGCTTTGTTTTAATAGGCGCGCTGCTGCGACGCGTAAAGGAGGACACAGCCGTGCTTTTAACTAAGCACAGCTGTGCTTTTCACACAGCGTGTTTAAACACGCCTGTGTTGCCCTTTTTCTTCTTTTCTCTGTTCTTCTTCTCTCGTTTCCCTCTTTCTTCAAAATTAAAATTCTCTCTCAATTTTTCCTTCGATCTTCACTGATCAACCAAAATAATCTCAGGTAACATTTACTTTATGCATTTCTTTGAGCTTAATTATAATTCTTTTCATCTTTCCCCTACAATTTTTGGTTATTTTGAATCTGAATTTTTCCCCAATTCCCTGCATGAAATTCCAGAATTAAAAGGTAAAAGGAATCAAAAGCTCTTTTCCTCTTTTTCGTTAGTATCTTCTGAAGATTCTTTTAACCAGTAACTAATTTCATCAGTTTCAGGTATGTAAATTCCCAATTTTATCGCACCTTATTTTTTAAATTCCGTGGTATGTACTTGATCCCCAACTGTTGATTTTATTGAGTTAGTTGAACTTGTGATGTGTTTTGCTTATTTGGGCCAACATGGACAGGTACGGGTGTTAATAACTGAGAACAATAGTGCTTGAAAATGTAATTTAAATTGTGCACACCAACTGTTTGATGAAATGCCTAAAAGAGAAATGCATGTCAATTGAAGGAATTCTAACAGTATTAACTCAGTAATGTGTTAATCTATTCTATCTAGCTGTCAATTTGATCTGTTGAGGTTATCACCAAATTTATGCGAATAGGTCAGGTTCTTATTCACTGCTGGTTTAAAGTTTTCAACTATGGAAATTACCTTGACATTTTGTATAATGAGCAATCACATTCTGAGCTGATTTTATATATATACATATATGATGTATTTTGAAATATAGCTGCTGGAATTGGGATTTTGGTTTCAGAATTCTGAACCGATTTGTTGCTGTAATAGGGGCCTTATGCATAACATGGATGGGGAGATGTTGAAAGTTAATTTTAAATTAATTGAGATTATGCTTGGTATTATCTTGTTTTAATGATATTGCTGTTGCTTTAGTTTTTAATTTAGATGCAATTGAATATTGTGCTTGATTGAATTGAGTCAAATGCATGTTTGCTAGTTCCAGACTTGATGGGATTAGGATAAGTTGTTTTGGATGCAAATTTTTCACATTTTTATTTACATGCAACTTTGAATTTTTCCTACATATTTTTGCTGTGAATGAAGCAGTGATTAAGTAAACTTTGCATTTCTCTGTTATTCTCCAATAATTGCATTTATTTTATTTTTGGCATGTGCACTTTAGGGGTTAATTACTTGTGCGTATTTTATTTTCCACCGTGTGCTTTTCATTTTCAATTTCTTTAACTTCAAATTTGTGCAATCTTCCAATTGTTACTATTTTGTGCATAGAATTTGTACTTCAATATGTTTATACATTTGCCTTATGCTTAATGTTTCAATTTTTGCATCATTATTAGCTAGAAAGTATATTTATTTCGCAAATTCTGTTGTGACGTGTTGGTGAGTTTTGATATTATTCTTCCAATTTAAATATAGATGTGGTATGCACTTAATGAAACCAAGAATGTTTTGAACAAAGTGTTTACTTTCTTTTTCAGGAACCATGGTTCGCAACAGAGAGGAGCAACCATCAGCGCCCATTCAGCCTCCTGATTGGTTGACTCCAGCGCAGCGCACCCTGTTCAACAAGCTGGCTGCGAAGATTATTATTTCGAGTAGGTTCATGAGTATGAAGACACTCATTGACCTGGGCATTCAAGAGAGGGTATTATCTCTGCTGAGGAACATTGGATGGGAGGAGTTCTTTTCTCTGAATGGTCCGACTTATCCTGAGATAACATTGGAGTTCCTTAGTACGTTTCAGTACTCTCCTAGGTTATCTATGGATGATCGGAATACCATTCAGTTTAGAGTGCACAATATCCCTTATTTTCTATCGATTACTGACCTGGCGAGATACTTGAGATTGCCAGTGGATGGGGAGGTACATGTTGTGGGTGAATCAACTGCGCACTGGGCTATTGTTGGGAAACCCAACATGGAATTTAATGCGCGAAACACCAAGTCTACCAAACTCCGCTCTCCGGTATATCAGTACTTGCATAGAGTTATGACATCATCAGCGTTTATGCGACCAGAGTGCCCTATCAATGTGAGTACATCTGACCTATTTTTTGTATATGCTATGGAGGCTGGGGTACGAGTGAATGCAGTACCCTGGTTGTGTAAGCAGCTGAAGAGAGCTGCAGCCACCTCAGGAAAGAGGATTGGGATCGGTGGGTTGATCACCGTTATTATGAGGGCCCTGCATCTACCTACTGCCGACATGGGCAGACACTTGACGTCGTCTTATTTTATTGATGAGGAGGTAGTGCTTAGATGTAGGATAGCTATAGAGGATCCCTCTTCTGAGTGTGGCTATAGAGTTAGGAGAGCGGAGGAGGAGGCTCAGGACTTGGGTGATGATGGAGAGGGTGATTCTGATGACGCCCCAGCGCCAGTTGATCATGATGATGCTCCACCACCACCACCACCGCCACAGGGACCGGTATTCAGTACATACAGTAGGAGGGTGAGACAGAGGATTGATGTACCGTTCTCCCCTCCAGACATGAGTCGATATGCTCAGGCACATGACGAGCCGTCATCTTCCAAAGCACCTCCACCCTCAGCTCCATCGTTAGATGCCTCGCAGGTCCAGACATTGATCTCGGAGATGCGGTCCATGACTGCTATGATGATGAGGTTTGAGACTGCGATTGGCACGCTTTAGGAGTCATTCAGTGAGTCGAGGAGGGAGCAGGCAGCCTTCCAGGAGAGGGTGTGGGAGAGACTGGATACATTGAGCAGAGAGCTGGCGGAGGTCAGGGCAGCTACCGCTCAGAGTGACCAGATGATCTCTGGCATGGACTTATCAGTACAGCGAGCTTGGGAGCGACTGGCTTCTATTGAGACTCAGCTGGAGCAGGTGCGCCGAGATATGGTCCTGGGAGCTGAGCAGAGAGATGCATTTTTGGGATCCTTCCAGCACAGGATTATGACACAGTTGGACAGGTTGAGCGTTGAGATTCGTGGATTTTTCACTCCTGTTTCCACTGTGTTTCCTCCACATCTGCGACGACCACCACAGTAAAATATTGTATATATTTCAGGAAGTGATTCGTACACAACAGATTTTGTATATATTTCTTTATTTATTTTAGTTAATGAAATTGATGCAGTCAGGCAATGTATGATTTTATTTACTTTATTATATTTTGGAATTGTGTGGCTGAGCCAATGCCGTGTGATAGGATAGATATTATTTGTGTTGGCTATGAATCTCACAGGTTTCAGAGTATTTCATTTTGCACAGTGATTATTGGATTCTTGCACAGGTTTTGAATTTTCTTCATTTTGCACAGGTGGCATGCAAATATTTTGTATGGTTGTTAATTCTGCACAGTAATTATTTTATGTTTGCCATTTTTGAGATGCTTGCAATTGATTTTAAATTGCAATGAGTTTTGGCACAGCATAGGGAAAATTTTTGAAACTTATCTCTGTGTACTTCATTTTCTTGCACTGAGGACAGTGCAACATTTTGAGTTTGGGGTACAAAATTTAGTGAGACTTGAACTAGTGCCTTGTGAAAATCGGTGTTGAATATTATGTGGCATTTGTTATTGTGAGTTGAGTTTGATGATGCTAAGGTGTCTTTAAGGCCAATTTTATTTTGATTATATGTAATTGAGTTGGGAATATTTATTAGTACGGTTGGGTGATTGTGTTTTGTTTAGGTAGTGGCTATTTTTCTCTAGTGACTTGATCTTTCTTTGTTAGCCAATTTACCTAAGCCTAACGTTACAACCAAAATGTAAGACCTCTTGATTCTTTGTTTTGTCTTGTTCTATTTAGTGGAGATGACCTTCTAGTAAGGTTTGGTACGTAAGAAGAGGCATATGGTGTTTCTTGAGCTTTGAGTGAAAAGCCATGAGTGCATTCATGCATTCGAGTTGATTCCTTTTACCAACATTGTTTCTAGAAGTTTTGTTTTTAAATGATAAAAATTCTGTTTTGGCCTTTTGCACACACACACAGAAATTATTTAGTATGTTCTTGTGTTTATTTGTTATTTAGTGAGCATTGGTATTAGCAAGCCTATTTTCTTGTTCATTAATTGAGAATGACTCCTTATTTTCTTTTGTTGAGATTGAAATAATTGAGAATGTGGTTCATTCAGTTTACTCGAGGACGAGTAAAGGTTTGAGTTTGGGGTAGTTGATAAGTCGCAATTATATTAATATTTTAGATTAATTCTTGGCATAATTTTGTGTTTTATTTATTTAATTTTAATAATAATTAATGATTTTTTGTATTTTTATTAATTTATAGTGTTTTTATAATTTTTAATAAGTTTTGGAATGTTTTCAGGTGTTATATTATTAGTTGGAGCTAAAATGGAGGTGTTGGGTTATTTATAGGAGGATTAATGCAAAAAGGGCAGAATTTACCCTTTGCACAGCCGTGCAATCTCGCATTGCACAGCTGTGTCACGCGAAGGAAGCGCGCGAGGATGAGGAACAATGCCTATTGCACAGCCGTGCTAATGTGAATTGCACAGCTGTGTCACGCCCCTGCCACCAGCGAACGCGCACGACGCAAACCCTAAGGCACCACTTATTTCCACGACACAGCTGTGCATTTCTAAAGCACAGCTGTGCTTTTCTCCAGAGGATAAAAAGAAAAGAACGCCGCATTCTGGAAGGGTGAGCAGTTTTTAGGTTTAGTTTTAATTGTATTTTCCTCTCTTCTCCTTAGGGTAGACTTAGATTTATTTTCCAAAAAATTCCAGCATTATTTTATTTAATTTCCATGTTTTAATTCTTCTTTTAAACTTTGTTTTAGCTTAGATTTCATTTCAAATTGCACTTTTATTCCAATTTAATTTAGATTATTTTTATTTTAATTTTGTATTTTGGGATTTAAGGAAATTCAACGGTGGATGAACAAGAACTTCAAGATCCATTTTCTCTTTTCATCAAGGGTGTATTCTAAACTTAATTTTTCATATTTTATATTTATATTCTTGATGTTAAGGTAGTTGTTCATACTTGGGAGTTCTTGAATCGTATTTGTATTTTGGATATTTGGATTTAATAAATATTTTCATGTTTTCTTTTATTCCTCTTGTTATATATTGTTTTGCAATTATAATGATGATTGGAGCTAAATCCGAAAATTATTGTTTGTGCAAATGCTCTGTTCTTTTAATATTGATATTTATTTCTCCAGCTTAATCCATGGATATGGTAGGTTGGTTTGTGGGTGTTAATGTTATTAGATTAAGAATTGTGAGGAATAAATAGGTTTTAGATAACTGAATCCGGGATGGTAGGTTGTCTTAGATCTAGGAATTGGTCATATTATACATATAGTTCAGTTTTATCTTCTCTGAATTTATCTGTTGTTGCTGAATTGAATGCAAGTTAAGGGGAGATCTACCAGGATAAACTTTGATTGTAATTAGTTCATAAATACATACATATGCTCTGTTCTATTTTAATCAACTTTCATTGGTTTGATGAATTCGAATTGGTATTTAAATCTGTGAATGTTTATTTTAATAGGTTCAGAATGGTGGAAGATAAATGAGTTTGATATCTGAATCCGAACTGGTAGGATTATCTGACTTAGAATTTACAAACATGTGATAATGCTAATATATGTGCTGAATCCGAAATGTAGGTTCATTAATTAGAATAGCTGAGTCCGAAAGGTAGGCTTGGGTTTAGATAGGTTATCCAGAATTTCATGTTATATTATTTTACCAATTTTCAGTTACATATATGAGGATAGAATTTCCCAAGTATTTAATTTCATCTTTGAATAATTTCTTGATGAACAATTTTATTTTCAATTGTTAATTTATTTTCTGGTTTAGTTTAATCTTCTCTACCAATCACACCGGGGACATCTCAAATTCACTCAACCATAGATATTTAACTGAGCAATCCTTTTTCCCTTGGGTACGATAACTCGGGGTCCTAACTATACCCCACTTTATTACTTGTCGATTCGGTACACTTGCCGAGGACCCGTCAATGAGCTTTGGTCAAAGGTGGTGTTACTTTAAGGTTACCCAAGCATGATCCCTACCAACGGGTCTAGCTCATCACGAGCATAACGACCGATCGGGTCACCATTTTATAACCATGATGGTACGAGGCTTGAGCTGGTGATTATCCTTAACACTTCCCCACATTGAGTGAACGTAAGGTCGTGCTTCGGGAATGCACCGAGGTTAAAAGAGGGACCAAACTAGCATAATTCTAAGGCTCTAGCATGGATGCAATGCACTTTAGATGAGAGATAAAATTTTAGTTTTAAAAACCCAATTATACATTTTAACAAAGACATTTTTAGAGCAAAGTCATAAACAGTCCCCAGCGGAGTCGCCACTGTGACGCGCGCCGGAACCAGCAAGGCCCTCGTCGAACCCGCTTTTAGGATTCGAGGGATAGGTTCGCGTCTTTTCCGATCTTAGGTGTTATGAGATATTTTCGGCACCTCCTTTCACAATAGAACATTGAAAAGGACCATCCATCGCCATAACACCTTTAGGCACTTTTGAGGTATTTTAGAGTTGTCACACAATTTACAAGAAATTGGAAAAGTTTACCCTCTTATCGGTCTAAACCAGAAATGGTGTCCGGAACTTCACACTTATTAGTGCCTTGGTTAATTATAAATGAGTTTTTAAATTAAAAAATTTCATTTTTCGTCTCACACAATTAATGCAGTTTATTAAAGCGCATATTAATCACATATGAAACGATAAATAAAAATAAAAATAAAGACAAAATTAAATTACAACAAAACTAGGGGCGGAATACAATCTGTGACGCGCGCCGAAACCAACAAGGCCCTCGTCGAACCCGCTTTTAGGATTCGAGGGATTAGTTCGCGTCTTTTCTGATCTTGGGTGTTATGAGATATTTTCGGCACCTCTTTTCACAATAGAACATTAAAAAGGACCATCCATCGCCATAACACCTTTATGCACTTTTGAGGTATTTTGGAGTCGCCACCCAATTTACAAGAAATTGGGAAAGTTTAACCTCTTATCGGTCTAAATCAGAGATGGTGTCCGGAACTTCACACTTATTTGTGCCTTGGTTAATTATAAATGTGTTTTTAAATTACAAAATTTTATTTTTCATCTCACACAATTAATGCAGTTTATTAAAGCGCATATCGATCATATATGAAATGATAAATAAAAATAAAAATAAAGACAAAATTAAATTACAACAAAACTAGGGGCCGAATACAACCCCCATTGCAAATAAAATATAAATCATACATAAAATGGGGTATTTATTAATGTTGAGGACGTTGGTTCTCTCATGCACAATTAAAGAAAATCATTTTAAAGTGACAATTTATTTTGGATAAAAACTAGGACATTGGTCCCATTTTATTAGAAAACCCAATTTTATTTATAGAAACATTTTTGTGGAAATATTTTTGTGTGATTTTTGATTAAGCGTGCATAAAATAAATGGTTTAATTAATTATTACATGCCAAATAACTCAATAAAACATACAAAGGAAAAATAACGAATACAATGAAAAATAACAACTCTTCGGATCTCCTCCTTCATTCGCACGGGTGCTCAAAAAGGGGAACACAAGTATTTGACACCAAAAACAAAAACAAATAAACTTAATGTTAGTAATCGAAACAAGAAAATTAATTAAACATTTATAATAATGAATAAATTAAATAAAATATGCATATTAGGTGATAAATAAATTAAATGACATATTAAAATAAGTTAACACATTAATAGATCAATATAAAAAATATAAAGCAATAATAATAATAATAATAATAATAATAATAATAATAATAATAACAACAACAACAACAATAACAATAACAATAATAATAGTAATAAATAATAATAATAATAATGATAATAGTAACAATAAAGATGAACAATTAAATGAAAACGGGAACAAATGATAAAATTAAGAGTTAGATCTACATGTAACGAACAATATTAAGAGCTAGATCTACATCTAAAATGACATAAAATAAATAAATCAACAACAAATATATAGATCTACATGTTTACTAATTTAAATGTTAGCAAAAATGATGAAAACAAAAATTAAATCAAGAGATCGAATTTAGAATGTTTACCCTCGGATTTCGGATTCAATGGAAAAATATGATGGATTTTCCTTGTTTTGATTTGCAAAATATGGTTTTGAAATGATAAAGTTTGAGATTCTGATTTAAAAGAAAAATTTCTTGAAAAATAATTGAAGAAAAATTAAATTGATTCCCAAGAACAAAGAATTGATTTTCTTTGTCTCAAGAACAATTGTTGATTAAAATTAAAGAGAAGAAATTGATGAAAAGAAAATTAATTTCCAATAACAAAAAATTATTTTCTTTGTCTCAAGAAATTGTAATTGATAGAAAAACCAATCTCAAGAACAAAGAATTGATTTCTTTGCTTCAAGACCAATTTTAGCTTGAAAATTGATTTTTTTGGCTTTTAGATCTTATTTTTGGTGAAGAGCCCTTGAAAAATCTGTAGAAATGGATTTCTTAGAGAAGAAGAGGAAGAGAGGATGAAGCAAATGAATTCTCAGAGAGAAAAAATGCCAACCCCCTAATTTCCCTCATCTCTTTCTTTTTATTACCAAAAAAACTAAAACAACAATTAATTAATTAAGAAATAAAATTATTTTTATTAAATTTTCCTTAATTTAAGTGTGAAAAAGGAGAAAAAAATCAACCAAATCCCGGAAAAATCTTCAAAAAAGTCAAAGAAATTGAAAAAAAAATGATTTTTGGGTGAAAAAATATCAATTTGTACGATTCTGGGTCAAATTCAGCGAAAGCACAGCTGTGCTTTTGCGCGCAATGCACACTGCACAAAAGCACAACCGTGCTTTCAAAACACATCTTCTTTTCTTCTTTTCTCTTCTTTTTCTCTTTCTTGTTTCTTCTTTTTTTTTAAAAAAAAATTTTAAATATGACTAAAAAATACTAAATTTATTCTCAAAACTAATTTTTAAAATATTTTTTTTAAAAATATTTTTATTTTTTATTTTTTCTTATTTTTTTTAAAATATTTTTTTATTTTTTTTGTTTTTTTATTAATTTTTAATTTTCAAATATGGCTAAAAAAATACCAAAATTAACCAAAATATTTTTAAAAACTAATTTTTAAAATATTTTTATTATATTTTTTATTTTTTATTTTAAAATGCAAATTTGATAAGAAAATCATCACTTCCAACTATTTTTGCCTGCGAGGGTGCTTTATCATCATCGGGTAACTCCGATCTAGGCTGACTCAGGACCCGGTGTCTACAGTTGCCCACAGTTTAGGGGAAGCTAGTACACTAGTGTCTAGGTGAGCCTAAACTCAAGGAGAAGAAGGAAAGAGACACATACCTGAGGCAGCCTTCTTTCTGAAACGGGTGATGCTGTTATAGTCGTTATCGCCATGTTGTCAGCATGTTGTTTTTAGTTGAAGCGGTAGTGCCGTGATCGTGCTAACCCTCCATAGAGCGGTAGTGCCGTCATCGTGCTAACCCCTCTGTGATTTGAAGTGGTAGTGCCGTGATCGTGCTAACCCTCCTTAGAATGGTAGTGCCGCCATCGTGCTAACCCTTCTGTGATTCAAAGTGGTAGTGTCGTGGTCGTGCTAACCCTCCTTAGAGTGGTAGTGCCGCCATCGTGCTAACCATTCTGAAGTGGTAGTGTCGTGGTCGTGCTAACCTTCCGTGGAATGGTAGTGCCGCCATCGTGTTAATCCTTCTAAGATTTGAAGTGGTAGTGCCATGGTCATGCTAACCTTCCGTAGAATGGTAGTGCCGCCATCGTGCTAACCATTCTGAAGTGGTAGTGTCGTAATCGTGCTAACCTTCTGTAGAATGGTAGTGCCGCCATCGTGCTAACCCTTATGAGTTGATGAAGTGGTAGTGCCGTGGATGTGCTAACCTTCTGTGGAATGGTAGTGCTGCCATCGTGCTAACCCTTCTGGGATTCAAAGTGGTAGTGTCGTGGTCGTGCTAACCTTCCGTATAATGGTAGTGCCGCCATCGTGCTAACCCTTCTGTGATTCGAAGTGGTAGTGTCATGGTCGTGCTAACCTTCCGTAGAATAGTAGTGCCGCCATCGTGCTAACCCTTCTGAGTTGATGAAGTGGTAGTGCCGTGGTCGTGCTAACCTTTCGTGAAATGGTAGTGCCGCCATCGTGCTAACCCTTCTGAGTTTTGATGAAGTGGTGCCCCCTGAGAGGTCTTGGGTTGATTGTCCCCTGAGAGTTCTTTGGTTGATTGGTTAATCGCCCCCTGAGAGGTCTTGGGATATAATCTGCCCCCGGAGAGGTCTTGGGTTGGTTGGTTAATCGACCCCTGAGAGATATTGGGATGGTTGCCCCCTGAGAGGTCTTTGGATATAATCTGCCCCCGGAGAGGTCTTGGGTTGGTTGCCCCCTGAGAGGTCTTGGGTTGGTTGGTTAATCGCCCCCTGAGAGGTCTTGGGATGGTTGCCCCCTGAGAGGTCTTTGGTTGATTGGAGAACTACCTCTTCAGAGGACTTAGAGATTTGCCTTTTGAGAGGGCTTTGATTGATGTTTGGGTTGATAGTTGAACTGATGTATGGATTGATGTTGTTTTGGTTGCTTGTTTGCATTAATCTTGTCACTTGCCTTTTATCGGTGTTCGCATCGAATCTCTCTCTGCAAAATAGGAAAAAACCGAATATGCAGGAAAAATGGTGAGCATGCACGTGAGATGCACGTGAGATGCAGTAATGCAGGATAAGAATTTGTCTGAGTGGATTTGGAGACGACAGCCGATTTGATTGCAATTTGAGGTAGGATCAATGCGCTCGGGAATTGCTTTTGAATTTTATGCCTCCAGGGGATTATGAGGTTCTCTTATGATACCTGTAGTCATTATTTGAAGGTAGTGCGTCCCTCGTGGATTTTCACACTAGCTTTTCTTAGCGGGAGATGCGTCCTTGTCGGATTTTCACATAACCCTGTGCCTTTTCTATTTTTTTTTTGCCTGGAATGGACCCAACCCAATCCAGCGGCTTTTATTTACTTCATTTTTTTGTAGGGCAGACTGCCTGTTGCCAGGTTTTCACCCTGCCTTTTGGCCTAACTTTTGCTTAGAGCGCCAGTCACGATTTTCATCTCTAACGGCCCTTTTTTATTTTTATCTTTTTTTTGTGAGAGAAGTTAGAGTTGTTGCGAAAGATCTTTCGGGTATGATTAGCATGTGCTTATGTCTCAGATTATGATTGTATGAGCTTGGTTCTTTATTAGGAAGGTGTTGTAGGGTTAGCTTCACAGTGGGTAGCAAGATGAGTTGACTGAAGTGCCTGAGTGGTGAGAGCAGCAGAGGGTATACAGTAGATGATTCTGATCACACAGGTTGGACTGCTCTGATCACATTGCACAAATGCATGTTCTTCAATTTGATTTCATCAAACATGATCATTATTTGGCATTAATCTCAAACAATACAATATCTCATCTAATCGCAGAATAGATCCTGAAAGCATCTAACTCCTGTTATCAATCAGCCCTCTCGGGTTTTCATGATTGAAGATTTTCTCTCAGTCTTTCTTCTTTTTTTAGCCTTTGCCATGAACTTTCTTTCGGTCTGTTGATGTTGATTGAACTTGTTTTCATCTTCATTAGCTTGGGAGGCTGCTCATTTCGACGGTAGTTCTTTTAGCATCAAAGTTCAGTTCTTGGCCCTTGCGCAAGCTGGTTGAGGTAGTTGGCTTCTTCACTTGGATCTGTGTCTTCCTTTTGCTGGTTTTGGGTGGCTTAATTTCCGAGGTAACCGTTAGTGGTTGGGATGGAGTTGTAGGATAAAACTATGACAGGACTATGGTTCTTCCTCTTTTTTTTTTGTTTTGTTCTTTGCGTTTTTTTTTTTTAAGGGGTAATGAGTTATCCTCCTGAGTCTGGGTACATGGGCGCTTTTGGTCTCATACGATCAAAGGTTGGTCTCGATTGGTTTTGAGGTACACGTCTCGAATGGTTGGAAGGGAAGGGATTTTGGGGTTTGGTTATATTTCTCGTGAAGGTCCAAGATTTTATTCGTCTATTTCCTGACGTAGCACTCGAGGCTTGACTTCGTTTGACTGCATTATATGCATCTTGAATGTTGAAGGAGCAAAGGAATAGCCTTTGAAACTTACTTGTCGTTATGTCAGCATATTGAAGCAGCATCGATCCAATAATGTCCCTGTCGATTATCAGCATGTCATTCCATGTCCAAGCAAAGGCTCTTTTTTTTTTCTTTTTTTTTCTCTCAAAAATTTCCTCTCTTCAGGAGTTATATTTGTTGCTATCAAGATTTTTCGAGATTAGATGCTATCGTATTAATCGAATTAATGTCAAAATGAATGCATTATGATCATGTGAAATGAAATCATTAGAAATACCACACAAACTGCCATAAGGAGTTCTTGAAACAAAAAAAAAAAACAAAATGTCTAAAAATATAATCTTCTTCTCCACTCTCCAGATGAGTGTCAGCGACCTATTCATATCCATGTAGTTCTCACAAAATGTGCCACTCTGCTGGATCAGACCCGATCATATATCTGGTGGAGGGACTGCATTGTAGGCTGGCTCCTCTTTCTTCTCCCTCTTTTCGGGGTCCGTGATCTGTTTGGTATCAATAAGGTCTTGGATCTTATTCCTCAAAATTCGATAATGATCCGTCAGGTGTCCAGTGTGTTGATGGTAGGCGTAATACAGGTCCTCTCTATGTCCCGGCTGTCCCTGATTCATGGCTGGTTTGGGCGGCAATGGTTGTAGCTTGCCTATTTTCATCAATCTCTCCAATACCCAGGATAGAGGGCGGCCTAAATTGGAGTAGTACCTTTGACCTTGTCCCATTCCGGTAGCTGAAACTTTTACTGTCTTGCCATTTCTGCCATTACTGCTCTCGGCGCCACTTGATCTGTACCCTGATTGGTTCCCAAAGTTCCTCCCAGCAAAGTTATTTTGGCTTGCTTTCTTTGCTAGGTAAGCAGCTTCGGCCTCTACAGCGATATCCTTAAGCAATTCCCAGTCTTTGAGCCCCTTAAAACTGAGCAAATCTTTTAGGTAAGGGTAGGAGTTCCTGATTAATAGCCTAATCTAGTCAGCAGTGTCAGGATTTCGCTTCATCTCCATGACCCTGTTCCTCCATCTGGTGAGGTATTCATGAAATGACTCGTCGCTCCTCTATTGTAAAAGCTCAAGGTCCTTTAGGGTGACCTCCATCTTAGTGCAGCAGTCGTATTGCTCCATGAATTCATCAGTCAGAAGGTCCCAGTCCTCTTTGGATCTCCTATCCAGCCTGTGGTACCAATTTACTGCCGGACCTACCAGACTAAGGCAAAAATATTCCACATTTTGCTTTTTACTCAACCCGGTGCCTTTCATTACCAAGGTATACTGCTTAATGTGTGCAGATGGGTCGGAAGTACCATTAAATTTTGGCAGCTCAGGCATCTTGAACCTTTGGGGCAACAGCTCTTCATCCCCCAGATCTCTGTCTTCAGGGTTAATCCATTTTCCAGCTGATAGCATACGGGTGATAGCTTCAATCTGCTGTCTCATCCCCCTCAAAGTCTCATCCTCTAACCTGGGTGCTCTGCCCCTCATAGCAGGTTGGATCACTGGCTCTTCATCTTTCTCTTTTACCATAAAATCCTCATTAGGATCGGGGATCCTTTCCCCTCTTAGCTCGATGGGTGCGGCAGCTCTATGCTCATTGACAGGTTGATGGGAAGTAACTCCAATAAGAGGAGCCTCCCCACCAATAAGTGGTTTGGCTTGCTCTCGAGGAGGGGCTACCGGCGCTTGTGGAGCAACAGGCAGCTGCGGAGCAATGGGTGCTTGTGAAATAGGTGGGTGAGCAATTCTTTTGGCCATAGTGCCCATCATTTCTAACATTCTTCGCTCAAAATCTTCCAACCTCCTAGCAAGGTCTTGAGTGGTCAAAGTTCCAGTCTCTTCTGCCATCGAGGATGATTCACTTATTGTTGAGAGTGACTCAGAATCCCAATTAAGCACTAATTCTAGCGATCCAAAGGGCGAGTTCGTACTCACTAGTCGACCGTCAGGACCTCTAATCCACTTGGATGAATCTATGATGGCCGAAAAGGTCAAATTGTTAAAATAATGCATAGATGATATGTACATTGCATGATCGTGAGCTATGCAGCATTTACAACCACATGCAAGCAAATAGATAGATCCTTCCAACCTTTTAACTCCAGCACACGAGGTCAAATAGTCTCTTCCTAGGTGGGCTTGACCCATGGGTCAACGGGGAACCCAATGGGCGCGTATGATGCATGGTGGAAAACCGGCAGTATAACACTCTTAATTTAAACCACATGCGCATGGATTTTGGCCATTATATATTTGGACCTTTCAAACAGACTAAAATGAGCCCACCGGGGCAGAAAAGCCTTTGATGAGTGCCCGATTAATATGTTTGAATTGATTTGATATACAAGGGCCCACATAACAAGCATTGTATTAAGGTACATGTAACCTGTGGGAAGTATCTATTGCCATTACATGAGATTTGGTCAAGGTGATGTCACTTTAGGGCCACCCAAGCATGGTCCCTGCCAACAGATCGAGTATAACGACCAATCGGGTCTCCATTTGATATACCAAAAATTGTACGAGGCTTGAGCTGGTGATTATCCTTAACACTTTCGCACATTGAGTGAATGTAAGGTTGTGCTTCAGGAACGCACCAGGGTTAAGAAAGGGACCAAACTAGCATAATTCTAAGGCTTTAATGAGATGCGATGCAATTTTAGATGAGAGATGAAATTTTAATTTTAAAAACTCAATTATACATTTTAATCAAGGCACTTTCAGAGCAAAGTCACAAATAGTCCCCAGTGGAGTCGCCACTGTGACGCGCGCCGGAACCAGCAAGGCCCTCGTCGAACCCGCTTTTAGGATTCGAGGGATTAGTTCGCGTCTTTTCCGATCTTGGGTGTTATGAGATATTTTCGGCACCTCCTTTCACAATAGAACATTGAAAAGGACCATCCATCGTCATAACACCTTTATGCACTTTTGAGATATTTTGGAGTCGCCACCCAATTTACAAGAAATTGGAAAAGTTTAACCTCTTATCGGTCTAAACCAGAGATGGTGTCCGGAACTTCACACTTATTGGTGCCTTGGTTAATTATAAATGTGTTTTTAAATTATAAAATTTCATTTTTCATCTCACACAATTAATGCAGTTTATTAAAGCGCATATCGATCATATATGAAACGATAAATAAAAATAAAAATAAAGACAAAATTAAATTACAACAAAACTAGGGGCCGAATACAACCCCCATTGTAAATAAAATATAAATCATACATAAAACGGGGTATTTATTAATGTTGAGGACGTTGGTGCTCTCATGCACAATTAAAAAAATCATTTTAAAGTGACAATTTATTTTGGATGAAAACTAGGACATTGGTCCCATTTTATTAGAAAACCCAATTTTATTTATAGAAATATTTTTGTGAAAATATTTTTGTGTGATTTTTGATTAAGCGTGCATAAAATAAATGGTTTAATTAATTATTACATGCCAAATAACTCAATAAAACATACAAAGGAAAAATAACGAATACAATGAAAAATAACAACTCCTTGGATCTCCTCCTTCATTCGCACGGGTGCTCAAACAGGGGAACACAAGTATTTGACACCAAAAATAGAAACAAATAAACTTAATGTTAGTAATCGAAACAAGAAAATTAATTAAACATTTATAACAATGAATAAATTAAATAAAATATGCATATTATGTGATAAATAAATTAAATGACATATTAAAATAAGTTAACACATTAATAGATCAATATATAAAATATAAAGCAATAATAATAATAATAATAATAATAATAATAATAATAATAATAATAATAATAATAATAATAATAACAACAACAACAACAACAACAACAACAACAACAACAACAACAACAACAATAACAATAATAATAATAATAATAATAATAATAATAATAATAATAATAATAATAATAATAATAATAATAATAATAATAATAATGATAATAATAACAATAATAACAATAAAGATGAACAATTAAATGAAAACGGGAACAAATAATAAAATTAAGAGTTAGATCTACATCTAACGAACAATATTAAGAGCTAGATCTACATCTAAAATGACATAAAATAAATAAATCAACAACAAATATATAGATCTACATGTTTACTAATTTAAATGTTAGCAAAAATGATGAAAACAAAAATTAAATCAAGAGATCGAGTTTAGAATGTTTACCCTCAGATTTCGGATTCAATGGAAAAATATGATTGATTTTCCTTGTTTTAATTTGCAAAATATGGTTTTGAAATGATAAAGTTTGAGATTCTGATTTAAAAGAAAATTTTCTTGAAAAATAATTGAAGAAAAATTAAATTGATTCGCAAGAACAATGAATTGATTTTCTTTGTCTCAAGAACAATTGTTAATTAAAATTATAGAGAAGAAATTGATGAAAAGAAAATTAATTTCCAAGAACAAAAAATTATTTTCTTTGTCTCAAGAAATTGTAATTGATAGAAAAACCAATCTCAAGAACAAAGAATTGATTTCTTTGCTTCAAGACCAATTTTAGCTTGAAAATTGATTTTTTTGGCTTTTAGATCTTATTTTTGGTGAAGAGCCCTTGAAAAATCTGTAGAAATGGATTTCTTAGAGAAGAAGAAGAAGAGAGGATGAAGCAAATGAATTCTCAGAGAGAAAAAATGCCAACCCCCTAATTTCCCTCATCTCTTTCTTTTTATGACCAAAAAAACTAAAACAACAATTAATTAATTAAGAAATAAAATTATTTTTATTAAATTTTCCTTAATTTAAGTGTGAAAAAGGAGAAAAAATAAACCAAATCCCGGAAAAAATCTTCAAAAAAGTCAAAGAAATTGAAAAAAATATGATTTTTGGGTGAAAAATGTCAATTTGGACGGTTCTGGGTCAAATTCGGCGAAAGCACAGTTGTACTTTTGGAAAAGCACAGTTATGCTTTTGCGCGCAATGCACACTGCACAAAAGCACAGCCGTGCTTTCAAAACACATCTTCTTTTCTTCTTTTCTCTTCTTTTTCTCTTTCTTCTTTCTTCTTTTTTTTAAAAAAAAAAATTTAAATATGACTAAAAAATACTAAATTTATTCTCAAAACTAATTTTTAAAATATTTTTTTTTTAAATTTTTTTATTTTTTATTTTTTATTATTTTTTTAAAAATATTTTTTTATTTTTTTTTATTAATTTTTAATTTTCAAATATGGCTAAAAAAATACCAAAATTAACCAAAATATTTTTAAAAACTAACTTTTAAAATATTTTTATTATATTTTTTATTTTTTATTTTAAAATGCAAATTTGATAAGAAAATCATCACTTCCAACTATTTTTGCCTGCGAGGGCGCTTTATCATCATTGGGTAACTCCGATCTAGACTGACTCAGGATCCGGTGTCTACACAACCCCCATTGTAAATAAAATATAAATCATACATAAAACGGGGTATTTATTAATGTTGAGGACGTTGGTCCTCTCATACACAATTAAAGAAAATCATTTTAAAGTGACAATTTATTTTGAATGTAAAATTAGGACATTGATCCCATTTTATTAGAAAACCCAATTTTATTTGTAAAAATATTTTTGTGTGATTTTTGTTTAAGCGTGCATAAAATAAATGGTTTAATTAATTATTACATGCCAAATAACTCAATAAAACAAACAAAAGAAAAATAACAAATACAATGAAAAATAACAACTCCTCGAATCTCCTCCTTCATTCGCACGGGTGCTCAAACTGGGGAACACAAGTATTTGACACCAACAACAAATACAAATAAACTTAATGTTAGTAATCGAGTCAAGAAAATCAATTAAACACTTACAACAATAAATAATAGACTAAATGAAGATATGCATATTAGGTGATTAGTAAATTAAATGACACGTTAAAATAAATTGACACATTAATAGATTAATATTAAAACATAAAGCAATAATAATGATAATAATAATAATAATAATAATAATAATAATAATAATAATAATAATAATAATAATAACAATGAAAATGAACAATTAAATGAAAATGGGAACAAATAACAAAATCAAGAGTTAGATCTACATCTAAAAAACAATATTAAGAGTTAGATCTACATCTAAAATGACATAAAATAAATAAATCAACAACAAATATGTAGATCTACATGTTTACTAATTAAAATGTTAGAAAAAATGATGAAAACAAAAATTAAATCAAGAGATCGAGTCTAGAATGTTTACCCTCAGATTTCGGATTCAATGGAAAAATATGATGGATTTTTCTTGTTTTGATTTACAAAATATGGTTTTGAAATGATAAAGTTTTGAGATTTTGATTTAAAAGAAAAATTTCTTGAAAAAATACTTGAAGGAAAATTAAATTGATTCCCAGGAACAAAGAATTGATTTTCTTAGTCTCAAGAATAATTGTTGATTAAAATTAAAGAGAAGAAATTGATGAAAAGAAAATTAATTTCCAAGAACAAAGAATTATTTTTTTGTCTCAAGAAATTGTAATTGATAGAAAATCAAATTCCAAGAACAAAGAATTAATTTCTTTGCCTCAAGAGAAGATATAGCTTGAAAGATGGATTGTTGGCTCTTTAGATCTGATTTTTTGATGAAGAAAAATAAAAGAGATGTCGAAAAAAAAAATTTAGAGAAGAGGAGATGAAAAAAATGCATAAAAAATGAAGAATTTCCCAAGAATGGCCAACCCCCTTTTCCTTCAAAAATTCCCCCTTTTAAAAATCAAGAAAAGATAAATTAAAGGAAAAAAATGGAATTTTTCAATTAATTTCCCTTAATTATAGGTAAAAATGGAAGAAAGTCTTCAAAATCCCCGAAAATGGTGGAAAAAAGTCAAAAAAAAATTAAAAAAAAAATGATTATGGGTGAAAAAATGTCAAAATCGACGACCTTGGGCGGCTGCAGCAAAAGCACAGCTGTGCTTTTGTGCGCCGTGCGCGCAACGCAACACTGCGCAAAAGCACAGCCGTGCTTTCAAAGCACAGCCGTACTTTTAAAAGCACATCTTCTTTTCTTCTATTCTCTTGTTTTTTTTTTCTTTCTCTCTTCTTTTTTTTTTAATTTTTAAATATGACGAAAAAAAAATACTAAATTTATTCTCAAAAACTAATTTCTAAAATATTTTTTTTTAAAATATATATATATATTTTTTTACATTTTATTCTAAACTGCAAACTTGACAAGGAAATCATCATTTTTAACCTTTTTGCCTATGAGGGCAATTTATCATCATTGCGTAACTCCGATATAGGCTGACTCAGGATCCGGTGTCTACACTTATCTGAAGACGTACCACCATACAACATTTATGGCCAGAGTAGCCAGTCAGTTCCACAAGATGATTTCTTTAACGAACTATTTGACGGTCCAAATGTTGTTGGAACCGAGGTATATAGTGGTGGTTATAATGACGAATTTACGTTACCCCAAAATCCACCCCCTTATGAGGCGGATCCCCATTCTCATTCACATAGCACGTCATCGCATAATAGGAGATTTTGATTAAGTTGTACTTTTTGTTGTATGTACTCTCTGTTGTATGTACTATTTTTTATATGTAATTTTTGTTGTATGTTAATTTTTTTTATATCATATTATGAGAATTTGCTTACTTTTTTAAGAACAACATTTAAAGCAAACTTAATGCGAACATGAAATGTTTAATACCAAATCTTTAATATGATGATAATTTGCATTTGGTTAATCACAAAGTTTAAAGCACACTTAAAATATTATTAAATATGTAATATCAAATCTTCACACTGATGTGAACTTGCATGTATGTAATCAAAAAAGAAAAAGCACACTTAACATATCATGAAATATATCATATCAAATTTTTACAATGAAGAGAATTTCAATCCCTACAATATTGACTGGATGAGCCAGTTGCACCTCTGCATGTCTTTTTATTATGCCCTACATTTCCACACCTGCTGCAACGAGTCACGTTACCCCGTTCACGAGTATCCATCTCATTGCGTATGCGACTTGTTCATGGCCGACCTTTCTTCCTCACTAATTGCATATCAGGTTTAATTCTGGGGCCATAATAATGTGGCCAGTAGGCTTTATGTGCCATTGGTCGGAAATGACCATCATAGCATTTGAGTGCTTCGGTAATACTGTAACAGTTATCTATAAATTGAAACATTTCTAGATTTCTGCTCATACAGGCTGCGATGGTATGCGAACATGGCATTTTGGTTCCTTGAAACTTACCGCACTCACATTCTCGCCTTTCGAGACTCAATATGTAGGTGTCTGGTTCAGCATTCTGCTTTGAGGCTCTGCGATCCTTTACTGCGCTCCATACCAGTTCCCTGGACAAAATTTCTGTCTCCTGAACGACTTCCCGATCTTGTACCAAAAATTGACCTACTAAGAAAATTACCAACCCTATGACTCAATGATCGCCTAGGTTGACTCGAAGAGGCAGCAGGAATCTGGCTAATTGATGTGGGTTGATAATCATGCCCTGCTCCGACAGATGCCGTCCTATCTAACAAATTACCATCTCGTCGACTGCTAGAGTGTCATGCTTCACTGGGATGACGATCTCTTTCTTGCATATATGAGGGTTCTTATCGACTGTCCTCCATATTTTGCAGTGCACCACCATAAAATTAAGAGAACATTTCATTGTCTTGTCGACTAACAGACTGCCTTGGCTGACTAGGACCTACATCATTCACACAGAATTGTTGAGGTGCCTCATTATTCTCCTCTTGCACCCCTTCATTTACCATTTCATAATCGTTGCGATGCGTATGTAGACTGCCCCCAGCATTACCACCTGCATCACCCTCTGCTATTATAATGATTAATTCCACCAAGTTATAACTTTCGTATCTTCTTAAATTTTCATATATTGCGTCTATGTCGTCATCTTCTACTACATCCACCGACGTCCAACATAATGATCCTCCATTGAACATTGGTCTCTTATATATAATTCTAGAAACCACATCGTTTCTACCTAAACCCAATTTCACGTGAATTTTATGAACCAAATCAGCAAAAGTAGGCTTATTTTTAAGTCTTAATCTCCTGATAATAGCATTCGGACCGGATATGTCATATTGAAAACCTGACGCTCCATAACCAATTTCTCCTCCAGTGTGCAAATATAATTCCGTATATGATGACATCTTTCTAGTTCCTATCAGTCAAAAACAATATTTTGACATTTTTCCAAAAGTAGTTGTCAACAATTTTATGATAAATTCATAAATTAATATTTAACTATTTCATGTAATACAATACAAATATTATTATTACAAAATACGCTATAATTACAAATTATTTTTTAACTTTATTATCGCAAATACGTAAATTACATAATATTATTACACAATATTTATGCCTAATATATTATTTGCTAACATAATATTTGATTCATTTTTTATAGTTGTACATTTCTTCTATTTAGATTATTCAAAAAAATTAAGAATTATTATTTTTAAATTGTATTATACAGATTAAAATTAATAAAACTATAATTAAGAAATAATTATATTTGCAACATTTATTTTTCATTTAAAGTAAACTAATAAAATAATATATGACAAAATTTAAAAATATTAAAATTTTTATAGTACCTGACTTCAATAACTGGTTTCACCTCGTCTTCCTTGACTTGATTATTTTCAAATAGTTTCCTCTTCAATATAAAAAAAAAACATATAAATACGTTATAATAATTATAGCACAAACAATAATATATATTAAATTATTGTTTGTACTATCCGTTGCAAATAATAATACTGCAAATTTAATAAAATTTATATGCATACGAAATTTGTAGTTGTCGATTTTTTTCGATTTACATTAAATTAATATTACTTTTCAAATTTACTATACAACTTACAATACGTAAATTATACGTAAACTAATATTACTTTTCATCGTTTTCTTTTTTTAAATCTCAACAAATAGACTTTTTAAATAAAACAATATATTATGTAAATTATACTAAAAATCACTAATAACAATTACGTAAAACTAAATTTAAAAATATATTATACTAATAACAATAAATATCTATACATACTTATTAACATTTATTTCACCGTAAACAACAACAAATAAAATATATTTAAATTGATACATTATCTCACTTTAATAACTGTTTCACTTGTGTTTTTCTCAAGCCGTTGCCTCCGGACTAATTTCTATTTTCAATTAAATAAACAAATATAAAATTAAATGTGAATACAATATAAATGATAATTAAATTGCAAACAAAAAAAATATAAATCTTACCGTTTTCAAATAAAATTCCCCAACAATTATGCTACAACTAATATTTTTGAGTCGGTGAATGAATATATGCGAGCAGGAGAAGAGTATTTATGTCAAAAATTACGTCTGAAAACGCAACAAAATGTTGCGTTGTCAGACTTGAAAACGCAATCAGAGGCTGCGTTTTCTGGTCTGAAAACGCAATAGTCAGTTGTGTTTTCAGGTCTGAAAATGCAGTCTCTCATTGCGTTTTCAGACTGTCGTCTAACGCAGACCGTTGAATCCACTTCTGAAAACGAAACGAGTTGTTGCGTTTTTGAAATTAACCCCACCCCCCCCCCCCCCCCTCCCTCCCTCCCAAATACTTTCTGACACACCCCATATTTATAATATTTTTAAAAAAAAATTATTAAAAATAAAATTCCCCCAGTAAAAATTAACTTTTCAGTATCAAAAAATGATATTTCTGTCAAAGTTAATTGGTGCCAATTTCTGACCTCAAAAATTTTGTATAAGGACAAAATGATAAGGGTACTGGTCGGCCCATTTGCCACGTGATTTCCCAGTGCCTCTTTCTCTCTTATCTTCATCTTCTTCACCGGATTTTTGCTATGAATTGTCAGATCATATAGACTCTTGCGGACAAAAATAATTAGACTGCAGTTAAAACTGCGTTATGCAGCTTTTAGTTTTTTTAAAAAAATTATTATTTTACTTTTTAATAAATAATAATAAATAATTTTTTATTAAATATTAAATTTAAAAATTAACACAATCATAAAAATTTTGTTTTAAATATATATTGACTTGATTTTTTTAAAAAAAATATTGGCAAATAAAATTAATAAAAAATTATTATATACACAAATTATTTTAGCAATTAAATTAATTTAATAATTTTTAATCCGATATAAAATTGTACAAAATAATGATCAAAATTCGATTCAAACTCAAAGAAAATTTGAAAAATTTATCCGAAAATATGTAAAATTTAACCGAACTCGTAATCTGATTTTTACAATTATTTTAATAAAATTATTCTAAACCCCTTCCATACTGCTCTGCACGTTATTTATTATCTGTTACTTTTATTATTTTTATTAGAATTAAAAATATTAATTAAATTTAAATTTAAGATAAAATTAAATAATTCAATACACAAAATTAAATCTAATTAATCAACTTATATTGAAAAAAAAATTAAATTGTATTGGAAATTTAAAAATGACAAATAAATAAAATTTAAATTTTATTAAAAAATGACAGATAAAAAGGAACGGATAAAGTATTATAGAACATATCTTAGGTTCAATTTCTAATTTAATACTATCTCAGTTAAAATATAAATTCATTTAAAATTTTAAAATTGGAGTAAAATACAAAAGGTGCATTAAATTTTTTAAAATTCTGAGAATTCATTAAATTTATTATTAAGTTCAAAAAAATTACATTTAATGTGAAAAATAGAGGTGGCAAATTGGGCGGGTTGGGCGGGTTTGGGTTGGGTCACAAATGGGCCAAAAAGTATTGGTCATAAATGGGTCAAACACTGAAATGGGTTGGGCGAGTTGGATTGGCCCATGAGCTAAAAATTTGATCAATTTTTTTAATAAAAATAATTCTCGATATAATAACAGAAAATAAAAAAAACTACTAATATTGGCTTAAATGGGTCAGGTGATGGTCCAAACGGGTCAAAATGGATCGGGTGGCCCAAATGAGTCGAATAGATGCCCAACTAGGTCAATATATGGGTCGGCCCATTTGACACATTTTTTTTAACGAAAATAATTCTCGATACAATAACGAATACTAAAATAACTACCATAAAAATGTTGGCCTAAATCAAGTATGGGTCATAAATGGGTCAAATGCCCAAATAGGTTGGGCGGGTTGGATCGACTCATGAGCTAAAAATTTGATCAATTTTTTAATAAAAATAATTATCGTTATAATAACGGGATGTAATGATGGGTGTCGAAACCAACAAAAATAAAATTCCTACTCTTAACTAGATTTAACTTGCAAATAGCGATGAGCAGGGTCAAATCCACAGGGACTGGTCGAGTTTTAATTTTTTAAATAACCAAAAACAAACAATGAAAATAAAAAGGGGGGTTTTGTAAATTAAGAATAAAAAATACAGAATTAAAATAGTAACAAATAAAATGCAGAAAAATAAATAAAAATAAAATAAAAGATGAAAAACTCCAGTTAAAGGCATTCGCAGCACAGGATTCAATTTACTGATCATGGACGAAAAGATACTCTAAAATCATGCAATGGATCAGTTATAGTCGTCGGCTTCGCGCTCCCGACCTAATCTTTCCGTATTAATGAATCAATCAAGTAAGACTGTAATTAATTCCTAACTAATAAACAACCCCTAACACGCGCAAGAATTTAATTTATTGACAGCATTAAGAAATAAAAAGACCTGACCTAAGCCAACCGACCTCACGCGAGACCGATTTAGACCAAATCATGCACTTACTCAATGTAACAGCCCTTGTGAGGAAACTACACTGATTACCAATTATTATTGATTTTATCAAACAATTACGGATTTAACAATCTCAATTAGTTATATGCTATTTAATTAAATGAACAACAAGCTCTTATTGTGCAAATAATAAATAACAATCGATATATAGTTTCTCTAAACCACGGTAAATAACATAAACATCAAATGAATTAAAGAGAAAATTAAGTAAGAACAATCTCACAGTAATAAAGAATCCTGGCTTTGAATTAAACCTTTAACTATAATAAAAGTTTAGCCAATCATGGCCAAGAATAAAAACAAAATAATTTTAAACAAATTCCTAACACAGAGAATGGAAGAACAGAGGCTGCGATGGCTGCCAAAGTTCCTTTTCACGTTTTTCTATTTCCCCCTTAAAAGAAAACCTAAAATATTTAGGTAAGTAGTTTATTCCTATCCAAACTTGGAAAATAAAATAAAAATATTAAAAGCAATTTAATCTTCCTAAAAATACTGCTTATTATCCCCTTAATTACAGCTTAATTATTCCTAAATATTTGATGAAGACCAGCTGGCGGCTAGGTCAACTTTTAAGTTAAAAACCCTAAATCTGCATCTGTTGTTGCGTCTGGCCCCTTAGCTTTGGGCAAGGCAGCTCCTTACTCTTGCCCCTTAGCCTTTGGCAAGGCTAAGCCCAAGATCAGCTTTTCACTTCAGAATTCCTTGCACTTTCATGGCTGTTCCAAATTCACTCCCTTTAGCTTTAATTTGTTTCCTTTCTACCATTTTGACCCTACAAAAACCAAAATCATAAAACAAGTAAAAAGTATTAATTTAAGCTAAAATAAAATGTAATAAAGTAATGAAAAACATGTTAAAACATGCAATATTAGGCACTTAACAAATTCCCCCACACTTATCCTATGCTTGTACTCAAGTATAAATTAAATCTCAAGTACAATCCTTTCAAAAGTTCATTCACCCAAAAATCAAATTCCAATCCCATAAGTTCCAAATAAATCAAAATGCAAGGCAAGGTAGAAATAGAAGTTCAAAATAGTTTACCACAAAATCATATCAAAACATGAGTTTCTCAACTACCTTTTCAAATTAGATACAGCAAGGTTCATAAACATTAATGCATACAAAAATTTATATCTCAATTCAAGATTAAATCAATGCATAAAAGAAACCTTATCAAACCAAATAAGACACTTTAATTTATCATTTTTCAATAGATCAAGGAACAAAGAAACCCAGAAAAATATTCTTCAGAAATTTTTTTTTTCTTGAATTCACTTTCTTAGACTATAATGGACGTGAGAGCACCCGGTTCTGACCCGCATACACCCAGTTTTTCTAGTCAAAGAAAATATTAAAATGCTTACAAGGAATGTAGAGATCCTTTTTACGCGAGGGCATCCGGTTCTGACCCACACACACCCGGTTACTCAGATCACACAGTTTCAAGCGGCTACTAGCTCTACTCTTAACCGTTTTTTGAACGGACAGCGGAGTAAAATTTATTGCAATTTTATTTTATTATTATTTTTTTTCTTTTCCTGGTAACCAAGTTCCTCAATCTAAAAGCACACATACCAAACAAGTGTCCAAAATAGTTTTAACAAGTTTCTAAAATACAAAGAATCCAATTTAAACATATGCAAAAGTTTATGTTTCACCTTAAAAATTGAATCTTGATATTTCTAATTCAAAAGATAATTAAGATCACCATAAATTGTATGAAAATGGATAAATAATCATGAACACTACTCAAACTTTGCCCAACAAATTGATGCATCAAAAACTAAATGATTTTGGAACTGATTTAGACAAACACTTTTCCCTACGATTGTGAATGAAACTTAACAACTATTGACAAATAAGAGGGATGCAACATTGAGCAAGGGGACAAGCGCTAAAATCCTTATGAAAATGACAATCTAATGCATCAATTAAACCAAACATTTCCAGAAAGAGTCAGACTACTCCAAATTAAACTCTAACCAAAACTTATGCACAATTTTGTTTAAGATGGCCCAAAAATACTTGATAGAAATAAATATGTCAAAAATTTTTGCACAGAATTAGCCAAACAAACAAAACTAAGCATAAGAATTTAACAATTAAGCACTAAAGTAGCAGGACGACTCTAGATTTGCACAATAATCAACATCCAATTACCATCAAGGTGGCAAACCAACCTCTATCTGCACACTTTTTTTTTTCACAGAAATCACAGCCAAAACATCAAACCAGCAAAGGTCAAATGCCAACCAAAACTTTCGTGCAAATTTGCTCAAAATGGCTACAAAAATAATACTCTATAGAAGCAGAGGCATCTAGAGGTTTCACAAAATTTAACCAAGTTAACAAAATTTCAGCAAAAGAATTCAACCTATTGAAACCAAAGTGCCATTCATTCAAATCATCCCCCATAAATTTTTTTCCAAAAATTAGCACAAAATTCATCAAATTTTTGCATAAATTTAGCTAATTAATCTCAATGTCAGCAATGAAAAATAACCCTAAATTAGCTCAATTCATTAACATTCAAGTAGCATCATTTCACATCAAAAACCAACAAAAAATTTTCACTCGAGCAGCTACAAAAATAGCATCAAAGTGGCTACATTACAGCATCCAAAATCAAGATAAACACACGGCACAAAGCACACAGCACTTCTAATTCAACCCCTCCCCCACACTTTCTCCTCGCATTGTCCCCAATGCGGAATTGCACACAATCATGGGGCGAAGGGCAACCAGAAATAAATAAAATAAAATAAACTTTAAATTTAGAAAAACTGCCCTATTCTGAGCAGAGGTGCTCTGCTTTTGGTTTGCTGCTATGGATCGGCGACTGGAGCAGGGAGCGTGAGGTGGGTTGGGCTCTGGGCTACTGCGGTGGGAGCTAGCGCGTGGGGCTTCAGGCGACGACGGACTAGGCATAAGGCGGAGCTGAACGGAGGCGCGATGGCTGGGCGAAGCGCGATCTGCTGGGGATGGGTCTGCATGACGGTGGTGGCTGGCGGAGCTACTGCGAGCGCGATCTGGAGTGGAGGAGTGGCGGTGGCTGGCGTTGGTGGTAGTTGGTGGTCGGCGTCGGGGCGGTGATGCACAGTGTGGCTTTAATCGGCGTTGGAGAGGGGCGCTGGTTGGTCGCGCGTTGGTGAGGAGAAGATCGGCGGTTGATGGGCGGCAATGGAGTTTGCTGGTCGTGCGACGGTGGCCGGCTCCTCTGTTGGTGGTGATCGGTGGTGATGATCGGCGGTGGAGTCTCTGAGCTGTGCAGTGAAAGTAAAAAGAAGAATTAGTTAATCTTTTAGGCGAAACAGGAAAATAGTAATTGGGTTAAAAGGAAATAACTCAATTGAAGTGATTTAACATAACTTAATTAAAAGTTATGAAAATTACAAGGATCACGGAATAATAGCAAATGGGTGAAAAAATAAATTAACACAATTGAATTAAAATTTAAAAAATTAAAACCCATTAAAGGATAAAAATCCAAGAACTAAAACTCAATAATTCAACAACCTATTAAACCCAGAATAAAATGAAGATAGCCTGTATTTTAAAAGATTAAATCAAGACTCATCAAAAACTCTATTAAAACCACCCTTTACTACTTTTTTTCCATGAAATTGACATTAGAATTTCTGGATGGGTAAATTTTATATGCCCAAAAAGTAACCAACGCGACCAATCTCAAGTTGTCCACTTGCTTTTAACACTACCTGTTTATGCAAGGGTTAACAAAGTCAACCATCAGAAGGAAAAGATGTGGAAGAAGGCAGTAAATTAAAATAAAAGGAAAAAAACTGAAATTAAATCTAAATAGTATCTGCTAAGCCTTGAACAAGGCTAAAAAGTGGGTTGTCTCCCAGAAGCGCCTTTGTTTAACGTCTTTGGCTAGACATTTCAGATTTTAGGTCTCTTCAATCTGGTTTCAAATCCCATTTTAATATCCTTCCATTCTTCACCTCCTGCAGATTGGTATTAATTACCAAATTCTTCTCAAAATTGTTAGTATTTTTGAAAATGGAATCCCTACAGAATGAAAATTTTAAATTGTTAGAATTATCACCCAAATTAAAATATCTATTAACTGAGTATTCAGCAACATCCATTTTGAAAATACTAAACAAATCACCGGAATTTTTGTTAGTATCACAAATGTGAAATTTAACTATTTCTCCATCAAACTCCATAGTGAATGTATTCTCTTGCATATCAATTTTTGCTTTGGCTGTACTTAGAAGTGGTCTCCCTAACAAGATATCTGAAAAATTTGATGATTTATCATCTTCCATGTCAAGCACATAGAAATCAACAGGAAAAACTAATCTATCAATGTTTACCAAAATATTCTCTAATACTCTTTCAGGGTAAACAAAAGATTTATTAGCAAGTTGAAGCACTACATTTGTCTCTTTTAATGGACCAACATGCAAAGAAGAACAAATAGACAATGGCATAATATTTATTAAAGATTCTGAATCACACATAGCTCTTTTTATCATAACATTGCCTATAGTACAAGGAATGGCAAACATACCTTGGTCTTTACATTTTGAAGGCAATTTTCTTTGAATCATTGCAAAGACGTTTTCTCCCATACTCACCCTTTCATTACCAACTAGCTTTTTCTTATTAGCACACAAATTCTTAAGAAATTTAGCATATTGAGGCATTCGATTAATTGCATCAAGTAAGGGAATATTTACCTCAATTTTGCAAAAAATCTCAAAAATATCATTCTCTTCCTTTTTATTCTTAGATTTTACAAGTCTTTCTGGAAAAGGGGGTTGAATGATAAAATTGGGGAGCTGTTCTGAAATGTCCTCCTTGGGTTGTTCATCTTTCACAATTGTCATCTCTGTTTCAGTTTCTTCCTCATTATTCTGGCCACTGTCACTTGGCAGGAGCTGTTCCAGCTCGTTTTCACTTCTCAAGGTGATTGCACTCACATCATTTTGCATCAGATTCTCTATAGTTTGTGAGGAAAAACGTCCTTGAGACTCTATTCTACGCAAAGATTGTGCAATTTGGCTCATTTGTGTCTCCAAATTCTGAAGCCTTGAATCTGATTTTTTTACATGCTCCTGAAGATCCTGCATATTAGTGGTTAAAGAATGAACAATATCTTCAAGACTCCTACCTTGTTTAAGACCTGGTTGAGAGGGCTGTGGTGAATATTGATGCCTTGCTCCATAACTGAAGTTTGATTGGCCCATCCACCATGGAATTTCAGTTTTCCCATATGGATCACAACTCCATTGTGGTGGACCTAAAAATCCTTCAGGTTCGTAATAATCCTCATGGTAATAAGCTCCATCCCATTGCTTAATTCATGCAGCCAAAGTTTGAATAATAAAATCAAGAGAATACATTTATTTAGTTATAAAAAAAATTAAAACTAATAGATACCAATCCCCGGCAACGGCGCCAAAATTTGATGGGTGTCGAAACCAACAAAAATAAAATTCCTACTCTTAACTAGATTTAACTTGCAAATAGCGATGAGCATGGTCGAATCCACAGGGACTGGTCGAGTTTTAATTTTTTAAATAACCAAAAACAAACAATGAAAATAAAAAGGGGGGTTTTGTAAATTAAGAATAAAAAATACAGAATTAAAATAGTAACAAATAAAATGCAGAAAAATAAATAAAAATAAAATAAAAGATGAAAAACTCCAGTTAAAGGCATTCGCAGCACAGGATTTAATTTACTAATCATGGACGAAAAGATACTCTAAAATCATGTAATGGATCAGTTATGTCGTCGGCTTCGCGCTCCCGACCTAATCTTTCCGTATTAATGAATCAATCAAGTAAGATTGTAATTAATTCCTAACCAATAAACAACCCTTAACACGCGCAAGAATTAAATTTATTGACAGCATTAAGAAATAGAAAGACCTGACCTAAGCCAACCGACCTCACGCGAGACCGATTTAGACCAAATCATGCACTTACTCAATATAACAGCCCTTGTGAGGAAGCTACACTGATTACCACTTGTTATTGATTTTATCAAACAATTACGGATTTGACAATCTCAATTAGTTATATGCTATTTAATTAAATGAACAACAGGCCCTTATTGTGCAAATAATAAATAACAATCGAGATATAGTTTCTCTAAACCACAATAAATAACATGAACATCGTATGAATTAAAGAGAAAATTAAGCAAGAACAATCTCACAATAATAAAGAATCCTGGCTTTGAATTAAACCTTTAACTAGAATAAAAGTTTAGCCAATCATGGCCAAGAATAAAAACAAAATAATTTTAAACAAATTCCTAACACAGAGAATGAAAGAACAGAGGCTGGGCTGCCAAAGTTCCTTTTCACGTTTTTCTATTTCCCCCTTAAAAGAAAACCTAAAATATTTAGGTAAGTAGTTTATTCCTATCCAAACTTGAAAAATAAAATAAAAATATTAAAAGCAATTTAATCTTCCTAAAAATACTGCTGATTATCCCCTTAATTACAGCTTAATTATCCCTAAATATCTGATGAAGACCAGCTGGCGACTAGGTAAACTTTTAAGTTAAAAACCCTAAATCTGCATCTGTTGTCGCGTCTGGCCCCTTAGCCTTGGGCAAGGTAGCTTCTTACTCTTGCCCCTTAGCCTTGGGCAAGGCTAAGCCCAAGATCAGCTTTTTACTTCAGAATTCCTTGTACTTTCATGGTTGTTCCAAATTCACTCCCTTTAGCTTTAATTTGTTTCCTTTCTACCATTTTGACCCTACAAAGACCAAAATCATAAAACAAGTAAAAAGTACTAATTTAAGCTAAAATAAAGTGTAATAAAGTGATGAAAAACATGTTAAAACATGCATTATTAGGCACTTAACATGTAAACAAAAACTCCAAAAGCAACCCCTAAAAATATTTTATAAGCAGTTCACGTTCGTACAAGCATAGCCAAACACACAATTTTAAATTAAAAAAATACTACATCCGCTTTTTATTATCTGTCATTTTTATTATTTTTACTAGATAGAATTAAAAAATATTAATTATATTTAAATTTAAAATAAAATTATAAATAATTCAATACACAAATTTAAATGTAATTGGTCAATTTTCATTGAAAAAAAAATTAAATTGAAAAAAAAATAAATTATATTAGAAGTTTAAAAGTAACAAATAAATAAAATTTGAATTTTATTTAAAAGTAATAGATAAAAAAAATGGATAGAGTAATATTATTATAGAGACGATATCATAAATTAGAAAAATATTTGTTCAACTTTATCCAAATATTTGACCAAAAAAATAATGTTACTTCTTAATAATCTTGTATAGGCTCTGCCAATTAAGTGCATATGAATCCTTTTATCTTTTTTTTTTTTCTTAATTCTCCATTAATTAGATTTGAATCAAATCAAGTTTTGACAATGCTATTTTTCCATTCTTAAAATTCGAATTAAAAAATTTAATTTAAGATAAATAAATTTTAAACGGTTTAAATTCCGCATGATTAGGTGCACAATTGCATACCTAATTTTGACAATTAAATAAAAAAGATATTAATTTTTTTTAATTAACATTTATGCACATCTGATGAACACTGGTTGAATTGGTTTATTTAATTTTGAAAAGAAAAAAGCAAGCCATATCTGTATGCTACCACAAATGGGACGTGCAGGAAAATTTTTTGAGGTGGTGCCGGTTTTTGACACCGAAAAGTTAATTTTTGCGAATTCCATTCTGACAGAAATTGGCACTATGTATATCGGTTTTTTACACTCCAAAATTCTAATTATTTTTACTATAGCTCTAAATTTCAAAAACAATTAAAAAATTACACCATTAAAAAAAAAAAAAACTATGAAAGCATATTATGGTACTGTAATAATGCTGATTTTTTTAGTAGGTGGATTCAAATGGAACGGCGCTCTCAACATCTGGAAACAAGGTTGAAGGAAGGAAGTCCTGAAGATGGTAATCGGATATATAGTAATCCTAAATTGGGATTTTGATTAAAGTTTACTGAAACTCTCAACAAATGTAGCTTGATGTGGGATTTGCTTTGTCTTATTGGATTTTTTTTTCTTTTTTTTTAGAGTCACATCTGTTTTTTTTTTTTTAAGAGAAATAATTACATATTACCGACAGACTTGTGATGGACGAACCATCACTAGTATTATTTTTTTTTACATTTTTTAATTGCAAAAGCATAGGAAGTTCATCAAAAATATTCGCAAGGAAAAGTTCGTTGTCAATGCTAAAACGACCAATGATAGACCAAATTTGTCAGACATTTAGTGGCGCATTACTTTTAGTGACAAAAAATCTGTCGCTAAATTTAAGACGAAAGTAAATCCGTTGTTAAAAGTTTTCTCCCTTGTACAATTTGTCCATTGCTAAAAAGTGTGTGTACACACACATATAATTATATATATATGTATAGTGTCCCTCTTGACTTTGTCTCTTTTATAAAATGAAATTGTTTTGAATAGAAATTGAGTGGAGAAATTTTTTTAAAACTTCCATTGAGATCTTCAACTAACTATATAGATATCTGAAAATTTGTTCTCTTACTAATGATCTATTATACAAACTGCACATCTATATTGGTCCGTGATTGATAGACGATGCTAATTCATCCTCATTTTCAGTTTTTCTGATCTAGCAGAATTCAAGTGCAAGAAAGAAAAAAAACACAATTAACTAATTAATATAACTCTAAATAAGTTTAAAAATGAAAGAGAGATGTCCCGTGAATTTTTTTTACCTAATGGCTGCAATCAGACGATGCATACTGCATTATCCAATACACCAAACTTACCTAATCAAGACCCGAATACATATTAGATTAAGTCATATCAACTAGCTGGATAGTTATTGAATAAGTTAAATTCTATCAAGTCATGTATTTAGGGGAAGGCTAGCGGATTTGATGGTTGAAGAGCTCTAAACAGAGTTAAGAGCCCCAATTTTATATCCACTTTGGGCATCTGCCCCAATATATATGGTAGGTGTTTATGAGTTACTTGCCTATTTCATCTCAACAATTGTCAATAAAATGCTTATTATAATTTACTATTTTTTTATCATAAAATATGGAACTTCATTAAAGAGGTAAGAAAGTTACATCATCAACAATATAGCTTGATAAAAAAGTAAGGAATTTCCGCAACCCAAACATGTTTAAGAAGAGAGATGTGAGGATATTTAGTGTTAGTGCTTTACTTCATAACGTAAAAAATAGAGACTTAATAAAATTGAGAAAATTGCATCATGTTGGAAACAAATAAATATCAAAAATCAGATAAAAAACTCTCAAGAACACTCAAAAACAATTTTCTGCAACACTCTCACACTTTTATTACGTGATTTTATTCTTTCTTCTATGTCATACATTGCAGAGAGGAAGGGGGTATTTATACTAACACAAGATTAATACAAACCACATAAATACACCTACTACACACCTAACTTAGACTTATACATACCATTAAAACCATACATTTGTAATGCAAATTTCAACTATCTAACCAACCTTTGACATTTAATTCATCATGTGAAAAATATTAGAAGGTTCTTTTGAGCTGGGCTTCAACATTTGGATTTGGGTTTTGAATAAACTTGGATTTAAAACAAGTTTATATTTCAACACTCCCCCTTAAACTTGTTTTATGAGACCAAGCAAATTCCTTATCCTCGCAAAATCTTCATATTTCAGTGGCTTGGTGAAGATATCAGCAATTTGATCATGTGACTTAACATACTCGATTTGTACATCATTTCTTACAATGCATTCTCTAATGTAATGGAATCGAGTATCTATGTGCTTTGATCGATCATGAAACACTGAATTCTTTGCTAGAGCAATTGCTGATTTGTTATCAACACCAATCTTTATTGGTTTTTCTTGTATCAAGTTCAGCTCCTTCAATAAGTTTCTCAGCCAGACTGCATGACAAACAGCTGAAGTTGCAGCTACATACTCAGCTTCACAAGTTGAGAGTGTGACGATTGGTTGTTTCTTTGATAGCCATGTGAAAGCAGTATCTCCCATAAAGAATACAAATCCTGTAGTGCTTTTTCTATCATCTGAATCTCCACTCCAATCACTGTCACTATATCCAACAAGCTTGTAATCATTAGAAATAGAATAGGATAACCCAAAGTTGATTGTACCTTTGAGGTAGCGAAGAATTCTCTTTGCTTCTTTGAGATGAGTGGTTGTTGGAGATTCCATGTAGCGGCTAACCAATCCAACTACATAAAGAATTTCAGGCCTTGTGCATGTCAGATAGCGTAAGCTTCCAACTAAACTTTTAAAGTATGTTGGATCCATGCTTTCTCCTTCATCATGCTTGGACAATTTAACTCCACATTCTACTGGCGTGCTTATTGGTTTGCAGTTCTCCATTTTGAACTTCTGAAGAATCTCCTTTGTGTAACTTTCTTGTGAGATAAAGATTCCATCTTCTTGTTGTTTAACTTCAATGCCAAGATAGTACGCCATAAGTCCAATATCTGTCATCTCGAACTCTTTTGCCATTTCTTTCTTGAAATCTTTAAACATGTTGGGGTTGCTTCCGGTGAAGATTAAATCATCCACATACAAGCATACAATTAAGACATCTCCATTTTTGATTTTGAAGTAGAGCGCATGTTCATATGGACATTTGATGAAGCCATTCTGTTGGAAGTATTTGTCTGTTCCAAGCTCTTGGTGTTTGTTTTAATCCGTAAAGAGCTTTCTTCAACATTAGAACTTTATTTTCATGTCCTTTCACGACATAACCCATCGGTTGTTCAATGTAGACTTCTTCTTCGAGTACTCCATTTAGAAAAGCAGACTTCACATCCATCTGGTGAATCTTCCACCTATTTTGAGCTGCTAGAGAAATAATTAGTCTAGCAGTCTCTAAGCGTGCAACAGGAGCAAATACCTCATCATAATCAATGCCAGCTCTTTGACTGTATCTTTTGCAACAAGTCTCACCTTGTATCTTTCAACCTCTCCATTTGCATTCTTCTTCACTTTGTAGACCCATTTGACACCAATTGGCTTGTGTCCTTTTGGAAGTGAAGTGAGTTCCCATGTGTCATTCTTTTTAATGGCCTTGATTTCTTCATCCATTGCATTGCTCCATTTTTCATCTTGTGTAGCTTCTTGGAAGTTAACTGGTTCACAATTAGCAAAAAGACAAAATAATGTAAGATTATCTAATTGTTCAGTTACTTCGTATAGATCTCGAAGACTCCTTGTACGTTGCACAACTCTTTCATTTGGACTACTACTTGAAGATGATAAAGCTGATTCATCTTCATGGATAGTTGTTGTTGGTGAAGTATGTGGTGAAGCAATCTCTTGCTAAACTTCTTCTGGTTACTGAACTGGTGCTTGCTCATTTTCATCAATTGGAAAAAAGTTGAAGTCGTCTATGGGAGAATTGAATTCCCATTCACCTTCTTCATCAAATATGACATCTCGGCTGATTACAATCTTCCCATTGTTTGGATTGTATAGCCTGTAGCCTTTCGAACTTGCATCATAGCCAATGAAGATGAATCTTTCACTTTTATCATCAAGCTTGGTTCTTCTTTCATCCGGTACATGAACATGAGCTATGCTTCCGAATACTCTTAGGTGTGAGATGCCTGGTTTTCTTCCACTCCATGCTTCTTGCGGTGTCTTTCCCCATACACTTCTTGTTGGAGATCGATTGGACAAGTAGACAGCTGTTGCTACAGCTTCAGCCCAAAACTCTTTTGGCAATTTCTTGCATTTGAGCATGCTTCGTGCCATGTCAAGGATAGTTCTGTTTTTCCTTTCTGCGACTCCATTTTGTTGGGGGGATCTTGGGACTGTCAATGGTCTTCGAATTCCATTTGCTTCACAGAATTCTTGAAACTCCTTAGAAGTGAATTCTCCTCCTCGATCAGATCTCATTGCTTTAATCTTTTGGCCACTTTCATTTTCTACTATAGCTTTAAATTTCTTGAATACTTCAAAAACTTCTGATTTCTGCTTCAAAAAATATACCCAGGTTTTTCTTGAAAAATCATCAATAAAGAGAAGGAAATAATTACTTTTACCAAATGAACTTGGGCTGATCGGTCCACAAACATCTGTATGTATAAGCTCCAGTGGCTTTTTTGCTCTTGAGTCCGACAGCTTTGGAAATGATTTTCTGAACTGCTTTCCAAGTAGACAACCTTCACAAAGTTGATCAGGATGATTGATGTTTGGCAGTCCCCTCACCATCTTCTTTTTGTACAGCAACTCCAATCCTCCAAAATTGAGATGCCCAAATCGAATATGCCATAACCATGATGCGTCCTTATAGCAAGCTTTCAAACATTTTGCAACATCATTTTGTATGTTGATAAGAAACATTCTGTTCTTTATCATTGGCACTTTAGCGATTAGAATATTTCTCTCATCCCTGATTGAAAGATTATTATCTTTCATGTGAATATCATAGCCTTTCTCCAGCAGTTGTCCAAGACTCAAGATGTTACTTCTCATGTTAGGCACATAGTAAACTTTTGAAATAAATTGATGTCTCCCATCTTTTAAACGGATGAGAATGTTGCCTTTCCCTTTTACTTCAACATTGGAATCATCTCCAAATGAGACATTACCATTTACAGATTCATCAAGTTTCACGAACATGCTTATTTTTCCACACATGTGATTGCTTGCACCAGTGTCAAGATACCAAGAGTTTTCTTGGTCACCATCATTCTCCTTCTTTTCTAGGAAAAGAGTTTCCTTTTCTTCAATCTTCTCTTCTACATAATTGGACTTTTCTTCAACTTTGTTACTTGGAATTGTACATTCCGAAGCATAGTGGTCATACTTGTTGCAATTATAACACTGAATTTGAGATTTTTCATATCTCAAATTAGCATTGCCTCTTCCACGACCTCTTGTAGAATTTTCTCCTTTTTCATAGTTGGAATTGTTGTTGTAATTCCAACCTCGTCCTCGACCACGATATCCTCCTCGTCCACGAGCTCTACCTTTACCTCGGCCACGTTGGTTTCTATCATTGCCATGACTTTCATGCATCTCTTTGACTTGTAGCTTGAGGAGTTGCTCAGCGATCCCTTGCTTCTTCTTCTGCTTCTCTTCATATGCTTGCAAAGATCCTTGGAGTTGCTCGATCGTCATTTCTTCCAGATCTTTAGTTTCTTCAATTGTCATGACAATGTGTTCAAATTTGGGATCCAATGAACGAAGTATCTTTTCTATAATTCTCACATCTTCTAACTTTTCACCATTTCTTTTCAATTGATTAGTAACAGTTGTTACTCTTGAGAAATAATCTGAAATTATTTCAGATGTTTTCATATGTAAGGATTCAAATTCGCCTCTTAAAGTTTGGAGACGAACCTTCTTTACTTTTTTGACTCCTTTATAAGAGATTTGTAACTTCTCCCATGCTTGCTTAGCAGATCTTGCTTCAGAAATCTTCTCAAAGCCATCATCATCTAAGGCTTGATAGATTAGATAGAGAGTTTTCTTGTCTCTCTTTCTTGAATCCTTCAAAGCTGTCTTTTGAACTTGTGTGAGGACGTCTTCATTTTCAGGCTCATTATAGCCTTTCTCTACGATATCCAAGACATCATGTGCACCAAAGAGAGCCTTCATCTTGATACTCCAGTTGTCGTAATTGTTGTTGTTGAGTATTGGTACTTGGAAGGAAGCCATGTTATTGGTCATATCTCCAAAACTAAAAAGAATTTGCAAAAACCAATTGCACGGATGAATCCGGAATGTCGAAAAACCTTAAGATGAACTTTCACCGAAAAGTCAAACTTTCTTGGTCAAAGTCAACTATTAAAAAGTCAACGGTCAACGGTTTGGTCAACGGTCAACGGCTCGGTCAACAGGCTTGGCTTGGTCAAATGGCTCTAACTCGGCTGACTCAGTAGATTGATTCGGCTGAGTTGACTCGATTTTCAGGCAGCAATATTCCGGCAGCAATTGGCGGCGCGTCCGACCTCCGATTGGGCTGATTCCGGTGGCGTTGGATTCGTCTCGTCGAGAGCTTTGATTTGATATGCTACACGATATATTTCCAACAATGTTCTGATACCACTATGTTGGAAACAAATAAATATCAAAAATCAGATAAAAAACTCTCAAACACTCAAAAACAATTTTCTGCAACACTCTCACACTTTTATTACGTGATTTTATTCTTTCTTCTATGTCATACATTGCAGAGAGGAAGGGGGTATTTATACTAACACAAGATTAATACAAACCACATAAATACACCTACTACACACCTAACTTAGACTTATACATACCATTAAAACCATACATTTGTAATGCAAATTTCAACTATCTAACCAACCTTTGACATTTAATTCATCATGTGAAAAATATCAGAAGGTTCTTTTGAGCTGGGCTTCAACATTTGGATTTGGGTTTTGAATAAACTTGGATTTAAAACAAGTTTATATTTCAACACATCATTGTAAGTTTATTCCATTTTCTAATAAACATTAAAAAAATATATATATTTTTTAAAAAAATCAAACCGAATATATAAACTACTGAATATAAATACTTAAAATAAGAACAACCATTGCTTGTTAAAAAAAATGAAAAAAATATCTTCCATAAATTACTGCATAACTTTGAAGTATATAGAAAAATCTTAATACATTAACATTCCCCCTTAAGATTTTTCTTCAATACTTCCAGTTCAGTTCTCAAAAACTCAAACCTTCCTCTTGAGAGACTTTTAGTCATAATATTAGCAAGTTGTTCTTCAGATTTGCAACCACTATCAATGAACCAAATTTGATCGCTGCATCTGCAGTTTTTATTTGAACATGATGCCATAAACAATTTATCATCAGCCTCCTCCTACTCATCTGTGAAATTAGCCTATTGCTAGGGTTGTGCCTACTCCTTTTCTTTCTTCATTCTACAATTTATTTCTATGTGACCCATCTTTTTTGCAGAATTTACATTGAATTGGCCTTTTTTCTTTAAACCAGCAACCCTTTCCAAGGTGATTATCCCTTTGATAGAACTTGCAAATAGGAAATTTTCTTGATTTTTCTGGTGCCTTGGAGTTCAGTGGAGCTTTGCCCTTTCCAAAATTACTTCCCCCATTTTTCTTCTATTCTTTTGCAGCTGATTTTCCTTTGTGCCTTGCTTAAAGTGCACCTTCAATCACCTCCCCATCTCTCATCTTGGATCTCTGTTCATGTGCTTGAAGTTTACTGATTAGTTCTATAATAGAGAGTGTATTTAAGTCACAAGACTCCTCTATTGCAGATACTTTTGATTCAAATTTTGCAGGCAGGCTCATCAACACCTTCTCTATAACTTTCAGATCTGCAAAATCTTTTAAGCAACCTTATTTTGTTTACAATGTCAAGGAGTTTAGAAGAATACTCCTTTACTGTTTCCCCATCCTTCATTTCTAACATTGCAAACTCTCTTTTAAGTGTTAAAAGTTTCACAGACTTCACACTTTCACTTCCTTCAAATTCTGTCTTCAACTGATCCTAGGCTTCCTTGGGAGTTTCAGAAGCCATAATCCTTGTGAAGATTACATCAGATAACACTGAATGAACATTGCAACAAAACTGAGTTTTAACGACCGAAATTTAGCGAAAGGATAAAAATTCGGTCGTAAAAAGGTACAAATAACGAAGAGAAATTAATCCGATCGTTAAAATTTAAATTTTATTATTATTTAACGATGGGATTATTTCCGGTCGTTAAAAGTCATAAAATCCGGTCGTTGTTGGCCTAATTCATTCTTTGCCTCTAAAAATTGTTCTCAATTATTTTATTAAAATAAAACAAAAAAATATAAAGGTAAGAAAAATTCAAACTGAAAGCGACCCCAAAAAAACTAAATTTCTGTAAAATGCTTGCAGCCCTAATCCGTCCCCTCATCACCCACTCGCCGCTACCCACCGCCGGAAGCCACCCCACTAGCCTCACTTTCATCTTCCTTCGTCCCTCTCTATTCTCCGCTTCATAATTACACTTTCATATTTTTATTTTGTTAAAAAATTCTTAAAACCCCCAAATCCCTTTCCTGCTCTGCATCTCTTTGTCTGAGATTATCACCCTCTCATAAATTATATTCATCAATTCTCACCCTATTCTCCGCTTCACCGCCGGAAGCAAACTCTCACCCTTTTGTTAGACTATAACCCTAATGAAATAGATGTTAGGGCAGTTGTTTGCCGTTGCCCTCTCCTAGTCGGCCTGCCTGTCCTCTGCCTTGCCACCGCCACACCACTCGAAGCGCTGCAGGTACATGTTTGTTCTTTTTACCTCTAAAATTACTAGAAAGGAAGAGTAAAGGCCAGGATCTCTTTTCCTTAAGCAGCTGAACCTGAACCAGTTTCGTCATGTATCATCTAACCAAAGGTGTCATTTGCGGCGGCCGAGATCGTAAGCTCTCCCTCTCTATAATTGAATTATTTTGATCCGAACTTCGATATGCTCTTCTAAATCATTAAATTCAGTCTAAATCATACTCTAAATTATTTCTTTGAACTCAAATCTTTTCCTTATCTGTTATTTCAGAACCTAATTCGCAATCTGTAGACCCCTAAATCGAAAACCTAAGAAATAGAGACATGTAAAGGGAAAGCGAACCCATTTTGGTTCAAATATGTTTGTTGATTATTTTGATTAATCGTACCTTAACTTAGCTGATAAGTGGATTATTTAGCACTGGTCATCTAAGCATTTACATCTTTTTGACTGACAAGTTTTTAGGTTTCTATCTTAATTCAATCAGTTTTTTAATTTTTATTTATTTTTATTTTATTTTTTCTTCAATTTGTTATAGCAAATATGTTATTATATATATTCCAACCGAATTATGCTAATGGTATCCTCTATGTGGCATTTGGCGGTATATATGAACAATTTGGATGCAAATTACATCAATCATGTTGAATTGCTGGGTAATTGGTTTGTGGATGAAGATGTGATTGTTGAAAGTTAATGGATAAATTTATGTGCTCAACTCGGGAGGGTAGAGTGTACTGCTATATTATGCATATATTGAAAAAATCCTTACAATAGTAATATGATGTAGGTGAATAAGAGGATTATATTCTTTTGTTCTATTATTGAACACCCCTGTTGTTTTTGTGTGACTAGGAGGTTGGCATGGTGGATATAGAATGCATACTTTCATGTGAATTTTGTGGTGAAATTATGCTTTGAATTCCAATTATTTAATTTTCTTAGCTATACTTCTCTTAGTTCTTTCCAATAATGGAACTTTTCAGGAGGCTATTCAGGTGGAGCGGGAAGAAGATAAAGGTGGCATAGTGGGTGAGACATTTACCGATTATATAAGTGCGGATCTAGCCTTCTATGTCTTTATTAATTATTTTCTTCCTGAACATGTAACTTAACACTACAAGAAAACACACATTTTTCGACGGAAATTACCGACGAAAAATGTGTAATTTCCGTCGGGAAATGAGAATGCTGACAAAAAATGATTCCGTCGGCAAATAAGACGTAGGGAAATTTTCCCGATGAAAAAATTTCCGTCGGGAAAGTTCCAGACGAAAAGCCATATTTCGTCGGGAATTTTCCCGACGAAAATTGGATTTCCATTGGGAAAATTTTTCGACGAAAATATGAGTTTCGTCGAGAATTTTCCCGACGGATTACTGCATTTCGTCGGGAAATTTCCCAACGGAATAATGCCTTCTGTCGAGAAATTTTCCCGACGGAATATGGCTTTCCGTCGGGAACTTTCCTGACGAAAATCCAATTTTCATCGGGAAAGTTAAAAAAATTTAAATTAAAAATTTTATTTTTTTTAATGCAAATATAACCTGTAAAATTAATTGCAAAATAATAGCAAAATAATAAAAAAATGAAGATAACATCTAAATTTTAATATCCAATAATAGTCGAATTTAATAATTATGCTAGTTATAAAGTTAGTAATTATGTAATAACATAATATCCATATATGTTTAGTACAAAATCATAACTAAGCCGGCGGCGGCGGAGAATTACGATCAGACTGCTGCGATGACGAGGCGACCATACCCTTCAAATTTGCCATCTCATTACGTAACTCAGATATGAAGTTGCGAGATTGTCGCCATCAAGCCTCTGAGTCTTGCCACCAAGCTTCTGAGTCTTGCCATCGAGCCTGTGACTGTTGCAATTCAGATTTTAGCTCAGTTACAATATTCTGAAGTTCAAGTACTTCCCTGGATGCAGACCGTCTATTAGATGCGGCAGTACTTGAACTTGAGGAATGCGAGTAACAGGATTTGGCCAAAGAACCTAAGCCAAATACCCGTCCTCGCTGGTCTCTACCACCAGCCATTTCATAATAGATTTGATTCGCATCAACATTATCGGAAGTCTGTAAGCGTTGCTGAATTGCCTCTTGAACTTGTTCCTGTTGTAGGACAAATATTTTACAATAAGTAACGATTAATAATAACTAATATTTAAAATTTGTAAAATATAGTAATATGGACTTACATGTAAAACCCTTGACCGAGAATTGACGAACTTTTGACCATCATGATTTTTGGTGTGGGTGTGCAAGAATACCTCAGCATGGGTAGCCGATCGACCCATCGATGCTCCCTGCAAACATAAAAAGAATTAAAGGCGAACCAATAATTTATTGAGTATTCGTACAAGTTTTTACTAAAATTTCGGCATAGTTTCCCCTATATTTGGAGCATTCCTCCTGTATACAAAGACATAAAAATACTTCAAATTTCGAGACTATGCTACCATCCAACGTTCAACAACAATGCAAACTCCTCACACAAGTAACATTCCCATCCTCCTCTATGGTAATAAGATAAATTTTAGACATATAACCATTAATTAAAGTGGTAACAGTAATATTTTGTAATACTTACAAGTTTATTTGCATGTTCCCGATGGGATATCGATCCTCCAATATGCAAGCATGAACTGAGTCCCTTAGGTCCTCCCCGTCTGTTACTAGAATTCCGCTCTGAAATGAAAAGGGCTTCAGGCGTCGTCCAATACTATTCCCAATGTGCCCATGTATCTTTGGTCAGATAGGGAGGTCGGACACCAGCATTTTTTATCAAGCACACTAAATCTCTATAACGTGCCCGCGCACGAGTCTCCCACACAGAATAAATGATGTCGTCTAACGCCGAGTCCCAATAACATTATTTCTTATGAGACAAATAAAACATAAACCAAAATGTAAGCAAGTGTAAAATATAATTTGTTATGTAACAAAATTTATCATAAATTTCTTACCTTGAATTCTTCGAAATAAAAATTCTTTGTTTCCTCTGACACATTCTTCCAGGCAAACCCATCGTATTCAATTCTGTTTTTGAAAGAGGTAGTCATTTTGCGTGAGCACGTTCTCGACGGATTAAATCTAAGATACAAGAATATAAATAACATTAGTACAAGTAATAACCGTCATTAAAATCATAATGAAGTAAACTATTATTCACTTACTCCTTTGCTGTGATGGTGATGTACATTCTTCCATCGGGTCCAATTGAGCCAGGCATAGGCTCTTCCGCTTGTTTTGTTCCTGACACCTGAGTTGGCATAGATTCGGGTTGTGCCATGGGAGTGAAATTAGTGGAAGGAATGGTTGATGGTGCAATAGTTGGGATGGTCGGCGATGTGTCAACCTGAGTGCTGGCATTAAGACCATGCGATGGAGATCCTCCATCACCAGTACTGTCGACGCTATCATGCAACCTGAGACGTGGAGGAATCCCTGTACTCTTCTTTCGTTTAAATATTTTTCAACCTATCATTATAAGAAAAATGTATATTGTCAGATAATAAAAAATAATTATATTGTAATAAGCATATTAAATTAAAATTTAAGTCAGTGCAATATTAATTGTTCTCACATAATAAGCAAGTAGGTAGAGAAATTATTCGCTATCGTCACTAAGCTATAAATCGTAATTCAAATCATCTTCATTTTTCGATGTAGAAGAGGAAAATTCTGGCTCGTCATCAGATCCATCCCCAACCAAAGTTTCCTCATCATCCTCATAGTCAATGTCAACAAATTCATTGCCGCATAGTTCAATGGTTCGTTATCTTCAAAATCCAGAGAGTTATTGATTTCATGCACTTCCGGTTCTTCCTCCTGAAATGCATCATTATTTTCAGAACGTTCACTTTGTCCGGCGGCTTTCCTTTCATAAATGCCTCTTGATTTTACTTTTCATGCTGCAAACCATTCCGATCTGTCTCGCTTTATGCTTGGATAAGAGACATAATACACCTGGCCCACTTGCATTGCTAACACGAATGGTTCAAAGTTCCTCAATCTTCTACGCTGGTTGACATCAACTAAATTGTATCTTGTATGTATTTTTGTTCCAACGTTAATAGTTGGATCAAACCATTCGCACTTGAATAATACACAACGCTTTATTGGCAATGCGGGATATTCGACTTCAATTATATCAACAATTTGCCCATAATAATCCATCAACTCTCCTTGAATGCAAACCCCACTATTTACCGTGTCTTTGTTATGACCATGACTCTGTGTATGAAATTTATATGCATTCACGAAATATACCGAAAATGATTTGACATATCGCAAAGGTCCTTTTGCAAGGTCAACGATGTACTTGTTGTCAATTGCATTTATTGATGCCTACATATTCCAATACGCCAACATAATTTAAATCATATATTTCATATATAATTTTATGTATGGATTTGTATGTTGAAAATCACAACTTACATATATCTTGAACCAATGATGAAAGTGCTTTTCGACTTCCTTGTTCACCTCATTTTCATTTTTTTCAGGCATTAGCTCCCGTATCCATTCCTTAAACAATCTAAAATGCAAAAATACAGCATATATATTACACTCTTGACATAGTAAAAATGAGCAATTAAGTATATGTATTAAACCTACCTCACAAAAGGCCGAACTTCCTCGCAATTTAATAAAATATAACTATGGGCAGCTATTAATTCATCCTCCGTTAGCATTTTCCTTATTGAACGGCCATGTAAACGCCCAGGATATGTAAAAATGGATAAGTTTCCATCCTGATTACTTGATTTCCCGCCGTTATCATTACGTGGTACTTTCCACTGTCTCGTGTATATATGAGGCTCAAAATAATGCCAACAAAAAGTACTTGCTTCTTCGACCAAATAAGCATTACATATTGAACCTTCAACTCTAGCTTTATTTTTTACGTTTTTCTTCAAGTGAAACAAATACCTGCATGATATATCTTGTTGACATTAACTAGCATACAAAGGTATAATATAATTGCAATTGAAGGTCATAGATAGTTACCGCTCAAACGGATACATCCAACGATATTGAACAGGACCTGCGAGTTTTGCCTCATGTGCTAAATGCACGGTTAGATGCTCTATACAGTCGAAAAAGTTTGGAGGAAAAATTGCTTCAAGTTTGCACAGGATTACTGGAATTTCTAGTTCCAATCTTGCCATATCCGCCGCATTTATCTCGCTTGACGTTAATGTTCTAAAGAACATACTTAGCTCTGTTATAGTTTCCCACACTTTTATCAGCAATAACTCTCGAAATGCTATTGGGAGTAGCCTCTGCATAAAAACGTGACAATTATGACTTTTCATACCGAATAATTTGTACTTTCTCATGTCGACGCACCTTGCCAAGTTGGAGACGTAACCATCCGAAAACTTTAGTCCTTTTAACCAATCACACAAGACTTCCTTTTGTTTTTTGTCCAAAGTGTAGCATGCTTTGGGATATTTTTCGCTAAAGTAATCTTTATCTAACTCAGGCCTTCTACATAACAACTTTAAATCGGCTCGTGATTTAGCATTGTCCTTGGTCTTCCCTTCTATATTCATAATGGTGTTGAACACATTATCAAAAATATTTTTTTCGATGTGCATTGATAGGAGCTTAATTAATGTATAATTAAGTATATGTTTAGTATGAGTTTAATTAATTAATTATATAATTAAGTGAATATTTGATGTTATATGTGTTAGTTTATGTATATTAGTATCAGTCTGTTAGTTTTTATGTTTACTGTTATGTTTAGGTGAAAAAATGAAGAAAAGAGGTAGAAGAAGGAGAAGATCACGAGAAGAGGAGCAAGTCACGCCGTGACCAGAGGTCACGGGACGTGACTCAATAAGAGGAAAGAAGAGGAAGGAGGAAAAGAAGAGAAAGAAGCTGAGAAGAGACGAGTCACGCCGTGACTAGGAGTAACGTGACGTGACTGAAGGAAAGAAAGGAAAGAGAAGAAAAAAGAAGAAGAGTCACGGCGTGAGCAATGGTCACGCGACGTGACGCCACAGAGAGGCCAGGAAAGGAAGAGAAGAGAAGAGAAAGAAGAGGAGAAGAAGCGAGGCGTGAGCGCCAGTCACGCCACACGCGAAGAAGAATCACGCCGTGATGGGGAGTCACGCGACGTGACTGGCCAGAGAGGGAAGCGAAAACCGAGAGAAAGAAGGAAGGAAGAAAATGGGCAAGCGCGTTCTGTCGCGAGCGCGACAGAAACGACCGTTGGACGGTTTTGGGCCAAAATTTACATGAAAAGTCACCCTCTTTCACCAAATTTTGCAACCATTCCCAAGAGACATCTTCAAGGGACACAATTCTTAGATTAATATATATAAATATGTAGTTTAATTATAATTTTTGGGGATGAATTTTTAGTTAAGTAAATTTTCTGTATTTTAGTTAAACAATATTCTTTAGTTTTATTTTCTTAGTTAGTTTTATGTATTGAAGAAGAAGATCAAGGAGAAGGAAAATTTATTTCCAAGAGATTTAGAAAAGGGTTGAAGAACTTCTATCTTATTCTCTTATTTTTAATTCTTCTCCAATATTTTTATGAATATCATTTTAATGAATTTGCATGATTTTATTCTTTCTATTTTCATCAACTTTCATAGTCTTTCATTGTAGATTTTCTATTAGTATCTTTTGCTTGATCTTTACAAGTTAAAGTAATTCGAGAGTTTACTTTATCTGACATCTAATAGAATTTCATTATTAAGATATATTTAAGAGATTGGTATATTGAGATAATTGCTATAGGTTAGTGTCTATTCTTAAAATATGTAATTAGAAACCTCTAATTCATTAATGAAAATTGTGAGTTAGAATTTTAATTGTATGTTTTAGGCATTTTAATTCATATCGAGAGAGTGAGTTAAAAATTTATTCTAACTTGGCTTGCATGAAAGATGAATAAATGTAAATTAAAATGATGGATCAAATTCATTATGTTTAGTTCTTCATTCATATACTATTTATCTTCTTCTGATAAACATAACTTAGGTTTAAATTAAGTAGTTCTAATTCAACCATCAAATTTATGATCATTGTAAACAAGATTAAAATCAATTAGTAATAGTGTGTAACACGTTCCCTGTGGGATCGATATCTAAAGTACTATTGCGGTACACCGTATACTTGCGGTATGTTGCATCATTAGAAAATGCACAACAAGTTTTTGGCGCCGTTGCCGGGGAACGGTTGTTTTTCCATTATAAAAATTGATTTATGATTTTGGATTACAATATTTTGTTTTGTTTTAATTTGTGTGTATGTTAAATTAATTTTGTGTTTTGTTTTTACAGGATTTTAGAAGTTCATAGATTTGTTCAATTATAAAAAAAACTAATAACAAATTAATTAAATAAAAAATAATAATAAAAAAAAGAGACAACAAATTTTGCATACGTTGGCTTCTGTCGCGATCGCGGCAAGTATCGCGATCGCGACAGAAGGCGATGAAGCAAAAAGCAAGCCATTTCTGCAGGGAGCACGGCGTGATGCATCTTCACGAGGCGTGACGCTCTGAGGATTTCGCTTGAAGATTTCGCTTGACGCTCTCCCAGGTAAGTGAAGCGTCACGAGTCGTGACTTTACCTCACGCCGTGACGCCGTGGTGCTCCATCAGGTATATTTAAATTTTTTCTTTTCTTTTCTTTTATTTTCTTATTTCACTTATTGTTTTTCTATTATTTGGTTTTGTTTTGCTTTCTTTTCTGCTTTAGATGATTTAATTTGCATAACATTAATTTAATTTTACCATTTAATAATTAAACACAGGAAAAGAAAAATTAAAAGCGGGAACTTAAATTTTAAAACCCTAACGTCGTGACCTTTAATTTTTCTTCTTAATTTCAACTGTTAGTTTTATTTACCCTACACAGGTGACGTTTCCAATTTTTCTTTAGTTCCTTGTTTACCTCATTTCTCACTTGACTCTTCATTCTTTCTCTTAGTGTTATTTTGCCCAAAACAGGTCACGAGTAAAAGATTTTCCTTTCTTCTTTTTCTTTTTCTTCCACAGAGAACTGTTGCATGTTCATCCTCTATTCTTATTTCGTTTTTCTAGTTTTACATTCCAGCACTGTATCTCTATTTCATTTCGTCTCTTTTCTTCACTCATCTTAGGGATTACGGGCTGTTCATTCTATTTGCAGGTTTGTTAGTTTATTTTCATTTTTCTTTTCTTCTTTACCCTAACGCATTTGGTTTTGGCAATTTTCTTGCATAACAGAGTTGTATTTCTTTTGTAGTTTATTATCTGTTTCTATATCTGTTTCTATTTCTTTTTCTTCTGTCTATTTGTGTTTTCCTTTAGTGTATTTCGGTTGCATTTATGTATAACTAAATCACATTTCTTTTGTAATTTCTCTCTGTTTACATTTCTTTTTCTTTATTCTTTTCTGTTTTCCTTTATTGTATTTGTTTTTGTTGATTTCTTTCATTTGACTTTAGATTTATTTCCCTATAGTTTCATTATCTGTTTAACAAACTCAAGTAAATATGGTGAGAACAAAGAATCCAACGGTTTCACGAACTGACCAAGAGGAGCAGGAAGCTGAGGAGGTTAATATTGCTGCTCACTATGGTGCCTTATTTCCCATTTTATCTGTAGATGAAGGTAGCAGGAAATTCCGGCACGTGCTCGATCATGTTGGAGGGATATTGCTGGAAATGCTGCGCCACAAGTTGAGGACCAAGAAGAAGAAGGAGAGGAGGAAGCAAGTGAAGATGAGGAGATGGCAGATATTCCACCTGCTGCAGCTACTGCACCTGAAGTTGGCTCATCTAGCCAAAATATGCCAGAAATGTTTGATCAAATTCTTAGCAACTTGCACCATATACAAGATCAACAAACTGTTTTGGCTAGAAGGCAAAGGAGGTTAGAGTACACGTTTGATCAATTCATCACCCAAGTTGGGTTTCGGGTTCCTTCACCTCCACCTTCACCATGATAGGGAAGTTTTCTTTCGTTTCATTTTATTTGTTTCATTTTATTTGTTTTTGTGTGTCATTCCTACACATTGAGGACAATGTTGGTTCTAAGTGTGGGGGAGTGATTGTGTTGTGTGTTGTGATGTTTGTGACTGTGTTTGTGAGTTTGTGTATGTATTATTTATGTCAATTGCATGATTGTTTTTGTATGTGTGTTGTTATATTTCAATTAGGCTTTTAAGTAAACTTTATTATGAAGCATTATTTATTTGGTGTATTATATAGGTTATTAAGACATTTATTTTTGATGCTCATTTTTATCAGTTTTTCAAAAATTTTTGAGATGTGCTTTAAGTTTTTCAAGTTATTTGGTTTTACTTATTTCAACATTATAGATTATTTAGTCTTTTTAACTAACCATATTTTTAAAGTTAGAATTTACTCATTTAGTTTATAATTTTCAATTTCTAGTTGTTTAAGGAAACTATAGCCATAATACTTACCCTTTTATCTTTTCAATAATGGATGAGGACTAAATTTAAAAAGAAAATTTAAAAGTGGGATGGAGCATAAAATGCACCCACTAAAGTCATAAAAAAAAAAGAAAAGCAAGATATATATCAAAAATTGTCAAAATATGGGATGGAGCGTAAAACGCACCCATATAACTTTCTCTTGCTAGAACTCAAAAAGAAAAATCAAAAGAAAAGAAAAAGCAAAGTCTAAAAATGCCATGAGATTGGATTAAGGGTAAGTGAGCTTAAAATGTCCTAAATGCAACTAGTAGCTTGAGAATTTAAACTTTATGATTAATTTTCTTTCTTTAATTCATGTTTAGTTTTAATAGACTTCATACTCTTTATGTTGGCATTAGTAAAGTTAAATAATTTGTTGAATTTGGGATGCATATTTTTAAATTTTGACTTACTGATTTTATTATGAGTGAATGAGATATTTTGGTTCTTTTCAATTCTATTATATATGCTAAATAACAGTGTTTTGTAGTAATTTTTACTGGTTATTAAATTTTCTTATTTCTTTGATCTTGCTTGAGGACAAGCAAGGGTTAAGTGTGGGGGAATTTGATAGGAGCTTAATTAATGTATAATTAAGTATATGTTTAGTATGAGTTTAATTAATTAATTATATAATTAAGTGAATATTTGATGTTATATGTGTTAGTTTATGTATATTAGTATCAGTCTATTAGTTTTTATGTTTACTGTTATGTTTAGGTGAAAAAATGAAGAAAAGAGGTAGAAGAAGGAGAAGATCACGAGAAGAGGAGCAGGTCACGCCGTGACCAGAGGTCACGGGACGTGACTCAATAAGAGGAAAGAAGAGGAAGGAGGAAAAGAAGAGAAAGAAGCTGAGAAGAGATGAGTCACGCCGTGACTAGGAGTAACGTGACGTGACTGAAGGAAAGAAAGGAAAGAGAAGAAGAAAGAAGAAGAGTCACGGCGTGAGCAATGGTCACGCGACGTGACGCCACAGAGAGGCCAGGAAAGGAAGAGAAGAGAAGAGAAAGAAGAGGAGAAGAAGCGAGGCGTGAGCGCCAGTCACGCCACACGCGAAGAAGAATCACGCCGTGATGGGGAGTCACGCGACGTGACTGGCCAGAGAGGGAAGCGAAAACCGAGAGAAAGAAGGAAGGAAGAAAATGGGCAAGCGCGTTCTGTCGCGAGCGCGACACCGTTGCGAGCGCGACAGAAACGACCGTTGGACGGTTTTGGGCCAAAATTTACATGAAAAGTCACCCTCTTTCACCAAATTTTGCAACCATTCCCAAGAGACATCTTCAAGGGACACAATTCTTAGATTAATATATATAAATATGTAGTTTAATTATAATTTTTGGGGATGAATTTTTAGTTAAGTAAATTTTCTGTATTTTAGTTAAACAATATTCTTTAGTTTTATTTTCTTAGTTAGTTTTATGTATTGAAGAAGAAGATCAAGGAGAAGGAAAATTTATTTCCAAGAGATTTAGAAAAGGGTTGAAGAACTTCTATCTTATTCTCTTATTTTTAATTCTTCTCCAATATTTTTATGAATATCATTTTAATGAATTTGCATGATTTTATTCTTTCTATTTTCATCAACTTTCATAGTCTTTCATTGTAGATTTTCTATTAGTATCTTTTGCTTGATCTTTACAAGTTAAAGTAATTCGAGAGTTTACTTTATCTGACATCTAATAGAATTTCATTATTAAGATATATTTAAGAGATTGGTATATTGAGATAATTGCTATAGGTTAGTGTCTATTCTTAAAATATGTAATTAGAAACCTCTAATTCATTAATGAAAATTGTGAGTTAGAATTTTAATTGTATGTTTTAGGCATTTTAATTCATATCGAGAGAGTGAGTTAAAAATTTATTCTAACTTGGCTTGCATGAAAGATGAATAAATGTAAATTAAAATGATGGATCAAATTCATTATGTTTAGTTCTTCATTCATATACTATTTATCTTCTTCTGATAAACATAACTTAGGTTTAAATTAAGTAGTTCTAATTCAACCATCAAATTTATGATCATTGTAAACAAGATTAAAATCAATTAGTAATAGTGTGTAACACGTCCCCTGTGGGATCGATATCTAAAGTACTATTGCGGTACACCGTATACTTGCGGTATGTTGCATCATTAGAAAATGCACAACATGCATCACATCCAGATTATGCCGTAATAAATCAGTCTTCCAATACAGCAAATCCCAAAAAATGCTTCTTTTCCTCCAGCCAAAATTTTTGTTGATTCTTCCATTAACTTCATTAGCATCAAGTTCTATTACCTTCAGTAAACCCAACTCATCAATGTCTTGTAAAATTTGCTCACTGCTTCTCATAACTGGAGAACTAGCAAGTACAACTCTGTTCTTAATAAATTTATTCTTGTTTTGTCGGAACAGGTGATCAGGTGGGAGGAATTTCCTGTGGTTATCAAACTAAGTTTTGCATCCATGTTGAAGATAAAACGCATCTGAATCATCGCCACAGTAAGGACATGCTAGTTTTTTAGCTGTGCTCCAACCCGACAACATAGCATAGGCGGGAAAGTCACTAACCGTCCATATTAAAGCTGCTTTCATCATGAAATTTTGTTTAAGTGATGTATCATATATTTCAACACCGACATCCCAAAGCTGTTGTAACTCATAAATCAACGGCTGCAAATATACAACAATTTTGTGTTTCGAATTTCTAGGTCCTGAAATAATAACTGTCAAAAACATATATGCTTCATTCATACATATCCACGGAGGCAAATTATAAGGAGTAATTATGATTGGCCATGACGAATATTGTTGCCCTGATTGACCAAAAGGTTGAAACCCGTCAGTGCTCAAACACAGCCGAACATTTCGAGATTCAACATCAAAATCAGGATGGGTGTTATTAAAATATTTCCATGCAACTGCATCTGAAGGATGGCTCATTATTCCACTTGTACTTTCGTGCTCATCATGCCATCTCATATGAGGTGCAGTAACTTCGGATGCATATATTTTTTGAAGCCTGGGAGTCAACGGAAAAAATACATACATTTCTAAGGTACCAATTTCTACTGATTACCGCCACTTTTAGATTTGTACCTAGGTTGACCACAAAATTTGCACTCTTGTAAATTGACATCATCCCTCTAAAATAACATACATCCCAACCGGCAACAGTCAATTTTTTCAACAGGAAAACCTAAACCACTGATCAGTTTCTTTACATTGTACAAATTATCAACCATTTTATGCTCGGGAGGCAATGATTCATTGTACCAAGCAAAAATTTGGTCAAAACTTCGATCCGAAATATGGCCTTCAGATTTTATATTCAATATCCGAGCTACAGAAGATAACTGAGTCATGTTGTTACAGCCTAGCCATAACTCCTGATCTGCTGAATTTAACAAATCGTAAAATTTTGTTGCATTTTCGTTCGGTTCTTCCATCATTGGTGTACTTTCCCTAAAATCATGGCCCGCTGCATCGTAAACCATTTAGACGTATGGATTATTATTCACCCCTACATCATCGGCTCTAAATTCCCCATCTCTTTTAAATTCACCCTCAGTTGTTGACATGTTACCCACGTTTCCCATCGAAGTACTGCAAATTGATGCCTCTCCGTGTCGTGTCCGCTCAAAATAATTTTGAACAAATCCCTTTCTTAACAGGTAAAAATATACTTCATCAACTGGAAGATAACTAAGGTTTTGGCACTTTTTGCATGGACATCTTATTTTAGCCGCGTCCATATGTGGAGGTTGAGAACTGGTGTATGCAATAAACGACTGAACCCCTTCCACATATTCGGGATTAATGTAACCATCCCTTGTTTTTCGTCTATACATCCAAGATCTATCTACGTTATTCATAATTAATTCCAAAACTGTTACATGAACAAGGAGACATCTAAATTAGAATTATAAAAATCTTATGCCCAAAAAAAAACTTAATATATTAGACAATAATGCTAGAAACTCAAAATATAACTACTTTTACAAAAAATACATGATTAATTGCAACAATTGCTAGTCATTTAAACAATAATTAGACGGATTATTATGCTAAAAACAAAAAAAAAATACAAATTATCATATTACAGTCAATAACCTAGATAATAATACTAATTAAAAAAATAACTTTACAAGAATATTATACTCAATAACCTATATTATAATAATGATAATAATAATATTAATATTAATTTTTTAATTATATCAAATTAAAATGAGTTTGGTTCACAGAATAAAAATGAGTATAAATCAAATTATTATTTTAATTATATTTCAGAATCCACAATTTGACCAAAAAAGGGAAATTATTATTATTATTATTATTATTATTATTATTATTATTATTATTATTATTATTATTATTATTATTGTTATTTTTATTTTTTTTTAATGCTTAATAGCCAATCACACAAGTTAGATGCCTGTAGAGAATGAAATTTGCACTAATTAAATGGACTAATTAAAGGGTGAAATTTATACTAATCAAGAAATAAGTTAATAGCCAATCTTCTTCATATCCCCTTTTAAAGGGTGAAATTTTCACTAATTAAAAATTAATTCTAACACCAATTAATACTAATTAAAAATTTATATTTTCTTCAAAAAATATTTAATATTCAACAATACCTAACTAACATAAATAAATTAATAATAATAATAATCATATTAACAATAACAATAATATAATCACCTGAACAATAATAATAATATTATTATTAATAATAATTAATATTAATAATATTAATTATTAACAATTATAATTAATATTAATATTAATAATAATATTATTATTAAGAATAATAAAATTATTAATATTATTATTATTATCTAAATTTAATAATAATAATAATATTAATAATAATAATAATAATATTAACTAACAGAAAAAAAAATTGGAGGGGAGCAGATCGGGACCTGACGCCGAAGGAGAGGAGGAGGAGGAGTGGAGGGAGGAGCAGGAGGCGGAGGAGGAGATGCGGACCGGAAGCAGGCTGATCGGAGCGGAGGATGCCGGCGGAGATGACGGTGGCACACAGAGGGAGGGAAAGAAGGGGAAGATCGGAGCGGGAAGAGGGAAGGAAGGGGAGAGGGAAGGAGGAGGGGAGGGGACCAGCGATCGGAGGGGAAGGGCGGACAGCCTGCAAGGGGGCGGTGGCCGGCGGCGTGAGGGCAGGGAGGCAGAGACCGGAGGGGAGAGGGAGGAGAGAGAGAGAGGGGATCGGGTTAGGGAGGGGTTAAATTAAAATCTGATTTTTACTTTTAGCGACGGAGGGTTTTACTCCATCGCTAAATTGCCGACGGTTTATCCAATCCGTCGCTAATTTTAGCGACGCTTTATACTTCCGTCGCTAATTATAAAATTATTAGCGACGGATTAAACAAATCCGTGGCTAAATAAATCATAAATATTTTATTTTTTCTTTAGCAACGGTAATAAAAAACCGTCGCCATTTTTAATGACGGTTTTAATAAACCGTCGCTCTTTTTAGCGACGATTTTAATTTTTCGTCGCTAAATACTGTCGCAGAATTTGGAGGGAATAATTGGCGCCATATTTAGCGACGGATTTTAATTTTCGTCGCCAATTTGTGGCGGTTAAATGCAACCGTCGGCATTTAGCCGGAAGTAATATTTCGTCGCTAAATAGTTGCGGAATGTCACTTCCGCCGCTATTTAGAGACGAAAATCTTTTCGTCGCTATATTCTTCTTTTCTTGTAGTGGTTCTTCATGCAGAGACCTCAAAAACTTTCTATTGCCCCCCATCCTGATCCTATTGTGGAGACATCTTCATTAGCTGCAGTTCAGCCTCCTGAGCCCACTTACGATTTAAAAATTAAAGATGACTTAGAAAGAATAAAAACTTTGTCATGCTTGCAGATTGAGACATTGGTCTATGCTTGCCAGGTTGTTTTCCACTTTAGAACTTATTGTCAATATACTTGTCGTTTTCCACTTAAGGTGAATTGTATATACTAGTCGTTTTGGTTTTCTGCAGATCAGAATAGTGATTCGAGTAACTTAGAATTGAAAATTGGAATTGATTGGTCATGATTGGCTGACTGAATGCAATGGCATGTATTGATTCTGTTGATATATAATGAATCTTGACATAACTGATAAAATATGGTGCTTTGAGGCAGCTTTTTGGCAACCATAGGCATGCTAATGTCTCCTAAGTACCTTTTCTTGTACCTTCATTTGGGCCTAACCATTGTTTGTAGAGACATGAGGTTTTTACCACTCCCTTTTTCTTTATTTGATCTTTGGAGAAAAGATTGATTTTTCCCTCTTTTCTCAAATCTGAGGAACTTTTGATTTTTATTATCAATAATAAGGATTTTATAAATTCTATCAAGGTTAAATTTCTAATCAAATTCTTCATTTTGTTTATAATCAATGAGCTAAATGGTCTATGTTTGGATGATGGTGAACTTCCAATACTATTTGTCTTGAATCCGTGAGCTGTTTTTTCCTTTGGTTAGATTAAATGCATAGAGCAATTACTTGTATCTTGGAAACTTGATTTTCCTTTTATGCTTAATCATTTAGTTAGTCTAGAAAGAGACTTCAACATCTTGTTAAGAATGAGAGAGAAAAAAAGAAAATGTGCCATCGTTCTACTTGGCTAGATTTGTAGTCTTTATGTTTCCTTTTCTCTGCACTGTTTATTTAGCTTACTTGATTTTGATGTTTATTGTAGAGTATGGAGCTCACAAATATTAATCGTTGTTCAATTCATTTCTGCTTCAATTCACTTTGCAGATTGCTTTTTGGGTTCATTGTTTAAATCTTGTATTTCAGTAAATGGAACTGATTTATGGATTTCAGATTCTCAAAGATGAAGCTACTCGGGGGTAGTGTGATTATGCAATTGCACATCTAGAGTAAGTGCACTATATCTATATTTCTTTTTCTTCTTCTTCCTTTTATTTTTATTTTTTATTTTATTTTATGTTTTTTGGATTCAATTGCTCATTATAGATTTTGGTGGATGCTAGTATTGGAGAATTCTTGAACTTCACATAATAAAAGTTATGTTAATTAACTCTTCTAAGATCCTCGCTATGTTCTGGTTGCTTTTCTTCTGGTTCTTTTGGGATTTCAGTATATGAATCAACGAAAAGGTATAACCAGGTAGTCTTATTTGAGTGAAATGTAAGCACAACTGCACAAGTGCATTTGAAACTTTGTTTAAATTTGATGCCTATGCTCAATGTTAATATCTTGATATTTTTAAAATTTGTAGCTGTTTAATTTGGAATATATGATACCTTTTAGTAATTATTGTGGCTAGTGTTACCCGTTCATTAACTCATAGCATGTAATAGGATGTTAGAAAATGCTGAACTAGACCAATAAATGTTAATCAAGTTTGTTAGTCTCTTTTGTATATAAAGATCAGATATTCATTTTTAGTTGTTCTGTGTAAGCTTTCAGTACCTGTTTATTTTCAATGAGTTATTGTAGTTTTCTAATTAAAACTATTATTCTATTTTTTTCTTTTTTCTTTTCTAGTAAATTCTAAATAAATCGTTTCAAGCATTTAGATTGTATAATATCTAATCTTTTAACATACGCATTATCACTTGTCAACTTTATGGTCACTATGGCACCTCGAAGGTTATTAATTGTCCATACTTTTTATTATTTAAATTTTTATGTGATATTTTTATTTGTGCTTGTGAATATTAATTTTAGCTTTTGTTATATATTTTGCAGATCTTCAAAATTTTGGACAACGAAGTTAGGGGGTTTATTTTTCACATTTTTCTCAAAAATCTTTTGTATAGGAATTAGTATATAGAGATGAGTTGTTTTCTTGAACTTACATGTCATTGATAGTTTTTATTTTATTTGGAGTTGTGACAAATAGAATGCTATTTAATTTGTAAATTTGACTATATTTTGTAATTTTTCTTTTTTAATATATGAAAAGAGGTTATTATATTTTTGTATAAAATATATGTGAATGATATGTACCTACATGTAATATTATAAAATAGTTTATATTTTAAAATACCTTTCTGGTACTTATGTCTAGTGTATTATGATAAATCAGAGGGCACAGTATATTGGTGATTGTTGTTTGTTAGCTGTGAACATAATTAGTGAAGGAAAAAATCGGTCACTAAAAGGAATTTTTAACTTTAACTACCGGAATTCTTTTCGTTGAAAGTGCACACAACTAGCGAAGAAAAAATCCGGTCGCTAAAATAAATTTTTAACGATCGGAATTACTTTCGTTAAAAGTGAATACAATTAGCGAAAGAAAAAATCCGATCGCTAAAAGCTATCTTCAACGACCGGAATTCCATTCGTTGAAAGTGAACACAATCAACGAAGGAAAAATCCGGTCGTTAAAAATCAGTATTCAACGACCGAAAATGTTCCGGTCATTAATGACATTAACGACCGAATTTAAAATCTGGTCGTCTATACCTTTAACGAATGGGTTTTTACCGACCGAATTTTGAATTTTAACGACCGGATTTCCCCTTTTAACGACCGAATTTCCCTTTGTTAAAGGGCATTTTTCTTGTAGTGGCAATCAAGTTAATGCTTTTGGCTATCTTACTACATCTTCTTCGCGTTTCTTCATTTGAGCTAAAGTTGGATTAGCTCTTAGTGCTGGTGGATCAGTATCATTTTCCACCACATCCCATAAACTCTGAGCTTTCAAGTATGCTTTCATCTTGATTGCCCAGATGTGGTAATCCTCACCAGAAAATACAGGAGGACCCATCCCTAGTGAACTGTTAGAAGCCATCTCTTCCACTCCTTACAGTGTTTGGTCACTCACCTTTCAAACATTCATAGAAAAATTCACTCACCATCTCACAGGACCATTGAGAATTTCAGCTTTGATACTATTTGTTAGTGCTTCACTTCATAATGTAAAAAATAAAGACTCAATAAAATTGAGAAAATTGCATCATCACTAGAAATCTATTCCATTTTTTAATAAACATTACAAAAAATATATTTTTAAAAAAACTCAAACCTAATACATAACAACTACTGAACATAAATCCTTAAAATATTGCTTGTTAATCAAAAATACAAAAAATATCTTCCATAAATTACTGCATAATTTTTGAAGTATATAGAAAAATCTTAATGCATTAACATTTAGCTAGAAAATGAGCTGGTCTATTGACATTTTCGGTGGACAAAAGACCAACCGCCTGACCTGAAATAAGTTACAAATTGTAGCAGTTCTCCAAAGCTATACCAAGACCATTTCGAAGCCAAGATCTCAACAAAAGCTTATCAATCACCGATTTCCAGTCACTTTCTATTAGCAAATCATAAAAACATAAATCTAATGCAAGTCGCATGCCAAATCCAATAGCAATAGCCTCGGCAGTGAAGGAATCATTGTCACCTTGTAGACCCTTAAAAGCACAAGCCATCACCTGTCCCACATGGTTCCGAAATACACTGCCCAAACCAATTAAACCGTTACCCATGAAGCCTGCATCAACATTAATTTTGATAAAACCCACAGGTGGAGGTACCCAAGTAGCCGAATTGAAGGAGGGAGAAGTTGGTAGAAAAGTATTCGAGGAAGACTATTGTTTGCCACCATTGATTCCAACAGATTTCTCTGTGCAAATGCTACACTAGTTGCAATAAAACTGCGGTTGTGAATAAGCTTGTTGCTAGCAAACAATATGCAATAACAAAGATGACTCACTCTAACCAGGCTATTTGAATCACAAACATGTTGGAGAATGATTCAAATTCATCACGTGCTACTCCAGCTCTTAGACTCAATCAATGGGCAAGATACTTTCTAGTTCCTTAAATCTTTATTTTCTGTTACTTGATTATGTTAGTGCCAATAATTTCTGCATTTTTCTAGTTGTTTTTGTTTCTATGTAAAGCCTATTTAAAGGCTACCTAAATTGTCAGATGTTAGCAGTAATTCATTGAATAAAAGTGCAGTAATTCATTAAATAAAAGTGCAGTATTTCTCATAGCATTTTGTTATACTTGAGCTATAAATTGGGTCAATTTCACTTATGGTCACTCAACTTATTACTTATCGCGCAAAAGTAACCGACTTTTTTTTCTGACTTAAATGTCACCGAACTTTTAACATTTTTGCAAAAAAGTCATGTTAACCGGAATCCGGTGAGGACACTCGCGCGGATTGATGACATGGCATATGACACGTGGCAACGAATAGTAAATATATGACTTTTTTGAAAAAATATTAGAAGTTCAGTAACATTTAAGTTGTAAAAAAAGAAAATTGGTTACTTTTACCCGATAAATGATAAGTTTAGTGACCGTGAGTGAAATTGATTTAGATGTACCATTTGTTGGAAATATTGTTAAACGACGTGTAGTTTCTGACATGGTATGCCATGTCATCAATCTGGAGAGGGTTCTCGCCGAATTCCGGTCAACATGATTTTTTTGCAAAAATATTAAAAGTTCAGTGACATTTAAGTCAGAAAAAAAAAAGTCGGTTACTTTTACGCGATAAGTGATAAGTTGAGTGACCGTGAGTGAAATCAACCCCTATAAATTCTGTTCTCTACTTGCTTCCTCTGTTTTTTCAGATTTGTTGTTATTCTTTCTCAACAAAACTTCCATTAAGTTGGCAAACCACATCTTCAATGATACTCTATACACATTATAGACAAAGGAAAGATAAGCAAAATCCCATACCCGTCGAACCGTAGCACATACCTTGAATAGATGGATAATGGACTCCGAATTAGAGCATAGTCAGCAGGAACAGTCAATAGCAGGAATTCTCCTACTTATATCCTGTTTTGTTGGCAAAACATCTAAACAAGCTTTCCAAATGAAGTGACAGATTTTGGGCGGAATCTGTAACTTCCATAAATTCCTCTAAAATTGGTCTGAACCCAATGAGAAAGAAGCGCCCGAGTTGGCAAGAAACTGTTATTTGAAAACTGCTTGGTATCCACTTTTAATCGAGTAATTACCATCCAGAGTGAAATGCCAAGTCACAGTCTTCTTTAGGAAAAGAACTCAATGGAATATTTTTGATTTGGTAGATGTCTACATTGGAAAAAATATTTGAGATTAACTCCTAATTCCATTGATTAGAGGTCGAATTGATTAACTCAAAAATCTTAGCATTTACAAAGAGATCATTTGGCAGTGAATTACCTGAATTTATCTGGTTGAGGCAACCATGGATCATGTCAAATATCAACCTTCTTACCATCTCCAATCTGCCATCTCACCCCAAGATTAAAAACTTCTCTTCCCACTAAAATACTCATCCACGAATAACTTGGATTGGAGCCCAAAAAACCAGAACGTGGATAGTACCTTGCTTGTAAGAGCCGAGCTAACAAAGAGGACGATTGAGCGACTAAATGCCAACCTTGTTTAGTTTAAAGGGCCCGATTAAAACTAGCAAAGTCCCTGAACCCCAGACCTCCTTCATCCTTAGATTTACACATGCTGGCCCAACTGCATGGATGCATCTTTCTTTTCTTATTGCTCCTCTAACTGCTGATGAGTTGCACTGTGCTACTTTCCAAATGCAACAGGATAAATCTCAAGGACCAGATGGATTGAACCAGCATTTTTTCAAAAATTTTGGAGCATAATCGGGAGGGATGTAATGCAAAATTGTCAATCCTGGTTATCTTCAGGTACTTTTCCAGAATCTTTATCTGATACTTTGATTGTGTTGGTTCCTAAAGTTGCTAGTCCAGAGTCAGTGAAAGACCTAAGACCTATTGGCTTGTGTAATGTCTTTTATAAAATAGTGTTTAAGGTGTTAGCAAATAGACTCAAGAAGATTTTGCCAGATATTGTTTCGGAGGCTCAGTCAGCTTTTGTCCCGGGTAGAATGATAACTGACAATATTTTAGTAACTTTTGAACTTATCCATGCTATGAAGAGGAAATATTTTGTTGATGAAGGTTTTGTTGCTCCAAAGATAGACATTAGTAAAGCTTATGAGCGAGTGGTCTTTTCTAGAAGTAATGTTTTTCCATGATACTTGGGTCGGATGAATGATGTTATGTGTGAGAAATCTCAAGTATTCTATGTTGTTGAATGGGAAGAGGTGGGTCCAATTATCGGTTTGACACAGGGTGATCCATTATCACCTTATTTGTGTTGGAAAATTCTTAGAATGAAGGACATAAATTTTATTTCCAATAAAGACTAGTTACATATGCCTATTTATAGGCTTACAATGAAACAATAAAATTAGGCCACTACCCCACTAACTCTACTAATTAATCCATAACTCCATTACTTCACTAATACCATTAATACCATTAACACTACTAACTTCACTAATCCACTAACTACACTCACCCATAACTCCATTAATCCACTAACTACACTAATACCATTAACTCCATTAACTAAATAATAATTAACAAAAATATTAAAAACATGTTATAATCAAATTTACTAATTTAGTCACTGTAATGATTTTGAATCAATTCTCCAACACGCTCTCTTGATTCAAAATCGTACACATTTAATTATTTCGTTGGAGCACATCTCTCCAATGGACATTACTTGTCAATTTATGTTTGAAGTACTTCTCTTTAATTTTTGATGCACGTCTCATCAAACTTCAATTTTTGATGCACTTTCTCATCAATTTTTCTTTTTTTTTGCCATCAAATTTTTCCTTTTGGAGCACTTGTCTCCAACTATCAAAAAGGAGATTCTTCTTCTCGTGCCAAATTCACTTGATCATATGCAAACCTACAATATTTTTTAATATGACCAAATTTTTTACAACCGAAACATTGTGGTTTACCTTTATGCCAACAATCCTTTTCATCATGATTGTTTTTCTTGCATACACCGCATGGTAGAAATTTTCCTTTTTGGAATGCCGATGATGACTTATGTTTTGTTTTGGCAATGAATGCTCCCTCCATTGGCTTTTCATCTCTAATTGTTATTCTTTGCTCCACAGCTTGCAATGCATTAATTAATTCTGCAACTGTTATTTTTGAAATATCTTTTGAATCTTCAAGTGAAGAAATTTTTGACTCAAACTTTTCAGGCAAACTCACAAAAATTTTCTCAACAACTCTATCGTCTAGAAACTCTTCACCAAATAATCTGATTTTGTTAACAATTGACATAAGTTTGTTAACATACTCTTTTATTCTTTCAGTTTGCTTCATCGTTTGAATCATAAATTCTCTTTTAAGATTCAAAATCTGCATAAATTTTGTTTTGTCATTGCCTAAATACTCATTTCTTAACAAATTCCATACCTATTTTGGAGTCTCACATGCCATAATATTGGTGAAAATTATTTCAGAAACTGAAGAGTACAAACAAGTTTTTGCTTTGAACCTCTTGACTTTTTCTTCATTGTGACGCTTAATTTGAGCTGAAGTTGGATGCGCTGGCAATGGTGGAACTTCGATGTCATTCTCAACCACATCCCATAAATCAAATGACTGTAAATATGCTTGCATTTTCACAGCCCATAATTGATAATTTGCTCCTGTGAAGATGGGAGGTGAAGTTAAAGGAAAAGTGTTTGATGCCATTTTAATATGTATACTCACTTGTTTTCTCTCAATTTTTTTTCACAGACCCGTGATCAAGAATGGCTCTGATACCACTATTGGAAAATTCTTAGAATGAAGGACATAAATTTTATTTCCAATAAAGACTAGTTACATATGCCTATTTATAGGCTCACAATGAAACAATAAAATTAGGCCACTACCCCACTAACTCTACTAATTAATCCATAACTCCATTACTTCACTAACACCATTAATACCACTAACACTACTAACTTCACTAATCCACTAACTACACTCACCCATAACTCCATTAATCCACTAACTACACTAATACCACTAACTCCATTAACTAAATAATAATTAACAAAAAATATTAAAAACATGTTATAATCAAATTTACTAATTTAGTCACTATAATGATTTTGAATCAATTCTCTAACAATTTGTACGTTTTATGTGCGAAGAGCTTTCCTTTGATCGATGTAGAAAAGAAGGGTTTATTGGTTGGGTGTCGTGCTAGTAAAAAAAGGTCTTTCCGATCGGATTTCTCATTTATTTTTTGCAGATGATTCTTTTATTTTTTAAAAGACTAATGAGCTAGAGAGTCAGAATGTAAAAGAGATCCTGTATAAGTATGAAAAAGCTTTGGGTCAAGCTATTAATTTTCAAAAGTCAGGGTTATTTTTTAGTAAGAATGTTCAGCATATATCTGTTGTGTTGTCATCTATTTTGAATGTCCATGCCCCTTTAAATCATGGAAAATAGTTGGGGTTGCCTTCACTTATTGGTTATGGCAGAGAATTAACGGATGGAGGAACAAATTTCTCTCTCGTTCAGGTAAGGAGATTTTAATAAAATCGGTGGGTCAGGCCTTTCCTTCTTATTCTATGAGTGTTTTTCAGATTTCTACTTCTATTTGTGAAGAGCTTCAAAGGATAATGAACACTTTTTGGTGGGATATGAAGCAAAATGGTGATGGAGGAATGAATTGGACGAGTTGGGAGCGGTTGTGTAATAGGAAGGACAGTGGTGGTATGGGTTTTCGGGATTTGAGATGCTTTAATTTAGCTATGCTTTGAAGGCAAGGATGAAGATTATTATCTCAATCTATCACTCTTCTTTATCGAGTTTACAAGGCCAAATATTTTCCAGAAGGGACTTTTCTCGATGATCACTGGATTCATACCCAAGTTATACATGGAGGAGTGTATGGTCGTTTAAGAGTTTGCTGGTTAAAGGTGTAAGATGGCATGTAGGGGATGGGGAAAGTATTCGGGTATTTGTTGATCCTTGGATACCGAGAGAAAATGGGTTTGGCATTACAGATGCTTTAGGGGTGAGAGATAGGGAGCTGCGTGTTTCGGGGCTGTTAAAGGAAGGGGACAGATTATGGGACTTGGAAAAACTAGAATAGCTGTTTCTTCCTGAGGATGCTGAGGAAATAGAAAAGATTCCTCTTGGAGTTCGGAGGAAAGAGGACATTTATGCTGGCATTTTGAAAAAAGGGGAGTTTATTCGGTGAAAAGTGGATATTTCTTGGCTTTGAAAGCGTTTGGAAACCGATATCTCAATGGGAAACAGATTTGGAAGGTGTCGTGGAGACTTGATGGGTTGCCAAAGGTGAAGGACTTTATTTGGAGGGCCTTTACGGATGTGATTCCTACTAAAGAAAATCTAAACCGGAGGGGTATTTTTGTCTATCGGGTTTGTGAATTTTGTAGTGGTCATGAAGAGGGTTGATTTCACTCACGGTCACTTAACTTATCACTTATCGCGCAAAAGTAACCGACTTTTTTTTTCTTACTTAAATGTCACTGAACTTTTAATATTTTTACAAAAAAGTCATGTTAACCGGAATACGGCGAGAACCCTTGCCAGATTGATGACATGGCATGCCATGTCAGAAACTACATGCCGTTTAACAATATCTCCAACAAATGCTACATCTAAATCAATTTCACTCACGGTCACTAAACTTATAATTTATTACGCAAAAGTAACCAATTTTCTTTTTTTTCAACTTAAATGTTATTGAATTTCTAACATTTTTGTAAAAAAATTCATATATTTACTATTCGTTGTCACGTGTCATATGCCATATCATCAATCCGGCAAGTGTTTTCGCCGGATTCCGGTTAACATGACTTTTTTGCAAAAATGTTAGAAGTTCAGTGACATTTAAGTAACGAAAAAAAAGTCGGTTACTTTTGTGCGATAAGTGATAAGTTGAGTGATCATTAGTCAAATTGACCCTCATTAAGATAGTCTGCATGTGTTATGTTCTTGTCAGATTGCTTTAGAAGTCTGGAGTATATATGGAATTAATGTTTCATATTTTAGTTTTTCAACGGTTGGGAAAGGAAAAATTGGAAGATTGTTGTATTATTTGGTGGCAATTATGGAAGCATCGAAATGAGTATCTATGGAAGAATATCTTGACTGCCTCCCATGTGCTAGTACCGATGGCTTTGTCGTTGTTGAGATAGTGGAGGGCTGCCGAACTTTTGCATTAAGTCTGTAGGGTGGAGGTTGCGTCGACTGGGTCTGTTCAATGCAAGCTGATTTAGCTGGGTCTGCTAGTTTGTCGGGGATGGGCAGATGGAACGGTGTTCAGATCTGAAGGGAGGTGTGGGTATGGTGGTATCTTCCGGAATGAGGATCATACTTTTTGCAAGGCATTGTCAGGCCATTGGCAGGGGAGGGTCTCGCCGAGAATTGCAGAAGCTCTGGCTTTGAGGGTTGTTTTGCTATGGGCAGAAATTCATCTTCCTCATTCAGGTTTGGTTTCGGTGGATGCTCAAGAGATTTACTTTGCTTTATCTTCTGATGCAGTGGATCGCTCGGAAATTGGACTTTTATCATTGCTGATTCAAAACATCTATGTTAGATGGGTTGAGAGATCTGCAAATGTGGAAGCTCACTCAAATGCAAGGGCTTCTATATTATACGATGATTTCCATGTTCGGGACATTGTCCCTTCTTGTATTGACTTATTTGTTGGTTAATGAAATGTGTTAGTAATATTTTTACTATGATATATAATTCTATACAGAATTAAAGTATGAAACTTTCCAATTCTTAAAATGATATTAAACAAAATTTAATTTGATTGTGATGGAATTTATAATAATCTCTTCCTATAAAAATTAATTTTCCATTGGATGATCATTCTTCAAAAAAATCATATTTATACTGATCATATCCGCTGTGATTTCCTTGACTATCTTGCATATTATAATAATTAATGCATACTAATAAAAAGATAAATTTAAGGAATGAAACAAGGAAATTTGATAACATTTATGTCAATTAATTTAAGAGATTAATTGAATTGGGATTTATTTCTTTTTTGGAATCGAAATCTGGAGAGGAGAGGTAAATACCTTGACTACAATCAACAAAATTTCTTAAATAAATAAAAAAAAAATATTCAAATGGAGTTTTCTTCTGCACAAATGGTTAGATTTTGAGTTTGATGATTTTTTTTTTCTTTTTTTTCCTTCAATTGTATTGATGTTGCTAAGTCATTTGATCTGCTTTGTTAATTATGTATCTATTTATTCTTTATTTTTTAACAGAGTCTATTTATCTATTCATTTAGGGGTAACCAAATCGATTATTTAATTCTTGTAATTTTTTCAGAGTTGTGTTTTTAAAGTGAATATCCATTGCGATGGATGTAAGAAAGAGGTAATGGAAGTGTTGCAAAATCTCAAAGGTACTTTCCTATCCTTTTTTTCTCTTTTTCTTATTTCGCATGCAACAATATTAGTATGACAAACGATGATTCATGGAAATGGTAGGAGTATACTCAGTGGACATAGATCCAAAGGAAGGAAGAGTGAAGATTAATGGAATAGTAAATCCAAATGTAATAATGAGTATATTTGATAAGTATGGGAAACATGGACAGCTTTCATCTCTTAGATTTAATGGTGAAGTTAGGGATTTTGGAAATTCTCAATACTATGATGAACAAAACATCCCACATCATTATCATGATTATGGAAGAAACCCCTTTCTACTGCCTCAGCCACAGCCACCTCTGCCACCATGGCTACTTGCACCGCCACTGCCGCTACCACCGCATCCTCCGCTGCCAATTGCTCAAAATCCAACAGTACAACCAGCGCCACAGCCGCCTCCTGTAGCCTCTTCACAACCTGAGAACCCTAAATGTTGCTCAACAATGTAATCAACCAAATTAGCTACAATATGACCTCTAATCAATTTCTATTTTCTCCCTTTTTTTTTGTCATAATGACACATTATATTTGGAGGGTATTATATTAATTTTTCATAATAGAATTAATTTGATGGTGACTAGTCTCGGGTGTGATTTTTTTTTTTTTTAATTATAAGTTGCATTTTATGAGTTTTGAATTGGATTAGTTATACAATTTTATTATAAGGTATAAATTTATTTATTTTTTATTTCTTTATTTTTTTGGGCATTGAAGGTGAGCTCAGCTCACAAAAACACTAATGAAAATAACTAATTCCAGCAACATCATGAAAAAGCGCACCAAATTTGATTCTAGGTGGACATGATTGGTAGTGCCATGGATAAATTTATCTTTAAAATATTAAAAATAAAATAAATTTAATTTTTAATTTTTTTTAAAAAAATATTGTTATTAAAATGATTTATATTTGATAACAAATATAAACCATTTTATTAACAAAAAATGATTCATTTTTATCGATATTTTTACAAATAATAATAAATATGAATCAATTCAATAACGGTATAGATATTTTTTAATCAACAAAAAGTTTAAAAATAGATTACACTATTTTACATAATTTACCTACAAATTTGGTTTTTTTCAATATATATATATATATATATATATATATGAGTGTTGCATTTTCGAACACATTTTTTTCAAATGATTATTCTTATATGCATATTATATTTTTTGTAGTTATTTTATTTTTTGTAATGTATTTTATTTTTGTAGTTATAATTTAAATAATAATGCTTATTATCTTTATCCATTTGTAAATTATGAAATTGTTTGATATTTTATAAATTGTGACCAAGTATTTTTTTTATTATAATATATCAAATATATTATATTTGATGCCACTGATCGTTTTAATTTTTGGCAATTTGTGATTTTGTACATGCATTACCTGAAAATGAGATTTGAATAGTATATTACATTCTTAGATTAAAAATAGAGCATTGAATTAATATAGCACATCAATGGTTATAGAAATGAATCCCAATTTACCATACATAATTTCATTACTTCTTTTCTTCATCAAGATATTCATTTTAGATTTATTAAATGATCTGTTAATAGTATAATTCATTCTCTTACTGAAGTTACTTCGTTATTGGAACTTATCTCCCGTTGATTGTATAATAATCGCGACATAAACCTACGTACATGTAAATACATACAAACATTCATTTATATATATGTACATACAATTTAAATTTTAGAATTATAAATGAAACTAGAATTAATTAATTAATTAATATTATTGTTACAGTTATGATTGGATGCATTAATGAAATTGAAACATGAGTGAAATAATTGTTTGCTTGTGATTATTCTCTAATTTAAACGATCATATAGTTAGAACTACACAAGTAAATTATATGATTTTAATTAGTAAAAAATAAATAAACTATATCATCATTATAAGTCCAGGAAATTTTCTCTAGTTTATTTATCTACTTTTTCCATCCATATATACTTCTCCACACTTGTGAGATAGATACACACCAATACATGCTAACACGTGTAAATAATTATAATAATTACTGCTCAGTGATTAATTTTAAGCAATGAGACCTTATTAAGATTAATTTAAGACTGATATGAATTTGTGATGTAATACCCATTCTAGTAAAACAAATGACTCAGCAAAGTTTGAGAACGATAATTTGAGTTGACACCACAAGCCAGTTATGCCTATCAAGCATAATGATATGACTCCTAATGCCACGGTGATTACCACTTTTTTTTAAAAAAAAAATTATTATGTCCATATAAGCGACAATTTAATCATAATCAATTAAAAAAATTATCAGATTCTCATATATTTAAATTAGAAGACTGATTAAATAAATAAAAGAACAATAAAAAAGAATAAGAAAATAAAAGAACAAAAATATTGGCATAAGGGATATCCACAAGAAAAATGACGACAACGAATTATTATTATTATTTTGCACAATATTATCAGCTATGAGCTAAATTAATTTATTACTTATCTTTATTCCATTCCATTTCAATTTAAAAAATATATATACTTCTTGTTATTTTTCTTCATTTTGTGCATTATTGTTTTGGAGATGAAATTAAATTATAAAAATCATAAAATGAAAATTACATACGCATATATATATATTATTTGATAAAGTAATAGCTTTATTGGCTTCTAAAGCAAATATTTGATAAGGGATATTTAATGTTCATACTCATCCGCTCAATCATCAACTTGCACAAGATTTTGTTGATGATATTCATCAGCCTTAATTGATATCAATTTCCAGAACTTTCACCACCACAATTGTGTTAGCCAACTACTGAGGTGGTTCTAATTAATTTGACATAGCTTGTGGTTATAATTTGGAGAATAATAATTAATACTCTATTCGATCCACTCAACGTGACAACTTTTAACTTTTCATACAGATAAAAAAAATTATAAATTAATTGATTCTATAAAATATATATTGAATATCCTTTTAGTAATTTTCTATAATTATATATTTTTATCCTATTAATTATTTTTATGTAAAGGTAAAATAGGAAAATATATAATTAATGTTTCTTGAAATTTGAAAATTGTCACTTTAAATGGAATAAAAAAAATCTCTAAAAAAATTGTTGCCATAAGTGAAATGGAGGATACAGAGCAAGTAATACGAGGGAATTGTAACCTGCTAGGACTAAATTGAAACCTTATTGGAAGGGTATTAAAATTAGGGTTTCTGGTTCAAAATGATTTCTCTTACTACCGTTAGGATATAATTAATGACGATACAAAAGATGGCGGACCTAATTAGATACCTTTCTTGAAGGGTTATTCTCATAGGTTCGATTAATGTCAATGTGACACAAACTGTTTGATATGAAAATAATTTTTCATGAATTCTATTTGTGTTAGAGAAAATTCTCGGGATTGTTTAGTACTGTTCTTCTACTTCCAAAATTGAATTGTTCTTGTTAATCACAAGTGACCCATCCAATTCAATTCTTCTATCACTACCCCACTTCATAATTGATCATACATTACTATTATTGTTCCGAAAATTGGACAATCATGCATACACATGACCTATTGTCTTTCTTGAAATTCTTGATTTTTTTATAAAACCCATTTCTTGATTCTTGATTTTAAGCCAAATGTTGGTACACTTTTTTAAGTACCATATCCTAAAATTCCGATTTTTTTTTCTCCAATCATGCAAAATTTAAATCTACAGCTTATAATTGAAAGTATATATGTTGGGTCACATGAATTTTACTAATAATCCAAATTAGAAAATAATAAATCAATGGGTCCTTCTAGATTCAGTCACCCTATATGATGTGTTATATATGGCAGGGCTGAAGCTTGAAGTGTGTGATTGATGTGAATTTAGAAGGAGAGGGACCCTCTAAAGATAGAGAATATGTGTTATGAGTTGCTTCGTTTTTTATATGAATCCACAAAGAAAGACTGAAAATGAAAGCTAATAAGCTTATAACCACATAAATGTAAAGAGATTAATTATGGATTCTTCAGCCACCTGTTGCCGTACACTTCAATACATGCCAATATCGAACGTCCTTTTCATCTAAATCTAAACATTTTTTATTTTCATCTGTATTGGTTATAGTATTGAATTTTTATTACCTAAACCAGATTTCCATGATATATGCAAAACAATTACTATATGTTTGTCCACCTATCAATTTAATTCGAGTTATATAAGTCCGCTATAAAAAGTAAATATTTTCCGCTAATTTTATCTATTTATAAAATTTAAAATCGAAATTTTATTTAAAAAAACTTAGTTTGAAATCATTTTAAACACATGTACGGGGCTTTGATTGTGAACGTATAATCAAAATGGAAGTGATAAACATATATCTACACATAATTAGAAGTAATTAGAAGTTTAAGGCAAATGAAATAGGAACATAGTCAAAAATTGAAAGGAAGATTCTATACCAAATGATTGATGACAAGTGTCGTTTTGGATGTTGGAAATTGAAAAGAGAGTGATTTAATAACTTTATTTGGAATTTGTGAATTTTAGTGATTGGTAGGGCATGAATCTTAGTTTATTTTTGTCTCCCACAAAACGTGGATATATATAACGATAGTAGGTTTTGATGTTTCAGTGACTGTTTTGGCTCAAAGCACGTGGAGCTCCTAGGATCTTTCTTGCTTTCAATCATAAACCTTCCCTACACAATTTTACAGTCCTGTGTTAATTTGTTTCTACCACTTAATTAATTATGGGTAAGATGAGATCATATATATGTAACACAGAAACTAATAATATTATTAACATTCAAAACATATCTATGTTTGTATCTTATTATTTCCACTAATAGGAGATTAATTTTCACAATTTGTGAGATTTAGTATTTTTAAGATGTATAGGAAAGGGGTCTTAAACCTGACTAATTAATGATTACTGTTGAATTGGTTTATAGTAGATTTATCAAAAAAGCTGTTAGGCTTCATTGAATAATAATTAATTGCGTATATATCTTGTACTCTATGTGTTAGGTTGAAAGGTTCGAGTAGTAGTATACATTTAGTTAGTTCAATTTAGAACTAAATCAAGAATTGAATTTTCATCATTTTAGGAATATAATCAAATTAATTTTTTAAAGAAAATCAAACCGACGGCTGGTTTGATTCAATTCAATTGGTTTATATAATTTATAGTTTATATATATGTATATATAATCATAAAAGACCTTGATTCATTTCGTGGTTTAGTTTGAGAATCAAATCGAACAAAATAAATCTAATCTCATATTTAGAATTAAACTGATTGACGGGTGAAATTGCCTATGTGTTTTTTCAGTTCTAGTTCGATTTTGTATGGTTTTAGGTTTGACACAATTAATAGAGGTTTTTTGCATTTATCTGCTTTTAGTAATCTTTATCCATAGTTGATGATTGATACTAGTCCCAATCTATGATCCAATTAGTTTCAATTTAGAACTTTTTAGGACCAATTACTTGCTTCTTTAAGATGAAGACAAAATTATCACTTTTAAATTATCAAATTGAGAATTTCTTTTGCTTTCTAAATTAAGAATAATTCTTTTCGTTTTTATTTTTACTTTTTAAAAAAATAAGAACAATATTGTAAAAAAAGAAAAAAGAATTCAAATCTCATTTAAAGTCTTATCGGCATAAAAAATAATTTCTGAATCTATTTTTTATGTAACAAACATCGCAGATACGGTCATATGTCAATTTTTTTATAGTATTTTTCATGAACTATTTTTTTTGTATAATAATTTCCTATTATAAATGCGAAATGTTCACTTGTTCTTTTATTTTTTATTTTTATTTTCTAAGGCCATATTTTGACTTGTTGACCATCCGCACAATATATTATTTACTCATCTTACACAAATTATTAATTAAGTTCGACATTATATATTCTCAAAAAACAAAAAGTTCGACATAATATATGATGTTATCCAAATTCGTAATTAAAATTAATTATTATAATGAATTTTAAATATTATACTCATTTAAATATTTATTTTTAACATTCATATATAAATCCATACACTTTTATGAAATTTTTATATTCCAATAAAAGCAGCACACTAAAATTCAATCAACCATGTAGCAATTATCTATATCTAAATAAAATTTTATTTGTGAGCTACATGTGCATGTGCATGTATATATATATAAGGACATTAAAGTATATTAATTTTTAAAAGACAGCATATTTAAGTTTTAGCTCTTATATATATATATATATATATATATATATATATAAAATCATTTCGGTATTAATATAACACTGATATTAGTTCAAATAGATATCTAAATTTTATCTTTTAATAATCCTGGTTTTAGTTGAAATAGATGGTGAAGTTTGGAGTTTAATTTTAAATAGATAATATTTTATTTAATAATGCAAGGATTATCCCACTATTTGGATTATGCAAGTTAATGAAATAGTAAAACCATTGTATCTTCCATACAGCCTTCTTTTTTCTATGTACGCAAATTAAAGTTGTTAAGTGGTGAAATGTATAGAAATCTTACAACGCCAGACAAAATCAGATCATCAATTCACGTTTGTGTTATATTCAGAATACTATTCTTTAAAAAATTCAAGCCATGCTATCATTGTCACCTGGGCCCTATGTCTCTCATAATCATACCCCTAAAAATATTATTTCCTAAGTATTATTATGTATACATATATATGAATTATATGTTTACATCTAAACATCAAGGCTACCATCCTCTTCCTTTACATTTATAAGTAAATTAATTAGGTTTTCATTTCTGATTAGTGGACTATAAACATCCTGGTTCTAAGTCTAATCATAATCCAACTTCAAAATCAGAAAATTGTAGTTTTTATTTTATTTTTTTTTGGAGATAATCAAAATTAAAAGTTATCATCTCATGCACGGTACACTGATATGGTACATATTATATATTCATATTAATTGAATGATGTATAATATTTAGTGTATCAGTGAACAATATATAAAATTGTCGGCTCTAAATTAATGGCAGGTTGCCACATATACTTATTTAATATGCAAACGTAGTTGTTTACTTTTTAATATTATTATTATTATTATTATTATTATTATTATTATGTTATGTTATTGGCTTAATTAATAAGCGATCTCATGGATCGAATTAGACAAGAAATTATGCTAGCCAAAGAAATTTACTAGCTATGAACAGAAAAATAAAGTTACAAAATATTAAAAACGTGAAAAAAAAAATTATATATATAAAAATTAATTTACAAGCTTGATGAGGTGCTTCTTATTTGTTTGTTGATATTACTGAGAAGTCTAAGATGATATAGTTAATTGACCATGACTAATTGCTGTTGAGCTTCAATTCTAATTTCTTCCTTCATCTTCCTAATAAATTCATCGAATTTCTTGTTTAATTCCTCTGTGCTCAACATCCCATTTTCTTCTTCATCTTCAAAATCATCATCTTCCCCATCTTCTTCTTGTTCTTTATCATCATCAAGATCAGGTAATTTATCATCAAATTGTGTCACCTTTTCTTGATAATCTTCTTTTCCAAAAGCTTCAACACTTTCTTTTTCTTCTTCATCAACCGTCAAATTCCCATTTCCACTTTCTTCTTCATCATCTTGATGATTGGTTTCTTCATTTTGTTCTTCTTGACTCATGTCCTCAGCAACATCTTCTTCTTTGTTTGCCATCAATTGTTCTTTCTCCTCCGCCATAACTAGAGAATGATAGTCAAAATTCTTAACAGACTGATCATCAATGTTGGTGTTATGATTATAATAATTCTTTGGCGAAGAAGAAGGGGAAGTAATTAAACCAGAAAATTTAGCGACAAAAACAAGGAGGCCATTGCAGAGAAGGAATATGCAGTTCTTATCAATGGTGTGAGTAAAAAGCTGGAAAGGGACAGTGGAGAAACTGGAAGAGTAATGGAGAAACGAAAGGCGAGAAGAATTAGATAATAAGAAAGAGAAAACAGAAACTGAAAGTAAAAGTTGGGTAATTTTCTTTAGAAATTGATATCTTGTGAATTGGGTTAAAGATCGAGGATTTTGATGATCTGTCTGTTCCATGGTTGTTTAAATTAAGAAGTAGAAGAAGAAGAAGAAGAAGAAGAAGAAGAAGAAGAAGTAGTTTGGTTTGTGGGATTGTAAAGAGGTTTAGTTAGTGTGGCAAAAGGCTACGTATGTTCATATCCTTATATAGAGAGGGGAACTGAATATGATGCCTCGGATTTGTGCGTCTACTTTTACTAAAATGTCCTTTTTTTTAGCATATATAACGAAAATTACATTTTTTTTAGGATATATAATTACATTAATTGTTCGTTATTTAATACATGCATGTAATATAATGGCCACAAAATTATAAGTTTTATATTTTAATAAATAAAATATGAAAATCTGGCGTAAGGAAGAAAGAAAAAGAAAGCAATGTTCCTAAAGCTAGTAGCCATAAAAACTTCTCACTTTCTCGGCTGGACTTTTGAGTAAATTGCTTACACCAAGAATCTATGAAAAATGATATATCATTGGCTTGATCCATAAAAAAAAAAAAAATTATAAAACATGGTTTTTTTATAGATGTTAATCGCAAAATTTTATATGTGTATATCTAAAATAAATAAGTTTCATTACATGGCATGAGCCATGAATCATGAATTTTTCATAAATATACTTCAATGTAGATCTTATAATTTGGCCCATAAAGTATTTTTGTTTTCCAATTTGATCCTTCTAATATTCTTTTAATCCCTCTTTATTTAGATTTGCCTTTCGCAGGAGTGGATCCATGTGGTAGAGATGGATTGGAGGCAATTACCTCCTTAATACCAAATCTTGAAACTTTCTATGCTTCCTCGTATATTCATTGTGCATCCGCCCTTGCATAAAGATTTTATTTTATATAATCTCTAGAATAACATTAAAGAATCACTAAAATAAGATTTATTGGCTTATTAGTTACTCCATATCTTATGGTTTTAAAGAAGAAATATTGAAAAGAGGGATTGTAAAATTCCTTGTATTTCACATTAATTAAACTTTCTATATATAATTAATGTATATAAATTATGTGACAAAGGAAGGTTGCCTCTATGGAGGGTATCTCCGTTTCGTCGAGTATCTTGAACATTCTAGCTGGCCACAGATATATTTTAATTTACTGATTTCGAAGTTGACTGGTTTCTGTATGTGATCCGGATATTTATTAATTTACTGTAGAGATGGGACCAAAAATAATGAAAATAAGGCTGAGACTTCTTTGAAAAAATAACTCTATTTTAAACATTTCACGCTGTCGTATTAATGCACAGTAAATTAAATTAACTCTGCTGCATTTTTTGGATTATTTTAAAAGTATTTTTTAATCTTCTCTTTCCGAGTTCCATAGCTATCAATTTCTTGAACTAATTTTGGGGCTAACGTCACTCCATTTTCAGGCGGTAGCCTCTTACCTCTTTTCCTTTTATTTTGTTTTTTTTTATAATAATTTTCAAATCAGTATAAATCTGAATTTTTAATTTTATTTGTTATTTTTTTATTTTTCTTATTTTTTTATTGTGTTATTTGGTTCAATAAATTCAAATTTGAAATTTTGTGTTTTTTCTTTTGTTTTTGAATTATTGTGTCAGATCTGAAACTTTTTGTAATTTATTTTTGTGTTTTTGGTTTCAATAAACACAGATATTTATAGATCTAAATTATTTTTTATTTATGTTTGAATTTTTTTATTTTTTGTTTCTGTAACCTCAAATGTGGAACTTTCCGTATTTTTGTTTTCGACTTTGAATTTTTCGTATTAGATCTGAAATTTTTGTTTAGATATAGTTTTTTTAATTAAATTTGAATGCAATTTAAATTTTTATAATGAAATGTTGTCCTCCGAATTTGGAGGTTGTTATTTTCCTTTATGAAAATTTGATTGTCTTATTTTATGAAAATTTTCTTTTGAACAACAGATGGATTGAGTTTTCTGCTGAAAGGCAGATTGCGCATCGCATGTTACCATTATCCACTGTTTTCATCGAAAAAATTCAAAGATATAATCCAGTAATTTCGTTAATTTCATACATTTTATGTACTTTTAAATTTTATAAATTTATTTGTACTTTTCAGATGTATTTTTAATTATATTAATGAAAGTTTAATTTGCATTAAAACAAAACTCAACTGCATTTTACAATATATAAGAACAAAAAATTAATTAGACAGTAATACTCAAAACAAAAAAAAAAAAAATTAATTAAACAGTTATTTTATTTATTTGTTGATTATTAAATTTAAAAATTGTTCTTTTTTTTTATTATTTTCTTAAAGACTTTAAATTGAAGGAATCTTATATTGTCATATTTGAATAGCTTCTGATTCATAAGACTTAACATATTATTAGACTAATCTTTGAATTTAAGTAATTAATTAAGTTTACGTACATAATTGTTAGGGGACCAGCTTCGATCCTAATCCAAATATAAAGTTATTCTTTTACAAATTTCTGCCACGTTTAAATCCCGTTTGCTTTTATGCCGTTCTGGTTCTGCTTTATGAACATCTTTTCAAATATTTTCTAGAATCTTTTAATAATAGCCATTATTGAAAATATTACAACATACATAGTTTTAGCAGAAATACCTAAAATTCGAGTCTGTAATTTCTAATTTTTTCAAATACAGTACTTTGATGTTTCAGAGATAATTGTAAGCACAGCTGCAAGGTATAATAGACCAAACTTTTTATTCTAATAATTGAGTAACCTTTGACTAATTTTTTACCTTGTAAATTTTTAATTCAAAATTAAATATTTTTAGATTATATATTTTTAACAACTAGCAAGAAATGACCTTTATTTCTTGAAAAAAAGTGGTCCACTTCTATATAATTATAAATATGTGCATGCATGCCTAGAAAGAACATTTTCATCATTTACATCACGGAACATACATATTTATATATGCCTATCTCTTGGGTTGACATTGTTCTTGTTACTTTTTCTCTTCTTTCTTCTTAATTTATTTTATTTTGTTTCTGAACTTTATGGTTCTATGATTAAATGTACTTTTGTTTTGGTATATATACACGCCAAGGTTATTTCTCTCTCTCTCTCTCTATATATATATACTTTTGAAAAAGATCTATTCACAATTTGACATCTTTCAATCCTAAAAAAGGATAGATGTGAAGAATATTCATGCTGTTGGCCATGGCAGATATGGGGGAAAAAAACAAAATGAGAGAAAATGAAAACTTTTATTGATTGTTATCGTGTGGGTTAATTTTATCGTAATTGAATTTATAGCATAATAATGATTTGATTATAAAAAAATTCTTTTTATTTTATAAAAATATTTTAATTTTTAAAACAATATCACCTAACGTACAGAATATTGACATTGCTTGAAATATTTCAAAAATTGTCATGTGTAACTTTTAAAATCATACTGTATAGATGATTTAAGTTGACATGCAAGCCACACGCTGAATTCATATTTTTTGGGTCAAAAAGATTTTAATAGTAATATTTTAAAAATTGAGATATTTTTGTAAAAAAAAAATGACTGAATTGTTATTAGGGTAAAAGTTTAATTGGAATAAATGAAATTACCTTTTCATGTATATAATCGATACATGGTTGTTTAATAACCATCTACAATACGTATCCAATCCATTAAGTGGTTCAATTTCACTTTGAAATATTGTTGGAAGCTTAAGGTCGAAGTAATGGACGGTTTGGCATATATACATATTGCTAGTCGAAATCAGAAATTCGAATTATGAAAAAACTTTTTAAAAGAAGGAAGAGGACAAACATATATATGGCTTAGTTCTTGATTAGTTGCTTTTCTTATAAATTACATATATATAACTGCCATAACCGATAGAATCTTCCTTAACTGCTATAATAAGTCCAATTCTCCACTTAATAATCATTTTCAAGAGTGCCCTTTTTCCTTTATTTATGATAACTTAGAAAAAGACCAAACCCCTTATTACAATTATCAAGACTTACAAAGTACATTAACAAAAGAAAATGGAACTGACTTTGCTTCACATTTACTTTTCAGTTTCTACCTTGGCAAAAGCATGCACTAATTAATTATTAATTACAGGTAATTAATTATCATTATAGCTTAAAGGCATGCATGCAAGAGAGGATATTGATGCCGATGATGATCAAATTTAGCAACCAGTCACGAGAGAAATAAGGTTTATTTAAACCTGTTTCATGAAAAATTTTATGGACCAATTTAATAATAAAAAGCTAGCGTGTATGTAAAATAATAATTTTGCATACATAATAACTTTTCATCGTATTGGTCTATAAAATTGTTTCATGCATCAAATCTAGACAAAATGTTCAAAGTTGGTCTGGCCAAAGGAATGCACCCATAGCAAAAGCCCTTTTCTCGTGAAGGTTACCCTTAAAAGAAAGGCCATATTCATGGAGAAGCATGTCAAGTTTCCATTCCTCCATCTTCTCATAGTCTGCCTTTGAATATTTAGGATAGTGGAGGGGCAATTGAAACCCATTTGGGTACTCTTCTTTCCTCTTTCCTTTTCCATCTTTCAAGCTTTTGACACTTTCTTGTACCAGCACCTGCCCTTGATTATTTGGGCACCCTATGATCTCACTACTCTTTTGCACTGTGGCTGTGTCCAGGGGACCAAATACTTGAGTAAATGCAGAACTTAGAAACCATTTTAAGGCCATTTTTATTGGAGAATAAAGAAAGAGGAAAGAGCTTAAAAATTAATTTTAAGCTAAAGAGTGGACTCCTAGTGTAACATATATATAGGAGTCCCAAGATATACAAGATTTTTCTTTTCTTTTTTTTTTTAAAAAAAAAAAAATATCGTCTCTATTATTGGGGCTATATAAATGTGGTTTATCTCTAAGGGAAGAGTGTAGGGCTCCTCATTGTCCAGCTCAGGATTTAGGGTTATCTGAGTAGTTGGTGGTCGCTGTGATCATTCAATTCTCCAGCTTGATGAAGTTGCTAAGGAGTAATATTAGCCATGTATTGCTTGGAATTTTCAATTCTTTCAAAGTTGCTACTGATAATAATGAAGGCTGATGGTGTCGTATTGTACGTTAATTTGAGAGATATATGTATTATTATAGGTGCTTATCTATGGAATTAGTTACTTGTTAGCCATGCTAATTAATTAAGCTGATATTGACAAAACTTGTATATTGCTATCACAATTTGAACACAAACACTAAATTTTCAGATAAATTTATGTAGCTCAGCCGGCGGACTCTAAGATTGTGGTATTGTTTTAGGTAAATGCACTAATTACAAGTTCATGAACTCGATAACGTAAAATTAAATTATTCGATCCCTTTGATATATTTTTTATATTTGCCTTTACACTTCAATTTAATATATATATTTTTGTGTCAATTTTAAATTAATAATCATTTTCTATTAATACTTAAAATTTAAATTGACAATTGTATAAATGACGGCACATTAAATAGAAGTTGAGGTGAATATATCAAAGATGTGTGAAATAGGAGCGTACTATTTAATTTCATATTTTTCATCCACTAGGAATTTAATGTGTAAAAAAATAAAAATTTTGAAGTTTAACGTTGCAAAATAAATATTCATAGCCTTAATAGAAAAAACTCAAAAAAATTCATAGGGCTGTTTTTTTTTTTTCCTATTGTTTTATAACAAAGTTAGGAGATCCTAAATTTTATCTTCAGCACCATCCTCGTAAATAGAAATATAGTAGAAAATGATTAAATTATAGTTATTTTTATTACTTCCAAAATTGTGATTTAAATATAATTGATTGAATAACATTAAAAATTTAATATGAATATTGTATTGAAAATTGAAAAAATAAAATTAATATTATATTAAAAGTTTAAAAACGACATATAAAATGAAATATGAAATTATTTTAAAAATAATAGGATATTGTGGAACGGGATGAGTAATAAAAAATATGAAAGAAAAATTATAAGTAATAATACGTTCGATATTCTAATAGAAATTGAGACAAGACAAGTACTGTATATAATTTTGCAGAAAAATTAGATTTTCATAAGAAAATATATATCCGGCTTTTTATCCATAAATATTTTTATACAAAATTAATAGAACCCTCTAGAAATAACATATGGATATTCTTTTTTATATTACTACCTTAACATGATCACTCCCTCCTTGTAACCAAAATAGACACACTTTGATTTATTTCTACATAAAATTAAGAAAAATTGTATTAATATTGTTTTTGCAGAGAAATAATTTGTTTGATATTGTTGAAATTTTATATTTTTTCTTTTATACCCCTATATTAATTAGGGCTTCATTATAAGCTAAAAGGGATTGTACGAGTTACGGAGGAGGAAATTTGAACTGGAGGCCCATCAAGGCCCATCAAAATCACACCCATGCGAGTAAACTAGTTAAGACATACAAGGCAAATGCAACCTACCCACCAAGTACCCAGCATAGCTCATGCTTTTCTTAAGTCCTAAACTTTTAGGCCCAAAACGTGGGACTCGGTTAGCCTAATTATTTATTTATTTGGGTCACCACTCACCAACAAATCCGAAATGAAATTTTAGATCCTCTTCTTAGCTATTAAATTATAAATTTTGGCAATGATTTCCATCCCATATTAATAAACATACTTTTATTTTCACATTAATTAAAATATATATAATTCATATTTTTAAACCTAAATAATTTTATCACCTTTCTTACTTATATACCTAGAGGTGGCAAATTGGGCGGGTTGGGTCGGGTTTGGGTTGGGTCATTGATGGGCGGGTCACAAATGGGCCAAAAAATATGGGTCATAAATGGGTCAAATATCCAAATGAGTTGGGCGGATTGGGCCGACCCATGGGCTAAAAATTTAATCAATTTTTTTAATGAAAATAATTTTCGATATAATAACGGGATGTAAAAAAACTATTAATATTGGTTAAAATGGGTCAGGTGATGGCCCAAATGGACCGATATGTGAATCGGTCCATTTGACACATTTTTTAACGAAAAATAAATTTCGAAACAATAACGAATACTAAAATAACTATCATAAAACATTGGTTATAAATGGATCAAATACTTAAATGGGTTGGACGGGTTGGCCCAAACGGACCGAGATGTGGCTTGAGTCATTTTATGAATTATAAACATTATCCAACTACACATACAAAGCAGCTATATTAGAAATTATCTGCATGAGGCTTCAGTTAAACTTTAAATGCTATTAAATATTCATCACAGCAAATATAATATAACGCCCACAAAAAATGAATAACATTTTTATGCATAACTAAATAAAAACTTACCCGTGGCCAACTCTGAGACTTTCTTAATAATAATCATTTATATATCTTGTTGGAAATTTAGTGCACATGTCTTCTAAGAGTTTCGCATCATCATCTTCATGAATTTGTTGGTTAATATTCTCTAATTGAACAAGTATACATGTCTGCTCCTCAGAGCTTGAAATTAACTATCACTATCACCCAATTATGGACTCAGTTGTAGAAATACGAATATACTCTTTATTTATTTAACCATTCCAATCTCAAGTTTTTTCCCTTTTTTCAACTTCTAGTGTCATGCTAAAATTATAAAATAAATTTAAATTGAATTTACACTTATTTTTAACAAAAAGTAACTTTTTCAAAGAAAAATGAAAAGTTAGAATATATCAATCAAGACTTCTGTTTTCCCAGTTGTAGCACCCAGAAAAGCATTCTGTTTTCCAATTCTTATCATGTATCAATATCCAAACTTAGTATACAAGTCAAGCAAGCCAATACCAACATAAGGATCAAGCTCATAACAAGTTTTTAAAGCACAACCATGGACACTGTTCCCCAATTTAAAAGCCTCTAGTCCAATACAAGCTTTGAGCACAGCAACAAAAGTAAAATGATTAGAAGAGTTGCAAAGAATCTTTAAAATGGTCATTCTCAGCACAAGCAGCTACTATCCCAGTCCAAGAAACCATGTCCTTGTAAGTGATCGCATCAAAAACTTGTATTGCACAGTCAACATGACCGCAAACAGAGTAGGCATCAAGTAGAGCAGTCCCAACAAAAGCATTAGAGTAATAACCAAGCTTATAAATGCAAGTATGAATACACTGAGCTAACTCTGCCCACTCCAGTCCAACCAGCAACTTCAAAATTGCAGTAAAGACAGAAGGGTTTAACTCATGACCTTCTCTATGTAACCTAGAAAACAAATTAACAGCCTCAACCAACTGAAATGACTGTGCATAACCCTGAATTAGAGTAACAACATGATCCATCAAAAATAATTTTTTTAACTTTAATAAGGACAACCCAGTTAGAAAATGAGACAAATATGAGACAAATATAAGAAAAATGAAGCAAAGAAACCAACTCGGGTATTAAAGTAATCACCTTTGTAGCTAAAGAGACCTCCTCTTGGCTCTCAAACTCAGTGAGAACAGCAATCATGTCCATTTTCAAAAGCCTTAAAACATGGGTTTTGATAAACTTGTTAAACTTCTCTTCATCGTCTTTAAATCTCTTTAATCCCTGAATTACAAAAAGCGCTTATTTTCCTATTAACTTCTTGCCTCTCCAGAGGGGTCCTCTCAGGCCTCCCATCATGGTATTGCCTCAACGCAACAAAGGAAACTCATAATATATTCAAGTCTGGGATTTGGGAGTTTGAAGGTAATGGAGTATGGATTGTTCGTTTGTTCGTTGAGTTTTGAAGAAGTGCAGTGCTGAATGATGAGAATTTTGATCTTGAAATCTACCAACCTCGTCTTCACGGCATACAGGCCCGTTGAGCATTGATGGTAGACCCGAACGGGTCATGATTTTAGTGGGTTAGTTTTGGGCGGGTCTAAATGGGTAGAGTTTTAGTTGGGTTGGGTTTGGATCAGTTTTTATTGGGCAGATTGAGCGAAATTTTTGGGCTTGGGCCAAGTTTGACAGGCCTATATATACCTCTACATTTATTGAGAGTACTTCTCCATAACAAAATAAATTAAATAGACATATATTAAAATTTCAATCATTTGAATATATTGTCTCGGAAAAAAAATAATATGTGATGACTTGGGATATTCGTAACTCTTTTAATTAAGATTTTACTATAAATATTCGTAACGGTTGAACCGTAACGTCTACTATTTCTAACAATAATCATAACATATAGTCATTAAATGAGCACAAGGTCAAACTTCCCATATTGTTAGCTTGATTATCACATACTATTTTCTTAATTAACTATGTTTGAATTCTATCCCGAAAATGTTTTTATTAAAAAAATATATATATTGTTGTCCTTACCAGGTTTGTAGATAAACCGATGTCCAAACACAATTTTAAACCTTGGAGTTAACCAAACACTCTCAATTCCTTTCTAAATTTTCCTTCTCTCTCTCTCTTCAGAAAATTGACACTCACTTCCGCAAAAACCCTTTTAAACCCTGAAATCCCAAACACCTTGTCAACCTCTCATAATGGCTTCAATTATACTTCGATCTCGCGTTTTATCATCTCTATCCAGATATAAGAAACCTAATCGTCGACTTTTTAGCTCAAACGTGGATAAAGAATCTAGCGTTTCTTCTCAATCTATCATTTCTGATCAAGCTGTGGAGCCGACTGCGGCTGCGGCGGAGCCGACAGCTGAGGCTGCAGCGGCTGGTCCACAGAGGAAAGGCCGGAGCTTTTTGAAGTATGGAATCGTTGCCGCTGTCATGGGAGCTACTGGCTATGCTGGCTATGCTACTTATGGTTCGTTTTCCAATCGTTCTTTCTTTCTTCTCGAAATTGATCATAGCTCTGTTTTTATTATTTCTATAAATTTTTTTGGAATAAGATATTTCGAAGCTTGTTTTCAGGCATTTTCGTTGAATAACTTGCGATGAGATAAATAAAATTAGATGCATTTTATGAACCACATTTATTTTGCTTGAATGAAGCAAAACTAGTGCAATGAACGAATTCGAATGGCCGATACTGTTTCTGGATGATGCAAACCTATTCTACGCTTTATGCATTTGCAGCATACTCATTGGATGAAGTAGAGAAGAAGACAAAGGCGTTACGTGAATCAGTAAATTATAAGGTCCCTGAAGATGCTTCCTCCTTTGAGGTCAGTTCAACTTGGAGACTATTTTGATACTTTTCCGGGCTTGCCATTTTTGTAGTTTAAACATTCTCCTTTGTGTACTTTAGTAAGATATTCCTGGGGATGTAAGCTATTGTGTTTTAAAGCTTCATGTTAGATTGACATAAAATATGTTGAAATTTATAACAAGTGGATAGATTTAATGTTATTTATTTAAGTGACAATTATAAGTTTGATACTCTATATGAGAGTATTATGACTTTTCCAAGAGAATTAGGTGTCTATGCCATTGTTTGTCTCTTCCTCTGTTAAATAGGAGATTCCTGTTTTATTGTTGATAACCTACCAATATGTAACAAATAGAGGATTTTGTGTGAAATGGTCTCTGAGCTATTGCTATTATACCTGAGATATGTATTTTAACATTATTTCATCATTATCTTATGCAGAAATATCAAGGTTTGCTCTATTCTGCGGCAATGACTGGTGAGATACTCTACTATTTTTCCATAGACACATAGAATACAACCCTTTTTCTGACGTGGTTATATTTTGTAAAAATTCATTTACTTAGTTTCCATCTTTTTATGGCAACTAGCTTAGATATTGCATGTAATACCCTCTTTGTCCAAGTGAAAGTACCATTGCATTGTTCACAAGAATTTCAGCCTACTTGGTATTTATGCTGTGCTCTAGGATTATGTATTTAGGTTAGTCACAAAGTCAATTGAGTCAGCAGCTAAGTGAAGAATCTTGCTCAATGTTCTCTGTGTTATTAGATTAGCTGTGGCGGTTCTGTCCTGCTTTTGTTTTAGATTGTATATTATCTAGGTAACAGGCACCACAACCAACTTTGGAAGATAACCATCTAAGGGTTTTAATGTCTTCTCGGGGTTGTTGAACTTTAGATTTACTGCTTGAGTGATCTACTTGTACTGCAATGTGACATCCGCCTTTTTCTTTTAAATTTTTTAGTTCCTGATGTTATTAACATTGACATCTCTCTCTCTCTCTCTCTCTCTCTCTCTCTCTCTCTCTCTCGGGTTAATATTTCAGTTCCAGCTAAAGCAGTTGAACTCTACTTGGACTTGAGGAGGCTAACTGAAGAACAAGTTAAAGTGAGTCTTATGGTGCAATGTACCACCATCTGATACATTGATCCATTTTATAATCTTCTAATATATTTGCCATGGGCTCTCGTTTTTGCTTTATTAGGGTTATACAGAACCAACCTCAGATAAGCTTCTTCCTGATTTGCACCCTGCTGAGCAACATGTTTTTACTCTTGTTTTGGATCTCAATGAGACGTTAATCTACAGCGATTGGAAGGTAACACCTCTAGTCAGCACATTATAAATAAATAAATGATATACTTTTAAGCTTATTACATAGGTTTGTTTGATCTTGTAGTTCATATTATTTCATAAGGACTTAATTTAGAGGTATAAATTCTTACATCTCTGGTCTGTGTGTTATGGTTCTTGGAGGGTTTGGCATTTGCAGCCAATATGCTATATATGCATAAAGGATTTATATCTGATATGATAATAACTATAATATTCAATTTTTGTGTCTAAAGCGTGATAGAGGCTGGCGAACTTTCAAAAGGCCTGGGGTTGATGACTTTTTGCAACATCTTGCAAGGTTATATGAAATTGTGGTCTACTCTGATCAATTGAATATGGTAATTTTAATTTCCACTGGGTCACCTCACCCTATTGTAAATTGTCTATATTTTTAGATACCTCCAATTCACTGTCATTATGACCAATCTTTTTATTCTCTTGGTTTGTGCAGTATGTTGATCCTGTTGTTGAAAGGTTGGATACTGGCCACTGCGTACGATATAGGCTATCAAGAAGTGCTACCAAGTATCAAGATGGCAAGCACTATAGAGTATGATATAGTCTATTGCTTTTCTCATGACATTCAACTATAATTATTGCTGCTTTTTCATTGCTTATTTGTCGGATTTTATATTCAAAATGCGTATTTAATTCTCAATAGACGGCTGTTAGAAATTTCCAGCTTAAAAGCTGAGATTGTAAACTTTTGCCACCTTCATATAGTATTGCATTCCTGTCAGTGGTTTCATGCACTCTTGGGATAATCCTTGCATGTTTCCTTATCAGCGCCGTTAGAAATTGATCTACTGCTTCTCTGGCTGTAAATAATGAGAGTTCCTTGTGTGCTTATTGCATTGCATATGGTATAACTATACAAGTCTGGCTTTCGCTATAAATTTCTTACCTGCTCCTATTCAAATTATGTTAAACTGTAGGCTATTCCTTATTTTCCAATTATTAGCTGAAATACGTCATCTGGGATGTTCTTCCTTGACTTGTCAACTTTTATTGATAATCTGTACAGCATAAATGTTGGCTCTCGCCATTATAGTATTCACGACTGTTCTCTGTAATGGTTGTGTACATTTAAACAACATTTGCAACTAAACTATCCTACACATTCGGAGTTGGGGTTGCCTGTTCTGCAATATGGTGCGCGCAGGAATTTTGGAGATGAACAAGAAGTTTCATTTGTTTTCTAGTGTATCAGTTATACGATGAGTATGTTTGGTTTGATCTCTCTCAACCTAAGAGAAACAAAATAGAGACTAGTCTACAATGACTTAACATTTTAGTCCCAAGCTATTATTTTTTATTCATATTCCCTTCTTTGGTTTACCGCTTGCAATTTGTAGTCCACATGGTACTCCAAGTTCTGTCTGTAGCCCATATATTTCCTTGAGCAATAGAATTAAGTAATGTCCCTCATTGCAGTCTAAAGTAACTTACAACTATTTGGGACTTCCGTGGACTCAATCCTTTAAAGAAATGATATTATGAGTACATAGGTACTGCATGGTAAGCCAATGAACTAAACAGCTGAGGTGTCCCTGGGGATTTCTCTCATGCAATGGAGAATCATTAGGATATTTTCTTTTGGGTCATTATGTTTGGTTATAGGACTGTGATATGATTGACTTTCCTTAGAGTTGGCTGAACAGGACATTTGTATTAGCTGGGTACCCTCTGCATTTATAAGGCTGTAATGGAAGTTGAAGATGGCCTGATCCATAGTGTTTGCTAAGTCTTGGATCAGAGTAGTTGCCATGTTGACCCATATGAGCTGTTTTTTTCAACAGCATCCATTATATGTTAAGCTGATTTTGCTTCTCGTACTTGCAACTCTTAATAAAGATGAAGTTGATGGTGGTACTTGCCATTAAAAAACAAAAAAAAAAAATCATTCCTTTTGGTAATGCCTTATGAAGCTTTCTGTTGTTTCACTTTTAAGCTGTTTCATTTTTGAAATGGTTAATTGTAATGCAAATAATGTTTGCAGGATCTTTCAAAACTCAATAGAGATCCGGGTAAAATTATATATGTGAGTGCTCATGCATTTGAAAACAGCCTCCAGCAAGAAAATTGTGTTCCGATCAAGCCATTTACTGTTGATGACAAAGGCCAGGAATCTGTGGATACAACTCTTTTGGATCTAATTCCATTTCTTGAATGTGAGTTTGCTGATTTTCTGCGGGTTGCATAATTTAGGTTGCATTTTGTTGTCCTTCAAAGTTATCAATATTTGGAACAAATGAACTGCACATTTGGAATTCATGAATTCCCTGTAGCGTTCATATGACAATTAATTTTCTTCTATGTTTAGAATCCTATAACTCAAAGTACTGAATGCAACAGAATTTTATACAAATCTAAAATTTAAGTCATTTGTAATATTCATAGAATGCTTTTAACTTGGATTGTTCTACCATATTTATTAAAAATATAAAAAAAAAGAAAAAAAAGGTAGAGAAAAAAAATGAAGTAGAAGAACTGAAGAAGGGAAGAGGATTGAGATGACAAGAAAGCTGAAAAGAGAGGGGAGAGAGAGAATGAGAAGTGTAGGAGAAGGAGAAATGAGCAGGAAACAAACATGAGTGGATAATTTTGTCCAGAAACTATTATCATATGAAATTTGTGGAATTTATTGGAATTTCCACATATTTTTTAGAGTTTTGTTAGTGTTGCTAAATTCCATAGAATTAAGGTGAACACTTTTTACATCCCAAACACCAAAATGCAATAAGTTTCGGGAATTCATTCACTGCCAACAGTATGCATTGCTATTCTTGTATGGCAACTTATGGAAATAGCTTGCAGGTTACTTTTGTGATTTAGTTTAGTTGAATTTTTAAATCTGAATTAAATGGCTCTGGTTTATTTCTGTGAACACACTGGAAGGGGCACAATAAAACACTTCTGTAGGCTTGTATGATATGTAGTACCTTTTTGGTTTGTGTGCAGATGTTGCTCGTGCTAGTCCAGCAGATATTAGAAAAGTGCTAGCATCTTATGAAAGGAAGGACATTCCAAAAGAGTTCAAGGAGCGTTCAAAGGAGACTCAAAAGTAATTTATATTCTGACTACCGTTTCTGCTTCTTTGGTGTCTCATCGAACTTCATATCTGGATGGCCATTTACAGTTCATCCAGATGCGAATTAAATGAAGAAAGTAAGAATAATTAAATAACATTATGATTTGGTTGAATGATGATATAGGCGAATGCAAGAACAGAGGCAGCATGGATTTATCTGGCGACGTTGAGGTTCAAGCTGGTGTAAAAGATCACTCAGAGAAGTTTCGGTGATCCAATTGTGAAGATACTGCTGTTGAAGCATGAAGCCGTTCTTGATCTTGGCAAGAAGCTGCCATTTCTGGTTAAAGATAATACATGGATGAAATCACTTTCTCATGATCATTTAGATCCCTGACATGAGATAAATCATTTTTGCCTCGGCTGTTAACCATAATTGTTACTCAATTTTCTTGACCATCTAGAGTATTCAGTCTTTTTTTTCACCATACCAGCAATTGTGATATCTTTTTTTTCTGATATGAAAATTATTACAGTTCTCATGCCAATCTATCAAAATTTGCAGAAAGTCAAGACATGGTGATGCCCCAAATTGATGTACATGTGGTGGTTTGTGAACGTTGATTAAATATAAGAATGCTGTGACATTATTTTGTTGAATGTGTTAAGCTTGTTTCACTTCTATTAGTGTCCAGAAGTGCAAGGATAGAGGTGTATGACAGTCCAATGAGGAGCCCTTTTTGCTGGATGACCCCAATTATTCCAATTGTTTGTAGAACCTGACTTAATACAATGTCATCTTTGATAGCGAAATATAAAATGTGAACGCTTTCATGATTGAAGTCGACGCCAATTATAATTGAATCCAACTTGGAATTTATTTAATTTTATCTTCTTCTCGCTACTAATTTGTTCTCACCTGTCTTAGATGAGAAGATAAAGAAGTGCCGTTGGAGTTTAGCAGCCTGCTATTCTTTACCATTGTTTTCATATCAAACTTCCTTTTCATGTCACCTATTTCCTTTCAAGTAAAGCTTTATTTTATTTTCATTTTATGTATTTATTTTGGTGTACTGAAGTACTTGTTTGAACACTTAAAATTGTTTAGTAGTATCAAATCCTAGTGTTTTGCTCTAATTTAAGCTGTTGCTCATAAGAATGTGTTGAATTTGAATATCATATAATATGAGGATGGAGTCTTTATTAAAATGTGGTGAAGGTCAAGTATATCATGTGTGTGTTAAAATGTTTCAGGCCATGGGCGGCAGCCGGCAGGGGATTTATTACTTGTCACCTTCCAAAGCCAATTCCTTTGAATGTGAAACGTGAACAGCTTAACTCTTTCATGCTTGACTTCAAGTCCACGCCAATTATATATATTTAATGCAAAATAAATTTTCATCCATAAAAGTGCATATATAAAATATAAATAAAATTATTTTCTCCGTCTCAAAATAATAAAAATACTTTTTTTTTTAATTCATCACAAAATATATAATACTTGTTATTTTTATCCATCTACTAACTTGTAAAATATTTATAATGTCCTTATTTAATTTTTTGATAATTCAGAAATTTGCATTTAATCTTTTATTTCATTTCCAATATAAACTTAAAATACGTTACATTTAATATCTATATTTATTTCTTCATTATACTAGCTACAACTATCAAAAATTCAAAATTAAATTTAAGTTTCACTTATCAAAATAAGTTATGGCAATTTATATTTTCAACCCTAATACACTACTAATAATTATTTTTATTTTTACAATAATAAAAGGTGTAATTAGAAAATCGTGTGTAAAATTATGTCTAATAATAATAAAAACTAATTTTTTTAAGCTGCGTAAAAATATAAGTATTTCTATTATTTTTTAATGCATAAAATATAAAATTTCAAAATATACAAGGTGTATGAAAATAATAAAATTGTTAAAATTCATTTTTGAACTTTTTTAATGAAAACAGTGAATAATAATGAAATTGTTACGAAAACCTTTCATTCATGAAAACAACTTTTAAATCGAGAGAATAAACTTACGTAAAAATATTTTTTAACGAAAACAATAATGGTAACATTACCCCGTAAACTTTTATTCAGGAAAACAAGTTTTAAATCAAAAGAATAAACTTGCATAACAAAATTTTTTAACTATATTCCATTTTAATTTAGACAAATGAACCATATTTACAAAAAATACAAATAAATCTAAACAAACACGTAAATCAACTTTAAAATAAAAAAAAATACAAATAAAATCGTATAAAATACAAAAAAAAAAAAAGTCCACGCCAGTTTTAATTTTAGTTGGATGGGACTTCTCTTTTCCTATTCTTTTTTCTCTTCCCCTAATGTGAACCCATTTAACATTTCAGAAGAAGATAACAATTCTTGAAAAAGAAAAATCCTTCTATTTTTATTTAAGTTTTTTATTAATAAAAGAAAATTCTAATACTAAAGATTTAGGCACCGAGATGATGTATGATCAAGATTATAATTATAAATTATGGTTGATTTTTATTATCTTGTGATTAAAATTTCATCTTAATTCATAAATGAGAAACACTATTGAATTAGATGTATATATAAGTTGTAAATTTCACCAAATTAATGTATAACTGAAACATTAGGAACTATGAATGTTTAAAATAAGTTGTATAAGTTCTTACAATTGTTAATATTTTGAAAGGTTTTTATTAGCGCAATCATGTTAACAGAATTTATGTGGTTTATATTTATAGATTTTATAATGAAATCAATATTTTATCAACTTCATATGCAAATTGGATGCAGTTAAAGGAGCCTTTCTTATGGATAAAAGTCTGTGGACCAATGCTATCTAAATAATAAAATTGGAAAAAACAGCAACCAATGACCTGTCTTTGTGGAAGTACTAAACTCTAGTTGTGTTGGTCCCCTCCTCCTAGTACAATTTCCATTTCCCATCTCTCTCCCTCCCTCTATGTTAGTACAGAAATACGACAAAAACATCTCCATTTGATATATAAATGGAGAAAGAATCTCAATTTCATGGTGGATTCAAATCTACTTTCTCCCTATTTCATAACCCATGTCTCGCTTTCTCTTCTTTCTTTCTCTCCTCTTTGCTCTCTTCCTCGCTGCCACCGCACACGGCGGCGGTCACGACGATGACGCAGATGCCGATGCCGATGCCGATGCCGGAAGCCAACCTCCGGTTAATCTCCGGGAAAAGACTCTGATTTTAGTGAAGATATGGTGTTTGATAATAATCTTCATAGGGACATTTATTTCTGGGGTTTCACCGTACTTCATGAGGTGGAATGAGGGGTTTTTGGTTTTGGGGACTCAGTTTGCAAGTGGGGTTTTCTTGGGGACTGCTTTGATGCACTTTCTGAGCGATGCTAATGAAACATTTGAGGAGTTGACAAGTAAAGAATACCCATTTGCCTTTATGTTGGCTAGTGCTGGGTTTTCGTTTACTATGCTTGCTGATTGTGTTATTTCTCATGTCTATGGCAAGGCTATCATTCAGGCTAATGGTGATTTGGAGCTTCAAGGTGAGAGTTTTAATTTAACTAATGAATATGCTTTTTGTGTTTTCTTAATACTTTCAAATGTTATCAAAGAGAGCAGTGCTTGAATAACTTTGAAGGGATTCTTCTTTTTATTAAAAAAAAAATGTTGAACTGTTAATTGTTTTTACATATTAAAATTAGCAATACTTTATCCTCTGCCTTTACTAGCTTTTTTCCTTGTTTTGGGTTATAAAATATCTTTTTCTGTTTTTTGAGATAAGATTTTGCCATCAAATAACCTGTCTTAATCATGGCTAGTTCAGATACTTGTTTAGTAGCGTGATTATCACTTTCTGGCATTAAAATATTGTTGACAAAAACGTAATGCTGTGATATGTTGGTTGGGATTTGCTTGTGAAATTTCTGCCTTTGTTTCTTGTTGAGTACGAACTGGTTTAGTGTGGAAAATGCAATTATACAGAGCTGTCTCTGTGCGAGCTTCCTTTTTTGGCCATGATTATGAATATGTGAAGATTACACTTTGTTGAAATTTAGAACCGAATTATAAAATCAGGTCTACTGTTTTTCATTAATTGTGTGGTTGATATACTTCAACAACCTTATCAAGAAGTTAAATAAAGGTTACCGCAATTAAACTATCATAATCTCCCAAGAGAGGAAGTCAACATGTGATTATGTCTTGTTTACTCTGAGTTTTCTAACTATGATCATTTTTTTCCTCTTTTCCTACAGGTAGGGTCGACCCTGGAAAAACGAGTCAACATACCACTTCTTCATCAGGAATTCAGGTGGGTTATGCTTAGAAATTTTCAGGCTTTTGATCCGCTCAACAATCCTTATTTGTCTTGGTTGAGAATTTATTAATCCTTTTTTGGTGAATTGGTACATCTTCAGACGCACCATGGCATGGATGCTGTCTCTGCAAAATCCTCACTCGCAACTGTAAGCTCATTCGGGGACAGCATCTTGCTCATAGTCGCATTGTGTTTCCACTCTGTCTTCGAGGGCATTGCAATTGGAGTTGCAGAGACAAAAGCCGATGCATGGAAAGCATTATGGACCATCAGCCTGCACAAAATATTTGCAGCCATAGCAATGGGAATAGCTCTTCTTAGGATGATCCCTGATCGCCCCTTCTTGTCGTGTGTTGCTTATGCGTTTGCATTTGCCATTTCAAGTCCAGTTGGTGTGGCTATTGGGATTGTTATTGATGCCACAACACAGGGTGCTGTTGCAGACTGGATTTTTGCCATATCGATGGGATTGGCATGCGGAGTATTCATCTATGTTGCAATAAATCATCTTTTAACCAAGGGTTATAAGCCCCTTGAGACGGTTTCCATCGACACACCCTTTTATAAGTTCTTGGCAGTGTTGTTGGGTATTGGTGTAATTGCTGTTGTGATGATATGGGACACCTGAATAAAGAAGTAGATGATGTATAGACTTACTATTAGAAAGGAGTGCTTATAATTAGGAAGATTTGGTCTCGCGAATTACAGCAGAAAACTGTATTATTACACATCAATGTACTGGTTAAGATATTTGGTTTTTTATCATGCATCACATCTCGAATATGCCATGAAACAGTTGAAGATTTGAGGTCGCTTTCGCAACATACCAGATAAATCAAATTGTTCCTTTAACAGAAGATGACATAAACTGCTGTCCAGTGGCGAGGCATAGCATTTCAGAAAGGGGAAAAAGCTGAAATTGACTAAAACAAAATAACAACAGCCTCAAGCAATAACTCAATCGAAAGCTTTATGCTAGGGCGTTTGCTACAAAATCAGCACTGTCTAGCTCTCACATATTGTTTCTTTGACATAAAAAGCTTCTGAAATATCCATATTAGTTACACAGAATTATCTGAGGAGCTTGCAAAAAATCGTTAAAAGGCAATTGATTAGAAGTACATCAAATGATTTCTTGCCAGCGCCCTAAAGGTCAGTGTGCAGACTTTTTTCCAGACAAAAAGAAACGATCCATGGCCCAGCCAAATCCCCAGCAGTACAACCTACAAATAATAATAATCAAGATAATGATAATGATAATGATAAAATTAAGCTCAGGGGTATAGAAGAAAAGGAACTAAGGTTAGACTAGTTATGCTCGACAACACAGAAAAAGAAAATGGACAAGATCGAGCTTACCAAGCCACTGGCCTCTTGACGGGCCAATTATGGTTGCCCCAACCCCTGCCCCAATAGAAGCTAAAACTAGTGATACGCTACACCTGAGAGTAACACCAGTAACTTTCTTCCCGAGGATTTTCATTTGTTCTAATTGATCAACCTCATTGCTTTCTTTTTTGGACTTCGCTAGACGACGAAAGAATCGATAAATTTCAATACCTACTTGCACAAGCCATGATGCAGCAACTCCTAAAAAGTGTCCTGCTCAAACATGCAGAAATGAAGCAACAAGTCAGTTTAAAGCAAACAAAGGAGTCAAAACTGAAACAGCTATAAGGATAGAATTCTGCTACCTCTAAAAGTTGTCCTGCTAACTCTGAAGATGTAAATATAAACAGGCATTCCTCTTTCGGCTTTGCGCACGGCTGATTTAGGGACATCTGTAAATATTGATTGACTTAATAGATGCTCTAAAAATCTAACAAAAAGTTTGGTAATTGTGACATTATAATTTCTACTATATTCAACAGATATCATCAGTTGATAATCATTTATCCTGGGTATTTCACTTACACAGAAAAGGTAAAGATGGAGATATCTTAAAAATGGTTATATTCCTGAAAGATAGTAGCTCCTAGGATATCGTATTGTACCTTTTAGAAGTTTCCAAGCCACCCGCTGTGAAACATAATGCACAGCAAGCCTTTCCAGAACCCTTCTCGTGGTCACCACACTAGTCTGAGACAGCAAACAGGATATAAGTCAGTTATCTCATCCATGAAAATTTCTCGAGCTATTTAAAAAAAAAAAAAGGCGTACAAAATCCAACAACTGTCTTCTTAAGGTGAGAATCCAGTAATATTTGTATAACATAATGGAGATTGGGCAAAAGAAAATATAAAGCTTAATTATGTCTAGTAAGACACATTTCAGATGGAAAGAAGCAAAATGCATTAATTTGTATTTCAATATATCTCATCAAGAGTTTTGAAAACCAGTGAGGAAGCTATCAAGTAGCATAGAGCAGGACTTGTAGAGGAAAAGAAACTAGGTGAAAACATGATTGAATCATAGTCCAAGCAGCCATTAATATCTTAAATATTTCATGACCAACATGAGATTTACATCAATCCATGAAGTTGGATGAGTCTGGCAAAAAAAACAGCCGAACATCCATGAGTGATATGAAAATGAATCCATATTCAAACCCTCATTCACCATTATCTCAATCAACATGTTCATGAAAAGAAAATTAAACAAAAGAATACTATAGATATAAGAAAGTAAGGCTACCAGCAAGAGACAGATCAATGGTGCATAATTAGCAATCAGTAGACTGAACTCTTCTAATATGATGATAAAAATTCTAAGCCAATTGAAGCACATCAAATATTGAAGTTGAGAAGATTCATTAATTTAAAAATATTGGAGAGAAAATTGTTAAAATGAAGTCTTCATGAAACTGAGGATGAGGCAACACAACTCACCTCACGAGCAATTTGCTTCACTGATTTTTTGAAAGGAACAACCAAATCTACACGGCTTTCTTCTGGAGGATCTTGGAGAAAGTCGTCATCATCCTCTTCTGGATTTGAAGCAGGCTCCAGAAGAGGCAAATAGAACAACAAAAATGACCTCAAAGATGTTATAGCTAACTGCTTCCATTCAAAAGCTGAGAGGAGAGGCTTTAACTCAAAATAGTACTCCTTGGTAGTGTATTTGAGGGAATCATTTTGAAAAATATATCCAGATGCTTTTCGCATATTAGATATGTAATCATCAGAAAATACTGCACCAGCATCACAATATGCAATAGGTGTCCTGGAAGAACTGACATAACGACACAGAGTCAATCTCTGATAAGACACAGTCTAAAAACAAGCTAACCTTCACAAGAATCATAGACAAAAAATAGCAGAAATGAGTGAGGATAAGACTAGCAACAGACTTTGCAGCAATAACTCCAGACTGAAGAAGCTCAACTTCCCCTTCCAATGCTCCCTCCCCTTCATTTCACCATATAGAGAAGTGCTACCTACTTTTGCCCATTTACCTTCTTTTTCATTATCTCTTTATCTAGATGACATACGTGCGAATAGTCCCACACAAAAAAAATTTAACGATTTGCGCACATAACGCTAAGACAGAAGGAGGAGAATGTAACTAGCACTCCTCTTCCAGATATATTTACAAAGAAAGAAATGCATATTTTGGCATTCAAATTTGAACCACTTGTTAGCTTCTAGTGACTCAAAAACAAATTAGGAAGACAGCTAAAATATACATTAAGACAAAAATTTACATACGGCCTTTTTCATGGCTTCAACAGATACCACAATCTCCAACAAATCGATTACATGTAGAAGATCTAAATTGGTAAAAAATTATTGCAACTAGATTGTAACATAAAATTCATCTCAATAATCTGAGTATTGATCTAGTAGTTACATAATAACCTACTGAGCGCCAAACTAAAAGCATGTTTAAATTTCACTCTTTACCCCGTTGAACACATACTGATCAACTATAGCTAAGCACGAAAACCATGAAAAATCAGGATAAAATACAGAAGCTTGTGACGAAACCAATTATCATTACCTATCTATGTCATTAATGGCAATACCAAATATTGAATCCAAGACAGAACTACAAAATAAAATTACGAATAGTTCATGCGTCACAGAAAGCTCATCCACACACAGAAGCACACAACTAAGCATAGGACGTGAGGAAAGAGATAATACCCAAATAAGAACCTAGAAGCAAAAGGCGTGCCGGCAGCTGCGACAGAAGCGGCGGCGGCGGAAACCGCGGTTGAAGCAGAGAATTGGGATGAATAAAAGTTGGGATTTTTTCTCAACAGATCTAATACTATTGCAATACCCGCCATTGTTATTCTTAGTAAAGCAAATCAGAGAGATAGAAAACGAACTCTCGTGTTATAATCAAACCATAAAAAGAGCAGAGAAAGTGAAAGCTTTATACTTCAAACTTCAAAAAGAAGAAATTATTTTTTCGGGAAACTAACAATTGGAGGGTTTGATTAAAGGGTGAGATTTGAGATACCGAAAAGGATGGACTTTTATTTTTCCCAATTTGCAGCGATGATTATTTGAGAGAAGAAGGGAGGAAGTATGCTATGTTGATTGAGAGGCTGAGAACTGCTAATTATATTTATTATGGGTTATAAATTCAATTAATTATTTCTTTGAGTTGTTTTTTTTAATTACAAATTCAAACATGATGAATTAGCAACTTTTCAATATTGAACCCAACATTTAAAATTTTACAATGCAGTACACGGAATCTTCCAATCTATTATTGATGGAGTTGATCAATAATTTAAGTGGGATCCATAAATAATTAACTTACTGAATGAATGCCATTTCATCTTTTCTCTCTCAAAATGTATTTTTAAGTCTTTGCAGTCCCATTTTTGTGCTACACTAGAGAAAAATTGAAGATGCCTGCATCTTTTTCTTCAAATGGAAGTAGATTTGCGTGACGTTTAGATGGTTTACGAGCTGTAAAAAAGACAACTTGAAGCCAGTTTATGGTTGTTCTAGATATGACACCATTGGAGCTTGTGATCATTTCAATTGGGTGTATTCAACAGTAGGTGCGACTGGCAATTGAAGAGGAAAGTTGTTATATAGAAGAAGAGAGGAAAATAATGCTCCGAAAATTAAAAATATTATTCTAAAGAGAGAATGAACTACTGCATAACAAATTGAAGGGATTGGAAGGAACAATTAAGAGATTGAAGAAACAGTAAAAAAAGCGAGAGGCAAAGTGGATTTTCGTGGTTAAAATTTTAACTGCGATAGCATGTTTTAATTAAACAGATCAAACAAATCTATAAGAAAAATCATAAACAAACTCCATTAATGCATTTTAATTTTTAAATACCCAACCCATAAGCAATAACTATGTTATTCATAAAAAAAAGTAAGTATGAAATGAATACCTCTTTTTTGTCAACTAGCAATTGTCAAACTAGAGAGCCAAACTTCTCGTCGACAGAAAAAAGAAGATGAATACAAAGACAAAAACAAACATCACTTTTATAAATGTTTCCTCAATCTAATACTAACAAAACCCTCCATGAATTTCATAACAATTAGCAAATCAAAATTTATGAAAGCATTTCAATTTTAATCAGCGTTGATTTTTATTCTAATTAGTTGCTATTTCAAATGTTCCGCTTTGAATATTTTTGATATACTTTTATTTTATAGTTAAACTATAACAATCTATTTTTGAGAATAGCAAACTAATATAATATTGATCAGAGGCTAATAACATAGATTTTGAAGGACAGACATCTTCCCATTCCTCAAAACATGCATTAGGTGTAGTAGCTTTGGCAAGTTCATGAGCTACTTCGTTCAAATGTCTTCTAACCCAAACACGACAGACATAGGCCTAGCATTGAAGGAAAATTAGCAGTCCTCAACAAGTATACCAGCAGCAGAAATATTCTCAGCAGAAAAAGAAACAGCTTGATAGACTAGTTGAGCATCAGTCTCGAAAATAGGGCAAGACAAATTCCTTACCAATACGAAGGGCATCTAATTCTGCAAGAAACGGAGAATCACAACTGCGAACCCAGCCCGATAGCCGTCTGCATCCCTCACCACAAAACCAAAACCTGCGCTAACACAAATAGAATAGAAAGAAGCATTTACGTTGCATTTCCAGTGACCTGCAGGAGGGCGAACCCAAAAAGGAACAACAGATTGAAGAGCATTAAAAGAACTTGCAAACACATTATGAACTGCCTTAAGAAGGTAAGAGCGTAGATGACAGAAAGATGATTAGGAAAGTGATGGGTGTCGAAGCCACCAAAAATAAATATCTCAATTATCCTACTAAATAAATTGTAAATAGGGTAAAAAAAAGGGTCGAATCCACATAGACTAGCACCGATTTAATTCTAAATAACCAGATTTTTAACAATAAAAATATAAAAGAGGGGGATTTTAATGAATTAAAAGTTAACAGTCGCTGAATTCAAAGAATCAAATAAATAACAGTAAATTAATTAAAAGAAATTCAATATGCAATAAATTCCAGTTAAAGATATTCGCAGCATAGGTTTAATTCAACTGATCATTAACGAAAGAATAACTCTAAAAATGATATAATGGGCCAGTTATAGCCGTCGGCTTCGCGCTCCCGACCTCATCTCTCCGTATTATTGAATTAATCAAGTAAGACTATAATTAATTCCTAATCAATAAATAACCCAAAACACGCGCAATGATTTAATTTATTGACAGCATTAATGAAATAGAAAGACCTGACCTAAGCCAACCAACCTCACGCGAGATCAATTTAGACACAATCATGCATCTACTCAACATAACAGCCCTTGTGAGGAAGCTATGCTGATTGCCACTTGTTGTTAACTTCACCAAACAATTACGGATTCAGCAAAATTAATCTAGCAATATATTATCTAGTAAGATGAACAACGGCGCCTCATTGAACATAAAATAAATAATAATTGAGATATGGTTTCTCTAAATTTCAGTAAATAGCATGAACATCATATGAAATTAAGAACAATAAATAAAAATAACAATCTCACAGAGAATCAAAACCTAGCTTTGAATTGATCTTTAACTGAAATAAGAGTATTTAGCCACACATAATTGAAATAAAATCAGAATAAAATTAAATTGAGGAAATAAACTCCCTTTTACAGCCTTGAGGAAAAACACAGACAAAGAAGATGTTCCAGATCTGAAGAGTTGGCCTTCTTCACGTTTTTCCCTCACTATAAAGGAATTCAAACTTGGTGAGATAGGAAAGTCACCAAATCCTCACCAAACATTGAAAATAACTCACCAAACTTCGAAATATAAATTGCAAATATAAATAAAATATTATTCTTCTAAAAAGGCTGCCTAATATCCCTTGAATTACAGCTCAATCATCCCTAAAAATCTGGTGAAGTCCAACTGGCGGCTAGGTCAACTTCGGATTAAAAATATGAAATCTGCACTCTGCTGACGCGTTTTGGCTGTTAGCCTTGGGCAAGGCAGCTCCTTACCCTTGCCTCTTAGCCTTGGGAAAGGCTAAACCCAAGATCAGCTTTCTGCTCCTAAATTCCTTGATTTTCCTTGGCTGTTCCATATTAACTCTATTTGGTTTCAATTGCTTCCTTTCCATCACTTTGACCCTATAATGACAAAAAATCATAAAACAAGTAAAAAGTACTAATTTAAGCCAAAATGAAGTACAATAAAGTGATGAAAAACATGTTAAAATATGTAAAATTAGGTACTTAACAAATTCCCCCACACTTATCCAATGCTTGTCCTCAAGCATAAATTAAATCTCAAGCACAATCCTTTCAAAAGTTCATTCACCCAAATATCAAATTCCATTCCCATAAGTTCCCAATAAATCAAAATGTAAGGCAAGTTAAAGATAGAAATCCAAAACAGTTTACCACATAATCATATTAAAACATGGGTATCTCGACTACCTTTTAAAATTAGAAACACAAGGTTCATGAACATTAAGCACACAAAAATTTATATTTCATTTCAAAATTAAATAAATGTATAAAAGAAAACTTATCAAACCAAATTAGACACTATAATTTCTCATTTTTTCAATAGATCAAGGAATAAAGATACTCAGAAAAAATATTTTTCAGATTTTTTTTTTTTTTAGTCTCGAACTATAATAGACGTGAGGGCACCCGGTTCCGACCCGCATACACCCAGTTTTTCTAACCAAAGAAGAAATCAAAATGCTTACAAGGAATGTAGATATCCTTTTTACGCGAAGGTATCCGGTTCTGACCCGCATACACCCGGTTACTCAGATAACACATTTTCAAGCGGCTACTAGCTCTACTCTTAACCGCTTTTTGAGCGGACAGCGGAGTAAAATTTATTTTATTTTATTTATTTGTTTTCTTTTCCTGGTAATCAAATTCCTTAATCCATAAGCAAACATTCTAAACAAGTGTCCAAAAAAGTTTTAACAAGCTTCTAAAATACAAAGAATCCAATTTAAACACATGAAAAAGTTTATGTTTCACCTTAATAATTGAACCTTAATATTTCTAATTCAAAAGATAATTAAGACCACCATAAATTGTATGAAAATGGATAAAAATTTATGAACACTACTCAAACTTTGCCTAACAATTTGATGCATCAAAAACTAAATGATATTGAAACTGATTTGGACAAACACTTTTCCCTAGAATTGCGAACGAAACTTAACAAATATTTAAGAACAAGATGGATGCAACATTGAACAAGGGGACAAGTTCTAAGATTCCGATGAAAATGATAATATTTATGCACAAAAATCATGCCCAATGCATCAATTTAAGCCATTTTTAGGTAAACTCCAAATTAAACTCTAACCCAAAACTTATGCACAATTCTGCCACAAATGGTTACCAGAAATACTTTATAGAAGTAGATATATCAAAAATTTGCATAGAATCAACCAAATTAACAGAATCACAACACAAGCATATACAATTAAGCACTAAAAATGGCACGACCACTCAAGATTTGCACAATAATTAACAACCAACTACTACCAAAATGGCAAATCAACCTATATGTGCACGCATTTTCATAGAATTCACAGCCAAAACATCAAACTAGCTAAGATCAAATGCCAACCTAACTTGTGTGCAAAATTTGCTCCAAATGGCTACCCAAAAATAATAGTCTATAAAAGCAAAAGCATCCAGAGTTTGCACAAAATTGACCAATTTAATAGGATTTCAAAGGGATTCAAAGTTGGAGCTGTGAAAACAAAGAGGGCAAAATCATTCGAATTAATTAAAAAAAAAATTCTTCATAAATTTGAACAATTCAAATTTGATTTCACAAAATTCTCAAAAATTCTTGCATAAATGCAGCCAATTAAACACAATTTCAGCAACAAAAGTTTTGTTCAAAATTCACCAGAATCATTAACCACAAAACATCTTTCCAATTAATCTCAATATCATCAATGAATACCCAAAATTAGCTCAATTTATTAATCATTCAAGCAGCATTTCACATCAAAAACCAATAAAAATTCTGCACTCAATAATCAATATAAACACATAACACATAGCACACAACACTTCTAATTTAACCCCTCCCCCACACTTTCTCCTCGCATTGTCCCCAATGCGGAATGACACAACAACGTGGGGCGAAGAGTAACACAACCAAATAAAATAAAAAATAAAATGTAAATGGAGAAAACTGCCCTGTTCTTAGCAGAGGTACTCTGCTTTGCTGGTTCGCGGCTACTGGGACTCGTTGGCTGAAGGAGCATCGTGCGTGAAGGGACCTGGTTCTGTGGTGGTGGCTGTTGGGCTGGGAATGAGTGCCATGGACCTGCTGGTGGGTTGGGTTGCGATGGAGGGCTAAATAGTATCTATTTAGCCTTGAACAAGGCTAAGTAATGGGTTGCCTCCCAGAAGCGCTTTTATTTAACGTCTTTGGCTAGACGTTCCCGTTTCAATTCTCTTTCACAAGCAAAGCTAGTTGTGTCTCCTCATGTCCTTCTGCTATAAACCCTTCATAGAAAAGCTTGAGGCGATGACCATTAACTTTAAAAATCTTCCCATTCTCCATGCTTTGTATTTCAACTGCACCATGAGCAAAAACGTTAGTAACAACAAAAGGTCCTATCCATCTGGACCTTAATTTTCCTGGAAATAATTTCAAACGTGAATGAAATAATAAAACTTTCTGTCCTATTTGAAATTCTTTCCTAGAGATCATCTTGTCATGGAACCTTTTTGTTTTCTCTTTGTAAATTTTTGAACTTTCATAAGCTTCATTCCTTAATTCTTCAAGTTCCTGGAGCTCTAATTTACGGTTCTCTCCTGCTGCTTTTAGCTCCATGTTGCATCGCTTTATAGCCCAATATGCTCTGTGTTCCAGCTCTACAGGTAAGTGACATGGTTTGCCATACACAAGTCGATATGGGGACATTCCTATTGGCGTCTTGTACGCAGTTCTATAAGCCCAAAGAGCATCTTTTAGCCTCAAACTCCAGTCCTTTCTATTTGGATTTACTGTTTTCTCCAGTATAGATTTGACTTCTCTGTTGGAAATTTCAGCTTGTCCACTGGTCTGGGGGTGGTAGGCAGTTGATAAGCGATGTGTAACTCCATACTTCTTCAACAATGCATCCATAATTTTATTACAAAAATGTGTCCCTCTGTCACTTATGAGCACTCTTGGGGTCCCAAACCTACAAAATACATGAGTTTTGATAAAATTTACCACAGTTTTGGCATCATCAGTTCTTGTGGCTTTAACCTCAACCCATTTAGAAACATAATCTACTGCAAGTAAAATATAAATATTTCCATAAGAAGATGGAAAAGGCCCCATGAAATCAATACCCCATACATCAAATATTTCACATACTAATATAGTTATGAGTGGCATTTGATCTCGTTGGCCAAGATTACCTGTTCGCTGGCATTTGTCACAAGACTTACAGTATAAATATGCATCTTTAAATAATCGGGGCCAAAATAAACCACATTCTAACACCTTCCTGGCTGTCCTTTTGGGACCAAAATGTCCTCCACATGCCTCAGAGTGACAGAATTGCAAGATGGACTGCACTTCACTATCAGGGACACATCGTCGAATAATTTGATCGGAACAATATTTCCACAAGTAAGGTTCATCCCAAGCATAATATCTGGCATCTCTCTTCAACTTGTCCTTCTCAAATCTGGAAAAGTTTTCAGGGACAACACCTGTAACCAAGAAATTCACACTGTCAGCATACCAGGGGCTGTTAGTTACTATAGCAAATAAATGTTCATCTGGAAAATCATCATTTATAGGCAATGCATCCTCATTTAACAACAATCTGTTGAGATGATCAGCCACCAAATTTTCAGACCCCTTTTTGTCTCTAATTTCAAGATTAAATTCCTGTAGTAAAAGAATCCACCGGATTAGACGGGGCTTAGCTTCCTTCTTCTTCAGCAAATATTTTAAAGCTGCATGATCAGAGAAAACAATTACTTTAGTACCCAACAAATATTGTCGAAATTTTTGTAAAGCAAAAACAATAGCTAAAAGTTCTTTCTCTGTTGTTGAGTAATTGCTTTGGGCACCATCCAATGTTCTTGATGCATAATAAATCACATGGGAATTTTTTTCAATTCTTTGGCCAAGAACAGCTCCTACTGCATGATTACTGGCATCGCACATTATTTCAAAGGGAAAATCCCAGTTGGGGGGCTGGATAATTGGCACAGAGATCAGTCTCTCTTTGAGTGCATCAAAGGCATCCTTGCAGGCTTGATCAAACTCAAAAGTCACATCTTTTTGCAACAATTTACACAGCGGTTGGGTGATTTTGGAGAAATATTTGATGAAACGTCTGTAAAAATCTGCATGTCCAAGAAAAGAACGAACCTCCCGCACACTTGCAGGGTAAGGAAGAGATTGTATAACATCAATTTTAGCCTTGTCTACCTCTATACCCTTTGAAGAGACAATGTGACCCAAAATCAACCCTTGATCTACCATAAAATGGCACTTTTCATAATTAAGGACCAAATTGGACTCTAAACATCTTTTCAAAATTTTGATTAAATTAGACAGACATTCATGAAATGAATTTCCATAAACCGTAAAATCATCCATAAATACTTCTATTATTTTCTCAACATAATCTGAAAAAATGCTTACCATACATCGTTGAAAAGTCGCTGGAGTATTGCAAAGTCCAAATGGCAGGCAGGTGAAGGTGGTTTTCTCCTGGTCTTCGGGTGCCACCGGTATTTGATAAAAACCTGTATAACCATCAAGACAACAGTAAAAAGATTTTTCAGCAAGTCTTTCTAGCATTTGATCAATAAAAGGAAGTGAAAAATGATCTTTTCTGGTAGAGGCATTTAATTTTCGGTAATCTATATAAACCCTCCACCCGTTTTGGACGCGGGTGGGCACCATCTCTCCATTTTCATTCTCCACTACCGTAATTCCTGTCTTTTTAGGCACAACTTGGACTGGACTCACCCAATTACTGTCTGAAATTGGGTAGATCACTCCTGCATCCAGCATTTTTTGTATTTCCTTTTTCACCACTTCCATCATTGGTGGGTTCAACCTTCTTTGTGTTTGTCTGCTGGGTTTAATATCTTCTTCCAAATGGATCCTGTGCATACAAGTAGAGGGACTTATGCCTTTGATATCGGCAATGGTCCATCCAATTGCCTCTTTATGCTCTCTTAAAGCTTTAATCAGTAACTCCTCTTCTCTAGGCTGCAACTTATTGGAAATTATTACTGGTAGTGTTTTCTCCTCACCCAAATAGACGTACTTCAAATGATCGGGCAACACTTTAAGTTCCAATCCCGGTGCTTGCAACACAGAGGGTAAAAGCAATTTATTAGTATTGATTAATTTCAAGGGATTAGATGCTCTTACCATCGGGTTCAAAGCTTCTAGCTCCATCACCACTTCCTGCAGTTCATCTTCAATACTCAATTCTTCTTCCCCTACACCAAATCTGTCCCTATAAACATTTTCATTCAAAGCAACCTGTAACTTGTCAGTCCCACTCATTTCAAACACTTTTTGAGTCAATGGTTCAATAACATCAATTCCACATACAGAAGCTATTTCATTTGGATATTTCATAGCATCATACATGTTGAATTGTACTATTTCACCATCAAATTCCATTGTAAGAGTACTTTTGTATACATCAATTTTAGTTCTAGCTGTTTGAAGAAAAGGCCTACCTAACAAAATATCAGCTGAATCACCTGAATTTCCATCTTTATCCATGTCAATCACATAAAAATCAGCAGGAAAAATCAAACCATTTACCTGAACTAACACATCCACTAACAACCCCTCAGGATAAACTATGGATCTGTTGGCCAATTGAATAACTATTCTAGTTTCTTCTAAAGGTCCAGCATTCAAAGAGGTATAAATGGACTTAGGCATGACATTTATAGATGCACCTAAATCACACATAGCTCTTTTAACAATCAAATTACCAACTTTATAAGAAATAGAAAACATACCTTTATCCTTGCATTTTTGTGGCATTTTCCTTTGAATAACAGCTGAAACATTTTCATTTACAGTAATTTTCTCATAGCCAACCTGTTTTTTCTTGTTAGTACATAATTCTTTAAGAAATTTTGCATATTTCGGTATTTGTTTAATAGCATCTATCAAAGGAATATTTACCTCAACTTTACGAAATGTCTCAAAAATGTCTTTTTCCTCTTTTTCCTTTTTAGATTTAGCTAACCTTTCAGGAAATGGGGGCTGCACAACTAAAACAGGGGGCTGGTCTGAATTTTCACCTGTGGGCTGTACTTTTTGCTCAATTTCTGCTTCCTTCTCTACTCCTTTTTGCTTTTTCTGACTTTCTCCTTTGGGTAGGGGCTGTTCCAGCTCTTTTCCACTCCTTAGAACGATAGCACTTGCATTTTGCCTTGGATTTTCTATGGTCTGTGAGGGCAAACGTCCTTGGGACTCAATTCTACTCAAGGATTGTGCCATTTGGCTCATTTGTATCTCCAAATTCTGAAACCTTGAATCTGATTTCTTTGCATGCTGCTGGAGATCCTGCATATTATTAGCTAAAAATGGACAATATCTTCAAGACTCATACCCTGTTTAGGAGCTGGTTGAGCAGGTTGTTGTGGTTGTCTAGGTGGAAATTGTTGCTGTGGATTTTGTTGCCTAGCTCCATAGCTAAAATTGGGATGATCCCGCCATCCTTGATTGTATGTGTTGGAATAAGGATCATACTTCCTGTAGGGCTGTCCAGAATATCCTCCCATTACATTTACTTGCTCTTGTGAATCATCTTGAAGTGTTGGACACATATCTGTTGGATGTCCAACATATGCACATATTCCACACACCCTTGCTTGTGAGGATGTACCTGAAGCCATATTTTGTACAAGAACAATTAGAGCATTCAGTTTATCTTCAATGGAAGAAGAGCTTACCTCATGTACTCTTCTTGAGGGGTCCTGATATCTTCCAAACTGTTGGGAAGTGGCTGCCATATTCTGTATCAACTCACGTGCTTGGGCAGGGGTTTTATTGTTGAGGCTTCCCCCACTTGCTGCATCTATCATCCTCCTTTCCATGCTCATCATACCCTCATAAAAATACTGAATAAGGGACTGATATGTAATTCCATGTTGGGGACAGCTTGCACATAATTTCTTGAATCTTTCCCAATAGTCATAAAGTGACTCCACATCCTTTTGCCTAATTCCACTGATTTTTCTCCGAATTACAGCGGCTCTAGAGGCTGGAAAAAATTTATCCAGGAACATTCTTAACATATCAGTCCATGTTGTGATCGTTCCTGATGGTAAATTCAATAACCACTCTTTTGCCGAATCAGCCAATGAGAATGGAAAGGCCTTTAATTTCACTTGTTCTTCAGTAACTCCTTGTGGCCTCATACCAGAACACACCACATGAAATTCTTTCAAATGCTTGTGAGGATCTTCATTCTCTAAGCCACAAAATATGGGTAATAAGTGAATCAGCCCCGATTTTAGTTCAAAAGCGGTGTCCAAGGCTGGATAAGTTATGCACAGGGGCTGTTGGTTCAAAGGGGGTGCATTTAATTCTCTCAAGGTCCGTTCTGCCATTTCTTCCTCTTCTGTTTCTGCTGAAAAGTCAGTAAGATCAGTTTTTTCCTCTTCTTGCTGCTGTCGGGAAGAATTTCCAGCAAGTTCCTTGCGTATCCTTGTTTCTTTTCTCAATCTCTTGGCTGTTTTTTCAATCTCTGAATCGAATAAAATTTCTCCCAAAATTTCAGACCTGGTCATTAACAAATTAAATCAAGTTAGACTAGTCCCCGGCAACGGCGCCAAAATTTGATGGGTGTCGAAGCCACCAAAAATAAATATCTCAATTATCCTACTAAATAAATTGCAAATAGGGTAAAAAAAAAAAGGGTCGAATCCACAGAGACTAGTACCGATTTAATTCTAAATAACCAGATTTTTAACAATAAAAATATAAAAGAGGGGGATTTTAATGAATTAAAAGTTAACAGTTGCTGAATTCAAAGAATCAAATAAAATAACAGTAAATTAATTAAAAGAAATTCAATATGCAATAAATTCCAGTTAAAGATATTCGCAGCACAGGTTTAATTCAACTGATCATTGACGAAAGAATAACTCTAAAAATGATATAATGGGCCAGTTATAGCCGTCGGCTTCGCGCTCCCGACCTCATCTCTCCGTATTATTGAATTAATCAAGTAAGACTATAATTAATTTCTAATCAATAAATAACCCAAAACACGCGCAAGGATTTAATTTATTGACAGCATTAATGAAATAGAAAGACCTGACCTAAGCCAACCAACCTCACGCGAGATCAATTTAGACACAATCATGCATCTACTCAACATAACAGCCCTTGCGAGGAAGCTATGCTGATTGCCACTTGTTGTTAACTTCACCAAACAATTACGGATTCAGCACAATTAATCTAGCAATATATTATCTAGTAAGATGAACAACGGCGCCTCATTGAACATAAAATAAATAATAATTGAGATATGGTTTCTCTAAATTTCAGTAAATAGCATGAACATCATATGAAATTAAGAACAATAAATAAGAATAACAATCTCACAGAGAATCAAAACCTGGTTTTGAATTGATCTTTAACTGAAATAAGAGTATTTAGCCACACATAATTGAAATAAAATCAGAATAAAATTAAATTGAGGAAATAAACTCCCTTTTACAGCCTTGAGGAAAAACACAGATGAAGAAGATGTTCCAGATCTAAAGAGTTGGCCTTCTTCACGTTTTTCCCTCACTATAAAGGAATTCAAACTTGGTGGGATAGGAAAGTCACCAAATCCTCACCAAACATTGAAAATAACTCCCCAAACTTCGAAATATAAATTGCAAATATAAATAAAATATTATTCTTCTAAAAAGGCTGCCTAATATCCCTTGAATTACAGCTCAATCATCCCTAAAAATCTGGTGAAGTCCAACTGGCGGCTAGGTCAACTTCGGATTAAAAATATGAAATCTGCACTCTGCTGACGCGTTTTGGCTGTTAGCCTTGGGCAAGGTAGCTCCTTACCCTTGCCCCTTAGCCTTGGGAAAGGCTAAACCCAAGATCAGCTTTCTGCTCCTAAATTCCTTGATTTTCTTTGGCTGTTCCATATTCACTCTATTTGGCTTCAATTGCTTCCTTTCCATCACTTTGACCCTATAATGACAACAAATCATAAAACAAGTAAAAAGTACTAATTTAAGCCAAAATAAAGTACAATAAAGTGATGAAAAACATGTTAAAATATGAAAAATTAGGCACTTAACAGAAAGGTTTTTCCATGCCTACAAACAGATTAAGTTCGTACCAGAGACACCAAAGACAGCAAAAAAATTTTGCAATCCTAATTGATATCCTCCTATCCCATATCGGTTGGCGAAAAACTAAAAGCGAAACTTATAATGCCATAAACACCTTCTTTTATAGACGCGTTTTTCAAGGAACAAAACCACGCCAGAATAAGGCCGGTGGATAATATTTAAGCGGGTGCTCACCCTAAGCTATAAAAATACCAGCGGTCGAGCGGGTCGATACACCCTCTAACTCCTTAGACGCGTTTTAAAGCCGTGAGAATCCATGTCCAAAGCGGACAATATCTACAATACCCGGTGTATCACTAATAATCTGGACTGATTTTTTTTGGCCTATGGTAAACTATTCATAATCGCCGTACAGTTTATTAACTTTATTTTACTATTTTTTATTATAATTTTTGTATTTCGTTATTTTTATATTTTTTATTATATTTAATTATTTATATTTTTTAATTTAATTTACTTTAAAATATATTTTAATTTTATTTAATTTTTTAAAAATATTTTAATTAATTATTAATTGTTCAATATCTCCATATTTAGTATTTTTTATTATTTCTTGATTTATTAATTTTTTATTAATAAAAATCAGAATATATTCAAAAAGATATATAATATTAATATATTAACTAAAATTTTTAATAATTTTTTTTTAAAAAACTAAAATTTTAAATATATGTGAAAATAACGTGTGTCAAGTTAACAAAAATAAAAAAAATAAGTTATTAGCATTGGATGAATTTAGTTTAATAGTTTTGCATTTTTTAAATATTTTTGCTGCATTTTTTTCATTATCCTAATTATTTTGAAGTTTTAATTTTTTTTATTGAGGATTAGTAAATGTAACAATTCATCTAATTAGGGGTGATCATGAACCGATTAATTCATTTACTTATTAAGTCTTAATTTTTAAAAACAAAGATAGTTATATTTACCAAAAACTTTTATTTTAACAATAATGATATTATATTATACTGAAAAAATTTTAATTTTATTTATGAATGCATCTTATAATTGTAATAGTTAACTGATAAAATATTGATTAATTGGTTCGAAAAATCGAAATTAATGGACCGATTAACCAATTATGACGAACTGATTAATAGTTAGTATTTTGAAAAAATCGATATTAATGGACTATTTTTTGACTCATAAACCGATTAAACAGTTCATACTCACCCCTAGTTTATGTTAATATTTATCTAAAATATTAATGGTTGATAACTAAGGATTGTATTTTTAAAATTGTAATTTTAGAAAACATAAAGATAACCTTTAAAAAGTTTATGAAAAACTTTCTTTTTAAAAAAAAAAACTTTATTTACTTTAAAATTCTATTCATGTATACAATTTAAAGAGAAATATAAAGATATTTTAAGAAAAAAAATTCAAATTTTAAAATTAATTAATTAATCGGTAATTAATATAAAATAGGTTTTTAAGAGTTTGTAGTTATTCAACATTCAAAAAACTGTATGTTTAATATACAAAATTAGAGTCCAATTCATACTTTAAATTTCTGATATAAAATTGAAATATGTTATTATTTAATATCAATGCTTTTTTTTAAATTTTTTTTAAAATAAAATAAATGTCAACTTTTCCCTATATACATAGGTAAATTTTCATATCAATTTTTTTTACAATATATATCATAGTAAATTGATTTAACTTAAATTATATGATATTTTATTTTATATTTAACACCAATATTATCTGTTTTCATATCTATACTGCATATAAAAATATCAAGGGAAGTTTCAAAAAAAAAAAACATCAAGGGAGGGCAAACTTTTTTAGTTTTTTTTACACTATAAATTAAATTTCTTATACTTTAATGTTATTAATAGAAATAATCTTTTATTCATGTATTAGAAATTTAGAATAAAATGAAAAATAAAAAGTATTATATTTTAATTGGCTATATACGATGCAAATTCCTCCTCCGACTCAACCAATCATTGTTGCCAAACAAGAGCGCAGAATGAAACCTTTACCCCAATTCCTGGTATTTTCAAAATCCCGCCAACCTCACGCACAATGAAATCAAGTACACTCCTCCTATTATTGTCAATCTCCCAAATTCCAGAAGTTCAGCGACTATCCTTTTCTCTCCCTTTCAATTAAGCAAATGGGTATTCAGAATCGGAGCTTAACATTAATTATTTAGCACTAGCAAATTGTCGTTAATAACGAAATCTCCGGGTTTATTAGGGAGTTTGATTTTTTGAATTGTCGAAAAGGAAGAGGAGATGAATTTGGGCGATTTAAACAAAGTATGGGAAATCAAAGCACTAAAGAAACCAGGTGAAGAAGAAGCGAAGAAGATGCTTGATCAGATAGCCAAACACGTCCAACCCATTATGCGTAAACGCAAATGGCGTGTCAAGGTTCTTTCTGAATTCTGGTACTTCATTTTACTTTCTCTTTTCTTTTACAAATATCAAGTTTTGTTCTTTTTACTGTCTGAAAGCATAAAGCATATCTTTTTTAAGCTGAATTTCTCTTTTTCTTTGTTCATTTGTGAACTCCGTGTGATGTGTTGATTGATTTAAAAAAAAATGGAAATGGAAATGCAGTCCGAAAAATCCAGCTCTTCTGGGGTTGAATGTAGGACGTGGAGTGCATGTTAAACTGAGGCTTCGTCGGGCAAACAGAGATTGGGATTTCTTTCCTTATGATCAGGTCTTAGATACAATGCTTCATGAACTCTGCCATAATGTTCATGGTCCTCACAATGCCAATTTCTACAAGCTTTGGGATGAGTTGAGAAAGGTCCTATTTTCATATTATTACTGTTATAGTTATTTGTATGATGCATTTCTTCATTTGGAATATCCGATCTATTTCATGCATCTTTAGTCACAAAAGAATATGTTATTTTTTCTATCCTGCATACAATAGGAATGCGAGGAACTGCTTTCCAAGGGAATAACTGGCACAGGTGAAGGGTTTGATATGCCAGGGAGGCGTTTGGGTGGGTTTTCCTGCCAACCTCCGCATTCATCTCTTCGTAAAACTGCCTTGGATGCTGCGGAAAAGAGAAGAAAATTGGGATCTATGCTACCATCTGGACCTAAGAGGCTTGGTGGCGATAGCACCATTATGGTTGCTCTTAGTCCAATACAAGCTGCAGCAATGGCTGCTGAAAGGCGATTACAGGATGAGATATGGTGTGGCTCTCAGTCCGCTGAGGGTTTTGAGGATGGAGAAAGTAGTACTGATATAGCTGAAGACCTTGTAGATCTAACACAAACTACAAGACAATCAAGATCAGACAAGGGTCAAAAAAGAAGTCATGAACCAAATAGCAGAACAACTTTGGCATCATCTGATGGTCATTCAGAGTCCAAGAGAGCTTGTAGCTCATATAAGAATTCATCCTCTGGTCCTAGTTTTGTAGATTTAACTAGCAGTCCATCTTTGGCGCCCGTACCTAATTATGACACAGCACCTAATTTAGAGGAACTTGATCAGTGGGAGTGTGGAGCCTGCACATTATTGAATCCTGTAAGTCATATGTTTGATTACCTTAGACAATTAATTCATGAATAGGATATCATTTTGTTTGGGCTTATTTTTTGCTTATGTATTTCTTCGAGTTTATGATTAGTGCATTTGAATTCAGATTTTAGAGTTACAAAATCAGTTCTGCGTTAACTATTACTATGAAAGATTATTCTTTGGGCATGCAAGGATTTGATTTTTTTTTTCTTTATTTTTGGGTCTTTACAACATTGTCTTAAACTTTCTATTGAAAGTTTAATTTTTACACTTGCCATTCTGCATAAAATTGAATTTTCCTATTCATTTTAATGGATTTTCATTAAAATTAGAAGAGTTGCATGCATAGTTATTGGAAATGTTTACATTTTAGATTCAAAGATTATAGTTATGTCCCTGCAGATAATAGAGATGATGACCATATCCTCAAGGATCATCATCATAAACATCACCTAAGTACTGAAACAAGCACACAGCTATAACAAACTAATGGGACTGAAACCATTATTGGTTCATTTCATTTTCACATTCTCTCCCAATATATATATTTTTTTCCTTATTATCATTGCTTTAACTTTTAACTTTACTTTTTCTTTTAAGCATAACCTCAAGGATCATAAACATCACTGTCAAATCGATCTTTTACTTTCTTATCTGGTCTCTTTATTCCCTTGCATTTTCTCATTAGCCCAGGTTATCTCACTTGGGATATCTGTTGTTTATTATGTCAGTAGCTGCAAGAGAATATGTTTATTCTTTCCTCTCATGAATAAGTTGCATCAACTAACTTGAGTGGTTTTTTATGTGAATTTTAAATTATGGAACAATGCAGCCATTAGCTCCAATCTGTAACCTTTGTAGCACAGAAAAGCCGAGAGATGCAAGTTCCAAGTACAAAACGTGGTGTTGCAAGTTCTGTACCTTAGAAAACAGTGTGAAGTTGGACAAATGCTCAGCTTGTAATCAATGGAGATATTCATATGGCCCACCAGTGTCAACTGGAACACCCAATCCTGGTACTTGAGATGGTCAATGAACTTAACTGTTCCAACCAATTCATCACTTGGATGAATTAATTGTGAAAATTTTGGTATTGTTGCAGTAATTTCCATTGTGAATTTAATCTTGGTACCTGTCTCAATGCATTTACAATGACAACATTGGCTTCATAATGTAAATTTTACTCTGTTCATATCGTCTTCGTTCTCCTTATTTTCGAATAAGATTTGACATGGATTTCGCTTTTGTTGGGTAATTATGCTCTTCAAACTCTACTATAATTGAGAGATTAATCAACAAGGTTTTGTATAATATGCTAATATCTACTATTCGTTTACAGAGTAAAGAAAATAGTGAATAACATAACAATTCACTAATCTGTCAAAAGAGTCCCAATTCTCAATCAATACTACGAGATATGGCCATTCAAACCTATTGACTCTTAAATTAATTCCATTTTCCATTTGCTTCAGAAACTCATTTGTGCTATGTTCCACTAAAATTCTCAATTTCGTTCTTTCTTTCCTTTCTAAATGAAGAAAGAAAAAGAAAAGAATGACTAATCTCATTCGAGTTCTAATTCAGTATGCCAATTATACCAAGTGCACATTGCATCTGGGCCTTTGTCCGTTGGATAAGAACTTATTCTTGATTCAACGGCATGTGCACCACATCAAGTCCCGGAAGACTGTGATATCAACATATTTTTTTTTTAATTTCATCCAAATTTATATGCAAACAATATGACTAAGTCATGGACTTTAATTGACCAAGACGTGCTAGATGGCATCATAAATATACGGGCCCAACATTATCTACCCTCTATGCACGGCAAGGATTTCTGCTTCTTGCACTTAATATAATGAGTCGAGTAAAATGCAGGCAGCATTGCTTTCACTTCATTCTTGACCACTCAACACTCCATAGCTACATGACTCTTATTTCCTTCCAAGTTTCCTTATTGCCGATAATTGCAGAACCTAAGCATCCACCAAACATGAAACCTATTATTTGTCACCTTATTCTCATGCTGGTATTTTATTTTTATGTCTATGCTTTCACTTCTTTTGTTGCTGCTACAAGTGGAACATCAGAAGCAGAGGCTCTTCTAAGATGGAAATCAAATCTTGATAACCAAAGCCAGTCTCTTTTATCGTCATGGACTGCTGGTAGCCCATGCAATTGGGTTGGAATTTATTGCAATAAACAAGGAAGTGTCACAAATATTAGCCTGACAGATTTTGGTTTGAAAGGTATGCTTCTTAGTCTCAGCCTTCGTTGCTTTTCCAATCTTATCGAGCTTAATCTTCGCAACAATTCACTTCATGGGACAATTCCTTCAAACATTGGAAATCTTTCTAATCTCATCAACCTTGATTTGTCTCACAATAATCTCTCTGGAAACATTCCATCTGAAATAAGCTCAATGAAAAGCCTTAAAAAACTTTCCCTAGCTATGAATCATATCAATGGAACCATCCCAACTTCCATAGGAAATTTGAGCAGCTTGACCAATCTTTACCTTAGTAATAATAGGTTATCAGGTTCTATACCATCAGAAATTGGAAAAATGATATCCCTTACTAACCTTGACCTGTTGGATAATCACCTCAGTGGTTCACTTCCTTCATCTATAGCAAACTTAAGCAGCTTGGAGCTTCTCTATCTTTATCGCAATAAAATCTTCGGTTCCATACCTAATGAGATTGGGATGCTAACATCTATCACTGACCTTGACTTGGCAATCAATCATCTTACTGGTCAGGTGCCAGATTCTATAGGAAACTTAACAAACTTATCCTATCTTTATCTTTCTCGAAATGGACTTTCTGGTACAGTTCCAGCTTCTATACAGAACTTCACGAAGTTATCAATCCTTTATCTTTCAAGCAACCAACTTTCTGGTTCTTTATCTCAGGGAATAGGAAAGATGATATCTCTCACTGAACTTAGATTGGCTGATAACCAATTTACTGGTTCAATCCCGTCTTCTGTTGGAAACTTAACAAAATTGTCTTATTTTTCTCTTACAAGGAACCGAATTTCTGGCGAGGTACCTCATGAAATTGGAATGTTAACATCACTTACTGAACTTCGATTGGGTTACAATAATCTCACAGGTTCAATCCCAGCTTCGATTGGAAACTTGACGAGATTGTCAAAACTTTTTCTTTCTGGGAACCAAATTTCAGGTTCCATACCAGGTGAAATTGGAACCATGGGATCTCTTGTTGCGGTTGAATTGTTCGACAATCATCTCAGAGGTCCACTCCCATTGGAGATGAACAATCTTACTTCTTTGAACAGTTTACAATTATCTTCTAATAGTTTCATTGGCCATTTGCCACAGGACATATGCCTTGGTGGATTGCTCCAGTATTTTAGTGCTCACCACAATCACTTCACTGGTCCTGTGCCCAAAAGCTTAAGAAATTGTAGTAGACTGCTGAGAATTAGATTTGAAGGAAATCAATTAGTTGGGAATGTAAGTCAAGATTTTGGCATATACCCAGACTTGTACTACATGGATTTGAGTGATAACAAATTTTACGGTGAGCTTTCTTGGAATTGGGATTCTCTTCGAAATTTATCGACCTTGAAAATCTCCAACAACAATATTTCAGGAGAAATACCATCTGAGCTTAAAAATGCAGGAAGATTGCATTTACTTGACCTCTCCTCCAATCAACTTGTTGGAGGAATTCCAAAAGAATTGGGGAAGTTAGAGTTGTTTGAACTTTTTGTTGATGATAATAGACTTTCAGGTACCATTCCTGCAGAAATAGGAAGGTTATCCAATCTTGAAAAACTTAACATGGCGGCAAATGATCTAAGTGGAGCTATTCCCAATCAGCTAGGAGATTGTTCAAAACTAATATTCTTGAATCTCAGCAAGAATAAGTTTACAGAAAGTATTCCTCTGGAGATAGGCAATTTACACTCTCTTGAAAGTCTTGATCTCAGTCAGAATCTACTGATGCAAGAAATACCACAACAGTTTGGAGAGCTAAAAAGATTAGAGATTTTGAACCTTTCCCACAATAGTTTATCTGGTTTCATACCAAACACTTTCCAGAATTTGTTAAGCTTGACAACCGTCGATATTTCTTTCAACGAGTTAAGAGGTCCTATTCCCAACATTAAAGCCTTCAATAGGTCTCCCTTTCAGGAACTCAGCAACAATACTGACCTTTGTGGCAACAACACATTTCTGAAGCCCTGCATCTCCCTTTCCAGAACAGAGAAAAAACGCATCAAAGTCGTTGAATTCATTGTTCTTCCTCTCTTGGGTAGTTTGATTCTGCTCTTTGTGATGATTATTGGAGGTTACTGCTTGATGTTTCGTAGAAGAGAAAGAAGAAAAAATGAGAATTCAATGGAGGCACCTTGTACACAAAATTATGCAATATGGAAGCATGATCAGGAATTGACATATGACAACATTGTTGAAGCTACAGAAGAGTTTAGTTCCAAGTATTGCATTGGGGAAGGAGGCTATGGAATTGTTTACAGGGCTGTGCTGCCAACTGGAGAGGTGGTTGCTGTGAAGAAACTTCGCCCGCCACAACTTGGTGGTGACATGACAAACCTGATCAAAGCATTTACAAATGAGATTGATGCATTAACCAGCATAAGACATCGAAACATTGTCAAGTTACATGGTTTTTGTTCACATCCCAAGCACTCATTTTTGGTTTACGAATTCATTGATAGAGGAAGTTTGAAAATGATATTGAGCAATGAGAAACAAGCTATGGAGTTGGATTGGAGCAAGAGGATAGATGTTGCTAAGTGCATAGCTAATGCATTGTCATACATGCATCATGATTGCTTGCCTCCGATTATTCATCGAGACATTTCTAGCAATAATATACTTTTGGATTTGGAGTATAAGGCCTATGTTTCTGACTTCGGCACAGCAAGACTATTGATGCCTGACTCATCTAATTGGACTTCATTCGCAGGCACTTTCGGCTACACGGCTCCAGGTATCTGTATGAGTATGACTATTGATGAGTACGAGTATGATTTTAACTAAAACTGCTATCATCAATTACAATATTTTTTGGTTAAACAATAATACAGCACAATCATTACTACCAAACTAAAGCATTTTTGTTTTTTTTGTAGAGCTAGCATACACAATGAAAGTGAATGAAAAATGCGATGTTTATAGTTTTGGAGTGGTGACACTTGAATTAATAATGGGAAGGCATCCGTGCGATCTTCTTACTTCTCTTTCTTCTTTAGCTTCAACATCTTCAACGTTTGATGTGAATACACCATTGAAGGATGTGGTTGATCATCGTCTTGAAACTCCTCAAGATGAAGTTGCCGCTGGAATAATTTATATCGTGAAACTTGCAATTGCGTGCTTGAGTGCTGATCCCCATGCTCGGCCAACCATGGGACAAGTATCTTCATGCTTAGTAGCTGCATTTCCTCCATTGATGAAACCATTCCCCTTCATAAATTTGAGAGAAATGTTGGCTGATGGGACTTTCTCAGAATGACATACGAAATCTTTCATATGATACTTACTTACCATGCTAGCATTGATATTAATTATATGAATATGTTCTCAGTTTGTATAAAGGATTTGCACAATCAAAATGAAATATATATCACTCTTTGAAGTCAAGTTATAATACAACTCTTGGTAGTAATTTCATACCAAGATGCGTGAGATTAATTTGAAGTTGCAAAAGTTGTCATTAATCAATCTTTACTTTTAGTTACAAATTATACGTTACAATCCAGTGAATTTTATATTGTCAGGCAACATTTTTAGGATAAGTGATAATTTTAGTTGTCACAAATTAAGTGATTTCTTGTAGTGAATTACATTGCGTTCTAATTGGAAAATCACAAATTTTCACTATGCGGTCTATGCTTTTTTCCATTTGGTTAATTGAGAATTCAATGGAAATATTTCAGCTCTTTTTTCAACCAAATATATGGCATAGTGGGAGAGCTTTATTCTGCCCATCTAACGGAACAATACCAATATATAATTATATATACATATAGTATGAATTAAGGAATTTATTTTGAAGACTGGATTCTACTATTACTGCTGATTTCCCTCGATTTTTCATATTCGTAATCATATCCTAAAAAATTATTGGAGTTTAAACTTTATGTGAATCCTTTTTTATTGTCAAGATTAATTCAAGTCACTGGACTTTTCAAAGACTTTATTTTTCCCTTTCAAAAGGACTAAATTTAATAGTTTTCACTTACTTTTGAAGTTCAAATGTAATATTTAGAAATTATGGGTACACTAAAAAGATAAATCAGTTCCTTAATTCAAATCATGGAAGTAAATTTGAACTAAATTAAACGTTAAATACCCTCCTGAGAGCAAACGCTAGGTATATATGTTACCACCATTCTCCTTTATTTGAATGAAATAAATAAAATAGGGACAAAAGGAACCAAAAAGCTTGTCATTTGGTAACGTGTCAAAGCTTCCATATCATTAATCTTGCTAAGCATTTACAAATTAAGTTTCCTGTTAGGCTATTGCATTGTTCTATATGTCCATGATGAAATGAGTATGGTTTTAGTTGAATTTTAATAACTGAGGAACCAAGATCCTAATTCTTAACATGATGTTTAAGCCATTAAAGTCCATACTTGCATGTTCATCACTTGTACCCTGGGCCGATCCCACTAACTTCTTAGGCCCAAGAAATTAAGAAAAAGGCGCACGCATAGATTAGTTCGGTTAAATAAATTGATCTAAATAACATATTTGAAAATTAAAATTTTCATAAAATTAAGAATCGAATTGAACAGAATAGATTATATAACTGAATAAAAATAATCAAAAATTAGTATTCATCCTCTATTATAGCAGAATATCGCTATTTTTTGAACGAACTCATTTGAATTCAGTTTTTTTTTTTTTTTAAGAAATATTTTATGTTTTAATTGTTGCTCATTTGTGGTGGGATAATTTTTGTGCTACCTATATCATTACTAATCCAGCTTTCTAATCATGAACTAATTAAAATATGGAGATAAAACTTTCATTTTGTTCACAGTCTTGTCCAAATAAACAACTTCGATCTGATTCAATATATTTTCCCCCATGACCTCTGTTGTGGAAACTCGGATTGATTTCCATCAAATTCATCTCGAATACTATTGAGCAGGCGAATAAAGCGTAAACGATTGTACTGAAAAATCACACAAGGTAAAATTTTCAAGACAGAATTTTCCTAAGTAATTTAACAGTACAATAATTCACTAACAATATACCCGACAATAGCTATTAAATAGACAAATAAAGAACACCGGAATTTAACGAGGTTCGGCCAATTATGCCTGCGTCCTCGTACACTATCAATATTATATCTCACTATTTCAAAAAAATAATACAAGTGAAATATTTACTAAAGAGAGAAAGAATTATTGCATTAGGAAAGATGGCAATTTTGGGATGACAAGAATTAGGAAATGGGGGCTATATTTATAGTGTTACAATTCCCCATTCCCTTACAATATTTACGATGTGAGATTGCTCAACAATCCCATTTGTCAACAATTATCATAAATTGTCAACAATTGTGGCCACCAATTCAACAAATGTGAGCCACCAAGTCAACAAATCTCCACCTTGGCGAACTCCACATCTTCAAATCTCTCACAAACTCAATTTTAGTAGTGTCACCAAATGCGCTTCAAAGCGCCCAACTTCAACTTTTAATAATATTAATCAAGTACAAACAATGTTGCAACTTGACCGCAGTCACCACTTTTGTGAACATATCAGCAGGATTCTCAGTGGTCCTAATCTTCTGGATTGTTACTCCACCTTCTTCCAGAACATCTCGTACAAAATGATAACGAACATCGATATGCTTCGTCCTTGCATGGTAAACTTGTTTTTTTGCCGAATGAATAGCACTCTGACTATCACATTGCACTTTGATGTGCTTTTGTTGAATCCCTAATTCACCAAGCAACCCTTGAAGCCAAATTGCCTCCTTCACAGCTTCTGTAACTGCCATATACTCTACCTCCGTAGTGGACAAAGCAACTGTTGGCTGTAAAGTAGACTTCCAACTAACTGGTGCCTTTGCAAGAGTAAACACATAACCAGTAGTTGATCGTCGTTTGTCCAAATCACTAGCATAATTTGAATCACAATATCCAACTACACATTGACCATCTTGATCATTTCACTGAAATACCAAACCAACATCTACGGTGTTCAGAATATACCGCAGAATCTATTTCACAACTTGCCAATGCTCCTTTCCAGGATCATGCATATACCTGCTCACAACCCCAACTGCCTGTGAAATATTGGGCCTTGTACACACCATAGCATACATCAAGCTACCAACAGTATTTGCATATGGTATTTTTGCCATGTATTCTCGTTCTGCTTCATTTTTTGGAGACAAAGATGCACTGAGCTTGAAATGAGGAGCAAGAGGAGTACTAACAGGTTTTGACTTTTCATTCATGCCAAAACGCTTTAGCACCTTTCTCAGATACTGTTTCTGAGTCAAACAAAGTCTCCCCAATTCCCTATCTCTGCTTATCTCCATACCGAGAATCTTCTTGGCTTCACCTAAATCCTTCATTTCAAACTCCCTGTTCAACTGAGTCTTTAACTTCTTAATTTCTATCAGACTCTTGGAAGCTATCAACATATCATCAATATAAAGAAGAAGATATATATAGGATCCGTCTTGTAGCTTGCGCAAATACACACAATGATCATATTTGCTTCTTGTGTACTTCTGTCCCATCGTAAACTTGTCAAATCGTTTGTACCAATGCCTCGGAAATTGCTTCAATCCGTACAATAATTTTTCAAGCTTGCACACCATATTTTGTTTTTTAGCAACTTTAAATCCTTCGGGCTGAACCATATAGATTTCCTCCTCCAAGTTTCCATGTAAAAATGCAGTTTTTACCATTATTTTAAAAATCGGGTTGACTCGGCCGGTCGGATCGGTTCAACCGTGAATCGGTAAGAAATTCGGGTCGATTCAACATAAAAATCGGAATATGCAAAAACTCGGTTTGAACCGGATTGGCTCGGGTTAGACCGAGACGGGTTGAACCGGATTGACTCGGGTTCAATTCAATTTTTTTTATTTTTTTGATTTTTTTTATAAAAAATCTAATAAACCCTAAATTAATGTCTTGTCCAATTGATATGTTATTGTTGACTCTCCATTGTGAATATATATATATATATATATATATATATATATATATATATATATATATATATATATATATATATAGTAAAAAAAAAACAGAGCAACAAATTTATTAAAATATTGAGAGTCAAAAATATAATTGATTTGTCCAAAAAATTTTAATGGCAAAAGAACCAAAGGTCAGAAATAGAAGTTTAATAATTAATGAGAAATGAGAAATTATATCCACCATATAAATCATGATATACCTAAACAAAATTGATTATAAAATGTCCATTTAAAAAAAAAGGGTATAAAATTATAAGGGATCAAAAGTTCAACTAATACAATTCAATCAATATTATTTGGTTATTTAAATAATCAGTTTGATTTAAATTAGTAAAATATGCTAATTTTAGTTATTGGTTCTATTTAATTTCAGTTATTTGATTTTTATATTTGTAAATTTTATTGGATTTAAAATTATTATTTTAATATTAATTTATGATAATTAATAGATTATTTGAATATGTTCTTTATATACCATATTTTTAATTTTTTATAAATAATTATATTTTAAAAAAAAAAAGATAAAAACTCCGAGTCAACCCGATCCAACCAATTGACTCCTGACTCAGTTGGCTGTTCGAATCGATATCCGATCCGCTTCTAAAAACATTGGTTTTTACATCCAACTGAACTAGTTGCATATCCAATTGTGCTACCAAAACCAACAAAATTCGAATGGAGGAATGTTTTACAACTGGAGAAAAAACTTCATTATAGTCAATTCCCTCCGTCTGAGCGTAGCCTTTAGCCACTAGCTTTGCCTTGTAACGAACATCATCCTTGTCAGGAAATCCATCTTTCTTTACATATATCCATTTGCACCCAATTGCATTCTTTCCCTTCGGCAGAGTAGCTAACTCCCACGTCTGATTCTTATGAAGGGACTGCATTTCATCATTCATGGCTTTCCTCCACTTCTGAACTTTTGACTGCTTCATTATAAGTGGTAGGAATATCATCATTTGCAATTTGGAATGCGTAAGCCACCATATTAACATAGTGAGCAGGCTTTTTGATTGTCCTCTTTGACTTACTTAATGCAATTGATTCAGGTTGCTGTGGAGGTTCTTGGGTTAAAACCTTGTTCTTCATCTGACTCCTCATCTACCATAGGAGTTTCTGCATCCGCTTCATCATTTGCTGGGTTAATAATTTTCCTTTCAAACTCCACCTGTTTTGGACTACCATCTGTCTGCTTAATACTTTCATTTATCACCTTTCTCAATATGGTAGATTCATCAAAGGTAACATCCCTGCTGAAGATTATTTTCTTTGACTCTGGGCACCAAAGTCGATATCCTTTCACACTAGGGGTGATCCCCATGAAAATTGCCATCTTTGCACGTGGATCCAACTTTGATTCCTTAATGTGATAGTATGTAGTGGAACCAAATACATGCTGGGTTAATAATTTTCCTTTCAAACTCCACCTGTTTTGGACTACCATCTGTCTGCTTAATACTTTCATTTATCACCTTTCTCAATATGGTAGATTCATCAAAGGTAACATCCCTGCTGAAGATTATTTTCTTTGACTCTGGGCACCAAAGTCGATATCCTTTCACACTAGGGGTGATCCCCATGAAAATTGCCATCTTTGCACGTGGATCCAACTTTGATTCCTTAATGTGATAGTATGTAGTGGAACCAAACACATGTAAGGAATTATAATCTGTAGCAGGTTTTCCAAACCATTTCTCCAATGGCGTTTTACCACCAATAGCACTAGATGGTAGGCGATTAATGAGATGGCAAGCATATGTAATAGTTTCAGCCTAAAATTCTCTGCCCAACCCAGCATTGGACAACATACACCGAACTTTCTCCAGCAATGTTCGGTTCATACGTTCTGCCACCCCAATTCTGTTGTGGTGTATTTCTGACTGTGAAGTATCTGACAATGCCTTCATCTTCACACACTTTCATAAATGGATCACTCCTGTATTTCCCGCCATTATCTGTACGGTGATGCTTGATCCTTCGACTTGTTTGAGTTTTCATCATCTTTTTCCATTTGAGTAAAACTCCCAGCACTTCATCCTTAGTCTTCATAGACACCCAAACTCTCCGGAAAAAATTATCAACAAAGGTCACATAATAGTGTTTTTCTCCCAAAGAAGTCGTCTTGAAAGGTCCCCACACATCAGAATGAACATAGTCCAAAATACTCTTGGTATCGTGGATTGCTGTTCCAAATTTGACGCTTATCTTTTTCCTTTGACACAGTGCTCGCAAAAATCCAATTTGCAAGTCTGAACTCCTTTCAATAATCCTTGTTTCACCAAGAGATTCAAGGATTTTTCACCTGCATGCCCCAAGCGCATATGCCATAACCTGGTTGCTTTTAACTCCTTTTCACCAGTAGAAGCCACTGCTGTTGTGCCAATAACAGTAGTACCTTGGTAGTGGGACAATCTGTTATTCTTTCGAATTCCCTTTAACACCACAAGTGCACCAGAAATTATCTTCATTACTCCGCCTTTTGCTCGTAGCTCGAAACCCTTTTCTTCTAGAGCTCCCACAAAAATGAGATTTTTTGACAAACTGGGCACATAACGAACATCCTTTAAGATTCTGATTGATCCATCATGATTTTTCAAATGAATGGAACCAATTCCATATGTGGTGAGAGAGGCATCATTTGCTGTATAAAAAACTCCATCTTCTAGTTCTCTAAATTCATAGAACCAATCCCGATTGGGACATATATGATGACTGCAGCCTGAATCAAACAGCCATACACTAGAAAAGCTAGTTGATGATGTAACAGCAAGTGAGAAATCTGAGTCTTCATCATTACACTCAGCTACATTTGAATCTACAACATCCTTTCCCTTATCAGGTTTGCTCTTATACTTTAGCTTAGGACAATCTTTCTTCCAATGCCCTTTTTCTCGACAAAAGGCACATTCATCTTTGCCCAATTTGGGCCTCGATTTCGATCTCCAATTCTTTCCTTTAGTCTGGCTCTGTGACCGACCTCTCACTACTAAAGCTTCTGTAGCTCCACTTATGCTTTCTTTTTTGTCCTTCTTTCTCAGTTCATAACTATACAAGGCAGCACAAACTTCACTGAGAGTCACAGCAGCCTTCCCATGAAGTAGAGTCGTTTCAAGAAACTCAAACTCCTTAGGAAGGGATCGCAACAATATCAAAGCTAGATCTTCATCTTCAAATGTCACATCCATATTCAATAAATCAGCGACTAACTGATTAAAACTGGTGATGTGATCATTTATGAAACAGTCTTTTTTTCATGTGGAGCTTATTTTGACTGCTTTTCTTCAAGAATTTTTTCTCCAGCGCCTTCATCAATTTACTTGCAAAAATTTCTTTCGAGAAAGCATACTTTTGCTCTCTAGAAAGGCACGATCGAATTGTACCACACGCCAAACGATTAAGTTTCTTCCATTCTTTCTCATCAACATCATCTGGTTTCTTTTCTTCAAGGGCAATGTCTAGACTTTGCTGAAAGAGAGCGTCTAGAACCTTACTTTACCACATGCCAAAATCACCTGTACCATCAAAAATTTCCACCGCAACTCTTGCATTTGCCATCATATTGGACGAGGAAAAAGAAGTGGATGGATTTGTCATTTCAGCTACAATTACTATTCAATAGCTGTCGATGCGGAATGCCAATAGCCCAAGGAAAAATCTTTTCTGATGTGAAAGATCAGCCTACGCTGCAACCACAGAACATACGAAGAAAGAATCTAGGCTCTGATACCAATTGTTGTGGAAACTCGGGTTGATTTTCACCAAATTCACCTCGAACACTATTGAGCAGGCGAATAAAGTATAAACAATTGTACTGAAAAATCACACAAGGTAAAATTCTCAAGACAAAATTTTTCTAAGTAATTTAACAGTACAATAATTCACTAACAATATACCCGACAATAGCTATTAAATAGACAAATAAAAAATACCAGAATTTAACGAGGTTCGGCCAATTATGCCTACGTCCTCGGACACTACCAATATTATATTTCACTATTTCAAAAAAATAATATAAGTGAAATATTTACTAAACAGAGAAAGAATTATTGCCTTAGGAAAGATGGCAATTTTGAGATGAGAAGAATTAGGAAATAGGGGCTATATTTATAGTGTTACAATTCCCCATTCCCTTACAATATTTGCGATGTGGGATTGCTCAACAATCCCATTTGTCAATGATTATCATAAATTGTCAATAATTGTGGCCACCAATTCAACAAATGTGAGCCACCAAGTCAACAATTTCCTCGCTGATGTTCTTACCAAGCTGCCACTCAAGGAGTGCTTTCGGCTGCTACGTGACAAGTTGAACCTTTTACCAGGTTCAATTTGAGTGGGAACAATAAAGAGTTTACTTATATGTAGGGCTGTGCAAAACCGAACCGGAACCGAAAACCGAACCGAATGTATTTTGGTCTATTTGGTTCGGTTTTTTCGGTTTTCGGTTCTAAACCGAAATTAAAGTTCGGTTATTTCGGTTCTTAAGATTGTAAAACCGAAGGAACCGAACCGACCGAAGTTTTTTAAGCTCACTATTTTATTTATATATATATATATATATATAATCTAAAAATAAATATACACTATAGTTATATTTATTTACATGTATATTTTTTTAATTAAAGTATATTAAATGTATTATTAATAAAAATTTATGTTGTATTTATTTTTAATGTATATTTTTTTAGTATAATTTTGCTTAGTATTTATTAGGAAAATAATATAAAAAATTTATGTATTTTTTTCCTTTTAGTTATTTTAAATGGTTTTATTTTGTTGAATATAAGTTAATTTAATTTATAAATCCATATAAGTTAAAAATCTAAAAAAAAAAAAGTCTATATTTGTGAAGAACCGATTGGACCGAACCGAACCGACCGAAATTATTTCGGTTTATTCGGTTTCGGTCCTAAAAATTTCGGTTCTCGGTTCGGTTCTAAAAATTTCTAAACTTCGGTTTTCGGTTTATTCGGTTCGGTCCAAAACCGAACCGAACCGACCATTTGCACACCCCTACTTATATGGGTTATTATTGTAATTTTGTAATTATGTGCCCTTTTAGCTAATGAAATGCAAGTGAGTCATTAACTTTACACTAAATTTCGAAATTTAAAAGAAAGAAGTTGAAGAGAATGAAGAATAATGGCATTAATTGTTGCACTGCAAAGTGCGATTTTCACCTAACTTTTACATGAGTCAGATGGATTAGTCCTCCAAAGTCCAAACTGACAAAACTGATCGTTTATTTTGATTTATATATTTATTTATTCTCTATGATATTTTATGGTCGTACTACAAAAGCAAAGAAAATCACTCCATGCATCAAGAATAGAGATAAAGAGAAATTAATAACAATGAACAGATATTCCGAAATACCAAGAAGTGGACAATAATTTTGACAGAAAAATCTGAGCAGCATGCAATTGCTATTACTTGAACAAACAATAAACTCCTGCTGTTATGCAAGGTTAGCCTTACGTCCACAAACAATCCAAGTCTAAACCAAAAACATATATAAATGAAGAGAACGGAAACTTTTTTTTTTGCAGACCTACAGTATAGAAACTGACAACGTTTTGCTTACAGCACATGCTACAAACCCAGAATTGCATTATCCATAAATACTACCCAACAACACAAAAAAATAGAAAGAGATTATTTGAAAAAAAACAAAGAGCAAAGGAAACACAAAGCAAGTTACCTGAGACGGGACCTTGGGCGTCGTTTAGGAACAACATTGAAGAAGCCAACAGAGCAAAGAGTCAACACCGTGGATACAAACCCAAAAGGAAATCCTATTGCTGCCATCAGCCATGAGAAGTCAATATTCCCAGCTGCCTGAATTTGGAGATCACCGGGCTGTGCGTTTGGTGATGATGGCTTGTCACATGGCACTCGAATTTGCATCCCACAGAGTCCACTGTTATTGGCATAAGATGCTGGATCGTTTAATCTATCCATTTGAGGACCATTTGGAAGACGACCATGAAGCTTGTTGTTGCTCAATTCCAATACACCCAATTGCTGGAGTTTATCAAAGCTTTCAGGTATTTCTCCTGAAAGATTGTTGTATGACAAATCTAAACTCTCCAAGCTGTCCAAGTTTCCGAAACTTGCTGGTATTGCACCTGAGAGTTTGTTGTGGGAGATGTTTAGCGCTTTCAGATCTTTCAGATCACCTAGTGTTTCAGGAATTTCACCTGATAGCTCATTGTTTGATAGATCTAATATCGTATATAAAGGAAGGTACTGTGCAGGAATGACTCTCCTGTTATTTTTCCAATCAACTTCCAACTCAGGGTACGAAATGTCATATAAATATAAACTATCAGCTATTGAAATAATTGCTGCATCAGGATCGAGTTTAATTATCATTCCACTAAGGTTCCCTAAAGTAAGTGGCACTTCTCCTCTAAAGCTATTATCGGAAAGATCTAATATTCGAAGAGCTGAAAGATTTGATAGAGTGCTTGGAACCAGCCCTTCAAACAAATTATTGCCGAGATCTAAAATCTGAAGTAAGGGTATCTGAGAGAGGAAGCTTGGGATTTCACCTGCCATGGCATTGTCCTGGAGATCAAGACATAGTAGATTGCTTAAATTTCTCAGATCCTGAGGCAGACCACCGGTAAACTTATTATGGCTCAATTTAAGCACCCCGATACCTTGAAAACTAGGCACAGGAATTCTGCCAGAAAATTTGTTGAAGGAGAGATCGAGATGCATTGTATTAAAATTTGGGAATTTAGCTCCTGAAAAACTATTGTTGAACAGCTCCAGCCTCATTAAGGATACATTTGAGATGGATTGGGGTATAGGTCCAGATAAATAATTTCCCGACAAGGTCTTTTAGGTTGTTGGCTTCACCAATATTTTCTGGCAATCTCCCTGAAAAATTATTCATAGATAGCTCAAGAACTTGTAAATATTGAGGTTGGAACAAGACTGGGGATAAAGAGCCTAGCATATTATCGGACAAGGACAAAAAGCGTAGATGACTTATGTTGGCAAACCATTGAGGGAAGGTTCCTACAAGATTATTCTCACTCAAGTCTAATTCAGAGAGAGACGTTAAGTTGGAAAGCCAAATTGGAAAGTACCCTGAAATTCTGCAAGAACTTAATATTAACGACTGTAATTTGATGCTTGCTATGCTGACATTTTGATTTTTCAACACAAGTTGGTTTCCTCCAAGAGATAAATATACCTAGTCCTGAGAGTTAAATGTCCCGGGTGGAATTGCTCCTGTAAGTTTATTATCACTAAGTACCAAGTATTCCAGTTTGGTGAGGTTACCAATCTCCCCAGGAATCTCTCCATGGATCAAGTTATCCTCTAACCACAACTCCCTCAAGTTCCTGAGATTTCCTAATAATTTTCCACCTAATGTCCCCTCGATGGAATTAGAGCTTAATTTAAGCTTCTTCAGATTCCTTAAAAGGAAAAACTGAGAAGGAATGGAACCACTGAAGTTATTCGAACTCATATCAAGTTCAACAATTTGAGTCAAATTGTTGAATCCAATTCCAGGGATTTCTCCATGAATATAATTAGAAGAAACGTCAAGTGAGAGGAGGTTTCGTAAATGGAAGATTGGAGTCAAGACTTTAGATGTAAATGAGAAAGGTACAAGGGCAGAGAGATCGAGATCAGTTACCTGTCCTGGAACTATGTGTCACAGCGGATAAATTAAAATAAATTAGCAGAGCAGAATAATGACACCATCAATTTAACGTGGTTTATCCAAAACGTTTGGGTTACGTCCACGGGACAAATTCCGAAAATATTTTTTTCACTAATAAAATTAATGGGTACAAGAGAGAAAGACAACACAATGATTTTCAGATAAACCCAAAATAGTGACACACAAGTATTTCCCAAACTCACTATTTTGTCACTCACATTTTAGAAAAATATCCCAATTATTTTTCTAAACAACTTCTTTCTCACTCTCTCAATCCTCTTTTACTTTGTTTATCTGAAGATTGGATGATAAACTAAGAAACGAATGCCTATTTATAGGCATTCCTTAGCAGCTAATATTGAAAAACAAAACTACCGTGCCACAATTTTCTTTTGGTTTTTCAACACACCAACCTCCCCTACATTCTTCTTTTGACTTTTCATTCCATTTTTTTTCTTTCTTTCAAATGGAGTGGGTCCCACCATGTGGAGGAAACCCACATCCAACAATTCTCCTCCTTCCGACTACATGGTGGGGGGCTCTGTTAGTCCTGCAGTTAGCCGACAATACTCAAAATTCTGTCTTGGTAGAGTTTTCGTTAACATGTCTGACCCATTTTCTTCCGTATGGATCTTTTCAAGCTGTAGTAGCTTCTTCTCCATCACATCCCTTATCCAATGATATCTCACATCAATATGTTTTGATCTCGAATGGAATGAGGCATTCTTACCAAGATGAATAACACTCTGACTATCACAAAATAGCTGATATTTGTCTTGCTGCAAACCAAGTTCTTTCAAGAACTTTTTCATCCATAGCAACTCTTTACAAGTTTCCGTTGCTGCTATAAATTCCGCTTCAGTCGTAGAAAGTGCAACGCACTTTTGTAACTTTGACTGCCATGACACAGCTCTCCCTGCAAAAGTAATCAGGTAACCAGAAGTGGATTTTCTGGAATCCACATCATCAGCCATATCTGCATCTGTGTATCCAGCTAACACAGGTTTGTCATTTCCAAAACATAGACATATTTTGAAAGTTCCTCGAAGGTACCTGAAAATCCATTTTACTGCAGCCCAATGTTCCTTTCCTGGATTTGAAAGAAATCTACTCACAACTCCAACTGCATGAGCGATATCTAGCCGTGTGCACACCATAGCATACATTAAACTTCCAACTGCTGAAACATATGAAACTTTATCCATCTCTTCCTTCTCTTTGTCTGTAGAAGGGCTTTGTTCAGAACTCAGCTTAAAGTGAGTAGCAAGAGGACAACTAACTACTTTAGCCTTGTCCATATTAAATCTCTGAAGTACTTTCTCAATGTACCTCTCTTGTGACAACCACAATTTCTTGACGCCTCTGTCTCTGATAATATTCATGCCAAGAATCTGCTTTGCTGGCCCCAAGTCTTTCATAGCAAAAGACTTACTCAACTGCTTTTTCAAATTGTTAATTCTGAAAACATTCTGGGCAGCAATCAACATATCATCCACATAGAGCAAAAGGATAATGAAATCATCATCAGAGAATTTCTGTACAAAAATACAATGGTCTGAAGTAGTCTTTTTGTAGCCTTGCTCCCCCATAACAGACTCAAACTTCTTGTACCATTGTCTAGGTGCCTGTTTTAAACCGTAGAGGCTTTTCTTCAACTTGCAGACATAATTCTCTTTTCCTCTTTCTTTGAACCCCTCTGGCTGCTCCATGTATATTTCTTCTTCCAAATCACCATGCAGGAAGGCAGTTTTGACATCCATTTGTTCAACCTCCAAGTCAAGACTTGCTGCTAACCCCAGCACAGTTCGAATATATGTCATTTTCACAACTGGTGAGAAAATCTCATCAAAGTCAACCCCTTTTCTTTGACTGAATCCCTTGACAACCAGTCTGGCTTTGTAACGTGCACTGGAACTGTGTTCTTCATGCTTAATCCTGAACACCCATCTATTTTTCAAGGCCCTTCTACCTTTGGGTAACTTCACCAGTTCAAAAGTTTTGTTCTCATGCAGTGACTTCATCTCATCTTGCATGGCTTCAATCCATTTCTGCTTGGATTCATCATCTATGGCTTCTTGATAACTCTCAGGTTCTCCCCCTTCAGTAATAGTCACATACTGGTCACGAGGATATCTGGAAGATGGCCATCTTGTTCTTTCACTTCTCCTTTATGGAGGTGGAGAAGCCATAGGTGTTGGTGCTAGAACATCATCTCGATCTTCATCATCATCATCTTCAGAACCAACTTCTATAGGAGCATCATCATCGTCAGGTGGATAAACCTGGTCTTCATCTCCAACTTCTCTTAGCACCGGTGTTGGAGGAATTAATTTTAAATCCGATAAGTCGCCATTGGAATCAAGAACATCCTTCTTCATTTTGTTAATGTCTTCAATGGTCTCATCTTCAACAAATACAGCATCACGACTTCGAACAAGTTTCTTCTCAATAGCATCATAAAATCTATAGCCAAATTGATCTTGACCATAGCCAATAAAAATACACTGTCTTGTCTGGCATCAAGTTTGGACCTCTCATCCTTGGGGATATGAACAAATGCTTTACAGCCAAATACCCGCAGATGATCATAGGAAATATCTTTTCCTGACCATACTTTGTTTGGAACATCCATCTTGAGAGGAGTACAAGGTGAGAGATTCAACACATGTGCAATTGTGAGTATAGCTTCACCCCAAAAAATCTTAGGCAACTTTGCATGTGAGAATATACATCTGACTCTCTCCATCAAAGTTCTGTTCATCCTCTCAGCTAAGCCATTCAACTGCGGTGTCTTTGGAGGTGTCATCTGATGCCGGATACCATGCTCTTTGCAATAAACATCAAATGGCCCAGTGTATTCTCCACCATTATCCGTCCGGATGCATTTCAACTTCTTCCCAGTCTGTCTCTCAACTGAGGCATGAAATTCTTTGAAGACATCTAGCACCTGATCTTTTATCTTCAGAAGATATACCCACGTCTTCCTCGAATGGTCATCAATGAAAGTCACAAAATACTGAGCACCACCAAGTGACTTTGGCATTGGTCCACATAAATCTGAGTGAATCAGATCTAACACATTCTCTATTCTGAAAGGAGAGAAACTTTTAAAAGTAACTCTATTTTGCTTTCCAAATAGACAATCAACACATTTGTCTAAGTGTACTTCATCTATACCGGGCAATACTTTCTTCTTGGCGAGGCTTTTCATTGCTTTTTCTCCCATGTGGCCAAGTCTCCGATGCCACCGTTCAATTGTACTGTCTTTCTCCATGGCAGCTACTGTGTCGGTGGAGAGCTTTGCTTCCATTACATACAGAGTTGTATGATTTTTACCTCTAGCCACTACTAATGAGCCTTTTGTAAGCTTCCATTTGTCATAAATGAAGGAACTGCAATATCACTCATTTCCAAGTTTGCGTACAGAGATCAAATTCAGGCGCATGTCTGGAATATGCCTGACATCCTTCAGAATTAATCTGGTACCATTTTCTATTTCCAAGCAAACATCTCCTCTGCCAACAATCTTTGACAGGCCTTCATTTCCCATCTTAACAACACCAAAATCTCCAGGTGTGTATGATGAGAAGAATTCTCAACGGAATATAGCATAAATGGTAGCACCACTATCAAGTACCCAACTGGATTCCTGAGATACAAGATTGACAATATCTTCATCACAAATGATATTGAATTCACCTACGATATTAGTCTGCTCATTATCACTGCTGTCGTCTTTCTTCACAGCTCTGCTTCGATTTTCCTGTTCCTTTTTTAACTTTCTACAGAACTTTTTAATGTGGCCCTTCTTTTTACAGTGATGGCATTCAACATTGGCATATTTATTTGACTTCCCTCTGCTCTTGCCTCTAGGGTTTTGCTCCCTAAACTGTCTCCTTCCTCTTGATTTTGCAACCAGAACATCTGATTGTGATGAAGAAGATGAGGCCTGTGATCTTCTTCTCATTTCTTCATTCAGAATACTGCTTTTTACAATCTCCATGTTAACTACACCATTGGGTGCAGTGTTGGCGATGGAGATTTTTAAAGTCTCCCAAGACTGTGGCGGAGAGGCTAATACCAATAAAGTAAAAACTTCATCATCCAGCTTTACTCCCATTCTGTTTAGCTGATCTTGGATCCCTTCCATCTCGTTCAAGTGATCTGGCAAGGAAGTTCCTTCTCTATATCTTACTCGCACCAATTTGGTTAAGTAAAATAATTTATTATTTCCCGTCTTTGAAGAATACAACGTCTCCAGCTTACTCCACAGTGTTCTGGCATCTGTCTCATTACAGATATGATTGAACACATTATCTTCGACAAATTGTCGGATAAAACTACACACTTGCTCATGGTCAAACTTCCACTCCTCATCGGTTTTACCTTCGGGTTTAGCTGCGGCAAACACCGGCAAATGCATCTTCGTCACAACTAGAAGATCTTTCATCTTTTTACTCCAGATGTGGTAGTTTGAGCCATTTAAGTAGATCATTCTGCTATTTTTTGCCTCCATTTAGATCGGAATTCGATGAACTTCTTCGATCCAAAAAAAAAAAATTCTGACGGTGAATAGTACCCGTATACGTGAATAGTAACCGTATATGTGAATAGTGCCGTATGTATGAACAGTGCCATATACGTAAACAGTACTCAAGGAAAAATCTTTTCTGATGTGGAAGATCAGTCTATGCTGCAACCACAGAGCATACTAAGAAATAACCTTGACTCTGATACCAGTTGTTAGGCACAGCGGATAAATTAAAATAAATTAGCAGAGCAGAATAGTGACACCAGCAATTTAACGTGGTTCACCCAAAACGTTTGGGTTACGTACACGGGACAAATTTCGAAAATATTTTTTTCACTAATAAAATTAATGGGTACAAGAGAGAAAGGCAACACAATGATTTTGAGATAAACCCAAAATAGTGGCACACAAGTATTTCCCAAACTCACTATTTTGTCACTCCCCTTTTAGAAAAATATCCCAATTATTTTTCTAAACAACTTCTTTCTCACTCTCTCAATCCTCTTTTACTTTGTTTATCTGAATATTGGATGATAAACTAAGAAACGAATGCCTATTTATAGGCATTTCTTAGCAGCTAATATTGAAAAATAAAAATGCCGTGCCGCAATTTTCTTTTGGTTTTTCAACACACCAACCTCCTCTGCATTCTTCTTTTGACTTTTCATTCCATGTTTTTTTCTTTCTTTCAAATGGAGTGGGCCCCACCATGTGGAGTAAACCCACATCCAACACTATGCAACTGACTCTGTCCCATTCACAACAATATGGAGAAGAGAAGTTCCAAGTATCTAAGAAGTCAACAACGTCCTTCAATGAGGAAGTATTTCCCAATAGTAAAACTTTGAATTGGAGGAGTACATCTTTCTGATATTGAAGGCAGCAACGAGAATGAGGAGCAAAGATGATGAATATGAAAATTGCATCAATCAGAATTACTAGCTTTAGTTTAGCCATAATTTGATTTGGTTTTGGGTAGTAGTGTTTTTTTTTTTTGCTTCGCTTCACCATCACCTATCAATTTATGCTTGTATAGAAAATTATTACATGGAATTGACAGAAGGCCCCACACGTAGGGAGAAGTAGCCTTGTTCTTTAAAGCAAACTGCAGAAGTCAATATAAAGGACTGAGTCGTCTCCAGCCTTTACCCCATCAATACTGTCATTTTACTGTGCCGTTCTACTAGGGAAATCACAAATTTCCATATTACTGTGTATTAGGATCCATTCTATATTTCCATTCAATCGCAATATTTCAGCTCCTTTTTCAAAAGAAATATTCACACTTCTTAAAAAATATATATTAAAAGTCAAGCTATTTTCTGGTGTGTAAAAGGAGACGAAAAATACTTCACGTGATGCCAAGTTTCCCTACATCAAATATATTACATACACAAATAATTTGCACGCCATTAACTCATCAGCTTAGTCTATCATAAACTAGTACATCTAAACAAGCCTAAACAAGACAAATATAGAAGCTTTTCCATTAGATAGTATAGTGTGCATGCTTCAAATATAAAAATATCCCAATCCTAACAATGTTTGTTATTTTATGACATAAAATAGTTTAGTTTCAATAATGCTGCTTCATATTATTTGAATTAAATAAAAAATGAGGGGCCAAAAGTACCTAAAAGCTTGTCACTTGCTAAGGTGCAAAAGCTTCAAGATTATTGATCTTGCTAAGCCATTTAAAAATCGGATTTTCACAAAAATAACATAGAAAATTAAAAATCTTTTCAAAAAATTACCCGAAATTTTATTATAAAAATATCATTTTTTTAAATTTCTATTTTTAAAAATACCATTTTTCAATAAGAATCATATTTTCACTCAACTTTCCATTAACCCACTTTTTTAAAAGTCTCCAATTTAAAATTAATTTCCTATTTTCACTCAATTTTCCATTAATCCATTTTTTTAAAAAAATCTCCTATTTAAAATTAACTTTCCATTTTCTCAAATATATATTTTTTTTTCATAAATCATGTTACAATTTTATTTTTTTTAAACCAGTTTATATTTAAAAATTTTATAGCATTTAATTCGATATATCTATGTATAACAAGATATAACCATCAATATACTAACGGCCAAAAATGCACTTAGTATACCAATAAATATAAAAAAATATATATAATTGAAAAGTCATATCATGCACTTTAGTATATCTATGTATAAATACTAGTATACCAAACTGAATTTTTGATTTAATGGGATTTTTTGTTTCAATTTTTATGTATGAATATCAATAAAACTATTAAAAATTCAGTAAAAATTAAATTATTAAAAAAATACTATTTTTAAAACAAAAATTTAAGAAAATTGTATTTTTAAAAAAGATAAGGAAAAAAAAAGTTGTATTTTATGCAATTTCTTCTTCAGAAATTAGGGTTCCTGTTAGATTATTGTTCTACAAGTCCATTAAAATGAATTACTTGGGCATTAAAGTCAATACTTGCATGTTCACTTGTACCCTAGGCGGAGCCCATCAACCTCTTAGGCCCAAGAAATAATGAAGAGGGCTCAAGTATACATAAAAATGAAAATAGACAAAACAGAAAAATAAAAAATTTGAAAGTTTTGATAGTTTCAGGCACAATGGCCTCGTGCATATTAAATTTGTTCCTGTGCTAGACTTTTGCTGGATTTGGGACGGATTTTTGACCATTTTACGTAATTTTTTAAACTTTTTTTTTATGTCCAAATTCTGTAATAAACGAGTGTAATATATATACATCACATGTAAAATAAGTTCTAATTTATTTTAGACGTGCATCATAGATAAACTAACAGAGAATAAGAGATGGAGATGAAGAGTTTTAACTCAAGACATCCACCTTAAACCTAAGCCAACGAATCATTAAAAATTCTAATATAATAGACTTTGACACTTTGTGAATTGATAAGACATAGGATGTCTTTATCTAAAAGAGAGGAAGAGTCGGTCGGTTAATTGAGAAAGATCCGATCGGGTGACTGAGACCTGCAAGAAAGAATGTACGGTCAGATCAGACGTGAACACTCCGAAACTTAAGTTAGTAGCTTTTCTAGAGAAAAAAATGCTTAAACAGAGAGTTTCAGAGATTTTTGATACCTAATACCACTGTTTGTTGGGCTATTTATAAGAGATAGGAGAGGTGCACTTGAGTGCCTGGAGAGCGATAACTGGCAGTCAGAGCAAGTGAGCGGCGAAGCGACAGAGAACAGGTGAAGGGCATGGCGCTGCCTTGTGTCAGTGGGCTGATTGGACGTATTATCATATCAGTCCGATCGGACGTGGCGCTGCCTTCATGCTCAGGCTTTGGGCCCTGCCAAGTGATATGAGTCTAAATAACTCATATTTAATCCATGTTTTAGGTTTAAAATAATGTTTATGTGTAGTTAATTTTGTTAGAATTAGATATGTTTTATATTTTTTTTTGAGTTTTGTGTGTGTAGGAGAAAATGGAGAAGATTGGAGAAAAGGAGCAAAAATGAGCTAAGAAAGAATCAATCTGTCGCGAGCGTGACAGGAAGCGCCAAGCGAAGAAGGAAATAAGAAAGGAAAAGAAGAAAGCAAAGGAAGAAGTATTATGTCGCGAGCGCGACAAGGCGTGCAATTGAAGGGAGCTAAAGAGAAGGAGAAAGGGAGTTGGCGGGCATTGTCGCGAGTAAGGCCGCCTATCGCGAGATCGCGACATGGCGTTGAGGAAAGCCAGCGCGAGGAAAGTGGAGCGAAGATGAAGGCATGTTTTGTCGCGAGTGCGACAGACGTTGCGATCGCTACAGACAGGACCGTTGGGAGTTGAATTCAAATTTTGCCTTGAAAAAGTATGACTTGCAACCAAGTCTTGCAACCCTTCTAAGAGACACTTGAAATGACATATTTTTTAGAACATTATAAATATAACACTTAACTGTAATTTTTACAGGTTGAATAGTTGAGTAGTTGAATATTTTATTAAGAATTTTCTGTAAGTTTGAGAGTACATTTTTAGTTAAAGTTTTTAAGTTAGAATTTTTATGTTTTGAAGAGAAGAGCATTGCAAGGAAGAAGATATCATTTGTGGAAGGGAAAAGGGTTGAAAGTTCTCTTTATTCATTTCTCATCTTTTACTTTTTCTTTGTAATTATTTAATGATGAATTTATGAACTTGAATATTTAATGCTATATTTTATGACACTTGTCGCGGGCGTGACAGAAGGGGTGACCAAAGCCCAAACTTCACAAGTGTTCCAACCTCGTCCGCCTTTTCCACAACGCTTGAAGCAACAACACCAAGATAAGCAATTCCAATCTTTTATAGATAAATTGAAACACTTACACATCAATTTAAATTTTATTGAGGCCATTACACAAATTCCTAACTATGCAAAATTCCTTAAAAACTTGATTTCAAAGAAAAGAAGTTGGAAGGATATATCCACTATAGAGTTGACTGAAGCATGTAGTTCAATAATTTCAAATAATTTGCCTACTAACTTTAAGGATAATGGTAGTTTTACTATTCCTTACACTTTAGGAGATGTTGATTTTCCTAAATGTTTATGTGATTTGGGGGCTAGTATAAATCTTATGCCTTTGACTATCTTTAAAAAGTTAGGATTGGACTATGTTAAACCTACTTCTATGGTTTTGCAATTGGCTAATCAATCTATTAAAAAATCATATGGCATAGTGGAAGATGTGCTTGTGAAAGTTGATAAATTCATTCTACCAGCTGACTTTGTTATTTTAGATTTTGCATATGATGTAAAATGTCCATTAATATTAGGAAGACCTTTCATGAGAACTGGTAGGTGTTTGGTTGATGTCTATGAAGGCACTTTAATTTTAAGAGTGGGGAAAGATAGTGTGGAATATCAAATGGATAAGTCCCTAAAATATCCCATGAATGAGAATGTGTGCATGAAAATAGATATCATTGATACTTGTGTTTTGGAAGTGTTAGACAATGCAGGTCAAGAAGAGGTTCATTTTGAAGAAGAAGTCCACGAAGAGGTGGAGCAAGAGAGCTCAAGGCCTGAACTTCTATATAGAAATGAAGCTCTATTGCCACCTTCCATTGTAAGTCCTCCTAATGTAGAATTGAAAGAGCTACCTAGTCATTTGAGGTATGCATTTGTTGGTCCAAATCATACTTTACCTATTATTATTTCTAACATACTCACTAGTGCACAAGAGTCTTCATTGTTAGAAGTTGTTAGAAACAGGATAAAGAGTATAGGTTGACAAATTTCTGATTTGAAAGGAATTAGTCCTAATGTAGTAATGCATAGGATTAACATGGTAGATGAATGTCAACCAAAAGCTAATAGACAAAGAATACTTAATCCTAATATGAATGAAGTTGTTAAAAAAGAAGTTATTAAATTATTAGATGCTGAGATTATTTACCCGATTTCGGATAGTTTTTGGGTAAGTCCTATTCATTGTGTACCAAAGAAAGGGGGTATGACGGTAGTTAGAAATGAGATTGGGGAATTGATTCCTACTAGAACCACCACCGGTTGGAAGGTGTGTATTGACTATATAAAGTTAAATTCGGCCACTAGAAAGGATCATTTTCGTTTACCATTCATTGACCAAATGTTAGAAAGGATAGCTGGCCATTCTCATTATTACTTCCTAGATAGTTATTCAGAATATTTTCAAATATTTATATATCCTAGTGACCAAGAAAATACCACTTTTACTTGTCCATATGGGACTTTGCTTATAGAAGAATCCCATTTGGGGTATGTAATGCACCAGCAACTTTTCAAAGGTGCATGACTTCTATTTTTGGGGATATGATAGAAGATATCATGAAAGTGTTAATGGATGATTTTTCTGTGTATGAGAACTCATTTGAATTATGTTTAAGTAATTTAGATAGAGTATTGGATATATATGAGGAAACTAATTTGGTACTAAATTGGGAGAAATGTCATTTTATAGTTAAAGAAGGAATAGTTCTAGGCCATAAAATTTCAAGTAAATGGATAGAGGTAGATAGAGCTAAAACAGAATTGATAGAGAAATTACCTCCACCAACTACACTTAAGGGTGTAAGGTCATTTTTGGGACATGCTGATTTTTATAGAATGTTTATAAAGGACTTTTCCTTAATTCCTAAACCTTTAACTAATTTGTTAGTTAAGGATGTACCTTTTGAATTTTCTCATGCATGTATGCAAGTTTTTAATAATTTAAAGAATGCTCTTGTAAGTGCACCCATAATTACTTCTCCTAATTGGGAATTACCTTTTGAAATTATGTGTGATGCAAGTGACCTTGTTGTTGGATGTGTGTTAGGACAAAAACAAGGTAAACATTTGCATGTGATTTACTATGCTAGCCATACATTGTCATCACCTCAAGTTAATTACATAATTACTGAAAAAGAAATGTTAGCAGTTGCCTATGCATGTCACAAGTTTAGGTCTTATTTATTAGGATCTAAAGTAATCATCTATACGGATCATGCTGCATTAAGGTACTTATTTGGTAAAAAAGATGCTAAGCATAGATTAATTAGTTGGGTTCTTTTATTGCAAGAGTTTGACCTTAAAATTAGAGACAAGAAGGGATCTGAAAATTTAGCGGCTGATCACTTATCAAGATTAGAAAATGAGGAAGGACCTATAGGGGATAACATTGAGATAAATGAATCCTTTTCGGATGAGTCTTTTATGTCTATTGTGCAAGTAAATAGTCATTGGTTTGAAGATTTTGCTAACTTTCTTACTGCAGGAATTATACCTAATGATTTGACATGGCAACAAAAGAAAAAATTCTTTAGTGATGTCAAAATTATCTTTGGGAAGAACCCTATTTATTTAAGATAAGTGGGGATGGTATTATCTGTAGGTATATTAGTGAGGATGAGTATGTAAACATTTTAACACATTGTCATTCATCTTTGTATTCTGGTCATAATGGTAGTACTAAGACTGCCTCTCGTGTGCTAGAATGTGGTTTTTTTTTGTATACTTTATTTCATGATGCTAGAGTTTTTGTAGCTCAATGTGATAAGTGTCAAAGAGCTGGAAACATTGGAAAGAGAGATGAAATGCCTTTGAACAATATCTTGTAAGTAGAGATATTTGATGTGTGGGGGATAGACTCCATGGGTCCTTTTTCTACATCTTTTAGATAAAACTACATTTTGATTGGTGTTGACTATGTATCCAAATGGGTTGAAGCCAAAGCAACATCAACTAATGATTCCAAGGTGGTGATCAAATTCTTAAAGAATATCTTTTCAAGGTTTGGAGTGCCAAGAGTCATCATAAGTGATGGAGGTAAGCATTTTATTAATCGCTCTTTTGATTCTTTATTGCATAAATATGGTGTGCATTATAGGGTAGCTACTCCATATCATCCACAAACTAGTGGTCAAGTAGAGGTATCTAATAGAAAACTTAAATGGATTTTAGAAAAAACAGTTTCTAGCTCTAGGAAAGATTGGGCACATAAACTTGATGATGCATTATGGGCATATCGCACAGCATTTAAAAGCACCTATTGGAATGACACCATATAGGTTAGTCTATGAAAAAACTTGTCATTTTCCTATTGAGTTAGAGCATAAAGCTTATTGGGCCATCAGGACTTTAAATTATGACATTAAAGATGCAAGTGTTAAAAGATGTTTATAACTTAATGAACTAGATGAGTTAAGACTTCTTTCTTATGAAAATGCTAAGATATACAAAGAAAGATCCAAAAAATGGGATGATGCTCATATTAGATACAAAAGTTTCAAGATTGGGGATAAGGTTCTTTTGTACAATTTTAGATTGAAACTCTTTCCTAGAAAATTGAAATCTAGGTGGAGTGGACCCTTTGAGGTCAACCAAGTTTTTGACCATGGATTCTTGGAGGTTAAAAATAGTAAAGAAAAATTATTTAAAACAAATAGTCAAAAATACAAAGTCTATTTAGAGGAAAATTTTCATGGTAGGGAGGTCTCATATATCTCTTTACAAATGGTTTGAAAGTTACTTACATGTTCTTTTTATTTTGTACTTATTGTAATTTTAAGTTGTTTTATATGGTGTTCATTAGAGTTTAGTGTGATTTTTGTGTTATATATATTACTAATATGGTTTATTTTTTATTCTACAGGGTGTCTTAGATAGTGAGTAATTCAACTTATTTAAATTTACAGTGTTATTTTAAAAAAGAAAAAATTGTTCTTTGAAAATTCCTCACTGTCGAGAGCGCGACAGTGGAGGAAAGGTGTTTTCGCAGGTTGCTGTCGCGATCGCGCTAGGCATAGAGCGCGTGACAGAAAAATGCTAAGTTGGGCAATTCGATTCTGTCGCGAGCGCGACAGAGAGGTGAAAATTTTTTTGTCGCGTGATCGAGATGGTTTCACGAGCAGTTACTTGGAAATTTCATTTCTGTCGCGATCGCGACAGTGTCGCGAGGTCACGACAGAACATGAAATTTGAAATCTTTTGAAATTCTAACCGTTACAGCCCTAGAATTTTCCTCTCCTATAAATAGCCTAAAGCCCTAACTGCAGCATTTCTCTTTACTTTTGAGTTGTTTTTCAATTTTCTTTGGTTTTCATTCAAAATTCTCTCAAAACTTCTTCTTCTTCTCTCATATTTCTTAAGTTTCCAGTTTTTGTTCTTCATCTACTTTTCTTTGTGAGTTTCTTTAGCAAAGTTTCTTTAGATTTCACTAACTATCAACATGGTGAGAACAAAATCTGTTGGAGACAAGGGAAAGAAGGCTGCTGAAGGATCCAGTTCAAATCAAGATCCTATTCGCCTGCTGTAAACACCGGGTCACGAGTAGCCTTGATCAGGATTACTCAATTATGAAATTAAGTATGCCGATTTATAGGCAAAAAGAATGAAAGTTAGAAGTGATAATTTTCTTGTCATTTTGATTTGTTAGGAATGAATAAAAATGTATTTTAAAAATATTTTAAAAATGTTTTAAAAATTATTTTGGGGTAAAAAAAGTGAGTTTTTAATTTTTTGTATTTTATAGAAAATTTGAAAAAAAAAATTCGCGCGAATTTCGAGCTGCGGCAGCACTGGGCGCGCGGCGCGCTCGCCCACGCGCGGCGTGCTTACAGGCGCGCGCCCTGGGCGCTGCGACGCCCGTCGGGCACTCCGATGGGGCGTCCCTCGCCCCTGTCGCCCATTTTCCGATTTTTGGCCATTTTGGCCTCAAAAATTCATTTTTCTTCAATTTTTTTTATAGAATTCAATTGTAAAACTTTTAAAATTCCAAACGTTTGATTTTCTTCAGTTTTTTGGTTTTATTGAAATTAATTGAATTTAATTTTTCAATTAAAAATCTGGTTTTTGGGGAAAAATAAAAGGAAATTTTGGAAGGAAAATTAGGGGGAATTTTTTTTAGAAAATTAGTTTTCTTCTTTTTTCTTCTCTCAAACAAATCATCTCAACTTTTCTAAACAATTTTTCCAAGTGAATTCTTGAGACAAAAAATAACAATTTTTTGTTTTTGGAAATTTTTCTTCTTTTTATCAAACAATTTTTATTTTGAGACAAATAAATCAATTATTTGTTCTTGAGTAAAAATCTATTTTCAATATATTATTTTTCTAACTTTATTCTTACAATCAAGACAAGAAATTAGATCATCTACCTTTATTTTTTCAAGATAAATTTTGAGTGTAAACATTTTTGACTCAATTTCTTAATTTAATTATAATTTCATTTTTTTTGTTTCCAATTAATTAATTAACATGTAAATTCTTTTAATTCTATTATTTTTTTCTTATTTTCTTATTATTTTATTTTTATTTAATTAATTATCATGTAAATTCTTTTAGATCTATATTTAATTGTTCATGTTTTTACTTCTTCTTTTTTAATTTTTTTTAATTGTTCATATTATTATTTTTTATTTTTATTTCTTATTTAATTGTTCATGTTTATATTATTGTCATCATTTTTGTTCATATATATTATTAGTATTATCATTTAACACGTTTTTAACATAATTGACTTATTTTATTTTTTTCATTTTATTCTTCCATATTTAATTGGATTGTTCATTTTCTTTATTATTATTATTATTATTATTATTATTATATTTGATTGTTCATATTTTTTGTTATTATTGTATTATTATTATTGTAGTTATTACCATCATTATTATTATTATTATTATCATTATTCTTGTTTAATTCTATTATTACTATTATTATTTATATTTTCATGCATGCTGAATTTTATGTATTTTATACTTTTTATGCATGATTGGATGTTATTGTTGTTATTTTATGTTTTTATGCATGTTAAATCCTATCATTATTATTATATGCTTGTTCATGCATGTTGAATTTTATTATTATTATGATATTCTTTTTATGCATGCTAAATTGTTAATTAGTTAAATTGTATATTTTTATTATGTCATTTTAATTAGTTTGTCATACATGATGCAATTTTGTTTGCATTAATTTAATTATTTTCATGTTATATGTTTAATTCTTTTTTTTATCACTAACTTCATTTTCATTTGTTTTTATTTTCAATACTCATTTTTATGTGTGAGTTTTTGCCAAGTGTGAGCCCATAGAGACTTAAAGATACCATTTGGATGTTGTTATTTTTTTTTGTTTTTTCATTATTTTGCTTTCATTTGGGTTTATTTTATTATTATTATGTAATTTATAATAATACATTTATTTTTATGCACGCTAATTAAAAAGTCACAAAAATATTTCTATTTATTAAACTTGAATTTTTTCCTAATAAAAATGGAACCAATGTCCTAGTTTTTTTTTCATCCAAAATAAATTGTCACCTTAAAATTATTTTCTTTAATTATGCATGAGATGACTAATATCCTCATTTTTTTAAATAGCCCAATTTATGTATGAATTGTATTTTATTTACAAATGGGGGTTGTATTCCGCCCCTGATTTTGTTGTAATTTATTTTCATGCACTTTTATTTATTTTATCTATCGCTTTCATTATATTTTTGACATGCGCGTTAAATTAAATTGCATTAAAAATTGAATGAGAAAATGCATGAAACGCTAAATTCAAAACTTGATTATAAACTTAGCCAAGTTATGAATAAATGAAAAGTCCCGAACCATCTCTGTTCTTTGGGCTCAATGAGGCGAGAGGATCATTTCAATGTTCCATTAGAATGGGACTTCCAAGACACCTTTTGTGTCCCGTAAAAAGTCTTAATTTATAATCTTAGGCTCCATAGGGTTAGAGGGTCATTCCAATGTTCTATTGGGGTGATTGCCTCCAAAATCCCTTTGGTTTGCCCAAAATGGATATTATGCGTCGTCTTAGACTCCCTGAGGCGAGATGAACTTTTTCAATATTTTATTGGGTGGCGACTCCATGAAACCTCCTTGTTGGTACCTTACAAGTTTTAATGAACCTCTTTCGATCGCCCTAAAGGCGGGCTTTCGGGGACCTTGGGGTTCGGCGCGCGTCACACCTACAAAATAGGTTTGAGTGTCCTTTCCTTATTTTTTCTGAGGATGAAGGTGAAAAGCTTGTGTATTTGACAAAAAATCATATGTTGGTATGTGGCACGTTAATTTTACTTTATTAAATCATTTGCGCATAACTGATCAATTTGAAAAATATCTTAAGTATACGAAGTGAGAGAAATTTGTGCATTTAAATCTTCCAATTAAGCGTGAGTGGGCCCTTAAATTTTTTGTTTCCCTTGATTATGTTGATAAGGGTAGAGATAAAATGAAGTTTAGACATCAAGGGCAAGAGTATGTTTTTGGGTTTCCTAAATTGCATGATTGGTTTGGGTTTTCACTTAATGAAAAACGTTTTGATGCACATATTTTTTATCCTAGGCCTGTGTGGAAGCGTTTAACTGGTTTAGATTCCTTTAATAATAAATATTCCACTTAATTGCCAAATTAAGGATGGCGCATTAATGCTTTTTCACAAATATCTATGTCATGCCTTATTTGGTAGAGTAGAGAGTTCAAAGGTTCAAACTAAGGATTTATTTGTGCTGGATTTGTTACAGTTTAGGAAAACCCTTTGTTCAATTGATTTCATATTTGATGGTCTTTATCATGCCTCCACTGCAAAGAGTAAAACTGTTGGGATGTGTCACATAGTGATAGGAATTATCTTAGGATGTTTAGGGGATTTGCACAATTTTCAATTAGAAGAGGGTGAACATGTTGCTATGTTAGATGTTTTGTACTTGAGGCGGGCTAATATTTTGATAAAAGGCGGTTGGCCGCCCAAGTTTGTTGATAGAAGTGTGCAGGGTGACAGTTCACGGCTAGACAAAAAAAAAGGGAAAGCCCCTGAATCATCCGCAGCTGCTGGAGCGCATGATGATTCTGCTGATGATGAAGATTCTGAGGAGGAAGAAGCTGTCGGATTTGGTGTTGGTGAAGGTGAATCTGCTGGTTGGCAGCAGATGCTTACTAGATTGGATGGAATGGAGGCTGCCAACCAAAGTATGGCTGCAAGGATGAACTCCTTAGAGACAACAGTGAAGGCTGTCCACAAGGGCCAAAAAAGTTTGAGTCGCAAGCTTCTTTCCTACTTCAGAAAATAGAATGTAGATTTTTCTCCGTCTCCGCCTGATTCCCCTAGTGGAAATTGAGATAAGTTTTCTTCAAACTCTTTTATTTTTCGTATTATTTTTGTTTTCTTTTTATTGTCTTTTGTGTTTGCTTGTTAATATTAAATGTTTATTTTCACACAATGAGGACATTGTGTCCTTTTAGTGTGGGGGCATTATTGTTATGTTGTGTTTAGTATAGTTTGTGTTATGCATGCGCTGCTAGTTTTAGGTTGTTAATATTAGGTATGTTGAGTAGAATTTGTACATATATATATGTAGAGTTATGTATTATTGTTTTTATGTATAGGTTATTTTGTGCATTATATTTTGGAGCTTATATATTTGATGTATATTTAGGAATATATGTATGATTAAGCTTGTATTTCTTTTAATTATGTCTATATATGCCATATCTTGAAAAATGTCACTTTCATTTTACTTGGACAAATTAAATGTACATAGTGAAGGTTATTACTTGGCAAACCACTTTAGTGTATGGTTTTTTTAAGTTGAGTATCTTTTCACATGTATATAATGATTATTTTGCCAATGTATTGCTTAGGGTAATTTGACCTATAGCTATGTGAGCTTTTGAGCCTTATATATTGAACATTTTCTTGTATGAGAGCCTTAGTATGCCATATCCTCTAGAACTTGTCTTTAGTAAATTTTGAAATTAAATTTAGTATAGGATGTGTATGAGAAATGAAAAGGGCAATTAGATTAAACCATTTTGGTTTGCTTTAAAAACTAACCTTTTTGACTTTAGGTAGCCATTTTTGAGCCTTAACCTATTTTTGTTGTTAAGCATATTATTAACCAAATCCTTTGCTAAACAATAACTACTCATTTTTGTTACCCTTGTTGTGATGAGAATTAGGATTGCTATACGATGAGAATACATTTATTAGTATAAGCATGATTATGGTGATGTATAAGTTGAATTCCCTTATTTATTTATCAAAAGTCCATTATTAGAAAAATCTAGTTTCTACAAGGAAAAAAAAAAGAAAAAAAAATAAGTAGGATGGAGCATAAAATGCACCCACAAAATAAAAAAAATAAAACAAAAAAACAAGAGAAAAAGAAAAGAATGAAAATGAAACTAGAGGAAAAGGGTGGACATTAGGAAGGGAATTAGAATAGAAAGTTTGAATATCATGCTATACTTAGTTTTTACATTTCTTATGGTATAGTGATACTTATTCTCTAAGCAATATTAGCTACTTAAACTAAAATTATCTTACCTTTACCTAAGCCAAGTTACAACCCTTTTAAGACCCTTTGATTTTATGTACTACTTTATAATAGTAGTGGAGATTTTTACTATTTACAAACTTATGGTATGCAATGACATATTTAAGGAATGAAAGAAACACTAACCTTTAAACACATTGAGTGATTGAGTGCCTAAGAAAAATAGTGTTTGAGTGAAAATTACTTTAGGCAATGTCTTGTGTGAAATAATCTTTACATGTGTTAAGATATTCAAATTCTTGAGGTCAAACATTTTTGTGTTTTGCAACTTTATGGTTTTCCAAAATGTGCATGATTGTTCAAGTATGATGGATAATGGTATTGATTGAGATGTTGCATATTTAGACTAATTTGTTAAGAGATAAAAGCTTATACATGTTATTATCAAATATTTATCAAATATAGAAGTAAGCTCCACAATTGTGTGCATCTTATGGTGTGTTATGTGTTGTTTGAGTATTTGTTATGTTTTACTTGGGGACAAGCAAATGTTTAAGTGTGGGGGTTTGATATGATTCTAAATAGCTCATATTTAATCCATATTTTAGGTTTAAAATAATATTTATGTGTAGTTAATTGTGTTAGAATTAGGTATGTTTTATGTTTTTGTTTGAGTTTTGTGTGTGTAGGAGAAAATGGAGAAGATTGGAGAAAAGAAGCAAATATGAGCTAAGGAAGAATCAATCTGTCGCGAGCACGACAGGAAGCGCCAAGCGAAGAAGGAAAGAAGAAAGGAAGAGAAGAAAGCAAAGGAAGAAGCATTTTGTTGCGAGCGCGATAGGGCGCGCAATTGAAGGGAGCCAAAGAGAAGGAGAAAGGGAGCTGGCGGGCATTGTCGCGAGCAAGGCTGCCTATCACGAAGTCGTGACATGGCGCGAAGGAAAGCCAGCGTGAGAAAAGTGGAGCAAAGATGAATGCGTGTTTTGTCGTGAGCGCGACGTTTATAGAGAGGACCGTTGGGAGTTGAATTCAAAGTTTGCTTTGAAGAAGTATGACTTTCCACCAAGTCTTGCCTTCTAAGAGACACTTGAAAGGCCATATCTTTTAGAACATTATAAATATAACACTTAACTGTAATTTTTACAGGTTGAATAGTTGAGTAGTTGAATATTTTATTAAGAATTTTCTGTAAGTTTGAGAGTACATTTTTAGTTAAAGTTTTAAGTTAGAATTTTTATGTTTTGAAGAAAAGAGCATTGCAAGGAAGAAGATATCATTTGTGGAAGGGAAAATGGGTTGAAAGTTCTCTTTCTTCATTTCTCATCTTTTACTTCTTCTTTGTAATTATTTAATGATGAATTTATGAACTTGAATATTTAATGCTATATTTTATTATTCATATTAATTTGATATTTTTTCTTGTAGAATTCTCTATTAGTATTTTATGCATAATCATTATAAGTAAGTATTTAATTGAAAGATAAATTCTTACTTAAATCTAATAGAAGTTCATCATTGAAATATTATTTGAGAAATCATAATATTAAATGGTTGTTATAGGTTGTTTATTATTCCTGAAATTTGCATGAATAACACTCTAATTCATTAATAAAAATTGTGAGTTAGATTTATAAGTGCATGTTTTAGGCACTCTAGTTTATATTGAAAGAGTAAATTGGAATCTTATTCAACTTGACTTGTATGACAAGAATATATTTATAATCAAGAATAATTAATTCAAGTTCTATTTATGATTTTATAATCATTAATCTATTGTCTTCTCCGATTATCTATAACTAGGTTAAATACAATTAGACATAGTATTTCCACTTTTATTCATAAAATTAATGATCATTGTAAATAAGATTAAAATTGAGTAGTAATAGTGTGTAATAATTATTACATTCCTCGTGGGATCGATATCTTTTATACTATAACCGGTACACCATATACTTGCGGAATTAGCACTTAGAAATAGGCTAGCACCAGGTGGATTGGGCCGACTGAATGGGTCTCTTTGCAAATGTTATTTATGTAGTTATCACTTGTCCCCCCTCAAAAGGGTCCGATCAGTCATAGATTTGCCTTGAGTTGCTCCGCTCGGGGAGATTTTACTTTGAGTTGTGCCGATCGGCGAGAATTTCACTTTGAGGTGATCCGATCAGGAGACATCCGTTGGCAGGATTTTTGAATTTTGAAAGGCGCTCATCTGAAGAGACGTGCATGTTCTGATAGTTGTCTCATTTAATGCTGCGTGTGCACCGAGAGTGACGCTTCGTTCTTCGTGTAGCAATGATACTTTTAGGACATGTGGCGAGCATCCTGTGGTGAGATGTTTGGCGTCTCCGATAAGCTTTTACCTATAAAAAGGTAACTTCTGGGCATTTTTTCCTCACTTTTCTGCAATTCTTAAAGAAACTCTGCCGAAATTTCTTCTCGTTTCCTTCATCTTTTGCGTTCTGGTGGTTTTTTGCTCTCTATTCCCTGAAATTTTCCAAAGTACCTTCAATCAAGTAAGTAATCCCTTCTCGCTTGCCTCTGATTTTCCTCTCACTCTTTCTATTGCACCTTTGCATTCAACTCACTTCACCCTATTAGAGACTAGGGTTACTGTGCTGAAAATGGCTTCCAGCAGCGGTCGATCGATAGATAGGAGTTTTATGGAGCAATATAGGGATAGACCGGCGGTTGACCATTTTTTCAGGTTAAGCCTTAAAGAAGTCGTTGAGATCCCTTCCCGATACAGCCTCCTTGGGGATGTATTCGTGATGCCCTGCCCCGAGTCCATGGCAATGACGGAGGGGCCTTTTGGTCACCAATAAAATGAGTGGTTCATTTGCTACCTTGGGAGTTTAAATGCAGGGATGAGGTTTCCCTTTGGTGCATTCGAGGTGGCGGTACTGAGAGGCTATGGGATTGCCCCCAACCAGCTTCATCCGATCTGGTGGAGGTCAGTGGCCTGCTTCAAGATCTTGTGCAAGATAGAGGGAGTGGCCCCAACTCTGGATCTCTTCACTAATTTCTTCTACATCTCGGGTCGAAGTGATGGCATGGAGTATTTTTTTCACCAGCGGACCGAAGAGAAAGCTCTTCTTCGTCCCCTCCTCAATGAAAGGATACGAGGAGAGGTACTTTCTGGTGGGGACGATTGGTGGATTCAGGGTGCTACTCACCTGATCAGGAGGGACCACCATATTGAGAGATCAGGCAGCCGGTCAGCCTTTGTATGAAGCCGACATTAAGAAATTAGTGGACGCTGTGGCAAGGCGAGGAGAGCCCTACGAGTCCAATTATCTTCTGGGGACGTTGTTTGGGTCCTCTAACTCTGAAACTGGCGAAAGCGCAGAATGTGAGCATTAAGATTAGAGTGGGGGAAGGAACATAAATTAGCAGTCATGCATTGCATGTGCATTGAATTTTAATTCAAGTGAAAAAGGTACTTATCTTGTTTGTCTCTGTGATGCGGCTGCGATGGCTGGAGGAGACGATCTGGAGAAAGAGAGAGGCCAATCGGGCTGCAAGGGAGAAGAAGGAGACAAAGAAGAGGAGGATCTTGCCTTTATCAGAAGTTCACGCCTTAGGGGTCTAGTGGGTGCTCTTTCCACCGTTGCCCCAATTGCTGCTACAGTCCCCGCCACTCATCCAGCTTTGGTTATCTCAAGTCAAGCGGCCCCCCAATCTAATGCTGAGGATTGGCATCCAGCTCAACGGCTACTGTTGAGGGAGGAGTCTGATTTTGATGGAGCACAACCAGCCGTCATTCCTCCTAACATTCAGCTTTTGAGGGAGGTTTCTCAAAAGAAAGCTGTAGAGCTGGTGGCTGCCTCGAACGCCCGAGTGGCAGCAAAAGGCAAGGCGCCGATCCAAGGTGAGTCAGCCAGGCGAGCTGCAGGGGGAGCCCTTGAGAGGTGAATTGTGCCCTTGAAGGATGTGCTGAGGGAGAACTTCGGCAATGACTGGTGAATCAGTAATAAGGTGGTGGCCAGCTACATCTGCCGGGGTATCCTTCAAGAGGACAACTTCAAGGACAAGGGAGATCCCATTCTGCTCGCTCGGGAGTGTAGAATGTTCAACCAACAGAGCCTGGAGGTGAGATTTGGCCAACTCATGTCACGTTGTCTGGAAATTGGAGATGCCTTCTTTTGCTGATGTATTGTTTTTGTTATTATTTTTTAGCTGATCAAAAGGGGCCTGTGCATGCATAGCATGGCGAGCTTCTTGAAGGCAAAGTCAGAAGATGCTGCTAAGGCAAAGGGGGAGGCAGAAGCTCAGTATGCTGCTGCTCAGAAAGAGGCCTTTGCCCTTCGCTCGGAGGTAGCGGACCTGAAGAAAGAGGTCTCTCAGCATGCTCAGGAGCTGAAGACTCGGGTAGGCGAGGTCGATCTGCTAAAAGGAGAAGTTACACGCCTGATAGCCAATATTGCTTAATGCCAGAAGTTCAAGGCGGAGGCGGCTAGGCTGAGCGCTGAGTGTAAGGTTCTGGGCGCTGAGAGCGCCAAGGCCAATAAGGAGAAAAGCAAGGCGTTGGCGAAGTGCGCCCAGCTTCATGTCGATCTGGACTCGTTGAAGGCGACCTTGGAGGACAAGGAGACTGTCTGGGGAAAGAGGCTCGAAGAGGAGCTTGCCTCTCAAAAGGACCAGCTTCTTGATCAACTGGGTGAGGCTCAAGCGAAGTTGCTGTCTCGGTTGATTTATGAGGCCGGGAAGTGCTTTTCTGAGGCCGAGCTCAACTGGATGGAGAACCCAGCAGTTTTACCCGACCCTTCATCCAGTGATGATGAGGGGGAGGCTCCTAGAGAGGAGGCAACCGAGGGAACAATCAATGGAGACCCCTTGCCGTCTGAGGTACCGCTTAGTGAGCCGTCCAGCCCTGAAGTTAGTGCTTCTTTGCCACTGGAGCCTGTCTCTGAGGTGGCTGCCGAGTCTTCGCAACCTCCTGCCGAGTCGAGTGCAGAGCTTACTACTGATCAGGTCTCGGCTTCTGCTGATGTACAAATTATAGATTTAGAAACTTTAGATTAGATTTTCTCCTTTTGCTTTTTGTAATGATTCTTGTAACTTGTACAATTTATCATTCTTCAATGAACTGCAATTTTGAATAAATTGCAAGCTTGAACAATTGAAAATTGTCATTTTTCCATAACTTGTATAATCATATATGATTGGATAATATGAGCAGACTGATTAGTCATAGATACTTCCTGAATTTGAAGAAGCATTTTAAGCTTTGTAGTCAATAACTTTTAAGACCGGTGATAGATTTGTCCGTTCTGACTGTAAAAGCATAATCAGTCAATCATCTGGCGCAAGTTATGAATGAATTTTGGAGATTGGGCCCTATGACGTCAAGCATAGCGAATGACCACTTAGCCTCACGTTAGCTTGGAATTGGGCGAACAATTTCGTACATGGAGTTAGTGTTTGAATTTGCATTCCGATCCGTGATTGTTGTGCAGTACTTAACTAAGGAGAAATTGCTGAACTAATTTGACCTCGCATTTTCGGTTCGGGATCGGCGTCGAACCTAGCGGATGAGCCAGTGGGAGTTACGTGATTTTTGTATCTTCAGATCGGGATTATCGTCGATCCTAACAGACGATCCACTGGGCGATTTTCGTATATTCGGATCGGGAATGTCGTCGATCCTAACAGACGATCCACTGGGTGATTTTCATATCTTCGGATCGGGAATGTTATCGATCCTAACAGACGATCCACTAGGCATTTTTCGTATCTTCGGATCGGGAATGTTATCGATCCTAACAGACGATCCACTAGGCGTTTTTCGTATCTTCAGATCGGGAACGTTGTCGATTCTAACAGACGATCCACTGGGCGATTTTCGTATCTTCGGATTGGGAATATCGTTGATCCTAACAGACGATCTACTGGACAATTTCCGTATCTTCGGAATTAAAATGTCGTCGATCCTAATAGACGATCCACTGGGTGATTTTCGTATCTTCGGATCGGGAATGTTGTTAATCCTAATGGAGGAGCTTGACTTGCAAACAAATAGACTATAACTTTCGCATCTTTGGCTTGGGATGAGCATCAAGCCTAGTGGATAAGTTATACCACACATACCTTTTATGGAGATGGAAAAGAATTTCTTTATTTATTGAATTCAATTCTTGATACATTATTACAAGGAGTTGAGGGTGAGCACCCGATTAGATATTGTCCTCTTTGGGTCATCTTCGGGCATTGCCCTCTAACCCTCAAGGTTTTGTTCCTTGGTGGACGCGTCTCTCTGCTGCCTGATCATGGTGACATACGCCTCACGGGATGCCTTCTGGTTGCCCCTTAGAATAGCAACGCCGCCACTAGTTGGGATTTTGATCACCATGTATCGTATGCTCATGACAGCTCCGGTTTGAGAGAGTAGGGGCCTACCAAAAATGGCATTATAGGCAAAAATTATGTCAATTACCATAAATGTTACCTTGCAGGCGTGGGCGAGTGCCCCTTGGCCAAGCTCGATGAAAAGCTCGACTGATCCTACTACCGGGACTGTAGCGTTGCTAAGCCCGATTAGCGGGGGGTGGCGTTCAGCTTTAAATCCTTGATCGGAAGTCCCATGGCTTTGTAGGCTTGGAGGGTCAGCACGTTCATGGCGCTGCTGCTGTCCACCAAAATTCTTTTAACATCAAAGTTGTTAATTCGAGCCCTGACAACGAGAGCATTCTCGTGAGAAAGCATCACATCTCGTGCATCATCACTGCACATGGTGACCGAAGGGAGCCGTTCAGCTTGGTGAGAGAGATACACGCCTTTCCCCTTTTTCTTTCTTGCCAGGTCCTCCTCATAAGATGATTCTCCAGTGATCATATTTATAGCCCCGGCATATGGTTTGTGCGGGTCTATATTCCTTGGATTTCTGTGCTCGCCGTCATCGTCCGAGTCAGAGTTATCCTTCCTGAGGTTCGGCTGTCTGCAGGGACTTTCCCCTCTAGCCTGACCTATAAATTTTTTGAGGGACCCTCTTTGTATAAGCCGCTCAATCTCCTTCTTCGGCGAGTAACACTCGTCAGTGGTGTGACCGACGTCTCTGTGAAACTCGCAATGTTTGCTTTGGTCCCTCTCGCTTCTGTTCTGATCGGACAGCTTTTTGGGCCAGTTGACTCTCCTGTGCTTCTCCTTAATCCACATCAGCACCCGTGCTGGGCTTGCGTTAAGTGGAGTAAAGGTTAGGGGCGATAGGTCGTCTGAACGATCGGATCTTACCCATCCAGATTCTTTTCGCTTGCCCAGATATCTCAAAGTTGCGGCACTGTCTGGGCTTCTCCCTATTCGCTCGAATACCGAAGCTCTAATGAATGACCGTCCGTCCGGATGCTGCAGTCTGTTCATGACGCTTGTCTTTTTTCCCCTGCTGGACCTCAGGGCACTATCCAACTGGATGTGCTGTCTAGCCCTTTCCATCAGATCGACAAAACTGACCGGGGTCTTGTAGTTATTGATTCGAACAGGGGGCGATCAATGGTGCCCTCGGCCAAGGCGGTCGTCGCCATTTCCATACTTACATTCCTCACCTCAGACATCGTGGCTTGGAACTTGTCGATATAGTCTCTAAGACTTTCATCGGCTCTCTGGTAGAGATTGTATAGGTCGCTCACCGACTTTGGTGCACGCGTCTGCACAATGAATCGCGTGGTGAACAGCTCTTTAAGTTGTCTGAAGGAGGTGATTGATTCCTGAGGCAGCTCATGGAACCAATTCAAAGCATCTCCTCCCAAGGTGGTGGGAAAGATTCTGCAGGCGATCCTTTCATCGTAGGTGTAAACCTGCACTTTAGTCAAGTACTCAGCCAAATGAGTTATGGGGTCAGTTTTACCTGTATACTTGTCCATCACCACATCTCTCCATCTGGGAGGCAAATCGGACTTTATAATCTCCCTGCAGAATGGAGACGCAGTATTTTTGCAGGTGTCCTCTTTAAACATATGAGCCCGTCAAGCCAAACTGTCTGAGTTTTTGCTTGAACCACCTGTCCTCCTTGCTCATGGCCATCGAGATGGACTCATTTTTTGGCCTTTTAGAGCGGCTACGATTGCGCGTGCACATGAAGGACAGGTCATCTCCGATGGACGGGGTGAAAGATCTGCTGGGGAAGTAAGTGCAGTCTCTGCTTGAGGACATCGTCTCTTTCCCCTTGTCATACCTTCCTGGAGTCTTGACGACGCCTCTCCCGCTATCATGAGCTCGTGGCTCGTTGATGGAAATTCCCTTGTTTCTCCTCCTTCTGAAGTCTTTATCCATGAAGTACTCTTCATGGTCTCTTTCAGAAGTCCTAGGCATTTTGCCTTTCCTGATTGTCTGGACAATGCTTTTAGTGAAATCACTAAGGATGGCGCTCATGTCCTTAACCATGATGGGAGTATTTTTCGGTTGCCGTAGGATAGCATCATCGAATTCTGGAAGAAGGTTACCCCTGGCTGAGGGCCTAGGCCTGCCTTGGGCATCGCCATTGCAATTATGCACTCCAAAAGATGTGTGCTCATTGGATCTTGAGTTCATCATAGCTCCCAACGAAAGCACCAAATGATAAGACGTAGGATGTCTTTATCTAAAAGAGAGGGAGAGCCGGTCGGCTGATTGAGGAAGATCCGGTGGAGTGACTGAGACCTGTAAGAAAGAATGCCCGGTCGGACTAGGCGTGAGCACTCCGAATCTTAAGTTAGTAGCTTTTTTAGAGAGAGAATGCTTAGATAGAGAGTCTCAGAGATTTTTGATATCTGGTGCCACTGTTTGTTGGGCTATTTATAAGAAATAGGAGAGGTGCACTTGAGTGCCTGGGAAGTGATAACTGGCAGTTAGAGCAGGTGAGCGGCGAAGCGACAGGGAGCAGGTGAAGGGCATGGCGCTGCCTTGTGTCAATAGGCTGATTGGACGTGTTGTTACATTTGTCCGATCGGACGTGGCGCTGCTTTCATGCTCTGGCTTTGTGCTATTTGCTAATGAGTTTTGGGCCCTGCCAAGTGGATTGGGCCGACTGAATGTGTAATACCACAAAGTATACCCTAGTCGGATTATAGTGTCAATTGCATGTTAGGGTGTTAATGAGATTGGATTAAGTGAGTAATTAATGGGCCAAGGGTGTAATTGAAAAAGGAAAAGTTACAATTAAAGCACATAATTATTATGAGGGATTAAATGGTTAATATCCAAGGATTGAGGTGCAACTTTGGTGGATGGGATTAGTGGAATCAACGTGTGGCTTCTCCCATGAGACAGCCAACCCTTTCTTTTTGCATGCAAATTATGTTTAATTATGAGGCTGAATTGGTAGTGGAATTTGACAGCATTTCCCATTCTTTGCTTTCCTCAAAATTCTGTATTCCTTCATCTCTTGAGTTTGAGTTTCTTTTTCTTCTCAATTGAATCTAGAATTTGATTGCATGTGGATTGGTTTGAAGAGTTAAACCAAAAAGGTAAGTAAGCTGATGTTTATATGAGTATCCTTTCTTCTACTCCCTTTCTTAAGGTTGGATTTGAATTGAATCTTGAGTATGGACTAAGAGAGAGATTATGTTTATATTTTGTGTAAGATTTGGACAAGAGGAAAGCTAAGGGAAAGGAGAAGGTGTAGCTGGAGATTGAGAGTGTCCAGCAACCCATTTTGAGGTTTGGGATATATGTGTTCTTATGTTAATTTTATTTGAGTATATATGATGGATAGATGACTGTGATGTGTAATTGATGTATGATTATGTGTTAATTAATAGAGGTGTACTTGAAGTGTACACATGATGTGTGATGATTATTGAACAAAATCCATGAGCATACTAAGTGAATAAGCATGAAAAGTATGAACCTTAGTGTTAGGGAAAAATCTGCTTATAGCTTACTAGACCTCCGTATAGTATTTTTGGTATAACTGGAGTTTCAGAACTCCAAATGGTATGATAAAAGTACCGTTTGAAAGCTAAGAAATATTCCTACAAATGTCTTAGAAATAAGCTTGAGCAAATTCTAGCTCTAACTATCTCAAAAGTGGTCATGAAGTAGAGCTATCTTCCCTGGCCGGGTTCAGGGGAGCAGTGTATATTGTTTTGTTCATATCTGGAGATTTAGGTGTCCAAATGAACTGAAATTTGTTTTATATGAAAGCTAACATCCTAAGTATCATTTTTTAAGGAGGATGTTTGGCCTAAAAATGAGGTTTATATGTCGGTTTAGGCTATTGAAGTTTGAAATTGGAAAGGAGTTAAAACATTTTCCCAGTGTCACCACCTCAGGTGGTGAAATAATCTGTCACACCCTTAGATGGTGAAATAATCTGTCACACCCTCACGTGGTGATTTCTGCCCAGTGTCACCACCTCAGGTGGTGAAATAGGCTGTCACTCAAAATATCACAGCCTTAGGTGGTGAAACATTCTGGTTGCTTTCTTTCAGCATTTAACACTCTCTGTTTTGTCTTTTTAGGGTGTTTTTCTTCCCGAAATGCACCCGAACTTCACCACGAGTTCCCATGACTTGTCCAATACATATTTATCATTATAAAATGAGTATCTTAAGCATGATGAATTATACATACTAATATATATGTAAATATGTATGAGCTATAAGCATTCTAAGTGTGATGAATTAAGTATGTGAATGCGGATGCTATAGTTTTGAATGCGAATATGTATAGTCTTGAATATGAATGCGTACAACAAGAATGTGAAGGTGAATAAGTGTAAATGTGAATGCGTATATCCATGTGTAAATTAAGTATGATAAATAATGAATGATGATGCGTATTAACAAGCATATATTTAAAATATCTTGAGCATGGTGAACCATGTATGCAATGATATGCATATAGAGTTACATGTGAATGAGTTTAGAATGACATGTATGTATGTATAGTAAGATATAAAGTAGATTACATGACTAGCATGGGTTTAAGTAAATGTATATGAATGACCATACATGTTTTGATATGGGATAATGGTTATAAACCTTAGATGCTCATACAAGTGGATAGATAGGCATGCCTATAAAGGGTTAGATGATTTGCAGCTGCTAGATGTTGGCACTGACGGGTGTCTATATGTTTGGCATCGACGGATGTCTAGATGTTGATACTTAAAGTATCTAGATGTTTGGGACTACGGTCTCTAGATGGCTTGAGACTATGGTCTCTAGATGTTTTGGTACCATTACTTGGTATCTATATGTACCCGTATCCACTTATGTTATGACAATGGGCTAAATGTAAAATGTAAAAGTATGTGAATTGATGTCTATATGTACAAGAGATGTATAAATGCTAAAGAGCTATAGTACATGGCTAGAGAAGTATATGGCTATCGTATATCTGAAACGCTTATATGAGCTTACATGTATATGAGAAGTTACTATTTGTACAAGATATGCTATAAGTATGCTTTTATGCTTATATGTAAATAAATGGACATGATATGCAATGACATGATATTATATGTTACATGAGCTGATAATTAGAGTTAGAAGAACATGAACATGATATAGGTTACATGAGATTAGTAGATATGTTATATAGCAGAATGACTATATGTTTGGTATGTTACAAGTATGATAAATGCTTATATCCTTATATGCTTATAGATGATTAGCATATCGTCTAATGATATGCTTGTGACTTCGATAGAAGTCTTTTATATGTGATATCCCCACTAAGCGTTATCGCTTAGCACGGGTGTTTTCCCGTGTAGGTTTACAGGTTCGAAGGGTTGCACATCTGCAAGGTCATGGCCACTAGGAGTATATATTGAAGTCTTTTTGTATATGGCATAGTTTTGTATACATGTTCTAGCGTTTTGTATAGCTTGGCATATGTAAAAGTAAAGCGACTATTGTATAGGACATGTATATGGCAAAGCAAAGTGTATTTTGTATACAGTATATAAACGTAAAGTAAATGTTATGATGTAAAAGAATGGTTTCATTTTGAATATATAAACGAATATATGAGTTTGCTTTTTGGCATATTTTTGTTATGTTAAAGACCATTATTCCGCTGCATGTGATTGTATGATTTTATCTTCGCTTCCGTATGAGTGTTCTGTATGTGCATGCGTTGTTGCGACTCCGATATCCTCCCAAGGGGTATTGGGGCGTTACAGAATGGACCTCTTTGCAAATGTTATTTATGTAGTTATCATGAATGAATAAGTTAAACGAAAATTTAGTAAAAAAAAAAGTTAAACGAAAATAAAATGAGAGATGCTTATACATATTTAGGGACAATATCAGTAATCATTCATATCCTTAATTTAATTTAGTATACCCCATAGGATGAAGTAAATAAGGGCAAAATGGCATACTGTTATGATTCCATTAGGGGCCTCTCTAACTTGTGGAAACCTAACTTCTTGTCAAGGCAAAATTGCCTTTTTCTATATATATATATATATAGATTTTATTTAAGATCGTTGTTATTTGAAATAAGCTTTTGCAATATTTGAACAAAAAAATAGCCTTCAAAAATTATTATTGGAGAGATTTTGTATATGAATATTTACTTTTAGATAGTTAATTTTCAAAAAAATCAAAGCATTTTCCTCGATACGAGATATCAACAGGGATGTGATGTAATGCACGTGTACTATGTGGATATATATGATGAAAGTAATTTTACGGTTCAGATATGCACACAGACTAAATTACTACTCATCTTTATCTTTATATATATATATATATGTGGATGAAAAGAAAATGCACATTGTTTTTTTATTTAATAGTCTTTGTTCATTACTACAGTAACCTCAGTGCACCAAATCAACACTATGAGATATAGTGTAATTTCAACGAGGTAGGCCCATGGACTTGGAACCGTATCCAGAAAATGGACATAGGCCCACAGAATTTTTTCTTAGGTGAAGCCTATCCATTGTAATCAATAATCATCATTTGTTTTACCAAACTATTTTACCTTATTTTTAATCGTATTTCCTTCTCTACCATTTTCCCTACCCTCACCTGCTCTCTCTCTCTCTCTCCTTCTCTTAAAAATCAGCACCTGCATGCCCCAAACCCCTTCTCCTCTCTAAACCAGTCATAAAAATGGCCTCTTTCTGGACTTTCCTTTCTCATCTCACCTCATCAGCTTCCCTACACTCTCTCTTTCTCACCTCTCTCTTTCACTGCCTAACAAATGACCTCCAAAACCTCCTCTTTTCACCAATTTCATGAACCTTTTTAAGCCACCGTCTCAAGGTTTTGTTCCATCTCACGAAAAACTTCTGGTGATTCATTTTAGGTACTCATTATCTTTTTTACTTTTCTAAGCTTTGATGTCCATTTCGTTTTTTTGATGATTCTGTTAGTTGATTCGGTCAAAGCTGTATCTTGGTGCTTCTTGGTGCTTTCCAGCTTCAATTTCAGTTTTCTGGACTTGGTTACTGATCTTCTTGCAGATCTCCAAAGCTTAGATTTCTCCCTCTTCTGGTCAGTGTTTTCCAGCACCTCCATGTTTGGCAGAGTTATTTGAGTTTGAGCTGAAACTTTATGATAGATTCTAGGGTTTCCTTAACTTTTTGTAGGTGCTAGCCAGTTGTACATTGATTATATTTGTCGCTGTTTAGGCCCTTTACAATTGTTATCTGGGAAGTGATTTTGAGGACAACCCAGTTAGTTGGTTTTGAGCATCGGTACTCCTTGGTGCACATATAGCTGAGGGATTAGGTTTTTGACCTCATTTTATGTTTAGGAATATAGTCTTAGAGGCATCCGATTGAATTCCTAATCATCAGCTCTTTGGTTGCTTGAGCTGTTCTACTTTTGGGCACATAATCATAGGCTTAGTGCAACAGTTTGTTGCAGGATTCTAGCTTGGCTTGTGAATTGCGTGGTTGATGCTAATTTGGCATCCATTAAGCAGGTTTCAGACCCTTTGCCATTTCCATTCGGCATCTTTGGCTATGTAATTAGGGTTGTTAGTGGGTTTCAAGTGTTTTATAGGCCATCTCTTGGTGCGTTTTGTCAATATGAGTGGAATTGGTCACTGTTTTGTGGAATGGAAAGAGCAGTTCGTTTCGCAGGAGCGGGGGAACCGTGTGGTTCACTATTTCCTAAAGGATTCTGCTGGAGAATCCATCCTTGCTGTGGTGGGCACCGAGAGGAGTGTTAGGCACATGTTCTATGTTGTTGCAGAGGAGTTTGTGCAGGCTTATGGTGCAGAAAATTCAATTCATGCTGGTTTTAAGTGGAGGTCAAGAAGGGAGGTTGTGGATTGGCTTACGTCTATGTTATCAAAGCAGCATCTGCAAAGTGATCGCTCCAGTATGTATTACCTTTTCTGGAATTTTATGTTCCATATATGGTTGGTACATTAGTGGAAATCGATGTGATAAACGTGCTTATTGGTTTGTAACATGGCATGCTTGTCATAATTTGAACAGTTTGTTGATAAAGGGTGACGACTGAGTGAATTAGCATCGATGGAAAATTGAGCTGATCTCATGTTAACTGGATATACAGCCTAATTATTTTAATGATGTGCTCTGCTTTTATTTTTTAATGCATGTCATTATATTTGAAGTTGTTTTCCTTATAAGGTCTAATATAACATTCTGTACTTGAACAAAAAGCTTTTAGTTTGTGCTTTTTAATTGAATCTCAGGAAAAGAGAGAGAGAGAGAGAGAGGCACTGAACCCTTGTATTATAGATATGTTTTTGTGCCTATAATCATTTTGTCAGTTATTTTCTTTTTATAGTAAAATCTAAGCATTTATTGTGTAGTATCACCTACTTTAAATTTGGGCTGATGGATTCTTACGTACTTATATCCTTTTATTTCAGTTACATTATGCTTTTTAAGCAACTTTTAATTGTAATTACTTTGATGACAGAATCGCCGAAACATGATTTAGCACAGGCTTTAGAATCTCCGGAATATGCCATAAATGGTTTCGGTGCTCAACAGACACAGGTACTGGATGCGGAATGTATTATACTTGTCGGTATTATCCTAAAATTAGTTATAAGTTATATATCTGACACGTGCATTTACAGAGCCGTCTTTCAAGGAACTTGAGTGGGCATAATTCAGATATTGTGTGGTCGGGTGTTGCGTGGACATGTGGGAAACAGCTCAAGCATTACCCAGCATTCTGTAGAAACGGAATTACAATAGCAGTAAGAATCTATTGTTAAATCAAAAAGTCAAAGGCAGGAGCCGAGTATTGACTTTGAATGTGGTAGACAAAATACCAAATTTTATTATCGAAATTTTGATAAGTTAATTAATGGAATCTTAAATCAAAATTGAGTGTCATGCCTTCACCTTCTAACCAGAAGAAAGGGGCCTCAAAAAGGGACCCTGAAGCATGTGCCTTTTAAAAAGTATATATTTTTCTCGTTAAATGTGTGAAAATAAAATATAAGCTCGATTTTTAGGCTACTATTGTGAATCAGTTTGTTAAGATGTGCATGATTTACAGGATAAGTTCTTAGAAAATCTTGGGTTGTTTTGAGGTCAAGACTATTATAAACTCTCTGGTTTTAGTTTAATATACAGTTTTACTTTTCTGTTCTGTTCATGGAGCGGAGCATATCCAATTTAATGCAATGCGAAGAGAATTAAATTCATGGATTTGTTTTGATCCGTCTTCCTCCAGCATGAGGAATGATGGTCATATCCTATCTCGCTTCTAAGAATGATGGCATGTGATTTTTGCTTTGCTATTTGAAGTTTGGCTGTATATTCCTCTGACTTTCTCTTATTCTTTGAATCACAGATTCAATCCTTTGTTTTTGTCATGGCTAAAGGTGAGAATCATTATCTTGCTTATTTAGAAGATATGTATGAAGACAAAAGAGGGCAGAAAAAAGTCAAAGTCAGGTGGTTTCATCATAACCAGGAAGTCAAGGGCATAGTTCCACTAAAAAATGCTCATCCAAAAGAAGTTTTCATCACACCTTATTCGCAGGTTATTAGTGCAGAATGCGTTGATGGTCCTGCTACGGTCTTAACCCGTGAGCATTTTGAGGAATGCTTGGCTGCTTTTCCTAATGCTTTATCAACCAGAATACATATGTGCTTTAGGCAGTTCAGAAGCAATAAAGTAAAGCCCTTTGATTTGAGTAAATTGCGTGGGTACTTTGATCAGCCTATTCTCTCTCGTTTGAACTCTGAACAATTACCTGGGGCTCATGGCCTAACTAATGAAGAAGATGCGGAATTGAGCCCTGATGAGAATTTGAGATCAGGAGCTAAGAGGACCAGAAGTGGTAGAGGGAGTGAAGCATTTCTGACAGATCATTCTGGAGTTGGCATTTCTGGTGGTCAGATGATGGCTTTTGAGCCTTCTTATATTAACTTAAGATATGGTATGTCAGGCAAGAAATTTCCCCTGAAGCATGTTGCATCCCATCTTCGTTACAGCCCACTATTTAAGGTTGATGACAAAATCGAATTGTTATGCCAAGATAGTGGTATACGAGGCTGCTGGTTTAGGTGTACTGTCATGCAGGTATCCAGAAAACAGATAAAAGTCCAATATGATGATCTCCGGGATGAAGATGAGTATGGCAATCTTGAGGTATGCTTATATATTATGAAGCACTACTCTATTTTATGTTTTCCTCACAACTTTATCAGCATAGGAGACCAATGATGCTGGAAGTCTTTCAGAAGTTTTATGTCCTGTTACACCATTTTCAAAGGAGTAAATCAGATTCAATGCTGAATTCTGGATTTATCATTATTGCAGCTTCATATGCTCAAATGTTTAGTCATTTTAAATACATTATCCATTGTTCTTTTCTCTTGGAATGGAAGTTTGACTTGTCATTTATTTTGTAGGAATGGATTCCAGCTTTCAAACTGGCTGTGCCTGATAAACTTGGCATGAGGTATCCAGGCCGTCCGACTATTCGACCAACACCCCCTCAAGATGAGCAAACAGAACCTGTCCTCGAGGTTGGCTCTGCCGTTGATGCTTGGTGGAGTGATGGCTGGTGGGAGGGGGTGGTAACTGGGTTTAGTAGTAGCAATAATGATATTCTACAAGTTTACTTTCCTGGTATGTTATTTTAATAAAGTATTGTAATACTCGGATTTTCTTTCCTTTAAATTAATCCCCTTTCCATACTTTATTTCCCCTTATTTGTACCATAAATGGCTTTGATATTAGGTGAAAGCTTCTTCTTGAGCATAGACAAAAAGGATCTAAGAAATTCCAGAGATTGGATTGGAAATCAATGGATTGATGTTCAGCCAAAATCTGACATACTTTCAGCCATAACCGATGCCATTAGCCCGGAATCTAAAATGTCCATGTCTTCAACGATTGCCAAGGACTTGAAGCCTGATGGTTGTTCTGTGTCCTGTACTGAAGTTCCTGCTACTGCTGAACTCAGTAACATTGCAGAGAAGAAGTCAGAGTTAGCTACATTGGGTAGTACTGATAGGATTTCAGAAGAGATGGACTGTGGTGATGACGGGAAGCCTTCATCCTCGGATGAAAAAATCAGTGAGGATGTTGGCAATGATGTTAATGTTAATAATGATAAACTAGATAAAGTTGAAGGTAATGATGGAGAGGAGGTTGAAGGGGATGTTAAAGGCAATGATGATAAGATGGATATCGAGGCCTTTGAAACTTCTGAGAAAAAATGTAAAGCTGTAGAACTCATGGAAGTGACCGCATGAGGTGTTTGAAACAGGCTCATATTTCATCATCCTTGGACGATCATGGTACTGGTGGTATGAATAGTTTTCGTTTAAGGGTATGGATGCCTTTGTAAATATTAACATGAGAATGGAAGAAAGATACAGTTGGCATTCATAGATGTACAGGGAGTCATATTAGAATTATAAGGTTTCTGTTGTAATTTTCTGTATGAGTTAATATTCGCATTTTGATTCCTATGGTTAGAAGCCCCTAATTGAGTCGGATCTTAAAAGTGGTTCCTCACTTAATGTGCTTCTTCATTGTAAGTTGTACTCTCAAGTCTTTGATAATATGAAGAATACCTCTCTATGTTCTGTACTGTACCCCTTTGAACTGCTGGACTCTAGGGTTCACTTTTATGAATGCTTCTCACCATTTTAGGTGGAATTTGATTTTGCTTTCGCTTTACGCGTGTATATACTCGTAGCTAAGATATTGGCTGGCTGGTCCTCACAGTGATGTGCCGTAACCCGTTACTTAAAATTACTTTCCATTTTAGGCCAAATCGATAAAGGACTTTAAATTTTACAATGTCTGATAGATTTATGAAACATTTTAAGTGTCATTTGTTTTCTCGAACTTCGGCCAATAAATGTGAAGATTAAAGTTGGGATAAATTTCTTACTATTGACAATTCTCATTTGAACATGCTAATGAGCATTAGCTAATTTATGATATAGTCAATCCCCTGTACAGCCACTTACATTAAGGAGGATTAAAAAAAATATTGAAATTAGGAAAGAATAACAAATTGACAAGTCTAACAAGGAAGAAAATAAAGCTATAGTCTAAGCCATTGGTATCCATTTATGAATTCCATGTCCAGAAAAGGCCTCACTTCTTCATAACTGAAACTCTTTGACCATGGAACTCTCGCTCTTTTATCTGCTCCTCTTCCACTGCACTCATATTCCCCAAAAACCACAGTCCTGCAAATATGCAAACATGGTAAATTTCCACATAGTAAAACCTTATTTTACAGATTCATTAGTAAGTATATAAGAGCTGTACTTTTGCCTGTAAGGGAAGTTCCAATCACTCCATCCTGGTGGAGTTATAATGTCATCAATGTAACAGTATGAATATATGATCCTGGAATAGTTCCCCCATGCTCTGCCCAGAAGAATTCTTCCAGTTCCATTGATCACACAGCCTACGAAGGAGAACCCCGAATCGTCATATGGCGAATCCCTGTGGTGAGCTGCAATTGCTCCTGATTTTTTAGCTGTTGATTGAAGCTGACAGTCCTGCTTCAAAGACCACCAACCTTAACATTCACTACCTTAAAAGAATCACTCTGATCCTAAATAAGAAATCAAAGATAAGAACTTTCAAACCTGAAAAAGAGATCTTCCTCTACCAAAAATAAAGTCAATACTTCCTTGAATATGGCATTGGTAAAAATAATGTGATCCTGTCTCATCTAATAGAGTATCCTGTGTCCCCAAGATTCTAACTTTATAGAAAAAGGCTTTATCCCCTGAAACTCTTAATGCTACTGCTTGCATTCCATATCCTCCAGGCACTGCTACAACAGTATTCTGCCATATCACAACTCATCAATATTGTAATTGAATTTAAAATAATTCCCAAATAAGAAAGATTTTATACCTCAAAAGTGATTCCGGTTGCGCAGAAGTAATCCGATTGTACAGTGACTGAGGCTGATTTGTAAGTTCCAAGTTCAACTCCATTGCTGTCTGTATCAGAAGCTTTGTTGTTCCAGGTAAGTATGGTGTTGTATATTTCACTTTCCTTCCCGATGAATGAGATATATGGTTTGTTACTTGGAACAAGTACCTTCTCCCTGGATCAAATTTCAGTTAATTCAATGATTTTACAGTCCAAACTTTTTATAGTAAAGTTAGACAAAATTTTAGGAAACAAATTAGTCGCGTTTGCTATGTAACTACCTTATAAACATGTAGCTAAAATCGTGTGCCCGCTTACTAAAAAAATAGAAGCTTTTTCTTTTCTTATTTGTTTATACAAACCTGTAAATTCCAGGAAGAATGTAAATTTTAACTCGGTGAGTGTTATTTTCTGGGACCATATCTACAGCACCTTGGACTGTTAATGAATCTCCTCGACCATACTTGTCAACTATAACCACTCGGGTTCGGTTAGAATAATCTCTAGAACTCACTCTTTGTCTATCTTCATCCACCTTTAAATCATTCCAATTAATAGAATCATTCTCATACACAACTTCAGTCCGTGCAAAAACCAGTTGAAAAGACATGAAAACCACAACAAAAGCACCAAGAACAGGCCTTTCCATGCTCTTTCTTCTCTAATCTATAAAAATAAGCATCTGGGTAGCTCTAGTTTTCAGTGTTAAAGCAGCATAGTTTTTGTTTTGGGTATATAGAAGGGAGGTGGGGTGTAATGATAATTAATGGAGGAGCGTATAGTGTAAAGAAATGAAATAATGAGGGTAGACAAAGAGCATGGTGGTGAAAATAAATGAGAAGTATATATCAAAGTAAAAGAAGAAGAACATGCAAGAAGAAGAGATTTGAGGTTAAAGAAATGGAAGCAAGAAAAGGAAGGTTAGTCATGAAAGTTTTGCTAAAGTATAGACGTAAAGATTGGGTTTGGATTTTAATGGAGGATTAAAAATGGGAGCTTTTTGTTGTTTTAGTAATGGAGAAAGTAGTGTTGGTTAATGGGTAGTTAAGAGAACTGAGTGAACCAAAACAGCGGTTATACTTCTTTTTTCTTTTCTTTATTAATTAATAAGCTGAAACTGAAAGTTGATGGCTTTTGGACTTTCCAAGTAAATGTAAATTATTATTATTATTATTATTATTATTATTATTATAGGTAACTCGGTTAGAAAGAATTAGTTATCAATAATTAATGGGGTATTTAGCACGTGCTTAATTTGGTAATTGCGGTTATTTAGTCCCTTGTTTAATGAAAAAGAAAGAAAGAAAGAAAAACATAACTGCTGTTAATACTAATGGAGAACCTATACAGCAACAAGGAGTATGCCTACATTTACTAGCAAAATAATAATAATTCTAGAGAAAAAAATTTTAATCAGTAATTTAATGATTTTTCTATAAATTCTTTGTATTAAAACAACCGCTTATATGTTTATTTTATTAGAATTAGCAAATCTTAATTACTTTCGAATATGATTTGTCTTTTTTCAATAAGACTAGAATTCTATTCTAATTTTAATTCTAATTATATTTGGAATAGAATTATACATCATAGATTTTTAGAATACCAATTAAATTCAAGCCACATCAACTATTACGAGACTTTATAGTGAGATAAAAAAAAATAAATTTGTTAAAATTATAAAATTTGGAATATGCCTATCAAAAAAATAAAAAATAAAAATTGGAATATATATGTAATCTAAAATTTGCTGAAACATTGTAAAGAAAGGCTTTATTTGCCGTATATAATTCATTAACAAATGTATAATTTATACAAGAGAGTATTAGAGGTATAATAGAAATAGAACTCTACAAACAAAATATTCATATCCTTACAGTAAAGATATATCTATATATCTATATATAATAAAGCATAAGTTTTTTGGATGTTTTGCTAATTATTATATTTATCATTTTCTTTATCTTTTTTGCTATTTATCATATTTTATTAAATAAAATTTAAAATCCCGTTTGCATGATTAGAATTAGTGAACCATGCATAATTGCGATGAAATTAAACCACTTATTGGATAGAGATAACCAGATATTTATTAATACGTAGAGAAACATTCATAATTAGGATAAAATTAAACCACTTATTGGATAGAGATAAATAAATATATATTAATTAATTATTATCAAATAAAAAATTTAGTATAAAATCATAAGCTTTCTCATTCTGCACTCTATAAATATATATTTTTCATTTTTTTTAATCTCTTTTTATTTTTCTTGTGTTTCATTTTTTTTTTGAGGAATTTTTCTTGTGTTTCATTATCCCTTATATATCTCTAACTTAAACTATGTAAATATTTAAGTTTTTTTTGCACTTATCGATTTAATTATTTTTTTTTATTTTCAATTTTGAATTATATTCATGTTGTTTTTTTTTTTTATTTTTTGTTATTGTTGTTCTGTTGTTATTTATCTAAATTTCCACTATAAATCTACAATTAATTATTATTCATCATTAAATATTTCAAAACTAAGGTTCATATTTTAACAATTACCTTATTATCGTTCTCCGCTGTTTTGGCTTTATTAGAATTAAGTTTTACTAAACCTATCGTTTTACAATATTATTCTATGCTATTAGAATTAACTTCTAAGTTCTAAGTCTTCTAAAAATATTAATTTCTAATTAAATATAATATTTTTATAATTCTTATTTTATGTTCTAAAACTAATTTTAAAATGAACTAATTAAAGATGTTATTCAGGAGTTGAATAACTATAAACTTATTATAATAAACTATTTTACAATAGTTGTCAATTGATTAATTTTATTCCGTCCTATGTATTATTACCGAAAACAGTTTTTTCTTTTACTTTTTTTTTTTTCTCTCAAAGTGAAAATATCCCCCAAATGAGAGAGGAGAGAGAGAGTTTTTTTAAGGTGACTAGGATAAAGATAGTCCCGTGGGTATCTTTATATTGATTGTCATTTAGTCTGTTTGTCAGTAAAATTTTTCATCCAAAATAAGAGAATTTTCTACCTTTTTCATGACTTTAACGGTAAAAACCGACAAAAAAAAAGTTCGAGAATATTTTCACTTTATTTACAATAGTTTGAAATTAAAAACAACTCTTATCCCTTCTTGAAATAACTCTTACAACCCATACAACTTCCTCACATTCTTGGATTTTTTTTTAGTTTGGTGTGAAAATGGAAATAAATAGGGAGAGTGGTGCTACAGGAAAAGAAATTGTGATTTTGGTGTGCCGAAAAACGGCAAACGGATTTGCCATTTTCCGAAATGGAGGGGCCCATGCACAAAAGGAGAGAAGTTGCCAGAAAACGGCACCCATTGGTGCCGTTTTCTGGCAAATGGAAATATTTTTTTTTTATTTCTCCAGGCGCAAAACGGTGCCGTTTTGCGCCTAGAGAGGTCCGTTTTGCGCCTAGAGAGGTGGGCATCTGGTGCCGTTTTCTGACTCACTCGAACGGCGTCGTTTCACTTACGCGCGGAGTGAAATGGGGCGTGGGCCAGGCCGGTCAGAAAACGGCACCCTATAGTGCCGTTTTCTGACGCGAACATTCTCGCGCGGGGCCAGGCCGGTCAGAAAATGGCAAATATTGATGCCGTTTTTTGACCCCTTCGCAGACTGCAGCGCACGGGAAGTACTGTGCGCTGCAGCCTTACCAGACCCGTGCCCCTGCAGGTGCACGGGTCTGTATAGTGTAAACAGTTTTTTTTTTGTATTCTTTGAATTTGGCTATGAGAAGCAGAAGTTTGGTTTCATTTGCAAAATTCCGAGAATTGCAATGTTCTTCATCCGATTTTCATTTCGTTTTACAATTGAATATATTAATAGAAACTAAGTTTTACGTATTGTGAAGATAATAAATTCATGAGATAGATATAAGACAATATTATAGTGGTGAGATATTATTTTAGTTGTTAGCTAATGTATAATTAAATAATTATTAGCTAAGATTTTAGTTGTTAGCTAATATTTTATGATTTCAATATTATATTTTAATATTGATCCAAATATATTATGGATTTGTTAGGGGTAGAAAAAAATATTATTACGCTAATATCATGTATATTATTAACATAAATTTATGTTTTGAAATGCAGGCGGTTTGGAGCGAGAAAAATTAATTTGGTCATCATTTCGGATGTAAGTTTTTGTTTATTTGTAATTATTAAATACTATTTTCGTTGTGAGATAATATATGTGGTTTTGGCTAATATGTCATGGAAAAATTATTAGCTAAACTACTGTCTTTTTAATAATTTAGGTTATGGTTGATCGTAATATATTATTAAGTTGTGGTATTTGTTAAAAAAAATATGATTACGTTAATATTATGAATATGGCTAACGTAAATATAATTATGAAAATGCAGGAGATTTGTATTGGGAAAATTGTTTTGTGATCAGCATTAACAAGGTAAGGGTTTGTTACTTGTTTTGTGCTAAATAAAAGTTTATGCTTTTGTTTAATAAATTAATTCATGTTTTGAAAGTGCATCGCGTATAAACAATTTGAAAAACGTAAAAGTTAACAACGTAGAATATTAAGAACGTGAAATATTAAGAGCGAAAAATTAATATTTTCATGTTGCATTTATTAATGTGAATTTGATATTATAGATGGTGCGAACGTATTTAACCCCTAGAGCGATGATGAGTGATTTGGCCAAAGCTATAGTGAAGAGGAAATGGGATGATTTGTACTGCAGCCGAATTGAAAATGGAATGACAATGTGGGAGCACTTTGTACAATTGAATAAAAAATTACAGGAAATTATAATGCACGGCTATCCAATGACGGAGGAAAAAAAGGTGGAGGCAATTTGGATGACGATGCCAATTATTTTTGTGCCACCAATAATGAGAATTTGGAATATGGATGGCGTGACAAAATATGAGGAAGTTGTTTTCATATTTTTAAAAGACGTCTACAGAATTGGCGAAGAAAATTTTTTAAAAGTTAGGGATACAATTCCAGTGTCCCAAATAACATATTGTAGGTGGCGTAATTATAATTTATGGCCAAAACATTATGTTCATTAGTTTGTGAGATGGGTAAAAATGTAATTGTTGTTTGATTTGTAATGTTATTGATATTTGAAGAACGTTTTTACCTATAAAAATATCAATGTTAAATATTGGTGAAAATTTTAAAATATATTCGCAATTTTTTATTTTGTTATATAATATGAAATGTAATGTATTATATATTTGAAAATGATAAAATAAATTAGAGGAGTGATGTAATTTGTGAATAATTTGGGTTATCTATATCAGAAACTAAAATCATCGTGATCGACAATAAGATAATGAAACGAATAAAATATAATATGTTATTTGAAAGAAGTTAACATATGTGATAAAAAAATTGATACAGGTTAGGACATGGATCGAGATGTCGTAGCTGCTAGAATTAATCCGGGTCCCATTAATAGGGAACTGCTGATTCTTCAAGGGAGACACAGATCCGATGCGATTTGGAATAATTCGGTAATTATTTAGTTATAAAAACAAAGTAAAGAGAAAGATCTAATTTATTTGTCTGTGTTGACCTTACTGCCTTGCTTGTTTTTTGCATGCTGAAGGCTGAGAGGGATTTGTTGAGGACCCGAAGGTGTAGTGTAGATGAGCACTACACGACTATAGACCAAAGAATTTTGCCATATATAAGGGCAGCCGGTCTGGCGGGGGTGGTTAATATAGGAGTGATATCTCTAGATTGGAACTTAATAACATCGCTGTTGTGCATTTTTTTTTAATGATGCAACATACCGCAAGTATACGGTGTACCGCAATAGTACTTAAGATATCGATCCCACAGGGAACGTGTTACACACTATTACTAATTGATTTTAATCTTGTTTACAATGATTAATTGATGGAAAAATGATTCTAAATTAATCTAACATGTAACCTAACTAATTCAGGTTTGTGTGAATTCAAGAAGATAGAAAAGATTAATGATGCTAGATATAAAGATGGAACTTGAATTAATTGTTCTTAATGATTTTAGTATTCTTTTCTTGTAAGCCAAGTTGAATAAATTTCCTACTTACTTTCTCAATATAAGTAAGATTGCCCAAAACATACACATACAAGTCCAATTCCAAACTTTCATTTAAGAACTAGATGATTATATATGTAAATCTTAGGAATAAAGAACAACCTATAGCAACCATTTCAATACTATGATTTCTCAAACAATATCTTAATGATGAATTTCCAATTAGATGTAAGAATGAATTTATTTCTCAATTAAACTCAAACTTATAATGATCATAAATAATGTACATAATGAGAAATTCTACAATTAAGAAAACTTGAATTAATATGAACAATAAAATATTTAATATAAACATTCAAGTTCAGAATTTACATCATAAAAATTACAAAGAAGAATTAAAAGATAAGAATTGAAGAAGGAGATTTCTCAACCCTTTCCAAGTCACCAATTGTAGTCTTCTTCCTTGTATAATACCTTCTCTTCAACACATAAACTCAACTTAAGAAAAACTAAAGAAAATTATTCTAATTTGCAGAAAAATATTCAAATGTTCAATTCTAAGTCTAACATCCCTAAATTACAGTTAAAATCAGTATTTATAACATCAGCTCATGCCCCTTCAGATGTCCTTCTACAAAGGTTGTAATTGTTGGAGGAAAGATACAACTTTTCAAGTTAAAATTTGAACTTTAGTGTCTAACGGATCCCTCTGTCGCGATCGCGACGATGTCGCGACAGATCACGCCTTCTCTTTCGCTCGCCTTTCCTCGCGTGTGCCTTCTCCGCGCCTTGTCGCGACCTCGCGACGGCTTCCCTTGGTCGCGACAGCTCCTCTTCTTTTCTCTTTTCTCTTCTTTTCTTCTCTTCTTCTTAGCGCGCTCTGTCGCGCTCGCGCCATCCATCGCGATCGCGACAGAGGCTTTTCTGCCTTGGCTCATTTCTTCTTCTTCTCTCCATTTTGCTCCATATTTTCTCCATTAACTCCATACTTTCTCCATTTGTCTCCTACACACAAAACTTAACAAAACACATAAAACATACCTAATTCCTACAAATAAAAACACTTAAAACATTACTTATAACCATAAAATAGAGTTTAATTATGAGCTAATTAAGCTTATATCAAACCCCCACACTTAAACATTTGCTTGTCCCCAAGCAAAACACTCACACAACACAAAAACAAAATTTATACTAAACACAATATTTTGGAGCTTACGTAGACATTTGATAAGTATTTGAAAACACCATGCATAGAATTATCCTTATAACACACTAGCTTCAATAAGTAACCATTTAAACATTCCCATCATTCATTAAACTTTAACCATCTATGCACATTTGGAAAACCATGAAATTGCAAAACACAATGATATTTGATCTCAAGAAATTAAATATCTTAACACATGTAAGAGATTATTTCACACAAAGCATTGCCTAAGATAATTTTCACTCAACACTTATTTTGATAAACACTCAATCACTCAAGTGTATAAAGGTTAGTGTTTTTCCCTCATTCCTTGATTATGCCATTACATACCATAAGCTTGTAAGTAGTAAAAATCTCCACTACTAGTATAAGGTAGTAAAGAGGATCAAAGGGTCTTAAAAGGGTTGTAATGTGGCTTAGGTTAGGGTAGGAACTTTTGGATTTAAGTAGCTAAAATTTTGTAGAGAAAAACATCAATATAACATAGGAGATTTAACCAAATAACAACAAGCATGATATTTTCAATCAAAGTCCCTTCTTAAGAATATAAATTTGCTGCTAGCTCTCAATTTATACTTACTATTTTTTCTTTTTTTTTTTTTCTTTTCTTTTTTTTTTCTTCTTGGGACAGCAAGAGAATTTAGTGTGGGTGCATTTTAATGCTCCATCCCTCACATAAGTAATTTAGATGTACATCTTGCTAATCCCATTTTTCTCTTTTATTTTATTTCTACTAGCAGTTGGAATTCTAACTTCGAAAAGAAGGACTTGGCAATTGCAACTTTTTATTAAGTTCATGCTTTTCAATAACAAATATATCTCCCATGCTATATCAATCCTAATCCCTCCACAATAGGGTAATAAGCTAAAAAATTAGGCCTTGTTTAAGCAAAAGTTTGGTTATTAGTATGTTAAACAAGAAAAACAGATATAGGCTCAAAATTGGCTACCTAAAGTCAAAAGGTAAGGAATTTAACAGTAAAGCCAAAATAGGTCATTCTAAGTGCCCTTATCATATCCCGTGTACATCCTATACTAAAATGTAATCTCGAAATTTACCACAAACAAGTTCTAGAGGATATGGCATAATAAGGCTCTCATACAAGAAAAATTTGTGTATAAGGCTTCAAAAGCTCACATGACTATAGTTAAACTATAATAGGCAATAAGTTGGCAAAACAATCTTAATTTACATATAAAAAGATATCTAACTTAAAAAGAACCTACACCAAAATGTTTTGCTAAGTCATACCCTTCACTATGTACAACAAAAAGCTAAAGGAAAACAAATAATGAAAATAGTCCAAAAAGTTACTATCTAAACTAATGGTCAAAAACATAAAAACTATACATGGCTATATTCTCAAATATTCATCAAATACTAAGCTCCAAAACAAAATGGTCTTGTAAAACAACCTAAAATAATCTAAAACAATACATACCTAATTCTAGCAGTTCATGCAAACACAAGCTATACTACACAATAACACATAAAACTATATATACATATATACACTAAACACATAAAACATATATACATAACCAACCCCCACACTTAAAGGACACAATGTCCTCATTGTGTAAAAAGAGTAAAGTACATAACAAATGAACAGAAAAACACAAAGAAAAACAAAAACAAAATAAATAAAGAAAAGTATAGGAGACAAACTTCAGAAACTCTCACTTGGAGAGCTTGGCGGAGTTGGAGACAATTCTACATTCTGCTTTCGGAAGAAACTTAAGAGCTTGCGCCCCAAATTCTTTTGATTTTTCAGCACATGCCTCACATCCGTCTCTAGCACATCCATCCTAGCTGCCATACTCTGATTGGTGGCCTCAATACCATCCAAACGATGCAAAATAGGCTCAATATCCACAGCAGCTCCTCTAGTACTCCTCCTCCCTGCATCATCAGCTCCAGCAGCAGCCTCGTCCTCACCTGAGGAGTCATGAGCTGCAGCTGCAGAGGCTGATTCACGTGCCCTGTCATGGGTCACACTTGGGCCAGGCATATGTGGGTCAGCTCGACTTGGTTCACCTGCAAATCTATCAACAAACCTTGGGGGCCAAGCTCCCTTGGTTAAAATATTAGCTCTACGCAAATACACCACATCCAACAAAGGAATTGTTTCTTTTTCATCCATTACAAAATTATGCAAATCTCCCAAACATCCCAAAATAATACCGGTTACCATATGACACATACCCACAGATTTACTACGGGCAGTAGACGCATGATAAAGGCCATCAAGTATGAAATCAATTGAATCAGGTGTTTTGTTAGATTGCAATAAATCTAAAACAAACAAATCCTTTGTTTGGACCTTAGTACTCTCTACTCTACCAAACATGGCATGACAAAGAAATTTATGAAAAATCATTAAAGCATTGTCCTTTATCTGCCTATTTGTAGAATTTTTGTTATTAAACCTGTCAAGTCCTGATAATCTATTCCACACAGGTGTTGGATGGAAAATATGGGAATCAAATCTTTTACCATTCAAAGGAAAACCAAACCAATTATGCAAATCATTAATGGTAAAAGTATATTCAATACCCTGGTGCCTAAATTTCATTGCATCCCTACCTTTATCCACATACTCTAATGTAACAAAAAATTCTAAAGCCCATTCCTTTCTAACAGGTAAAGAGTATGTAATAAATTTCCCCCATTTCATGTATCTCAGGAAATTATTAATCTCATCATTTAAACCCATGGTATTCAGAATAGCAAAATCTAAACCCCACATTCCCACATACGATTTTTTAGCAAAATAGGCAAATTTCACACCCTCTTCTTCAGAAAAAATTTTAAAAGGGCATTCAAACCTGTTTTGAAGAATCAAAGAATCAAGCGTGGGTTCCTCTCCTTGAGCGCTGGTTTCTCCAATTGGGCGTTTCCCTTGGCTTTTGTCCCCAACATGCTTTGTTCTTACCATTGTGAAATCACTTTACCGTTGGTTGAATCAAACAAAGAACAAAAAGAAACACAAGTAGAAGAAGAACAGGAGTCTTAAGAACAAGAAATACGGAGGTGAGATGAAGAAGTTAGAGAGAAAATCGGGAGGAAGTTAAGAAGATAAAAACGAAATTAGAGAGAAGATAAAAACGAAAAGGTAAGAGAAAATGAAAAATAGAGAGTAATTAGGGTAGGTAAAAGAGAATTTAAGGAATTAAATGTGAGTCTAACGGTTGGGTTGACCGAAAAATTCAATTGCCGCGTTCTGTCGCGACGTCGCGACATCGTCGCGATCGCGACAGAGAGCAAATCAACAATTTAAATTTCGCGATAAACGTCGCGTCATCGCGACAAAATTATCCGGTTGCCATCGCGACCTCGCGACATCGTCGCGATCGCGACAGAAAGGAATTATGAAAAATGAAAAATTTTAAACATCGCGTTATACGTCGCGTCATCGCGACAAATTTTCCCGCGCTCTATCGCGACATCGCGACATAGTCGCGCTCGCGACAGAATGAAAAGTGAAAAATTTAAAAATCAATTGTCGCGATGATACTCAGTGGCGCGCCGTCGCGACGGCAACGAATAAGCAACTCCCCCATTCTGTCGCGCTCGCGACATTGTCGCGCTCGCGACAGAATGGAATTTTGAAAATCACATTTAATTTCCCTTCCAAAAACAACACACAAAGGAATATAAAATAAATTTACATATGAAAAACATCTGTGGAACAAAAAGAACAACAGTATTATATACAAATATCACTCATATAATAAAACAATTAATTAACAAGAAAATTTAAACCAAGTAACCATCAAATCATTTTTAAGGAAAGAAATGAAACCTCCCTTCCATGAAATGTTTCCTCCAAATACACTTTACATCTTTGACCATTGGCTTTAAATAACTCATTTTTAGTATTTTTAAGTTCCAAAAACCCTTGATCAAAAACTTGTGTAACTTCAAAAGGTCCACTCCATCTTGATCTTAATTTTCCCGGGAAGAGTTTCAATCTAGAATTATACAATAAGACCTTGTCCCCAATATTAAAATTTTTAATTCTTATATGTGCATCATGCCACTTTTTAGTTCGTTCTTTATATATCTTAGCATTCTCAAATGCAAGAAGTCTCAATTCATCTAGCTCATTCAATTGTAAACATCTTTTGACACTTGCATCTTTAAGATCATAATTCAAAGTTCTAATGGCCCAATATGCTTTATGTTCTAATTCAACAGGAAAATAAGTTTGATCAGATCACAAAGAATCAAGCCTCATCCATTCATAACTTAGAAGTGCAAATTGGGCAATTAGCAAAGGCTTTACCTTCAAGATTACAAGGTACTTTACCAAGTAATACGGAGGAGAACCCAAGGGAACATCTAAAAGCCATAAATTTGAGGTCAGGTAAAACTTACACCAATGAATTTGTTATTACTAACAAAAATGGAGAATTTCAGGAAAATAAAGGGAAGAATGAGTCTTCTGTCGCGAGCGCGACACCTGTCGCGGTCGCGACAGAGGAGAAGCCAACCAATGTTGCAGGCGCGACACCGGGCGCGATACCAGAAGTGAGCGCGACAGCAGGAGGAGAGTCTCCTGTCGCGATCGCGACACCTTTCGCGGTCGCGACAGAAGGGGCATCTAAAGCAAATTCTTCTAAAATTTTTCAACCTAGTCCACCATTTCCGCAACGCCTGAAGAGACAAAACCAAGATAAGCAATTTCAATCTTTTATGGATAAATTGAAGCATTTGCACATTAATTTGAATTTTATTGAAGCCATATCACAAATTCCTAACTATGCAAAATTTTCCAGCCTCTTTTGATTCTCCTCGTGTGAATTAAATTTCATATTAATCCCTTCTAAGAACCTATCCATTTTAACCTCCAAGGCCCCAAACCTATCTTGAGGTGGTTGAAAACTTACTCCTTTATTTTGATTACTACTATTCCCCCATGAAAAGTTTGGATGGTTCCTCCATCCAGGGTTATATGTATTGGAAAATGGATTACCTCTTCCTTGCCCTTGAATAAAACTAACTTGCTCCTCCGTACTATTAATGCCTAAATTGCATACCTCACTTGGATGTCCTTGTTGTCCACAAATATTGCATCTATTTGGTTGACTACCTCCCATACCAAAATTATTGAGTTTGTGAGTCAATGCTTCCACTTGTGCTTGCAATGCAACTACTGAATCAAGTGCATGAACTCCTCTCACATTAGTAGAATTTGAATCTCTACTTCTCTCGGTAGGCCACATGCAGTTGTTCATGGACATCTCCTCCAATAATTCAAACGCCGCTTCAGTAGTTTTCCTCATCAAGGAACCTCCAGCAGCAGCATCAATAGTTCCTCTTGTGGTAGGATTAACTCCATTATAAAATGTTTGCATTAACAATTCTCTTGGCAAATTATGATGTGGACACATCCTTTGCAATTCCTTAAATCTTTCCCAAGCCTCATATAATGACTCATTTTCATTTTGCACAAATGTAGTAATATCCTTTATGATTTTTGCGGTTTTGGCCAAGGGAAAATATTTTGATAAAAATGCTTGGGCCAATTGGTCCCAAGTAGTTATAGAACCCCTTGTCAAAGAATTCAACCAAGCTTTTGCTTTATCCTTCAATGTGAAGGGAAAAAGCCTAAGTTTGATTGCATCATTTGAAACCCCATTTATCTTAAAGGTATCACAAATCTCAAGAAAATTTGCCAAATGAGCATTTGGATCCTCATTTGCCAAACCATAAAATTGTATACTATTTTGAATCATTTGCAATAATGAAGGCTTCATTTCAAATTGATTGGCATTTACCGTTGGTCTTACCACTCCTTGTTGAGCACCACTCAAAGCGGGTGTGGCAAAGTCCATCAATCGTGGTGGATTTTCATCAGCCATGTCAATTGATCTTCTATTTTTATTCTTCTTTTTATTTGATTTTCGGTTACTTAATAAAAACCTCTCAATTTCAGGATTTATAGGCTCAAGCTCTTCTAAAGAACTCCTTGTACTAGGCATGAACTTTCAAAATCCTGTAAAACAAATACAAAACACAAAATTAATTTAAACAAATAAACAAATTAAAACAAAACAAAATATTGTAATCCAAAATCATAAATCAATTTTTATAATGGCAACCAATCGTTCCCCGGCAACGGCGCCAAAAACTTGTTGTGCATTTTTTTTTAATAATGCAACATACCGCAAGTATACGGTGTACCGCAATAGTACTTAAGATATCGATCCCACAGGGAACGTGTTACACACTATTACTAATTGATTTTAATCTTGTTTACAATGATTAATTGATGGAAAAATGATTCTAAATTAATCTAACATGTAACCTAACTAATTCAGGTTTGTGTGAATTCAAGAAGATAGAAAAGATTAATGATGCTAGATATAAAGATGGAACTTGAATTAATTGTTCTTAATGATTTTAGTATTCTTTTCTTGTAAGCCAAGTTGAATAAATTTCCTACTTACTTTCTCAATATAAGTAAGATTGCCCAAAACATACACATACAAGTCCAATTCCAAACTTTCATTTAAGAACTAGATGATTATATATGTAAATCTTAGGAATAAAGAACAACCTATAGCAACCATTTCAATACTATGATTTCTCAAACAATATCTTAATGATGAATTTCCAATTAGATGTAAGAATGAATTTATTTCTCAATTAAACTCAAACTTATAATGATCATAAATAATGTACATAATGAGAAATTCTACAATTAAGAAAACTTGAATTAATATGAACAATAAAATATTTAATATAAACATTCAAGTTCAGAATTTACATCATAAAAATTACAAAGAAGAATTAAAAGATAAGAATTGAAGAAGGAGATTTCTCAACCCTTTCCAAGTCACCAATTGTAGTCTTCTTCCTTGTATAATACCTTCTCTTCAACACATAAACTCAACTTAAGAAAAACTAAAGAAAATTATTCTAATTTGCAGAAAAATATTCAAATGTTCAATTCTAAGTCTAACATCCCTAAATTACAGTTAAAATCAGTATTTATAACATCAGCTCATGCCCCTTCAGATGTCCTTCTACAAAGGTTGTAATTGTTGGAGGAAAGATACAACTTTTCAAGTTAAAATTTGAACTTTAGTGTCTAACGGATCCCTCTGTCGCGATCGCGATGATGTCGCGACGTCGCGACAGATCACGCCTTCTCTTTCGCTCGCCTTTCCTCGCGTGTGCCTTCTCCGCGCCTTGTCGCGACCTCGCGACGGCTTCCCTTGGTCGCGACAGCTCCTCTTCTTTTCTCTTTTCTCTTCTTTTCTTCTCTTCTTCTTAGCGCGCTCTGTCGCGCTCGCGCCATCCATCGCGATCGCGACAGAGGCTTTTCTGCCTTGGCTCATTTCTTCTTCTTCTCTCCATTTTGCTCCATATTTTCTCCATTAACTCCATACTTTCTCCATTTGTCTCCTACACACAAAACTTAACAAAACACATAAAACATACCTAATTCCTACAAATAAAAACACTTAAAACATTACTTATAACCATAAAATAGAGTTTAATTATGAGCTAATTAAGCTCATATCAATCGCTTGTTGAGCGATGGTGACCTGAAACACATACATTCCATCTGACATGCGGTGAGACTGCAATAACCCTTCAAGATATGGGAATTTTGACGGGATTACCCATCGACGGTGAACCTGTGACAGGTCGAACAAATATGGACTGGACAGCAATTTGCTATGAGCTACTAGGTGCAGTTCCAACTGAAAATGATATGCGTGGGGGAAAAGTTAAATTGACCTGGTTGGATGCTACCTTTAACGAGGTGCCTAGCAATGCAACTCCAGAAGTCGTACGATAGCATGCTCGTGCGTGGATGCTAAGATGTTTTGGCGGCACGTTATTTGCTTCGCAGAATTCTTCGTTGGTGCACTTAATGTTCCTACCACTTTTAGCGGATTTAGAAAATGTTGGCCAATACAGTTGGGGGTCAGCTTGCCTTGCGTGGCTTTATAGAGATCTATGTAGGGCAACGCGTCCAGATGCGAAGGGAGTTTCGAGATATCTTCAGCTCCTACAGATGTGGGCGTGGGAGAGGCTACTCCAATTTCGACCTCAACACGTGGGGCCATATACGATGAATGCTAGCATGCCTTATGGTAGCAGGTACGGGTGCCAATGAGAAAATTAAATATTATAGCTGAAATGTAGAAAACGACAGAATGACTTGTGTATTTGAAATTTGTGCTTTTAGGTGGGCACAACACGTCGATCCACGCATCATCCATATGCACAGGATGGAAACGCAAACGTATCGAGAAATTTTAGATACGCAGTCAGCAGAACAGGTGAAAAGTGCAATATAATGCTTAATACGTTGAGTACTAAAATATAAGTTATTTGTGAATTATTTGTTTAATTTTTTATGTGTTGCAGTTTGAATGGGAGCCATATGAGAATGTGATACAGTTGCTCCCAGAATTTTGTACTAGGGGCCAATGCTGCTGGATGTCGGTTGTACCACTCATTTGCTTTCATATAATTGAGTGGCACCATCCGGACAGAGTAATGAGACAGTTTGGTTACGACCAACCAATTCTAGCGCCACCGATGGTACAAGATAACTTACATTCGATAGACTTACGTGGACAAATTCAGATTAACTGGGCTTCAGAATTTTCATCATTCATTAATGAGTGGCGTAACCGTCATAATCGGGTCGTAATTGGGCACGGGCAGCGACAGTATCTAAGCAATCGTTCTGAGTACATGCAGTGTTATATCCAGCGAACTAGACGATGGATCACTCCAAGCGGTGCATCCAGAGCAGCTGCTGTAAGTATTTCAATCATGTATCGTCTTGTATGTAAATTTCAAATTTTTACTACGTGATTGTCCAGCATGTTGTTTGGTGTATGATTAATTGCATATCGTGTGATTTTAGGCGGATGGTCTCGAAAGACTAATGCATAATGAAGGAGATGTCGTTACGGGTCGCGGGTTAATGGCTAGCATTCTCGGTGCAATTGGTCATCAAAATAGAACACAAACTGAGTATACAAGACAACCGGCACCTAATACAGTTAATATTCCTCCGATGGAAACTCAGTTTGTGGACTTTCGAACCCAACGATGTCGCAGAGGGATGGTTGACAGGCGAGAAATTGTTCCAGAGAGGTATAACAACCCTAACATCAGCCAAATCCCACCACCAATGTCGTGGCCTTTCAATGAGATTCAATGTTCGCCTGAACAATCCAATCCGCTTGAACAATCCACTCCGCCATTTCCAAGCATAAATGTGACATCGTATGAAGTTGGTTCAACGATTTTTGATATTGCTGATGTAGATGGTTCAAGTCATAACAATCCAAGTTTTGCCATGTCTTCAGGTGTCTTTCAGACACCCATGGAATACCTCGTTCCGGCATTTGGAGATGCGCCTCAATCATCGATCGGCCAGCAGCAATCACAAATTTTCCAAAGTATTTTTGGTGGATTTGAAGAAACGAATTTACAACGCAGTGAAGGCAACGCATCAGCATTCACACAATTCTACTGTGATGTACTTAGCGGTGATTCTAGCTCCAGTGGTGTACCCTCCGACCACTTCTTGCCATCGGATTCACCTACCGAATCGGACGAGGCAGGACGTGAAGGCCCTGGCAACCCCGACAGACAACAACAGTCACGTAGGTTTCCCGAAAGACGTAGAAGGCAAACTAGATGCGGGACAGGATCACATCTTTTACCATAATTGTCAATGTTTTACCGTGTGTATGATATTTGTTGTCCATGTTTTACCGTAATTAGTTTGATTTATTTTTTTAATTTTTCCCTCGGGATTAAACTTAGATTTATTTTTGTTAGTATGGCACTATATCATCAAAACACATAAGCATACAATAACAAATATTCTCAAATAAACTAAATAAATCAAGGATAGCTTGACGTATACTCAGATGGACCGGCCACATTTGGGCATGTATTTCTGTTATGCCCTTCATTTCGACATAACGTGCATCGATTAGGCCTACTACGGTCTCTTCTATCCATTTCGTTTCTATATCTAGCCGTCCGTGGTCTGCCCTTTTTACGTACTAGTTCCGGGTTTGGAATTACCGTTGGACCTACATACGACTCCCAATAATCACGGTGTGCCAGAGGTTGGAAGAATGACTGGTAACAACTCAGTGCCTCTGATAGCTTGTAACATTTGTCGACATATGTCCACATGTCAACTCTTACATGCATGCACGCTGCAATTGCATGTGAGCATGGCATTTTTGTCCCCTGAAACTTCCCACATTCGCATGTTCGGCAATCCAAATTAACTGCATGCGAGTTATTCCCTTTTCGCCTGTTCGGTTGATTTCTCGTCCTGATTACGAAAAAACCAACACGTCTGTCAAATCTTTGAACTCTATGACCTGTGGCCTTTTGTGCGCGTCTGTTAATCTCCTGCATACATCGTGCAGTGTACCTATTACCCGCAGCCATCTGGGCACGATACATTGTCCTTCTTTCATCTAAATATTTCACCAGTCGCGCAAATACGTGCTCCACGACACTACAAACTGGCATCATCCGTACGCCCTTTAAAGCACTGTTGACACTTTCCGCAATATTAGTGGTGGCGTTTCCATATCTATGCCCATTATCATGCGATAAAGTCCACTTTTCCAAATTATTTTGCATGGCCCAATTGTATGAGTCGTCATCGAGTTCCTTTATCGCTTCCATTATTTTGAAGAATTTTCTTCGCTGAAACTTGCTTGCTGCAAATAAAAGGAAACATTTACATATAAACATGCTCGCGACGGTTGAGAAAAATTTATGAATAATATACTGCCGACGTACCTGCTTTATACAGCATATCCTTTATTCTGGGAGTACGGTGTATGCTATTGTAGTTAGACACGAAATGGCGTAGACAATAACGATGGAATGCCAATGGCTCCTTCCACCCGCTATTTTCATCGCGAAATAATGCCAAAATGCCAGCATGTTGATCGGAAATAACTGTTATTTCAGACTGTTTTGTGACATACCGCCTGATGCATGTCATGAACCAAGCCCAGCTAGATTTATTTTCGCCCTCAACTACTGCAAATGCTGTCGGCAACAGATAATTGTTACCGTCAATAGAACTGGCAATCAAAAGGGTTTGGTGAAACTTTCCCGTCATGAACGTCCCATCTATTAGCAAAACCGGCTTGCAATGTGATAGCCCATCTATGCATGGCTTAAATGTCCAAAATAGTCTTCTGAATTGCGTACAATTTTCTTACGCACATTCATCAACAACAAATTCATAGCAGAATCCTGGATTGTACCTTCCCATTGATTTAAGATAAACTGGCAACTTCCCGTACGAGTCCTCGTAGTTGCCAAAAATTTCTTCCAGCGCCTTAGTCTTCGCATACCAAGCCTTGTTGTACGATACTTCATAGTTGAAACGGTTCATCATGTCGGCCATTATAACACTAACTTTGATATCGAGGGCTGCACTAACCATCTCTAAGATACAGTCACAAATGAGCTGCGTGTCTAACTGTCTGTGCTGCTGAGAAACCAATGATGATGTGCAGCTGTGTGATGACTTGTACACACTGATTATCTAGTAGTCACATGTCCTCTTCTTCATGGCACGTAATCTCCACTGACAACCTGTTTCATCTGCTCTTAAGCAGCAAACAACCCAAAATGATGGCTTGGATTCCACAACTTTGTAAGAAACATTGTTCATAATTGACCATTTCTTCACACATGCCTTCACTTCATCTTTCGAAGTGAACATCAATCCTTCGCAAAATTCAGTTACACCATCCCACCTCCCCATTGGTATATTGTTCGACGTGTTAATCTCCGCTTCTGCGAAATTTGCATTTGTATGGTGCACTGATGGAAATTGAAATCGTGATATGTCATACTGTCCACCCACATCATATCTGATAGCGTTAATATTCATATTCTGTATGGTGTCTGAAACATGGGTTGGGCAACCTGTACTGACTTGGTCAACTACTCTAATACCGGTTTCCTCAAAAGCATCATTCAAGTCGATCTCCTGGTCGTCCTCCTCCGGATCCAAACTTGGCGAAATGTACCCATTATCAGTATCAGCTATGCCGCTAATTGCACCGTCTCCACATTCGGCCCTTGAACTTGACCCTATATTAAGTTCATTCTGCCCTCTAAACTCTTTTATTGGACTTGCTTCTATCGTTTCCAAATCATCATTTCCTTCCCTCTGTGCATGCTCCTCACACTGTATACCAAATACGGTCCCACTATTGGACGCAACATTTACCTCATCAACACATACATCTCTCTCATCCCCCGTCGGAGTTGGATCTCCGTCATTATCCCTATTCATGTTATCAAAATCATTCACCACATTCTGTTCATCCCCAATCAGGATTTTTTCAGTTTCAATAATTAACTCCGCTACCGTATATCCAGGAAATATTACAAAATTTTCATATATTTGATTTATGTCGTCGTCGTCCGTAACATCCATAAGTGCCCAAGAATACGACCCCTGACTGTTTACAGGACACTTATATATTACTCTACTAACCCTCACATCAACAGATAGATCCAATTTCACTGATATTTTATGAATAAGTTCCTGATATGTCGGTTTATTTCTAAGTTTCATTCACCTCGAACGTCCTGATGAGCTTGACGTATCATACTGATAACCGGCCATACCCCATATTGACTGCCCCCCGGTATGTAATATAAAAATGGCTTGAATCGACATTTTCGTCCTCCTACATTTAATTTAATGATACTTTTCAACTAATCAATAATTTTAATATCATCGATGTTTACATACTACCAACATATTTTCATTTCCCACGTAACTTAAATTATTCCATGCAAAGAATTTTACTTATTTTAAATCATCTAATAATTTTATCCCATAACTTTACACATATTCACGATTATAAATTAATTCAACTAACTATACAATATTATTTATTCCATAACTATCATACCCGATTCAAGCATAATTTATATCATACAAAAAAAAATTTCAAAAAACTTAAGAAAATTACCTAATCAAATTATTATTATAACTTAACACATGTTACTTAATGTAAGGCAACAAAATAACGATTTCATCCCGTAGCATTAAACATATTTACAGTTAAAAAATCATTTAATTAACTATACAATAATATATAATCCATAACTTTCATAATCCATTCACACATAACTTATATCATACATAAAAAATAATAATAAATTTACCTGTCCAAATTACGCTTGTAAGTTTAATACAGCTTTTCTTGCACCTACAATTAACAAATGACAATAAAAATATTATGCATACACTCAAATGATATTAACATTATTATTTTATACTTTATTTACATAATCATACCTTTTTCCTTTCTTTGACTGCAGCACGAACGATTTATCTATTTCAAGTATTAAGACGAAATGAAAATTATATAAGCAAATATGTAAAAATTCAGTGAAACGCTAAATAAATGCAGGAGTAACGTTTAAACAATTGAAACCAAAGAGCGAAATATATCTGAAGCTGTGGGTTTATAAAGAGGTGAAAAAGGAATCCGAAATAATTTCAAAAATTTTAAGACCCGTGAATCACCTTCACGGGTCTGCAATGCGCAGGGAACCACGTCAGAAAATGCCAATATTGTGCCGTTGGGGTCAGAAAACGGCACCTGATGGAGCCGTTATCTTCACGTCAGAAAACGGCACGCTATGGTGCCGTTTTCTGACCGGCCTGGCCCCGCGCGAGAATGTTCGCGTCAGAAAACGGCACTATAGGGTGCCGTTTTCTGACCGGCCTGGCCCACGCCCCATTTTACTCTACGCGTAAGTGAAACGACGCCGTTCGAGTGAGTCAGAAAACGGCACCATATGGTGCCGTTTTCTGACGCCCACCTCTCCAGGCGCAAAACGACACCGTTTTGCACCTGGAGAAATAAAAAAAAAATATTTCCATTTGCCAGAAAACGGCACCAATGGGTGCCGTTTTCTGGCAACTTCTCTCCTTTTGTGCATGGGCCCCTCCATTTCGGAAAATGGCAAATCCGTTTGCCGTTTTTTGGTACACCAAAATCACAATTTCTTTTCCTGTAGCACTACTCTCCCTATTTATTCCCATTTTCACACCAAACTAAAAAAAAACCCGCATTCTTACAGTCTAGACACTTTCCTCACATTCATATCTTCCCATATCTTTCTTTCTCCTCTCACTCTACCTCCATTAATGTTCTCTTTCATGATCAAAACTTACACTCATCTTTTTTCAACCATTTAACTTCATCTTACGTCCATAGATCTTGATCTTTCATCAAAATCTATACAAAAAACTGCTTTCTTAAAGTTAAGTTTCAATGTCTATTATAATTTTTCACTATTCTAATTTAAACTCAATTTTTTATGATTCTATTCCATAAATTTAGCTAATTTATATAATAAACTTTTAATGCAAATTCTTCATATGTGATATCCGTGGAAAACATAAGTAAGGTATAACTTGAAAAAGTGAGAAAAAATAATTTTTGATTTTTAATATAATCATAACATAACTCAGGTATAACTAATATATAACTTGAAAACGTGAGAAAATATATTTTGATTTTCAATATAATCGTGTTACAACTCAAATATGACTAAACTATAGCTCGTAGATGGGAGAAAAATGAATTTTGATTTTGGGTATACCTCAAGTATAATTAGAAAATGGAAGAAAAAATGTAATAATATGGTTTTCGGTATACTATGATATAATTCAAGTATAACATATTTTCACTTCCATAAGGATATAGATGCTAATTTAATTTTTCTTTTTTAAAGATATGTAGATGCTAATCTTACATTTAGAGACTTTGGAATGTGTATATAAAGGTAACACAAAGAAATATAAAAAAAAATCAAAATCAAAATCAAAAGTTAATATATATACAAACATTTAAATTTGGCTTCATAATTCACTTAAATACATAATTTTTTAATAAAATTCTATTGAACACCTATATTTGTCAATTTTATAAATAATAAATACAAATTCACATTGTTTTGAAAAATTAGAACATGTGACATGCAATAGCACGTGTGAGGCATCACAAAATATCAAAATTAATAACAAAATCAATCATTTAATTTTCATTTTCCTCCAATTTTACTGAGCATACATGTAGGACACATGTTCTCATCACAAAAATTCAAATGTCTCATCATCGCAGTTGAATATTATGTGTATTATTTGTTTGAAATACTATGTGAATTTATATTTAGTATTTGTAAAATTTGTAAGTATATATCCTCATATATGGGTTATTATTAAAGTTTAAATGTTCAAATGAATTATGAATTTAAATTCGGATGTCTGTATATATATTATGCCAGAAAAAAAGAATATTATTTAATTAATTAGTGTTTTTTTTATATAAATTTATAAACTTTTGACAAGATTATCTTTGTTAATTATGTAAATATATATTGTTATTATTCTTTAAACACATTTATTAATTAACAAGGTTTTTTTTTTAAAAAAAACTCATTTGGAGATAAAGCATTTCGCGGAGAGTAAGGATTGAAGAGTGTTAAACCTATAGTCGAAGGTCAAGGGACTACCAAGTCAAACATTAGTTAGAACAATTGTATTTTCCATCTATTATTCTGTTGTAACAAATCTTATCACTTTGTAGAGTCTATCTCTACAAGCATCTTCTGTATTTAAACTCATATAATGTTAATAGAAATTATTAACTTCAAACATATACAAGTATTCTTTATATGGTATCAGAGCCTAGCTGATTAAAAGCTCTCTAAACAGATCCATGGCCTCCCTTATTGCCGAAAACCCAATAGTCTCTGTCAATGCTCACTCCCACCTTCCCACCAAACTTACCCAATCCAATTTTTCTGTTTGGAGAACCCAGCTTCACTCTGCTCTCATTAGATACAATCTCCTTGGCCACATCGATTGCAGCAGTTCCCAATCTGCTGCAACTATTACTAACCCAAAATATGATACCAAAACCATCACAAACCCAGAATTCATCATCTGGTACCGGCAAGATCAACTCATTCTCAATGCAATATTAGGCAGCTGCATAGCTGAAATTCAATCCCATATTTCTGCTGTCTCTTCTTCACGGGAAGCATGGAACCGTCTCTTTGTCCTTTTTGCCAATAAATCTCGCTCTCGCATTATGTCTCTTAAAGAAAGACTTCATGATACCCACGTGGAAATCGCTCTATTGCAGAATACATGCAAGATATTAGAACCACTGTTAATGCTCTTGCCATGGTTGACACTCATGTTGCCGAAGAAGACTTGATCATGCATGTCCTTAAGGGCGTTGGGGATGAATTTGATCATGTTGCTGCTGCTGTTCATGTCCGTGATACCTCAATTACCTTTGATGAGCTGTTTGATAAATTAGAGGATTTTGAGCGTCGTCTTAAACGATCAGTAAATATCAATCCATCCCTCACCATTGCAACAACAAATTATACCACTCGACAGTCCAATAACAATTGTTCCTGGAACAACAGAACACACAATCACTCCAATCGTAATGCCTCAAACACCCAAAACTGCAACCAAGCCTCTTTCAACAATCGTTCTAACGGGAACTCCTTTCGGCCAAACACTAAATCTGATATTTTTTGTAATTTTTGTAAGATACCTGGTCATCAAACTAATGAGTGTCGCAAGTTAGCAAAATTCCTTAAAAACAATAATGTTCAGCTCACTCCTTCTCAGCCTACGGCTAACGTGGCTTCTCTCCAAAGGCCTACTCCTCCATCATGGTTGTTTGATACAGGTGCTTCACATCATATCACTAGTGATATCAATAATCTGCAATAATTTTCAGACTATGGTGGTCCGGATGAAATTAGTCTTGGTGATGGTACAGGTTCGCAAATAACTAATGTTAGTAATACTAAACTTGTTCATAATCGTACTTCCTTTGCTTTAGACAACATTCTTTGCGCTCCTTTTATAAAAAATAATTTGATTTCGGTATCTAAATTTTGCCAATCTAATAATGTTTCACTTGAATTTTTTCCATTATATTTTCTTGTGAAGGATCTACGAACTGGGGCGTCAATGCTTCGCGGGGAGAACATTAATGATGTCTACTGCATTCCCAGCTCAATAAATCCTCAAGTCCATCACACTACAAGATCTCAACTTCATGAATGGCACCAGCGTTTGGGTCACCCTTCTATTCCCATTATTCGCTCAATTTTTCGTTCAAGTTCCTTGCATTTTCCTTCACTGTCAGTTCCAAAGTTTCATTGTAACTCTTGTGATTCTAATAAAAGTCATAACCTACCATTTGCAGAAAACTCTCTCCATTTTCTAATCCTCTTGAATTAGTTTATTCTGATGTTTGGGGTCCTACAGATTTATCTATTGATGGATTTCGATATTACTTAATCTTTGTTGATCACTTTAGTAAGTATGTTTGGCTTTACCCTATGAAGAAAAATTCTGACGTTGCACCTTTGTTTTCTCAGTTCAAATTGTTGGTTGAAATTTTTTTTTAATTTCCACTTAAAACTATGTACACAGATAATGGAGGAGAATATATTTCTTTAACTCCCATTCTCAATTCTCATGGTGTCTTTCACTTCAAAACACATCCCTACACACCAGAACACAATAGCACATCTGAAAGACACTATTGTCATATTGTTGAAACTGGTCTCACCCTCCTCCATACTGCCTCTCTTCCTACCTCATACTGGTCATATGCCTTTCAAACTGCTGTTTACCTTATAAATCGGCTTCCATCTCCTATCCTCAAAAACCAATCACCTTTTCAACTGTTATTTCATTGCACTCCTAATTACTCTCGACTTAAAGTTTTTGGTTGTCTGTGCTACCCTTGGTTAAGGCCCTATACAACCTCCAAGCTTTAACCAAAATCGTTACCTTGTATTTTTCTTGGTTATTCCACAAGTCAATCTGCTTACAAATGTTATGACCCAATTTCCAAAAAGCTTTACCTCTGTCGCCATGTCAAATTTATTAAGCATACTTTTCCAATGCAGGACCACCATAGGCATCATATGTCTTTCTCGCCAGCGCTAGACTCCTCCCACGTGGATTCCACTGTAAGTACTCCTCCACTTTCATCTTCCATGCACCCACCTACCTCCCCACTCACCACTCTTGTCTCTAACCCAACTCCCATGTCATGCCCACCTATCCTACCTTCTCCTTCTTCACCTTTCGCCTCTATCTCCACTACATCACATGCACCTCTCCCACCCTTAAATGTTTTGCACCCCACCAATACGTCACCCCCAAGCTCTTCCTCGTCTACATCACTTGGCCCATTCTCCTCATTTAATTCTTTAACACCACCTCCTTCTACAATCTCATATACTCCTCCACTCTCACATAACCTTCGTCCTCCTCATGCTAGAAAACCAAATCCTAAATACTTCAACTCTAAATTTTTTAATCACACAACTGTTCACCTAATGCCTTTAACTCTAGAACCCAAAAATTTCTCTGAAGCAATGAAGGATGAAAAATGGCAAGCAGCAATGTCAGATGAGTTTGATGCGCTTATGCGTAATGGTACTTGGGATTTAGTTCCACTTGCTAATCAAAATCTTGTAGGTTGTCGATGGGCTTATCGAATTAAGAGGAACTCGGATGGAACAATTGCCAAGTACAAAACCCAACTTGTTGCCAAGGGCTATCACCAACGACCAGGCTTGGATTATTCAGAAACATTCAGTACTGTCTCTAAGCCAACCACCATTCGCCTTATACATAGCCTTTCTCTTGCCTATGGATGGAAGCTTCGCCAGTTGGACATCAATAATGCCTTCCTCCAAGGTACACTTTCTGATGATGTATACATGGTTCAACCTCTTGGCTTTATTCACTCTTTACTGCCTCATCATGTCTGTAAGTTAAAAAAAAAACTATTTATGGACTGAAACAAGCTCCGCGAGCTTGGTATCTAGAACTTTAAGGCTTTCTTTTTTAATCTAGTTTTACAAATTCAATGGCTGATTCTTCTTTATTTGTTTACAGCAAGGATGTCATTTATCTTTATTTTTTGGTCTAAGTTGATGACATAATTCTTACAGGCAATAATGATAAATTTTTAGAATCATTTGTTGTGCAACTTGGTGGCTGATTCTCCTTGAAAGATCTTGGTGAGTTTCATCAGTTTTTAGGTGTTGAGGTAATTCACACAACTACGGGTCTCTTTTTGTCTCAACATCGACATATTGCAGACCTTTTTGAATCTTTTTCCATGTCAGCAGCTAAAGAAGTCCATACTCCCATGTGCCACACGACGCCTTTATTACTTAAAGATGGTTTTACTCCCATAGATCCGACTCCTTACAGGAAATTGGTTGGTGTCCTTCAATATCTCTCTCTCACACGTCCGAATGTGTCCTTTGCTGTAAATCGACTTTCTCAGTTTATGCATTCACCCACTGAGTTGCATTGGACAACGTTAAAGCGTGTTCTACGTTACTTAAAGAACACCATTTTTCATGGTCTTTTCTTAAGCAAGAACACCTCCTTAAAACTAACTACCTTTAGTGACTCGGATTGGGGCGGTAATTGTAACGACCCGATTTGACCTTAGAATAATTTCAGAATTTTTGTTTGGTAATTCAAGAGTTTGTGTGTATAAGAGAGTGTATTTGAATGAGTTTCTAAGTTGATTAAGGTTAAAAGTTTTGCTATAAGAAAATTATTTTGAGAAGTGAAGATAATAGCTTAGTATGGGTTATGTCGCGAGCGCGACAGTGTTACTGTCGCGGGTGCGACAGAATGCCTCATGGGAAGCCTAATTGAGTTAGATTAATTTGGATTATTTGATGTATTATGGACAAGTGGCAGCGTAGGGGAGTGGCACGTGGCGGCTTGGGAGTGTGACATGTGGGATGGAGCAAGTTTTGTTTTATCTAAATATATGTATTTATTAAGGAGATATACATGTATTTAATTTGGGTAAGTGGCATTTATGAGAATATTTAATTGTGGATGAGGGTTAACCAGCTGATTTGCTTTCTTTCCCACGTTGTTTAGCCTTTAGCCTTTGTTCTTTCTTTCATTTTCTGCTTTTGGCCTTTGCTTTTCTTTTATTCTTTTGCTCTTTCTTTGGTTTTTCTGCCGTGGCCATTTCTTTCCTTTGATTCTTCATTTGCTTTGCTCTTTAAGTGAGTTACTTGGATGGGTTGAAGAGAGTGTGTTAAAGATAAGCTGGATTTGTTATCCGATCTGACCTCTTTTTTCTTTCTATATTCCTGTTTTTGATTCAAAGTTAAGAGTAATGGATTAAGTGTTCTCTTGGTTGGTTGTGCTTGAAAGCTGTGTACAAGAGATTGGCAAGGGAAAAGAGAAGCTCGAAATTGATTAGAGGGACATGATCGAGCTATCTAAGGTCGGGATCGTGTGGTTTTTAACTTTTGTTCATTTTGATTGCTTGCAATGTTTCATGATATATGTGTTTATATGTTTATGAGTATGTGACTTGATGATTTGAGTGTGTGTTGATGTTGTTAGAGGGGTTACCATATAGTTGTGATGATAAAGTTTGGTTTTGGCAAATTCTGTTCATTTTGTATAGGACCTCTGTGACGTGTTTTTGTCATAAGTAGAGTTATAGACCTCTAAATTGAGTGATTTTTAATCCATTAAAACCATGACTTCAATACCTATAAAAGTCTCAGAAATGACCTTGGGAAAATTCTTGCTCTAAGACCCTGAAAATTGGCTAAAACAGAGGTGTCTCTACTTTGGCCGGTTCATTTGAGCAGTTCAGATTGTTTAGGTCATATATTAAGTTATAGATGTCCATTTGACTTGAAACTTGTTTCATTTGAAATATAAATTCCTAGGAAACAATTGTTAAGAGGAAATTTTGCCTAAAAATGACGTCTTGAGGTTGGTTTAGGCGATACAAGTTTGAGGAGAGAAGCAGTCTCGTGAAGGTTCCTGACAGAGCCTTCTATTGCGAGCGCGATAGGGGTCGCGAGCGCGACAGAACAGGTCAGCAGAGTGATTTTCCTCTTGATTTAGAGCCCATGGTTGGCATGAATTAATTTCCCACCTTTACCCTCAACTAATTTGTATATTTTTAGGTGTTTTCCTTCCCGAATTGAACCCGTATTACACCGAAACATTTTCGGGATTTATACCATGCATATTTAGGTATATCAAATGATTATAAGATTAGTTATCTGAATAAATAATGCTACGGCATAAGAGTTAGTGGTGAACACGACATGCCCTGTGATCTTAATTGTTATATAATGCTTGAGTTAGTGTAATGCATTTGGTATAGTATATAGAGTCTTTTTGCAATCTAGCTTCTGTCGCGAGCGCGGCTTCTGTCGCGAGCGCGACTTCTTGTCGCGATCGCTACAGTGAACCCCTTCTCGCCCTGTTCTGCTTTTGAAAAATATTTTCTTCTGTCTTGCTTTGCATGATTTATATGTTTATGCAATGAATTAATAACATGTATACTCAAATAAGTGATTATGGATAGTGATATGTTTCGAATGTGTGAGTTAAGCCTAAATGGTCAAAGTAGTGGATAGATAAGCATGCTTATAAAGGGTTAGAGTGCGACTGCCACAGTAACCTTAATTGGTTTAACGACGAATGCCCAGCGTATTCATATTGAGTTAGTTCTCCAGAGTTAATACTGTTTATTAGTATTTACAACAGTACCCGTATCCACCATTGTTGAGAGTTCAGGCTAATATATATATATATATATATATATATATATATATATATATATATATATATATATATATATATATATATTGTAGTGTACAAGAGATGAAATAGCAACTTGTATATGTATAGAGATTCATATAGATATATATGAATATAGCATGACATGTTATAGATATTATTTTGCCATATTGCTTGGACAATTGCATATGGAACTGATTAGAGTGAATGTTATCTGTTACAAGGTTATGTATATGACTATTTGTATATGACATGACTATTGATATGCATGTGATATATTTGTGACTTCGTTGGAAGTCTATTGTTTCTGTTTATCCCCACAAAGCGTTATCGCTTAGCACGGGTGTTTTCCCATGTAGGTTTTCAGGATTGGATCAATGGGTGCACATCTGCAGGTCAAGGCCACCAGGAGCTTTTATAGAAATCCTTTTGTACTAGATAAAGTTTCTTACATTTTGAGTAACATTATTATGTATATAGAAGCATAATATCGACATGTAAATGTTAACTGTATTTGTATATGTACCGAAAATGAATATGTAAATAGTATAAAACTTTTGTAATATGTACAGTTTATATATATAATATAAGAGCAGTTTGTTGGGCCCAAGTTGTTCTAATTATTTATTGTTGTTGCTTCCGCTTTTGTGTATGCATGTGTACGAGTATGTGTGTGTTTGGCTTGTGGCACCCCGATATTCCTTCCTGGGGGTATGGGGGTGTTACAGTAATCGTTATGATGGTCGCTCTACCATAGCTTATATTATCTATTTAGGGTTTCATGCCATCTCCTGGAAGTCAAATCGTCAAAAATCTGTCTCAAGGTCATCATCAGAAGCTAAATACAAGCCATTGCTAATACCACTGTTGATATTATGTGGATTTAAAACTTACTCCTTGAGTTGGGAATTAAGCTACCACAACTACCGGTCTTATTTTGTGATAATACTGGTGCTACCTATCTTTGTACGAATCCCATTTTTCACTAACGTATGAAACATATCTCTCTTTATTACCATTTTGTACGAGAGTGTGTTGCAGCTGGTAATCTGAAGGTCTGTAACATTTCCACAAAAGACCAGCTTGCCGATATTCTTACCAAAGCCTTTAGTCGCCATTATTTTCACACTCTTCACTCCAAGATCGGTGTCTCAAATGGAGCCTCGATCTTGCGGGGGCATGTTAAACCCATAGTCGAAGATCAAGGGACTACCAAGTCAAACATTAGTTAGAACAACTATATTTTCCATCTGTTATTTTGTTGCAACAAATCTTATCTCTTCGTAGAGTCTATCTCTACAAGCATCCTCTGTATTTAAACTCATATAATATTAATAGAAATGATTAACTTCAAATATATACAAGTATTCTTTATAAAGAGAACATTAGAGCTTGGAGGAATCCTAGATTATCAAAATATCATAATGCAAGGAGATGGGGATTGGGGAGATGAGAGATAATGAATTTATTGTCTGTTGACAACCTCTGTTGGAATACATTTTTAAATGGTGGGAGAGATTTACAGTCTAATATATAAACATTATCTACAAGGCTATATCCCAATAAAGTTTCAATTGAGCCACTATATACTTTCTACTCTATCAATCATGCAATATTAAGGCGAAGGAAGCAACCATTTAGAGCCTGAATATAACCAAGATTGAGAAAGTATTGTACTTTTTTTTGGCTCAGTTGTGTGCTAAATGGAGCATGTCCCTTTGAATTTGCTCCTAGTCCAGTGTTTGAAATTCTCCAGAAAAGCATTTGCCTACTATTTATTATGAATTTATTCATGGACCCGGTGTATTGTAGACTATCATTCCATCCTCATGAAAGAATAGCTTGGTTTATATTACAATAGGAAAAAACCACCTCGAGCATTATTTGCCATGTGCGTCCCAAATATGCATTTTTGACACCATTATCAATTATATCACAATGTACAAAAGAAAATCCTGAATCTTCATTCTTCTTTTGTTTTCCTTGTGCTGTTATTACTGTTCTTTTATTACTCGTAACTCAATGCCCTGTATTTAAAATTAACATATTATAATTTGATTGTGTAACATTCTTTGTTAACATATTAGTTTAATTATAGGATAATTAGAGTTATTACCAAATAGAAAGATTTTCCACTCCCAAAAATAAAATCAACAGTGTCTCGGATGTAACACGAAATGAAGAAACAACGACCAAATTCATCAAATAGAGTATCTTGGTATCCATAAATGTTAAAGTAATAAATAGTTGCCTTGTCTCCGGAAAGTCTCAAAGCACTGCTTGTACACCAACTTGAGCTTGTGCTGCATTTGGCTTTGGTGGAGTATGCTATACTAAAAAATTCGAAAAATAAAATTAAAATTTTGCTTCTAATGTGAGTATATACCTTAATATCAAGATTAACAACTATAAAATAATATGACATAATAATCAAAGTGGCACTATCAAAAATTCCATATTGTTTGGTAGTGCCAGCGAATTGCAAGGTAGGTCTTGCGCCTTATGTACCGCATAATGTAATAAAAGGTTTAGGTTTATCAATAAGAATTTTCTCATTATAGATTTCAAGGCTAATATCCACAATTGCACACCTTTGATTTCGTACTGAGATGCTATTAATGGCATAAATAATTGTCTTAAAATTTTCAGTTCCATCTTGTTTCACCTTAATTAATTGGTGGTTGCTCTCAACCTTTTCAAGAATGGAATCTAAAGTGCCTTTGCGTTATGAAAAGGGTTAAATATTGGCTTTAAACCATGAATTAATCTGGGATCTATCTGCTAGAATTTCCTTTTGTATCATCATATCTAACTTTGGTTGCAACAAAGAGAATTGCAAAAGCCAAAACACAATGTATAACATCCGTGATGCTCGTATATTATATTCTTATTGTATTATTAGTTCTTGTTGTTGCTTCCTTTGTTATTGCTTGATGTAATTATGCTTTAGGGTTTACTTTTATAAGTAAGAAAAATACCAAAATGAAATAGTTCTTAGGACACATTTGTTACAGAGGTTATCCTTTTGATGCATCATGTCTCTATATATAAGTGGGATGTGGGAGGATGATTATTGAGTAATCTTGTACCGATTAAAATAATTAAAAATGGCATTACACTTCCCCCTATACCTAATTTGTATATTTATCCGTTTTTACTATGAGTTCATATTGTTGGAAAAGTCAACAATTGTGGCTTAATTAGGAACCCCACATCGAAAATTCAAAGAAAATAGGAAGTTGGATCACCTATATAAACAAGCTTCCTTTTATTAGTTTCATCATCCCAAAATTGCCATTCTTTTCTAAGGCAAAATTCTTCCTCTCTTTTGTAAATATTTCGCTTGTATTATTTCTTTAAAATAGTAAAATATAATTTGGTAGTATTCAAGGACATAGGCATAATTGGCCGAACCTCATTAAATCCTAGTGTTTTTTATTTGCCTATTTAATAGCTATTATTTCGGGTATATTGCTAGTAAATTATTGTGTTGTTAAATTACATAGAAAAATTCTGTCTAAGGAGATTGGGTTTTAAGTGGGACCATTTATGACCCCTCCAGTCTTTCCTGAAAATTTTACCTTGTATGATTTTTTCAGTACAAACGTTTAAGCATTATTTACCTGCGCAATAGTATTCGAGGTGAATTTAATGGAAATTAACCCGAGTTTCCACAATAATTGGTATCAGAGCCTAGGTTCTTTCTTAGTACGCTCTGTGGTTGCAGCATAATCTGATCTTCCACATCAAAATTTTTTTTTTCTTAAACTATTGGCATTCCGCATCGACAGCTATTAAATAGTAATTGTAGCAGAAATGACAAATCCATTCACTGATTCTTCCTTGTCCATTTTTACAAGAAATGTGATAGCAAATGCAAGAGTTACGGTGAAAATTTTTGATGGTACGGGTCATTTTGACATGTGGAAAAGTGAGATTATAGACGCTCTCTTTCAGCAAGGTTTGGACATTACCCTTGAAAAAAAGAAACCAGATGATATTGGTGAGAAAGAATGGAAGCGCATTAATCGTTTGGCATGTGGTACAATTCGATCGTGCCTTTCTAGAGAGCAAAAGTATGCTTTCTCAAAAAAAAACTTCTGTAAGTAAATTAATGAAGGAACTGGAGAAAAAATTCTTGAAAAAAAGCAATCAGAACAAGCTCCATATGAAGAAAAGACTGTTTCATTTTAATTATATTTCGGGTACTACAATAAATGATCACATCACCAGTTTTAATCAGTTAGTCGCTGATTTATTGAATATGGATGTGACATTTGAAGATGAAGATCTGGCTTTAATATTGTTGGAATCCCTTCCTGAGGAGTTTGAGTTTCTTGAAATGACTCTACTTCGTGGGAAGACTATTGTGTCTCTCAGTGAAATTTGTGATGCCTTGTATAGTTATGAATTGAGAAATAAGGACAAGAAAGAAAGCACAAGTAGAGCTATAGAAACTCTAGTAGTGAGAGCTCGGTCGCAAAGCCAGATTAAAGGAAAGAAAGGAAGATCGAAGTTGAGGCCCAAATTAGGCAAAGAAGAATGTGCCTTTTGTCAGGAAAAAGGGCATTAGAAGAAAGATTGTCCTAAGCTAAAGAATAAAGGCAAACCTGATAAGAAAAAGGCTGTTGCAGATTCAAATATAGCTGAGTGTAATGATGAAGATCTGATTTTTCACTTGCTGTTGCATTGTCAACTAGCTCTTCTAGTGTATGGCTGCTTCATTCAGGCTGCAGTCATCATATGTGTCCCAATCAGGATTGGTTTTATGAATTTAAAGAACTAGAAGATGGAGTTATTTATACAGCAAATGATGTCCCTCTCATCACATATGAGATTGGTTCCATTCGTTTAAAAAACTATGATGGATCAATCAGAATCCTGAAAGATGTTTATTATGTGCCCAGTTTGTCAAAGAATCTCATTTTCGTGGGGGCTCTAGAAGAAAAGGGTTTCGAGGTACAAGCAAAATATGGAGTAATGAAGATAATCTCTGGTGCACTTGTGGTGTTAAGAAAATTCAAAAAAATAACAGATTGTACCACTACCAAGGTACTACTGTTTTTAGTACAGCAGCAGTGATTTCTACTGATAAAAAAGAGTTAGAAACAACCAGGTTATGACATATTCGCTTGGGGTATGCAGGTGAAAAATCCTTGAATCTCCTGGTGAAATAAGGATTTTTGAAAGGAGTTAAGACTTGCAAATTGAATTTTTGCGAGCATTGTGTCAAAGGGAAAAAGTCAAGGGTGAAATTTGGAATAGCAATCCACGATACCAAGGGTATTTTGGACTATATTCATTCTGATGTGTAGGGACCTTTCAAGACGGCTTCTTTGAAAGGAAAACACTACTATGTAACCTTTGTTGATGATTTTTCCAGGAGATTTTAGGTATATACTATGAAGACTAAGGATGAAGTGCTGGGAGTTTTCCTCAAGTGAAAAAAGATGATGGAAACTCAAACAGGCTGAAGGATCAACAATCTCCGTACAGATAATGGCAGAGAATACAGGAGTGATTCATTTATGAAGGTGTGTGAAGATGAAGGCATTATCAGACACTTTACAGTCAGAAATACACCACAATAGAATGGGGTGGCAGAATGCATGAACCGAACATTGCTGAAAAAAGTTCGATGTATGTTGTCCAATGCTGGGTTGGGCAGAGAATTTTGGGCTGAAACTGTTACATATGCTTGCCATCTCATTAATCGCCTACCATCTAGTGCTATTGGTGGTAAAACGCAATTGGAGAAATGGTTTGGAAAATCTGCTACAGATTATAATTCCTTACATATGTTTGGTTCCACTACATACTATCATATTAAAGAATCAAAGTTGGATCCACGAGCAAAGATAGCAATTTTCGTGGGGATCACCTCTGGTGTGAAAGGATATCGACTTTGGTGCCCAGAGTCAAAGAAAATAATCTTCATCAGGGATGTTACCTTTGATGAATCTACCATGTTGAGAAATATGACAAATAAAAGTATTGAGCAGATAGATGGTACTCCAAAACAGGTGGAGTTTGAAAGGAAATTATTAGCCCAGCAAATGATGAAGCAGATGCAAAAACTCCTATGGTAGATGAGGAGTCAGACGAAGAGGAGGTTTTAACCTAAGAACCTTCACAGCAACCTGAATCAATTGCATTAAGTAAGCCAAAGAGGACAATCAAAAAGCCTGCTCGCTATGTTGATATGATGGCTTACACATTCCAAATTGCAACTGATGACATTCCTACTGTCACACCCCATTTACCCCCTAGTAGTATGAGCCATGTATGTGTGTAAATTTATAAGTATTTTGGCATGTGACAAGGGTATTTTGGGGTATATTGCATGTTATAAGAGTTATTTTAATATGTGGGTGCACATATGTTAGTAGGGTGTGAATTAGTTGGGAGATACTTGTGTGTGCATGCATATACCATTGTGGGATGTGAGTAATGGTGTAGTGATTGTGTGTTTTACTCACACATTAGTAGGGTGTTTTAAGTTGGGTTTTGATTGTGTGTAGTAAGCATAGCATAGTAGAAGGAATCTAAGTGGGATATTATTGTGTGTTTTATTCACACATAAGTAGGGTGTTGTATATGAGAATGCATTGAGTGTGAGAAGTGTATGGTAATTGGGTGTGAATAATTGGTTGCCACCAATAGGAAGGTGACATGTGGCAAATTTGGAAAAAGAAAATGAAATGTACATGAAATGAAGAATTCCCGTAAGTAATTTGCATTTCCTTCATTCTCATCTTCTTCACCTCATTCTTCTTCATTTCTTCTCATCTAAAAAAAAATCCTAAATTAGATTTAATTAATTGTGGGAAGAAATCAATTGATTTTGCATCAATTGGGTAAGATTAACTCATAATTTCATCTTGATTCTTCAATTTTTTTCATTTAGTTGGATTTTAATTTAGAGTTTATATTTTTGTATGTGTTTGATGGATTGGTGATTAGTTGAGCCTCTTCAAAATTCCAAAGGTAAGGAAAAGGTTGGATCTAGTGGAATCAAGTAAAGATTTCAGGTTTGGGATGTTTGGGATTTTGTTTGGAAATTATTTGTGATTTGTTTGTGAATTTTATTAAGTTTTATCTGACCTCAGTGTGATGTTTTTCTCATAAGTAGAGTTATAGAGCTCCAATTGAGTTGATTCAAATTGAATCTGAAAGCTAAGATCCGTATCTAAAATTATATAAGAGAGTGCTGGAGCTAATTCTGGACTTAAGATCTTCAAAAATGCTAAAAACCGAGACCTCCCTGCTTAGGTGGGTTCACTGGAACAGTATAGAGTGTTTAGATCATATCTGTATTTATAGATGTCCAAATGACCTGAAACTTGTCCCATTTTAAAGATAACATCATAGGGAACAAATGTTAAGAAGAAAGTTTTTCCTAAAATTGTCGTTAACTATGTGTAAAATGCATTGCAAGGTTGGACCTGATGCCAGTCTGGAGTCTGCCTCTCGAAGTGAGGCAGAATGGGTTTACACGGGGGTAAGGGAATTCCTTACCGCCGTGTAAAACCATTCTGTCCATTTTTACCCAAATTTCACGTCCCACACGGCTGTATGAGTTGCCATACCGTCGTGTAACCTCATTTTTGCCCCGAAAAGGTACTTTTTCCCTCCCGAATCTCCCCGGAAGTTCTCACCACTTATCCAACTCATGTCTAACATTATAAAAGGAGTATATAAATGTATTTCTAATGGAAATATATGTAATTTATGTTATGATATATAAGTTTATGAATGGAAAACCCATGAATGTGGAAATGAATAATATAGTTAATGTTCATATGCTATATCATGCCATGATTAGTTGTGTGATTGAATAATACATGTTAATCTATGTAATTACTTATGATATTATATTGATGATTTATTTTAGCTTGTGTTATGCATGACCTGCTAGAGTCTAGAAAGTGGATAGTTAGGCATGCCTAATAGAGTCTTTTAGCTGCAGCCTATATGGATGAATTATATGGATGATTTGGATCCTGATCAGATCCCCGATTGGTTCCTCGCGAACCCTATAAGAAAATGTGTTTGAATCCTCGCGATTCTTATTAATATGATGAATCTTGTTTAAGGGCCCCTATAAAGGTTTTATAAATATAAAATAAAAATGGTTTTCGATTCGTACCCGTAAGGTATCGCTATACGTCGATTCGTACCCGTAAGGTATCGCTATGCGTATACTCGTTATCCACTATTATGAGTCAGCAGGATCTTTAATTGATATGTGATTTGTTATGTTACCGTTGATTATACAAAAGTAATAATTGAATGAGATAATATGGATATGGATATAAACATGAGATGCTGAATATATTGTTATAAATTGGAGCCTATATGTATACATATTATGACATGAATCATATATATGCCATTATGAATGTGATATGCCTTGACGACCACTGTGAGTGGCCGTCCATATAATATGTGTGAATCCCCACTAAGCGTTTATCGCTTAGCACGGTGTGTTTACCCGTGCAGGTAAATAAGAAGCTTTGTTTAGAGTGAGTCACTGCAGTCAAGCCAACACAGCAAGGTTTAGAGTTTGGAGTTTATTTTATTATGGTTGATTCTTTTATGTAAAGAACTTTTGATATTGATTTGGAAAATAGCTTCCGCTGGTGTATTTGTATTTGGGCCTGTAATATTATTACATATATGATGAGTGATAACATGCGATGTATTATGAAAATTTTAAATTGCCCTATATTTCAGTACGCATGATTATGTATGATATGTGTATAAATTGTTCCGCGTTCCGCATCTGCTTGGTGACACCCCGACTCATACGGGTATGGGTAGGGGATGTTACACCTACCACTTATAATGAAGCAATCAAAAGTTCAGAAGTAGAGAAGTGGAGGAAAGCCATGAATGATGAAATGCAGTACCTTTATAAGAATCATACGTGGATGCTAGCTAGTCTCCCGAAGGGAAAGAAGGCAATTGGGTGCAAATGGGTATATGCAAAGAAAGATGGATTTCTTGACAAGGATGAAGTTCGCTACAAAGTAAGGCTGGTGGCTAAAGACTACACTCAGACGGAGGGAATTGACTATAATGAAGTTTTTTCTCTAATTGTAAAACATTCCTCCATTCGAATTTTGTTATCTTTGGTAGCACAATTGGATATAGAACTAGTTCAGTTTGATGTAAAAACTGCATTTTTACATGAAGACTTGGAGGAGAAAATCTATATGGTTCAGTCCGAAGTATTTAAAGTTGTTAGAAAATAAAATATGGTGTGCAAGCTTGAAAAATCATTGTACAGATTGAAGTAATCTCCGAGACAGTGGTACAAACGATTTGACAAGTTTATAATGGGGCAAAAGTACACAAGAAGCAAATATGATCATTGTGTGTATTTATGCAAGCTACAAGACGGATCCTATATATATCTTCTTCTTTATGTTGATGATATGTTAATAGCTTCTAAGAGTCTGATAGAAATTGAGAAGTTAAAGATTCAGTTGAACAGTGAGTTTGAAATGAAGGATCTAAGTGAAGCCAAGAAGATTCTTGATATGGAGATAAGCAGAGATAAGGAATTGGAGAGACTTTGTTTGACTCAGAAATAATATCTGAGAAAGGTGCTAAAATATTTTCACATGAATGAAAAGTTAAAACCTATTAGTACTCCTCTTGCTCCTCATTTGAAGTTCAGTGCATCTTTGTCTCCAAAGAATGAAGCAGAGCGAGAATACATGGCAAAAGTACCATATGCAAATACTGTCGGCAGCTTGATGTATGCTATGGTGTGTACAAGGCCCCATATTTCACAGACAGTTGGGGTTATGAGCAGGTATATGCATGATCTTGGAAAAGAGCACTGGCAAGCTGTGAAATGGATTTTACGGTACATTCTGAATACCATAGATGTTGGTTTGGTATTTCAGTGGGATGACCAAGATGGTCAATGTGTAGTTAGATATTGTGATTCCGACTATGTTAGTGATTTGGATAAACAGCGATCAACTACTGGTTATGTGTTTACTCTTGAGAAGGCACCAGTTAGTTGGAAGTTTACTTTACAGTCAACAGTTGCTTTGTCCACTATAGAGGTAGAGTATATGGCAGTTACAGAGGCTGTGAAGGAGGCAATTTGGCTTCAAGGGTTGCTTGGTGAATTAGGGGTTCAACAGAAGCACATCAAAGTGCATTTTGATAGTTAGAATGCTATTTTTTTTGGCAAATAACCAAGTTTACCATGTAAGGATGAAGCATATTGATATTCGTTATCACTTTCTACGAGAGGTTCTGGAAGAAGGTCGAGCAACAATCCAAAAGATTAGGACCACTGAGAATCCTGCTGATATATTGACAAAAGTGGTGACTGCGGTCAAGCTGCAACATTGTTTAAACTTGATCGATATTGTTAAAAGTTGAAGTTGGGCGCTTTGAAGCACATTTTGTGATACTACTAAAATTGAGTTTTGTGAGAGATTTGAAAATGTGAATTACGCCAAGGTGGAGATTTATTGGAAAAATCAACAATTGTGGCTTAATTAGGAACCCTACATCGGAAATTCAAGGAAAATAGGAAGTTTGATCACCTATATAAACAAGTTTCCTTTGATTAGTTTTATCATCCCAAAATTGTCATTTTTTCCTAAGGCAAAATTCTTTCTCTCTTTTATAAATATTTCACTTGTATTATTTTTTTAAAATAGTGAAATATAATTTGGTAGTATCCGAGGACGTATGCATAATTAGCCGAACTCCGTTAAATTCTAGTGTTCTTTATTGGTCTATTTAATAACTATTATTTCGGGTATATTGGTAATAAATTATTGTGCTGTTAAATTATCTAAAAAAATTCTGTCGAATGAAATTGGGTTTTAGACATTTGTGACCCCTCCAGTCTTTCCTGGGAATTTTACGTTATGTGATTTTTTCAGTACAATCGTTTATACTTTATTCACTTGCGCAATAGTGTTCGAGATGAATTTGGTGGAAATTAACCCGCATTTCCACAACACATATTGTGAAATATTAATTGAATAACAACTAAATAAAATATAGATCGGAACTGAATAACAATAATTTATTCTTAAAAAAAATATTCCATCTCATATTGTGAAATATAAATCCATTCACAAAATACCTATAAATAATAATTCCATCAATTGCAAGTTATATTGAAATTAGATAATTTCAAATTATTAGTCAGAATCAAAAGTATAATAATTACAATAATAGTAATAAAAGTAGTAATAGCAATAAAATTCTCAAAAAAAATAGCAATAAAAGTTAAAGTGCAGGAGATCCGCCAAATTCTCCCAATTCTAAGACATAAAATAATATTACATCAATTGAAATATTAAGAATAAAACTATTATTTTTGGCTAATATTATAAAATTGCACTTTTAATCTAATTATTTTTCTTTTGAATAATGTTGGTATTAATAATTCTTCATATAAGATCTTTCTTATTTAAAAAATAAAAAAAATAAAAAGGTTTAGTCCAGCCAATTAATCAAGTCCATCCACACCTCTATCGAATAATTCCTCATGGAATTATATAATTATTTCAATGAGATGATTTTCAACCTATTCCAAAGATGCAATTTTTAAAAGTGATTTTCACAAAAATACCATAAAAAAGTTGAAAGTGTTTACAAAATTATTATACATCCAAACTTCTTATTACAAAAATGTCATTTTAAAAAAATATATATATTCTTAAAAATACCACTTTTTAATAAAAGTTATGGATGTGTTTACTTACAGAAAACAGTTTTTTGTTTTCTGTATTCTATTTTCTTAAAAAAATTGTAGTATTTATTTTCTGTAGAAAATTTAGAAAACGTATTCATTTATCAATAAATAGAAAACTATTTTTCTAGAATCAGAAAAAAGGAAAATTGAGAAAACATGTTCATTTATTAAAAATGGAAAATATTTTCTAAATTAAAAAATTGAATTATATAATATTAAGAGAAAAGATTTATACTCTAATTTTTAAAATTCAAACAATACATACATATACATATGATTGAATTATATGTGTATCAATATAATATCACTTAAACTAAATTTTTATAAATTGATGAACATTGTTTAAAAAAATGACAATAATAAAAAAAAAATACAACCAATTTCTAATTTCTATTATTATTATAATCGTTCCACAATTGATCAGCAATTGCCTCTCTAACTATTCCCATTTGCATTTGTTGGGATAAATCAATATTAATACCCTCATGCTGTACTCCAGCAGTGACTTCTTCAACCATTGTTAAATCTTTTCTACCATATAATATAAACAGTTGATCGGCTCTATCTTTTATTCTGATAAAATTGTGCAACGTGCAACATGCAATGGGAATAAGTTTTTGTCGACGTAAAGGATAGTTTGGTATTGATTTCAAAATTGAAAATCTAGCCTTTAACACTCCGAATGCCCTTTCTATCACATTACATGAAGATGAATACCTCTGGTTAAATTACTCATATTTTCTTGTAATTTGTCCTCATCCATGAAAGTCATTTAGATGATATCTTTCACCACGATATGGAGCCAAAAATCCCGATATATTGTGATAATCAGCACGACATCGTAATAATATAAAAATTAATGTTTATGTTAATCATATGATAATAATATAAATCTATATTAAGGGAAAAATGTTAATGGAAACTCTTACCACCACTTGGAAGGGGAAAATTATTTTTCCGTCTTGTTAATGCATTAAGAAATACTCCAGAATCATTTGTTGTCCCTTCCCATCCAGTGTACACAAATGTAAATAACATATCGTGAGAACATACAGCCATAACATTTTGTGTCACAAGTGTTGCTTTTCTACCACGAAAGGTCTTTTGTTTAGAAGCTAGTGACCATGCTGCCACATAAGTACCATCTATTGCACCTATGCATTTTTTTACCAAACAAAAGCAACATATTTAACTTATAGTTAATAATATATATATATATGTAGCATTATTATATACCATAAAATAACAAAATTATAATATTTTAATAATATATTATCTTACCTCAAAATATAGATACCATATGGGATTGCTTTGAATTTTTGGCTACACAGGAAATCTATTCACATGTTTGATCAAATGAGTACCTAAAGTAGCCAATGCTCTAATTACCATCTTGCACCATTTATGAACAGTAGCAAGTGAATGTTGATATCGTTCCGCGATAACCCTTTGACGAAGATTATGACATAAAACTGACAAACCCATGGCCACTCCTTCTTCCACGCTAACATCCCTTTTATCTTTTAATAAACCCATCAATTTCAATCTTTCACATAAATTTATAAAAACATGTGGTGCCATACGAAATCTTTCATAACACCTAGTCGGATTTCCTACAAGAACTGCAAGAATATAATTTTTCCCACTAAGTATTGAATTTCTGCAACGAACTTTTTCTATAAAATTCTGAGCCATAAAAATTCTAATTAAAAGCAAATCTAAAATCTCTTCATCCTCTTCACTGCTAGAACTATCACTACTTGTTGAATACACTAAAACTTGATTTTCATGTAAATGTTGATCCATAGATCCTGCATCAATTTAAAAGAAAAATAAGTTTATCAAATTTAAAGAAAAAAATAAACAAATAAAAAAAAACAAACAACTACCATATATATATATATATATTAAAAAAATTAGATAACAAAAGTTAGGATAACAAGTCAAGCCATTAGACATAATATAATTTTAAAAAAAAAAATACAGGTTCATTTACATAAACTTTCAATCCAATCTCTTCTTCTATTGGCATGCATCAAGATAAATATTTTTCTCCATTCTGGACTGACAAATTTTTCCAGTGCTTTGTTATACGCAGCACTAGAAATATCTTCTATTTCTTCCAAAATATTCATACATGCATCTATAGTATATGGATCATCTTCAGAACTTGTAGCTTGATTGCTTTCCAATTTATATCTATTGGCCTTTGCTAATTCCTTTTTCGCTCTAGCACTTAAATAAGATGCCCACATTTCCAAACATGAATCAAATTTTTCAAATCCGTGTCCTTTCGTAGCTCTATTAGAGCCAGGAATATAATTGGTAGGAACTCGCTTATCTTTTGAACTACAAGCATCAGTTTTTTCACCATCTGATACATGATGAATGCCCCTTTGAAGGAATTCTTCTTCAATTAGGCTCTTGTCATCTGAAGCATAAGGTAATTGTGTAGAAGCATGGTGCAGATACCCAATAGCAGTAGATTTACTGAAAATTTGACCCAATAGGTCATAATACCTGCACCCATTTATCTTAAATGCTTTGAAATTCTTGTGCTTCTGCAATTTAAAAGGCATAACATTTTAGATATTAATATCTATAATATGTATCTTAATGTAAAAAATTAATAATAAAAATTAAATTAATGATATTTTTACCTTATAAAACATCTGCCAAATTTCTTCCACAGCAAATACAATGTTTGAATTCGAATCATAAGTTACACCGGTATACTCCAATAATTCACTAAATTGTCGATACTTTATCCGAAGACGATTGTATTTTCCCTTCAACTTTTCTACACCATATCTCTCTCCCACTACTATAAATAATTCGTCATCCATTTCTTGCCAATCAGATATTTTAAAAGATGGCGTTCCATTTGCATCATTTTTTACTCTCTCATATAAAATATTTAAAAATGCAAGTTCATTACTGTCAGACCAATCTTTCGATTCTTCACCATTTCCATTCTTTCCCCCCATCTAATTATCTATATATAACAAAATTTCCATTATACGAAGCACAAAAAATTTAAAAAATATTTTTAAACACATATTTGAGAATTGACAAAAAAAAAATAACAACAGTTACATCTTATGTGCCAAAAAAAAGTACAATCTACAATCACATGGTCGGAAATATTTAGTGTAACAAAAGAAAGAAAAGTTAAAGACACTCAAAATGAAGGAAATGGTTATTAAAAAATATCTTAATATGAGAGTTTTTTTATCCTTGTGAATATTTTACATGAAAAGAGGAAATGTACTGTCTTATTATTTGCATATACAATATGGCAGCTAGTCAAGTGGCGTTTGGCTTTTCTTTTACTTTTTTTTTTCAACCAATTACCTTTTGGATATGTAGGAAAAACTCTCATGGCAATCCTTTATAATAGTATATACAAACATGTTCACAAAAGTTAAGTGCATAGCCTCAGAATCTTGTTGTTATAGAAACACATCAAAAACTATATAGGTTCATGTTGGTCATGTTTTGATATTTATACAAACATGTGCACTTGGGCAAAATGTACACGCACATCACTTTGCAAATTACTTTCATACCTTGAACACTAGATCCAATAATTTTTACTATGCATATGAGATATTTTCTTGTGAATCAATTATATAAATTACTCATTCTAAAATAAGCAATAAACTCGTACCTCTTCAAACTTTACACAAGCTGCTTTTAACTCTTCAACTCTGCCCTCAAAATTGCAATGCTATCACCTACATGTCAAATAGATGTACACACATGTAAGGTGGAGTTTAGTTCATTTAAAGGTGCAAATGGAATAACAATCAGAGCTGCACCACATCTAGAATCCCCACCTAGCTTTGTCAAAATGGCACTTGTAATTCCAATTTCAAGATTAATTACTGTAACCAAAGCTGTGAATTTAGAAAGAAAAGGAAAAAAAATCAATAAGGTAATTTCTAAAAGTAGTCATAATTGTAGTTAAAAGCATTTATCATTATAGGACAAAGGTTGTGGGACTGGAATCATGATGGATGCACGGACAGACCAAACTCGAATGGTGCAACACAAATAAATATATGTTACAAATAAACAAAAGGGGCATAGCTATTGTTCACAATTTTTAGTTTCTATGCACTGCTCATACATGCATTGGTTACTTTACGAAATGAAAACACATCACTACTTTTCCCTATTTAATATGCAAAATATAAGGAATTATATGTAGACTGCAAATAAGAGATATCTTGTTCATAAAAGACATTCACTGATGGATAGAAAGAAAAACAGAGCAGAAACTTATGCTTGTTATGTGTTGTCAAAAGACTATGGACATTAGTTCCTGTGGGATAGAAATGTATAGTGTGGTCCATGTAAAGAACAGATGGTTCTTATATATATATATATACACACACACACACATAAGAAAATAAATTAATACCAAATACAAACAATGGAAGCAAAACTAAAAGACACAGTGCAAGAGAATGAAATAACAAATTTAATATGCTAGACGTAATGGTTGAAATAACAAGTTTTAGAATAAGGAACATAACTACCATCAATTCAGATTCAATATTCAAGTGCTCATTAGAATGAACAAGCTCTATACCATAGCTAAATTGCTTGCAGCAAAACTGAAAAATCTGCATATGTGGATTTTAAACAAAAAGAAATTCAAATAAACCAGATTCTATATAATACTATTGACAAAATCTGAAGATTTTAAAGGTAGCTCTTGATTATTCGTTCCATATAATATTAATATGAAAGAAAGGGCCGAATATCATAAGAGAAAAACTAAGAGCAAAAGTCATGACATTTATGCAGAAATTTGATATTCTTTCTAATATATTTCTCTTATTTAGAGCACCATTACAGGTCTGCCATTATTTTTCATCCAATGTCCAGCTTGTGTTAAGTTATTGTTAAGCTTATAACTGGTTTTAAGTCGAACCATTTTTATTTCTCATAAACAGTTGTTAACATGTGAGCATTTACTCATTAATAGCTTAAAATAAATCCTCACAAATAGGAGGCAATTGAAGAAAATGAAATCCAACACAAACCGAAAGGACAATGAAGGAAGAAATTGAAAAGAATCGAAAACATAAAGGTTCAAGAAATACATAAAGAGGAAATGCCACAAAGCGTACCTGAGCGTAGTGACAGTGGTGGGACAAAGATGAGGCAACTGACGGAGGCTTAGAGCTGAAACAGAGAACTTAGAGCTACTGCAATGGCTTCTTCCCTGGACCTTGTATGTTTAGAAAATTGAGACCAGATACAACAATGATATGAAAAGATAAAATCAAAAACAAACCTGAGTTTCTACCAATAGCCTACCAAATTTGACTACAAAAGATCAGAAATTCCATATAAATACAGAGTAATCAGTAAAGCCTAATTTAAATAAAGAAAAAAGAGTAGAAATGGGGATGATGGGATTATGAGTCGATTTCGGCATCGCTGGTAAAGAATCCGTGTTTTCTTTATGGAAGGATTCTAGATTTGGTTTAAGAACAAGTAGGAGAATCTGGTAGAAAGAAACAGAAAGCAATTTTTGAAATTAAAAAGATATAAGCTGAATTGAGCTCGATTTGTTGGAGACAAAATAGGAGAATTGTGTAGCAAAGAAAAAGAAAGAAAAAAAAAATTGCAGAGTAAATTTACTGAGATTCGATGAAGAAGCAATTTTGACAACGTAATAAAAATTCCGTGTTTTCTACCGAGCGGAACATTTAGAAAACATATTAAATTAGATATCTAAATTCTGTTTAATTTTAGAAAATTGGAAATTACCTTTTTTGTTTTATATTTTTAAAAAATAACTAATTTGAACATATTCTCTATTTTTCATTTTCTCTCTATTTTTTCTGGAAAATTAAAGTAATTCTCCACGACTGAACACACTCTATAATATATTTTTGTTCAATTTTCTATTCACCTGCCGAAAACAGTTATCCTTTCTTTAAAAAGAATATACTTTTTTGTTTTCATAAATCACAATCACCTTAATCTCAAAAATTTGAGAAAGAGATTTCAATTATTAACAAATTAAATTGGGCATGATGTATACCATATAATATACTTTATTATATATCGAATTGAAGTTGAAAATTGCAATAATTGATATATCCACAGTCATATATACTTTCAGCCAAATATGTACTTTGATATACTAAGAATTGGAAATTCGATGTATACCTATATGTACGTACCGATATACTATATTGCATTGTTGCAATTCTTAATTTGAATTCGATATACTAAGATATAGTACGTGGTGTAGGTTTTAAGAAGTTGATTTTTCTGTGGTTTTAGCAGCAAACAAAAGAATAATTTAGGAAAAAAGAAAAAAGAAAATCAAATTGATAACAGAATTAGGAAATCAAATGAATTTTCAAAAATGTAGTAATAACTGTGTGAAGTATCCAAAATATCTTACCGATCTCAAAGTGTTCCCCTTGGCCTCCTCCGCAGCTAGTAATAGTCGATTAAACTGGCGATCTGCTTGTTTAAAGTGCAGGGATTTGAAGAGAGTAAATGGTTTTGGGATTTTGTGGGATTTGGAATTTTTGAGTTGTTGAAATTGCAAGGATTTGAAGAGAGAGAAATAGGTTTTGAGATTTTGTGGGAAACAATTTTGTAGGATAACAAATTTTGTGAGTTTTGATAGATAATTTGAATTTCCTATATTTTTTTTATTGATATTATTAAATAAGTTTATTAAGTAACAAGTAAAATTTCATTAACTATAAAAATGATATTTTTAAAAACACAAAATTAAAGAATGTATGTAAACTTTTCTTTTGATTTTGTTAAAAGATGTTCACTCATTAGCAAAATTTTTGGCTTTTATGTCAAATCCTATGTTTTGGGATATAATTTTTCTTTTTTGTATTTTTAGTAATGTAATTTGGTTTGTTAAGTAACAAGTAAAATTTCATTAACTATAAAAATTATATTTTTAAAAATATAAAATTAAAGAATTTATGTAAACTTTTTTTTTATTTTGTCAAAAAATGTTTACTCATTAGCAAAATTTTTCCTTTTTACGTCAAATCTTATGTTTTTGGATATAATTCCTTTTTTTTTTGGTATTTTTTCTGCTCAGTAATGTAATTTGGTTTGTTTGTTTAAAATAAAAAATGTATTTAAAAAGTAAGGAAAAAAATAGTATTTTATGTAATTTCTTCTTATTAAAAAAAGGAAGAAAAAAAATTAAAAATGGGTTATGTTACGTTTTAGCCGAAGAAAGAAATAAATGGGGTTGGGCATATGCAGTCCAACCCAATAGTGACTCACCATTATTTATTTAGTTATTTTGGTTTTCAATTTTATAAAAATAATTGGATAATTCTACACTAAGAGGTTGTCAACAGTACTCTCGCAGCTAGAGAGAGTAGAAGAAGAAGCAGAAGCAACCCAAAATTGAAAATGGCAATATCTTCAATCACTACCACACTAATCCCTTCTCTTGCTGCTTCTCCTTCATTTCCCTCTATACTCTCTACACCGTCTAAGCTCTTTTCTTCTTCTTTTTTACACTCCAATTCTGTTAATATTGCCTCTACCAGCCTAAAACTCTCACCTACAAGTAGGGTTTTTGCTGCTCCTGAGACTTTGGATGCTGAAGACACTCTAGACCCGCCTCCGGATACACTTGATGCGCCTGAAGATGATAGTTTTACGGTACGTTACGGTTTCTTTTTCCACTTCTTTTATGTTTGGTTGCTGCGAAAATGGGGGAATCTGCGAGAATTATCCATTTTCTTTCCCATTCTACATCTCAGTTATGGATGAATTGTAATTACTTTTCTTCCCTTATTTGAAAATTGAGAAAGAGATTTGGCTTTGTAAGGAAAAAGAAAAGGGCTTTTCACTATTCCGTACTAAGTGGATGCCAAGAAATTTGGGGAAAGAAAACTAGTTACTGTAATTTTGTTCTCATTTATTAATCTTGCGGGCTTCAGGTTGGAGATTCGGAGTTACCCAGTTCTTCATCGCTCAGCATAGGAGCAGATGCGGATAAGGTACTTTTGTTCTCACTTATGTAAAGAAATAAAAACAGAAGATTATGAAATGTGTATCTGCTACATATGCGAGTTATTATGGCTGATGTAGTATAGTTACCATGCCAATGAATAACGTTTGAATGTCATTATTTATGGGTGTATTTATGCACTGTAGTTGACTGGTTGAAGAAACCACGGTAGCAGGACACCCAAGAGTTTAGTTTATTCCGTCCTGTAGGCCAAGATGAATCAAGGTTTGGACTTAGGATCGTTGGTGGGATTTGGGTGGAAAATGTTTCTCTTGATGCTTATGGTACCTAACTGCTATAACCACATTATAGAAACAAGGGCTGTTTATAGACTGAAGTGGTTCTCTGTGTTCAAGTCTGGTCAAAACTGCTTACCTAAAAATGTCCATCATTCATTGTGAAAGGTGTCTTATCGCTAAAGTATGTTCATTGAATAGAACTTGAAATTTACTATGTCCTACCTTTCCTTTTATCTCTGTGGAAGTTTGGTTTCATAGGTGATACTTAGAATAAGCTATGTCTTAGTACAGTATCTTTAGGGAATTGAATTCTCTAAAGACATGTGCATTTTAGTAAGAATTATTTTCATGCTTGAATTTGTTGAAAGCTTATGTTGTTTGCATCAGAGATTTATATGTTTGCTATAATGCTGCAGTGGTACTTGTTAGAATCATGTGCTTGGTTGCCATTCTAAGAAGAATTTTTCATCTTTATGCATGCCATTCCTCAGAATTTATTGTGAATTTGTTTCATTTTCTATTTGAGATAGTAAATAAGTTGGCTTCTCAATTTTAAGCCATAATTGAGAGACGTTTCCATCTATTTTTTCTTTTTCTTATTAAGTTTTGATTTGCTATCCCTTTTTGCTTGAACAACCGATCTTAAAATCTAACATTGTCATTCTTATGAGTTTAACCTGACTACAATCTGAGTACTTCTTTGGCTATCTTTTTTTCTGAAATGGACTTCGTTGGCTTGGGAAACTAGAGCTTTTCAGCTTGTAATAAAAATGATAGAAATTGTGATTTTCATTCATATGAATTCTTCATTAACTTTGTGGCTCGTTACTAGATTTCATTATGCTTTTTTCATGAAACATAGTTTGTGGTTACTGAATTAGCAATCCAGGTAATCTTTAACCAACTGCAGACCTCGCAAATCATAATACATGAACCATTACACCTAAAGTGCCAATTTGTTCTTAGTAATTGTGTTGTCTCAATTTCATCTTGACTCTCTTTGTGATTTTGATCCATGTGTTTGAGCAGAACTTTTATTTTCTCTTGATGTTGTTTCTGGTCTTAGATGGCACCAAAGCAGAAAATTAGAATCAAGCTAAGGTCTTACTGGGTACCCCTGATTGAGGACTCCTGCAAGCAGATAATGGATGCTGCAAGGACTACTAATGCAAAGACCATGGGTCCTGTCCCATTGCCAACAAAAAAGCGCATCTACTGTGTTCTAAAATCCCCCCATGTGCACAAAGATGCAAGATTCCATTTTGAGATAAGAACCCATCAGCGGCTAATAGATATTCTCTACCCAACTGCACAGACAATAGATTCATTGATGCAACTTGACCTTCCTGCTGGGGTTGATGTTGAGGTCAAGCTCTGAAGAACACTAAGGTAAGACTTCTTGAAGTTTTAAGTTTGCTCTATGCATATCTTTCTTTTGTTCCTCTTTAAACTTTATATGATGAAGGATATACTGATATTCACATATGAAGTAACTTCATAGCAACTTTCCTGAGGCTCCAGGCTTTGTAATTAGCCATTTTAATGTCCGTTTAGTTAGACAAATAGACATATCCGTTTAGTTAGACAAATAGACATAGTGCAAAAAATCTTGGTGCAGCTTTTCCTAGGATCCTTTAGTTTTTGTTTTTTCTTTTAAAAAAAAATACATCCCCAGGTAAATTATTGTCTTTCTATTGTGTTGTTCCGTGAGCGTTAATTTTCGCATGTGGTTCTGCCCTTTGCTTAAATTTTCCCTCAAGGCTTATGAATTGAAAATTGTTATATTAGGTGCTGTATTTTCAAGGGAAGCGGGCCTTGCAAAACTTTCTTGTGTATCCAAGCTTGGGGAAGCTGTTACTTGAACAAGATTAGTAAAATTGTTTTACCACTCCAAAAGTTTCTTCAGTCCTTAGTTTCTTTCTTTCTTTTGGATACATTGTAAGCAATGTTTAAATTCACTAATGCTAATCGGATATTAGAAGGTGAAAGATAAGATATACTTGTGGATGTTTATTATGTTCAAATTAGTGTATTTTGTGATGTAGATTCATGAGAAATGAAATTAATAATTTTCATGACACACTCTCTATAAATCATGAATGCATGCTATCTCTATAAATCATGAATGCATGCTATCATCTTTCCCATTTATATTTCTTACCCTTGAAACTCCCTAAATGTTTTTACATTAAATTTGATGGTTTAGCTACAAAATTATGTAATTTTACAGGTGGCTGCTGCGTGTGAGGAGAACCCGTTCAACATGTCATTTGTGTTGGGTAGAAATTCTGTAATTTAAAGAGAATTTGATTCATAGTGGTAGGAGAGAGACAAATTTTAGTGTTTTCTATTTAATCTCTTTAAAATCCAACAGCTCAAAAAGATATCTTTATATATCCTAAATCTGGTAGTACTAAGGATTTTTAGGAATATAACAAATGGCTACATTAATAAAAATCAGGCATACAAAGTTTAGTGGAGTAGAAATAAGAACAAAAAGATGATATTGAAATGCTAGATATTTACAACAATTTGAAGGTTTTGTTGCAAACTATGATTTTTTGGCCCAAACTAGGAAATGCTAATGCAAGGTGAAGCATTTGTCTCTTTTATGGCAGTGAAACTTATGAAATATGATGCCATCTCTATTCTGGATTGATTCAAATAGAATAAAACCTGTTATCACCTTGTATTTCCATACGCCACTGCCCTCTTCCATCGTCGACAAGCTTGAATATCCTCATCTTCACCACTGTTAAACCATCTGCCATCACCAACAACAATTCACAACAATCAATTCTTCCTTTTTAATCTTACAACCCATGAAAGAGGAAATATCCATATGTCGATGAATTCATTTCTAAACTGTGATTAGTTAATCTCTTTACAAGAAACTGAACAAAGAATTGAATCTACTGGTGAGGGTGGCAGTGGTGATTGCTGGATGGAATTGATTGTGGGTTGGGCTTGATTGTCTTCTGATAGAAAGAAATGGGTCCGCTCAAATGGCATTAGATGACGAAAAAAAAAGAAGTGGATAAATAGAACTGTGAAAACAACCTCTTGAAGATTTGCATTTTCTTTTTGTCGGTAAAGAAAAGCATTTTGATTTACTGTGATAAAAACAAAATATAGTATCTATGACTGTGTAGCGGTGTGTTACATATTCGACACATTGTACATAATATAGTATAATATAGTGCAAACTAATACAAATACAGTATTTAGTAAAATATTTTAAAAAATAATAAGTAAATAATATAATACAATACAATCTCAATTATACCATATACATTGTCTATGTTTATATAATACGGTAAAAATTATATTATATTAAACTAAATCAAACCACGTCTATTTTCTTCCTATCTCCAACATCTTATGCATCTCCAACATGTTTCCATCTCTTTTTTCTTTATTTTTAAATTCAATCGCTCTGAATTTTTCTTTTGTTTTTTTTTTTGTATTTAGTAGTTTAATTTGTGATCTATTGATTAAATTTTGTTCATCAAATTTATGTGAAATTTAAATTTACTTGTTAAAATTCTGTTCAATTATTGAATTTTTTTGATTTGCTGTTGTGATTGAAATGTTGAAAATTAATAACCTAATCAACAAAATTAGAAAGAATCAACAAAATTAGGTGACCGAAACCACCTTATTCTACCAGTTCTTGACAGTGGCAACGTTGTCAATTTTCATGCAAAGTTCCTCCATTTCAAAAATTATATTTTATAATCATTTTTTTTATTTAAATTAGTGATCACAAAAATAATTTTATTTGTTTATTTTTAATTTTTTAAAAATAATACAATTCGAAACACAATATATTATAATAGATGTTAGTACGTGCTATACAGGTTAATATTATATAATAAACCAAACGTGCCCGTTGTGTACGGTTCTATAAAAAAAAATGGATATTTTCTTTCAAAAAGAAAATAGCATGGCACACCTAATCATCACTCATTTCTAGCTATAAGTTTTTTTTTTTTTAATTTTTTTATATTTTTGTTTAGCAAATTATTGATATGCCAATTATAGTAGTATCTTATAACATGCCGGTTTGCCAAGCTATTATGTATTTTGGAAAAATAGTTAGAAATATTATGATGTTCAAATCAATAGAAAAAAATAATTATAAAGAGAAGTCAGAGTGCAGAGAGTGTAACTAAAGGACTTTTATCCTTTTTATAAAGTGATTTGTGAACTATCATTTGTAATTAGAACAATAAATGTTCAGTAATGGTCGTAATAAATAAATATTAACTCAATGTAACAACTTTTCATAAATCCTTGTATCGATTGTATAATTTGATTTATCAAGTTTAGAGGGTACAGAGTGAGTAATTGGATTATCAATATCATTCCCTTCATCACATCAAAATCAATTAAATAGTTAAATTGATTGAGAAGGAATAGAAATTTGAATAAGATTTGGTCTGTTGATGGTAAGGAATTTGTTAATGGGACAATTGGTCCTTGAGGAACAGGCGAAGGCTAGTTGGCAACTTGTTATCCGATGTTGAAATCGCGACTAAAATGGAAGCAAAGTCAAAGTAAGCTTATTTAGGTGTGAGAAGACAAAAGGTCAAAAAAAATCGGTTTGAAATCCAATTGGTAGGCTGATTAACCGATTATAACGGACTGATTAATAATTAGTATTTTAAAAAAATTAAAATTAATGGACTGATTTATTTTTTTTCTCATAAACCGGTTAATTGAACCAAAAAATTGATATAAGATCACTCTTATAATTTATTAACTTTATTTCACTATTTCTTTTTTATTACAATTTTTTTATTTCATTATTTTTATATTTAATTATTTATATTCCTTTAATTTTCATTTACTTATAAATATATTTCAATTTTATTTTAATTTTTTTAAAAAAATATTTCAATTAATTTATTAATTATTCAATAGATATATATTTAGTATTTCTTAATATTTCTTGATTTATCAATTTTCCATTAATGAAAATCATAATATATTTGAAAACTTATATAACATAAATATATTAACTAAAATTTTTAATAATTTTCAAAAAAACTAAAATTTTTAATATATGTGTAAATAATGTGTCTCGATGGATTTATTTTAATAATTTTGTATTTTTAAAGTATTTTTGCTGCCTTTTTTTAATTATCCTAATTATTTTGAAGTTTTTAAGTTTTTTTTAATTGATAATTAGTAAATGTAACAATTCATCTAATTAGAAATGATGATATACTGGTTAATTAATTTACTTATTAAGTTTTAATTCTTAAAAATAAAGTTATTGGCGTTCACTGTAAATTTTTATTTTAACAACAATGATGTTATATTATAGTGAAAAAATTTTAATTTTTAAATATTTTAATTTTATTTATGAATTATAGTGATTAATCGAAAAAATATTAATTAACTGGTTTAAAAATTTGAAATCGAATAAACTAATTAATTAATAATAATAAACTGATTAATAATTAATATTTTTTAAAATTAATATTAAAGTAATAATTTTTTTAACTCATGTACCGCTGGCTTACTCTTTTGCTATTTTTCATAACCAACTTTTCATTGTCCCTCGAGTTTTTGTTTGGTCATTGTCAATTTATTCTTAAACATGCTACTTTCGTTCCGGGTTCCTTTGTCTCATTTTGCACTCAAAACCTTTTTTTTTATTATTTTTAAATAATCTTTTCAATCATAAATTTATATTGCAGTTATATAATCTATGCTGCAATAATAAAATATATATATATATAAAAAAGTGTTTTTTTTTAAATGTAACAAAATGATTGTATTTAATTTTCCTTTTATAATTTTAATTATGGATAATATCCAATATTTCATAACTAATGTCTTGTGTTAAATACCCATCTTATAAGTCCCAATGCTCCAGAAGTAGGGGTGAGTAAAAAAATCGATAGACTCGGTTAACCGAAAAAAAAATCGAAACCGAACCGATAGACTGGTTAACCGATTGTAATGGACTAGTTAATGGTTAGTGTTTTGAAAAAACCGATATTAATAGACTGGTTAATGGTTTTTGACTCATGTGACTGGTTAACCGAACCGAAACCGAATTTTTAGTTAATTTATTAATTTATTAATAATTTATAATAATTAAAAGTAATCATGTACCTTTTTTTTCATTATACTAATTATTTTAAAATTTTTAAGTTTTTTTAATTGGCTATTAGTAAGTATAACAATTTATTTAATTAAAATTGATTATGGACCGATTAATATATTTACTTATTAAATATTAATTTTTAAAAACAAATTTGCTTATATCCACCAAATATTTTTATTTTAACAACAATAATGTTATATTATAGTGAAAAAATTTTAATTTTTAAGTATTTTAAACATTTTAATTTTATTTATAAATATATTTATAATTATAGTGGTTAACCTAAAAATATTGGGTAACCGATCCGAAAATCCGAAACCGATGGACTGGTTAACCGATGGTAATGGACTGATTAATGGACTGTAATTTCAAAAAACCGATATTAATAGACTGCTTAATGGACTGTGACTTATGGACCGGTTAACCGACCATACTTCAAAGGATTTGGTAATTCACCAACTCTATACACACGCTAGGATTTATCATGAACAGGTTAATCGGTCCATAAGTTAAAAAATTTAATCTATTAATATCGATTTTTTTAAAACACTAATTATTAATCAATTCGTTATAATCGGTTAACCAGTTTATCAATTTCGATTTTTGGACCGGCTAACCAATTTTTTCCGGTTAACCACTATAATTATAAGATCCATTCATGAATAAAATTAAAATGTTAATGGTATTTAAAAATTAAAATTTCTCCACTACAATATAAAATCATTATTATTAAAATAAAAGTTTTTGGCAGACATAAGTAACTTTATTTTTAAGAATTAAAATATATATAGTAAATTAATTAATCAATCCATAATCATATCTATTTAGATAAATGGTCATACATATGAATCGCCAATAAAAAAAAACTTTAAAACTTTAAAATAATTAAGATAATGAAAAAAAAAAGTGCAGCAAAAATACTTAAAAAATGCAAAATTATCAAAATAAATCCATTAAATATTAACAAGTCTTTTTCTTTATTTTTTTTTAACTTAACACATATTATTTTCACATATAGTAAAAATTTTAGTTTTTTTAAAAATTATTAAAAATTTTAGTTAATATATTTATTTTATATATTTTTAGAATATATTCTGATTTTCATTAATGAAAAATTGATAAATCAAGAAATAATGAAAATATTAAATATAGACATATTGAACAATTAACTAAATTAACTAAATTATCTTTAAAAAAACTAAAATAAAATTGAAATATATTTTAAAGTAAAATGAAAATTAAAAGAATATAAATACTTAAATATGAAAAAAAAATTGTGGTAAAAAGAAAGAAATAGTGAAATAAAGTTAATAAATTATAAAGATGATAATGGATCGGTTATTGGTCCGGTTAATCAGTTCATGAGCTAAAAAAATAGTCCATTAATAATCGATTTAAAATCGAACCAATAGATTGGTTAATCGATTATAAAAAACTAGTTAATTGTTAGTATTTTCAAAATACTAACAATTAACTAGTTTTTTTATAATCGATTAATCAATCTATCGGTTCGATTTTGAATCGATTTTTCGATTAATCGTATCAATCGATTTTTATGCTCACCCCTAATGACAGTATGCCATACCGTTTTTCAATATATTCGGTATAGATATTCAACGACCAAGGGGTCCTACCAATAAATTTAAATATACATATTGGGCATTTTGAGCTAAAAGACAATTTGAGACTAAAGGGTCCAACGAATAAATATTGGGGTTCACTTTCAGTGGCTATTAAAATTAAGAGCATGCATGACTAGGGATGTTCAAGGGGCGGAGAATATCCAATCTTGCTGGGGACCCGACCTGAATAGGGTCAAAATTTCTCGAGTTTTTCTCCTGCGGGGATGAGAATGGGGAGAAAAAAATCTTTGCTTTTAAATTCGGAGCGAGGATTGGGAACGGGGTCCCTACCCCACAGGGATCCCCGACCTAAAGAAAAACCATAAAGACCTTGATTTTCTAGTTATTTAAATATATGCCATTATATAAATAGGACAAACAAAACCCTACTTTTTCTAATAAAAAAAGCGTCGCTCTTTCTTTCTTGCCTCTGCTCTCGCTCTCTCTCTTTCTTGCCTTTGCTTCTCCTACTTTGCTATTATGTTTGCCTGCGATGCCACATCACCCCCACGCCGATGCAGATCTACAGGAGGCGCGACAGGGTTGAGCGAATTTTTGGTCTATGGGTATAGTTTGTTCTTTGAAGTTTAGTTGTGGCTTTTGAATTGATTCACAATTTTGGTTTTGTTTTCAAGTTTTGATGTGTCTTACAGTATTTTTCGACTTGTTTTTCATTATTATTATTATTATTATTTTCTTTTATTTTTTGTTAGTTGTTATTGTCAATTTGGACTTTTTGATTGTTGTTCCCATGACATTGAATTTTCCTTTTGTTTTATGTTCTACAGTATTTATATTTTTTGGTGTTTGTTTCTAGTTAAAATTCTAAGATTTGGAGATAAGAGGCATGATTGTTATAAGTTTTTGATCGGGGATTCCTGTCGGGCCTGGAGATCCCCACCGGAGCGAGGATGGAGGGAATTTTCCTCCCGTAATTCTAAGATTTGGAGGGACTTTTTGATTGTTGTTCCCATGACATTGAATTTTCCTTTTGTTTTATGTTCTACAGTATTTATATTTTTTGGTGTTTGTTTCCAGTTAAAATTCTAAGATTTGGAGATAAGAGGCAATATGAAATTAATAATGGCATGCAAATATCAAAATATTCATGTAAGTTGATGATTGTTATAAGTTTTTGATCGGGGATTCCTGTCGGGCCTGGGGATCCCCACCGGAGCGAGGATGGAGGGAATTTTCCTCCCGTAATTCTACCGTGGGCGGGGCAGTAGGTGGGAAGAAATTTCCCACCCCTGCCCCGCCCCGCCCCGTGATCATCCCGATGCATGACCGACTAATTCATCCTCGACTCATCATTTTATCAATCAATTTATTAACATCGATTTTTAAAAATTATTAACCATTAATTTAACTATTTATTTTAATTAACTGATCTATCGATTTTGATTTTTGTAGTTCAATAATATTAATTTTTGTTTTTAACCAATTAAACTTTTAGACGTATAAACATTAATAAAATTCTATAGATCTCATTTTAAAATTACATGGCATATGTATATTTGGAGGTAACATAATCGGGTTATATGTTACCTATCTCTTGTAGCGCAGATATTTTGGTGAAAGCGTTAACAAGGATCCCTTTTGGCGTCACTGGTCCGGCTGATATCCATGAACGGGATAATGGCAACTAAACCACAATCTAAAAGTCTCTTGGAGTGAAAAGCTGGCGGAAGGAAAAACCAATAGAGTTTCGATATAGGAAAAATTCTCTTCTTGTTTTCCATTAGAAAACCAAATCTATTTATAGAGTCACATTCTCCATAATAGGTTAATGCAACATTATGTGAATTAAATTCCCAATACGGCAGTTGCAAAGTTAATATGGCAGTTACACAATTAATGTGGCAGTTACACAATTAATGGGAAGTTACACTCATAAATATAGTAACTTTCCTTTTAAAATTCCTCCTCATTAAGGGAAAAATCCCTTTAATTAAAAGACCTGATATAGAGCTCTTTCCATATCTCTGTAATTCTTATATAAATATGGATTCGGGTTCATATCGGGAGTCATGGGCGTATCCAAACTCCATCATCTCCACTCGGACATGACAGAACGATTTCCAGTCGAATTCTCCAGTTATATATGTAGATAGACCGCGTGACCAGTATACATCGAGGGCACTAGTGCTATACACCTGTTAAGGATATATAGCGTCTTGAAAAGAAGAGATCCTCTTATACACGTATGCCAAACCCTATATTATCTTCTCACATTCACTGTTTTAACTCATGATCTCATAAAATAAATTTCGTGTTCATTATTATGTCTTTACTCATAGAAACTACAATAGGCATGCCGGTGAACCACGAAACAATTGAATGTGATCAAAAGGCTATCTCCACTCTTACTATATGCCATCCATCAAGATTCAGCTTGCTTTTCTAGCTAGGTCCGCCAGGCCCAAATTATCCCATGGCCTCTTAGAGACTAAGTAAGCTAGCCACACTAAACTATACTTCAAGAATAAGTTAAGGGTTCTAAGGGTCAAAAAATAGTAGGGTCTCACAATAGGAAAAGTTGAGATCAATAATATTAACTTCCCATCCCTCGGTCATATAAGCACACATGGTATAAAACATGTGTTATGATGTTTATTCATTCCCTTAAAGGAGCGTATGTCTCACATTTAAAAATGTATATATATAACACCATACAGAAGCGTAAGGTTGCAATGCACCGAAACATCCAACTTTAGTCCACTTATTTAAGGACTACTTTTGGCCTTTTTAGACAGAACATGGTAGTTACATTAAACTCACCATGGGATTATATTCAATCCTTATTTCGATCTCAATCCAAAGCACACAACTTTATGTATGTCTTTATCTCGCACCTTAATAAGACAAATCTTATAATTTCTGCAGGACGGCACTTTTATTTTGAACATGCTCTCGAGCAATTTCATATGTTCAAAATTTACCTCATCTTAATCCAAAACACACAACTTTATATATGTCTTTATCTCGCACCTTAATAAGACAAATCTTATAATTTCTGCAAGACGGCACTTTTATTTTGAACAGGCTCTCGAGCAATTTCATATGTTCAAAATTTACCTCATCTTAATTTTTGTCAACTCATTGACAAAATTAAGGTAAATACCCTTATGAGTTGATACTTCTCTGTCCGACATGCTCAATCTCATATAAATAATAGTAAATATTTACTCATAAACATTCACACTCATGTATTGCCAACAATAAACTTTGGTTATTATTCACAAATAATAATGTTAAGGGATTATATAAAAATAAAATAGTACTGATTAAATTCTATGCAAACCTTGAGATCTAATGCGTTTCTCAAGACACATCTCTCATTATAGGTTTATTAAATGAATCTGCATGCGCAGAAACGTACTGTAAGTTCGCTTTTCCTCATACAACTATATTTCTCATGTGTTGATACTTAATATCGATATCTTTAGCTCTACTATAAGCTATCAATGATTGACTGTCACTATTGATTGTCATTGGTTCCTCTGAGTCAGTTACTCTTAAATAGCTCACAAACCATTTTAGCCAAATTGTCTCTTATACTACAGCTGAGAAAGCAATAAATTCAGCTTCCATTATTGATAGGACTACACAGGTTTGTTTCTTACTACTCTATAAAATGGCACCCTTGTCAAGCAAGAATAAAAAACCTGAAGTGGACTTTCTCTCATCCACATCTCCTGCCTAATCAACGTTTCTGTACTCTCTCAATGCAGATCCCTTTCTTGATAATAGAGAGAATAATTTGTTGTACCTTTAAGGTGTCTAAGTATTCCTTTAATTGCTTTCCAATGTGCTTTGCATAGGTTAGCTTGATATTTGCTTACTATGCCCAATGCATAACATATATCATATCTTGTATGCAATATTGCATACATAAAACTACCTACGGCACTGGCATATGAAACGTTTCTCATACGTTCCATCTCCTTCGGCATTTTAGAACATATCTCTTTGCTGAGAAATTGATTCTTGGCAATGGGATTATGTATGGGTTTACAGCTTTGCATATTAAATCATTCAATGACTTTGTTAATATATTTCTCTTAAGAAAAGAACAACAACTTTCTCGAACAATCTCTTGAAATCTTAATTTCAAGAATGTAATATGCTTGACCCATATCTTTTATCTTAAAGTTAGACGATAAACATTCTTTGATTTCATTTACGTACCTTTTGTCATTTTCAGCTATGAGTATGTTGTTTAAATACAAAATTAGAATGACAAATTCACTTTTAGAGCTTTTGCTATAAACGCAATGGTCCTGATCAATCATGTTGAACCCATTTGACATGATTGTCTCATGAAATCTTAAATACCATTATCTTGAAGACTCCTTAAGACCATAAATTGATCTCTTCAATTTGCAAACGTTATATTTGTTGCCTTTTTTAACGAAACTTATAGGCTGATCCATGTAGATTTGTTCATACATTTCTCAATTGAGAAAAGTAGTCTTTACATCTATTTGATGTAGCTCTAGGTCCAAACTTGCCACTATGGCCAGAATTAACCTTGTGGACGTAAATCTTACAATAAGTGAGAAAGACTCATCATAGTCAATCTCTTCCTATTGTGTGAACCTCCTAATAACTAGGTGGGCCTTATATCTTTAGATACTTTTTTTAGCTTACCGTTTTACTTTGAGAATACATTTATTCCCAATTAGTGTCATTTTGATAAAGCAACCAGTTCTCAAACTTAGTTTGATCTTATTGATACCTTTTCTTCTTTCATTGCTTTAATCTATTTTCCTTAGATGGGCATGAAAGAGCCTCTTGAATATTTTTAATGTCTTCCTCGTCTTGTGCGTAACCAAAAGGGATTCGTTCGAGCCTTCGATCTCAAATCATCGGCGCAAAACACTTTTCCTTTTAGATTTTTACAGTTCTGAATCTTGATAAACATGTCTATATATTCATCGCGATTCACAATGCTTCCACTGGGACCATGTTTCATTACTTCCACTGGAGTTAGGAATACCATATTTTTTACTCCCACAGGAGTTAAGAATACTCCCATTTAAATCAGGGTCTCGAACATCCATATCGTTTGGAGGATGAAGGTCTTATCCTTCTTCCTCTAACTCTCTCCCACTCGGATGGAGTGATCCTAATAGTTTCTCTTTCCTGAGTTTTATATAAAGTGAAAACTTGATTCACTTTACCCAAATTTGGAAATTCATTCTCTAGAAATATGACATCTCATGATCTAAATTCTATCATACTGCCATTTTCTTGCTCACCCATGAAAATGTATCATTTTGATACTTCAAAATATCTCATATAGATACTCTTTTATCTCTTGGTCCCAATTAACCAATTTTACATGAGATATTATGGACGTAAGCAGAACAAGCCTAAGGTCGTAAATAGCTTAGGTCAACTTATCGACCAATCCATAACTCATAAGTTATGGAAGTGACAGATATGGAGGGCGTTATGTTTAGAACATATGTGGCAGCCAATAAATTATCTCCTCGATAGAAATGACAAATCTGCCTCTGCCATCATAGATCTAACCATATCTAGGAGAGTTTTATTTTTCCTTTTCGCAACACTATTTTGTTGTGAATTTCTAGGAATGGACAACTGATGCTCAATCTCTTTTTCATCATATAAAGCTTTAAATATATCTGAAAGATATTCCTACCCTCTGTCAGTTCTTAAAGTTTTAATCCTTATGTTTAATTGATTCTCAACTAAGTTCATAAAAGTCTTGAAGTAACTCAATGCTTCTGACTTGTGAGAAATCAAATAGACATGACCATACCTAGTACAGTCATATATAAATGTGATGAAATAGTAGGCCCCATGCCTTGCCCTCACATTCATTTGATCACATACGTCAGAATGAACTAATTGCAATGAAAATTTGGCTCTAGTTCCTTTTCCGAACGATTTTCTAACTATTTTTCCTTTTAGGCAATACTCGCACGTAGGCAATTCAACCTTGTTTGAATTGTCTATTAAACCTATATTGGCTAACCGACTCTTTAGGTCTAACCAGATTTGGTTTAATTCTAGCATGCCATATTTTCACATTGTTCTCATAACTATGTAATAGGAAGGAATTAAAGAAAAAACTAGTTTTTTTAAATAGTTATGGTGCACATCCATAACAATAAAATCATTCAGTATTTAACCAGAACCATAATAATCAACATTCAAGTATAAGCATATATTGTTGTCCTCAAAATATAAATTAAAAACAAATTTCAATAAGCAAGGAAAGAAATAGAACTCTTAACAAAGGTATCTCGATCCCTTATTACCTAGTCCATTTGTTCTGAATCTATCACCCACAAAGGATGAAATTCAGAACTAGATACATAAATTTTACTCACTCTTGAGTCAAAATAGTGTATCTGTTTGGGCACATTGCAACCTTTTCCATAGTGTCCTTTCTATAGGCAATTGAAATATTTCACTCTTAAAATATTTATCTTCTTTTTGCCTTTGAACCTTTCATGATTCTATTTTATCTTTTGCCGTTTTAGGCTCCCAAGCCTTTTCATTATCACTACTTTTGAAGCTTTTTTTATTATTTCGATTAGAACTCATTCTATCAGAATGAGACTGTGCCAAATGCACTTCAACATTGACCTTAATCACTGTCAAATAGTCATTTTCAAGCTTCAAATGACAAGTGACATCCTTAAATGTCTCAATGCTTGTTCGATTGAGTTAGTTGCATCTTTATATGCTCCCAACTTTTAGATAAAGAACAGATAACAGCTTAGACCTGTTGCTCATCAGTCAACTTATGACAAATCTCACTAAGCTCACTTATCATTTTCATCTCTCATAAATGTTTTCACATCGAATAATCAGACATCTTCTGATAAGTATCAAATTTGATCACTAATGATAAAAAAAACTTAGTTAGAGACACACCTCTGAACTTTTCTCGCAAAGGAAGCCACAGATCCTTTGCATTTTGATACTTGTGGAACTGTTTAGTGATATTATCATCTATTGCACTTAGCAAGATGATATTAGCAGTGAAATTCTTCTTTTTCTATGCTATATAGGCATTTTGGTCCCGCCTATACTAGGATATAGTGCTATTCTCAGGTTCAGTCATAACCGAACTTAAGGGTTCAAGAGCCTCTTACTCTTCAAGTACATACTGGATTCTCATACTTCAGATTTCATAATTGTCACCATTTATCTTAATATCTTTATTAAGTTTGGCAATAATTGACTTGAAAGCAGTATCCATTAGGATTTGCTAATCTCAAATGGAATAATGTTGCACAATTTTAAAACAGATAAGGCAATACATGCTATTTACTACGCATTTGAAATAATAATCCAGTAAAGTTTTCTATCAGGTTTCAATTTGAAAAAGCTACTAATAGTATCCAATTACCTTCTAAGTCCTAATGTCCAACCTTACAAGTTAAAATTTCATTCATAGTAAATCTGAATTATTGGATTATTAAGTTCTCAAACTTAAGAGGAAAATAATATTGGTTTAAATTTATTAAACCTCTACTTAATAAACATGCAATTATTTTACTCATAAAATAATGTAAGATAATTAACAGTTAAACAAACACATTTATTATAAAGTTAAATGTCATTATAATAAATAAATGCATTCATTCAACTAATAGATAAAATTCAATAATCCAAAATATAAAACTCATGTCAAATAACAATAGGAAATATATAAATCATATTTAATAAAATTAAATGCTAACCAAGATTGACACTCATGTCAACTAATCTAGAAGTCTACAGTTTGACAAAATCTTTCTTGACACTGGGACTGATTCTTTGACCATCTTCATCAATTTATCAGGTAACTCATAAATTCGTTGATGAAGCTATAGATGATGCACATTATATCCACTTCTCAATTTCATCACAGGTATAGTATTGCTACTCAACACTCCTCTTTTAGCGCCAAAAAGTGGATGATAGATTTTCTATAAATTCTATCTCCAATGTACTAGGTAGTTTCCAATAACTCTATGAGTTCTGGATGATATACAAATAAGTCTGTCAACGCTTTGATCAGGGCACTATCATCCTTTCCCATACATAAACCACCTAACCAAATGCACTCCTGCATTTCTTCATGCATAAACATTATGTGCTGCACTATTGCATCAATGTCATCAGCTCGAATCTTTCTTTGCATTCGTATGTTGCTTACTAAATACACTTTTGCATTTCTTAAAGCAATCCTAAATGGAGTGCGAGGAACCATATGAGTCCTTATCATCACCATTTCTGCAACACATCATAGAAATAAAATGTAGCTAATACATTTATGTATAAACTCATATGATCGAAACACATTTCAATTAACAATAACGATAGATCCATAAAATTTTCAAAAAATAATTTTCAAAACTATTTTAAAGACAGAAAACACATTTTTCACAATTTTATAATATTTTTAATAATTTAAAAATAAGAATTTATTTTTCAATCATCAAAAAATTTTGAAGAAAATGACCAAAAAATCAGAAATATTTTGAAAAATAGTTCTGTAAAAAATCAGAACTGATTCGGTGGTCAGAGAAGGCTGCACGCTCCGCCAAAGGGAGGGATGACGCGCCCACACTCCATCACGCGCACCACGCATGCCTCCCTCTTGTCTTGCCATGTGTCACAACCACAGTGAGCCACGTGTCAGAATATAGTTGGTCCACCTATTGCCAACGTGGCAACACACATGTCGGCCACGTGGCAACAACCTATAGGCCCACGTGGCATCAGTGATAAGTCACTGTGCTGACATGGCCCGACACGTGGCATGACCTCATTCGTCCACGTGTCACCCCTGACTAGTTCACGTGGTGCCTTGTGTATATGTCATTGCCACGTGGCTTAATCTGGGTCAGCCATGTGGCAAAATCCGATTGGGCCACGTGTCCATAGTGATGCATTACAGTGGACCCGCATTTGCGAGCGTGTGGGCCACCACCCACACGCACGCACCCAATGTCTGGAAGCGCGTGTAAACCACGCGCCGCCTTCATGATGGATTCAGTTCTCCGAATTTCTGCCAGTGGGGGCTTTTCGGGGTCTGTACAATGGTATGGTCAAATTTTATAAATTTCAATTTCTAGTATAGCGTTTTGAACATCCATGTACATCCCCTTGATTTACGGTGTACACATACACGATTTTATACCCGAAAAATATATACAAATATATATTTTAACACAAAAATAAATATATTGTATTCATGCATCTTAGATCTACCAATTTTACATATAAAATTTTAGATCCATTTTTAGCCACATGCCAGGACGCTAAAAACAATGGCTCTGATACCAATGAAGGGAAAAATTACATGGCATATGCATATTTGGAGGTAATACAATCGGGTTATATACTACCTATCTCTTGTAGCGCAGATACTTTGGCGGAAGCGTTAACAAGGATCCCTTCTGGCATCACTGGTCCGGCTGATATCCACGAACGGGATTAAGACAACTAAACCACAGTATAAAAGTCACTTGGAGTGAAAAGCTGGCGATGGGGAAAACCGACAGAATTTCGGTATAGAAAAAATTCTCTTATTGTTTTCCATTAGAAAACCAAACTTATTTATAGAGTAACATTCTCCAAAATAGGTTAATGCAACATTATGGGAATTAAATTCCTAATATGGTAGTTACAAAGTTAATATGGCAGTTACACAATTAATGTGACAGTTACACAATTAATTGGAGGTTACACTCATAAATATAATAACTTTCCTTTTCAAATTTCTCCTAATTAAGGGAAGAATCCCTTTAATTAAAAGATCTGATATGAAACTTTTTTCATATTTGTGTAATTCACATATAGATATGGATTCGAGTACATATCGGGAGTCATGGGTTTATCCAGACTCCATCATTTACATTTAAGATTTAAATTCAATTTTTAATTATAGTTTATTAGGTTATATAAAATACTTTTCATTTTATTGAAAATGGTTTAAGAATGAAAGTTTATAATTTATTTTTAAATTAATTTTATTGACTTTTAAAGCTAATAATTATATTTATATTTTAATTCAAATTGTTTTAAAAAAAATTATTATCAATTTGAAAAAGAATAAGTTTTTATCATATATTTAGATAAAAGTAACAAAATTGAAAATAAAAAATCGGAGGAATAGAATTAAAATTTCTCTAAAACGTTAAAAGTATAATTATTTTGTTTTAAACTAAATTAATTAATTCAAGGTTAGGAATTTTTTATTTTATTATTATTATTTTTTGAATGAGATCTACGTATTATGCTTGAAATATATGAAGCAGAAATACCATGTGCGTTTTTGGCAGTTGGGACCTTCCTCAACTGTTCAACACGTAATCCATTACATTTACATAACGTCCTACAACCATCATTGCATGTCTCTTCTTTTTTAAATCCTTACAATTCTATATCCGACGGTGGCCAATCGCCACTCACAGTCAACCCTCCATACTTAATCATCCAAGATTTGGTTGTTTGTGCGACGCGTCATCACTAACGTCATTGCACCGTTACTTGTCAAACTTGACTGAAAGAAAACGTTTTTGAAATCTTAACGCCGTTTTGGCATAACTGCAAATACCATATGAACAAGAAAGGAATTTGCTTTCCCAGCTATTACAAAAATTTAATTGAAAATTTCCATTTTTTTAAACAAATTACCATATATATATTTATTTTAATTTATAATATATATTATCCATTGGCTTTTTCCATGCCAATAAATTAGTGTGACGGGCGGCTTTTGCTATCCCGTGAAGCAATATATTTCACTTATTTTTTAATTAATTTTATATAAATATTTTTTATTTTATTTTATTTTATGTGTCATTTCTGTTATTTTTATTAAAATTAAAAAATATTATTTAAGATAAAATTGAGTAATTTAATATACAAAATTAAATTTAATTGATTAATTTTCATGAAAAAAAATTAAATTTTATAAAAATTCTAAAAGTATCATATAAATAAAATTTAAATTTTATTTAAAACTGGTACATAAAATATAACTGAGAGTAATATATTTATTTTTTTAAAATTTTTATTATTTTTTTTTAGCTTAATGGTGCGTAATGGATAGCATCTGCATAATATAATGCTCATATTTTGCGGTACTATTTTTAATAGAATTGTTTTCAATACCTAAACAATATATCATTAATGCAAATTATGGTCCATGCAAGAGAATTGTATACGTAATAATAACCTGAACAATTGGATTCAAATAACGCTTTAAAAAGTGAAGTGGAGTATACGTCTATAAAACCCGTAGTAAAGTTCTTTGTGTCGGAAGCCAAAATGTAACAAAGTCGGGTTAATAAAATATATATGGTCCACATGCAATTTATTATTTGTAATGTTACTTTTTTTTTTCCCGTGTACACGTCAATTGAATTATTGCAAGTATGTGGAAGATACGCTATTATTTTATTTATTTATATTTATATTTATACTTTTACTTTTATTGAGAACAGAAATTTAAAGGAGTGATTGGATGCACAGGAGCAGACGAGGCAGCTTGGGAGTCTTTAAATTTATGTGTTTGCCTGATGACAATCAGTGCAGCCAAACAGGGGAGATCCACTCAATTACGTGATTGCCGTCAATTTCCTTCATCTTCTTCTATTTTTTTTTTTTTAATTTTTTATTTTTCATTATCCATTAAATATTTTCCCTACAAAACATTTCAATTCCCATGAAGCTTCTGGTCCTAGCTCCTTCTCTATTTAAACCCACTTCTTCTCCTTTCTCTCTCCGTGCACCAATCTCTTCTTCCAATTTTCTCATAACCAGACATAGCATCTTTTACAATTACATGGCTGCTTGTGTTGATACTTCTAGAACAGATACCTCCCAACTTTCTCGCGATCCAAACATGTCTAATTCCGACGATTGTTGTTACAACTATGTGAAATTTTTCCGACCCAGTTTTCCCGATCATGTTTCTTGCATGCCCTTTTCAAGAAATCAATTGAAATCGCTTCATACTCTTCCAATTCGTGAAGATTCAGATCAAGAAAGCGACTTTAAGAAAGAAGATCCGTGGCTGAAAATGCAGCAAGAAGCTAAGCTTGATGTTGCCCAAGAACCGATTCTATCAGGTTATTATTACACCTCCATTCTATCTCAGAAATCTCTTCAAAACGCATTGGCAAATCATCTGGCGATAAGGCTAAGTAATTCCAGCCTTCCTAGTAGTACTCTGTTTGATATTTTCATAGCAGCTCTTGATGAAAATGAAGATATAATTGATTCTGTAAAGGAAGATTTAAGGGCAGTTAAAGAAAGAGACCCAGCTTGCATAAGTTACGTCCACTGTTTCTTGAATTTCAAAGGCTTTCTTGCCTGCCAAGCCCATAGAATAGCGCATAAATTATGGACACAAGGGAGAAAGGTTTTAGCTATTTTGATACAAAACAGAGTATCAGAGGCTTTTGCAGTTGATATTCACCCTGGAGCCAAAATTGGGCAAGGAATTTTGCTCGATCATGCGACAGGAGTAGTTGTAGGAGAGACAGCTGTGATTGGAAACAATGTGTCAATTTTGCATAATGTTACATTAGGAGGTACTGGCAAGACTTGTGGTGATAGGCATCCAAAGATTGGAGATGGGGTTTTGATTGGGGCTGGTACTTGTATTTTGGGTAACATTAAAATTGGTGATGGGGCCAAAATTGGAGCTGGTTCAGTTGTGTTAAAAGATGTACCAGCTAGAACTACTGCTGTGGGAAATCCAGCAAAATTGGTTGGGGGTAAAGAAAATCCAATTAAGCTTGATAAAATTCCTAGCTTTACCATGGATCATACTTCCCATATTGCTGAATGGTCTGACTATGTTATTTAGAGGTTTGTGTTAGTAGAATTTTTGGTCAGATATTTAGCTTTGAGAAGTTTCTGTCTGTTGCCACTAAACGGAATAGGCTCTGTTTTGAGTAATTATTATGTACTCTGTTGCCATTGAGAACTGAAGTTCTCTTGCTATTTTAATGGAGTAGGAGTAACCTCTCTTCTAGTCTTAGCTGAGTTATTATGTGTACTTTATTGGGAATTTTATTACCAAACACGTAGTGATGTAACTATGCAAGTATTAAGGTAATTAAATTATGATTTTGTCCTAATCTTTAGTGGTTTTGGTAGTTTTCTTTAACGTCAGCTTAAAAACAAAGAAACAAAAGTTGATTTCAGATTTCAATATAAAATTATGTATTGAATACTACGACAGATACTTATTTCAATTGCTGAATGGTCAAAAGACTCTTTTCAATAGTTTCAGAAGTTTGAATCCATCCACAAAGTTGATTGTCTTTACCCGTTTGTATTTTTATGTCATTGATGCATTGAATGTAAAGCAGTTGCCGATGAGTGGCTAGTTAAGTAACCACAGGTTGAAACGTTAGGAAGGCTTGGTGCACTTAACATGTGAAGAATTTGGGTACCAAAAATACACCTTACAGCGAAATAAAGTAAATCTAGGGGTTAATTTTTTCGGTGTTGACTTAATCTTATGACTTATAATAATTTAGTTACTAAATTGTTATTTGTAACGAAAAAATAACTTATCTATTATTTTTTAACAAAAAAATCATAATAATCGAAAATTGCGTTTGCCGGTAATCGGTGCGTGATCAGTACTGCGAAATTTAATGTCACGTTAGAAATTTTGCCAATTCGTACTAGAGTTAATTTCTGTGGTGGTCACTCAATTTTGTGTCTTGTACTGAAGTAGTCACTAAATTTCAATTGATAACGAAAAAATAACCCATATATTATTTTGTAACGAAAAAATCACAATGACCGAAAATTTTTTTCGCCAGTAAGCGGCGCGTGATCTACATGACAAAATTCAATGCCACGTTAAAAATTTTGTCACGTCGGATCTGACTGAATCTGACGTGGCATTATGTTAAAAAAAGAAAAATAAGTTTTTACTACTCTTAATTTCTTTTCATCTCTTTCGCATCTCTCTCTCTCACTATTTGTTCAGTGAGGCCAAATAAGTTTTATGGTTCTCTAGTGTATTCGTTTTCTTCATAACTGCACCAGCAGGGATCTAGCAATTCGTATCTGCTCAGATAGGCCAAATACCACAGTTTATTATTATTTTCAACAATACAAACGCATTGATTAGATAAGAATTATTAAGAGAACGTTGATCTGCTTATTGTTGTATAGAAATTCGGTGGCGAATACAATTTTCGATAACGTGCCAGTTGTCTGTAAACACAATTTTCGATTATTATGATTTTTTCATTATAAAATAATATATAGATTATTTTTTTGTTACAAATTAAAGTTTAGTGATCATATCGTTATAAGGCAGAAAGTTGAGTGGTTACCACAGAAATTAAACCATAATCCGACGTGATAAAATTTCTGACATGGCATTGAGTTTCACCGTACAGATTACGCGCCGGTTGCCGGTGAACACAATTCCGGTTATTGTGATTTTTTCGTTACAAAATAATAGATGAGTTATTTTTTCGTTACAAATTGAAATTTAGTTATCATATCGTTATAAGACACAAAGTTGAGTGACCACCACAAAAATTAAACCTAAATCTAAGTTTGGAGAAAATCTACCGCTCTCTATTTTATGTATTTTTCGCTCTTTGCCTGTCAAATTTAATTATAATATTATTTAAAAAATGATTTAACTGATAAAACAAATATGAAGTACCAAAAATAAAAAAAATACACAAACAAAAATAAAATTTTAGAGAAGTGAAAAACAAAATTATTTAGTGAGATGGATAAAGAACTAAAAATTCATAAAGTCTTGTGTAAGTATGTATGGTGCAGGGGCTGAGGTGCTTCTACACCCCAAATTAACTCCATCTAATTCTTGCAAGTGCCATGAGTTTGGTCATATGCATAGAAGAGAAAAACAAATGCAGGAGAACCACTACAAAAAAAAAGCAAATTAGCGACGGAAGATTCCGTCGTTAAAATGACATTTTTCGTCGCTAATTTCCTTTAGCGACGCCACGACTAACAGTCGCTATTGGAGCCGTCGCAAGTAATTTGCGACTAAAACGAAAAATCGTCGCTAAAAATAGCGAAGGAAAATTCCGTCGCTAAATATAAAATTTAGCCGCTAAATAACCTCTTAAATTAGTATTAAAAATATATTAGCGACGGAAAAGCCATCGCTATTCCGTCGCTAAAAATATTAAATTTTTTATTATTATTCCGAATTTAATTTTTTATTATTTTAAATTTAATTTTTTTATTATTATTATTAGATCAAAAATTTTATTTATGTAAATAATAATTATACAATATTATTAACAATACTATTAATTTAAAAAATATAATATCATACACTCAAAATACCCAAATTTCTTTAATAAAATAAAATTAAAAATTAATTTACATATAATTAAAACCATATTAAATAATACAAACACTCATTTCCACAATCATAAAATATTTAAAAATTACAACAAAAAAACATATTATAAAATCTTGAAACATCAACGGAATGCCACCATTTTGAATCTTTAATTTCTTCACGAACCACCTAATTTATAAATTATGAGAAAAAATAAAATTAAGGTTAATAACAAATAGCAAATAAAATAAAATTTAAAGTTAATAACAAATAACAAATAAAATAAAATTAAAGCAGTAAGATGCTGTATTTAACGTCACAAAATAAGTAAACTGAGATAAATATAGAGAGCAAAAGATTGACAGACCCAAATGGAATTCCTGCAATTCGTCACCACTTATATTAAATTGGAGAAGCAAGAAAATTATGATAACATTCAACCATTAAAAATTAAGGCAATAGTAAATAATTTTCTGAAAAGCAAGGTGAAAGCTATAGTATGTTTCTATAAAACTATGCTTCAAGAAGCCAACCAGGTAAAGAGCTCTAATTCAATCTATTTAACAGCTAACACAGAACATTAACAAAGCTTTTATCAAAGAAATTGTGATCAATTCCCAAATTCATTCCCACCGTTAAAAGTAGAAATGTCACAAATCTCATACTCATGCCAGACATTACCAACTTCTCAATTGTATGAACAAAAGAATCACACAAGAATCACACAGCATGCAACAATTTCAGAGCCCAGCAATAATACCTGTTGGATCCCAATGGCCAATTTGAAAATTAATTTTTCTACAATAGAGTTTTGGGCGTTTATTGCAAGCTCCCATTACTATAACTAGTATGAGAAATTAAAAGAGGCCAAAACTCTAAGAATTAAAACTTAATCTGTGTAGCTTTGAAATTTAAAAAAAAAAAATGAGAACACGAAAGGACATCTGTGAGCCAAAATTAAAAGAAAAAAAAATACATTAAGAGCAAAATTGCTCTTCTAACGAAATATTAAAGGCAATATTCAACCACATCCCTTTTTCTTTTCCAATATAAGGGTCCTCATCCTATCTAAGGCAATCCTATTCCTCTTTGCCCACAGATTTCCTCTCCACCACCTTCTGCCAATCAACTTAAACTAAGATCAATAAGCATCTCTAACTCTTTAACTATTTTGTGGGAAAAAATGGGTATGTAATAAATAAATAAATATGTAGTGGGAAACTATTCAGGAATGTGGCAACTCCATGCATGATATGGGATGTAGTAGTAAGCAATGTGGTCTTACAGAGGCTCATAGACCAATGGCAAAAATGGCACCTGAAATCGTCATCAGGAAAAAAACTTCACGCAGGTAGCAGCTTTGATAATGGAGGGTAGACTTTTAGAAAACAGAACTGTTCCCAAAGAATTACAACAAAGATGCAGAATTCATCAACTATTTAATTACTAACAATTTGCATTCACACAGCACCACTGTTTCTGAATTAGTGAAGTGATTAGTTTAACCAAAGCCAGTAAAAGTGAATAACTAGATTCAAAAATCTTACAGAAATTCCAAATGCCAAAATATCGGAAACCAAACACAAAGAAAGAAAATGAGAAAACTTTCTTCACTGTTTAATACCAAATGAACAAATCTAAAACAAATAAAAAGTCCATATTTCTAAGTAACAATACAAGGGATTCATCTATTTAATACTAAATGAACAAATCAACAAAAGAAAATGGCAAATCCAATAAAATAAAACAATTTAAAGAGCAGAAACTGAAGTGCACATACCATTTTCAACGACAGTCAAATCTGTCCGCCGGTCAACGGTCGTCGGAGAGTCGCAGGGGAGACACCGCCACTGCCGACTCGAAGCCCAAAACGTCAGTGACCTCCCGCCCGACATCACGCGCCAAAAAGCCACACCATTTGATCGGGATCTACGCCGAAAAGCCACGCTTCCACAACTCCGATCTCATCGTCGATAACGAGTGGGGACGATCGGTGGGTATAAGGATGAACACCTCACCTTCAGAAACCTGGTGATGTGGCTCATGTCTCCGTCTGACGCCGGATCTGACCGAAAAAGGGGAGAGAAGCTTCGGCTTCCCTCTCGCGAAGCAGAAGCAGACGGCAAGCTCGGCGGGGAAGGAGGCAGCGCTAGCTCGGCGCCGCCTGTCGCCGGTGGTGGAGGACCGTCTCCGCTTCCCCAGTCGTCTTTCGCCGGCGCTGGTGATGGTCGCCCCTTCCTCTCCGCACGCGGTCCCTCCCTCTTTCATTTTCTATCTTCACTCTTTCCTGCGTTTTTTCTTTCTTTGAGTTTAATTCCCTATTCTTCTTCTTTTTTAAGTATTTATTTATCTATTTATTTATTTTATTTACAATTTAATTATTTAATTAAAGCCGACACTTAATTATATTTGGGTCTAAATTTAACATTCAATAAATTTTTTCTACCGGATTATTTTTTATTTTTTTTATTTTCGGGTCTAAATATATTTTTTTCGGGTCTAAATTTCGTTTATAATTATTTTAATTATATAATTTCAAGATTAAATGTTAATTTTATGAAAATTAATAAAGTGATTGAATTCCAATATAATTTAATTTTTAAAATAAAAATATTAAAAATAACTAAAAAGCATAAGCATGTGTGCGTATTTTTATTAATATAATACTTAGTAAAATCAATAATCAAAATTTAAATTTTTTTAAATATTTAATTTAAAATAGCGATGGATAATCGGTCGCTATTCCGTCGCTAAATTATCACTAATTTCCTTCTCTTTTAAAAATTTTGAAAACTTTTTAGCGACGGAATAACCCGTCGCTATTTCATCGGTAAAATCACTACCGTCGCTAATCTGTCGCTAATCAGTCGCTAATCAGCGACTAAAAAATTCAGTCACTAAATTCAGTCGCAAAAGAAGGTGCGCCCTGTTGCCGCCAAAAAATAGCGATGGATTTCTTTGTTTCGTCGCTATTCCGTCGCTAAAATTAAAAAAAAGAACTTTAGCGACTAAATTTCTAATTAGTCGCTATTTAGCGACTGAAATTTTTCCGTCGCTAATTTGTGTTTTTTTTGTAGTGTGACTATATATGACTTAAGTGCACATGAGAAGTTGCTTATTCTTGTCCTTGTTCTATCTTCGGGTTTAGATTATGTGACGTGCGTCGAACCCGCTATGTATTTCTTGAAGGGTCTGTTTTTAGGATCTAAGAGTGTTCGCATCTAGATTTTGGATAACATGATATTATGCAATCCTTACCCAATAGAATATTGAAAAAATTTATCTAATCTCAAGAAACCTTTTAGGTACATTTGAGATATTTTAAAATTGACATTCAATTTACAAAAAATTGAAAAATTTCGTTTAAACTCGAGGGTTTAAACTAGAGAGTAGTTTGAAACTTTACTTTTATTAATGTTTTAATTAATTATAAATGAGTTTTTAATTATTAAATTTTTATCTCTTATCTCACACGGTCATACATTTAAAATAAAACACAAATTCAAGTAACGAGTAAAGCGGTGAAAAACGATAAATTAAATAAAATACAAAACAAATTACAAAAATAAAATTGGGACAAAAATACAATCCCCAAAATAAAAAATTAAAATAAATAAATAAATGACAAAATCAAATAAATAAATAAGCATATATAAATCGGGATATTCATTTGAAATATAAACGTTGGTTCCTTCATATTCACTAAAAAAGTTGAAAAGTTATTTTTGGGTGAATATTGAGAAAACCGAGATAAATGATCTCATTTGAGAAAATTAGCTTTTCTTTTAAAAGTAAATTTTTATTGGCTAAAATTAAGATATTGGTTCCATTTTATTAGAAAAAAAATCTAATTTATTAATAAATTTTTTTTTATTTTCTTTTTAATGTGCATAAAATAAATAAATTTATTACAAATTACATGACAAAGAAAATAAAAGGTAAAATAAAGGAAAAATAATAAAAATATTAAATCAATCAAATGAAATCTTCTGAATTCCCTCATTCGTGTGCAAGGGTGCTCAAATATGATAAAAACAACTATTGAAACAAAAAAAAAAACAATAAATACAAATAAAATTGATGTCAGTAATTAAATAAAAAAAATTAATTGAACACATAAAATAATAAAAATGAATTAAAATAAATAAAAAATAAAATAAAATACATTATGAATGAAAAATAAATTAAATGACATAATAAAACAAATAAATTAACATATTAATAAATTAACACACATAAAAACATAAATAATAATAATAATAAGAATAACAACAACAACAACAATAAAAAATTAATAATAATAATAATAAAAAAGATGAACAATAAAGTAAATAAAAAGAATAAAAAATAAAATAAACAATGTTAAATGTATAAATAAAATCATATAAAACAAATAAATATATAATAAATCTACAAATCTACACGGTGATGAATTGACTATAAATAAAAAATATAAAATTGATTCGATTTCAGAATATTTATCCTCAGAATTGAATTTGATGAAGAAAGAAAAATAATTGATTTTTTTGTCTTGATTCACAAAAATAAAATTAGAAAAATAAAAAATTTAAACTTTTTATTTAGAAAGAAAATTGCAAAAAAAATTGTTTAAATAAAAAATATGGAAGAAAATTTGAATCTCAATAATAAAGAATTATTTTTTTTGTGTCAAGAAAACTTGCTTAAAAAAATAATTGAAAAAAATTTCCAAAGACAAAAAATTATATTTTTTTTTATCTTAAAAATTAATTTTTAATAAGATACATCAACTTGAACCTTAGAAAAATTATCTTGAAAAAGAAGAAAATTCAAAAAAAGCAAGCCAAAAGTTCTCTTGAAAAACAAAAGTAAAGAAAGAAAATTATCCCCTAAAAAAGTTTACTTATTTTTCCCTTAAGTTTTCCTATTTATATCATTAAAAAAGGAAAATTTAGCTAATTTAGGAAAATCATCCTTAATTAAATCAAAATATTTATTATTTAAATTTTAAAAATGAAAAAAAAAATCTAAAAATCCCGAAAAAATGGGTAAAAAATTAATTTTGTGCGAAAAATCACGCAAAAAAATGCTTAAGGGCCAAAATCAGCCTCGGCTGCCCCTGGCGAAGGGCAGGACACGTGTACTGGGCCCCCACGAGGCACGCCAGTGCGCAGCCCAGTGCCAGCACGCGCAGGCGGCTGCAAGCCTCCGAAATTTTTTTTAAAAGTTATTTTGACAAGCACATTATAACTTCTAACATTCTTTTTTTTTTAAATATTTTTTATTTTTTATTTTTTATTTTTAAAGAGCAAATTTGACAAATAAACAATTACTTTCAACTTTTTTATCTGCGAATGAGCGCTAATTTTATTATTAAATAACCATGATCTAAACTGTATTGAGATCCGATGTCTACAGATTGGATATGGATTCAACCTAACTGGACTTTTAATTGGAAGAGGTTTGAAAACTCTATATCTAATTAACAAAGGTTAGGAAGAGAATTATCATGAAAAAGAATGAAATAAAAAAGCAAGTGGGGGTTGAGACTTGAAGAGAAAAAAGAATGGAGGAAAGTATTGTTCTTTCTTATTAATTTATTGGGCTGATGGGTTTGGGTTCTCTTAATGGATTTGTGGGCTGGAATTGTTTTGATGGGCTAGTGTTGGACTTTGTGTTTAATTATATATTCACCCATCAAACTAAATTTCCCATTAAACAAGAAAAGATGATTGAAGGAATTTTCTTCAATAATGGCATCATTCTTTATGGGCACTTTGTCTCGCTATAAAATCAGCTTAACCAAAGCATAATAGCCGTCCATATAGTCAAGTCAACAAAAATGTTTAAGTCAAATATCTTGGGCAAAGAATTGTTTTCTTATAATTAATGCATATTTTGTATTTTAGACGTCAGCTAAACCAAAATCATTGAAGAATTCTGCGATAAGATGATTAGAAAATTAGAAAAAAATATCTATTTTGATTCTAAGTCTTTAAACAGTATTAAATAAATAAAGTTACTTGTCAAGCATAAATGTGGTTTACATACATTATACTAATCTAAACTTTTAGTAAGTTATGTTTTTAATTGTAATATTCATTTCGACATTAATTTCAAGGTTAGTAGCAGTTGATTTGGTTGAAATTATTAGATAATGTGCATCCAATGAAGTTCCACAGCAGAAATTCTTAAAAAACAAAAACGACGTGTAACTTTTGAAAAATGATATTCGCAGCCCTCAGTAAATTTTTGGATAAAAGTAATAATGTGGAATGAATTTACTGTTTCGGCTTGTAATTTGGTGATGCACACATGAAAACTCACAAAGAAGCCTCCAGATTTGGCTGCCTAAATGTTGAAATGCAAATTGTAAAAACATTTTTCTAACTAAACATGATTAGGGACGATAATGGGGCGAAAAATTTCTTTTCCTGTGGGGCAGGAGCAAGGGAAAAATATTCCCTGATTTAGAATTTGGGGCAGGGATTCCGAAATTTTTCCAATCCCGAAATTTAGTAATTACATTTAATTATATTTATATTATTTAATTTTAGTTTTAAATTATATTTATATTAATTTGATATGTGATTGAATTTAAATTTTTCAATTATTAAATGTTGTATTTTAATTATAATTAATTATTAAATATTATATTTTAATTATAATTGATTTTTTTTTAAAAAAATAATTTTTGACCGGGGACGGAGATCCCCACCGGGAGGGGGGGAATTTTCCCTCGTAATCCTATCGGGGGCAAGGACGGGGAATCCCCACCCAGGTGGGCAACCATTTCCTGTCCCTGCCCCGCTTTGTGATCGTCCTGAAACATGATTTTTCTAAATTAATTTTATCTTTCATTACTGAACTTATATTATAAAAACGATTAAATTATCAAAAAAAATTATTTCATAAAAATATCTCAATTTTTAAAATATGATCACTAAAATCAATTTAATTGAAAATTTATAAATTGAGCACTACAACGCTGATGTGGTAAGTCACGTTAATTTGATATGTTCCAAAACATGCCATATGAAACTTTTCATAAAATATAATGTGGATGTTTAAAGTTTACATAACTTGCCATACGAAGAATCTAGTATCAGATTTATGATTTTTCTATCAAAATAATTTTGGTAGTAATATTTTAAAAATTGAGATATTTTTATGAAATAATTTTTTTTAATAATGTAGTATATAAGTCTAGTAAAATAACTAAAATTTGCTCGAAATTAACATATGATAATCCACGTTAAACTACACTTGTTTTATAATTTCTCAAGTACGGGAAAACGAATTAGCAATCCAAGTAGTCTTCAACTCCCTTTGTTTAATTTGTGGAATCAAATTGATTATCTGAATTTTTTGAGAAAGTTCAAGATGGACAGCTTATTTATTATTATTATTGTCATGCGTAGCCATCTTTATTCTTTTAAAAATGAATACAAGTAAACTTTATTGTTGGCCATAATTGTTTATACTCTCGTTCAGAAAAAGACAGAAAAAAGAATAATAATATTCTATTCTAGCTTGACTGTAAACCTTGACTGTGATGTTACGTGTGAAGAAAATCAAGGTAGCCCAAGCAGTGATTTATGCACTTAAATTGACCGCAATGAAGCTGTTTGTTGAATGTTAAACTTTAAATGTTTGAATATTATCTAACCCTACCATAAATTGCTAAAACAACTTCATTATTTATTAATTAACAACAATTTTATCTGCATAAAATTTTAAAATTATTTTTACTCAAGCCATGAATATCAAACAGGCTGCCAATTCTTCTAACTTTGCTACCTGATTTCCACCCATAGAATTTATATTATTTCTACTGATAATTCCGGTCAAGAAAGGCTACCAAATAAGTCTATCTCCAACCTCCATATATAAATGAGGATATGAAGCATTTTACCAATGGAATCATAACCCCTGTTATCAAATTTCAGTCATGGAGAACCAATTCCTATCCTTTCCTGCATTATTCACCTCCCTTTTCTTCATCCTTTTGCTGCTCAAGATATTGAAAAGATCAAAAACCGATCAATCTAATTCTCCAATTCTTCCTCCAGGACCAAAGAAGCTGCCTATTATTGGAAATATACATCAGCTTGTTGGCCCTCCTCCCCATCGCCGCCTTAGAGACTTGGCTAACAAATACGGAAGCATTATGCATCTTCAGCTTGGTGAAGTTTCGAATGTAGTCATTTCATCCCCTGAAGCCGCCAAAGAAGTGATGAAAACTCATGATATCATCTTTGCTCAGAGGCCTTTCCTCTTAGCTGCTAGTATTATAACTTATAATTTCACAGATATTGCATTTTCACCATATGCAGACTATTGGAGGCAGCTAAGAAAAATTTGCATCCTGGAATTGCTAAGCGTGAAGCGTGTTCAATCTTTCAGAACAATTAGGGAAGAAGAGGTGTCAAATCTTATTAATAAAATATCTTCTTGTGTAGGGAAGCCATTCAATTTTAGCAGGAAGTTGTTTTCTTTAACCTATGGAATTGCTGGGCGAGCTACTTTTGGTAATAAATGTAAGGATCAGGAGGAATTCATACCGCTTGTTGAGGAAATTACTGAAGTTGCTGGAGGATTTAGTCTTGCAGATTTATTTCCTTCTATTAAATTGCTTCATGTGATTAGTGGAATGAGGTCGAAACTTACGAGGCTGCAGAAGGAAGCAGACAGGATTTTAGAAAACATCATTGAAGATCACAGAGCTCCAAAGGAAACATCGAAAGAAGAGAATCTTCTTGATGTTCTTTTAAGGCTTCAAAAGAATGGAAATCTTGAATTTCCATTGACAAATGAAAACATCAAAGCAGTTATCCTGGTTAGTCATTGTCCTGTTCGTATATCAACATAGAAACCTTTTTCTGTTTCTTAATATGTTTAGTGTTAATTCTATTTCAGGACATTTTCATTGCTGGGAGTGAAACATCATCGACAACTGTAGAATGGGCGATGTCTGAAATGCTGAAGAATCCGAAAGTAATGCAGAAGGCACAAGAAGAGGTGAGAAGAGTGTTTGGTGATAAAGGAAATGTGGATGAATCAAAAATTAATGAATTGAAGTATTTACAATTAGTAATTAAAGAAACTCTAAGGCTGCACCCTCCCGCGCCTTTGCTACTTCCAAGAGAAAGCAGAGAGAGATGTGAGATTAATGGGTATGAAATACCAGCCAAAACCAAAGTCATTGTGAATGCATGGGCAATAGGAAGAGACCCAAATCATTGGGAAGAAGCTGAGAGATTCTACCCAGAGAGATTTATTGATAGTTCCATTGATTTCAAAGGAGCCAATTTTGAGTATATGCCATTTGGAGCTGGAAGAAGGATGTGTCCTGGCATGGCATTTGGCATAGCTAATGTTGAGCTTCCACTTGCTCAATTTCTTTACCATTTTGATTGGAAACTTCCTGGTAAGATGGACCCAGAAAACCTTGACATGATGGAACACTTTGGCGCTACAATGAGAAGGAAAAATGATCTACATTTGGTTCCCCTTCCACGTTCTTCTTAAGTCAAAACCATAAGACAGTACTTATAGTTGTAGTATAATATAAATCTCAATTCTGATTATCTATTTGTATTTTCATCCAAGATGAATAAATATTTAAAAGTCGGACATGTTTGTGTTGAAGATTGTTTAAGTGCTGTGCATTTGACTTGTGATCTTTTGCTTAACTTAATTATGTTTTATTGCAACCACTTGTAGAGTTGGTGAGATTATGTGGTAGAGATCAATGAGTAGGACTCTTGGAACTGCTTTTTCATCACTCCTCTCTACCATTTTCACGTGAATACACTTACTCTAATTTACTACTTTTGCTTAAGAAAGTGAGGAAGAGAAAGAAAAGAAATAGGAACACAATCCCTGGTTTCAGGTTCTTTTTTTTTTCAAAAAAAAAAACAAAATATTTCAAAAATAATTAAATAAGTTATTTTTTGTGATTAAAAATTAAAATGAATAATGAAGAAAAAATAATGTATTATACATTATTAAAATAAAAATTTTTCATATAAATACTATTTTATTGGATAAAAAATTGTTAATTTATAATAACTGTGGGCAGTTATATGTTATTTACTATAAAACAGTTTAATACGATATCATCAAAATACCTTATGTGAATTTAACTATTTTGGTATTTTAAAGAAAGATGCATTTTCGAATATCTTTATTTATATGTTTTGCTATTAGATTTTTAAATTTTTATTTGGTTATATTGAAATATTAAAAAAATTAGAAAAATAAAAAGATATAAGTCCAGCAGAGGAAAAAAAGGAAAGGCAAAGCCTGCAAAGGTCTATGAATAAGGGTATATAGCATTGCACAAATGGAATCACATTCACAGCCGCTCCTAATCAATTTCCCTCTCTAATCTTCATCATGGAAAACCAATTCCTGTCACTTCCTGCAATATTCACCTCCATTTTCTTCATTCTTATGCTGCTCAAGATCTTCAAGACATCAAAAAACAATCAATCTACTTCTCCAATTACTCCTCCAGGACCAGACAAGCTGCCTATCATAGGAAATATACATCAGCTTGTTGGCTCTCCTCCCCATCACCGTCTTAGAGACTTGGCCATCAAATATGGAAGCATTATGCATCTTCAGCTCGGTGAAGTTTCGAATGTAGTCGTTTCATCCGCTGATGCTGCGAAAGAGGTTATGAAAACTCATGATCTCGTCTTTGCTCAGAGGCCTTTTCTCTTAGTTTCTAGTATTATATTCTATAACTTCACAGATATAGCAGCTGCACCTTATGGAGATTATTGGAGACAGTTGAAAAAGATTTGCATCTTGGAATTGCTAAGCGTGAAGCGTGTTCAATCTTTCAGATCGATTAGGGAAGAAGAGGTCTCAAATCTTATAAATACAATATCTTCTTTTGTAGGGAAGCCATTCAATTTTAGCAGGAAGTTGTTTTCTTTAACCTATGGAATTACTGGGCTTGTTACTTTTGGTAATAAATGTAAGGATCAGGAAGAATTTATACCGCTAGTCGAGGAAACTAATGAAGTTGCTGGAGGATTTTGCCTTGCGGATTTATTTCCTTCCATTAAATTGCTTCATGTGATTAGTGGGATGAGATCGAAACTTGTGAGGCTACACAAGAAAGCAGACCGGATATTAGAAAACATCATTGATGAACGCAGATCTCGAAAGGAATCATTGAAAGAAGAAGAGAATCTTCTTGATGTTCTTTTAAGGCTTCAAAAGAATGGAAAACTTGAATTTTCATTTACAACTGATAACATCAAAGCGGTTATCCTGGTTAGTTCTTCTCATGTTTTTTCGAAAATAGATAGACACTCATCTATTTCTAATTATGTCAACAATTAATAATTATGTATTTCAGGACATTTTCATCGCTGGCAATGAAACATCATCAACAACAGTGGAATGGGCGATGTCTGAAATGCTGAGGAATCCGAGAGTAATGCAAAAGGCACAAGAAGAGGTAAGAAGAGTGTTTGGTGATAAAAGAAACGTGGATGAATCAAAAATTGATGAATTGAAGTACTTACAATTAGTGATTAAAGAAACTCTAAGGCTGCACCCTCCTGCTCCTCTGCTACTTCCAAGAGAAAGTAGAAAGAGATGTGAGATAAATGGGTATGAAATACCAGCTAAAACCAAAGTCATTGTGAATGCATGGGCAATAGGAAGAGACCCAAATCTTTGGGAAGAAGCTGAGAAATTCTACCCTGAGAGATTCATTGATAGTCCAATGGATTTCAAAGGGACCAATTATGAGTATGTCCCATTTGGTGCTGGAAGAAGGATGTGTCCTGGCATTACATTTGGCATAGCTAATGTGGGGCTTCCACTTGCTCAATTTCTTTACCATTTTGATTGGAAGCTTCCTGATGGGAAGAACCCAGAAAACCTTGATATGATGGAACACTTTGGCTCAACGGTGAGAAGGAAAAATGATCTGCATTTGATTCCTGTTTTACCCGCTCTTAAGAGTTAAGAGAATACCATAATAAACTGCTTGTAATTATTCTAATAGTAATATCAGGTGTGGTTATTCAAGATTGCATTTCCCTATGATGAACTTACAGTTTTACTTTAAAAGTTAGAGGTGTTTGAAATCCTTTTCTATTGTCAAGAATGCTATAAAACTCCCAAAGCCAAAATTTCTTTACTTCCTCAATCCCTAACCTCTACGTTGTTCCAGCATCCTTAACGACTGAAAAAAAAAAAAAAAATTCCGATTGATTTCGGATCCAACTAAGACCTAGTTGGGTATTTGGTTCAACATTCGGTTTGATTTTAAAAAACAAATTATATATGCCTATTTATTTATAGCTTACATTTTAATCATAAACTTAAGGCCACTAACCCACTAATTCCACTAAATAACTATTCATTAATTCACTAACTACACTAATACCGTTAACTCCACTAACTAAATAACAATTAACAAAAACATTATAAACATGTTAAAATAAAATTTACTAATTTAGTCACTACATAAAAAATAATGTTTTTAATCAATTCTCCAACAAATATATATATATATATATTAGAGGAAAATAATATGAAATAAAATAGTCATAGCAGAAAGGCTGAGGCCGCTTGACTATAATTTTGAAATGAAACCCAAAACCAACCCAACCTCCTTCAGTTTCTTGGAAAAGTCCAATCCCACGATGCATGAATCAAAACACAACTATCATGATTGCAGGAACAATTTTTGTGACTCAGAGATTGCACCTGTAATGTTCTTGGTTATTTAAATTTATTGTTTTTCTTCATCTTGGTTATTTATTCTGGAAACAAAATATTTCAAAAATAATTAAATAAGTTATTTTTTGTGAACAAAAATTAAAATGAATAATGAAGAAAAAAATAATGTATTATTCGTATAAATACTATTTTATTGGATAAAAAATTGTTAATTTATAATAATTGTGGTCATTTATGTTATTTACTGTAATATTGTTTAATACGATATCATCAAAATAAATAAAAATATATTATAAAATTACAGAAAACCGTGCAGTATTTTCAAACATGATTTATTAAAAAATCATATAATACTATATTATCAAGCAGACACTATAAATTAATGAACGATACATCCAAACATACTCTAAATTTTTGCACACACTGCTCACACATCATTAAGTGGAGCTCTAGCTCCTTTTATACTAGTTCAAGTAAGTTTGTTTACCGACTTTACTTCGCCTATTATTTTTTTTTTCCTAAACTATTCAAAATTGTATAAGAAAGACTAGATTTTTTAGAGTAGATTTCTTAGTTATCAATTTTATTTTCATTACGTTGTAGAAAATTCTATAGGTGGCTAAAGTTAGGTAGTATGTCACAATAAATCATAGCAGGTGTGGTGTACTCCTACTAATACAAATAAATTCTGTGAATTTAACTATTTTGGTATTTTAAAGAAAAATGCATTTTCGGATATCTTTATTTATATGATTTGCTATTAGATTTTTAAACTTTTATTCTGTTACTTTGAAATATTAAAAAAATTAGAAAAAAAAAATACAAGCCGCCAAAAAAATACAAGTCCAGCCACCAATAGAGGAAAAAAAGGAAGTGATCCAAGCCTGCAAAGGTCTATGAATAAGGGTGTGAAGCATTGCACAAATGGAATCACATTCACGGCCGCTCTCTAATCGATTTCCCTCGCTAATCTTCATCATGGAAAACCAATTCCTGTCACTTCCTGCACTATTCACCTCCATATTCTTCATTCTTATGCTGCTCAAGATCTTTAAAACATCAAAAACCAATCAATCTACTTCTCCAATTACTCCTCCAGGACCAAACAAGCTGCCTATCATAGGAAATATACATCAGCTTGTTGGCTCCCCTCCCCATCACCGCCTTAGAGACTTGGCCATCAAATATGGAAGCATTATGCATCTTCAGCTCGGTGAAGTTTCGAATGTAGTCATTTCATCCCCTCAAGCTGCGAAAGAGGTTATGAAAACTCATGATCTCGTCTTTGCTCAGAGACCTTTTCTCTTAGCTTCTAGTATTATATTCTATAACTTCACAGATATAGCAGGTGCACCTTATGGAGATTATTGGAGACAGCTGAAAAAGATTTGCATCTTGGAATTGCTAAGCGTGAAGCGCGTTCAATCTTTCAGATGGATTAGGGAAGAAGAGGTCTCAAATCTTATCAATACAATACATTCTTGTGTAGGGAAGCCATTCAATTTTAGCAGGAAATTGTTTTCTACAACCTATGGAATTGCAGGGCGGGCTACTTTTGGTAATAAATGTAAGGATCAGGAGGAATTTATACCGCTTGTTGAGGAAATTACTGAAGTTGCAGGAGGATTTAGCCTTGAAGATATATTTCCTTCCATTAAATTACTTCATGTGATCACTGGGATGAGATCCAAACTCCTGAGGCTACACAAGAAAGCAGACCGGATATTAGAGAACATCATTGATGAACGCAGATCTCGAAAGGAAACATCAAAAGAAGAAGAGAATCTTCTCGATGTTCTTTTAAGGCTTCAGAACGATGGAAATCTTGAATTTCCATTTACAACGGATAACATCAAAGCGGTTATTCTGGTTAGTTGTTGTCATGTTTCTTTATTCTTGAAAATGTATACACAGAAACTCCTGTCTATTTCTAATCATATTAAGTATTAATAATTATGTATTTCAGGACATTTTCATTGCTGGGAGTGAGACATCATCGACCACAGTAGAATGGGCAATGTCTGAAATGATGAAGAATCCAAGAGTGATGCAGAAGGCACAAGAAGAGGTGAGAAGAGTGTTTGGTGATAAAGGAAATGTGGATGAAACAAAAATTAATGAATTGAAGTACTTACAATTAGTGATTAAAGAAACTCTAAGGCTGCACCCTCCTGCTCCTTTGCTACTTCCAAGAGAAAGCAGAGAGAGATGTGAGATTAATGGGTATGAAATACCAGCTAAAACCAAAGTCATTGTGAATGCATGGGCAATAGGAAGAGACCCAAATCATTGGGAAGAAGCTGAGAGATTCTACCCAGAGAGATTTATTGATAGTTCAATTGATTTCAAAGGGGCCAATTATGAGTATATCCCATTTGGTGCTGGGAGGAGGATGTGTCCTGGCATTGCATTTGGCATAGCTAATGTGGATCTTCCACTTGCCCAATTTCTTTACCATTTTGATTGGAAAATTCCTGATGAGATAGAACCAGAAAACCTTGACATGATGGAACACTTTGGCGCTACAATGAGAAGGAAAAATGATCTGCACTTGATTCCCATTCCACATTCTTCTTAATTTAGCCAAAACCAGAAGACTACTGATAGTCAGTACAGTAGAGTGTAAATCTCAACTGATTATCTAATTTTTCTTTCTTTATCCAAGCTTAATAATTATTTTAAAGTTTGATATGTTGGAAATGATTTTCTATATATGTTTAATTTGCAAAGTTCTATAAATAAATTCTGTAGCAAGAGAGAGAATTTTATATCAGAAGTTATCAATATATATAGAGGGAGAGAATTCTCAAAATTAACGACAATACGCTGTTATGTCCTTTGGAGAAGTTCACTGTATAAATTGGCATGTGTACTTCATTTTTCTTTAAAAGAGAAAGACGAGAAAAAAATTAGACATTATTAAAACCAACCAAAAGTAACAAAGGCAAGAAATAGAAAGGATCTATCTAAACCCGAGCCACTAGGCCTCCCCAATACACTCGAAACTACTGATCCTTTCTATTCCTAGTTAAACCAGAATCAATATCAGGAAAAAGAATGACAACAAACGAAAGAGATCATAGGATCGGCGGTTGCTTCCTCTGCCATAGTAAAAGCATCATCCCATCAACATGAGATAGGGAACCAGTGAAGTCTGTTGATGCCTAAAACCACCAACATCCTCCCCAATAAAATCATGGAAATCTTCATCATCACCAAACACCAAACTACACCACAACTCTTCTGGAACACTGCTAACCATTGACATGCTCCTTAGCAACAATATCAAATACAAAAAACAAAGTGATCATGATCCTTTTTTATGGTTTACTTAGGGTTTAAAGAACCTAATAACTAGTTTGCTTTTTTCTGAAGCAAAGGGGTACTTGAATCCTACTGGGATTAGAAAAGGAAATTAGAAAGATTATCCACTCGATTTTTTTATTTTCTGGAAACCTTTTCTTCTACAAAAAAATTAAAAAGAATTAACATATGCAAAATAAAATCATAATAGAAAAAGTATATTTTATAAAATTAAACAACCGCCGCTAAAAGTTAGTAAAAATGACGAGAACAAAGGTTTTAGTAACGGATTAAACATGGCAGAAAATAAAATTACTGGATTTTAAAATAGGATGGTTTATTTTTCATAGATATTTAAATTGAAAATGATACATAATTGGTGTGCATGCAAATAATAATTTAATTATAATTACTGGATATAGAATTTAGAAATTAGAAAGTCTAGTCCTAGAGGATTATAAACTCTGAAAAATTCTATTGAGAATAGGATTTGTAATATTCACGCATGCAAAAGTATCCCTGATGATGATGATGGTGCAGAAAGACTTTGCAAAAGAAACAGAGGCAAGCAAGAACTCAGTTTCATTCAAGCTACTAATTCCAAGAACAACAAAACAGTCATTATCTGAAATACTATTACCAATATTTATCTATTGAAATCACCATCATCATCAGAACTATAGCAGCTCTCTCGCAATCAAGCTCCGCGAGCCCTTACGATATTTTGCAATCGAAACATCTTCTAAACTCGGACTTCTAATAATGATCGGGATTAGATAATGTCTAAGTAACCGATTTCTTCAAATAAAAGGAAAATCGAGGTTGGAATTGGACTCTTTGACTTCTTAATTTTTATTATAAAAACGATTGTGTAAAAATACAGATTTTGCCAATTTTTAAAGTTAACGTTGTTCTTGATGTTTTACTGGCCACTTTAAAGCTGTAACAACTTCTAATGTTAAAAAGTCAAATTCTAACTTTTTTTTTTCTTTATTTATCTAGATGCCATACGCCATTTGCTGACATTTCCATAAGAACTCCACAGTTGTAAAATAAACATATAATGGTTTAGATTTCAATATTTGTGATCTGAAAATAGACCTCACCTAAAAAACTTATATATACCGATTGTTTAGGTAAATGAAACACTGTGAAGTGACATGAATGAATGAACCTCACTTTTTTTAATTTCTTTTTATTTATTTATTTCCTAAAGCACATTGATTACACAAATACTTTCAACGTAGGATGCTCCAATTTGCCCTCTACACAGCGAGATTAGCGGTGGAAAGGGGTCGATCATTTCATTATTTACCATATTTCTTACATTATTCTTACTTGGATAACAACATCCTTATCCCTCCCAATTTTCAAATTTGTCAAATATTAATTAAATATAATTTTTTATTTTATTCTAATTTTATAAAATTGAGGTTAACTTTCACACAACTTTACAATTTTTAAAAATTCTTTCGTTTCATTTAGATTACAGTTAAAACAAATAAATTTAAATTGGGTAATTTATTTATAAATAAATTCCACTAAAATATCGAATTGAAAATGAATTTTTTATTTTTATACTTGAAATAAATGAATAAAAAAATTCATTTCTATTTTACTTTTTAAAATATCCTCAATGCCAAATTTGATGCATTCTTTTAATTACTCACAATAAAAAAAAATTAACAATCATTAATCATCATTTTAAAATTTTCGATAGATGCTAAATCTTTGATAACATAATTTAAAAAAAAATCATATTCATATTAATATTCAGTGCAGACAACCAATATAATATTATGTTTATAGAAATTGTACTAAATAAAACACTAATTAACTATTCTAATTCATGATTCCATCTTTTTTCTTAACTAATCAAGTTTGATATCAGCATTACAAGCAAAAAACCTTCCAACCAAATGCTCATTATACTCTAAGAAATCAAGAGCTTCCATAGTTTCCCACTTACCCAATCCTAATTTTTTCAGCTCCATGGTAATTTCACTTGTTGTATATATACGCTTGCTAGTATTAGTAATAGCTTTTGCAATTTCTTTCATTGAAGAAGTTACCTCTATGATATCTTCAACAATAACATCATATTTTTTTTCTTTTAGTACCCTTGGATGATGACTTTGGTTGTTTAGCAGGTAAAGAGACAATGTTTGGAGTTGGTAAATCTTGAAGAGTAATTAGTGACGGTGCATTAAAATTAGAAAAAGTCTACATTTGTTCAGGGAAAACCTTATCATTCGGTTGCATCTCATCAATGTCATCAATATTCAAATGCTCATCTGTGTTCTATCTATGGACCTTCTCCTTTGCACTCTCACAACCAATGTTTTAAAACTCGGGTTGAACCGTGAATTGGAAGAAAATCTGGGTCGATTCAACTTAAAAATCGAAATAGTAAAAACTCGGTTTGAACAGTTAAAACTCGGGTTAAACCGAAAATAGTTGACTCGGCTCGGATTTTGGTTCAAACCCAAAATCTGGCCATTTCATTTTTTTTATTAAAAAATTAAAAGGAATCCTTAAAATCTAAACTCAAAAGCCCTAGCAACTCTTTCTTCTTCTTGCTTTCTTCATCACGTAGCGCTTTCTTCATCAATGCCGACTCCTTGCTTCGCCACCGGTCAAGTCTTCGACCAAGAAAGAACGCCGGATCAGTCTTAAATTTGATAGATCCATCCCGATTTTCAGGTTAGCTCTTCAAGTATTGAGTTCTTTTTTTCTGGTTTTCTCTCTATTTATCATCTGCTCTCTTTTTGTTTGAATACATATGACCATTTATAACCTTGATTTATGCACTCTATATTTTGGAATTGAAGGGGGGTAGGAATTAGTTTGGTTGGAAGCAATGAGATAATTTTGGTGGATGAATGGTATTATAAATATGAATTATGCAGAATTTTACTTGTTTCAAAAAGCAAAAAATATATATTATGTTAAAGTTCCAGTGAAGTGATATAGGCATATTCCTTAGGTGATTTTAGCAAATTTATTTATTTAATTTTATTTATCAATTAAGGGATGTAAATTTATTTGTCTATAAAAATTAATAAATGGATTCATAAAACTGTGACTTTTTATCCAAATTTGATTTACAATGTATAAATAATTGCTCTGTTTTTTTATTAAATTGAGTCAACATGAAAATATATTTTATCAAATTGTCATCCTTTGCTCTGTTTTTTTATTAAATTGAGTCAACATGAAAATGTATTTTATCAAATTGTCATCCAGTGAAAATAATAAAGGGAACTAAATTGAAGAAAACAATTAGAGTGGCTCATAATTGATACTAAATTTTATAGTATATATTTAGATTTTGAAGTTAATTGGAAATGTATTTTATCAATCTTCATTTCTAGCTTTTAATTCATATCAAAACCCATCTTATTACCGAAACAGTAAAATGGAAAATGGAATTGTACTATCTATATTCATAGTATTAAAGAAGTGATTAAAGAAATAGAATAAAGAAAATGGAATAAAGAAATTCTAAAAAATAAACCTTGAAGTACAATGGAGCTCATATAAATTTATTTTAGAATATTGAAAATTGTATATAATTATATTTAATTATATATTTATTTTAAAAATTTTAGATACTTTGGAGCATAGTTTAGTTGAATCTAATCGAGGATTAGATGGAGATGGAGATGGAGAAGAAGATGGAGATGAAGATTGATGATTGATGATTGATGATTATTGTTTATTATTATGTTAAATGAATTTATTTAAATGTTTGTTTTTTTATATTATGTGAACTTATTTAGATATTTGCTATTTATATTTGAACAATTTATTTGGTTTTTATATTTGCAAATTTTGTTGGATTTAAAATTATTATTTTTATATTAATATTTGATAATTAATTTGTTGTTAAAATGTATTTTTTATATACTAAATTTTATTTTTTTATAAATAATTAGATTTTTTTTAAAAAAATTAAAAACTCCAAGTCAACTCGGTTCAACTAATTGACTACTAACTTAGTTGGCAAGTCGAGTCGATATCCGATCCGATTCTGAAAACATTGCTCACAACCATCTCCATTTGCTCTATCATTCTCAAATAACTTACGAGCATTTTCCAAAAATGAAGGTCTTTGTCTCTCACCGTCTTATAATCTAGTTTAACCTATAATAATAAATTCACATCAATTAACCTAATGAGAATAACAAAGTTCAAAGAAGTACAATTACAAAAAATACTTGAATCACACTTTCCCAGACATTTGCAGTAGCTTTAACTTTTTTTGTGATGTCATTCCACCCAAAGCCGCTTTTTTTGTCCAAGAGCTCAATAGCTAGATGCATTTGCTTTTGGATAGTTTTTAACCTATTCACTGCCTTTGTCTTATCAATTGTTTTGTTTATCTTTTGAAATTCAATATTAAGAGCACTAATAACTATATTCCAAGCTCTTTTATTAAATTTTTTCTCATCCTTATTTCCTTTAGCCTTTTCTTCCTTTAGAAGATCCAGGAAAAGTTTGTCCATCTCTTTAGGCCACTTGAAATACTTTTCAGTTTTTCCAGTAGAATTACCAATAAATTCTATCTCATCTTCCAATGGCAAACACAATAAAAAAAAACTAAAATTAGCGACTGCGCTATTTTCGTCACTAATTAGCGACTGATTAGCGACCTTTTTAAAAATTAGTCGCTAAATGCTATTTTTCATTTTTTGCAACTAATTTAGAGACAAAAAAATCAGTCGCTAATTTTACAACTAATTTAATGACTAAAAAATCAGTCGCTAAAATAGCGACAGTAATTTTAGTTGCTAAATTTGGAGGTAATTTTAGCGACTTTGTTTGCAATAGATTTAGCGACTAAACTTACTGTCGCTAAACACACTTGAATTAGCGACGGAATAGCGACTGGTATTTCTGTCGCTAAAAATTTTCAAATTTTTTAAGTATTAAAATATTTTTAGGAAATTAAAGTGATAATTTAGCGACGGAATAAGCCGTCGTTATTTCGTCGGTAAAATTGGTTATAATATTGATTAAAACTAAGTCGTTTTGGGCCAATACATTTTCTCTTCTTTTCTTTCTTTTCTCTCTTTCTTTCTTTTCCTTCTCCCTAGTCCCGATCCCCATTTCCAGCCGCCTCCCCTTCCCCCGATCTGCTCCTCCCTTCCCCGTCACTCCCCGCCGTTCAACCCCTTCTCCCCTGCTATAAGCCGCCGGCGTCGCCCTCCTCTCTTTCCCCTCTTTCGTGTGCGATGGCAGCAGCTGTTGCCCTTCTTCTCGTGCGTTTGGAGTCGGGTTTCAGCCCCACCCGGTGCCTCCTTCTCCTCCTCCTTGTCGTCGGCCACCAGTTGTACCACCAGCCCCTTAAAGTGAGTAATCTTAGCTCAAAATTTGATAGTTTGAGGAAAAATAATTAGGAGCAAATTTTAGACGTTAGGGATTTAAAATTCTAATTTTAGGAATTTGATATTTTAAGTTTAGAATAGGTTAGATTTTTTATTTTTAAGTGAAATAATCAAGTTAATTTACATTATTATTGAGATTTATTGAGTTTATGGTTGAATTGTTGTGTGTATATTGAGAATTAACTGTTTTCAAGGATTTTATTTTATTTTTGTTTATAATCATAGCAATTTGTTTGAGTAATGCATTGGACAGAAACCAGAGCTTGGTACGAGAGAGAAATAGGCATTGGTTGTTGCTTTTATACACGAAGATTCATTGAACAAAGGCAAGATTGCTGGAGGAAGTCTCTAAGTTGCAGAGTATCATGGTTCCAATGTCTTTTTTGGTGCTTCTCTACTTTGAAATTTTAGTTTTTTTTGCCTTATTGTCTATTTCATGCTCTATAGTCTAAAGTTTTAGTGCATATGTATTGTGACTCCCCATTGGTTAAAGTTTCAGTGAAGATTATCAATGTTTGACAGTGACAGAATTATCTTGTTTATGACCTTAGAAAGACTTGTGTAGAACTAGTGCAAATGTCGACTGCTAATGATTCTATCTTGGGGAATTCCTTGTGAAGACATCAAGGTATATGCTATGCTCTCTTTTCTGAAAAAATGGTGGTGTTATTATTAATCTGCAAGAGATTACATCTTTTACTTTTGAGAGTTAGTAACATCTTCATAGCTAATTTTTAATGATCATTTGTCTGGCTTTACCAGAAGTATTTGTTACTTGTATTTGCTTATTGATAATATGAAAATTTGCGAGGTTTTATCATGATTGCATTTACCTAGCTAGAAAAGCAAAACACATGAAAATTTGCAATTTTATGAATATATTGATGCATTTTGAGTAGTAATTGTTAGAAAAATAACTTTTTAATAAATGTTGGATAAATCAAGATGTGGATTTTATTTTAATTCTTTTAAGACGATCATTTTAAGATTATATAAAGCACCATAATGACAACATAATTTAATACATGAAAAACTTATCTTTCGTGAAACTAGACACATAATTTAGGCCAAAAGTTTTATTGGAACATTGTGTATTTTGTATGGTGGGTTATATTTTTGGAGATCAGAAGCTTCTTTATAGTTTGAATGCTATGAGTTTAATTATCAAATTGACAAAATAAGAATTAGACACCAAAATCAAAATACAAAAAAAAGTTGTCATAAACTCCCGAACATACATAAAACCAATGCCCATATTATTTTCTTAATTCTAGTAAAATCTTCTAAATAAACACATAATTTGGAATGGTCCGAATGGAAAGAATAAAACTATACATGACTTATTCATTCAAAATAGGAGATTATCTTGTAAGAAAAAAAGAAAATTTCTGTATCGATTGAATCATAGGGAAATCATAGAGGGTATTTGCAATTAATTTTCATTTCATTAATTCTTTTTTTTTTTGTATAGTAACTAAAAAACTGGAATTCAGAAAGATGTAAAAAAGTCTAATTTTTAACTTATAACAAGAAACAAATTGCAACCATAAGCTCATAACAACAAGATCATGCCACGGTGCTCCCTAAGAAGACACTTATTAAAACCTCATCAGACTGCAGAGATGCCTTCAATAGCCTCAAACCCTAAACCACAGAAGAATGGACAACCAATCAAATTTCAATACAATAATAACAAGAACTATGAAAATAATTTTTGTAAGCAAAAAAAAGTACATCAACCATGCCCAACTCAACCACCCTTTCTTCAAGTGCAGTAATTTCTTGAACATTAAAGTTGTTAAGCAAGTAAGAGTAGAGAGAGTGGACATAGGCTTCACCACCAAATAACCTATAACCATATAGCTCACCACTCCTTTCACAAACCCTTCTTTAGGTTGAAGAATGAATTGAGTTTGTTAACAGAAATATAAATTCCCACTTGTCTAGGAATAGAGATAATTAATATTATTAAACCAAAATTCATTAGAAGGTGATTGTATTTTTACCATTAATAAAGACAATTATTTGCTATGCCAAGAATATGTCATGTTTAGCTAACTTGTGTTGGGATAATTTCCCTCTTTGTTTTTCTTCTGTCTTGGCTTTTAATGCCTTAACTGTTGTTAGCTCTAAAGCTCAAGAAATTTAGGATTGGGTGCATAGGGTAAGCCTGTTGGCTTGAGTTTTAGTTTTCGTCCTTGCTTTTTTGGTCTTTGTGTTTTTGGCTGTTGCCTTAAAATATTGTTGGATATGAAGATAATAATAAAAGTCAAACTGAGTTCAATTATTAAGATAGCTAATTTTTAATTGACGTCTTGATTTGGTTGACTCAAAACACACCCCGATTTTTTCCTGGTAGTTTGAGCCATGTTTACATATGTGTCTATGTATGTGTTGGCACGTGTTATGGTATTTTTGGATTTTATGCATGATTGTGGGCTTTAATAGAGTGTGGGTGCATGCATGTTAGTAGTGTGTGCATTAGTGAGGGTTGGTCTTGAGTGTAATGTCATGCATGGATGTTGGGTGTGAGTGGTCAAGTTTCACCAATTATAGGATAGCATGTGGTTAGGGTTTTAGGAAGTGGGTATAAATAGAAGGAGAGAGAAGAAAGGGCAACCATTTTACTACCTCCTTGTCGTTCTTCCTCCTCCTCTTTATCCCTTCTTCCTCTTTCTCTTTTCAAGTGTGCCCTAGTGTGAATCCAAGTGGTTGTGGTGAAAATTGATTATCTCGCAAGTTGCATTTGGGTAAGTTGCTGAGTTTTCTTCTTCTCCTTCTCTTAGTCTGTTGGATTGTATTTTTAACTTAGAGTTTTTGTGTATTCTTCTTGGGTTCCTGGGTTGTAGCGCCTACTCATGATCCCAAGGGGAAAGAAAAGGCCAGTGGGAGTGGAGCGTGCAACTAGGAGCATAGGATTCTGCAGGTTTGGGAATTTCTGCATTTTTTGTGTTTTCGTTATGGTTGAATATTTACTAGAAATCAGATGATGGTGGTGATGCATATTGGAATCAATGTGATGAGTTTTAGTTGATTTAAGTTATAATGAATGAATATTGAATTATGAGAGCATATTTGAGTTAAATGGATTTGTTGTTATTTTTCTGGGTTGCTACTGTCGAAATCCTAAGTTTTGGTTGGTTCTTGAATTGATTATATTGAATGCGTAAAATGTGTTGTTATTGTGTTGGGACATGCCGATCTCAGGTAAGTCGTTGTTGGAAATTGGATTTTGAAGTTTTGGGCAAGTTTTGAAATGCAAGTAGTTCTAAAAATTTTAGAACGCAGAATCGGTGTATCCAAGTCCCGATCGAATTAACATCTTTTGATCGGACATGCCTAGAGTATACAACACTCGGCTGTCGATTGCAAGATGGGAAGTTTTCGATCGAAAAATGGAAAGCACGATTCGTGCTTTTGCTGGGAGCCAGGTCACGAGACGTGTTGTACCAGCATGACTCGTGACATGGTGTAGTGAGGCAACACGAGTCGTGCCATGTTGGCATGAGTCGTGTCCCCTACCCCCTTCCCGATCGTTTGCTCTCCCTTCCGATCGGCTCTTGGCTCTCGGTTGTCCTCGCGATTGGGTGCTTGGCTGCCAAATGAAAGGTGGGAGATCCGATCGGATCTCACCGTAGGAATGGCGATTCGTACGGGTTGGAAGCCAAGTCATGAGTCATGCTTTACAAGCACGGCTTGCGACCAGGCTTGGGGCATCAGCACGAGTCATACTGTGCAAGCACGACTCGTGCTCCTGCTTCCTCTCGCGCAATCGGAACGTTGACATGAGTCGTGTCGATCCTTCACAACTCGTGTCCTCGCTCTTCCTCTTGCATTTGGCCTTTGGTTACTGTCGCGATCGTGACAGTGAACCTCCGCTCGGCCAGCTTTTTTGAAATTGCCCTGTTTTGTCTAAAATGAATTTCTTATCCCCTTTACATTAATTTTATTACTACGTGATATATATATATATATATATATACACAATTGTGTTCCAAACATAGCATATAACTTATCTTGAAGTAACCATAGCATTATTCATATAGAAGCATGGTGTATATATATATATATATATATATATATATATATATATATATATATATATATATATATATATATATATATATATATATATATATATATATATATACCATGCTTCTATATGAATAATGCTATGGTTACTTCAAGATAAGTTATATGCTATGTTTGGAACACAATTGTCTTATGCATGACCTGCGAGAGTCAGTCTAATGGATAGTTAGGCATGCCTAATAGAGTCCTTTAGTTGCAACCATCTGTTCCATTCGGACCCTGATCAGGTGTCCCGTTTGGTTCCTCGCGAATCTCAATGTGTTTGGATCTTATTTAAGGTCCCCTCATTAAAATATTTTTGAAAGGAAAATGTGATGTTACTTTTTGATTCGTACCCGTAAGGTATCGCCATATGTTCGATTCGTACCTGTAAGGTACCGCCATGTGTTCACTCGTTATCCACTATTGTGAGTCAGCAGGTGTATTGTCTGTTTTGTTATGATTATGAGAATGTGAACATCCGATCGGTTATGACTATCAGAATGTGAAGCAATATGTATATGAATGTGTTTATGGACTTACAATGCTATAAATGTGATTCAGTTATGATGATATTATATGATTATCAGCTTATGCCATATGTATACGTGTTGCTTTGACGACTACTGTGAGTGGCCATCCATATTATTGTTGTGTTTTTTTCACTAAGCGTTATCGCTTAGTACTGGTATTTTATCCGTGCAGGTGCGAAAGGTGATTAGTTTTTGGGAGAGTCACCGCAGTCAAGCCAACACAGAGGTTGATGTTAGTACATAGCATTTTGTCTTATGATTATTTTTGGTTATAGTGAACTCTCGATGTATTTATTCTTTTGTTCAACTTCTGCTTTGTAATTTTGGAAGATGTAATTATTTTGGTAATATCAAAATAGTTTTGTAATGAATATTATTATTGCATCTGTGAATGGCTAATCATATTGATTAAAAGTTTATTCTGTCGTATGTTTGTATGTATAATATATGTTTATTGTTTGATTTGCTTGGTGACACCTTGACTCATACGGGTTCTCACTCCATTGTGGATGGGTTCTCCTATGTATGGGAAGGGGTGTTACAGATATGAAATAAACTTATTAAATTATATTTAAGATATGCTTGACTTTAAGTTGGTAATATGTTTTTGGAAATTTTATACGGTGTATTTGTTGAATTATGAATATTTATATAGTGTGATGATAATTAATATAGGACATATTGATAGAAAATTGAGATTATATTAATTATTCTATGTTTTGATATCTAATAATTTGAAAATTTTATTGGGAATTTGTAGGTATTGAAATTTGATGAAATGCTTGTAACATCCCAAAATGGACACTAGTAGAAATTACAAGATATTGCATTGGAAAAAGGGAAAATTGTAATTGTTCAAGTTAGAATTGGGTTAATTAAGGACTAAATTGATAAGGAATTAAAGTTGTTTAGTGAAAGATTTTGTTTAGTGAGTAATTGGATTTATGCCAAGACTAAAGAGAATAAGTCAAAGATTTTTAAATTGGGCCAATTGAAGATTGACACATGGCAAGGGTAGTTGAAGCAATTAATGAAATGAGGAAAGGAGGTAAGGAGGAGAGAGGGAAGTCAGATTTTTTTCCCTTTTGTTTCCCGTTCTTCCTCCTTCGTAGGTGTGCCTTTCCTTTTCTCTTCTCATTTCTTCTATTTCTTCTTCCCTTCTTGGTTAATCTTCAAGGTTTTGAGCAGGATTTTTATGAGATTAAGAGTTGGTTTCAAGAGATAAGTGGTTGAGTTGGTCTCTTTCTTCTTCTACGTTTTGATTAAGTTATTGAGTTTGTAAGTTTTTGATTCAAGTGGTTTTGGTTGGTTTAATTGCAAGAATCTATTGATAAGAGGAAGAGCAAGGGCAAAGAGAAGGTGGATCTTCAGAGAGTGGTTAGAGCTGCAATTTTTTATTTTTTTTGAGGTTTGTGAGTTTATATGTTTTTGATGTATTTTGTGGTTTTGTTTAAATTCTAAAATTTGAGCGGTTAAATGTGTTTTATATGCATGTTTTGAATTGAGATTGGATATATATATGATATGTTAGATGTAATCTTGGTATATGAAGAATGAAAAGTGGATTTGCATGAGTTTAGAGAAAAATTATGGGTTTAATATTTTTATTGAGCATTTTGCCTAAGATATTATGTTTTATAATTGTATATGTTAAAGATATGATTATTATCATGTTTTGAATGCATGTGATAAGTGAATTGAGGTTGCATGATTGTGGGTTTTGGGTTGTCCTTGAACACCCAAAACAGAGCTTAATTTTGTGAGTTTTGGGTTTTACACGGCGGTATGGTTTTCCTGACTGCCGTGTGATCGTGCTAAAATCATTGAAATTTGGTTGTCCATGGCTTCACACGGCGGTAAGGGTAAGCCTGACTGCCGTGTAAAGTGTTTCTGGATTTTGTATTTTGTTGGTCCATCGGTTTACACGGCGATGAGACTTCGTCTAACCACTGTGTAAAATGTTTTTGAATTGGTAATCTATTGTAGAAATGGTTCACACGGCGGTATGGTTTTTCTGACCACCGTGTAAAGTGTTTCTATCTCGTCAATTTGTGAGTTGTGTTGTTCACACGGCGGTATGTCTTTTCCTTACCACCGTGTAGATGTCACACGGCGGTATGGCTTATCCTGACCCGCCATGTGGAAGTGTTTTGTATACATGATAAAGAATGATTTGTATTTATTGCTATTTGAATAATTTATATGTATATCATGAATTGAGTTATTTAAATATGAGACGCCGTGCATTATTCCTTGTGTGTCTTGAATGATTTAAGAATAAATTATTCAGATACTTAAGTAATTATATGGTGTGGCTACTGATGAGAGTTTATAAGTTTTAGCCTGAATGGTCATAGAAGTGGATAGATAAGCATACTTATTAAGGGTTAAGTGTGAGTGTAGCTGCTACAAGTCGGCCCCGTTTGGGTGTTATAAGTTGGCCCCGTTTGGATCTATATGATTTGAGACTTCAATCTCCTCTTCTACCTTCGGGTATACATGTTTCAAAACTCATGTCTTTATATGCTTCCGATACTGTGTTCTATCAGTATCAATAGTACCCGTATCCACTATTAATTATGAACTCAGGCTATCATATGTCTACATAAATGCTTATATGTTATATGTATTTGTAGTTGAGCAATGGCTAGATGTAAGGTATTGATGGTTTGGATTGTGCACCGATGTTTTGTTTGGTATATGCTTATGTATAACATGTATCAGCGATACATATATACGTTATTAGTTACATGATTAGTTCATGATTATTGCAAGTAGTGTATATGTGAAGCTATCCGAGATGTTCCTATATAGGGGTGAGCAAACTATGGGTTTAACCGAAAAATCGAACCAAACCGATCGATTTTTTTATTTCGGTTCGGTTTCGGTTTCTAATTTCTACTATTTTCGGTTATATCAGTTCGGTTCGATTTTGGAGGGCATTAACCGAGCAATAACCGAACCAACCGAAGTAAATGCAAAACGACGTCGTTTTGCATATAGTGATTAAAACTCACCGTTTTAATCACTCTTCTTCCTCACTTTCTACCCCTAAATTTCCCTCACCAGCTCACTTTCCCTCTTTCACGTATACCTAAATCCTATCGCCGCCAGGTCCACTACTCTTCCTCTGTTCCTCACCCCCATCGTCTCCCTCCACTCCTCTGTTCCTCACTCAGTCCTTCGCCTCCCTCCTCTCTTCTTCCACGCCTAGCAGCCCCTCAGGTCCCATGGCAGCCGCTTAGAATTGCAGCACTCTTCAAATTTTCAGGTATTGATTTTAATCTCAAACTCAAGAATTTAATTTTTTTGATGCTGCTTTGATCTCAACCTCATGTTGTTTCAATGCTAATTCGGTGTTTTAGTTCCGAATTTTTTTTATTTCATTAAACATTTGGTCCGATAGATTTATACGACTTGGGGTCTTTTGTCTTTGGGGTCTTTTGTTATGTGGTCTACTGTTGTATTGTGCTGTTAGGAAGTTGGATCCTTTCTACTCCAAGATTGCTCTTTTTCTTCTAATTAACGCTGGTTATATGGTTGTTGAATTTGTTGCTGGGTTTATGAGCAATAGTCTCGAATTGATTTCAGATGCCTGTCATATGTTGTTTGATTGTGCTGCATTGGCAATTGGTTTGTATGCTTCTTTTATTGCCCGTTTGCCTGCAAAATAATCAGTTTAATTATCAACTAGTAGTTGTAGTTTATTAGCTGTTTCAATTGGGGACCTTGTAGTGAATGTGATTGGTTTGATCTTCTCTCATGAAGAGCATCATCATGCCCACGGTGGGTCTAGATCATGCTCACATTCTCATTCTCATGCCACTCTCACTTCAAGCATGCTGTTTTAACCTTAAATGTCATGGCTGAGCCAATTCTGTCAAATGAGCATATTTGATTTATGTTCTAAATAAAGGGGCATATTTGATTGTTTCTTCTGGTTTTTACACTGATTGTTTCTAAACTTGTCACTTGGTATAGTCTTGTCCTTAAACTTCAATTTGTAACCAAAAAAAGAAAAATAATCTTTTAATTACTGCTTGCATAGCATTAGTATCCCGCTGTTCATGTCTTAAACTTACTGTTTAGTATGCTGATATATCATGCCATTTTGGAAAAAATAAAATTGAAGAATGAAGAAGATTTAGAAGAAATTGAAAGACATGAAAATGGTAAGTTCAAGCTATAATTATTAGTTCATTTATTTTATATTTAAAAATTGAAATGGTTTTTTTTATTTATTTTTATGAACTTTGAAATTTGAATGGCTGATTAATTTATTTTCAATATTTAGAATTGCCCATTGTCGGTTTTGGTGGAAATGGGGCAGCATTGAGCAGTAGTACTCCTTCATCAGGTAATTATTTTTATATATAAATTATTTTATTTTGAGACGCAAATTATATACGTACATTTATCAATTATTAATATATGTTATTTTTAGGTGATGGTTTGTGATTATTTGGGATTTTGATGATTGGATTGAAGGTTGATGAGATGATCTTGAAGGAAGATGAAGTTTATTTCAATGTATTTTGAATTGTATCTTTTAATTTGGACAATTGAACTTGTATTTTTTTTCAATTTGTATGTTTGATTTTAGATTTATAATTTGTAATTTTGTATGATTTTAAGTTATATTTTTTTAATTTAAAAATTTGAAATTTCGGTTAACCATATAACCGAACCAAATCGACCGACAAATTCGGTTCGGTTTGAGTTCGGTTATTACACAAGTTTCGGTTCGGTTCGATTTCGTAAAATATAGTAATTTCGGTTTTCGGTTATTTCAGTTCGGTTCGGTTATTGAACCGAACCGACCGTTGCACACCCCTATTCCTATATAACTTAAATGTAATTGTAAATTGCATGTTTCTTATTATAGTATTTGTATATTTCTATATATGTTAATCATGCTTTATAATATTGTTCTTGTTATGATGATTGCCATAGAAGTCTTTTGTATTTTTGTTCCTCCCCACTAAGCGTTATCGCTTAGCACGGGTGTTTTTCCCGTGTAGGTGGCAGGTTCGTTTCCGGAGTTGAACATCTGCGGGTCGGCCACTAGGAGTTTCTGAAGTAGTCCTATTTGTCTTTTGCTAGTTTACTTTGCATAGTTCAGTATATGCTTTTGTAAGAGATATTATGAACAAGTTGTACATACGTATATGTTTTGTAAAGAAGTATTTCAGTATATGTATATGTATTGGTTTAAAAGAACGCTTTTGTAATATTTGATTATTTTGATCTCATATATTGTTATATGCTTCCGCTTTAGTTATATGTATGTGTGTATATGTTGTTCTGTGTGTAGCGCTCCGATATCCTCCCAAAGGGTATTGGGGTGTTACAATACTGCTAAAAATAGCAACATGAAAGGCATGTGAATTATTGGTTGCTGCTTGTGAGAAATGATAAAGAGTTTAGAAAGTTATTGTGAAGTTTTAATTTTTTTTTTAGCATATTGTGAAAAATCTTATTAGCGGTGATTCTAAGTAACACTATTTAGTTTCAATTAGTGTCTTTTAAGTATTATATAATTTAATATGGTTCTATGATATTATATTTTTTAAATTAATAGTATTGTAGTAGCACTATTTAGTTTAAATTTGTGCTTTTAAATATTGTACAATTTAATATAGTTCTATGATATTATATTTTTTAAATTAATAGTACTGTTAATAATATTGCATAATTATTATTTATAAAAATTAAATTTTTTATGTAATAATAATAGTAATAGTAATAATAATAAATTAAATTAAAAATAATAACAAAAAATTTAATAATTTTTGCAATGGAATAGTGACGAAATTTTTGGTCGCTAATATTTTTTTAATATTTATGGCAACTAATTTAGGGGTTTTTAGCGACTGAATATTTTGTTTTTAGCGACAGAATTTGTTGTCGCTATTTTTAGCGACTGTTTTATGTTTTGGTCGTAAAATTTCTTGCGACGGTTAGTCGTTTTGTCGCTAAAAGTAATTAGCGACAGAAATTTCCGTCGCTAATTCTCTATTTTTTTTGTAGTGAAATCTATCTATGTAAAGACAAATAAAATATAAAATATAACACAAAAATAAAAACTTAGAATAAGTCTTTTCATGTAAAATAGAAACAACAACAGTGTAACAGTGGTAGGAGATAGAGAAAAACAGTGGTGGAAGAGAAAGAAAAACAGACTACGTTATCCGCATAAGCGTAATTTATTTTTAACAAATAATTAAAAATGTATTATAATCTTTTTAAATTTAACTCTTAAAATTATAGAGTTTATTTCCAAATTTCATTTATTTTGGTGAAATTTGGTGAAAGTATAATGAATTTCATGAAATTGAATTATTTTTTTTTTCATTCTAAGTATGAAAAATAGAAATTACATATATTTTTTTAAATTTTATTCTTATGTATGTACTAAATAAAAGGATATTACCTCCATTCATATTTAAGAGTCTTTTGACTTTTAGCACAAGCATTAAGAAATCATTAATATATTTTAATATTATAAAAAATATTATAATAATTAACCATATTATCCTTTCATTAAATAACATAAAAGAATAAGAACAAATACTCCCTCCATTCCTAAATAGGTGTCACTTTTGTTAATTTCACTAGAATTAAGAAATATTAATTAGACTTAAATTTAGGAAAAAATTGAGTGTTTCAATGTATATTGAGTGTTTCAATGTACAAATTTAAATTTAATTGGTTAATTTGTATTGAAAAAAAAAATAAATTGAAAAAAAGAAATTAAATTGCATTGAAAATCTAAAAGTGACAGATAAATGGAATTTGGATTTTTGCCAAAAGTGACAGATATTAAGGAACGGAGGGAGTATATAACTTCGTTTAGAATATCAAGACAATTATAAAATAAAAAAATGCATTAAATTATTTATTAAATTCTGGAAAGTGCATTAATTTTTAAATTCTAAAAAACAATACTTGGAATGGAACCAAAAAAATCTTCAAAAACTATACTTAAAAGGGAACATAGATAGTAACTAATAGAGTGGGAATATATATATTAATGTAGAAAATTAGTGAAAGGATATTTTAATAAATTATAATAAAAAATTTTGAAATTGATGCAAATTAATTATATGCTTGATCTATGTTAAAAGTTACTCCCTCATCTTACTAAATTGTCACATTTTGGAAAAAAATTGTCCCATCAAATTGTCACTTTAGTAAATTTTAGAATCCTCATCTCAATTTTCATTTTTCATCTCTATCAAACCATTTCTTCAATTTTTAAATTTTTTTAAAATAAAAAATTATTGTCTTTCTTCATCTCATTATTTATTCTTGAAACAAAATATTTCAAAAATAATTAAATAAATTATTTTTTGTAATTAAAGTAAAAGTCCAGCCGCCAGAAAAATAAAAATGGGATCACATATACTTACTACGCTATTTTATTGATAATCTTCTTTTCTAGAGGATGAAAACGAAAGCCAAAGCCTCCAAAGGTCTATGAATAAGGATGTGAAGCACTGCACAAATGGAATCACATTCACAGCCGCTCTCTAATCAATTTCCCTCTCTAATCTTCATCATGGAAAACCAATTCCTGTCCCTTCCTGCAATATTCACCGCCATTTTCTTCATTCTTATGCTGCTCAAGATCTTCAAAACATCAAAAACCAATCAATCTACTTCAATTACTCCTCCAGGACCAAACAAGCTGCCTATCATAGGAAATATACATCAGCTTCTTGGCTCTCCTCCCCATCACCGCCTTAGAGACTTGGCCATCAAATATGGAAGCATTATGCATCTTCAGCTCGGTGAAGTTTCGAATGTAGTCATTTCATCCCCTGAAGCTGCGAAAGAGGTTATGAAAACTCATGATCTCGTCTTTGCTCAGAGGCCTTTACTCTTAGTTTCTAGTATTATATTCTATAACTGCACAGATATAGCAGCTGCACCTTATGGAGATTATTGGAGACAGTTGAAAAAGATTTGCATCTTGGAATTGCTAACCGTGAAGCGTGTTCAATCTTTCAGATCAATTAGGGAAGAAGAGGTCTCAAATCTTATCAATAAAATATCTTCTTGGGTAGGGAAGCCATTCAATTTTAGCAGGAAGTTGTTTTCTTTAACCTATGGAATAGCTGGACTGGCTACTTTCGGTAATAAATGTAAGGATCAGGAGGAATTTATACCGCTTTTTGAGGAAATTACAGAAGTTGCAGGAGGATTTTGCCTTGCAGATTTATTTCCTTCCATTAAATTGCTTCATGTGATTAGTGGGATGAGATCGAAACTTGTGAGTCTACACAAGAAAGCAGACCGGATATTAGAAAACATCATTGATGAACGTAGATCTCGAAAGGAATCATTGAAAGAAGAAGACAATCTTCTTGATGTTCTTTTAAGGCTTCAGAACGATGGAAATCTTGAATTTTCATTTACAACGGAAAACATCAAAGCGGTTATTCTGGTTAGTTGTTTTCATGTTTCTTTCTTTTTGAAAATATATACACAGAAACTCCTGGCTATTTCTAAGTATTAATAATTATGTGTTTCAGGACATTTTCATTGCTGGGAGTGAGACATCATCGACTACAGTAGAATGGGCAATGTCTGAAATGATGAAGAATCCAAGAGTGATGCAGAAGGCACAAGAAGAGGTGAGAAGAGTGTTTGGTGATAAAGGAAATGTGGACGAATCCAAAATTCAGGAATTGAAGTATTTACAGTTAGTAATCAAAGAAACTCTAAGGTTGCACCCTCCTCTTCCTCTGCTACTTCCAAGAGAAAGCAGAGAGAGATGTGAGATAAATGGGTATGAAATACCAGCTAAAACCAAAGTCATTGTGAATGCATGGGCAATAGGAAGAGACCCAAATCATTGGGAAGAAGCTGAGAGATTCTACCCGGAGAGATTCATTGATAGTTCAATTGATTTCAAAGGGGCCAATTATGAGTATATCCCATTTGGTGCTGGGAGGAGGATGTGTCCTGGCATTGCATTTGGCATAGCTAATGTGGATCTTCCACTTGCCCAATTTCTTTACCATTTTGATTGGAAACTTCCTGGTGAGATGGAACCAGAAAACCTTGACATGATGGAACACTTTGGCGCTACAATAAGAAGGAAAAATGATCTGCACTTGATTCCCATTCCACATTCATCTTAATTTAGCCAAAACCAGAAGACTCTACTGATAGTCAGTACAGTAGAGTGTAAATCTCAACTGGTTATCTAATTTTTCTTTTCTTTATCCAAGCTTAATAATTATTTTAAAGTTTGATATGATGGAAATGATTTTCTATATATGTTTAATTTGCAATGTTCTATAAATAAATTCTGTAGCGAGAGAGAATTTTATACAATACGCTGTTATGTCCTTTTGTATATGAAGAAGCCATGCATATGTACATAGTAGTACTTGTCGCCACATGTTAATAATCTTTGGAGCTGTCTTTGGATACAACTTTCCCGTATATATTGGCATGTGTACTTTAATAAAATTAGATATTATTAAAACCAACAAAAAGTAACAAAGGCAAGAATAGAAAGGATCTAACTAAACCCGATCCATTAGGCCTCCCCAATACACCAGAAAACTGCTGATCCTTTCTATTCCTAGTTAAACCAGAACCAATATCAGGAAAAAGAACGACAACAAACAAAAGGGCTGGCAAAGACTTTCGCCACTCTAATTCCAAACACAACTCTATCAGTGTATCTTGTGGAAGACTTTCGCATGTACATAGCCTTCAGAAGCAAATCGAGATGTCTACCATCTGCAAAAATTGGATCTTTAAACCTTCATTTTCCAGCTCTTGAAATCCCTTCTTCACAAGCTCCATTTTAACTCGGGATATTGCTTTTCTATTGTGATTCTTCCAACCCACAATATTGCTTCAACTTGGAACTGTGCCATTCAGAAGTTCAGATCATACTGAATATGATATGAGAGTAGTCTTCAACTCTGCAAACAGAGAATGTGCATCGCCTTAATTATTTAACACAAAAGCAGAATTGATTCAATTAACCGTTGATCAACAATACAACAAGTTGAGATCAAATAATCTAATCTACTAATATCAGAAATCAAGAATCATGTATGGTAAGTAAAAGTTGAAAGAGAAGAATACCAACGATTGATCATGGAGATGCAGTTGATCCAACGATTGATCCAGTAATCAAGGCATTCAAGCAGTTGATCCAACGATTGATCATGGAGATGTAGAAATCTGATGAAGGCAAAGACGGCATGTGTTGCTCTTCTTCAAACATTCCCCTATGCAGTTTCCATGGAAGATATGACAACATTTTCCAAAACGTTTAGCTACTGATCCTTTTGAAACTTCGTCCAAGCAAATCGGACACATCAAACCCGGTTCTTGAACTTCCAATGTTGGTGTTGGTTGTGGATTCAAAGAGATCATTGGATCGGCGGTTGCTTCCTCTGCCATAGTAAAAGCATCATCCTCATCTCCCATCAACGTGAGATAAGAAACGAGTGAAGTCTGTTGTTGCCTAAAACCGCCAAAATCCTCCCCAATAAAATCTTGGAAATCTTCAACATCACCAAACACCAAATTACACCACAACTCTTCTGGAACACTGCTAACCATTGATATGCTTCTTAACAACAATATCAAATACAAAAAACAAAGCGATCAAGATCCTCTTTATGGTTTACTTAGGGTTTAAAGAACCTAATAACTAGTTTGCTTTTTTCTGAAGAAAAGGGGGTACTTGAATCCTACTGGGATTAGAAAAGGAAATAAGAAAGATTATCCACTTGATTTTTTTATTTTCTGGAAACCTTTTCTTCTACAATAAATTAAAAAAATTGACATATGAAAAATAAAATCATATTAGAAAAAGTATATTTTCTAAAAAAAAAGAAGAAGAAGAAGAAAAGGAGGAGTAAAACTGCATCACAATAATTCAACAGTTTCGATTTTAACATACAACTCTTCTATGATAGTAAATCTTATAATGGATAACCACGACCAAAAAAAAAAGATATAGCAAAGTATAAATTGGGACGTATTAGGAAACCGCCGCTAAAAGTTAGAAAAAATGACGAGAACAAAGGTTTTAGTGACGGATTGAACATGGCAGAAAATAAAATTACTGGATTTTAAAATAGGATGGTTTATTTTTCATAGATATTTAAATTGAAAATGATACATAATTGGTGTGCATGCAAATAATAATTTAATTATAATTACTGGATATAGAATTTAGAAATTAGAAAGTCTAGTCCTAGAGGATTATAAACTCTGAAAAATTCTATTGAGAATAGGATTTGTAATATTCACGCATGCAAAAGTATCCCTGATGATGATGATGGTGCAGAAAGACTTTGCAAAAGAAACAGAGGCAAGCAAGAACTCAGTTTCATTCAAGCTACTAATTCCAAGAACAACAAAACAGTCATTATCTGAAATACTATTACCAATATTTATCTATTGAAATCACCATCATCATCAGAACTATTTGCAGTAAATGTGAAGAAAATATGAAACAGGTTTAGCTAACAATTCTTTAGTTAAGATGAACCAATTAAATAACACTAGCTAGGAATCTGACAGTAAAGGGTCAGGACACTTGTCCTTAAACAAAAACCAAAAAACTAAATAGCTTTCTACAAATCCCAGAATTAATATATATATTTGTGAAAAAAACATGCATTCCCCTAAATCCTGTATGAGAAAGTACCAAGCTAATAATTTAATTATGTGTCTACAAGCAGAGGCATTGTTCTGATTGTAGGCAAGGAAGGTTTTATATAGCAGATGTTTTATTAAGTAGAGCATCCATCGGCGCCCTTGATCCCAGGTAGAGTAGGGCAAGTTGCAAGAGGACAATGGTCACTTTCCAAACCCCACCATGTAGGACCATAAATATTCTGCGATTGAAGAGTGAAAAATAGGAAAATTGCCATGAAAGCAAGACCAGCATCCAAGCCAGCTGATAATATGTAATTATGCCTGGCCCACCATCCTTTATGCACTCTATAGACATAGAAGTTGAAGAAGATACCCACAGTTCCCCATGTCAAGAAATGCACTGCTTTTGCTGGTGGCATGTTTGATGTGGCAGATAAGAAAATTGGCATGTGAATCAGCTTTATCCATTTCTTTTCTGGGAATTTTCGCGACAGAAGCCATATCGGTATAGGGGCTACTGCTCCTATCAGGAAGAACCAGCTCATTGCTGAGTACACTCCTAATCCTCCAAACATTCTTAGAGGTCCTATGACTCCCCATATGATTGATGCATTGTAGAACACATCGTCTCCCGGACATGTCCATGGACTTCCTGCAGGTAACTCATCTGATCTGCATATGTTTGGTACCGATGACAGCAGAAACCATGCTGTCCCAAAGTACACACTTGATGCTACTATTGTCCCAACCAACTTTACATTGAAAAACCATATCAATTTATAGATTCAAAGTAATTTATGAACAACAAAGAGAAGGATTGAGCAAAGTAATTTTACCTGAACGAGGAACATGGCTTTGGGGGGGATTTTCATGTAGTGGCCTAATTTGAAATCTTGAAGAAACAAGAGGGCTTGCGTCATGCTTATGTAGCCATAGGTCTTGAAAGCAACATTAGCAAGTGGTTTCCCTGGGTATATGTATCCAATAATCAACTCTGTTATCACATTTAGCCCCATTTGCTGTCACATCAGAACAAAATTTTCAATTTTAGACCGACCTCATTTGGTTCAACATCATCATAAAGTAAAATTTAAAGTTATTATTATTACCATGTTAGTTGAAGCCTGAACAACGCCAATAGGCAGGGTAAAGAAAAGTGCAATGGCACAAGCAAAAAGAAGCCCCCACCATGGAAGTTGTAATTGTTTATTGAAACCTTCAACAGCAAGAAGGGCTAAACCCACAGATAAAACCAAGATAATCAAGAACCACCATTCAGGGACTGCTTCGTAGTTCTTCTTCATAATTCTTGTATGGACATCTGCATATTGACCTTTCACTGCACTAGTAGTCTTCCTCCACAGCGTCCAAATAGTCCTGTAAATCCATTTTGTTTAATCAGAAAAATCATTTGTGACAGTCCAAATTATAAAAAAGAAGCAATCATAACGGAGACTTACTTTCCTTCGTAGAGACCAACATGTGTAATGGTAGCCATCAAAGCTGCAAAACTTAGTCCGTATACAAATGCAAAGGTAACGCTGAGATAGAGCTTGCTGTAATTGTTATATTCATGGAGATTGATGTCGAAATTATTTTGGTTAATGATTCGAGAAATGTTGTATTTTTGACCATCAGAATCAAAAGTATGGGCAGAAAAGATAGGGAATTTCTTAGCATCGTAAGTGTTGGTCCAATAAGCAATCGGCACAATGACATACAAAACCAAGAAAAAACCAGCCAGAGTATTTGCAATTGCAAAGAAAGGTACAGCTAAGGGACTGCCCAAGAAGCTAGAAACAGATGACCAGTCGAACCCAAACGAACCGATACCAAGCCCAGACATACCAGAACCGATCTGCTGTGCAGTGACGGAGTTTTTCCATATCAAACAAACAAAGGAGACGGTTGAAATGGCGGGGATAAGGTAGCCTGGAAATATATAATAAAAAAAGCTTGATATGAAAACAATTGAAAAGAACTGCAGCCTACTAAGCCCTCCCTTGGGTCTCTTCTCCAAATCATGCAATGCCCTGCAGTTATAGATTTTGTGGCATTCTTAGATTTCTCTTTTTGATTTTATAGCTTTACAAATTCAAGTTTCTTTAACATACCCGAACAGAGAGACCTGAACCAGATTCGAAGGCCACCACATATAGGGTGAATCTACAAGAAATTTTCTGAAAATACCAGCCCATCCATATCCAAGCAACTGAATTAAAGAATTAATTCAAGTTAAGAAATGAGAAGTATGACGTAATAAAACTGTTGAGAAATGAAATTACCTGAGTGGTTTGGGCTAATAACATAGCAGCAACCGGGTTCATTTGCCTCCGGTAGAAAGCCTTAACAATGGTGATAATATTGACAGCATAAACTCCATTAGCACCACAGCTAGCGAATATGGTTATGAGAACATGTTCTTTCAAACTGAAAGGCCCTGGATTCATCGAAAATTTCCATTTTGTGAATGGGAAATTGAACTGTCTCTTGGGAAGAACAGAAGCCAAGAACTTCCCAAGTGGAAGAACCACAATTTGTGCAGAAACCGAAGATACAGTAAGCTGATTGGTACGATATGAAAAGAACTGGTTCACAAATGCTAAAATTACACAAGATGTCAACCCAAGAACCCATGTCCTGAAAGTTAACGCTGTCACTGTGGGATCATCAGTTATAGGAACCGTCAGCCTCACTTGCTCTATTGGGCTGTCATTAATTTCCTCTTCTTCTCCTGCATCAAAAATTACCCTGTCTGAGTTCTTTTACAATTACAAATTCACATCTCTATCTGCAATTTCATGAACAAAACATAAAAAGGAAGTACCTTGCTTGGATTGAGGGAGTTGTTCGCTAATGGCCATTTTTGAATTTGGAGTTTTTGTGTCAGTGTTTATAAAATAGAAGAAGGGAAGAAAAGATTCAATGCCTAAAACTGTCTAACCATACCATCACCTCAATACTCCCTAATTCAACTTGTGATTAAAGGGGTTGACAGCTAATTACAATTGGCATACTTAAAATTACAAGTTGACAAACTGTAGAAATAATAAAGTCAGTATCTTTTTATGAATGCTCATCTACTATATATGGATAATACGAAATTTATTGCCAAAACTTTGGTTAATGTATAGCTGCAAATTTGCATTAAATAATATGGTGAATCTTGCGTAAATTATAGTCCAAATTCTCAACTTATAATCTACATGTGGTTGAGGTTCGTCGAATTAATTTCCAACTAACGAGATTCCATTGAATTTGGATGGATTGACTGTATCTTTTTTTCTTCTCTCTTCCTTTTTGTTCAGATCCGACTTTAATGGATTGCTTATTCAGTTCATACTAGGGGCACCATATGTTTGTCCAATTACCTCTTTTTTTTTTTTTTAATTCCAAGTTAGTGCCAGCTAGTTAATTAATTCGTTTGTGGTAAGAATTTAAGTATGGTCAACTTTTTTTCTTTTTGCCATTTAACTTTTTAAACTAATTAATAAATGTCACTAATTCTTTTTTTTTCTGCCATTAAAATTTTAAAAATATAGATTTTGGCACTGTACTTTTTAAAATAGATAATTTTTACCATTTGACTTATCGAAATAGATATATTTTATTATTAAAGTGTCTAACACATGATATTATGCAATTGGTTGCCTTAAAAAATAATATCATTTTTTTCCTTTTTTGCAAAAATAATCTAAAAACAGTAACCTTAGCAATGACATTTTTTAATCAGTTCGAAAAATTCAATGGCAAAAAGTGACCTTAGCCCAAGAATTTATGTGTGTATTTAGTAGGTACATCTATATAACATTAGATGAAAATTAGTACTCTTCCCGTTTTACTTAACTTTGATAATTTTTTAAAATTTTATATTTCACTCAACTTAATAATTTTTAAATTTCAACAAGTATCTATTACATTTTTTTATATTTTACCCTTATGTATACACTAAAAAACCATTTAATTTAGTAAAAATGTATAATTGTAGAGAATTGATAAAAATATATTAAATTATAATCAAAATTTTATATAATGTATGCTAATTAATTATCTTTTTAATATGTGTGAGAAGTTAAAAATTGTCAAAAATTATAATATGTCAATGAGATGTTGAATTAATGCTCTTGCTTTATTAGGTAGAATTAGAATAATATAGATGCGAGCATTACTATGGAGCATCACAGCGTTCAATTATTTGTAATTTAGTTATGCGAATCCTACAATGTATTTACTTATATTTTATCCTAGGACTATGAAAGGACCACTGACTGGCAGTCCGAGATATATTAAGCAGAGTTTTAAAGTATATTCCTGTGTAAGTTTCTTGGATTGCGTGAACATCATCAATATCATGATACCAAAACAAATACTCATTGTTTTGTTTACTCATTCAATTTTAAAATATGCAATGTATATTTAAATAATATTATTATTTTATTCAATTTGTTAATATTGAATATGTACAAGTGGATTTGAGTATGTTGATGATGGGTTGTATAATTGGTTTAAATTAACCTACGGGTTTGATCACTGGCAACCAATTTAATACATTTTTAACATTATTTTTGAAATTAAATTGGCAATCTAGATAGAATTCAAAATGTATAACTCATTTTTAAATTAATTTTATATAGAATTTAATTTCAAATAAATTCTCATAAATTTTAAAATATGTTTCTTTGAATTGAATTCCATGTTTTTTTGTTTAGAAAATATTCAAAATTAAAATTTAATTGTCATTGTTTTTTAAAATGACATTAACAATATAATAATATAAAAATAAATAAAATTATGGTCTTACAATTCTTTAAATTAAGAAATATGAGATAGATAGATAAATGTTGGGAAGAGAGAAGAAGAAAACGAAAAAGGAGGATGGGTATTTTTGTCCAAATTTTTTTTTATATAATTTTTGTAGACAACTGAAATTACTGCAAAAAGCTCTATTTTTTTATGAAATAAACAAATTAATTTTCTTTTTTTGAAAAATAAAACAAAAAATGATGATTTTATTTATTTTTTTGTTTGATATTAAAAATGGGAAAATAAATGGAGATTCTATAGCAGTAAATAAATGAGTATATTTCCTTTTTCTGTCCAAGTTTAAAAGGAAATTAATTTTTTTTCTCTCTGCATTTAAAGGCTCCATTTTTTAGATTTAAATTTGGGGATGTCGTCGGTCCATTTTCTGGTGGTAGCCTTTCTATTCTTTTATCTTGTTTTTAAAAAAAAAATTATATTTGTGTTTTTCAATTTTTTGTATTTGTTTTCATTTTTTTTTTCAAACTTCTCTATAATAATTTTCATATCAGTATAAATCTGAATTTTTAATTTTTTTCGTTATTTTTTATTTGTGTTTAAATTTTTTATATTTTTGGTTTCAATAAACTCAGATCTGAAATTTTTGTTTTAAAATTTTTTTTCGTATTTGCTTATATTTTATTTATGTTTTTATAAATCTAATTCATTTAGCTAATATTGAATGCAATTTAAATTTTTGGTAATGCAAGTTTGCCCAAATTTGAAGGTTTTTGTCTTCATTTATGGAAGTTTTATTGTCTTCCTTTATGAAAATTTTCGTCCTTCCAGAATGAGTTTTCTTATGGATAACAGATAGAGTGAGTTTTTCGTTAATAGTCAGATTGTTCGCAACATGTTACTATTATCTACTGTTTTCGTCAAATAAGTTCAGAGATATACGCCAACAACTTTATTAGTTTCTGATGACAGTTCAAAATTTCTGAGTTGGCAGCTTAAAACAGTCACCTGAAAATAAAGAAAATCCTGCGGGTTTCCGATCAAGGATGCCCTGACGATCAAGTCAGGAAGATTGACAATAATATTAGTGGTAAATTGGAAGAAAATCCAGAAAAAATATACCTTTTATAGAGTCAGGAATCAGTATTGGAGTAAGAATCCTTTCCCGCGTGGGACAGGTATTCCAAGTAGAGCTTGAGCTGGGAGCTGGAGCTAGGAGTCCTAACTGGAGTAAGACTCGGATTATGAGTAGATAAGAACATATCCTGATCAGATAAGGGCAAATCCTGTTTGGATAAGGTTGAATTACTGACTGGATAAGATTAATCACGTAGAAAACGCATTATAGGGAAGTGGAAGTTCATTGAGGATTCCAACAATCCTGATGGTCTCAGGGGACGAGCTCCATCCGAGCTGATAGATAGTACCGAGCTATTATTGAGTAATTTCAGTAAGCTCGGCTGTCCGGACTCAGGAGCATGACGAACCGATGGATAACACCGAGCTATTATTGAGTGATATCAATAAGTTCGGCTGTCCAGGTTCAAGAGCGAAAAGAATCGAACTCTTAGGAGGAGTGTCCGGTTATCATAAGTCCCCCCCAAGTAGATAACATTTATGTCATTTAGGCGGTAACCTAAAAAATTCAAAAAGGTAACTGTCAAGCGCGTGAGGCACAAAAGACAGAAAGGACAACGCCTCATTTTATGCGGATGATACCTCGCTTCACGTGCAACGACGGCTGAGACAGTTACATGCCATCATTGTGACGCTTTGATACCTGCGCCTGCCTTAATGACCATTGACAAAGCCACTCAGCTTTTGCCATCTGTCTCCTAATTACTGGCTTACCTTGCCTATATATTTCACTTCGCTTTAGAGATTTTGCTTCCTTTTCATGCTTTTGATTTCTAGTGTTAGTGTTCATCTCTCTAGTTTTTCCCCCATTCCTACCTCTCTAATCCAGATTTGCATTTTTAGATATATACTTCCTCAGATTTTGCTGCTCTTGCAAGCGATCATTTCCAGGCATCTTCTGATCTAGCTTCATCCATAGTCACTCCGAGGCCTTTCTCTGAGATTTTCAGGTTTGTACCTTTTCTTTCTTTCATCTCCTAACATGGTGCTTCTGAGGGCTCTATTGAAAGAGTGAGGGTAGAAGAAGGGCTTACTGCTCAGAGTCCCCCCGATTCTCCCAGCACCAACGAACGAAGACCAGAAGGGAGGAAAGAACCACGAAGGCTTCTTAGGGTAGAGAGCATAAGCTCCGCTCTGACCCCCAGCAATATGAGCGTGCTGAGGGAGAGGCTTAGCATTCCTTATGAATATAAGATGCGCGCCGCCGTTGCTTCCCTCAGGGCCAATGCCAAATTCCAAGGAAAAAAGGCAATAGTCGTCTACGAAGCAAACTTCGAGGCCGGAGTGAACCTTCCATTGACGGCCTTCGAGATCGAATTTCTGAACTACTATGATATAACGATTGGTTAGCTGCATCCCAATGCCTGGCGCACTCTCTCAGCACTGCAAATATGGACTGTCGAGCATGATATAGACCTCACCATCCGACTTTTTCGAGCTACCCATAACCTCGAGCTCCGAGCTAACGGGGAAGACCATAAGTACATTCAGTCCCATCCGGGATATGGGGTGTTCGCCAAGAACCCTGAGTCTCTAAAAAAGTGGAAAGATCGGTTCTTTGTTATAGAAAGTGAGACGGACTTTCCCTTTCGAATTCACTGGGATCGATTTGTAAATAGGAATGACAACCCGCTGCTACTTAGTGACAAAGAGGATCAAATTTTAGCACGGTGGAGGGAACTCGCCCAAGAGAAGGTCAATATAAACTTGCAACTCCAGTGCGGCATACCTCCACCACCTCCAAAATCGAGCTCAAAAAGAAAAGGTAAACCAACCTTCTATTCCTTGGGTCCTGATTTGTTTCTTATTATTTGCTTTTTTGTAGCCATGAAGAGGAACTCCAACCCCAGCATCATCGAGCTGATAAGGGCCAAGAGGTAAAAGCCTGGGGGAAGCCCTTCTGCGTCCGGAGGTCAACTGGCACCTCCCAATCCTAGCATGCCCATAACGTCCCCGAGCTCAAATGCTCCAACTCGAAGTCCTCTATCAACGGCCTAGCCAAAGTCTCCAATTGTAGTGCAGATCACTCTCCCCCGCCAGTCGATACCCGGGCTACCTCCTCTAAGCATCCCTCCGAGGGTGGGGAAAAACAAATGCTCCTAATTCAAAGTCATGGGCCGAGGACCTGAAAGCCTTATTCGATAATGTGCACAAATTCTGGCAACAGTGAGGGAAGTTCTAGTCGAAAGATAATCCGGATTTCAATACCTTCATTCATCAGACGGCGTGCATCCCTTCTGAAATTGCACCGCTGTTGCACCTCAGCGCCGAACAACTAAGCCAGGCTATGAAGAGGCACGAGGTGGAAGTAAGTCATCAAACTTGATTTGTTAAATGCTCGGTCTAGTAGGAACATTCATTTACCAACTGTGCTTTCAAGGTAACATGCTGGCGGGAGCCGCCATTGGCAAAATGAACAAACTCATTACCCTTCGGAATAACGTAGAAAAAGAGGCAGCCCGGCTCTAACATGAGCTTGGGAAACAAAGGCCAAAAAGGAGGCGGCGGAGAAGCGAGCTTTAGATGCTGAGAAGAAAATGCTCGCCCAGGGCAGCGAAGTAGCCGAAGCCAAGGAACGCGTTACCGTGGCCGAAGCTATCCCAGGAACAGGAAAAGAGCCGAGCTACAGAATTGAGCCTAGAGGAAGCGCGACGAGGGCAAGAAGCCGCGAATAAAGAGAAAGCCGAGCTGGAACAGAGGTGTTCGGAGCTCGAGTATCAGGCGGTGGACATGGCGGCCGATATATGTGTCTCATTTGGAGGTAAACTAATTCAATTAATGAAGGACTGGTATCCGAACATGGACTGGTCCTGGCTGGATGAGGTTTACCCTGATGAATAAAATCCGAGCTTCCTTTTTTGACTTTTCTAAATTGTAAAAGTCTTTTGCCAAAATAGATAATCGCATTGAGTTATTGCATAAATTTGCATAAATAATTCCGTATGCTCGGATAATCATATAGTTACCACGTAACTTATAATTTCTTAAGTATCACAAAGAACCAAAGATTGATTGAATGTTCGTGGCGATCTTACCTGAATGAGCATTTTATTGATAATAAGCTTTGCTCGGATAGCATTTTAGCTGTATCAAGCTTACAAATAATTAAAGAAATGCTCGTGGCGACCGCCAAACTGAGCTTACAAAGAATAAAAATGCTCGTGGAGAACCCAGCGAACTGAGCTTACAAAGAATAAAAATGCTCGTGGTGAACCTGCCGAACTGAGTTTATAAAGAATAAAAATGCTCATGGCGAACCCGCCGAACTGAGCTTACAGAGAATAAAAATGCTCGTAGCGAACCCACCGAACTGAGCTTACAAATGATAAAGATGCTCATGGCGAACTTGCCGATCTGAGCTTGCTAATACTAAAAAATGCTCGTGGCAATCATGCTGAAATGAGCTTAAACGGATAATAAGAATGTAAGTGGCGAACCCGCCGAAATGAGTCAAAATAAATTAAAATAAAGGGCTCGTGGAAAACCTGCCGAAATGAGCTTACAAGTAAATAAAAAATGCTCATGGCGAACCTGCGGAATTGAGCTTTGCAAATAATAAAAATGCTCGTGGTGATCCTGCCGAAATGAACTTAAATAAATAAGAGAAATGCAAGTGGCAAACCTGTCAAAATGAGTTAAAACAAATAAAATAAAAGGCTCGGTGCAAACCTGCTGTGCTGAGCTTACTTATTGAAAATATAACTTCAGGTTGGAAATATTCCAAGAATGAGGGAGTACTTTTCCTGAGAGATCCTTCAATCTGTAAGCGCTACCTTTGACTTCATGCACCATATAAGAACCTTCCCAATTCGGGCTTAGCTTTCTGGGGAGGCCATATGAGCTGCAACAATTTTCTTAAGAACGAGCTGACCAACCCAAAAGGACCTGGATTTAGGATTCTGATCATGATATGCAGACATTCGCTGCTTATATATAGCTGATTACATCTGGGCAAACTCTCTGATTTCGTCTAACTGATCCAGGTGATATAAGAGCTTCGCCCCATTTTGATCATCATCATATAATAAATTTCGGACACCTGGCATGCCGATCTCACACGGGAGAACAGCTTTCGTCCCATATGTTAATGCAAAAGGAGTAAGGCCTATGGCTGCTTTTGGGAAAGTTCGGTATGCCCGGAGAATATTATTGAGTTCGTCGACCCAAAGACCCTTCGCTTTATCAAGCATTTTTTTTAGGCTAGTTAATGTAGTTCGGTTTGTGACCTCAGTCATACCATTGATTGGGGATGATATACCGAGGTGAAACATAGTTGAATGTTTAAATCCGCACAATAACTTTTGAAGGAGGAGCAATCAAACTGCTTGCCATTGTCAGAAATGATTGTGTACGAGATTCCGAACCTTGTGATTATAGCCTTCTGTATAAATTGTATGATGTTTTCCGGATTGATTGTAGCCACGGGCTCTGCTTCCACCCATTTTGTAAAATGATCCACTGCCACTACTAGAAACTTTCTTGTCCGGTGGCCAATGGAAAAGGGCCGAGGATATCAATTCCCCATTGAGCAAATGACCACGGGCTATGAATGGGCACCTGTATGGCAGGCTTTTGGTGTAATATGTTGCCGAACCGTTGGCATTTATCACATTTTTGGACAAGGTTTTTGGCATCCTTTTCCATCATGGGCCAATAGTACCCTTGTAGTAAAGCTTTATGAGCTATGGCCTGTGCGCCCTCATGTGTGCCACAAATGCCTTTATGGATCTCTCGGAGCACATAATCGTTCTCTTCGATGCTCAGACATAAAGTCCAAGGATGTGAAAATGATCGCCTGTACAACTTATCATCCAAAATGGCATCCTAGCTTGCCCGTCGAACTATTTTCCGAGCCTCAACCTGATCATCTGGGAGAACTCCCAAACTCAGATACTGATAAATGGGTAGACGCCAACCATCCATCGGCTCATTCAACTGAACTTTGTATGTTTCATACGTTGGTGCCATTATGATCGACCATATTATGTCTGCCTAGGATATTCTGTCCTGACAGGAGGCTTGCTTGGCTAAGGCATCTGCCCCCTGATTCTCCATCCAAGGTATCTTCTCAATCGACCATGCACCCCCCCCCCCCCCATTTTTTTCTAACTGAAATAGTAGCAGGGCCATGAGCTCCTTATACCGAACCATTGTGTTTTCCTTGGCCTCAAATTTACCAAGTAACTGACTTACGACTAACTGCGAGTCAGAAAAAATTGTCAATGAATCCGGCTTTGCCTCAATAGCAAGTTGCAATCCAAAATAGAGAGCTTCATATTCTGCCGCATTGTTAGAGGCCGGGAACGTTATGTGAGCCATTCCCCTAATGGTTATCTTCTCTCGTCCGATAAGGACTACTCTGATACCAACCCCTTCAGATGAGCTCACTCCATCCACAAACAACTTCCAAGTTCGGGTACCGAGCTTAGGGGGCGTGGCATGCAACTCTACTATAAAATTCGCCAAAACTTGAGCCTTCATCGACTGGTGAGCCTCATATCGAACGTCTAATTCTTCCAAACGAGTTGCCCATTCTATAAGCTTTCCAGATGCTTTCGGCCTTTTGAGCACTTTTCTGAGATTAGAATTAGTCCGAACTACCACAGTATGTGCCTAAAAATAGGGTCGGAGCTTGATGGACGATATAAACAATCACAAAGCTAATTGCTCCAGAATGGGATAATTGAGTTCGGCACCTCTTAGAACCTTGCTCGTATAATAAATCGAGAACTGTTGACTGCATTCCTCTCTGATCAAAACCGAACCAATAGCTCCAAAAGAAACTGCAAGATACAAATACAAGACTTTGCCAATCTGTGGCCTACTCAGCAATGGCAGTGTGCTAAGAAATTGCTTGAGCTCTTCAAAAGATTGTTGGCACTTCGAGGTCCATTCGAACTTCTTCAGGTTTTTGAGTGCCCTATAAAAGGGAAGACAGCATTTAGCCGAACAAGAGACAAACCTGCCTAGGGTTGTTACCTTGCCATTGAGTTTCTGCACTTCTCTAATGGACTTCGGGGGTTCCATCTCCAGAATGGCTTGAATCTTAGCCGGATTAGCCTCTATACCCCTTTTTGAAATCATGAACCCCAAGAACTTCCTGGACTATACTCCAAAAGCACACTTCTCTGGATTAAGCTTCAAATCAAACTTCCTGAAAGTTTGGAAAGTTTCTATGAGTTTAGTAGGGAGATCACTGGATGCCTTGCTCTTGACGATCATATCATTCACATACACCTCCATATTTCTCTCAAGCTGATTAGCAAACAGCTTGTTCATTAATCTCTGATATGTAGCCCCTACATTTTTCAACCACCCAAATGGCATAACTCTATATCAGTAAGTAGCTTGGTGAGTTATGAATGTCGTCTTCTCCTCATCCTCCGGGTTCATTGAAATCTGGTGGTAACCAGACGAGGCATCCAGAAAAGCATATTCTTCAAACCTCGGTGTTGAATTAACTAGGAGGTCGATGTTCGGCAATGGATAGCTATCCTTAGGGCAAGCCTTGTTCAGGTCGAAATCTACATACATTCTCCATTTCCCATTGGCTTTCTTTACCAGGACAATATTGGAAAGCCAGTCCGGATATAAGACCTCCCGGATAAACCCGTTCTCTAGCAAGACATCTGTTTCTTTTAACATTACTATCTGCCTTTCCGGGGCATGGTTCCGCTTTTTCTTCTTGATGGGTTTGGAGTCCGGTCTAATGTTCAATGAATGGCATATAACATCGGTAGATATCCCTTTAATGTCCGAGGGCTCCTAGGCAAACACATCTGCAAATTTCTGTAAAACTGTGACGAGGGCCGACACTTCATCCCCTTTCTTGTTCGCCCCAATCTTCACTGCCTTACCCAGTGCTATCTCAACTTCCAGTATTAAATCTACTGGCTCTGCTCTTTGAGCCTCACCAGTGGAAACATCTAAGGAATCCAACGGAAGGGCCTGATTTGCTTCTTTCAGCATCGTGACATATGTTTCCCGAGCCGCCTTCTGATTCCCCCGCGGCACCGCAATGCCTCCAGAAGCAGGGACCTTAAGCACCAACTTTCTCATAGAGATGTACGCATCTACCCCCGCCAGCAATGGTCTTCCGAAAATGGCATTGTAGGCCAATAGAATATCCATGACCATGAAACAGCTAGTGCAAGTTCGGACCACTTCATCATCCCCGAGCTCTAAAGACAATTTCACCGATCCTTTTACCTTGACCGGCTGACTAGATATCCCGATTAGTGGGGCAGACACTGGTTCTAAAATGCCCCTCGATATTTTCAAGGCTTTGAATGCCTCCAAAGTGATAAAGTTGACCGCACTACCCGTATCCACCAGAATACGCTGGACTAGGTAATCCTGAATTAAGGCCTCTACCACTAAAGAGTCCGTGTGTGGTTGTTTGACATGATCACCATCCAAGTCTGAGAACCTCACTTCGTAACTCGTTATAGGGGGTTGGAATCTAAGGAGAACACCTCCAGGGCCTTCCTCTTTCGGGAATTATCAAAAATATCGTAATGCTTTCCCTCCGCAATGACATGCATAACCCCGGTTGGAGTTTTCTTACTTGTATTGGCCCTATTGTCTTGCTTCCGAGGTGAACGAGACCTATCTCTGCCTTTATCGCTTTTAACAAATTGGGCGAGCTTCCCTTTCCTAACTAGGAATTCGATCTCCCTCTTATGCTGATTACAGTCATTCATCTCATGACCCTTATCCTTATGAAAGGCACAATAGAGGCTCTAATCTCTATTGGAGCTATCCCTCATGGGTCTCGGCCAGTTCACCTTGTCATTCTCCTTTATCCACTTCAAAATTTGCTCCCTTGAGGCATTCAAAGGTGTCCACTTCTCATCACTCTAATCCCCAAATCTTGATGAGACTACATAAGCTCGGTTGGAGCCGCTAGAACCTCGGTTTCTTGACTCAGTTCTCCCACTGCCCCTCTCTTGTCCCGACTTGTACGAATCTCTGCCTGTATCTTCATATAAGGTGTTATTACGGAGGCACCGAGCTTCATCCATCCTTATATATTTGTGAGCTTGGGACATAAGTTCGATAAAATCGGCAGGTGATTTCTTGCTCAAAGAATCACTAAAATTCTGACATCAGGTGTTGCGTATCAGGGCGTTGTTGGCCACCTCTAGATTCAGGTTCTGAATATCCACAGCCACAGTGTTGAACCTTTCCACATATGTACGTAAGGTCTCCCCTTTATCCTGCTGAACTAGATTGAGGTCGGTTGAGACTTTCGTTGGTCGAATAGTCGTCACAAACTTTACGATGAACATATCGCTAAACTATTCAAAACTTGCAATGGAGTGCTCGGGCAAATTTCGAAACCAAATCTGAGCAGACTCAGTAAGTGTTTGAGGGAAGATCTTACACATGGCAGCATCGTCTGAGATATAGATGAGCATAGTATGGTGGAATTGATCCAGATGGGCCCGGGGATCTGTACTGCCATTGTACTTGGGCAGGTTCGGCAATCTGATCTTTGGGAACGGGGCAGCAAAAATCTCCCTGGCTAGCGGTGATCTAAAATTGCTCTGGTACTACAGTGTATTCCAGTTCTGGTATTTTTGCATTCTTTCCTAAAAAAGCCTCTCAAATTGATCTGATGTCAGGGTTATGGTCGAACCCGGGGCCAATGTGGGTGGAAAGACTGGCGGGACAGGCATGGAAACCTTTGGAGCTGGGGGAAAAGGAGCCATGGGAAAAAATTGAGCGGGAGCTTGGGGGTAGGTGTTTGGGCAGGCGATTGAGCAGCAGGTGCTTGAGCGGCCATTGCACTTAGAGTAGCCAAAAAGGCTTGGGCAGTCTAGGGAGTAAGGCTGGGAATGGCAGGAATGGGAATAGCTTGGGGAGCTAGATTTTGTGCCTCGTAGTAAGGTTGAGGAGCTGGTGGTAGAAGTGGGATTGGTTCATATAAAACCGGTGGGGGTTGTATTGTTTGCCTAAATAATTAGACAGGAGGTGGCTGGATTAATTGGGGTTGTGTTTGTGGTGGCTGAATTTATGGGGGTTGGCTGACCGGAGGAGGTCCAACAGCAGCTAGATCAGGGAAGAGATCCATAGAAAAACTTGATGGTTCCACGCTTACCGCACCAAATGATGACAGTTCAAAATTTCTGAGCTGACAGCTTGAAACAGTCACCTGAAAACAAAAAAAATCCGGCGGGTTTCCGATCAAGAATGCTCCGACGGTCAAGTCAGGAAGATTGACGATAATATTAGTGATAAATTGGAAGAAAATCCAGAAGAAAAACATACCTGCATTCCCCCTTTTATAGAGTCGAGAATCAGTGTTGGAGTAGAGATCTTTTTTCGCGTGGGACAGGTATTCCAAGTAGAGCTGGAGCTAGGAGTCCTAACTAGAATAAGACTCGGATTATGAGTAGATAAGAATACATCCTGATCAGATAAGGGCAAATCCTGTTTGGATAAAGTTGAATTACTGAATGGATAAGATTAATCCATAGAAAACGCGTTATAAGGAAGTGGAAGTCCATGAGGATTCCAACAATCCTGATGGTCTCAGAGGACGAGCTCCATCCAAGCTGATGAATAGTACCGAGCTATTATTGAGTAATTTCAGTGAGCTCGGCTATCCGGACTCAAGAGCAAGACGAACCGATGGATAATACCGAGCTATTATTGAGTGATATCAGTAAGCTCAGTTGTCTGGGTTCAAGAGCGAGACGAACAGAGCTCCTAAGAGGAGTGTCCGATTATCAGTTTCGTACATTTTATATATTTTTAAATTTTATAAGTTTATTCGTATTTATTATTTATATTTTTTATTTTATTAATGAAAGTTTAATTTGTATTAAAAAAATAATTTAATTTGTCTCTAATTAGTAATTTTAATTGGTAGCCCACAGCTCATCTTGTTGTCGTCAATTTTAACCTTTTCTCAAACCCAATAATTTCTTCTTTCTTTTATGCTTTCTAAAAATAATAAATTATTAAATTATTTTTAGTCGGGCCACAGTGTCATGATTTATGATTTTTTTTTTTATATGGTGAAGAAATTTCCAATTGTCTTTTTCTTTTTTTCTTTTATTAAAGCTGAATTTATTTGAAGAACAAGGGATGGGTAGAGCCTAAAATTGAATTATTAATTGGCATTGTATTAAATGGCATATATATGTCAAAAAAATAGTTGTTAAACAATTATTTGCTCCAACTGCATAGATACGTAGGATGAACATTGCGTTTATAACATTATTTATTAATAATCTAATAAGGTGTTACTTGTTCCGTTTCATAATACTTTATATTTTTTTTAAAAAAAATTATATTTCATTTTATATATCGTTTTTAAATTTTAAATATAATATTAATTTTTTAAAAAATTTTTAATATAATATTAATTCTATATTCTATTTTTAATATTATTTAACTAATTAAATTTAAATTATAATTTTGAAAATAATAAAAATAAGAATAATTTAGTTATTGTTTACTATATTTAATTCTAAATTTAAATTTAATTAATTCAACATAATTCTAGTAAAAATAATAAAATTGACAAAAAAAAAAATAGAATAGAGAAAGTAGTGTATAAAATAAAAAAAATAAAAATTATGTTTTGATATTTTTATGAGGAAATACGCGTTGATATTTTTATGTGGAAATACACGTTGATATTTTTTGATATTTTGAAAATTAATCAATTTGGGAAAAAATTTTCTATATTAGAAAGGAGAAGAAACGGTGTCTATTGTTTGTCCAGCTTAGCATACAGTGACAGAAGAAGAGAGAGAGAGAGAGAGACAGCAAAAGCATTTTTGTCTGAACTTTAAATTTTTTCCTCTTTATTTTGTTTTTTCTTTTGAGTTTCTAGATCTTTGAATTTTAGTAGACATTGGGTCTAACTTAAACTAATTAAATTAAATAAAAATATTATATTAATGGATTTTTAATTAAGTGTATATTTAAATAAAATCAGGTTTTTTTTTTTTTTTTCTACAGAAAATTGATTGATTGCAGAATACAATTCAGAAAGGACGAATAAGCATAGGTCCATTAATGGGAGAAAATGAAATTGGTTGCATAGGGAGTAAGTAGAAGACTAAGACAGCTGGGTTCAAACACTTTCAGTCTTAACTAGTTGGAGAAAAAGATTCAATAGTTAATCATTTTTTGAGATAAAACTATATTGTATAGTAGTAATAACAATTGACAAATATCCAAATATCTTGCTAATGATATGTCAATTTGTTATGTCTTCCACAAGGTAGAGAAACTGTAAGCTGTCATTTTCACCAATTCGTAGAATAATTACTAAATGATGAATTTTTGGTCAATCTGATGGGTCTACAATTCCTTCGGAAATATAATATTACATAGTGCAGGATATTTTTTTATTTATTTATTTTTTTTTTTATGAAAGCAAGGCTATTTTCTCAAGTCAACAAATGGGCAGCAAAAGAAGAAATATAATTCCAATAACAAAGACTAAAATATTGATCTATTCCTTTTAAATTTTAAATATATATATTTTTTTTAATTTAATTTTTTTCTAATGAAAATTAATCAATTAAATTTAAATTTATTCATTAAATCACTCAATTTTATTTTAATTTTAAACTTAATTAATACTCTTTAAATTTAATGAAAACAACAAAAATGACAGAGATAATAAGAAACGGATGGAGTATTACATAGTGTATGAATATTTTTTTATTTTTTTATATTTTTTTGTGCAGGAATTTTTTTTTATTTTTTTGTGTGAACGAAGGCCATTTTCTCAAGTCAACAAATGGGCAGCAAAAGAAGAAATATAATTCCAATAATGGAGATTAGTATATTGACTCTGAATGCCTAGCTAAAGAATGTGCAACCGAATTAACCAATGTTTTCAGAATCGAACCGGATATCGACTCGGCCTATCAACAGAGTTATGAATCAACTAGTTTTTATCTTTTTTTTTTTTTAAATATAATTATTTATAAAAAATTAAAAATATGGTATATAAAAAATACATTCAAATAACCTATTAATTATCAAAAATCAATATAAAAATAGTAATTTTTAATCCAACAAAGTTTGCAAATATAAAAATTAAATAAATTGTTCAAACATAAAAAAAAAAAAAATCTACTACTCATACAAATCAAATAAAACAATAAAATTTTTGAATTCAAAGAAACAAATGATAAATTAAGGCAATATAAATGCAATCCTTGAACTTGTGTCAAATTGAATATTGGCAAATGAAAGAGAAGTAATAAAGGGAGATGAATCACACATCGAAAGAAAGAAATTAGGGAAACAAAGCAATTGCCTATAAATAAGAAGAAAAAGTAATAAAATGATGTGAATCCCACATTGAAAGAAAAAAATAAGTGAGACAAAGCAATTGTCTATAAATAAGAAGAAGAATTAATAAAAGTATGTAAATCCCACATCGAAAGAAAGAAACAAGAGACAAAGCAATTGTAAATAAATAAAAAGAGGGAGTCAGTGAGGTTTTTTTTTTTAAATTTTAATATATATATACATATATATATAATTGGTTGGTTAATTGAAACCAATGGTTTTTTGTTATTGAAAACCGGAATTGGAAACGAAAAATTTAAAATTACTAACCATGAACTGGAAAAATCGGTTCGATTAATCTTTTATTGGTTATTTTTCTTCTTTTCTTTTTCCCACCAAAACAACAGCGTTTTGTTATATTGGGAAAAAAATCGGGTCTTGGTTTTATGGTTCGCCGATTTTTTTTATTCTATCAGGCTCAATTCAGTTTTTAGCTTATTCGATTTTTATATATTATTAAAACCAGACCAGTTGTCGATTCTCGGTTAAACCGGTTCGATCGGTCGGTCAAGTTTTTAAAACATTGGAATTCACTTGTTTCCAAATCCAACTAGAAGCATTATGTGATGCGCGTATAACCAAATCAGCTTCAAAAATTCGCTTTTAGGACCCGAGAGGGTTCGCTTCTAGATTTTGGGTAGCATGACATATTTTGGAATTCTTACCCAATAGAACACTGAGAAGTTCATATAATCTTATGAAAGTTTTAGGCACCTTTGAGATATTTTGGAATCGCCGCCCAATTTACAAGAAATTGAAAAAATTCGTCTAATTTCGGGAGTCTAAACCAGAAAATAGTTCAGAACTTCACTTTTATTAATATGTTGGTTAATTATAAATGAGTTTTGAACAATTAATTTTTCATTTTTCATTTCACACGGTCGTGCATTAAAATTAAAACGCATATTAAGTATCGAAAGAAAGCAATAAAATAATAAAATACAAAATAAATTACAAAACGAAATTGGGATAAAAAATACAATCCCCCAAAATGTAAAATTACAATCCGGTACAAAAATATAATCCTGCAAATAAAATTAAAATAACATAAATAAGACACATACATAAAACGGGGTATTATTTAAAATAAGAATATTATAGTTCTTTCATGCACACTTAAAAAATATTGAAGAGTTATTTTTAAGTTTTATTAAGGAAATCGCGATGAGTGATTTCATTTTGGGAAAAATTGATTCTTTTAAAAGTGAGATTTTATTGGTTAAAATTAGGACATTGGTTATATTGTATTAGAAAAATTCAATTTATTAATAAAAAAATATTTTTGATGATTTTATTTTTAACGTGCGTAAAATAAAATAAATTTATTACAAATTAAACTAAATAATAGAATAAAAAACAAAATAATGAAAAATGACAAAAAAATGAAAAATAACAAAAATGACAAAATAAAACAAAAGATGCCTCCGAATCTCCATAGATCCCCCATTTGCCTCAGAATTATCAATCTACAGAAGCAAGAACTGAATTGTTTTTCTTGTCAATAATCTATGAAAATCAAATCGGGAAACAAAAGAAAACTCAAGCTTTCGCTCTCTAAAAAACTCAAGAAATCTTTTAATTAAAGGACAATTTTCACAATTTCAAGAAAAGATAATTGATTTCTTTCCCTCAAGTGTGTTTTTTCGATCAAAAGATTAGATTTTTGAAGAAAAATCGTTTTTATTTTTCTTCAAACAACAAAAAAACGCAGAAGAAAAATCCCTTCTCTTCTCTCTCTCAAAAACTATTTATCCCTCTCCCTAAAAATTCAGATTTTTGGAAGAAATTAAGTCAATTAAATTCAAATCTTTAATTTTGAAACAGAAAAAAAAACGGATTTGACTCTCAAAAGTCCCAAAAAATGTTGGAATTATAAATTCCAAAATTTTCGGGGAGTAAAAAATGCCAGAAAGGCGAAGAAGACGGCGAAGGGCGGCCTCGTCACAAGGGGCACCCTTGCGACGCGAGGGGCAGCCTCGTAGTGTGCCCACGCACTGCGTGCAAGCGAGGGGCGGCCTTGCAGCCTGCCCGCCCCTCGCGAGGGGCGACCTGCCACGCCAGCATAATTTTTTTTCTTTCAAAAAGAATTTGACAAGAAAATATCACTTCCCACATTTTCACCTATGAACAGGCATTAATTTTATCACTGGATAACTCTGGTCTTGACTGTTTCGGGACCCGGTGTCTACACATTCCCATTCCAAAAAAATTATTTCTTTCAACCCATAACTTCCGGACTAGCATTGCAAATATTTCAAGCCTTTCTTTAGATAAAACCTGGTGCATCAATATTATTCAATCCATAAATAAATCACTAGGAGGAATACGTTCTAGTTTTCAAATATCCCAAATAGCAAAAGTAATAAAGGCAAGAATAAAAAACATGAAGAAAAGATTCATCCTCAGAACATCTAGAGCAATTTTTATCAACATGAATCCCTTTTATCACCAAGCCTGACTTGAGTGGAAATGAAGCCATTCAATTCCAGCTCAAACCTTGCACCTGCATATGAGAATTCACTATATTTTTATTAAGAATAAAATATGCTAATTTGACTGAAAAAATTCTACTCCTCGAATGGAGCCCAACCCATCTATCCTCGCTAGTGAACTTGCAAAGAGGAATAGAACAAATTAAATTGACCTCTTGAGGAGCAGAAGGACCGTGTACTAAGTGCTTATTCAATTGCAAGCCATTATTAAGTAAAAGATCTGCTACTTTCGATTGCTCAAAACTTGGCACAACGGTGCTAGAAACAAAAGCATTTTTAGTATTTGGTAACCATGGATCAACCCATATATTAATAGAATGACCATTGCCAATACCTTTTCAAACACCTTGACAAACAAAAAATTCCATTCCTTGAATAGAGCCAAACCCATCTATCCTCGCTAATGAACTTGCAAAGAGGAATAGAACAAATTAAATCGACCTCTTGAGGAGCAAAAAGACCATGTACTAAGTGCTTATTCAATTGCAAGCCATTATAAAGTAAAAGATCTGCTACTTTCAATTGCTCAAAACTTGGCACAATGGTGCTAGAAACAAAAACATTTTTAATATTTGGTAACCACGAATTAGCCCATATATTAATAGAATAACTATTGCCAATACCTTTTCAAACACCTTGACAAACAACTTCTTTGGTCATAATGATACTCCACCATATAAAGCTAGGGATTGTGACCCACCCTAACATATAGGAAATTTTCATTTGGAAAATATTTTGCTTTGAGAACTCCTGAGAGAAGAGAATCTGGCCTAGAAAGTAGCCGCTAACCTTGCTTTGCAAGCATAACAAGATTGAAAAAATCGAATCCATACCACCATGTTCCTTTCTTGCACATAAATTATCCCAACTCGCCCGATGCATACTTTGCCGACCATTCTACTTTGACTATCAGAAAGAGTTCATTATTCGCTGTATTTTTCACAGAGTGAAATCAGTATGAGAAAAAAGCTCATACAATATGTAGGAAAAGCTTGTGCTATTGATTTCAATAAAATTTCCTTACCAGCTTTAAAGAGAAATCTTCCTTACCAAACGGATATACGATGATTGAGCTTGTTCTTCAAAAAAGAAAAAAATATGTTTCTTACTTCTCCCAATAAGAAAAGGTAAGCCTAGATATTTTCAATGATCAATACCTGCTAAAACTTCTAGTATAGAACATATATAACTCGTAAAAGGATTAGCAATGTTTTTACTAAAGAAAACTATTGATTTTTGGAAGTTGATAGCTTGCCCTGAAGCAAGTTCATAAGTGATCAAAATTTGCTTAATAATTATAGCTTCAAAAACCTTGGCACGAAAAAATAGGAAAGAATCGTCAGCAAAAAGAAGATGTGTGCTACTAGGACTTCCTCTAAAAATGTTACAACCATTAATAGACCCATTCAATTCTTTCTGACAAAGTAAAGCAGATAGTCCCTTTGCACATAAGAGAAAAAGGTACGGGGACAATGGATCCCCTTGCCTCAAGCCTCTCCCAAGAATAATAGGTCCCACTTCCATCGTATTAAAAGCAACGGAGTATTTGATAGAAGTAACACAAAGTATAATGAGATCCACCCACTTAATATCAAAACCCATCTTGATCATTTAGCAAAAAATCCCAGTTTGCCCTATCATAGGCTTTACTGATATCTATCTTTAGAGCAACATCTCCACTATCTTTAGAGTATTTTTCAAACTCTAATTATTGAAAATTACATGACAGTTAGAATGGTTACACGACGGTCAGGAATTCCTGATAGCCATGTAAACCACTGGCCGTGTGAAAATTGAATTCCAGAATGAAGTTATACTATGATTAATAATTTTACACGGCGAATATAAAATTCACAATGCGGGCAGGCAAGGCTACACGGCAGGCATATTTTCTTGACCGCTGTGTAAGGTGAAATTTAGGCAATTTTAAATATTCCAGTAGCCGTTTACACAGCAATTAGGAAGTTTACAAGACAGGCAGACTATTTTGACCGCTGTGGACCCTGAATTTTTGCACTTTACATAGGGCAGATTTCTAATATCAACTTCACATGCATTTTTAGATGCTTAAACTACATTTTCAGACTAAATACCCTCATGACAAATAATCCATAAGACCTTAACTTTCCAATTGCACTAATTTCACACCATTTGGAGCATTAAAACTCTAGTTATGACTTAAATATCAGAGGCTGCTCCCTATACGAGGACAGATTCAATGCTCCATTTACAAACACAAATTCCCGTGTGATGTAGATAGCCATGGACATGTCATTAAAGAGAATGATCCATTAAAACTTCCAATTGGGCCGATTATAAGGAGTAGAGCCAAAAAAACTCAAGGAGAAGTTACAAGGCTTTATTTAAGTATTCATTGAAGAAGAAATGAACCTTTAAGGGCAGAAATGTCTTTGGATCAACTCCAAAACCATGGAAACTAAAAATGGAGATGTTCAAGAAGGTTTGAAAATGGTTTACATGTTAGAAGCAAAAGTGGGCCATGAAGGGAGCTCATAAGCCGAATTGAAGAAGGAGCTGAAATGGAAAAAGTCCATAAAAGGGTCATGTGCAAGTCATATGACATCTTGACATGTGCAAGTCATGTGACATCTTGACATGTGCAAGTCATGTGCCATAAGAATGTGCACATCATGTGAGTTGCACATCCTTTTTAGGCATTCTTTCCTTTTGGTTGTTGGATTCTAATTCTAAGTAGGGAAGTTAGAATTTCTATTCCTAATCTAAAGAGGAAATTAGCCACCAATCATTTTCCAAGAAGGAAAAAACTAATTTTCCTTTTCAAGACAAACATGGAATTAGGCCAACTATCCTAGTAGCATTAAGATTTACTTTATACTTATTTAGGATTTATGTAATGCCTATATAAAGGTTTTATTTATGTTTTATGATGGATACATGACATTACATAATTTTAACATAATTTTATGTGTGATTTTTATTTCAAAGTGAGAGTTCTTTACTTTGAATTATTTTAAGAATTGGATTATTCAAGTTTTACTTGTGTAGTTCTATTCTTTTGCTTTAGGTCTTGATTATCTTTGATATTAAGGTTTGAAGTTTATCAAATTGGATTATATGCTAAGGTTTATGAATATTCAAATTGATTTTGGGGTTCAGGTTTCTTATTAAATTTTTGGTTCCACATCAAGGTGCCTTAGAGCAAAATTCAGGTTTTGACTTCTCTAGATATTTATAGATATGAGTCTTAAGTTTCATCTCCAATTGGAATAATCCAATTTGGAGGTCTGTAGGCCAACTTATGGCCTTCATAAGGCTATGGGGTCATAGATCACCAAAACAGAGTGTATTCCTTTTAACACAACTACATGCAATTTCACTCAATTGTACTTCCTTTGAAGCCATAACCAAGTTCACAACATCAATTCTCAATCACATAAACATCGAAATCCACACAACATGCATAATTACACACATATTGCAATTAAGTTCCCAAACCTTAGTTGTCTTCTTCAATCCTTATTAATTCCGCCTTCCTTCTCTATCTCCCTTCTTTCCTTCGTTTTCCTCAACTTCACTCACTGAATTCAAATCATAAATTCACATTAAAGTTACTATAAACTAGAATTCTGCCTTAGTTGTCTTCTTCAATCCTTAATTCTACCTTCCTTCTCTATCTCCCTTCTTTCCTTTGTTTTCCTCAACTTCACTCACTAAATTCAAATCATAAATTCGCATAAAGCTACTATAAACTGGAATTCCTTATTTGCATGAAAAAAATAGATGGAGAAAGGATGAAGAACTTGCTACTGTACTTACCTTGTTAATTCAAAGCTACAACAAAACTTAGATTAATTTTCTTGAATTCTTACTTGACTCAATAAAGCAGAATTGAAGAAGGAATTTTAGTGAGTTTAAAGTGAAACCGTGGCCGTAATTCTTATCTCCCTTAACCGGATATAGAAGCAAATTTACAGATGAAAGAATTCTCTGTATTTTTTTAGAGACAGATAGCTGTCTTCCTCCAATTGGACCTCCCTCAATTTATCATTTTTAATCTTCATTCTTTTATTCAATTATGCATTTAACTTATATGTATTTACTAATTATACATTTGCACATCATCTTTTATAATTCCTTCAATTTAGTCCCTTATTAACCGATTTACCAAAATACCCTTAACTAGTTAATTTAATTCCAATTTAAATCCTCTCACATTTAACCATTTTAACTACTTATTTATGCATTTTGGGCCACCTTTATGCTTTAGGGCATAAATTGGGGTCTTATAAAAATGGTGATTGACTTTAAACAGTGACATATTAAATTGAGATGCAGATACATCTACTAAATGCGTGCCAAACGCGATGCATAATTTAATTTTATGTTAATATATAAAAAAATAAAATTTTAGAAACTTAATGTTGCAAAATAAATGTCCAAAAGTTTAGTGGCAAAAACTGAAAAAGTTTAAAAATTTGTAAATGCAATTTACCTTAAAAATAATTTGAATGGCAAAATAAAAGTATGAGACCAACATTGAAACAAAATATATAGTATATTTCCTAATAATTTACTATAACTAGCAAAATTTTATATTCACGCAAAGAATAATTAGACTTTCGAACATTTAAATTAAAGGTGATTTAAAAAAATTATAATTAATTACTTCTTAAAAAGCTCAAACAAATTCCTTTTTGGAGAAAAAAAAATCGCATTCTTTTCTTTTTTAAAAGAGTTAAAACAGTTTTTTTTTTTTTAAATAAAAAACAAAGTATAATATTCATTTTAAGAAAACATGTTACTATTATTGTTCTTCTCAGCGAAAAAACAAAACCAAACGTAATTTTTCTTCTTTTTTTGTTTTAATGCTGCAGTTTTGGACTTTGGTATTCGATGCGTTGAAGAGTTGAGCTCTCCCACGTGGAGGTGATGACTACTAAAAGAATATATAATAAGGAAATAAAAAATCATTTTAAAAATAGTCCAACTTAAGAACCTAGAGGTCATATGTTCTGCCAATTTTATGTACCCTAAATTTCAACCATTAAATAAAAAATAATAAAATATATATTATTAATTTTTTAAGTTACAGTTCATGTGGATTATAAAAAAATAAAATAAATGAAAATTAAATGCTAGTATAGTGGTACGTGACTGAATTCATAAAGCCAATCCAAATCATATGCTCCCCTTATTTTTTTATGCTTATCTTATCTGTATAAAATATTTAGAGGATAAAGAATTTAATTTTTCTTTTATCCACGTGTAATACATGTATAGTAATGAAATCAAAGTTATTAATTTCTCAATAAATATTATTATTCTATCAAGGAAAATCATTTGTTGTTAGGAATTCGCAAAATTAGAATGCAGTATCTAGAATCATGTTCAACAAATATGCCATTTACAAATAATAATAATAGTGTTGGATGCTTGAAGGTCTTTCATTTACAAAAATAATTCAATAAACATGGGATAATTTTAGTGTTTGGAACTCTATTTTCTTAACGTAACGTAATATCAGAGTCACTGATTTTGCGATGTTGCGCCACAGCATATATATATATATATATATAGGCTGTTAACTTTCATGGGTTAACAAATGAGTTATTCGGTTTTTCTTAACACTGACCCATAATTTGGTTTTGAGACCAATAGGCCTTTTTCCTACAATATTGTCGTAGAAGACCATGTGTCCTTCATTTGGAGAGACCAAATCAGGATTTAGTATTAAAGGGATAGAATTTTAGGGCACTGTTAAATGGCCCAATGGCAGTGCTGAGATGAGAACTCAAATTCAACGGACTTTGGAAGTTCAACCTGATTCGAATTCTGACTTCTATTTGGGCTTGCCTTTATTTGTTGCCGTTGGGAAGGATAAAAATGAAGTATTTGGGTTTATTAGAGACAACAAAGGTTGGAATAGGACTATCAGCTGAAAAGGAGGTCTGATTGAAGATTGTTGCACAGTCTACACCAAACTATACCATCAGCATTTTTCTTTTGCCCTCTAATCTTTGTTCTAATTTTGAGAAGATGTTCAACTCTTTACACAAAAAGTGTTCACTGGACAAGTAACAAGCTTATATGGCATTTTAACTTTTTTTTTTTCTTTCATGAGTTAAAAGGCATTAGTTTACGGTATACACGTGATAAATTTATAATGCTTCAAATACTATAAATTTTTTGTGATAAATTTGAGCTAATTACATAATCACGAGAATAATTTTAGCTTAAAAATATAATTAAAAAATAAATGCTTATCATTTTCAATGCTTTAAGAATAAATTTCATCCAACTATACTTAAAAGATAAATATATATCTTCACAATATTTCAAAAATAAATTTTTAAATCCATAGTCACTTAATCTAATAATTATATCATTGATAATAATAATTGAAATTTTATTTTTTTTTTCAGAGAAATACCAATCATATCATATAATACATAGCATAAGAAAACTAGCAAATTATTTTTTTTTTGGCATAAGTAAATTTAAATATTCAATTCTGAATTCTTTTTAAGTTAGATTTTTCATTAGTTATTGCTCAAAATAAAGTGGACGATAACTCCGTATATCATGGATCGAGCATTGTATATCGTTCAATTTGGGAAAATATAATGATTGAACAATGCACACTATTCAGTACATAAATCCTCAATGGGATAAAACTCAAATAAAGTAGTTAGCAGAACAAAGAGTGCAATGAAAAAAAAAAAAGAAAAAGAAAAACACCTCTCTAAGTACCTGATGTTTAACTTTTTTTACATTAAATGCCTATACTTTAATTTATATACTTTTTGGATTATTTATATTGGTCCAATTTAGACAGGATTAAAGAATTAAAATGCATATTTTATTAATCTCATTTGAGGTTAATTTAAGATGATTGTGGAACTCATCAAGACATAAAAAAATTGAAAAAAAAAAGCCGATTTCTCATCTTTTGCATTTTTGAAATGTTTGTATATTTCTTATAGTAAGATAATTTTTTTCATTGAACTTCATTTTGGTGGTGAATCGTATACTCATTTTAAATTAATCTAATGCGAAATTAATAGAGCGCGTTTTTTATATTCTCAAATTTTATTTAAATTAAATGTAATGTGAGTAATTTAAAAAATATAAATATTTAATGTTAAATTTTGAAATTATAGAAATTTAATATCGAAAAATGTTAAAATGGGAGGGATCTCTAAATGTATTTTTCCAAAACGAACAAGATAATATGGTAATATGAATAAAAAGAGGAGGGTAAATTTGGAAAATAAAGTTTTTAACCCTTCCATGCCCCAAATCGAATGGGGGTGTTAAAAGATTTGCAAAACGTGAGGGTTATTGAACCCTCCCTAAACCCTGCAAAACCCTCCTCTCAAACAAGTCAATCTACTCTACCATACCCTCCAATACCCTGTGATAATCTGATCAGACATAGCCTAAGCGTCAATGACTAAGCAAGAAAATAAGAAATTTTCAGTTTGGGATTTGCCAGATGTGCCAATGGATCAGCTTCCACCGGGCCTCCAGCTTCAAAGAACTCGTGTTGTTTGCAAATCAGATGCTCCTATTCATGTATCTCTCACACGCCCTCTTCTTCTTTTCTGCTCTTTTTTGAGGTTCCCTTCAGTTTGAAGTTTCTCAAAGCTTTATCCTTTAAGCATTTTGGGTACTTTTGATTAGTTATTTGGGTTGCATTTGCATATGTATGTGTTGAATGTTGGTTATTAACGCCTTAGGTTTTAATTTTCTTATGCTAACTTAATTTCCTACTGCTTTTTTAGTAGTTAGTAGTTTTTTTTTAAAAAAAATTACTTGTGATGTCATCATCATCATCACGGTGTCAAGTAACGGAGCAATTTACTTGGTTGGAATCTGTAAATGAGAAATGAAATTATATTTAACTGATCAAAATACATAATTTTGGGTTAGCTACTTCAGTTAATGTTTTATCTATTTTAAGAAGGAAAAGGCAGAAAGTTCTAAACTTGAAATTTCTAGTTTTTCCTTTCTCAATCTTATTGGTAATGAGAAGAATGTGAGGTTCTGGATTTGATGGCTTTAGTTATCTTTCTGATTTCTCATGATTTAGAATTTTGGTCTGTACAGACGGATAATGTAACTTACTCTGGTGCCTATGCCTCGATGGGAGTTGATAACAGTTTACATTTAGATAATTTCTGTGACAACTTTAAAGTTCAAGTGATTCGACTGTCAAAGAATGACATGGAGTTTGATATGATTGGTATTGATGCAGCAATTGCCAATGCATTTCGGAGGATTCTCATTTCTGAGGTGTGCTTGTTAATCTTCATTCTTGGGATTGTGTTGTTGTTATGTACCCATGCATGCTTTTCTTTATCTATTTGTTCCATTACATTAGAGAATTATATCAAATTTTGTTGGTGACCTCTTTTTTGCATCACTGATGTCGGAATATTGGCTTCAAAGTTTTCACAGTTTATGTTTAATGTAATCATGTGGTGCATATCTTTAATTTGTTGTCACCGGTGACTTGCTTGGAATGCTACATTAACCTGACATCTAATTTTTTAAGCATTAGACCAAAAAGAACCAAAGTAACTTAGATATCATTCAAAACATTGAGGGACCATTTGGCCATTCTATGAGCATTGGAATAAAATTTGGGCGCATGGGCTTCAACAAAGTAGAACCTGTATACGATGTATTTGCTCAGGTTAAAAGGTCAAATTGTCCTTAAACTTGTCATCAATATTATATTTTGTCCAAATTCAACTTTATGGCTCAAATTAGCATATGCTATTATCAATTTGACCAATTTTAAAGTTTCTACGGAAAAGCAAAAATATTAAGGAAACAGTAATTACATTTTCAATGAAATCATCAGATTCAACATTTCAATGCTTCACTTAGGTTTACCTTAAGTTAAATTAGGCATTTATAATGAAGCAAATCTTGTTATTTGGTGAGAAATAGTCTGAATGTGCCACAAATGCTAACTAGCCTGCTAGTTTAAGCCACAGTTGATATTGGGCTAAATTGACTAAACCATGATTGACGATTTCAAGGGGCTAATGGCCTTTAATCCATATTTGCTCATTATTTTTCTTTATAAGTATTATACTGCTCAACCTCCAGTGTATATGGAGTTGTGACTTCCGATTACCACAATCTTATTGGCTTATTAGTTTCTTTTTGTGGGAATATGTTTTAAGTTTGATGCTAGACACAGGAAAAATTCTCATCTATTTTTGTCATCAATTTTATTAGCACAATTTGATGTATATGTGTAACATTTTATATTATAGTTTCCACTGTAATTTGGCCTACAAGTAATATGTCAATTGATGGACATGATACAATTTTTTTCTTTTTTCCTTATTCACATACATGTAGGTTCCCACAATGGCTATTGAAAAAGTCTTTATTGCAAACAATACATCTCTCATCCAAGATGAAGTTCTTGCTCACAGGTTGGGTCTCATTCCAATCAATGCTGACCCTAGGCTCTTTGAATATTTTTCAGGTTTGACTCATTTTCACTAGTTTGTGCTGTTTTTAGAAACTGCATTTCACATATTCATTTTTCCCCCTTTCCTTAAGAGATAGGTAAACATAAATGCACATGCTTTCATGTGGCATTATATAAGTCATTGCTTAATCCATTTATTCTCCCCTTTCTTCTTGATGGTAGCAAATGATACCCCAAATGAAAAGAACACCATTGTTTTCAAACTTCATGTACATTGCAAGCGAGGTGAGCCTCGCCGTACAGGTAAATCCTAGTTGCTCTGTAAATTATATGTAAAGTTCACCACTTGGTTCTTGGAATTATAATATAGCATACTATTTTTGCTGCAGTATATTCTGAAGAACTGGGTTGGTCACGGGTTGGGAGTATGTTTAGCAAGGAAACTGAAAAAGTTGATTTAAAACCAAGTACCTATACTTCATTTAGTTCTGAGCAAGATCACCCGAATCCAATCAGGCCAACGGAAGATAAGATTATTGTTGCTAAACTTGGCCCTGGACAGGTAAAGGATTTTGCCACTCCTTTGGTATTGGTCAGCATTCTTCTTTGTCTCTGGTCTTCTATTTTGAAAGAAGAATAACAAGGAAAAAAGAAAAGGAATGATGACTAACTGCTACTTTGCCCCAAAACTATCTGAAGTCATGTCTGCTTCAGGCATTAAACTTTTCAGGAAATGCCTAGAGATCGTTCTAACTACTAAGTGTCAAAAGGTAGGCTAGGCTTCTACATCAATGCACTAAAGAAATCATCACAGTGATTGTTCTGCGGGAATTATGTTGAAAAAAGTCATGCCACAGTCATGAAGATGGGTATTTCGTTATCAACAACAACAACAATAATAACTAAGCCTTAATCCCCTACTAGCTGGGGTCAGCTATATAGATTCTTTCTCCAAATCCCTCTGTCCAAAATTAAATCTGCCTCAATATTCTAGGTCTTTAGACACTATTTCTCTCCAAGTGATCCTAGACCTACCTCTACTATTCTTCCTACCTTCTATTGCTAAACTCTCATGTTTTCGAACCACGTACCTTAGAGTTGACATAGCACACGTCCAAACCATTTTAAATGTCCTTCCCTTATTTGTCCCCAATAGGTATTTCATTATTGTATCTTAAATTTACAACGGAGGATCATCACATTTGAAAACCTGACCCTTCTAGTGGAGCTAAACATATGAGGATTTAAATCATTTCTGCAACTTATGTCCAGTAAACAAAGTAAATTTGGAAATGGTCGACTTGTTTTATTTTATTATGGTGGTGCCTTTATTTATTTATTGTGTGTGTTTCTGCTTGACCTTTTATTTTTTCATTCATTAACCCGTAACAAGTAGATGTCTCTTTTCATTTTGTTTTGTTGTCTTTTTTTTTTTTTCACTTTCATGTGGAATTATGCAATGTAAACATTTGTTTTAGAAACTTCAGTTGAGGTTTGCACTTCACCCAAAAAAATAAAATAAAAATCTAGTTGGAAACCCAATGCTATCTTGTCTCTCTCTCTCATCTTCTGAATACTATATTAGCTAGTTAACCCAATACAGATCAATTTCTGAAATTACATGTTGCTGATTGCTTCTCATTCTAGCAATTATTGGCTTTAGGCTCTATAATTATCGACTGCCCTTGTTATTTTATAGGAAATTGAACTTGAAGCTCATGCTGTTAAAGGCATGGGCAAAACACATGCAAAATGGTCCCCTGTTGCTACTGCTTGGTATCGGATGCTTCCTGAGGTGTGAATCAACAACCCTCCACTCAAAATAAATAAATAATCATTTTCCTTTGTCTTATAAATTATAATGTACATTTTTTTTGGGGTTCGATTTTCCCTGTAGGTTATATTATTGGAAGATGTTGAAGATGAGATGGCTGAGGAGCTTAAGAAAAAATGCCCTGTTAATGTATTTGATATTGAAGACATTGGCAATGGTAAACTGACTTTTTCTCTTCCCATTGTATTTTATTTACCGTCTTGATTAAAAAAATTAAGAGCGAAATTATTATCAAGTAGGTACTTGAGACTGCATTACCCAGTAGCTTAGTCACAAGCTTCGCTGGGTTTTTTTAATATCTTAAATAAAATTCATTAGATTGGAAGGAAGGAGATTATAGCAGGCTATTCATTAGATTGAAAGAAAGGAGATTATAGCAGGCTATCATGTATAGTTGCGAAGAAAGTGTCTCCTAAAATTGGCGCTTTATAAATGATCTGAAAGGGAGTTTTGCTTGTATGAGTCAATGTTTGGGCATTGTATGGCAAAGATATAATACCTTTGCTAAAGTAGCGGCCATAACTAAGACAAAGGCAGGTAGTAGCATTTCCTCGGAATATGTACAGACTGACATTAAGCAAAGAATTCCAAGTATCTGACTTCACAATTGCCTGTGTTGCCTCTGAGCTGTTTGAACAAGTTTTATTTGGACAATCTTTGATATTGCATTATTTGTATTTAAATTGTTAATTTATGCAATTAGAGTTCACTTCTTTTTCTTTTCTGGGCACCAATCTTCATAACAAATGATGGTTGAGCAGGGAAGAAGAGAGCAACTGTTGCTCGGCCACGTGCCTGCACACTGTGTAGGGAATGTATAAGGGGAGAAGCATGGGATAAACGTGTATCACTACGTCGTGTTAAAGATCATTTCATATGTAAGTAACATGATCCATAAACACTGTTAAAGGTCAAATACGGCTAGAAATAGTTACTCTTGATATTATAACATATGTAGACAAAATTATTTGCTCTGGAACTGAATGACAATAAACATGTCACATATGCCATTTTTAGTTGCACGATAAATTTGTCTGCATGAGTCAACACTGATGATAAACTATAACACTAATGATAAACTATCATTCTTCAAATCCTTAATTCCTAATTGTATGTGATAAATAAAAGTCTGATAACTTTTGCGTTTTATGTTTGCATTATGATTTTGGAAATATGAGTTCTTACTGTCATCTGTTCTTTGTCAATAGTTACTATTGAATCAACTGGAGCATTGCCACCAGAAGTTCTATTTACGGAAGCTGTGAAGATTTTGGAAGACAAATGCGAACGTGTAATTACTGAGCTCTCATGATTCTTTCTTAGCCTTCTTATTTCATATAAAATGGGGAAAAAAAAACCCAAAGAAACAAGGTTTAACGAGAACTCGTGTACGTTATGTTGTTTCCAGAGAAATAACAATTTTTGAGTATATATTAGCTGTTATGTTAATTTATAAAATCCTTGTCATATATGGTTAGCACATAATTATGTTTGTTTTTTTTTCCTTAAATCCTTGTCATTGTATTTTATTGTTCGTTTGATAGAAAACTGGAATTGTATGTAAGGACATAAATTCTGATTTATATTTAATTTGTGTTGCAATTATATAGTTGATATTGCCATGTGGGCAATCCTGGCAAAGAGAACAAAAGAATCTGTCTGTTGTTCAGTCCAAAAAGACTTGTTAACTGAAGAAATAACAGATAATATGGTTTAGATTTAGTTCATGATCTAATCTAATTACCAATTTATTGTCGATTTTCTCATCTATTACAATAACTGATTGCAACGTTTTAAATTAACGAAACTTTAGTCTGTTATTTTTGAAACTTTAGGCAGATTTTATGGAACAGACTAATGCTGCGATGTTAATGTACATTAACCGCCATCAAAACTTATTCTTTAAGCTAACCCTACCAAGCAGTAAAACATGGCGATCTTCGTAATTCTCGAAGCTTGTTTCGCAGTGAAAAAGTTGAACTCATCAAAAGGAGTGGATCCTCGATACATCCTAGGCATAATGAGTACAAGGTTTTCAAGTAACTCTCTTTTTTCTCGACCGGATGATGTATCCTATTATGCTCTCTTTTTGTCCCATTTAAGAGCCAATTTTTACTATAATCATTTTATTTTTATTTCTTTCTGGAAATAAGTTCAGCCCCCTCAGAATTTTGAATTTTTACTTTTACCTACGTATTTTTTTTTCTTTCTATTATGGCTTTTATATATTTACTCGAATAAAATATTTCCTTTTTTTTTTTTTTTTACTTTGGTTTTAACCTATTCTAGTCGCATCTATTTATATTCTAAAATTTCTATAAATGTATTTATTTAATTTTGTTTTTCATCAAATTTAATTTTGGTCCGTCACAACTTAATTTTCTATTTCAATTCCTACTGTTATAGTTATATAGTAAATTTGTTTCTCTTATCAATTTCTATCAATATTTACAGTTGTAATTAAGTTATATAGTATAAGTATATAATCATTATATCCAACGTACTGTGCGTCAGTAGATCTTAATTATTAGACCAAGTAATAATATTTTTTTTTAATTTTTCATCCAACGGTTGATATCTGCTAACGTACAATACGCTGAATGTATCGAATCATTACTCATATAATATGTATTTTTTTTCTTATAACAAAAAAGAATGTGTTTTCTTTATTATTATTATTTTTTTGTTGGACTAATAATTTATTTTTTAATTCAATAAACTTTGCATTGTAGATGAATTTGTGTGGGTAGTGATATAAACAAAGTCACTCTTAAGTCCTAACAAGAATGAAGTATCTTTGTACATATCAAGGAAAGGAGTGTTGATTTATGAATCAATAATGATGTGAATAAATTAAATATGGATAAAAAAGGAAATATATTATGAAGAATGAGTGGGGTACAAAGGTATTTTTGATGTTATTGGGCCACATTTACATAAATTAATATAAGATGTAACATTATCACATGGACTTATTGCTCTAAAACAAAAACCTATAACTAAATGCTGAATGTAATAATCTAGATCTGACCCCACTGGCTTTGCCAGATCAACTTAACTCTTGGGATTACCTACTAACACTAATTCAACCAATTCTATTAAATTGAGGGTGTTAAGCTTAATCAATTGAATTATTTGCTTAATACTTAAATCCAGTAACCTTAATTAGCTCTCATGTCATGTCTAGAACACAGGAAATTCAAGATTTGGGTAAGCTTTAAAAGCCAAACTTGATAACTGGGGACAAGATTAGTCATTTGGCAAATCAGGCTTATGAGAACTCAATGGCATTGCCATATTATTACTGGCAACCAAACATTTTCTTTCTATTATCCTTCTAAAATTTAAAGTATGCAAGATCCCAATCAGAAATTATATTCTAAATTTATTGATTTTTTTATAAGAAAAATGTATGATATCTAATTAATTACAATTTCAAATGATAAAAAGAAAAATCAAATTCGAAATCTTTTACGCATTTAATCGAGTGTTGGCTCTCAAACACGGAGACTACATTTACAAACGGTGTTTGTCTCATTGGATTCAAATCAAACTAGATAAATTTATATTGTAATTGGTATACAGTTGAATTGAGGTTTGGAAAGAAAAGGCATATAAATGTGGGGAAACTAAATGAGGTGTCCATAATTGAGTGAAACTAAGAAGCAAAACAATCTGAAAAAGATTTGAGTGTCAGAGTTTGAGGTTGAAAAACATTGGTATTCCTATTTGAAACCTATAATTCTGCTGGCAAAGCGTGGAAGTCCAACTCATTTAGATACTGTTGGAATTAATGAAGATTTTCACGTCATTTATTATGAGCTTATGCACTTCCACCCAAATCTTTCCTTAAACTATGCTATTTCTTATCAGATTCCTAAAACCATATCATGTCTTACAACCTTCATTTTCAAGCTTCTTTTGTTGAGTCTGTTACATTTGGAAAGTTGGTCTCTCACTCCTTCATTATTATTATTATCACAAACAGAAAGATTTGCTAATCTTGTACCACTAAAGTAGCAAAATCTCATTTGCAGCTGTTCGTATATTTTTGGAAAAAATATCTGCCTTTTTTATTTCATCTGGTTTTTTACTGTCTGATTATAGTCTGTGTGATGGTAAAGGCCAATCTATGAAAATCCTTTTTAAAAGTTTTTTTTTTTTTTTTAAAATAAAGAGTTGAAATTTTTATTTATTTACAAAAAAAAAATCTGTTAATCATCAGTAGTGCAATGAGATACATTATGTGTATGCGCATTTAAAATGAATGCATACAATCTAACGATTTACATGCATTACTATTCTAATCATCAATCTTCAACTTCTGCTAAAAAAATATTTACTCATTTACAAAAATGAACTGAATTACTAATCTAATCATCAATCTTCAACTTCTGTTAAAAAAAAATATTCACCCGTCTACAAAAATGAAAAAACTCGGTTCATGAGGACGAGAATTTTGCCAAAAGGAAAAAAAATATTAAAGCTTAAAAATGCCACTAAATTATTAAAAAATTCAAAAAAAAACTTCTATTTTTTTTTTTGAATATAACATTGAATAGTTCTAATTGTGCAAATATATCCTTATTGGCCAAACATAAATGGATAAAAAATGTACCAAAATTATTAAAAGTAGCTCAAAAATTTACAAGTAATTTTCAATTATTTTAAATAGTTTGGAGGAGGACTTTTGAGACTTAGACTCTGCTAGAAATAAATAAATTTTATAAAATTTATTTGTAATTCCTGTTTGTTTACGTTTGGAAGGCGAAAACAAATAAAATGGAACTCAAAAAAGATTGATGCAATGAGAAGGCCGAAAAAGGGCATTAGGGACATCTTTGGACTCTTCCAAGGCCCATATGTGAGATAACCGAAAATAAATATATAATTTACCAAAAAGAAAAAAGAAATTAAAAAACATAAAAAAAAAAAAGAAAAATATAAAAAGAATTGAAACCCAAAAAAGAGTCACTTTAGCTTTGACCCCTCCTTTCTCTTTCTTTTACGTGGTAGACCCAACTCTCTTTTGATGGACTCTCTCAAAGGCCAAAGCTTTTTCTTTGTCTCTCTTCTTCTTTTCTTCTCTCTCTCTCTCCACATATTTTAGGGAGAGGGAGCTCTCATTCATTGCCCTCTTTTATCTCTCTCTACAGTTCTCCTTGAATGAGTGTAGTGTAGTGAGTGAGTGCTCTCTTTTAGCCCCACAGCGAAAGCAAACACTCCTAAAGCTCTGATCTTTTTTGAGCCAAGGTACTCCCTTTTTTTGGGCTTCCTTTCCTCTTCACTTTTAGCTCATTTTCTGATTTGCTCGTTGGGTTTTTGCTTATCTCTGCAATTGTTTTGTTTTTTAGCATCTGGGTCTATGTGGGGTTCTGGATCCAGCAAGGTGGGTCTTTAATTTGAGATCTGTGGGTGTAGCTTTCTTCTTTACATTGTTATCATCTTCTTCATCTCTTGGTTTTGCTAGTTATACTGCTGTAGAGAAACTGCATTGTTGAGCCAATTGATTGGTTTTCTCTTCCTTTCTTTGTTTTTACTTCAAGCTTTGAGTTTCACTCTTTTGCTGAAAAAAGGATCGGCATTTTAAGGTGGAGTTTTTGCTTTTACTCTCCTGATATATTTGTTAATTTCTTGTTGGTTTCCCCTGATTGGTCCTTTAGTGGTTGTATTTGATCTGGGTACTCATATACTCCTACAATTTCTGGTCTCTTTTTTCCATTGCAGTTTCTGAATTACAATTTCTGGATTCTGTGCTTTGGCTTGTTTAGTTTATCATTTTTTTGAAAGGGATGGGTGAGCTGCCTTGTAGTATGATTGTTTTCTGCTGTAGGTGTTCAAGAACATGGATCATGTAAATATGATAACGAGCATGATTTGCCTCTCCTTCACTTCCCTTTAGATTATCTCCTCTACGAATTTCCAGTTCCAAAATGGTATATCTATTCAATTCAGTGTGTTGAAATTGGTGTTGATGGTAACGTTTTAACTTTGATCAATTATAGGACATCTTCAACTCCGCTGTTGATTGATTTGAAGATGGAAGTAAGTAGAATTGCTGGTAGATTGAACATGCTTGGTGCTGCGTGATGGGTTTTCCCAATCTGTTTCCCAATCTTTCTTTCAATGGCCTCAAAACACAGTATCGGAACTTCACCAGAAAAGCAGAGAAAAGTCTTTGGTAATCAGACACCAGAAGGGAAATTGCGCAGGCCACCACCATTGCAGATTACAAAGACAAGCAAATCAGAGCCAGTTTCCCCCAAAAAACCACCCTATAGTGTGCGGCAAGTTGCATCAAAGCAAGCTTCTGAAGATACGACAGATGACAAGAAATCACTGGTTTCTCATAACTCAGCTAATGTTGATTTTTTAGCTGATAAGGTATCTTCAGGGTTGTCATTTGTTGACCCAAAACAAGGGCAAAAATGTGTAGTTCCTGAAGTGAGTGAAGCTAAAGGCTCAGTGGAAAATACTGCTGATCAAGAAAATGAAAGTAAGAATTTACAGAATGAAGTTAGCCTCACATCGGCTAAGATCAGTGATGGGACCAGCAGCCTTGCAAAGACCAGTGGAAGTGCCAAGATTAGTGAACGGGTTGAATTTGTTGAGAGTGGGAAAAGCAGTGTAAATAGAGGAAGCACAAGCAGTGATGTGAGTGATGAAAGTACTTGTAGCAGCTTAAGTAGCAGCATCAGCAAACCTCACAAAGCCAATGATATGAGATGGGAAGCCATACAGGCTGTACGTGTAAAAGATGGTGCATTGGGTGTGAACCATTTTAGACTGCTGAAAAGGTTGGGCTGTGGGGACATTGGAAGCGTGTACCTCTCAGAGTTAAGTGGAACAAAATGTTATTTTGCAATGAAAGTCATGGACAAAGCATCTTTAGCAAGCCGTAAGAAACTTCTTCGAGCTCAAACAGAGAGAGAAATTCTGCAATGTTTGGACCATCCCTTCCTCCCAACTTTATATACCCATTTTGAGACTGACAAATTCTCATGTTTGGTTATGGAGTTTTGCCCTGGTGGAGACTTGCACACACTCCGACAGAAGCAACCAGGAAAACATTTTTCTGAACGAGCAGTGAAGTATGAAAATCATCCTTGCATATTTTATATACTTTTGATGAGGCATTTTGATTTGCAATCATCACATTGCATTTTGTTTCGTGCATGCTTTCAAGAAGTATCTAACTTGTGCAACAAATTTCTTGTGTCATGCGTGATGTGTTGATTGGTATATCATTGTCATGAGGAGATGCATGCAATTTATTGCAAATTACTGATTAATAATCACTTTGTTTTGCTTGGAAGCGGTTATGAATTTGGTGTATAAGAATTGGAGGGAAATACTTCTCAGTAATAGATGAAATTGTTTTAATGCACTGTTTTACTAATATGTGTTGTTTTCAGTGTTTGATGAGATTCTGCATTTTGGAGCCATATTCATATATTCATTTCATATGATCCTAATGCTGTTGATTTGCTTCACGCTTGTTTCCTAGCTACAAAATCCTAGTTGTATGTTTATAAAACATTTTGCCTTATTCTGAATAAAATGGGTAAAGAAATGGACAAGAATAAGGACCTTTCTTATAGATATGTTGGATATTGATATTGACTATAAGCCAGCCTTTTCCAATAACTACAAAGGAATAATCCAAACAACTCATTTCCCATTTTTTTACAATGGTAAGAAAAATATTCTCAGAGCTTTTTTATTAGAGATCCTTTGCGACTAAGGTGTTAGGATTAGCTTTTCGTCTTGGTTTCTTTTCTCACAATTAAATTATCATTTATTGCATAATAGATGTACTCCTTATTTTACCTCTATTGAAATTTTTGCTTTATGCCTAAATAGGAAGGGGTAAAAAATCATATTCTTTTTCCGTGAGAAAAACTATTTTATTTTTATTTTCAATTTGTTTGTGAAGGTATATATGGTAACATTGTCTTGTAATTTTCAAGCTTATTTTGTAGCAGGCAGAATATCAGGCAAAATGATGACTAACCTTAAACAGGATGGGATTAGACAGATTTAGAACTATATTTGAGCCAATCTTTTTGTGATGTGCTTGATTCAATCATAATTAGACAATCATATAATTAGTTTTGTCCTTATTCTTGCATTCAAAAAGGAAGAGAAGGGCTCCGACAACTGTTTGCCTTTGAAATTCAGAACAATAAGAGCGGAGGTTGGACTGTTGCTATGCATATTGAAGTGATTATGATGGAGTTATTATATAATAGAAAGGCAAAGTTCATATTAATTTTATCATTCCTTAGCCATATTGCTTCGAAACAAACAAATTGACCTTAATGACTACAGTGATGGTGGAGCATATTTTTGACCTTTAATAATTGTTTGTCAGTAATAATTGAAATGACCATTAATCATATTGTTATTTGACCTTTAATGCAGGTTCTATATAGCAGAAGTTCTTCTTGCTCTGGAATATCTTCACATGCTTGGAATTGTTTACCGTGATCTTAAGCCAGAAAATGTTCTTGTCCGAGAAGATGGACACATAATGCTTTCTGACTTTGACCTTTCCCTCCGCTGTGCTGTGAGCCCAACACTAGTGAAGTCTTCAGCACCAGAAGGGGAAACCTTGCGAAAGAACCCAGCTTACTGTGTCCAACCAGCTTGCATTGAGCCATCTTGTATCCAGCCATCTTGTGTCGCCCCTACAACGTGTTTTTCCCCTCGACTACTTTTAGGCAAATCGAGAAAAGATCGAAAAGCCAAGAACGAAATGGGAAACCAAGTCACCCCATTGCCGGAGCTCATTGCAGAGCCAACTGATGCTCGCTCCATGTCCTTTGTGGGAACACATGAATACCTGGCCCCTGAAATTATCAAAGGTGAAGGGCATGGAAGTGCTGTAGATTGGTGGACTTTTGGCATTTTCCTGTACGAGCTGTTGTTTGGTAAAACTCCTTTCAAGGGATCTGGAAACCGGGCTACCCTGTTCAATGTTGTGGGACAGCCATTGCGATTTCCGGAGTCACCGGTTGTCAGTTTCTCAGCAAGGGATCTGATCAGGGGCTTACTAGTGAAAGAGCCACAGCACAGGTTAGCCTATAAACGAGGAGCTACAGAGATTAAACAACACCCTTTCTTTGAAGGTGTAAATTGGGCTTTAATTCGTTGTGCAAGTCCACCTGAGATCCCAAAGCCGCCTGAGTTAGAGAAGATTCCAAACCCACCATCAACAAGTGGTAAAGGTGCAACTGCTTTTCATCCTGAGAAGAATAATTATCTTGAATTTGATTTCTTCTAGCTGTTCTTGAAACTGATTTCTATTTGTTTTTCTCCTTCTCTGGGACACAGCCAATATGCAGAGTCCCTAGAACATTGAAGTTGTGGAAATTAGGTTTATTTTTTTCTTCTTCTTCTTCTTCTTCAGTTGATAATAGTGATATGTTCGATAATGCTATTAAACATTTTCATATTTGTATTGAAGGAACTTAATGAATATCTGAAATTGTGAATGTTCTCCATTTACAACATTGATTTAGTTCCTTTCATGAAGAAACACAGGATGCTGTCACTTTCATCAGCCAGAAAGCAACCCCGTTGAAGAAATTTCAAGTCTTTCTTCTTTTCTTACTAGATTTTCCACTCAAGCATCTCAGGGTGCATGATTAAGCTGAGAAATTATTACATGTTACTCACGTTATTTATATATTATTTTTATTTGGAATAACACATAAATATATCTCTAAATTATAAACTTTTAATAATATAGTGTCGGATTATTTTTTAAACTCGTTAGAAGTGTAATCAATGCTGTTATACTATTGAAAATTATATAGAATGCTTTTAACCTTGAAGAAGATAATACCCCTGCCAAGATTGCGTATTGTGCGGAAGTGCTCAGGAATTGGGGAGGCGGTATTTTAAAGGGCTTTAGCAGAAGGTTAAAGAACTGTAAAACTGAGATGAATTCACTCTGTGGAAAGAAGGATAGCCGGTCAGTTGAGGCTTTCAATGCTGTGAGAAAGGAGTACTTTGAGGTGCTGAAACAGAAGGAAGTTTTTTGGAAACAAAGGGCTAAAGTTTTATGGCTTAGAGAAGGAGATAAAAATTCAAAATACTTTCATGCTTTTGCATCAAAACGTAGAAGAAAGAACGCTATCAATAAGCTTCGGGATGAGGATGGTAATTGGTTATCTTGGGGGAGCGGTTTGGGAGAGCATATTAGTAATTATTTCCAGAAGCTCTTCACTTCCAGTTTCCCTTCGGGCGATGAGATGCTTACTCACGTTCCTTCAATTATTTCTATGGAACAGAATAGTAATCTTGTTCGTCCCTTCACTGAGTTGGATGTTAGAGAGGCTTTGTTTGCAATGCACCCTGATAAATCCCCTGGAGTGGATGGGTTTAATCCTGCGTTTTATCAGCATTGCTGGGGTATAGTAGGCAAAGATATCTCAAAGACCTGTATACAGATTATTAATAATTCCGCCTTTCCAGCTAATCTCAATGATACAGCAATTGTTCTAGTTCCCAAGAAACAGAAGGCGGAGAGATTAAGTGATCTTAGACCTATCTCCTTGTGCAATGTCTTATACAAGATTGTTGCTAAAATGCTAGCTAACAGGTTAAAAAGTATCTTACCAGATGTCATTTCAGAAAATCAAAGTGCATTTGTGCCAGGGAGACTCATTACAGATAATACTATGGTGGCTTTTGAGATTATTCACTCTCTTCGAAGAAAGCAGCAAGGCAGGACTGGTTATGCGGCTCTCAAGGTCGATATGAGTAAGGCATATGATCGTGTCGAGTGGTCTTTCTTGGCTAAAATTCTAAGGAAGCTTGGGTTTCAAGAGAAGTGGGTTGAGCTTATGTGGATGTGCATTTCTACTGTTAGATTTTTTGTGACTCATGGTAAGTATAAGTCTAATCCCATTATTCCTAGTAGAGGGCTGAGACAAGGCTGTCCATTATCCCCATATCTCTTTATAATCTGTGCTCAAGGTCTTACTTATTTGCTGAATTTTTTCAAAGTTCAAGGTGCCATACATGGAGTCTCGGTCTCTAAACAAGCCCCTTCAGTCTGACATTTATTTTTCGCAGACGACAACTATTTTTTCTTCAAGGCTGATCAGAGAGAAGCATCTACTATTCAGAATGTGCTCAAGATTTATGAAGAAGCTTCTGGTTAGTGTATAAATTTTAATAAATCTTCAATCCTGTTCAGTTCTAATACTTCACAAAGCAGCAGAGACCAAGTGAGAAATATTCTTCAAGTTTGTTTAGGCTCAGAGGATGACTTTTACCTTGGTATGCCTATTGTTGTGGGTAAGAACAAGAATAAGGTGTTCGGCTTCATTAAGGGGAAAATTCGAAGAAGATTGCAAGGATGGAACAGAACAATGCTCTCAAGGGCAGGAAAAGAGGTGCTGATTAAAACCGTGGCTCAATCTATTCCAAATTATCTCATGAGTATGTTTCTTCTTCCAATGTCTATTTGTTCTGATATAGAGAAGTTATTGAATGCTTTCTGGTGGGGGTCCAAAGATGCTAAGGATAGGAAAATTCATTGGAAAAGGTGGGAGTTTCTCTGTAAAAGCAAGTTAGAAGGTGGGCTGGGTTTTCGAAGGACTCATGAGTTCAATTTAGCTATGATAGGGAAGCAAGCATGGAGATTCGTTTCTAAACCTTTCTCTCTGGTATCTCGTATCTATAAGGCCAAGTGTTTTCCAAATTGTTCATTCTTAGAAGTTGAGATAGGGCATAATCCCAGTTTTGTATGGCGTAGCCTCTTAGCCACTCAATCTTTTCTTAAGTCAGGTTGCTGCAGACGGATAGGCAATGGTAAGGATACCCTGATTTGGAAGTCACCTTGGTTACCTGATGACAACAACCCTTTTGTTTCAACTCAGAGTGCTGATGATGTGTTGATGAGTACAATGAAGGTGGCAGATTTGATTGAGGATAATGGGTTTCGGTGGAAGGAGTCTGCTTTGGATTCTCTTTTCAATGACAGAGATAAAGGTTTGATAAGGAGAATCCCGTTGAGTTTTCGCCGTCCTTGTGATTCGTGGTGGTGGAAGGCTGAATCAACAGGTGTGTATACAGTTAGAAGTGCCTACAAGTATCTGGCCAACTCTTCTTCTACAAGTTCAGCTGCTAGTCCACATTGGGGTAAACTTTGGTCTTTACAAGTGCCTCCTAAGGTCACAAATCTGATCTGGAGAGCTTGTACAAATTGTCTTCCGACTAATATTATGCTTAACTCTAGGAAGGTAAATATTGTTCCGATTTGTCCTATTTGTGGTCTCCAGGATGAAACTATCATCCATGCTCTGGTGGATTGTCCTCGAGCAAAAGAGTGCTGGTCCAGATCTTCATTTGGCTTTTTAAGAGGTTCTTACGTGAACTTTATAGATTGGCTGGGCTTTCTCCTGGAGAATCTTTCGGTGGAAAAGTGCACGGAGGCTGTCACAATTTGCTGGAATATTTGGAAGTTTAGGAATGAATTGGTCTGGAATGGTAGGAATAGTAGGGCTGCAGCAATAGTGGATGGTGCGGCTTGCTTGTTAAGTGATTTCTCTTCTTCTTTGCAAAATATTCACTTGCAGTCTAATTCGATGGGTTCGGTTTCAACTAGTTCTGGCTTACCCATGTGTTCTAGGTGGCAGAAGCCTGATTTAGGATGGCTGAAGATTAATGTGGATGTTGCTCTTTTTGAGGATGATCAAGCAGCAGGCGTGGGCTTTGTGATGAGAAATGCAGAGGGGTTTTTTTGGCTGCTGGTAATGGTCCTCTTTTGGGTGTCCAATCCCCATTAATGGCAGAGTGCTTGGCAATTAGAGAAGTTCTCAGTTGGATTCATTCGAGAAGTTTGAGCAACGTTGTTGTGGAATCGGATTGTCAAGTTTTAGTCCAAGCTCTTAATTCTCGGGTGGTTTATGACTCTATCTTGGGACTGTTATTAGAAGACTGCATCGCTTTAACCTATTCTTTAACAAATATTATATTTGTTTTTGCTAAAAGATCAGCGAATGTTGTGGTTTATAAGTTAGCTCGAGCTGCGAATTCTATGTCTAGTCTTTATATTTGGGTGGATTCGCCCCCAACCTTTCTGTTGTCCAGTTTATTGGCTGATTTGGTGTTATAAAAGTTTTATTTTCCTTCAAAAACAAATTTGTTAAAAATATCAACTATTTTGGTATTTTTGATATCGAGTTGTTGACCCGAATCCGAAATGGAATTTTAATATTTCTTCATGTATAATATTACTATCATAGGGTACAAATATTCATATTTATTTAATGTGCAGACAGACGTGTGTGCAAATTAAAAGTTGATTAGGTGGAGTTTTGGCAAAGGATGGATTCAGTCCACCGAAGAGTGATCCATGACATTGACAATGCCAATTGAAAATTAAAATATATAATAATAATCACAGGAAAATCTTTTAGGAATAAAAATATTTATACGAATGCAACCATTAAAAAATTATAATTTTATGTCTAAATTTTCCAACATTTATTCTGAAAAAATTGTAATTTTCTATACAATATATAATTTAATAAAAATAAAAAATAATATTTAATTGTACCTAAACTTAAAAGTCAAATTCGTCTTAAAAAAAACGAAAAATACTACTTAATAATGTAATTAGAATAGATAGAATCGAAACTTATAATTCTTTTACATTACAAAGGCATCTGTAATTCTTTCAAATATCAGAAATATATATAAATATATATATATATTATTTATAAAAAAATAAAATTATATATGATGATAGATTGACAAACTCGACACTGGCCATTAGGATTGTCTAATCTCAAAAGACCTTTTTTTCACCACTAGAATCATGCATGCTTTCAATTTAATAATTCAATGGTTGGCCATGCAGGCAGAATAATTAAATAAATTATGTATTTTATTTTATTTTATGATGTTCAAGTACTAGATAAGATACCAACTTGCTTATAAAATTATCAACTCTTTTTTTTTTTTTTCAGAGAGTGATGGGATATGTCTTCCTCATGATGGGAGGCCATTTTCTTTGAATAATAATAATAATATAGCAAAGGATTCCCTCTTTCTAATAATAATAATAATAATAATAATTTGTTGTAATTAATTTCTTGAAGCGAGTGGCTACACTTTCTTGCATTGTTTGAGCATCTTTTGTGTAGTATTAGTATATATTTCTCCATCTAATCTATGTCTTTATCTTGATTAGTATATAGTTTTAGAATAATTAGTGTATGCAGTATATAACATTAAAATATTGCACCCCCCATAAGCAGTCTAATCATATTGTATTAACATCTTTTTCATCTAACTAATTAATTTATTTAATTAGCCGTGACTTGAAACATTGAAACAAGTGTTAGGTGTTTAATTTCTATTACACTTTTTTTTTTTTTTAGGTTGTAAGAGAGAATTATAAAAATGCCATTAGGAGAAATTATGTTTGAAACACTCCACATTTTTTTTTATTAAATATTGACTACTAAATCAACTCCTGGTATTCTTATTTGAGTATCGAATTTTATATGTATAAAAGATAGTTTTCTTTAGATATTTTCATTTATTTTTTTTAATCTTATAGGGTTTGATATTTTATTTTAATAAATTAAATAAAAATAACGGTGGAAACTTCGTCGACCAATGAATAGCCAGTTAACCACCTCCCTTAAAAATTCAAATTTCAATAATTTCAAATATGCATTCATAAAATAAAAGTAAAATAATTAAATTTTATTAAAACGAGAGCATGTTAAATAAAAAACATATCTAATCTGAGTACCTCAAATACTCCATTCGTTTTATAAAATATGTCACTTTTATTATTTTTACTAAAATTAAGAAGTATTAAATTTAAAATAAAATTGAGTAATTCAATACACAAACTTAAATTTAATTGGTTAACTTTCATTAGAAAATAAGTATTAATTAGGTTTAAGAAGTATTAATTAGGAAACTTCGCCCTTCAATGAATAAATAGTTAACCACCTCGCTTAAAAATTCAAATTTGAAATATTCATTCATAAAATAAAAGTAAAATAATTAAATTTTATTAAAACGATTGCATGTTAAATAAAAAACATATCTAATCTGAGCACCTCAAATATTTCATCTGTTTCATAATATCTGTTATTTTTATTATTTTTACTAACATTAACAAGTATTAATTAGGTTTAAATTTAAAATAAAATTGAGTAATTTAATGTAAACTTAAATTTAATTGGTTAATTTGCATTGAAAAAGAAAATTAAATTAGAAAAAAATAAATTTTATTTGAAATCTAAAAAAAAACAGATAAATAAAATTTGAATTTTATTAAAAAATGACAAATATTATGAAACGAATAGAGTAATATTTTGAAACGGAGAGAGTAATATTTTGGCCGGCTCAAGAAATGTTTGGACATTTTCAAAGCATGGAGTATTAACGATGCCATGGCATGGATTTACAAAGTATTTTCAAAACCTTCATCTTATTCTTGTAAATTAAAGAGTATATATATATATATATATGCAAAGCCAAAAGTATGGCAATGTACGTCCACCATTCACGAGGAACTAGCATAGAATCTTGTTCTTTTGACGATAAAATATGTTATTTTTTTGTGAATTTTCAATGGTGATTAAAAACTATAAGATATAGATTTACATAAATCTTTAGCGTATAAAAAACCTACATCCATAAAACATGTGAAAGGTCCACGTGATGTATGAAAAATGAGAAATATTTTGCCATAAGTAATGAGTGATGAGTCACATGGGAACATTCCTGCACATTGAGATTTGTTCCCAATTACTATATAATATAATATTATACAGCAAGTCTATAACTCCAATTCGGAATCTATTCCCATAATGGAGAAATTATTAATAAAAACAAAGTGAATAATTTCATTTGGTGTAATTTAGGTTTTTAATTAATTAGTTAAGATAGGAATTGGTACGTAGGCAGTTGTAATTGTAATTAATGAGGACATGAATTAAAGAATGATATTTTGCTGTGAAGTAGTTTCCTTGCCCTATTGAAATTGCCTTCTTCTACTGATATTTTTTGGCGCAACAAACCAATTAAAAGTCTACCCAAAACCAGCATCAGCTTACCATTTAAGAATATATATTGAATTCTCAAAAGAGATGAAAATTGTCAAAAGTAATTCATCGTGGTGATACACGTGGAATGACACCTCGCACTGCTGATTACATACATATAAATTTGGACCGTTAAATTAAAATTGCATTCTTAATATAATTTTAATTTTCTTTTTGTGAATTAAAATGGAAAAAAATTAATGGAATTTTTTAATAAGAAAAAAGGTTAATGGGCATTGGTTTATGGAAATACTTAAAAAGGAAATAAAAAATAAAAGTGGTGATGAATGGTAATAGAAATTGTCAAGATTGAACAACCATGCCCATACTTGTTGACTCATACCCTAAAAATGTTAAGACAAGTCAATTGTTTCTGCCCTTAACAAATTAATCATGTGGGTCAAAGATTTTTTATTGATTGCCCTCTTTTTTGTTAATTTTTTCTTATAACAATTAACCCCAACCAGAAGAACAACCTCTCATCATTGTCGCTATAAAATTCCACCAAATCGGATACTTCACATGATTAGGTAGACTTTTCTTTTCTTTTCTTTAATTATTATTATTATTATTATTGATGTTTTTCTTTCAGTGGTAGGACATAAAAATTTCTAGTAATATTTTGAAAGTTGGAGAATTTTTAAAAATAAAATCCTTTGCATTATATTATCGAAAAAACTTTAACAATTCGATAAAATTTTTCAGTTTTTTCGATTCTAAATAATTTAACGCAATTTAGTACTTCAAAAAATTTAATCTTTTTTTCTAAAAAAATCAGAATATTATCATTGAATATAACTAAATTTCTAAAAATGTAAAATTTTATTTGGTTAACTCTAAGTTACACAATGTAAACTACAAAGTCATTACTAATAATTCGCATGTAAAATATATTTTGCTTAATAATATATTTCATCTTTAAGTACACAATTTAATAGTTATACGTGAATATGATGTTTACAGTGCTAAAACTTGTTTACTTCTCAACCAATCTTTGAAAATACATAAAAATTTTTACCGGAGTGAAAGAATTTCTAAATTAAGTATTGAATAACTAAAACATCTTTGACAACATTAGTCAAAATTAGAGAATTTACTTCACTAATTCTCTGCCAGCACAAAAGATATCCCTTTTTTCTTTTTTCGCTAATTTATCACGCATTCAAATTTCCTTTGGACACAACTTTTGTGTACATATAATAGAATTGGCAGAATTATTGGTAATTAAATGAATTATATATATATATATATATAAAAAGAAAGTAAAGAAAGTTACAACATAAAAGAGAAAACAAGTTTAATAAAAATATCAGCTAATTATAACTTAAAATACCTTAAGCTAAAAATATAGCTTTATCAACTTGTTTTTATCCTGATTTCACTTCAACTAAAAATTTTCACAATCTTTAGTATTACGTAATTCAAAATTGAGGGATAGAATAGTTATGAAGTAAAAGATAAAGAATTCATTTTATGTATCATTTTTGTTATTTTTAGTATAATTAAAAAATATTAATTATATTTAAATTTACAATAAAATTGAGTAATTTAATATATAAATTTAAATTTAATTGATTAATTTATATTGAAAAAAATTAAATTATATTGTAGATCTAAAAGTATTATTACAAGTGTAAAAGTGTCAAATAAATAAAATTTAAATTTTATTAAAAAAATAACACATAAAATAAAATGAAAGAAATAGCCGTTATCGAGAATTTGATATAAATAATTTCAAAATTTAGTTGAGAAAAAAAAGAAGTCACGTGCATGAAATAAAAAAAAGACCATCGATGCTATTATTCAACAACTTGAAAAGTTTGTCCTACCAAAACGAAAAATATAAGTATATCAATGAATTAATTATAAGAAATAAAATAATATCAATCAGTGTTGATTCTTAAAGTGATAAAAGAAAATTGTTTTGTATTAGTAATTTATAACTTTATTACTGAGTTGATTAAGAATAAATGCTTTGATTTTGAATAAAAGAATTATGGCTCTGATATGGGAATCCACTGAATGCCAAAATTAATGCATTAATTAATATTTTTTATCAGCCAATCAGATGCAGTAAATAGTTAATTACCGTGATCCCATTGTAATCAAAGATAGTAAATTTCTAAAAACAGTACTTCTTATTACGAGTTTTTTCGATCAACTTCATAATTTTCTTATGTATTCATTAAAAAAAATATAATTAATATAGTCAAAATATATAATTATAAAAAATTAATAAATAAATATTTTAGTGCATTATAGTAAAAATTTTATAGAGTTGAAAAGTTGAAAATTTTTAATTTAAGTAAAATAATATGTTTTTGAAATAAAATATATAGTTTTCAAAATATGAAAATAACAACTTTTTATTACCATCCAGAAAACAGAAAAACAAATAATCTTTTTCCTATTTTTGTTCAAAAATATATTTTTATTATCTGGGACTTGATATTTTATGATATAAATTTTTTTTTTTTTTTAATTCAGCCATTTAAAACAAGAAAATAAACCCAGATTTCAAGGAAGCCACTCTCTCTCTCCCTCACAAACACACACACATTTGGTCACTTCAATCTATGAAGGGCACAGGCAGAGGATATACTGAAGTCTGAAACAGACGTAGCTCTGTTTTAATCCTAACTTTGAAGCTGAACCATTTACAAAGTTCTTAGCTTTTTAACTTCAATCAACAAGCTATGGGCAGTGCTAATCAAGAAGCGATCAAGCAATTCCAGTCTTTAATGGACCAAAGTCAGCTATCAGCTCCCACTTTCTCTCTGTTTTTTTTTTTGGGTTTGATTTCTATTTCTGGATTTTTATCTACTAGTGCTAACAAAATTTCTTTCTTTTTTTGTTCCTCATCTGTATTCTAGCAGTTGATGAACCATTAAAGTATACATTTCAGGTTAGCATCTCTTCCCCTTTGGGCTGGTATTCTCTTGTTTTCTGTTTAGATGCTGAAAAAGAGAAAATAGAAAGCTAACAGCAGTTGGGACAAAAAATGGATTTGGGAATTGAAATTTATAGATTAAACTCAGCTTATATTTTTTGAATTTGTCAAAGCTCTTATTTTTCCCTTCCCTGAATTTGAATGGAAACAGACGGAGACTACATAAAGTTTTACTTTTTTCTTTTTGGTCTATAGTGAGGGCTGTGGAGATTGGATTTGATCTATTTTTCATGTTATGCTTTATTTCATCTGAGCTTTTTTCTGGCTCTGATCTGAGAGTTATTGGTATTTATGCTTTGCTCATGAGAAGGCGAACAAAATATCACCCGAATTGTAATCCTTTCGAGTCCGCGTGTCCCATGATTCTAAGCTTCCAGATGAATGATGCTAATCTTGTGTTTACCAATGCACCAATTCCTTCGATCTGAATACTAGCTGTCGATGCTGGGTAGATCAATAGATGCACTTGCATGTTTCTTTCTAATGGAAGAATTCAGTTTTGGAGAAGTTGAGATCTTTTGGGGTTCACTTTGAATTAGATTTTGACACAATCTGAAATTTAGTAAAAAACGGTAGAATTTCTTTGTAATATAGGCTTTTAGGGTATACAGTTCAAATTCATTATAGGCCAAGTTAAACTCAATGGATTTCTTGTTTGGGATGTGACTTCAACTCAATAGATTGTACTTTGTAGATGTGGGATTAAATTGATTGTCAATTTACATAGGAATATTTACTGTTGCATTACCTTTTGGAAAATTTTGGTAGGGTACAACTAAGTTTGAGGATTTCAAATAATCACATCTGCAACTTGCAGAACCAATTAATATTTACTAGTTGGGACTGTAAATATGTACACATATATATATGGCTTGAGTCCCCTTTTATGCTGGTAATATTGAGGCTCCTTGTATCTTAGCTTAGTTGAACTGCAGAAAGATAATACAAAACTAAATTTTTAGATTGTACAAATATTTGAAATAGTTCTCAAATCTTCTTTGCTGTTGCATGTTAGATATATTTTGGTGATATTCTTTGTTAAAATGTTCTTGATATGGATTCTAATGCAATGGACAAGACAGATATTCACTGGACTTGTTTTTGCGATCTCCAGAATATGCATCAGGGTTATCCAACTGAAACATTGGTGCGATTCCTCAAAGCAAGGGAATGGAATGTTGCTAAGGCCCATAAAATGGTCAGATTCATTAAATTGTTTTAATAGTATATATGTGGCTATCGCTATACAGTTTTAGTTTTCCAGTCTGCCTTAGCCTTTGTGTTCTTTGCAGTTGGTTGATTGTTTACAGTGGAGAATACAAAATGAGATTGATAACATATTGGCGGTGAGTTATTTATAAGATTTTAGTTATATTTATTTTATCTCTTTAATTCTTGTGTGTGACTTGAAATTCACAACATAAATTTCTTGAATTCTGTGTGTTATGGAGTTCTATGTTGGAAATATTGGCATGTTCATTTTCTGTGATGATGCGGTATGTTTAGTTTTAACCTTGGAAAAAGGTAAGTGATAGACATGCAAACTTGTTGATACAAAAGGCAACTATGAAAAGAAGCACGTAGGCAGCTCCCTAGCTTTCTGTTATTCATTTATGCAACATGGTATGCTAGCATACTGAGATTTAAAGTAAACAAAAGGATTATAGAAATGTCTACTCATCCCTTTGAAGAGTGTTGGCTACTCAGAATTTCCTTTCTGTAAAACACATCAGCAAGTCTCACATGAATGCATTTATAATTTATTACTTGAGAGCATAACTTCTAGAATGCTGGCTGGAGTTGGCCACTCAAATATAATCATTCTAATGGAATAAAGAGTACCCAATAGATGCTTTTGTAACCATGCCTAGCGCCTCTATTTTGTATTCCATGTATTATTGCATTGATTCTCTAATCCAAAAAGCAGTTGATTTGTGGTTTGCATAAATACATGCTTAACTCTTAGCCTAAAGCCTTAGAAAGAAATTCAATAACTCCATTTGCATGCAACATGTACATAGCATGTGAATGAGGTCCCAAGCATTGTTCTGGCAGTTTATGATGATTTATCAGCACATTGATGAGATAAGCTCGTGTTTGTTGTGTTGGATAATATCTGTTATTGATATGGTTATTATGCACAGAAACCAATTATTCCAGCTGACCTCTATAGAGCAGTTCGAGATTCTCAGCTTATAGGATTATCAGGATACTCTAAAGATGTAAGCTCAAGTTTTTCTAACCATTTCTTCAACATTGTTATTACTGTGCAGTTTGTATAAATGAGTGCCAGTAGTTCGAAGAGTGTATTTTTTTTTTTTAAATATGCAAACCCTTCTTATCATCGTAACTGATAATTATTCCTGTGCGACAATTAATCCCAAATCTATCATTTTCTATTTATGTTGTATCTTTCAGGGTCTTCCTATCATTGCCATCGGTGTTGGGCTCAGCACATATGATAAAGCATCTGTAAGCATTTTATAACTTTCTTGTACACATGCAAGTGCACATTATGCTTAAATTTGACCCTCAAAATTCGACTGACAGCCTTGAAGATGATTTTGTAGCTTGAAAGAATTAGGAAAATGTGGATGAAAGAGAGACACTGTCATCTCTGCTTTGAAAAGCGTAAAAGAAATTAAGACTTGGAGCACAATGACACAACTAATCCTTCTTTTATGTTTTCTTTGAACATTATTATTAATTATCTCTGATATTTATATGTAATTTTTTAATTGTAGGTGCATTACTATGTACAGTCACACATTCAAATAAATGAATATAGAGATCGTATAATATTGGTGAGTAGGTCACTGCCCTGGTTAATCATTTTTCTGATTAGTCATAAACTGACTTTCTTTTCAATCTTCTACTTTTTGATGTCAGCCATCTGCAACCAAGAAATATGGACGGCACATTAGTACTTGTATCAAAGTCTTAGATATGACTGGCCTAAAGCTTTCAGCATTGAATCAAATAAAGGTAATCTTGCATTAACTAGCCTCTAATACGTCATCCATTTTTTATGATGTCCAAAAAGCCATCAATGAATCACTGACAAGGCATAACAAGAAAAAGTTTCTGTGACGTTGAGAAGGAAACAATTTCTAGCCAAATATTTATAAATATAAAAAAGCGGTTCTGTTTCTCCAAAAATTCTTCCATTTTTGTTCCCTTCAAGTTAACCAGATAATGGCCTGAAGGTCCAAGGCAAAAAAAAAAATCTAGTATTTTTCAAAGTATATACCCTCTTGCCTGCAACTCATTCCCAAGCATATGTTCTGTTATCTTGGATATCCTTGGGGGCAAATTTTTAGCTGCAATTGTGCAAAGCTAACTGCACTATCACGTTGAACATTTGCTACCAAGAGCTCTTGCATTCTTTCTGAGATTGAGTGATCAAAATATGTCCCATGTGTCTGATAAATTTTGAGGAAATTTCGTTGCATTTTCTGAACTAGATTAGATGCCTTTGAACACTATCTTTTCAATTATTTGTTTCTGTTATGAGGAATGTGAGAGTCAGTCTGGTTACAATATCGTTTCAGATCCAAAAAGTTGCTATGCGGTCTTTGTGTTGACTTATGATTTTCTGTTGCAGCTATTGACTACTACATCTACAGTTGATGACCTAAACTATCCAGAGAAGACAGAGACATATTATATTGCCAATGTTCCATACATATTTTCAGCTTGTTGGAAGGTTTGTACTTGTTTCTTTAGTGAAAAGTATTTTTCATGCACCCCAAAATGCTATACATGTCCTATCAACAGCTCACCTTATTGTAAAAAATACATCGGCAGGTCGTAAAGCCTCTTTTACAAGAAAGAACGAGGAGGAAAATTCAGGTGTTGCAAGGTTGTGGGAGAGATGAGTTATTAAAGGCAAGGCAATACAACTAATTATAATTTCTGAACTGTCTCTGAAGCATGCTGTCATTTTAAATGCGCCTTCATCCATGCTTGCACTATGTATTCAGAAATATCCTTGACCTGAAGTTGCATTTTTCTTTCTTGAATGCTGATACAAGTGATCATATTTTGTTTATTCTACTCAAGCATAATAAAAGTTGAGAAAAGCCTTACATTCATATATGATCGCATAATCAACTATTTTGTCGTCGAAATTCACCTTCATCAAATAAATAAGGTACACTTGGCGTAATCAAAACCTAATTTGCTTCCTGAAATTTATCCATTGGACATCAGAATAGCTGTTTTGTAGAAGCTCAGTTTATCCATCCCCAGTAATAGCTGCAATATAATTCTTACTTCTAGTAGTCTTTGATTTTTTCTTTTTAATTTTACGTAATTCTCATCCATCATTTCACACACTTGCTGAAGTCGTTAAGGTTCATAATCTTCTCATAACAGCACTGACTGACATGGTTTTCATTTTCTTATTCCAAGTCATTTTACTGATAAAGGAATATCAGTTACTGGTGCTGATTTCTCGTTTCTTTGCAGATTATGGACGATTCATCATTGCCACATTTTTGTAGAAAAGAAGGCTCTGGCTCCTCTCGCCGTGGTGAGAGTGGGACTAAAAATTGTTACTCTTTGGATCACGATTTCCATCAAGAGCTATATGATTATATCAAGCAGCAAGCTGCTCTTGTAGAATCCATTTCACCAATCAAGCAAGGTTCAGTCCATGTGACCATCCCTGCACCGGATCCACAAGATGCTCAAATTGCTAAGAAGATTGAATCTGAATTCCACAAGTTTGGGGATCTAAATGGACTCTGTAACTCCTTAAATGGCCTTAAAGTTAGCGGTCACTAAAAAACTTAGATGACAACAATTTCAAATCATTGCTGATACCACTCCAAACTCAACTCTTGGCGGCTGATTATTCCCGACTGCACTGGAGGCAAGCCTTTGTACTGGATAAAGCTAATATTTTGTAGATCAATATAACCACTTTGGAGTGGAAGCTCATAACAGTAACATTGTACTACTTACCCTGATGTTAGGGGCAAATATATTCCATTCTCTGTTTTTACGGAAGCTACTGCCAGCATCTGTCTTCACACTAAACTTATGTGGCATATAGATTGGTTTCACCAGGCTCATTTAAGCAGCAGAGTAGAAAGGAGAAGAAAGAAAACTATTTTAACTTCACAAAGATAATTCAATGGCATGAAAATTAGAGAAATGGAAAAGCCACTCCAAATTTTCTTCAATAATGGAGATAGGAAAGGAGAAATTGAATTGCTAAGTTAATAATTTTCTTATTTGTGTCCTCCCCCAATCCAAGTAAAAAGCTGTTCTCTATTCCTTCTTTTACAAAAAAGAATCCAAAATGAGGGAGACTTGAAACTTTATTTTCTTTTTCGTTTCATCTCCCTTCACAATTTCTTTTCTTTTGCACAATTAGTGCAGCAAACAAAGCCTAAGAGAAACTAAGACCCAGTGGTGATACTATGTTTATGTGGGGTGGGGTTGTTGGCAAACGATAGCACAGGTTGATTATATTATTATATGCACATTTTCAAACTTGGAAGTTTCAAGAACAGTGAGATTTAAGAAATTAATTCACATAAACTTACAGGCGTGGGCTTGTAGATTTTGATTAAAACCCTTGTCCCTTTGATACTTGTTGCATTCAAAGAGAAAAATACTATAACTCACAAGTTGGATTTGAAACTCTCATCTCAACTGTTTGTAGCAGTTATAGGCAACAGCAACTGAAGCAGCTGCACAGACAACAGCAAGAGCTGCATATGTATCTTCATGCTCCCAGCTCTCGAACCACGTTGGCATTGCACAAATTCGACGTGCAGACAACCCTTTCCCACTGTTATCTCGTGATGGCAGCCTCTTGCTGCTCTTCTTCTTCCCAGGTGACACCTTTACACCCTTCTCATTTGCGCCTAGAATCTCCTCTTGAGATAATGCAGGGTTTTGGCAGCAAGAAGATTTTCCATTTTGTTGGCAACATCCCATTACTTCTACTTCAGATCTTAATGTTGCAGAAGTTACTTGATCCATCTTTGCTTCTGTCAACTCCCGAGTGTTCTTTGCTACATCTGTCTCACCATTTAGTTGCAGCCTCAGTTCCTGGGATTTGATCTGTTCTTCTTCAGATAAACCCATCTGGCCCCTGAAACCAGTAACTAAATGTTTTGTTAATATGGGGAAAGCATATTTTGACTATCATTTATGCTGAATAAATATGCGAAAACAAGATCACTTGTAAAAAATCAGGAAGGCTAGAGATTATTGTTGTTGGCCTGTTCATAGCTCAACAACCATATCAAGAACAATTTCCCAGTTTCATCACAAATTGATCAAAGGAATGAAGAAAATTTTTTATAATCCTCCAGCTTTCATCATGCATTTCAATGTAGTCATTATAAATTATGCTACCAGTAAAATATCAAACAATAATAAGGTTGCAATCTGAGATTTTTTTTTTCTTTTTTTTTTTTTCCTAGAATGAAGAATGGATTCAGGCTTTATACAAGGCCTAATGACTGAAAACATCCAAAACTTTGCGTAAATTTTCAGTCTTAATCAATTATTTTAATTTTATCAATTTGTACCTAAAATTTTTCTCTTTGGCATCAACTTAACCAATTGTTAGAGAAATAAGCTAAATATTTGGGGGGAAAATAGTGACCAAAATTAAAAATGACAAAGCAAGTAAAACTTGAAAATTCCTAATGAGAGTTAAAATTAATAAAAACTTCAAAGTCTCAGATAGTTTCTGAAAATGTCCACAATTGTTTGGATTCTTTGGGTCATTTGGTCCTCAAAAATAAATGCCTAAAAAGTCTGCCAAAACTTTTTGATGTTAATGCCCTTATCAGAAAAATCGGAATACAAATTAATTTCATAAGCTATATTGAAATTTACCAATATTAACTTCTGTCATTCTACCCTTACATTCAGCCACGTTAACTATTTCCACTTTCCGGGATGGAGAAAAAAATTAAAGAAGAAAAATTAAATATGCCTAAGAGTCGTTAGGTGTCAGATATTTGACAATTACCTCCATAGCCAATCTACTATCTCCCCTTTTTCGATATGTTGCTGAAGTAATAAGAGGACATCATCTGGGGTGACATATCCATACCTGGGGGATTTTAAATTTTTATCTTAGAAAAGCCCATCAAAGAATTTAATCTACGTGCTCCAGAGCCAGATATGAAAAAAATAGAGGATACACAATGCAAGGAATAATTATTTGGAAACACACAAAGAAATACCCACTTACCAATGTCCACTAACGACCCCATTGATACTTGATCCAAATATAATGACATTTCCTGCATACTTATGTCCCCCAATGTGAGAGCATGGGCTAACTGATACTTTACCTTGAAGCCCATGTGATTCTATCTCCTCTTTGAATTTACAAACTAGAGCAGGTCCACAAACACCACAGCGACGATCTCGGGATCCATGACAACATACAAAAACATAGGAACCCTTTAGCAGTTCTGGAGTTCCCGGCAGCCATTCACCATCCTTCACAAGCACTTCCTCAACAAATGTGTCAACATCAAAATGTGTTAATCTCCTGCATCCTTCGCAAAAGCCAAAATTTAGAGTTGGAAAATAAAAAAAAAAAGGAACGGGAACTAGAACCACAATAGCAGTTATTCATTGACCTGTATCTGATCATGTCCGGGAAGATTAATACATCTCCATTTGAGGTCTCAGATCCATCATGCCCCTCACATATTGTTAAGCGAGTCTGACAACAAAAATGGGAAATGGAAAAAAAAAATTAGTAAGTATATCTTCCTTATTTACTTACTTACAGAAGAGCTCAAAGTAAGCAATTCACTCCTAGCATGTACATATACACATGTACATACAGATCTATACACATGCACACACACACATAAAAAACTAGCATACAGGTATCACATTAGCTGCATTTACACATCACAGGGGGTAACAAATCACAAACTGAAAGACACCATGGACCAACAAAAACCATACAAACATGAACATATCAGGGTCCTAATCTCCTTACCCCAGAGCAACACATTCACAGATTTCATGATCTTCCAGAAAATTTATGAAACCTGAAAATAACACACAGTGCCACATAATAACCAACTAAACTGTGATACCCATCTCGTGATTTATAGACTGCATAGCCTAATTATTTTATCTTTCAAATTCTCCAAAATGCTAAGTCATCAATCCACATGAGAATTTGCAGTTTGGCACAGGCAAGTAAATTCAAGTGGGTCACACCATATACAAGACTACATCACACAAAATTACCCAGCTTTACAGAAAACAAAATTACCCAGCTTGAGAAATGTGTATAATTGATTTACAGAAAACAAAATTACCCAGCTTTCACGTTGTTTTATTTTAATATGGCCAGTTGCTTGTCACACACACAAAAAGAGAAAAAAAAAACACGACCCAAGTTGCAAAACCAAAACCACATGATACTTTTAATATTTATATGTTGAAATTATGAGATTACCACAAATGTTGATGTGAAACTAATTTTCCCTAGAAGCATTGTGAAAGACATGGGGCTTCTTTTTTTTTTTTTTTTTTTCCTTTTGTTAAAGGACTATCTATTGTAAAGAATATCTCCTTGGCTTGACAGTTGGCTTAAGTAATAGGGAAATATCCAACTCAAGTGATAGGGAAATATACACCAAAGGCTTAATAGCAGGAAGAGAGGTATCAAAATTCCTAGGGCTTGGACATTTCAGCCGCCTTCCATCAGTAATTGTCAAACCTACAAGCCACTTTCTCCCAGGCCTTCTTGTGCTTCATATTTTTTTTCTCTGACTTGATTCTCAAGAGTAAATTGCGACTTCCAAGATTTGATCTTCAAGTGTAGAAAACGCTGGGATCATTTTTTGACTCTCATTGCACCCACACAATTGATTGGTTATACCACAACAGTTAAGATTTTACTATAAATGATTTTGATGGCAAATATAGGAGAATGAAATTAAAGAATCTCAGTTAGCTTTGAATAATTTAATAGCACAAGGTCCTAAGAAGCTTTTAGTAACTTAATAACCCTGTAAGAATGCTATTGACTGTAAAAGTGCTTCTTTTCAAAACCCAAAGTCTCACCACATGGCACGCAAGGCTAATCTAAATCCAAAAACCTATTTAACCACTTTTCCATCAACAAATGATCCCACAAGATAGAAAAAGTTCATTTTGAATCACAGAACGTTCCAACCTACAGTCTAATGAAACTTGTTTACCCTGCCTCCAAATCACAACAAAGGCACAACCAATCTCTAAGCTACCAAAATACAAGAAGCGTTAAGGCCAAGCATCCCAAATACCAAGATAGACCAAAGCACACCATTAAAGTTAAAATTGGAGCACATTTCAAAAGCTAGAGTGCAGTTGATTGAAAACAGAACCAAACCATATTAAAATCTGCAAACTACAAATCCGTCCTGAAATTTAAATGATCCCACAGTCACTTTTTAAACTCACACAATCTACAAAACTACCAAGTCCTCATTCTAACTTACAGACACTATGATCATCCCGTATCAAATCGAAGCTATTATTCGCATACCTGGAAGTAACCCATAAACTGAACAAATCCACAAACCAAAAAGAAACCCACATCAATAAACTAAAATTCTAATACACCAGATCAAAGGAGATGCCACAAACACTCAAGATCCCGTTTCAAATTCACCCAGAGAAAACCAACCACATTTAAACTGTAATAAAAATCACAAACACAAAACCCTCTTCATTTCGTTCAAAATAAAACCACCGTGAAAAAATAAAATAAAAAATTAAAAGGGGGAAGTTTAAAAACTAATAGATAACCTCTTTCTTCATATCAGCCTTTCTAGCCAAGAGAGCAGCAGAAAGCAACCTAGGCAATCGATCAAACTCTGCAGCCTCGATCCTCGGCGGCCAGACAGAAGGGTTCTTGTAACATAAGAACACGTGGCGCTCATACAACTGCACAGTTCCAGCCAATGGGCTCTGCCTGAACTCAGGCCTAGAGAAGCCAGACTCGACATCACTGCTGCTGGCGCTTTCGTTGAGAAAACCAGCATCGTTTTGGAAGCTATTTGAGGCGCTGCCAAGGTGGGACCCAGAATGGTCTCCTGTGAGGAAAGTAGCGTCAAGGTGGTCAGAAACTGTGATTGGAGAGGATGAGGAAGATGGGTTATTAGTGTAAGAAAGTGGATCATCTCTATTGCTTGCCATTTTTACAACAACAGAAGGAAAAAAAAAATGATTTTTACAGATGAGAAAGGAAAGGAATTGAAAAATGAAAACACAAGGAAAGGAATTTTTTTTTTAGAACAAATGAAGAAAGAAAGTTTCTTTTACAGATGGGAAAGAAAAACGAGAGAAATAGGGAGTGGGAGTGAGGGTTTTGAAGATGCAGTGAAAGGGTTCAGTTCCAGTTGTACGGGAAGTGATGAGTGAGGTAGTGTTTGTATTAAGCTGGCTTTGACAATTTTTTTATTTTTTTTTGTTTAAAAAAAAAATCTCCTTATTAGTTCTTTCATATTATTTAATGTCTTCTTCTTCTCAGTTCTTGCTCATCCATTTCTTATTTTGTTGATTCTTGGTAAGACTAAAAACAGCAAATTACTTACTTTTTCTTTTTAATTAGAGTTAATTAAATGGTCTACTTTAAAATTTAGAATTTTGATGTCTATTAATTTTTCATAGTTGTTAAAGTATTTAAAACTACGAATAAAATCCAAATGCCCTCTATAAATTTTGATTTCCATTAATTTCTATAATATATATATATATATATATATATATATATATATATAAATGCATGCACATGTACACACGTTATTATGAGAGAAACTATAATATTGAATTAATTTTAAATGACTATTTTTAAAGCTTTAATATTTTGATAGTATTTTTTCAAGACATTTAGAATAATTAATTTGTGAGAGTTGGAGAGAAAAATCCAGCAGATTTTCGGTATAAAGGACTTTTTTCCCTTTTAATCTGATTTATCTTGGCCCAAACTCTAAAATAGGAAACCAAGTAAAAATGAAAATAATCAATAAAAAGAGAAGTTATCCTTTTTATTTGAAATCAATTAAGAAAATAATTTTAATTAAAGGATTTGATTAGAACTGTTTCTATATCCGTATTACTTTATATTTAATATGGATCACTTTCATATCTGATAATTTTCATACTAATATGGATCATTGTCCATATCGGAAGTCATGGACGTATTCAGACTCTATAATCTCCCACTGGCACATGATGAAATGATTTTTAGTTGAGATCTCCAGTTATATAGGCAGATAGAGCGTGTGACCAACATATATCGAGAGCACTAGTACTATATAACTGTTAAGTATATATAGCATCTCGAAAGACGAAATCCTCTTATTCACGTATGCTTAACCCTATATTGCCATTTTTACATTCACTGTTTTTATTCATGATCTCATAAAATAATTTTCGTATTCACTATTATGTCTCTACTTATAGAGACAATAATAGGCTAGCTGGTGAACAACGAAACAATTGAATGTGATCGAAATGCTATTTTCACCTCTTACTGTATGCCATCCATCATGATTCAGCTCGCTTTTCTAGCTAGTTTCGCCAGGCCCAAATTATTCCATGACCTCTTGGAGATTAACTAAGTTAGCCACATTGAACCATACTTCACGGATAAGTTAAGAGTTCTAAGGGTAAAAAATAAATAGGGTCTCACAATAGAAAAAATTGAGATAAATAATATTAATTTCCCATCCCTTGGTCACATAAGCACATATGGTATAAAATATGCGTTATGGTATTCATTCATTCCCATAAAGGAGCGCATGTCTCACAAAAAATACCATATAAAAGTATAAGGTTGAAATGCATCGAAGCATCCAACCTTAGTCCGTTTACTCAATGACTACTTCTGCCTTTTAAGACAGAACATGATAGTTATATTTAACTTACCATCAGATTCCATACAATCTGTATTTGGATCTCAATCCAAATCATACAATCTTATGTATAACTTTATCTCGTACCTTAACAAGACTCATCTCGTGATTTCTGCAAGACGACACTTTTATTTTGAACAGGCTATTGAGCATTCTTATATGTTCAAAAATTGCTCCATCTTAATTTTTGCCAACTCATTGACAAAATTAAGATAAATACCCTTGTGAGTGAGTTATTTCTCTGTCTGACATGCTCAATTTTATACAAATAACAATAAATATTTATACTCTTGAGCATTCTTATATGTTCAAAAATCGTCTCATTTTAGTTTTTGCTAACTCATTGACAAAATTAAGGTAAGCACCCTTATGAGTGAGCTACTTTTCTGTCTGACATACTCAATAAATATTCATACATAAATATTCACACTCATGTATTGTCAATAATGAACTTGGTTATTATTAATAAATAATAACGTTAAGGGGTTATATAAAAATATAACAGTACCAATTAAATTCTAAGCAAACCTTGAGATCTAATGTGTCTCTCAAAACACATCTCTCATTACATGGTTTACTCAATGGATCTGCATACATAGAAATGTATTGTAAGTTCACTTCTCCTCAACATTATCTCTCGTGTATTGATATTTAATGTCGATATGTTTAGCCCTAATATAAGCTATCGACAACTGATTATCACTATAGACTGTCTGAGGCAGTTACTCTTTAAATGGCTCACAAATCATTTTAGCCAAATTGTCTCTTGTACTACAGCCGAGGAAGTGACAAATTCAACTTTCATTGCTGATAGGGCTACACAGGTTTATTTCTTGCTATTCCATGAGATGACACTCTTGCCACGCAAGAATATGAAACCTAAAGTGGATGTCCTCTCATCCACATCTCCTGCCCAATCAGCATTTTTTTATCCTCTCAATTGCAGATCCTTGCCTTAATAATAGAGAAGATAGTCTGCTGTACTTTTGAGGTATTTAAGTATCTTTTCAACTGCTTTTCAAAGTGCTTCGCCTGGATTGGATTGATATTTACTTACTTTGCCCCCTACATAGCATATATCATATCTTGTATACAATATTGCATACATAAGACTACCCACGGCACTGGCATATGAAACATTCCTCATACGTTCCATTTCTCCTGGCATCTTAGGAAACATATCTTTGCTAAGAAACTGATTCTTAGTGATGGGGTTATCTATGGGTTTGTAGATTTGTATATTAAATTGTTCAAAGACTTTATTGATATATGTCTCTTAAGAAAAAGACAACAATCTTCTCAAGCAATCTCTTTTATAATATGCTTGACCTATATAATATGCTTGACCTATATCTTTCATCTCAAAGTTGGACGATAACCAATCTTTGATTTCGTTTACGTATCTTTTATCATTTTGAGCTATTAGTATGTCGTCCACATACAACATTAAAATGACATTTATTTTCAGAGTTATTACTACAAACACAATGGTCTTCATCAATCATGTTGAACTCATTTGACATAATTGTGTCATGAAATCTGAAATACCATTGTCTTGAATACTGTTTAAGGACATAAATTGAACTCATCAATCGGCAAACTTTATGTTTGCTGCCTTTTTCGATGAAACCTATAGGTTGTTCCATCCAATTCTCTATTGAGAAAACCAATCTTCACATTTATTTGATGTAGCTCTAAGTCCAAACTCACCACTATGGCCAAAATTAACCTTATGGGCGTAAATCTTACAACAGGTGAGAAAGACTCATCATAGTCAATTCCTTCCTGTTGTGTAAACCCCTTAATAACTAGCCGACCCTTGTATCTTTGGATACTTCTATCAGCCTTTCACTTTACTTTGAGAATCCATTTATTCCCAATTGGTTTGTGTCCTTTCATTAGATCAACCAGTTCCCAAACTTAGTTTGATCTCATGGATGCCTCCTCTTCTTCACTTGCTTTAATCCATTTTTTTTAAATGGGCATGAGAGAGCCTCTTGAATATTTTTAGACTCTTCCTAGTCTTATGAGGTAACCAAAAGGGATTCGTTCAAGCCTTTGATTTTAAATCATCGGCGTGGAACATTTATCTTTTTAAATTTTTGCTGTTCTGAATTTTGATAAACATGTCTCATATATTTATCGTAATTCAGAATGCTCCCACTAGGACCATATTCCATACTCCCACTGGAGTTAGGAATACATATTCTTTACTCCCACTAGAGTCAAGAATACCCCTACTCAAATCAGGTCTCGAACATCCGGAAGGTCTTCACCTTTTCCCTTTAACTCCCTCTCACTCAGATGGAGTGATCCTGATGGTTACTCTTCTTGAGTTTCATAGAAAGTGAAATCTTGATTCACTTTGCCCAACTTTAGAAATTCATTCTCTAAAAATATGACGTCTCGTGATCTGAATTTTGTCATTAAGCCATTCTCTTGCTCACCATGAAAATGTATCCTTTTGATACTTTAGAATATCTCACATAGATACTCTTTTTATCTCTTAGTCCTTATTTACCAAATTTACTTGAGGTATCATGGAAATAAGTAATACAACCCCGAGGTCATAAATGGCTTAGGTCAGTTTGTCGACCAGTCCACAACTCATAAGGTGTGGATATGAAAGATTTGGAGAGCACTCCGTTTAAAACATATGTGGCAGTATATAAAGTATCCCCCCAATAAGAGACTGCCAAATTTGTCTCAACCATCATAGATCTAACCATATCAAGAAGAGTGCTATTTCTCATTTTCGCAACACTATTTTGTTGTGGAGTTCTAGGAATAGACAACTGATACTCAATCCCTTTTTCATCACATAACGCTTTAAATTCATCTAAAAGATATTTTCGACCTCGGTCAGTTCTTAAAACTTTAATCCTCTTGTCTAATTGATTCTCAACTTAGTTCATAAAAGTCTTGAAGCAACACAATACTTTTGACTTGTGAGAAATCAAATAATACCCATTATAGTCATTTATAATTGATGAAATAGTAGGCCCCATGTCTTGCCCTCACATTCATTTGACCACATACATCAGAGTGAACTAACCGCAATGAAAATTTGGCTCTAGTTTCTTTTTCGAACGATTTTCTAACTATTTTTCCTTTTAGGCAATGCTCACACATAAGCAATTAAACCTACATTAGCTAACCGACTCATTCGGCGTTGCCCGATATGGTTTAATCTAGCATGCCATATTTTCACATTGTTCTCACAACTATATGAAAAAGAAGGAATTAATGAAAAAACTAGTTTTTTTCAAATAGTCATGGTTCACATCCATAATAATAAAATCGTTCAGCACATAATCAGAACTTTAATAAATAACATTCAAGCATTAGCGTACGCTGTCATCCTCAACATATAAATTAAAAACAAATTTCAATAAAAAAAGAACAGAAATTGAACTTCTAACAAAGTCATCTCAATCCCTTATTACATGGTGCTTTATTATTGAATCTATCACTTATAAAAGATGAAATCCAGAGCTAGATACACAAATTTCACTCACTTTTGAGTAAGAATAGTATATCTATTTGGGCACAATGTAGTCTTTTGCTTAGTGTCTTTTTTTGTAGACAATTGAAACATTTCACTCTTTAAACATTTACCTCCATTTTGCCTTTGGACCTCTCATAATTCTATTTTACCTTTTGCTTTTTACGACTATTGAGCCTTTTCCTTATCTCTACTTTTGAAGCTTCTTATCTTATTCTAATTAGAACTCATTCCACCAGAACAATATTGTGTTATATGCACAATGACATTGACCTTAATCGCTGCCAAATAGTCCTTTTCAACCTTCAAATGACAAGCGATATCCTTGAATCTCTTAATGCTTGTCCATATGAGTTAGTTGCATCTCACATACTCCTAACTCTTGGGTAAATAATGGATAACAGCTTGGACCTGCTGCTCATCGGTCAACTTATGACCAACCTCACTAAGCTTACTAGTCCTTTTCATCTCTTATAGATATTTTCGCATCAAATGATCAAACTTCTTTTGATTAGTATCAAACTTGATCACTAATGATCAGAGCTTAGTCAGAGACACATCTCTTAAATTCTCTTGCAAATCAATCCACATATCCATTGCATTTTGATACTTGTGAAACTGCTTAGTGATATGATCATCTATTACACTTAGCAAGACGATGTGAGTAGTGTAATTTTTCTTTTCTATGCCATATAGCTATTTTGGTCTCGCCTATACTGGGATGTAGTGTCATTCTCAAGTTCAGCTATAACCGAACTTAAGGCTTCAAGAGCCTCTTGCTCTTTAGATCATACTGGATTCTTATACTGTAGATTTCACAATTGTCACCGTTCAACTTAATATCTTTATTAAGTTCGGCAACAATTAATTTGGAAGCAGTATCCATTAGGATTCTCTGATCTCAAATGGAATAATGTTGCACAATTTTAAAGGAGATAAGGCAATAATACTATTTACTACGCATCTAAAATAATAATCTAGTAAAATTTTCTATTAGTCTTGTAACACCCTAAACCCGATCCGTTAAGGAACCGAATATCGGATGTCACATGTCATCTAAATTTAAATATATTCTGTCATATATTTTTTTTCATAACATATACTATTAGATTTTTATAGAAATTTTGACAGAGTCTCCCTTATAATTCCCTAAAATCCTCCTGCAAGCAAACTTTCCATATACTTCTAATTTAGCTACCCTACCATCCATCTCCATTTCAAACTCCAATTTCACAATAACTTGCCCATCCTCCATTATTTCTCATTTTATCCCAAACAGGAATAAGCATATAACCACATTTGATACTTCACATATTTCAATTTATAATTTACATACCAACTAGTAATAAATTTAATATACAACTATGTCTATATTTAAACATATACCATTTTACTTTACCATTATAAGGTGTACATGTCAAAAATTTCCAAAAGGAAACAAAAGTAAAGAATTGTGCATCCATCTCAAATTCCTTCACTGTCCTCTGGTGACTCAGATTTTGTAGTAGATCCACTTCTAACTTTCTTCAAGCTTTATCAAAACCTACGTGTGGAAAGAAAACCACGCGCTAAGCTATATGCTTAGTAATGTTCAAGCAATTTTATTTCTCACACAATATAAATCATCCAATTATAACATGCATAGTATTCACAAATTTTAAAATATAAAGCATTAAAATCAAAGTATGAAATTTAAGCAATGCAGTTTCTTATATTTGTTCATAATTTACTATTTAATATCTAATTAGTTTTATAGTTGAATTTCCAAGTAATTTACCATTTATAATTAGAGATCTCTAACTACTTAATATGCGTTTATTTATTTTTTTCTTTATTTGTCCCGAGTAAAATCCAGCGAAATCGTGTCGAGCCGGATAAACGGGATCTTAATACGAGACTCGGTTCTTAGAACCATTCGGTTCATTTATATTTCTTTTATTAATAATATTCTACATTATTATTATTATTATTATTATTATTATTATTATTATTATTATTATTATTATTATTATTATTATTATTATACATACACACACATACACACACACATATATATTTATACACATGTATGGACAGAGCTCTCGGAGTCATTCAGTCCACAATTAAAATTTAACATCACTCACCGGAACATAGCTCTCGGAGCCATTCAGTCCGGTTTCATCTATAGTGGTCACATTCCTCCAATTCCTAACTAGTTTTACTAAGGAAAAATATAATGAATTTTCATTTATGAATATAATCATCTAACATCATGCATAAATATTACAAAATCAAACCCATAATTCATATTGTTCTTTTAAATAAACTCAGAATTATAACTTGTTTCTTTATCTTCTTTATAAATAACCTTCAGCACAGCAAATTTAGCTTATTTATTCAAGAATTAATTCATAAACAATTGGGCCAATGAAATTTAATATGTCCAAACTCATTTCTCTATTTTTAAATGGTATAACTAATTCACAATTTTATCCGAAGCACAATTATCAAATTTAATACTTATAACAATAATTTTAAGGATAACCATAACTTATGTCTATTGTAAATAAAATACAATTTATAATTCAACATCAAAATTAATCACATATACAATTTTATTTAGTATCCAATTCAATAATTTTAATACCAATTTCATAAAATTCCTAATTTATACTTAAAAACCTTAGCTTACATAAAGTTTATACTTAAAGAAAAATGAATTTGCTTGAACACTTACTTAATTTGTTGTCAGTTCTTCAATTTTTACTCTCCACAAGCTTTAATTCATCCTCACTTCTCCAATTCTTTCTCCTTCATATTCATCTCATCTTCTTTTTCTTCATAAATCCACAAATTAACATAAATACCTTAATAAAATATTCAATATTCAGAAATTAAAGCAAATTTTGGTTAATTATTTACTCAAATTTTCAATTGATTCAAAGAATAATTAAACTCCCAAATTTTTCCCCAAAATCTCAAAATCGCTAAGTGCAAATTTCTTTCTTTTTCCTTAAATTTCTGTCATAATTCATCAATTAAGGGAGTAATAAAGCTTACCTTGTAATTATGGAAGGAAAACCAATGATAAGAGAGAAAAAAATGAAGGAACCCGAAATAAGAAAGAAGAGCAGCAAGGAAGAAGAAAGCTGCTCCTGCGCAGTGGAGAGGAGAAGATAATAAGGAGGCCGAAGTGGCGGGGCTGCTGTAGACACCGGGTCCTGAATCGGTCTAGATCAGAGATTGCCCGATGACGAAAACGATGCCCATTTCTAAAAGAACGGATAGAGTTCGGGAATTTTGGCCCTTCACGCTCACGAGAAGCAAGGATTTTTATTCGCGTTTTTTTTTTATATAAAATAAAATAAAATTTTTGGGGGAGTTTTTAACTTAAAATTTGGATGTTTGCTCCACAGACGGCCAGCCCGTCGGTCACTCGAGGGGTGGTCTGCCCGTCGGTGACTCGAGCGATGGGCAGCCCATCGATGACTTTCGACGAGCGGGCAGCCCGTCGGTGGCTCGACGGATGGGCAGCCCATCGATGACTTTCGACGAGCGGGCAGCCCGTCGGTGGCTCGACGGGTGGGCAGCCCGTCGGTGGCTCGACGAGAGGGCAGCCCGTCGGTCTATCATGCCTATAAATAGGATTTCATTTCATTTGAAAAAAGAGAGAGCAAAAAGATTTGGGATTGAAAAATCTTAGGGGAAAAAAAAGAGCTCTCTCTAAAAAAGATCCGATTTTTCTTCTAAAAATTCCTTTTTTCATATTTTCAAGAGCAAAATATTAAAAATTTGCGTTTTTGATATTTTGCCTTCTCGTGAAGCGTGTGGGGCCGAAGCATTCGAACATCCGGCCTAAAGTCAGTCAAATCTGAGGGTAAACATTCTAGACTCGATCTCTTGATTTAATTTTGTTTTCAACATTTTTGCTGACATTTAAATTAGTAAACATGTAGATCTATATATTTGTTGTTGATTTATTTTAGATGTAGATCTAACCTTTAATATTGTTCTTAGATGTAGATCTAACTTTTAATGTTGTTATTTGTTCCCATTTTCTTTTAATTGTTCATCCTTATTATTATTATTATTATTATTATTATTTACCCATTTACTTATTTTTTGTTATTATCATCATTATATATATCGTTAGTATATTGTTATTAGTGTTATTTATTGTTACTATCATCGTTTATCGTTATTATTATCATTATTATTGTTATTATTATTTTTTTTGTTGTTGTTATTGTTATTATTATTACTTTGTGTTTTAAATAGTTATCTATTAATTTGTTAATTTATTTTAATATGTCATTTAATGTATTTATCACATGATATGCATGTTTCATTTAATTTATGCATTGTTATAAATGTCTAATTGATTTTCTTGTTTCGATTACTACTATTAAGTTTATTTGTGTTTGTTGTCGGTGTCAAATACTTGTGTTTCCCTGTTTGAGCGCCCGTGCGAATGAAGGAGGAGATCCGAGGAGTTGTTATTTTTCATTGTACTTGTTATTTTTCCTTTGTCTATTTTATTGAGTTATTTGGCATGTAATAATTAATGAAACCATTTATTTTTTGCACGCTTAATCAAAAATCACACAAAAATATTTTTACAAATAAACCTGGGTCTTCTAATAAAATGGGACCAATGTCCTAGTTTTTCATCAAAAATAAATTGTCACTTTAAAATGATTTTCTTTAATTGTGCATGAGAGGACCAACGTCCTCAACATTAATAAATACCCCGTTTTATGTATGATTTATATTTTATTTACGATGGGGTTGTATTCCGCCTCTATTTTTGTTGTAATTTAATTTTGTCTTTATTTTAAATTTTATTTACCGCTTTACATATGTGAATGATGTGTGCTTTAAATTCAATGCATTAATCGCGTGAGATAAAAAATGAAATTTTGTAATTCAAAAACCCATTTATAATTAACCAAGGCACCAATAAGTGTGAAGTTCCGGACACCATCTCTGGTTTAGACCGATAAGAGGTTAAACTTTCCCAATTTCTTGTAAATTGGGTGGCGACTCCAAAATATCTCAAAAGTGGCTAAGGGTGTTATGGCGATGGATGGTCCTTTTCAATGTTCTATTGTGAAAGGAGGTGCCGAAAATATCTTATAACACCTAAGATCGGAAAAGACGCGAACCAATCCCTCGAATCCTAAAAGCGGATTCCCGAAAGAGGGCCTTGCTGGTTCCGGCGCGCGTCACAGTGGCGACTCCGCTGGGGACTGTTTGTGACTTTGCTCTGAAAATGTCTTGGTTAAAATGTATAATTGGGTTTTTTAAACTAAAATTTCATCTCTCATCTAAATTGCATTGCATCCATGCTAGAGCCTTAGAATATGCTAGTTTGGTCCCTCTATTAGCCTCGGTGCGTTCCTGAAGCACGATCTCATTTTCACTCAATTTGGGGAAGTGTTAGGGATAATCACCAGCCCAAGCCTCGTGCCATCAAATGGTATATCAAATGGTGACCCGATCGGTCGTTATGCTCGTGATGAGATAGACCCGTCGTGCAGGGACCATGCTTGGGTAGCCTTAAAGTAACATCACCCTGACCAAAGCTCATGTAATGGCAATAGATACTTCCCCTAGATTACATGTACCTTAATACAATGCTTGTTATATGGGCTCTTGTATATCAAACCAATTCAAACATATTAATCGGGCACTCATCAAAGGCTTTCATGCCCCGGTGGGCTCATTTTAATCTGTTTGAAAGGTCCAAATATATAATGGCCAAAATTCATGCGCATGTGCTTTAAATTAAGAGTGTTATGCTGCCGGTTTTTCACCGCGCACCATACGCGCCCATTGGGTTTCCCGTTGACCCATGGGTCAAGCCCACCTAGGAAGAGACTATTTAACCTCGTGTGCGGGAGTTATAAGGTTGGAAGGATCTACTTGCTTGCATGTGTTTGTCTATGTTACATAACACATGACCATTCATTGTATACATCATTCATGCATGTTTTTATGATAAAATTAAAAATGAAGAAAAAAATATAAAATAAGTAAAAAAAAAATGCATTTCATTTTGTGTGGGTATATCCTTTTGTCGGCATATCATTTTACGTATATTCTTTTCATGCATCGCATTATATCACTGTAATTCATTGATCTTTCACTCATCCAGAACCACCTGCATAATTCATGATCATGCATTACGCATGTCATCCATGCATCATTTTAATAATTTAAATTTTTCAGCCATCATAGATTCGTCTAAGTGGATTAGAGGTCTTGACGGTTCGCTAGTGAGTACGGACTCGCCCTTTGGATTGCTAAGAACTAGTGTCTGTTTGGGATTCTGAGTCACTCTTTATAGCTAGTGAATCATCTTCCATGGCGGAAGAAACCGGAGCTTTGACTACTCAAGACCTCGCTGGGAAATTAGAGGATTTTAAAAAGGGGACATTCGCCGTGATGGAAAGTATCACTGTTCAGATGGCACCAAATGCCAGGCAACCGCCTGTGGCCTCTGCTGTTGAACAAATTGAATTGCCTATTATGGAAGAGGCTCGTGCCTTAATGACCCAAGAGATGGATAGAAGGTTAGAAGAACTCGAAAAGAGGCTGTTGGCCATGATTCAAGAGAGAATGGATGCTATGGCACTAGTTCTTCAAGCTCAAGTTATGGCAACTACCCTAGGCCGAGTAGGGTCGGCCACTGTTGAGAGAACCTATACAGCGACAACTGCAGCGCCCCCTTTTACTCTTCAGAATAGAGGCAAGGAGCCATTTGATTCACCAGTTGGGCAAGGGAGCAGCCAGAGGCCTACTACAGGATTCGGTACTGTGCCTAAAGAGGGCGAGGATCTAGTAAGGGCGTGTGATCTGCAGAGGGAAAACTTGGATATCCGCAATGATAGCAAAGGTAAGGCAAAGAGGATGGAAGTGCTAAACACGAAAGGAGGCCAAAGACACTTTTCTAATTTGGGTCGACCTCTATCCTGGGTATTGGAGAGACTAATAAAAGAAGGCAAGTTGCAACCCTTGCCACCCAGACCAGCTATGAGTCGAGGACAACCAGGGCATAAAGATGATCAGTACTGCGCCTACCATCAACACACTGGGCACTCGACTGATTACTGCCAAACTTTGAGAAATAAGATCCAAGATCTTATTGACACCAAACATATCTCGGATCCTGAGAAGAGTGAGAAGAAGAACAAGCCAGGCTATAATGCGGTCCCTCCACCAAATATGTGATCGAATCCGGTCCACTAGAATGACATATTTTGCAGGAGCTATATGGATATGAATAGGTCGCTGACACTCGTTGGGAGAGTGGAGAAGAAGATTATGTTTTTAGACATTTGGTTTCTTTTGTTTCAAGAACTACCTATGACAATTTGGTTATTTTCAAATAATTGAACAATTTCTGCTTATTTGTATGATATTTCTATGATTTCATTCCTTATGATCACGACGCATCCATTCATTTTGACATTAACCCAATTAATACGACTCCATCTAGTCTCGAAACTTTGGGGAATCCAAAGAAAATCTTGATAGCATCTGATATAACTCTTGAGGAGAGGATAATTTTGAGAGATAAAAAAAAAAGGCCTCTGCCTGGATCTGGTGTGACATGCTGAAAATTGACAAGGACGTTCTTGAGATCAGTACTACTTCCACGTGCCAACATGATGACGAACCGAATTTTGAAAGCCATTTCTTTGCATCCACAACATCTAAGTTGCATATGGTACTGCTAAATAAAATCAAACTTCAAGAGTTACATCGAGAACTAGGCGAATGAAACCCTGAACCTTTCACAAGAAATATAACCAAACCTTAAAATCCCTTTCACCCCAACCGTTTGAGATGCGACCTCATAACCAATCAAGACCAACCTCTAATCATATGAGGCCAAAAATACCCATGTAACCGAACTCAGGAGGACAGTTCATTACCTCTCAAAAAAAAAAAAAAAAGAAAAAAAAGAAAAGAAAGCAAAGAACAAAAAAAAAAAAAAAGGGAGGAACTATAGTCTTGTCCTAAACCATAGTTTTATCCTACAACTCCATCCCAGCCATCAACGGTTACCTCAGGAATTAAAAACCAACAAATGGAAGACGCAGATTGAAGCAAAGAAACTCAATATCTCAGCCAGTCTACACAAGGCCTAAGACCAAGACTTTGGTACCAAGAGGAGCCACTCTCAGAAGCAGCAGCCTCCTCGGCTAACGAAGATGAAAGCAAATTCAATCTACACCGACGAACTGAAGGAGGGTCCATGGCAAAGGCTAAATAAAGAATAAAAAAAAGAGAGAGAGAAAATATTCGATCAAGAAAACCCGCGAGGGCTGATGGATAACAGGAGTTTGATGCTCTCAAGATCTATCCCGAGATTAGATAGTGTATCATATTTTTTCGAGTTAATGCCAAATGGTGATCATGTGTTATGAAATCAGATTGAAATATATGCATTTACGCAAAGATGTATTGATGTAACCAGAGCAATTCATCTTGCATGCCCAAAGTCGTCTGGGTCCAGCATGAAACCAGCACACTATTACTATCTACCCTCTGCCACTCTCGCCACTCAGACACTTCAGACAACTCATCTTGCTACCCACTGTGAAGCCAATCCTACAGCACCTTCTCGATAAAGAATCAAGCTCATACAACCAATATCTGAGACGTAAGCACATGCCAATCATACCTAAAAGACCTTTCGCAACAACTCCAACTTCTCACACTCAAAAAAAAAAAAAAAAAGAAAAGGCCGTTAGAGATGAAAACCGTGACTGGCGCTCTAAGCAAAAGTTAGGCCAAAGGGCAGGGTGAAAACCTGGTAACAGGCAGTCTGCCCTACAAAAAAATGAAATAAATAAAAGCCGCTGGATTGGGTTGGGTCCATTCCAGGCAAAAAATAAGGCACAGGGTTATGTGAAAATCCAACAAGGACGCATCTCCCGCTAAGAAAAGCTAGTGTGAAAATCCACAAGGGATGCACTACCTTAAAATAATGACTACAGGTATCAGAAGAGAACCTCATAATCCCCAAAAGCATGAAATTCAAAAGCAGTTCCAGGGGGCATTGATCCTACCAAAGACTACGGTCAAACCAACCGTCACCTTCAAATCCACATAAATGATTCTCATCCCGCATTCTCGCATGATTCATGCATTTCACGTGCATGCTTACTTTTTTTCCTGCATATTTTGTTTTTCCTGTTTTGCAGACAGAGATTCGATGTGAACACCGACAGAAGCCAAGTGACAACATCAGTACAAACATCAATCCAAACAAGCCACCAAAACAACATCAATCCAAACATCAGTTCAATCATCAATCCAAGCATTAATTAAAGCCCTCTCAAGAGGCAAATCTCTAAACCCTCTCAAGAGGCAAAATCCCAAAGCCCTCTGAGGAGGCAAAATCCCTAAGCCCTCTGAGGAGGCAAAACCTGTAAGCCCTCTGAGGAGGCAAAATCTCAAAGTCCTCTGAGGAGGCAAAATCTCAAAGTCCTCTGAGGAGGCAAAACCTCAAAGGCCTCTGAGGAGGCAAATTATCAAAGTCCTCTGAGGAGGCAAAACGTGAAGTCCTCTGAGGAGGCAAAAATCTCAAAGTCCTCTGAGGAGGCAAAATCTCAAAGTCCTCTGAGGAGGCAAAATCTCAAAGTCCTCTGAGAAGGCAAATTATCAAAGTCCTCTGAGGAGGCAAAACGTGAAGTCCTCTGAGGAGGCAAAATCTCAAAGTCCTCTGAGGAGGCAAAACCTCAAAGTCCTCTGAGGAGGCAAATTATCAAAGTCCTCTGAGGAGGTAAAACGTGAAGTCCTCTGAGGAGGCAAAAATCTCAAAGTCCTCTGAGGAGGCAAAATCTCAAAGTCCTCTGAGGAGGCAAAACCTCAAAGTCCTATGAGGAGGCAAATTATCAAAGTCATATGAGGAGGCAAAACGTGAAGTCCTCTGAGGAGGCAAAAATCTCAAAGTCCTCTGAGAAGGCAAAATCTGAAAGTCCTCTGAGGAGGCAAAATCTCAAAGTCCTCTGAGGAGGCAAATTCTCCAAGTCCTCTGAGGAGGCAAAATCTTCAAGTCCTCTGAGGAGGCAAAATCTCAAAGTCCTCTGAGGAGGCAAAATCTGAAAATCCTCTGAGGAGGCAAAATCTGAAAGCCCTCTGAGGAGGCAAATTCTTCAAGTCCTCTGAAGAGGCAAAATCTCAAAGTCCTCTGAGGAGGCAAAATCTGAAAGTCCTCTGAGGAGGCAAAATCTCAAGTCCTCTGAGGAGGCATCTCTTTATCAAAACACCGAAGGGTTAGCACGGCGTCGGCACACGGCCTCGGCACTACCACTTCAGAACACCTCAAGCCCTCTAAGGAGGCAAAATATCAAAGCCCTCTAAGAAGGCAAAATATCAAAGTCAAAAAACAGAAGGGTTAGCACGACATCGGCACACGACCTCGGCACTACCACTTCAAATCAACAGAAGAGTTAGCACGACGTCGGCACACGACCTCGGCACCACCACTTCAAATCAACAGAAGGGTTAGCACGACGTCGGCACACGGCCTCGGCACTACCACTTCAAATCAGCAGAAGGGTTAGCACGACGTCGGCAAACGGCCTCGGCACTACCACTTCAAATCAGCAGAGCACGACGTCGACACACGGCCTCGGCACTACCATTCTACGGAGGGTTAGCACGATCACGGCACTACCGCTTCTACAATCACAACAACAGCACTCAATTCAATAAGACATCTGCCTCAGGTACGTGTCTCTTCTTTTTTCTTTGAGTTTTGGCTCACTTAGGCACCCAGGCACTAAGTTTCCCAAAACTGGGGGCAACTGTAGACACCGAGTCCTGAGTCGGTCTAGATCAGAGATTGCCCGATGACAAAAACGATGCCCATTTCTAAAAGAACGGATAGAGTTCGGGAATTTTGGCCCTTCACGCTCACGAGAAGCAAGGATTTTTATTCGCGTTTTTTTTTTTTATATAAAATAAAATAAAATTTTTGGGGGAGTTTTTAACTTAAAATTTGGATGTTTGCTCCACAGACGGCCAGCCCGTCGGTCACTCGAGGGGTGGTCTGCCCGTCGGTGACTCGAGCGATGGGCAGCCCATCGATGACTTTCGACGAGCGGGCAGCCCGTCGGTGGCTCGACGGGCGGGCAGCCCGTCGGTGGCTCGACGGATGGGCAGCCCATCGATGACTTTCGACGAGCGGGCAGCCCGTCGGTGGCTCGACGAGCGGGCAGCCCGTCGGTCTATCATGCCTATAAATAGGATTTCATTTCATTTGAAAAAAGAGAGAGCAAAAAGATTTGGGATTGAAAAATCTTAGGGGAAAAAAAAAAGAGCTCTCTCTAAAAAAGATCCGATTTTTCTTCTAAAAATTCCTTTTTTCATCTTTTCAAGAGCAAAATATTAAAAATTTGCGTTTTTGATATTTTGCCTTCTCGTGAAGCGTGTGGGGCCGAAGCATTCGAACATCCGGCCTAAAGTCAGTCAAATCTGAGGGTAAACATTCTAGACTCGATCTCTTGATTTAATTTTGTTTTCAACATTTTTGCTGACATTTAAATTAGTAAACATGTAGATCTATATATTTGTTGTTGATTTATTTTAGATGTAGATCTAACCTTTAATATTGTTCTTAGATGTAGATCTAACTTTTAATGTTGTTATTTGTTCCCATTTTCTTTTAATTGTTCATCCTTATTATTATTATTATTATTATTATTATTATTATTATTATTATTATTATTTACCTATTTACTTATTTTTTGTTATTATCATCATTATATATATCGTTAGTATATTGTTATTAGTGTTATTTATTGTTACTATCATCGTTTATCGTTATTATTATCATTATTATTGTTATTATTATTTTTGTTGTTGTTGTTATTGTTATTATTATTACTTTGTGTTTTAAATAGTTATCTATTAATTTGTTAATTTATTTTAATATGTCATTTAATGTATTTATCACATGATATGCATGTTTCATTTAATTTATGCATTGTTATAAATGTCTAATTGATTTTCTTGTTTCGATTACTACTATTAAGTTTATTTGTGTTTGTTGTCGGTGTCAAATACTTGTGTTTCCCTGTTTGAGCGCCCTTGCGAATGAAGGAGGAGATCCGAGGAGTTGTTATTTTTCATTGTACTTGTTATTTTTCCTTTGTCTATTTTATTGAGTTATTTGGCATGTAATAATTAATTAAACCATTTATTTTTTGCACGCTTAATCAAAAATCACACAAAAATATTTCTACAAATAAACCTGGGTCTTCTAATAAAATGGGACCAATGTCCTAGTTTTTCATCAAAAATAAATTGTCACTTTAAAATGATTTTCTTTAATTGTGCATGAGAGGACCAACGTCCTCAACATTAATAAATACCCCGTTTTATGTATGATTTATATTTTATTTACGATGGGGTTGTATTCCGCCTCTATTTTTGTTGTAATTTAATTTTGTCTTTATTTTAAATTTTATTTACCGCTTTACATATGTGAATGATGTGTGCTTTAAATTCAATGCATTAATCGCGTGAGATGAAAAATGAAATTTTGTAATTCAAAAACCCATTTATAATTAACCAAGGCACCAATAAGTGTGAAGTTCCGGACACCATCTCTGGTTTAGACCGATAAGAGGTTAAACTTTCCCAATTTCTTGTAAATTGGGTGGCAACTCCAAAATACCTCAAAAGTGCCTAAGGGTGTTATGGCGATGGATGGTCCTTTTCAATGTTCTATTGTGAAAGGAGGTGCCGAAAATATCTCATAACACCTAAGATCGGAAAAGACGCGAACCAATCCCTCGAATCCTAAAAGCGGATTCCCGAAAGAGTGCCTTGCTGGTTCCGGCGCGCGTCACAGCTGCTGTAGGCAGAGATGGCGGCGCAACGGCGAGGGGAGGTCGGCGGCAGTGAAGGGCGACGGGGTGACCAAAGAAGAAGAAGAAAAAGAAAGAAAAAGAAAAGAAAATGTGGAGGTTGGTCTCCATTGGAACACACAGCCAAGAAGAAGAAATAAAGCCTCTCCTAAAATGGCATAGTTTTAGGATAAAATTCAATTTAGTCCATGAACAATTACCATTTGCTTCCTAATCTCTTATACCATCTCAATTAAATCCAATTTCAAGTATAAATTATAATTTATTTTTATTTCATGGTCATCGGGTCATGTCTAAAGTCCGATTTGTATAATAATATTATTTGGGTAATTAAAATTCGGGATGTTACAAGGACTCAATTCGAAAAAGTTACTAACAGTATCCAATTACCATCTAAGTCCTAATATCCATCCTTACAAGTTAAAATTTAATGCATAGTAAATCTGAATTATTGGATTATTAAGTTCTCAAACTTCAGAAGAGAATAATATTGGTTTTAATTTATTAAGTCTCTACTTAATAAATATGCAATTATTTTGGTCATAAAATATTGCAAGACAATTAACAAATAAAATAAATACATTTATTATAAAGTTAAATGCCATCAAAATAAATAAACGTATTTATTCATCCAATAAATAAAATCAATAATTCTAAATAAGACACTCATGTCACATAATAATAGGAAACATAAATTCTATTAAATAAAAAATAAACGCTAACTCAAATTGACACTCATGTCAACTAATTTAGAAGTTTAGATTTCCATGAAATCTTTCTTGACACTAGAACTGATTTTTTGACTATTTTCATCAATTCATCAGGTAACTCATAAATTCGTTGATAAACTATAGACGATGCACATTACGTTCACTTCTCAATTTCATCACAGACGTAGTGTTGCTTCTTAACACTCTTCTTTTTGCAACTCTACCCAAAAAGTAAATGATAGATTTTCTATAAATTCTATCTCCAATGTACCCGATAGTTTTCAATAACTCCCCGAGTTCTGGATGATATTCAAAAGAGTCAGTCAACACTTTCAACAAGACTCTATCATCCCTTCCCATACTTAAACCACCTAACCAAATGCACTCCTGCATTTCTTCTTGCATAAACACTATGTGATGCACTATTGCATCAATGTCATCAGTTCGGATCTTTTTCTGCATTCTTATGTTGCTTACTGAATGCATTTTTGTATTTTTTAAAGTAATTGCAAACGGGGTGCAAGGAACCATAGGTATCCTTATCATCACTATATCTGCAACACATTATAGAAATTAAAAGTGATTAATACACTCATATATAAACACATATAATTGAAACACATTTCAATCAACAATAAGGACAAAACCTCAAAAAAATTTTCAAAATATTTTTCAAAACTATTCAAAGGCAGAAAATACATTTTTCACAAATTTTATAATATTTTTAATAATTTAAAAATAAAAATTTATTTTCTAGTCATTAAAAATTTTTGAAAAAATGACAAAAAAAATCACAAAAATTTTGAAAATTTGGTCTGTCAAAAACCGAAGTTGATTTGGTGGTCGAAAAGAGTCACACTCGCCAACACGTGCCGACATAAGGGGATTGGATACGCCACCACGTGCGACACGCACTTCATTGCCACATGTCAGCTCCACATTGTGCCACATGGCGACACGTCAGACCTCACGCCTTAATACGTGTCATCCAGTCATTGGTCCACCTGGCATCTAATGGCACCTTGAGACACGCCATCGCCATGTGGCATGACAGTTGTCATCCACGTGTCGCATTACTATTAGGCCACGTGTCAGCATGTGACACGTCACTTTGCTGACATGGCCAGACACGTGGCACGACCTCGTTCGTCCACATGTCACCGCTTATTGGTCCACTTGCGCCCACGTGGCACCAGGTTGACTCGTCACTACAACGTGGCTTGACCTCGGTCAGCCACATGTCGTGAGTCTATTGGGCCACGTGTCTGCAGTGATGCATCACTGTATACACGTGTTTGCACGTGTGTGGGCCACCGCCCACAAGCACGCGCCCAACGAGTAGCGGCGCGTGCATTCCACGCTCCGCCTTACCAGCCGAATTAGATCTCTGGATTGCCACCGGTAGGGGTTTTCGAGATCTGTGATTCCAATGATGAGGTCTAACTTTTCAAATCCCAACTTCTAGTTTAGTGTTTCAAATACCCATGTTCGTCCCCTAGAATCGCGATGCACACATACACGATTTTTAAGCCAAAATATATGTACATATATATTTTTAACACAAAAATAAATATATTGTGTTACATGCATCCTAAATCTACCAATTTTACATATAAAACTTTAGATCTAATTTTAACCACATGCCAGGACGCAAAAATTATGGCTTTGATACCAATGTTGGGAAAAATATACATACACATATGCATATACGGAGGTAATTTAATCAAATATGATACCTACCTCTTGTAACGCAGAAATTTTAACGGAAGCGTTTTCAAGGATTCTTTTTGCATCACTGGCTCGACTCTTACTCACGTGCGGGATAACAGCAACTACGTCACGGTCTAAAAGCCCCTTGGAGATAAAGGAGAGTGAGAGGAGAAAATCCGGCAGAGTTTCGATATAGAGGACTTTTCTCTCTTTTAATCTGATTTACCTTAACCCTATTTATAGAGTTTCATGCTCTAAAATAGGAAACCAAATAATAATGGAAATAATCAATAAAAAGTGAAGTTACCCTTTTTATTTGAAATCAATTAAGGAAATAACCTTAGTTAAAGGATTTGATTAGAACTGTTTCCATATACTTATTACTTCCTATTTAATATGGATCACTTCCATATCTGATAATTTTCATACTAATATGTATCACTGTTCATATCGGAAGTTATGAATATATTCAGACTCCATCATTTTGTATTAAAATAGAGAGTCTTTGAATTTTATTGATAGTTTTAGTGACTTTGAAAAAATAGAGTTTTTGAAATTTATTGACAGTTTTAAATACTTTAACGATTATGAAAAATTAATAGAGATCAAAATTCATTTTCTTAAATATTATGAAAAAATAGTCTTTGAACTTACTAAATTCACTTTTGCCTAATATTTATTTAATTATTAATTATTTTAAATTCATTTAGCAAGTAGTAGACTTGAAAAAAAATATAGTATTAGAGTGATTTATACAAAAAATAGTCGGCACTAAAATACTAAGTTTTGGAGTTAGTAAATGCAGAAATTACAGAATACGTCGATTGGTTGAATTAAACATAGAAAGTAAGAATATAACGACTTCGACGACTGATCAGAATAGGGGGAAAAAGAAAAAAGAAAAAGAAAAGGACAGAGATAGAACTCTTCAAGAACAGTTGATGGTATAAGCAAAATGGAGAAGTTAATTTCATGGAAAAAGGCATATAACCAAATTAGTTACCATAGGCTTGTGTGAGAGGCAATGTAAAATCAAAAATAAAAAATGGGTCTAACAGGCATTAAACATATGTTTCCTCACATCAATTGCAGACCATTAATTATTTAATTGCTAGATAAATAATTATTAACGTGTGATTTTTGGCTTAAGCTACCAAATAGCAAAACAATGTACGGTTGGTGGAGAAACTTATACCAACCTAACCTGATGATGAATTCTCATCCAACCTTCAGTTTTAAAATCAAGAACAACAAAGAACTTGATTTCTTAATTTCATCAAAATTCTATATAACATGCTAGAGGTCCAGATAGCATTGATGCCATTGCTTTTTTTTTTTTTCAATAATCTGTACGTCAAGGCCTCCATAACTTGAAGGTACAGCATTAAAGGATGAACTCATTCCTACTGCATATCCTCAAACATTAATCTAAACAGTTGTCTTATCTCATATACAAAATCCACACTTCCCTAAAAATATTCACTTTTTCTACCTTAAACTGATCAGAGAATTAAGGGAATTTGGTACCCCTGGCGCCAAATGTACATACACAATCGACTCATAAACATTGCTTCTCTTTCAGAATCACACAAAGGTCTTGCAAGCACAAATCTCAGACAGGCTTCTCGCCAGGCAGGTAAGAAGGAGACCCACCTTCAATTTGGTTCTTCTTTCGCTGGAAGATGCCACTAAGGTTAGGCAAAAGAACTTTCTTGGAAATAGAAGACTTCTCTTTCTCTAACTTTCGAACCTCAGCAACTTTCTGTGGTGCCGGGTTTTGCTTTTGAATCCTATAATTGCGAGGGGAAGATTCTAATGACATTTCTGTTTCGGCTAGAATCCGTGTCGCAGTTTCAGCTGCCTTCTTTTGCTCTCGTTCACGCCACCTTCGAAGTTCTCCCTCAACTGCTCTCTTGGCTGCTTCAGCCATTTCTGCTCTCTTCAAAGCTTCTTGAGTAGCAGCCTTCATATCCTCAATTTCCTTCTGCAAGGCTTCATACCTCTTGAGAGCCTCATTCTCGCTTGCCTTTACAGCTTCTACCTGTGCCATTGCAGCCGCCACTTTCATTTCTGCCAGTGTATCAGACTCCTCAACTTTCCGGCTCAAAGCCTCGTACTCTTCTTTTGAGATTGTGATCTTCGCACCAGATTCAGAAGTTGAAGCACGTGCAGCATTAGTTCTCTCAGACAATGTCCTAATCTGATTGAGGGCCCTTGCCTCTGCTGTTTTTGCTTCCTCAGCTTCCTCCAGAGCAACCCTCAGCCTCTTCTCTGCTTCTTCCAGTGCAACCCTGGTGGCTTCAGCTTCCTGTTTCAACTCCTCAGCCTTTCGCTTCATGTCTTCAGCTTCTTGTCGTGCCTTCTCTGCTTCTGATGATAGCTGTTGGAGAGTAGAGACAATGTCCTCAGAAGCACCTTTTGTTTTTGATTCTTCCACAAGTGCTGCTTCAAGCTCAGCCTTGCTTTTGCGGAGTTTGACATGCAGGTTCCCAGCAATAGATTCAGTTTCTGCCTCTTTCATCCTCAATTCAGAATGCTCCTTCTTTAAATTCTCGAGCTCCAGCTTAAGAGATTCCACTAAATTCCGCAAGGAGCTTTCCTCTTCAGCTACTTTTTGCAATGACTCCTTAGCACCATCCAGCTCTGAAGTGACAGCTCTCACAGAGTCCAAATCTGAAGCCTTTGCATTTTCCATCTTCTTTTGAAGAGCATCAATCTCATTTATAGTTTCAGCCAGTTGCTTTTCAAGATTACGAGCAAGTTCAGGATCAAACTCATTCTTCAGAGCAAGCAGTTTACTTGCTGATGCTTCCAGGCTAGCTTTATAGGATTGCCTCAGAACATCCTTTTCAGTAAATATTTTGGCTTGCTCTTGGTGGGCCTGTAGAGATGCAAGCTTTACTTGTCCTATTGATTCCTGCAGAGCTGAGATTTCCCTAGAAAGCTCACTAACTTTTTCTACATTTGCTTTGGCTGCATGTTCTGCTTCTGCAGTTTGATTTAAGGCAGCAAGCTTTGCATCCAAAGATGCTTCAGATTCCTGGCGAATCTTCCTCAGTTCTTGCTTTACAGCATCAAGTTCAGTAAATACAGTCATATACTGTTCCCTTGCAGATTCCAAATCCTGCTTTCTAGCACCATCAGATCCAGAAGTATCATCATTCTTTGTTTCTTCAATTTGCTTTGCCAGATTCTTTGCAGCTTCTGTTGCCTTAATTGCTGAATCTTTTGATTCAGTGACACTACCAAGTTTTTCAGTCAGATCAGCAACAGTTGTTTTAGCCTTTTCTAGTTCTACAAGTGCTTGGGCCTTAGTGATTTCAGCATTATTCAGTTGATCCTTCAACTTGTTCAGCTCCTTCTGGGCCAGGTGAAGTTGTGTCTCCTTGGCTAAAACTCTCTTCATTGATGAAACCAAAACAGTAAATTATGCTAACAAGAGGAATACTGGAAACATGTGTTACAAATAAAAAGTATCTATACAGATGATGGGAGAAATATTAGCAAAACAACCCAAACCACTAAATGTATTATGGTCTTTCATTTAGTTTATTTCATAAGTGAAGATTCAACAGGATTCTTATCTCTAATTAATTGGACCTTCTAATATCGTATATCCAGACAATAGATAGAGAATTCTTATAGGTAACATGACTACTGTAAATAGCAAGTAAAAAAGTTTAGTACCAAGAAATCCAAGTATAAATCTTTAAGAATGATAAGCTTATCATATCTGAAGGACAAGAAGTTGCTTAAAAAAATGTTTTATTCATACAAATATAGCAATTTTCAGTACAACTCATCATATAACTGCAGTAAAATTTGTTGCCACTAAGATTAACTTGAGCATCACAAAACTTATGGATGTGATCAAGGATTAATTAATCAATTAAAGTCAGTAAATGTAATAATAAGATGCTATTATTGTGAGAATATAGTAGAAGATAATACCTCAGCAGAATGAGCTTTAGCCTTCCTGATGGCTGGTTTTTCCCCTGAGAAAGCACCTTCACCGAAAAGCGTGACAGCATCTTTTACAGATTGAAAAGGTGCCCTGGTGTCAATCTCTCCCACCTCCACTTTAGGAGAATCAGTAGCATTTTCATGTTCTTTCGCACCCATACCACTTTCTTAATTATTATTTACGATCTCAAATTATCACCTGTTAAAGCCAATAAAGCACTACTCATTAATAATATGTTAGAAAGAAAGCACACATGTGGCTTAATAACAATCCCAAACTCTATTTTTTAGCAAATAAAAGTAAGCTAAAATGCATGGATATCATTTGATAAACGTATATAGCATATACGTAAAGGGCAACATACTGACCAAGCAAAGTTCAACAAAAAAGGAGACATGCGATGCAAACATACTGAAACATTTTGATGGTCAAGGTTGTGGCTAAAATACATGCAATGCAAACATCAAAGTTCTGGCTAACAGCTACCAATTAGCCAGAACTCTGCAGCATCCTCAATCCCATTCCTGATGAAAGTTTTGTTCCTTAATTCATAAACAGCATATTATTACAGATGTCCCTTGAGAGATCAAAACAGATTACATTCTCCACAAGAACTTGAAAATCAAGGAGAAATGTAGAAACTAGCAAGTGCAGCTGATTTGGTCAGAGTTCCTTATTTTTAATACACCATGTTTAAAAGGGAAGACCAATAACTATAACACCAAAGGTTAAAAAAATTTGGGCAAAAAAGAACCACAAATCAAATCTAGTCTACACCAAAGTCATACAGAGAAATCCAATTGAAGAGAAGCATGAACCTAGATTGCAAATGATGAATAATAGATGGGATTTCCTGTGCACATTAGGTAACAGACCCTATAAAGCTTTTACATGACAATGCAATCCTCTGCAAGCCAATGATAGCTCTCACCTATGTGAAAAACGCACTGAACACAGCTAGAACAAGTTTTTTGTACATTACACCACAGCATAACTGTTGTCAGAGTAGTCTACTGGATATATAACAAATTCATTAACCAGTTTTTCAACCATATAAAGCACTGCAGTCAAACTGATAAATCATTACTAAGCCAGCTTCTACTAGCACCCTCAATTCTCAAACCCATGAATCTCCAAAATAGCTAGATTTGACGAGCTCTTAAAACCATTCTACTTTTGGAGGAATTTGCTGTGGCATCATATCTTCAAAAACATTTTAATTGTCTACACTGTCATATGAACCTTGACATTCTCCCCTATAATGCTCAAATACTTCTCACAAGTTTATTCATGGAATTTTGCACAAATGCGTAATAGTTCTTGCAACAAGCTCTGAACAGATATATCAAAAACAATAAAATTCGTCATAATTCATTTGGCTCTCGCAACATGCTACATGGCTCTTCTACAGAATATACATCAGTTTATTGTTCAGTTTTTTGCACATAACACTCACATATTACCAAATTACTCTCATGTCTTTCATATGGAATTTCATAATGTGTAAAAGAAAGCTTCTTCTGGAGTTATTTATATTTTCAACACAGCCAAAGAAACTGATGAAATGGAAAGCAATAACAAAACAACCGAAGAAAGCTCCTAAAAGGGCATTTTATTTAAGAAATAATGATAAAAAAAATGGCTAAGAGCTTCAAAAATAGAAAATCAACAAAGGGGTCAAATTACTTACCAAAAACAGAATAAACCCTAATCAAGCTCCAGAGAGAAACAAAACCACAAGGTCAAAAAAAAACAATCTCGACATCTTCACTCAATTTCAAAACCAGAAACAACCCTTGATCATCTTGTTCTTGATCTCAAAGAAAGTCGAGAACCCTTTTGAATTTTTGGGCACGGAGACCAAAACCCAACAGCGAAAATAAACAAGGGGCGAGAATCTCCAAGAAAATTCTGCAATGATTTCCTAATAAAGAAGGTACTTTCTTGGACAATCTCCAAGTTATGAATCAAAACTGAAAAAAGAATGCAGCTTTTTCGGAAGCGAAATGATACCAGTAGAAATGTTGAGAGAGAAAGATTCAAAATTTTTTCCAAGTGTTCAAAGGGACAAATTTTATATCAGCTAAGGCAAGTGGGGAAAGAGAGAGAGAAGAAGTAGGCGTGAATAGTGTCATGAAAATGTTGCTTTCTCGAAGTAGGACTTGGTGATATTGGGACTTTTCAGATAAAAAATAGAGAGGGGCAAATATGACCTTTATGTACAATCCATTGGAGCATGATTTGCAATTTTCTATCTTTTTCTATTTTGTGTCAAATGTTACAAAAATTTATGTTTGCATATGAATTGGGAGTAAATTCTCCCATTAAATGTGGAGAAGTAATTTAAGTTGTCATTTAATTTATTTTTTTATTTTAAATATTTTTAAAAAATTTAAAAATAAATTTATTTATATCTTTATTTGTTATGTACTATTATATATTTAATAGAATGATAAATTTATAAAAAATTTACGGTATAGTTAGAATTAAAAAATGACAAATTAGTCGATTGCTTATTTTTTTATAAAATTAAAATTTTCAAATTATTCTTTAATTCATATATTAAAATGAAAGTAAGTATTTAAAGTAAGACGGATGAAATACTAATATTTATTGTTCAAATTCTTAGACTTTCCTTCTTCTAACATTCTCCCTTAATCTCATAATTTTAATCATTTTTTAATATAAATTAAAAAACAGAAAATTAAAAAAAAAATCTTTTAACTTTTCTATTATACTCATTCTTTTAACCAACTATTATACTCATTTTAAATAGAGTGTATAATTAATTATTATTCAAACAATATAAATCATTGTTAATAATATAACATGAAAAATTTAAATTGCAATCAATAAAGTTAAATTAAATAGGACTATAATAGATAATTTACATGTTAATAGTAATGTAAAAAGAAAAAAGGAAAAAAAAGTGTACTATATTTTCAAACATATTAAAATGGAAAAAATGGACTAAAATATTTGGGAAGGAGATAATATTAAATTGGAAATAGTTGGATTAGTAATAAATTGGGATTATTGGATTAGTGATTGAATATTTTATGTTTATATTTGGTTTTCAATAGGATGAATAGAGATGTTTATGAATAAGTAGTTGAATATGATCTATATATATATTAAGTATAATTAAAAAATTGAGGCTTGGGTCCAATTCTATTCTCTTCATTTTATAATTATGAATGATAAATATAAGATTGTTGATGAGTTGGATGGACAAATTCTAAAACTTGACTCCATTATTGTTCCTACTTTTAAATTAGATATGTTTTCAAATGCAAGGATGTACATTTAGCAAATAATGCTATGGAAGAAGGGTCCACTCCTATTCTCCTCCTTTCCTTGTATAATTGTGCAATAAATTAATCTGTCTCATGGAAATGGAACTAGTAATCATATATACTAAAAGTTACTCTCTCTCTCTCTTTTTTTATCATTTTCTAAAAGCATGTATTATTAAATTTTGATATATAGTTTGGTGCTTGAAAAATCATAAAATAATGAATTTATTGGCTATCATGTATGAGTTATACTAGTGCCCGTAACGGTAAAACTAATTTCAATATAGTGTAAAGTTTTATATTTGAATCTCTATTTTCTTATTCTCCCTTCAAAAATATATTTAATTAAGTCATACCATATACATATATAAAAGATTTTTTGACTGCTTGGGGGTTGGTGCAATCACAAGACCGACAAACCCTAAAAATAATGCATTGCATAGGCTTACATGTCAATCTAACCTAATATGTTATTTTTTTGATAAAGGTAATAATTTGAGTTTGTTTATTTTGGAATTCTGATTCGCTCCTCAAACTTTTGCAGTAGAAATATCTTTAACAGTGAGTAACTTTATTTTTGAATGGTATTAGTGGGCCATCAAAGATACTGACATCGTGTCCATGCAAACAATTGTCAGTTCAACAATGCATATTCAATTTTGACGTAACGGTACCGTTTTTGGTCGTTTGGCCTTTCAAGGAGTTTTTCTGTGATAAGTAATGATTCTCTATGGCAACTTAAGAAATTTAATAGTTAGAAAGATTGGGGTCAATTTCATTTATATTCACACAACTTATCACTTATCGCACAAAAATAACCGATTTTTTTTTCGTTACTTAAATGTCACTGAACTTCTAATATTTTTGCAAAAAAATCATGTTAACCGGAATCCGGCGAAAACCCTTACCGAATTGATGATATGGCATATGACACGTGGCAACGAATAGTAAATATATAACTTTTTTGCAAAAATGTTAAAAGTTCAATAACATTTAAATTGAAAAAAAAAAAAGAAAATTGGTTACTTTTGTGCGATAAGTTATAAATTTAGTGACTGTAGGTGAAATTGATTTAGATGTAACATTTGTTGGAGATATTGTTAAACGACATGTAGTTTCTGACATGACATGCCATGTCATCAATCCGGCGAGGGTTCTCGCCGGATTCCGGTCAACATGACTTTTTTGCAAAAATATTAAAAGTTCAGTGACATTTAAGTAAGAAAAAAAAAAGTCGGTTATTTTTGCGCGATAGGTGATAAGTTGAGTGGCCGTGAATGAAATCAATCCGAAAGATTAAGATGAAAAATATTTAATTTTAAACTGGAAAGAGTTAGAAAGCTTGGGTGTTAAATTACATATTAAGCGAATTTTTTAAAAAAAAGGGCATGGAGAGAAAAGCAACTTTAGCAGGTTGGAAGTTTGTCTGGTTATGGAAGAAGAAGGGCAAATTTGGGTAAAAACTAAAAAGTATAATAGACGACATGAAAGGAGTTATTAGTTTATGTTTTTAGCGAGAGAAATATGGAAATCCAGGTCAGCAGCTGCGGAAAGAGAACACGACAAGTCTGACCAATCTCCTTTAACCAAACACAATAATAAAAATTACAAAGGATTTCGAATGTTTTAGCTTTTAAAAAAATAAAAATAATTGGAACTGTCAGTTGAAGTATCTATCTGAAGCCATTCCATTATTTTCTGCTCAATCCTATAAAAATGCAACTTTTTTATATTTTAACATTCATTTACAACTCTTTTATCAATTTTGTTTCTCCTAGGTTGGAAAGTAATTAATTTTTATTAAATAAAGAAAATCTTTTTAGCATAAAATAAAAGAATATTGTTGTTTGTTAAATTGCTTTTGTAAATTTGTGTTTTATTTAGATTAATGTTTCAAATAGTTTTTCTTAAATAAGATATAAGGAATTTGCATGATTATATTGGGAGGAAAAAGGTTATTTTTGCAACATGCATACGTTTTAGTAAAATAAATATTTTTTTTATAAACTAAAATCATAGTTATTATCAACTGCAGTTTCACATTCATTTGATAGTCCTCTTTTCCATTTTTGTTGCAAGAGGAGATGGAGATGGACCCATCTTCTAAAACCATAACCATATAACCCCACCTTTGATTTCATGCCAAAATCCCATTTTTCAGTTGTTTTTAAAAATTCAAAACTCCAACTTTCTCTCCCACAATTTTGAATGCTAGCTAATATAGTACAATATAAAATCTATTGGTGCCATCAAATAAGCTCAGTAATTTCTTTCAATATACTAATTAACTTAATTATCAAAGTCTTTCTTATCAAAATTCTATTGAAATTCTTTTTTTTTTAAGTGATTGGAATTATAATATGTGGTACACTTTTTTTTATAAAGACTAGTATGACTTTTTTTATAAAGACTAGTAAATTAGTGTTAATTGGATTTGCCAAAAACTGGATATGGATGATATCATTTTCAATTGTTGCTAAAAAGTTTGTTTTTTTAGGCAAAACAAACAAAATAGGATCCATTTATCTGGGGTATGAAATGGGCTGGGCCTGGATCCACCTCAACCGTCTCTTCTTGTTTCTTGGAGGTGAGTTTGTTTCTTGGGTGGGATTACGTTTTAGTATTATCTTGGCCGGATGATAGAGTTTTCATATATTGAGACTCTTATTTGTGAGAAAGAAAAATGTGAAGAGATGCACTGAAAGCAGCCAACATAGCTACAATCAAGAAGCATAAGCTAATCAGACCAATGCTGAGCCTTATTGGCAAGGCCCTCAGAAAATCTTCTTCTGAATATCTTGATGTAAGTATACCTAAAAACATATCAGTAATGAGGCTGATGAAGGAAACAGTGCTAAGGCATTGGCTATTGCAAAAATCATAAAAGATGCTCTATTAAGAAAGATTGGAAATCCTGTATTTTGATCATTTCCGCCTGGTGCTGTAAAAACTACTGTCAACACAAGTGCACATGATTCAGCTGTGTCTTTCATCCATTTCTCACCTTGCTCTACTACCTTCTCACGTTCTTCTTTGAACACCATTCTCGGGGTTCTTCCTTTCCTTCATCTTTTTTCATTTCCTTGTCTACTGGTTGAACGATCTTCTTCACTTCCCATAAATATAATATTATTATTTAATAAATTAAATTTGATAGTGGAACTCAAAAGATTGAATAATTAACCTTGAACCATCGCAATTCGCGCTGTATCTGCAAGGCAGCACCAGAAATCCTACTTGATGGTGCCAATTTTGCTGCAAAATGTAGCATATTGTTTCTGTGTTTGTCTATTAATTGTGTAACAAAATGCTTGTATGAGAACTCACCATGGAATAAGAGATTGAAAACCTTTTTTGGCGGTGTATAATTGCCAAATGGAAAATATTCAGTGAATCATTGTCAAGAAGCCAAAGAGATAATGGGTAGGCTTTGATAACCTCTATAACAAACTCATGAATTCCTAATTGGGCAGCAAGTCTTACTGAAGTTCCTAGAAGTCCATAAGCTTCTTTTTCACTGTGTTTTACAGCTTCAGAGGTCAAGATTGTAAGCAACTGGAAGGGCTTGCTGATGCATCAGTGTTTTGTTATGAATGCTCTGTCGAAATCTGTATAGCTCGGACTCGGATTCCTTTGGAAATTCCACTGAACTGCTATCTGGATTTTCCACGTCTCCATAGACATTCTGCCGTCTACTGAAAGAAGCAGCAAAAGCTGAAACCAAATAAATAAATAAAGGCCACTTAATGTTTGAGCAGAATTTGTCTTTGTAAACCAAAAAAAAAGTAGTATGGATGATTACTGGTTAGAATATGTTCATAAAAAGTCTTATTTCTGGTTTAATTTTATCCGTAGTCACTCAACTTTGACGATTGTAATGATAGAGTCACTGTTATACGATTTGTAACGAAAAAATAATCTCGCTATTATTTTGTAACAGAAAAGTCATAAAGGGTATTGTAAGTGAAAATAATAGTGATGATCAAGTAAAGCGGCATCATGCTAGATTGGTGGTCAAATGATATGCTTAGAAACAAGGTATTGATTTCAATGAGATTTTTTTCTCAGTAGTCAGACTTATAACAATCAGAGTAGTCTTGATAATGTGTGTTACATTTGACTTACATCTGGAGCAGTTAGATGTCAAAACTGTTTTTTTCCATTGATATCTTAAAGAAAAAATTTATATGCTCCAACTAGAAAGTTTTGAAGAAAATGGAAAGAAAAAATTGGTTTACAGGTTGAACAAATGTTTGTATAGTCTCAAAAATGCACCGAGGTGTTGGAAGAGATTTGATTCCTTCATTTTGAGTTTTGGATACAACAAACTTTATGCAGACTTTTGTGCATATTTCAAGAGGTTTGGTGAAAGTGATTTCATTATTTGGCTATTGTATGTTGACGATATATATGTTGGTAGCAGGCCCCAACAAAGATCGTATTAAAGAATTGAAGACTCAGTTGGCTAGAAAATTTGACATAAAGAATTTGGGATCGGCAAACAAGATTCTAGGGATGCAAATTTACCAAGACAGAAATAGCAGAAAAATTTGGTTTTCTTAGAAAAATTATTTAAAAAAGATCTTACGACGGTTCAACATGCAAGATTGTAAGCCAATTTCTGTCGGCTCAAGGCCACATCCTAATTTTGATGGTAATCAAATGTTAAATAAACTCGTGTGAATTTTTTTCTAAGTAATTTCTGCAGGAACTTTTCTACATATTTGTCTGATGCGAGATATCAAAATTTTGAAGATCAAGCAATGTCAAGCATGGACTTAAGAAATCAACCTGGTGAGTTGTCTTAGTTTATTAGTAATTAAGATACTAATTGTAAAATCAAATTGAGACAAATCATTTTCATTCATACATGCATATTATACCTTTAAAATTGCATAAAAATAATTTTAAGTTAGAAAATGAGTTTTTGATCAAAACTGTTTTTCGTCAGAAATTGAATATTTAGAAAATGAATTTCTGTTTATCAATTTTCTAAATGAATTTCTGTCAATTAAATTTTTGGATCCAAAATCTGTCTTCACTACAGGAAAAAAATAACAGCTAGTTGTAGTCTATTTTTTCTATTTTGCCTTTCAACGGTTAGAAACGGCTAGTTTGTATTTCAAATACTAAAAACTGATTTTTTGAGTATAAATAATTTCACCTATTAGAAGGTTAGAAAAAGTTGGGAAAGAAATTTTGTCTCTTAAGAGAAAAACTTAAATTGTTCATCTTACTTTCCACATCTTTTGCACTTCATTATTTACATATTCTCCTCAATTTGATTATAGTTTTTGTTATAATTAATTGTAAGGAAATTTATTTTGTAAAACATTATGAGTTGGGTTGGCTAAAATCGAGAAAAAATTCTGGTAAGTATTTTCTATCTTTTACTTTGGAAAAAAGATTGTGAGTAGATATATAAATCTATAATTGTATATTGTCTTTAACTTTTGTCTTTAAAAGAGTTAAAAGTGGAGAGAAAAACTCAATAAGTGAATCTTGAGGAGTTGATGTAGGCAAGTTGACCGAACCATTATAAATTGTTTGTGTTAGCTTTTCTGCACTCTTTTTCGAAACTCTGCATTTCTACAACTTTGTTTTAAAATTCTGAAATTTGTGTTTTCAAAATTATTCCTTAAAATAATCCTTGAAATATTTACAACAAATTTAACACAAATACTTTTCAGAATTATTTTTGAGATTTTGATTATAAAATAACTTGTAAAAATTTGAACTTTGCTTGCATTGCATTTATGTGTTCATAGTAAGAATTCTGCATTTTCATACATTTTTGTTCCATTAGAAAAATAACCAAAAAAGTTTAAAACACTCAATTCCTCCCCCCTCTTGTGTATCTTTGGGACCTACAATTTCTACCCCATTTCTTGCTAATCTCAAGTTAACTCCCTGGTGTCTTAATTAGCAGTGAAGAGGAAAAGATGGAGATGTCTCGAGTACTATATGCATCAGTAGTGGGAAGTTTAATGTTCGCTATAATTTGTACAAGACTAGACATTGCACATGCAATGGGAGTACACTACAAGAAAGTGACAAAATAGCGACGGAAATTTAGCGACGGATTATATTGTCCGTCGCTAATTAGCGACGGAAATTAAATTCCGTCGCTAATTAGCGACGGAATTTAATTTCCGTCGGTAAATAGCGACGGAAAATAAAATCCGTCGCTAAAAATGGCGCCAAGTTTTCCCACCAAAATTGCCGACCGATATTTGCGACGGTTTTTATAAACCGTCGCTAAAAATAGCGACGGAAATTAGTTTCCGTCGCTGAAAATAATAAAAAAAAACTTAATTGTATTTTTAGCGACGGAGTAAAAAAAACCGTCGCTAAAATTAGCGACGGTTTGAATAATCCGTCGCCATTTTTAGCGACGGAATATGGTTTTCGTCGTTAAAGATAAAAAAAATTAATTTCCCTCTCTTTTTAGCGACGGAATATGCTTTTCGTCGCTAAAGTTAAATTAAATTTCATTTCCCTCCCTTTTTTTAGCGACGGAAGATGCTTTTCGTCGCTAAAGTTAAATTAATTTTCATTTCCCTCTATTTTTTTAGCGACGGAAAATGCTTTCCGTCGCTAAAGTTAATTTAAATTCATTTCCCTCTTTTTTTTTTCTCTCTCTCTTTCTCTCTTCTCCCTCTCCTCGCCCCGTCTCTCCTCCCTCTGCCCAGCCGATCGGCGCACCCTCCCTCCCTCTTTTCCCGCTCCTCCTTCCCTTCTCTCTTTCTCTCTCTCTCTCTCTCTCTCCTCCCTCTCCTCCCTCTCCTCTCCCCGTTTCTGCCCTCTGCCCAGTCGCCACCGACCACCGCCCCTCCCCCTCCCTCCGGCGCCGATCGGCCTCCCCTCCCTCCCCTCCCTCCCTCTTTTCCCGCTCCTCCTTCCCTTCTCTCTTTCTCTCTCTCTCTCTCTCTTTCTCTCTCCTCCCTCTCCACTCCCCGTTTCTGCCCTCTGCCCAGTCGCCGCCGACCACCGCCGACCACCTCTCCTCCTCCTCCGGTGCCAGGTACAGATCTGCCTCTCTCTTTTATTTATTATTATTATTATTATTATTATTATTATTATTGTTAATTGGGTATAATAAGAATTATTTTTATTATTAATATTATTATTATTTTATTTATGTTAGATGAATATTGGTAAATTTTAATTATTGTTTAAATTTATATTTCTTAAAACTTTATTGTTATTAAATTTATTAATAGAATTTTTCATATTATGATTATTATTGTTAATTAGTGTTAATTTTAGTTATTATTATTATTCAACATATTATTATTATTATTATTCAACATGTTATTATTATTATGTTAATTTGTATTGTTATTATTATTATTTATTTATAATTTGTATTGTTATTATTATTATTATTTATTTATGTTAATTGTATTGTTATTATTATTATTTATTTATAATTTGTATTGTTATTATTATTATTTATTTATGTTAATTGTATTGTTATTATTATTATTTATTTATAATTTGTATTGTTATTATTATTATTATTTATTTATAATTTGTATTGTTATTATTATTATTTATTTATGTTAATTGTATTGTTATTATTATTTTTTTTTAATTTGTAAAATTTCCCGACGGAAATTAAATTTTCGTCGGGAATTACCGACGGAAATTGATTTTCCGTCGGTAATTACCGACGGAAATTAAATTTCCGTCGGTAATTCCCGACGGAAAAAAATTCCGTCGGTAAATTTACCGACGAAAATTTTTTTTCCGTCGGTAATTTTACCGACGGAAATTTAATTTCCGTCGATAAATTTCCCGACGGAATTTTTTCCGTCGGGAAATTTGCCTACGACTAAATTGCCGACGGAATGAATTTCCGTCGACAATTTAGTTTCCCGACGGAAATTCCTTATTTTCCGTCGGGAATTTCCGTCGGGAAAAGCTATTTTTCTTGTAGTGGTAGTTAATCGTTACATAAAAGTATTGAAATACTGTAAAAATGGTGCTTAAATACATTAAATGAACCATAGATGTTACATTGTGTTACGGAAGATCAGACTTTATTGTCAGAGGATATGTTGGCTTACATTATGCTGGTGATCTAGATAAAAGCAAATCCACCACATGGTATGTGTTTACACTTGTTGGTTGAGCTGTAAGCTGAATTTCAAAACTGCAATCAGTTATGGCTACATCAACAATAAAAACAGAATATATGACAGATGTACAAGCCAGTAAAAAAGCTGTGTAGACACTGGATCCCGAGGCAGCTCAGACCAAAGTTACCCAATGATGAAAATGGTACCCGTTTACGGGCAAAAGGCAGATGAAAATGACGGTTTTCTCGAAAAAAATATTTTTTCGTTTCTTTTAGTCAAAAATATTTTTCTTCCTTTAAAAAAAAAAACTTTTTTTAAAAAAAAATAATAAAAATAAAAAAATTATTTGAAAAATGTTTTTGGGTCAGGTGGTGTTCTCCATCTCACTAATGTGAGATGGGGGCCTCACGTTGGTGAGACCCATCCCACTAACGTGAGGCCCAACCTCACGTTAGTGAGAAAGCTCACGTGTGCCTCTCCTCTCCAGCACCTCTTCTTCCTGATTTTCAGGGATTTTGGTTTGAAAATCTGAGTTTATACATAGATTTAGTAAGAAAATGGTGGATCCTGTCTTTTGACAAAGAAGAAAAGAAGAGTTGAAAAAAAAAGGAACAAAAAGAGAGAAAAAACTGAACAAAAAGAGAAAGGCAGAGAGTGAAGAGGGAGAGAGCATTATTGAGGAGCATTTTTGAAAGAAAGAAAAGGAGAAAATACAGAGGAAGGGAGAAAGAGGAGGAGCTTTGAGCAAGAAAGTGATTTTTGTCTCAAGGCATCCTGAGTTTGTTCTTGAATACAGGAAACTAATTCCTGACATTTGAGATTCAATCATCCTTCAACTCCCCTTTTTTTTCTTTACGTAAACTTTCATCAAGAATTTTTGGAGTCTATGTTTTAACTTCATTTTCAAGGAAATCAACAAGAAAAAGCCAGAACCATATAATTTGCACATCAAGAATCGAAATCTGAGGGTAAATACTAAGCTCATCTCCTCTCTCTTTCCATTTTTTATTTTCTTACTCATTCTCGTCTGTTTCAACCTGTCACTTTTCTTCTCCTTGTACATATTGTATATATATATCTGTTGTATGATGTTTGTAATCTTTTTTATCGGATGTATGTTGATTGTTACGATTAAGCACATGCCTCATTATGCATGTTGAATCATATGATAATGTATTCATCAGGTCTGTTATTCTTCCTTCGTTCAGTTTTGTTTGATTTTCTTTATCTGTATATATTGCATGTTTGCCGTGTTTGCCATAGAATACGAGTTCTATATTTTTGTTATGATTGTATAAACGTGTTTTGATGTTTATCATGCATGTTGTGAGAGTTTATTATTGTGTTTGTCAGGCCCGCTACACCTCCTCTGTTCACTTCTATTTTTTCTAGGTTCTTTGAGTCAGTGATTTTGTTTTGCTTGATTTGTGGCTGCCGATCGAATTTTGGCTTTACTTTTGCTTGAATCTTGCTCGTCTGGTCGGATTTCATGTAACCCGATCGAAAATTGCCTTTGTTTTTTTCTTCGCCCGATCGGACGTCATCGATCTTCCCTGTTCCCCGATAGGATGTTCACAACTCGTGAATGGCGCTCATGACTCGTGAAAGCCATTCACGAGTCGTGAGCATATTGAACTTTCATTCTCCCGTTTTTTACTTTTTCATTCCTTTCACATTTCCAATTTCATTTCAATTTCCCTCATTTTGGCCACATTTTGTCTCTTAGTGAAGACATTCTCACGTGACTTATTTGTTTTTTTTTTTGAAACATCGTGACTTATTTGTTTATGCATTTTAAGTTTTGTTTTTTTCTTTATACTTTTCTTTTGCTTTTCACGTGGTTCCTCACTTTATTTACTTTAAGTTTTAATTTCCTATAACCATTTTGTCCTCGTCTTGATTCGTTATTTTAATTTATTTCACCTTATTATTATTATATCTATTTGGTCTGATTATTATTAATATAATATATTAATATGTTTTAAAAGGTTATTATTATTATGTGTTTAATATATGTTACTTAATATTACCACTACTATTATTATTATTATTATTATTGTTAGCATTTCATGTTAATAGGTTTTAAATGTTATTGTTGTTATTATTTTATTAATACATGTCTTAGTATTATTGTTATTTTTTTATTATTATTTGATTAAATCTATTAATCACTTTAATGAATTATTTTATTAAGCTAACTTTAGTTAATTGATTTATTTATTTATTTTTATCATATCAGTTATTTAATTTACTTTACTAACATTTTACTTCATTATTTGTTTTATGGCTCAAATGCTTGCATGAGTGCGTGAGTTACACGCGTGCTCAGATCGGGAGTTAGGAAATCGAAGGCCATCCAAATCTAGAGTTTGCATATTAATTGTTTAGTTTATTTTATTTATATTATTTTTATATGTTGTATGTAAAAATATATTTTTAATTAGTTGCACTATAAAAAAATCACATCTTTCATATAATTAATAATTTGAGATTTTTATTAATAAAATGGACCAATGTCCTATTTCTAACCAATAAAATTTTACTTTTAAATGGAGAACTAGGTTTTCATAAAATGAGATCACTAATCTCGATTTTTCTCAATCAATACTCAAAAAACGGTTCTCCAATTTTTTTTAAGTTAATAAAAGGAACCAATAATCCTAAAGTTCAATAAAAGATCCGATTTATGTATGTTGCGTTTTAGTTTCTTTCATGTGTTTATTTATTTAGATTTTCTTATTTTTGGGGGATTGTTCTGTCCCATTTTATTTTATTTTTTTATTATTTACGGTTTTGTTTATCGCTTTTCAATGTGAATGATATGCACTTTAACAAACTGCATTAATTGTGTGAGATGAAAAATGAAATTTTATAATTTAAAAACTCATTTATAATTAACCAAGGCACCAATAAGTGTGAAGTTCCGGACACTATCTCTGGTTTAGACCGATAACAGGTTAAACTTTCCCAATTTCTTGTAAATTGGGTGGCGACTCCAAAATGCCTCAAAAGTGCCTAAAGGTGTTATGGCGATAGATGGTCCTTTTCAATGTTTTATTGTGAAAGGAGGTGCCGAAAATATCTCATAACACCTAAGATCGGAAAAGACGTGAACCAATCCCTCGAATCCTAAAAGCGGATTCCCGAAGAGGGCCTTGCTGGTTCCGGCGCGCGTCACAAGCTGTATGGTTAAAATTGATATTGGAGGAGCTTGGGCACAAAAGGGAGAATGTTTCTCTATTTTGTGACAGTCAGAGTGCTTTGCATCTTATAAAAAATTCAGCATTTCATTTCAGGACAAAACATATTTGGGTTCAATATCACTTCATTTATGAGAAAGTGAAAAAAGGAACCGTAGATATGTAAATGATCTATACTAAAGAGAATATAACAGACTTTATGATGAACGTAATCAATACTAATAAGTTTGTTTGATATCGATTTTCCAGCTGCCTGACAGAAACATAAGCAACAGGGATGGTAAGGAAGAAAGAATGGCCTGAAAATTGATTGATCCTCAAACAAATCTTCAAGAGGGAGATTGTTAAACTTGAGGCGGACCTATGCTAATAACAATAAAAAAAGGAGGTAAAAAATGGAGGTTGGCCAGCAAAATTTTTGCTAGAAGTTGCTGGTAAATGCATTTGCTGGTCATATGGAGTCTCCTGCCTATATAAGACAAGAGTTTAGCCTTTAGAATTTTTGGTCCCAAAGCTTAAGAAATTTAAGAATTGTGAGAGAGAATATAGAGTTAGGAAGGATATATATATATATATATATATATATATATATATATATATATATATATATATATATATATATATATATATATATATATATATATATATCACTACAAGAAATTGAAGATTTCTCGACGGAGAACCAGGATTTTCCGTCGGGAAATTAAATTGCCGACGGAATTGCATTTCGTCGGCATTGAGAACGTAGGCAAAATTGCCGACGAAAATATTGTTTCGTCGGCAATTTTTCCGACGGAATTTAATATTCCGTCGGCAATTTTCCTGAAGAAAATTAAATTCCGTCGGGAATTTTCCTATGGAAATATTGCTCCGTCAGCAATTTTCCCGACGGATTTTAAATTCCATCGAGAAATTCCCGACGGAATTTAATATTCCGTCGGTAAATTCCCGACGGAATAATTCCGTCTAAAAATTCTGAAATTTTTTATTTTTTTTTTTAAATTACCGACGGAATTTTCCGTCGGTAATTTAAAAAGAAAATAAAAAAATTAAATGAAATAATTTCAGTGCAGCTGAAAATAAAAATTTAAACTAATGCTCAATTCTAATTAATTCCAGTACATGCTCAATTCCAGCGCAATTAATTATAGTTTAGTATAAATTTAACTAAAAGATACTAGTCAAAATTAAATATTACATATGCTAAATAACCCAATCTAAAATCATGTAGAATGACAAACTAAAATCATTTAGAATGTAAGTTGTTTAGATGAAAAATAAACTCAATCTATCTATCCTGTACAATCACTAAGTTAAATTCTCAAAAATCTTAACAAAAATAATAATAATAATAGCAATAATAACAATAATTAATACAACTTCTTAATAAAAATACTACTAATAATAATAATAACAATAATGAACATAATTATTTAATAATGCTAATAATATATCTACTTAACATAAAAATTAAATAATAATTATTATTATTATTATTAACACAACTACTTAATAAAAATTAAAATAATCATAATAACAATTAGAGTAAATATTTAATAATACAAATAACAATACTAATTAGCATACCCAATTAACAACAACAATAATAATAATAATAATAATAATAATAATAATAATAATAATAATAATAATAATAATTAACACAAATACTAAATAAAAATTATAATATTCATAATAATAATTAAGATAAATATTTAATAATACTCATAATTATTAAATTTAACATACCAATAATAATAATAATAATAATAATAATTAAATTAATAATTAATAAAATAATAGAAAAAAAACTACTTACCCAAAACGCCGATCATCCCAGGAGGTTTCCATCGGAGACAGATCAGGCGACGGTCGAGCAGGGGGAGGCGGAGATCCAAGCATCACCGGCCGCAGCTCGCTGGCGAAAGATATCGGGGGCGGGGAGAAAGGGAAGGAGAGGGAGAAGGGGGGAGAGGGGAAACCGCCGCCGGAGGGGAGGGGGAGGGGGAGGGGAGATCGGCGGCCGGTAGGAGGGCAACGCCGGCAAGGGGGCGGGGAAGATTTCTGGGCAGAGAAAGGAGGGAGGAGAGGAGAGGAGAGGAGAGAGGAGGGTAGATATTTTATTTTTAGCGACGGGACCATAATCTGTCGCTAAAAATAGCGACGAATATTTAACTCCGTCGCTAATTTTTTTTAGCTACGGAATTATAAAATCCATCATTGTTTTTAGCGACGGAACAAATATCCGTCGCTAAATATTAATTTTGAATTTTTTTTAACGACGGAGAACAAGATCTGTCGCTAAATTTTAGTTAATATAAATTATATTTTTTGGCGACGGATATTTAAATCCGTCGCTAATTTTAGCGATGGATTTCACAATTCCGTCGCTAATTTTGTCGGTATTTTGGAGGGAAGAATTGGTGCCTTATTTAGCGACGGCAATGTTTTTCCGTCGCTAATGTCGCTATTTACCGACGGTTTTAAATCCGTCGTTAAATTTTTGTCGCTATTTTCGCAATTTCTTGTAGTATATATATATATATGTTCTGAGTGTTCTTCTATTCCAAGAGAGAAATTGCTAATTATTTTCTCCTTAAAATAAATGAAAGTTATATTGTTATGACTACTATTTTTTTTATAGTGAAAATTCTTCTATCTTTGCCCTATTTTATTCGTTAATTATTATTTTTTCAAGTTTAATTTACTATGATTCCGCTTTACCTGGGAGTCTATTTTCATAATATGTTTTTCATTCCTTTTTTGAGCTCCAATACAAAATAATAGATAAGGTGTGAAGTAAGGCCACAACCCAATTCTTTTGCAACTTGAATGGCTCATTTGGTGGTTTCTTTACATATCGGCATCTATGTCTTTTTCAGTAGAGGTGGCAAATTTTTACTCACACATATTGATAGCAATGCTATCATGAATCCCACATCGGCTGGCGAAGAGGTTGAAGTGGTCCTTATAAGGCTATGGACTCCCTTCCCCTGTGCACGCGTTTTGGGTCAAAGGCCCAGAAACAAAGCCGTGAGGGCTCCGGCCCAAAGCGGACAATATACACAGTGCCCGGCATACCTCCCGATAAAGTCAGAAATGGCTTTATCATTTGGTGCTTTCGTTGAGAGCCGAGGCCAGCGCCCGAGCGGCAGCGCCCGATCGGCAGCGCCCAAAGCGGCCAGTCCCGACAAACGGCCAGTCCCATGAGCGGCCAGCGCCGTAGCCCTCTCTCGGGAGGGGGAATAGTGATAGCAATGTTATCCTAATCCCACATCGGCTGGCGAAGTGGTTGAAGTGGTCCTTATAAGGCCATGGACTCCCTTCCCCTGTGTACGCGTTTTGGGTCAAAGGCCCAGAAACAAAACCGTGAGGGCTCCGGCCCACAGCGGACAATATACACAGTGCCCGGCGTACCTGCTATCCTAATCCCACATCGGCTGGCGAAGTGGTTGAAGTGGTCCTTATAAGGCCATGGACTCCCTTCCCCTGTGTACGCGTTTTGGGTCAAAGGCCCAGAAACAAAACCGTGAGGGCTCCGGCCCAAAGCGGACAATATACACAGTGCCCAGCGTACCTCCCGATAAAGTCAGAAATGACTTTATCATTTGGTGCTTTCGTTGAGACCTGAGGCCAGCGCCCGAGCGGCAGCGCCCAAAGCGGCCAGTCCCGTGAGCGGCCAGCGCCGTAGCCCTCTCTCGGGAGGGGGAATAGTGATAGCAATGCTATCCTAATCCCACATCGGCTGGCGAAGTGGTTGAAGTGGTCCTTATAAGGCCATGGACTCCCTTCCCCTGTGTACGCGTTTTGGGTCAAAGGCCTAGAAACAAAACCATGAGGGCTCCGGCCCACAGCGGACAATATACACAGTGCCCGGCGTACCTCCCGATAAAGTCAGAAATGGCTTTATCATTTGGTGCTTTCGTTGAGAGTCGAGGGTCAGCGCCCGATCGGCAGCGCCCAAAGAGGCCAGTCCCGACAAGCGGCCAGCGCCCGAAAACGGCCTCTCGGGAGGGGGAATAGTGATAGCAATGCTATCATGAATCCCACATCGGCTGGCGAAGAGGTTGAAGTGGTCCTTATAAGGCTATGGACTCCCTTCCCCTGTGTACGCGTTTTGGGTCAAAGGCCCAGAAACAAAATCGTGAGGGCTCGGCCCAAAGCGGACAATATGCACAGTGCCCGGCGTACCTCCCGATAAAGTCAGAAATGACTTTATCATTTGGTGCAACACGGCAAGAGGCAAAGCTGTGCAACACGGCGAGTCTCCAAGGCGTTCATCCGATCGGCGAATCGTCCCTATGAAGGACGTTCTGAGAGAAAACTTTGGCGATGACTGGTCGGTGGGCCAGGTGGCTAGTTTCATTTGCCGGGGTCTTCTCCGGGATGACGATCATCGGGATGCTGGCGATGCCAGTCAGCTTAGCAGGGAAACCCAAGCTATCGGCCAACAGCTGATAGACGTAAGTATTTTACTGATTGTTTCTGGTGCTCGTTTACACCTTTGTGTCTGAGCCTTTTAGTCTTGATTCTGTGTAGGCTGCCAGGAGGACACAGCGGCTGCACATGATGGCCCATCTGTGGAAAGGGAGGGCCGAGTCAGGCGCCGTGGCCAAGGCGGAGGCAAACACGCGCTGCGAGGCTGCCAATAAGGAAGCTTCCGACCTTAAAGCTGAGGTTGCCAAGCTAGAGGAGCGGTATGCTGCCTCTCAATCAGAGACAGTGGCCCTAAGAAAGGAGGCCTACCAGAGTGCTCAGGATCTTAAGGCTCGGCAGAGCGAGGCCGATAAGCTAAAAGGTGAAGTGGCCCGCCTATCTGCGGAGGGTGCACAGCTAAGGCGGTTCGAGGCAGATGCAACCCGACTGGATGCCGAGTGCAAAGAGTTGGCTGCTGAGAATGCCAGGTTGAAGACAGAGGGCGAGCAGCTTCGGACAGAAGTGGGGTCCTTGAAGAAGTCGGAAGGGAGAGGGAGGCTTCCTTCACGAAGATTCTTGAACTTGGGCTTGCCACTCAAAAGGAGCGCCTGATTGATGAGTTGGCAGACGCTCAGGTGGAGTTATTATCCTGTCTAGTCCATGAAGCTGGGCGGCGCTTCCCTGGGGCGGATCTGTCATGGATGGACGACCCGGCATCACTGCCTGTTCCTCCAAATGATGACGATGAAGGCGCTCCCGAGGGGGAAATCACCGAGAGAACTTCTGGAGAAGGCCCTTTACTTCCGGAGACTATTCAAGAGGTTCCCTCTGAAGCGGAGCCTGCGGCGTCTTCAGTCCCCGAAGCCAAAGTGGAGGTTCCTCCTAAAATGATAAATCCAAAGATGTCTTTATCTGTAGGAGAGAGGTCAATCCGATCGGATGAGATAACCCTGCAATAAGAAGAGCCCGGTCGGACCAGGCATGAGCACTCCGAAGCTTAAGTTAGTAGCTTAGAGAGATAATGTGCTTTAGAGAGATAATGGTGTGAATTCAATACCTGGTGCCATCGTTGGCTGGACTATTTATATGAGATGGTCGAGGGGCACTTGAGTGCCTGGGGAGTGATTACTGGCCGTCAGAGTAGGTATTCGGCGACATGACAGGGAGCAGGTGGTAGGCATGGGCGCTGCCTTGTGTCAGGCGGCTGATGGGACTGGCGGTCACATCAGCCGATCGGGCATGTGTGTTGCTAGGAGCTCGTGTCTGATACCTTTAGCTGATGGGCTTTGGGCCTTGCCAGTTTGAGTGGGCCGACAGGATGGGCCTCAGAGCAAATGATATTTGCTGGGTTATCACTTGTCCCCCCTCAACAGGTCCGATCGGGCATAGATTTGCCTTTGTGGGTCCGTTCGGATGGAATTAGTTATGGAGATTCCCGATCCGAAGACGCGTACTGGCGCGCTTTTTGAATTTGGGAGGCGCTTTTTCTGAAGCGACGCGCCTGCTGAGACAACTGTTCTCCTTTAATGCTGTGAGCGTACCGAGGGTGACGCTTCGTTCTTCGCAGAGGCATAATGTCCTTTGACACGTGGCGCTTGCTAAATGGCGCGTTGTTTGGCGTTTTTGAGAAGCTTCCGTCTATAAATAGAGGACTCTGTGAATCATTCCTTCTTTACTTTCGAAATCTCTAGCAAAGCTCTGCCAAAATCTTCCTTTGATTCTCAGATTTCTGCAACTATTCTTTACTTCTTCTTCGAATCCCTTCGAGTCTTTTTCATCAAGTAAGTAACTTTTTTGCTTTTTTGCTTTTTTGCTTTCTTTTTCTTCTCACACCCATTTCATTTAGAAAAGAGAGTTGCGCCTTTCCTTCATTCTTTTTTGTTGAAGATGGCCTCCAGTAGTGCTGAAGCATTAGACACAAGTTTTTTGGAGTGGTATGAGAACAAACCACCCGCCGAGCCGCATTCTCGCCTAACCGCTGTGGAGGTGGCCGAAATTCCTTCCAAATACGGCCTTCCAGACGAGATATCAGTGTTGGCCTGCCCTGATTCAATGGGGGTGACTGAAGGGCCCTTCGGCCAAGATGGCGGAGAATGGTTCGTTTGCCACCTCTGGAGCCTAGATGCAGGCCTGAGGTTCCCGTTGGGCGCCTTTGAGATAGCGATACTGAGGGGGTATGGTCTCGCCCCTAACCAATTACATCCGAACGGCTGGAGATCGGTGGCGTGCTTCAAAATCCTTTGCCAAATAGAAGTGGTAGCACCGACCCTGGAGCTTTTTACTCACTTCTTCTATATTTCGGGTCGAAGCGACGGAACAGAATATTTCTTTACAAGCCGCCCAAAGAGGAAGTTGATGTTCGTCCCCACCTCCATGAAAGGGTACAGAGAACGATATTTCTTGGTGGGGAGGAAAGGTGGATTTGGGGTACGCCTCACCCGATCGGTCAGGGTCGAGATTCTGAAGGACCTTGCCGCCGGTCAAGAATTCTACGAGGATGACATAAAAAAGTTGATGGCCGCCGTCAGCAGGAATGGAGGGCCTTATGAATCCAAATTCCTTTTGCGTTTACTGTTTGGCTCTCCCGGCTTCCAAGACGCTGAGAACGTACAACGTGAGCGTTAGGATCGGAGAAAACCCAATCATCGTGCATCAAATCATTCATTGCACTTTATTGATGTTTTATAAAGCGAATTTGCGTATGAAAAAACTTATCTAGTTTATTTTCTGTTGTGCAGCTGAGATGGCTGGTGGGAATGAAGCCTCCAAACAACTTGGCGATCGGATCCGCCAAAAGCGCGAGGCAGAGAAGAAGGCCCAGGAGCAAAGGAAAAGGAGGAAATTGGTCCTTGCTTCCGAGCTTCAAGCCTCTAAGGGGGCGACCGGTACCTCTACAATGACTCCGGCCATCGCTGCCGTTCCAGTCTCGTCGGCACCCCCTGCTGCCACTACTGCGCCTACCTGCACTGCTACTGGACCAATGAATGTGACTCGAACTGAGGCCTCTCCTCGGCCGTTACGCCGCCAGCGCCATACTCTTCGAGACGAGTCAAGACGATAGGCCGATCGGAATCACTTTCCGAGAGGTAGAAGAGGCGGCCAAGAAGAGGGCTGAGGAGGCTGCCCAGAAGAAGGCCGAGGAGGCGGCCAAGAGGAGGGCTGCTGAGCTGATCGCTGAATCGGACGCTCGGCTTGCGGTAAGAGGCAAAGCTGTGCAACACGGCGAGTCTCCAAGGCGTTCATCCGATCGGCGAATCGTCCCTATGAAGGATGTTCTGAGAGAAAACTTTTGCGATGACTGGTCGGTGGGCCAGGTGGCTAGTTTCATTTGCCGGGGTTTTCTCCGAGATGATGATCATCGGGATGCTGGCGACGCCAGTCAGCTTAGCAGGGAAACCCAAGCTATCGGCCAACAACTGATAGACGTAAGTATTTTACTGACTGTTTCTGGTGCTCGTTTACACCTTTGTGTCTGAGCCTTTTAGTCTTGATTCTGTGTAGGCTGCCAAGAGGACACAGCGGCTGCACATGATAGCCCATCTGTGGAAAGGGAGGGCCGAGTCAGGCGCCGTGGCCAAGGCGGAGGCAAACACGCGCTGCGAGGCTGCCAAAAAGGAAGCTTCCGACCTTCGAGCTGAGGTTGCCAAGCTAGAGGAGCGGTATGCTGCCTCTCAATCAGAGACAGTGGCCCTAAGAAAGGAGGCCTACCAGAGTGCTCAAGATCTGAAGGCTCGGCAGAGCGAGGCCGATAAGCTGAAAGGCAAAGTGGCCCGCCTATCTGCGGAGGGTGCACAGCTAAGGCGGTTCGAGGCAGATGCAACCCGACTGGATGCCGAGTGCAGAGAGTTGGCTGCTGAGAATGCCAGGTTGAAGGCAGAGGGCGAGCATCTTCGGACAGAAGTGGGGTCCTTGAAGAAGTCGGAAGGGGAGAGGGAGGCTTCCTTCACGAAGATTCTTGAACTTGAGCTTGCCATTTAAAAGGAGCGCCTGATTGATGAGTTGGCAGACGCTCAGGTGGAGCTGTTGTCCCGGCTAGTCCATGAAGCTGGGCGGCGCTTCCCTGGGGCAGATCTGTCATGGATGGACGACCCGGCATCACTGCCTGTTTCTCCAAATGATGACGACGAAGGCACTCCCGAGGGGGAAATCACCGAGAGAACTTCTGGAGAAGGCCCTTTACTTCCGGATACTATTCAAGAGGTTCCCTCTGAAGCGGAGCCTGCGACGTCTTCAGTCCCCGAAGCCAAAGTGGAGGTTCCTCCTGCGCCTGAAGCCGAGCCAATGGCACCTTCTTCTATTGGGCCTGTCTTTGAAGGGGGGGCAGTATCTGTACCGTCAGCTGCCGATCCTTCTCAAGCCACCATCGATCCAATCGCTGAAGAAGTCGCTGATCCTCCTGGCGAAGTGGAGATTGTAGATATAGATAGTTAGCTTAGGAGTTTAGATCAGCTTTACTTTCTCCTCTCTCTTTTTTTTTTTTTTTATACTTGTAACAATTATTTACAAATTGTATAGTGGAGGCATTTGTATTAATAAAACTGCATATTTCTGCAAATCAACGTATACACAAGTTTGTACTAAAATTTGCAATATGATCGAGCTAATTAAAACTCGTAATTAAAATTTGCATTAAATTTCACAAGTACTTCCTGAATTCAAATAACGTCAAAGCTTAGTGACCGATCGGGTCAATCTGGCTTTTCAGATCGCATAAAATTTGCACCATTTTGCTAAGTGATGCTCATGAAGCTGCATAAGGATTGCATAGCTGAGCTAGGTGATACTCATAAAGCTGCATAAGGATTGCAAAGCTGAGCTAGGCGATACTCATAAAGCTGCATAAGGATTGCAAAGCTGAGCTAGGCGATACTCGTAGAATCGCATAGTTATTGCGAAATCGAGTTGAATGATACTCGTAGAACTGCATGAGGATTACAAAGCTGAGCTAGGCGATACTCATAGAATCGCATAGTTATTGCGAAATCGAGTTGAATGATACTCGTAGAACTGCATGAGGATTGCATAGCCGAGAGTACTCGTAAAATTGCATAACCGAGCGAGAGAGATTAGATCCTCTATAATACAGATAATATTTGGGGAGGTAAGATCCTCCTTCGCAAAGGATTTGCTTATTAAGCTTGGGATGGGCATCAAGCCTAGCGTAGGACACTATATTATGTATTAATTAAATAGTCATGAAAGAGAGAACCTTTTTATTAATGAGGCAAATTCTAGGTTCTAATACATTATGCGACATGGTACTTCTTGAGTACCTCAACATTCCAGCTTCTGGGGATATCTTGCCCCTCCACTGTTCGGAGCCTGTAAGTGCTCGGGCTTAGGACTTTAGAAACCTCGTAGGGCCCTTCCCAATTCGGCATTAGCTTTCCCACTCCGGCATTTCCCGAGCCTAGTTCTGCCTTTCTGAGCACCAGATCACCTACATTGAAAGTTCTGGACCTTACTTTTGAATTATGGTATCTGGCCACTCTTTGTTTGTAGGCAGCGATCTTAGCGTAGGCGTCCTCCCTCTTTCCTTCTATGAGATCCAAGTCCTGGCATCTCTCTTGAACGTTCGTCCGTTCGGAGTAGAGAGCCGATCGGTAAGAAGGGAGGCCGACCTCCACAGGAATCATTGCTTCGGAGCCGTACACAAGAGAGAATGGCGTTTGATGAGTGCCTATTCTGGGAGACGTTCTGTATGTCCACAGGACACTCTGCAGTTCTTCAGTCCAGTTGCCTTTGGCTTGACCCAGTCGCTTCTTCAATCCCTCCAAGATGGTCCGATTGGAGACCTCAGTCATTCCGTTGCTTTGGGGATGAGCGACAGATGTGAATTTTAATTTGATGTTCAAGCCTTAGCAAAAGTTTCTGAAGGTGGAGCTGTCGAACTGCTTGCCATTATCTGCAATAAAGACGTTAGGTAAGCCATACCTGCAGATGATGTTCTTCCATGTAAAGTTCTTGACCCTCTCGGCTGTGATGGTGGCTACCGGCTCAGCCTCAATCCATTTGGAAAAGTGGTCTACGGCTACTATGAGGAACTTCATCTGCTTTTTGCCCTGGGGAAAAGGTCCTAAGATGTCCATACCCCATTGGTCGAACGGCCAGGCGACTCCGATCGGCTGTTGGTCTGCTCCATGCTGCCTTATAATCCTGCCGTGTATTTGGCATTGCGGGCATATCCTTACTTTCTCCTGGGCATCCTTGAGCATGCTAGGCCAGTAATATCCCGTCTGAAGGGCTTTTCTCGCCATGGCTCTGCTTGCCTCGTGCGCTCCGCATATGCCTTCGTGGAGCTCTCTGAGGATGTAGTCTCCCTCTTCCTCCGCCACGCACTTCAGCCAAGGGTGATTGAAAGCTTTTTTGTACAAATCACCGTTAATGATGGAGTAATTGAGAGATTTTTGAGATACCTTTCGAGCTTCGTCTTTGTCCTCGGGCAGACGTCCTGTCCGGAGGAACTGCTTGATTGGGTTCATCCAGGTTTCATTCTCTTGGTCGATCTCCATCATCTCCGGCTCGTCTAGGGAGGAGGAAGTCTGGTCTACAACGGCAATATTTTCCTCTATAACACTTTGTGCGGAAGCAGCCATCTTCGCCAGCCGATCGGCCTCTGCAGTTTGGTCTCTTGGGATTTTCTGTAGCACCCATTCCGACCCAGCCTCCTCAAGTTTTGCGCAAGCAGCTTTAACTTTGGCTAAGTACTGGATCATTGTGGCCTTACGTGCTTCGAAAGTCCCCATGACTTGACTGGTTACCAGTTGGGAGTCACTCCTAATGGCCACTGACTCCGGTCGGATGGCGTGGAGCAGCCTTAGCCCTTGAAGGAGCGCCTCATACTCTGCCACATTATTAGAAGCTTTAAAATTAAGCTTTGTGGCGTACCTTATTGTGATGCCCAAAAGGCCTTTTATTACTATGCCGACGCCTCCTCGAGAGTCGTTTGCTGCGCCGTCCACTGTCATTTCCTAGCTTTGTGGCTTGGGCTGACTTAGTGGTTCCTCACCCGCAAATTCGGCTATGAAATCTGCCAAAGCTTGGGCCTATAGCTTTTCTGGGCTCATATCTGACATCCCAGGACTGTAGCTTAATCGCCCATCCCACCATTTTGCCTTCCAGATCGGGCGTCTGGAGTATCTTCCTGAGAGGATGGCCCGATCGGACAACAATTGTGTGTGCCTCGAAGTATGGTCTGAGCTTCCTTGCACACATCATGAGAGCAATAATAAGCTGCTCAACCGGCCCCTTTCTTAGATCTGCGCCTCTGAGTACTTCACTTACGTAGTACACGGGTAGCTGTTGAGTATCTTCCTCTCGGATGAGAGCACCTGCAACAGCTTCCTTAGAGGTGGCTAAATATAAGTACAGATTTTCACCTGGTACTGGTCGGCTAAGCAACGGTGGGTTGGTGAGGAATGCCTTTAACTCTTGAAAGGCTTGCTGGCAGTCTTCCCCCCAGATGAAAGTTTCACTCTTCCTGAGCTTCTTGAAGAAAGGCGTGCAGCGCTTGGCGGAGGAGGAAATGAATCGTCCTAAGGCTGTTATCCTTCCGTTCAACTTCTGGACGTCTTTTATGTTCCTGGGGGGTTGCATCTCAAGGATGGCCTTTATTTTTTCTGGATTCGCCTCAATCCCTCGTTGAGAGACTAGGAATCCTAAAAATTTTCCTGATGGTACCCCGAAAATGCACTTCTCGGGGTTGAGCTTCATCTGGAATTTATTCAAGGTGTCAAAAACTTTTGCCAGATCGGCTGGATGTTCCTCGGCGCTTCGGCTCTTGACAATCATGTCGTCAACATATACTTCGACATTCTGTCCGATCTGGTCTTTGAAAATCTTGTTCATCAGACGCTGATATGTGGCCCCAGCATTTTTCAGTCCGAACGACATCATCCTGTAGCAGAACGTCCCGTCGTCTGTGATAAAGCTGGTTTTCTCCTAATCCAGGAGCCACATCAGAATTTGGTGGTAGCCGGCATATGCGTCTAGAAGAGAATAAATGGCGTGGCATGCTGTGGCGTCTACCAACTGGTCTATGCTGGGCAAGAGATAACTGTCTTTGGGACATGCCTTGTTAAGGTCGGTGAAGTCGACACACATCCGCAGTTTGCCAGACTTCTTCTTGACCAGCACCACGTTAGCCAGCCACTCTCGATAGTCTACCTCTCGGATGGTTCCGGTCTTGAGCAGCCTATCCACCTCTTCGGAGATGAACTTCCTCCGATCGGGTGCGTGCCTTCTTAACTTTTGGCGGATCGGGGGAAAGTTTGGGTCCACATTTAGCTTGTGGGTGATTATTTTGGGGTCCACGCCAGGGATATCTTCTGGCTTCCAGGCGAAGGTCGCTTGATTGATGGTCAGGACATGCATGATGGCTTCTTCAGTTGTTTTATCCATGCTTGTCCCCACCTGAACATTTTTGCCTTTATCTAGCGACCTGGCCTTTGTGGCCTCTGCTGGGTCCATCCTGGGCCTTTCCGCCTGCTCTCGTTGCTCAAGGCCGGGCCCTATGACCATTGCTTCTCGCTGTTGCTTTATCATGGTGATATAAGCCTCCCTGGATGCTTTCTGGTCACCTCTTAAGATGGCAACGCATCCTGCGGTTGGAATCTTCATCACCATGTAGCGGATGGAGGTCACGGCTCCTGTCTGGAAAAGCAATGGCCTGCCGAAAATAGCATTGTAGGCGAACGTCATGTCAACAACCATGAAAATTACCTTACAAGCATGAGCTATCACCTCTTGGCCGAGTTCGACAAAGAGCTCTACGGATCCCACTACGGGGATGGTGGCGTTGCCCAGGCCGATCAAAGGGGCGGCATTCGGCTTCAGCTCTCCGATCGGCAGTCCCATGGCTCGGTAGGCCTGGAGAGTTAGGACGTTGACAGCACTGCCATTGTCCACCAGAATTCTCTTTACATTGAAGTTATTTATCCGAGCTCTTACAACGAGAGCGTCCTCATGAGGGAACAGGACGTCTCGTGCGTCTTCGCTGGAAATGGTGACTGAGGCAGGCTGCTCTGCCTGGCGGGAGAGGTAGACACCCTTGCCTTTCCCTTTCTTGGGGAGATTTTCTCCATAGGATGACCCTCCGGTGATTACGTTGATCACCCCGGCGTAGGGCCTGGTTGGCCATTTCTGACTTTATCGGGAGGTATGCCGGGCACTGTGCATATTGTCCGCTTTGGGCCGGAGCCCTCACGGCTTTATTTCTGGGCCTTTGACCCAAAACGCGTGCACAGGGGAAGGGAGTCCATAGCCTTATAAGGACCACTTCAACCTCTTCGCCAGCCGATGTGGGATTCATGATAGCATTGCTATCACTATTCCCCCTCCCGAGAGGCCATTTTCGGGCGCTGGCCGCTTGTCGGGACTGGCCTCTTTGGGCGCTGCCGATCGGGCGCTGACCCTCGACTCTCAACGAAAGCACCAAATGATAAAGCCATTTCTGACTTTATCGGGAGGTACGCCGGGCACTGTGTATATTGTCCGCTGTGGGCCGGAGCCCTCACGGTTTTGTTTCTGGGCCTTTGACCCAAAACGCGTACACAGGGGAAGGGAGTCCATGGCCTTATAAGGACCACTTCAACCACTTCGCCAGCCGATGTGGGATTAGGATAGCATTGCTATCACTATTCCCCCTCCCGAGAGAGGGCTACGGCGCTGGCCGCTTGTCGGGACTGGCCGCTTTGGGCGCTGCCGATCGGGCGCTGCCGTTCGGGCGCTGGCCTCGGCTCTCAACGAAAGCACTAAACGATAAAGTCAGAAATGGCTTTATCATTTTAATAGTGATAGCAATGCTATCCTAATCCCACATCGGCTGGCGAAGTGGTTGAAGTGGTCCTTATAAGGCCATGGACTCCCTTCCCCTGTGTACGCGTTTTGGGTTAAAGGCCCAGAAACAAAACCGTGAGGGCTCCGGCCCACAGCGGACAATATACACAGTGCCCGGCGTACCTCCCGATAAAGTCATAAATGGCTTTATCATTTGGTGCTTTCGTTGAGAGCCGAGGCCAGCGCCCGAGCGGCAGCGCCCAAAGCGGCCAGTCCCGACAAGCGGCCAGTCCCGTGAGCGGCCAGCACCGTAGCCCTCTCTCGGGAGGGGGAATAGTGATAGCAATGCTATCCTAATCCCACATTGGCTGGCGAAGTGGTTGAAGTGGTCCTTATAAGGCCATGGACTCCCTTCCCCTGTGTACGCGTTTTGGGTCAAAGGCCCAGAAACAAAACCGTGAGGGCTCCGGCCCACAGCGGACAATATACACAGTGCCCGGCGTACCTCCCGATAAAGTCAGAAATGGCTTTATCATTTAAAATGATAAAGCCATTTCTGACTTTATCGGGAGGTACGCCGGGCACTGTGTATATTGTCCGCTGTGTGCCGGAGCCCTCACGGTTTTGTTTCTGGGGCTTTGCCCCAAAAGGCCTACACAGAGGGAAGGTGTCATTGACCCTTATAAGGGCCTATTCCATCTTATCCCTAGCCGATGTGGGATCAGGATAGCAATGCTATCACTATTCCCCCTCCCGAGAGAGGGCTACGGCGCTGGCCGCTCACGGGACTGGCCGCTTGTCGGGACTGGCCGCTTTGGGCGCTGCCGTTCGGGCGCTGGCCTCGACTCTCAACGAAAGCACTAAATGATAAAGTCAGAAATGGCTTTATCATTTGGTGCTTTCGTTGAGAGCCGAGGCCAGCGCCCGAGCGGCAGCGCCCGATCGGCAGCGCCCAAAGCGGCCAGTCCCGACAAGTGGCCAGTCCCGTGAGCGGCCAGCGCCGTAACCCTCTCTCGGGAGGGGGAATAGTGATAGCAATGCTATCCTAATCCCACATCGGCTGGCGAAGTGGTTGAAGTGGTACTTATAAGGCCATGGACTCCCTTCCCCTGTGTACGCGTTTTGGGTCAAAGGCCCTGAAACAAAATCGTGAGGGCTCCGGCCCACAGCGAACAATATACACAGTACCCGACGTACCTCCCGATAAAGTTAGAAATAATTTTATCACATATGAATCTGATTCATAAAAATATTTTTTAAATTATATTCATCAATTTATGATACGATATGTTTGATCTACAAAAAGTGATTCAGTATGCACGTTATGTGACTTATATGTAAATATAAAACAATTATTTTTTATCTATTATACATGAATAATTTTTTTTTAAAATTTTTAATGAATGTTTTTAAATAAAATAAAAAAATAATATCATAAATTTAACTACAAACATTCATAATGTATTTTAATGACCTGCTTAATTTGATCCGATCCAACTTATTTATAATCCATTAATATATGATCCTACCTGTAATTTATAACCAATAGGCTTTTGCGACTTATACTTTCCAGTGGCTCTTTCTAACATCATGAGTTAGCTCAAAAATAATAATGTTATTAATTGGTGTTGTTTTTCCCACAGCTAGCACCCTTTGCGTAGTTGTGTGGGTTTAGTTCTCCTCTTATTATTATTATTATTATTATTATTTAATTATCTTTTTAGTAAACCTAAACTCAATAAGCAGGGGAGAAGCAAAGTTTAATGTTGAAAGAAAAATAATAGGGTTTTTCTTTGATAAATTGTAGAATTTTGACCTCAGAAATTGGAGCTTATCTATGTCTTATTCAGTGGTGTAGTTTATCACTTCAGCTTAAACTTGGAAAGCAAAGTACTTCTGCCAGTCAACAACAGATTTAGTTGTTTTGACTGTTAGACAACATTTTAAGAATAAGTTATTCTCAAAGAGAAGAAAAAAGTATAAGTAATAAAAGAAATTCGGAACATTTGAGAATGAATAGATGGTGCTTCTTTTGTTCGTTGGAATTTTCGACCGTTTGGTCGTTGAAAAATAACTAACATAACTTTTCTTTATATATATTTTAAGTTTTAATGACATTTATAAAAATAATTTTTTTATTATATTAGTATTATTTAAATATAAGTTCAGTGATTATAAGTTAAATTAATGCTAAAATTTTTGAGTTTGTTTCGTAAATACATACTAGCATATTTCTATTTTTTGAAGAGAGGCGCTAAAGCCCAAACAGAAACACGCAGGAGCTAACTACACAAAACGACTAGAGCTAGAGGCGGACGGAGCAGGAGCGGATATGCTACTAATTATTATTATATAATACAGAAGAGGAGTTTTAGTTTTACACGTCATGGCGATATTCTCTAAGGATTAGATAAATATATAGCGGTTGGCATTTAGCATGTAGTGGTGCAATGTGGATTTATTTACATATACATATATATATATATATATATATGGGTGAGGGAGAGATGGGCACAGCAAAAGCTGTAATGGGAGAATCAAGAATGCCTCTATTTGGGAGGAAACAAGCTAAGGGAAGAGTTGGTTTTAGGTTATTTTCATGTTCAGTATTTGTGGGTATTTGCTTTGTTTTGATTTACAGGATTCTATTTTTGGGTTCAGCTAGAGATAAAGGAAGATGGGTTTGGATTGGTATGTTTATGGCAGAGCTGTGCTTTTGTTTTCACTGGATTTGCACTCTTTCTCTTCGTTGGAATATTACCTATTTTTATCCCTTCAAAGATATCCTATTTCAAAGGTTTGTTCTTTTCCTCATCTTTTTTCATTTTTCAATCCTCTTTTTATCTTCTTTTGCGAATCCATTTGCAAAACTTGAGTTACTCTCTCTTTTTTCTTGTCTTTTCTTGTCTTCTTTTTAAATTCATGAGTTACGATTTCATACACTATTGCATCGAATGCTGTAAGACGTTGCACAGTATTCAGTGCATATGAGTTTACAATCTAAAATTCATGATTATATAGAGAGGAATTATATTGTCTAAGTAAATTTAATGGATTATGCCAATAATACACAGCTGCTCATGTAATATGAGTTGAAAAATGAGTGAAGTGATGATTAAATAGGTTTTAAATTTGCAATAAACTTTGATGGAAAAACATCAAAACTAATTTCTTAAACCAGCATGCATTCTGGGAAGTCTATTCAGGCCATCTGGTCATTAATGGAGATAGTAGAAAATTTTGCTTTTTCCTTCGTCTCGTCTCTTTCTTTTTGTCTCTGTCAAAAAGCATTATCAATGTATTCTATCGTAGAGTTTAAAGTAGTTGGGTGAGTTTGCATTTTGGTTTGGCTCAGTCTGGGTTTGATTTTACTCGCGGTCATTCAACTTATCACTTATCGCGCAAAAGTAACCGACTTTTTTTTTCTTACTTAAATGTCACTGAACTTTTAATATTTTTTCAAAAAAGTCATTTTAACCGGAATCCGGCGAGAACCCTCGCCGGATTGATGACATGTCATGTCATATCAGAAACTACATGTCGTTTAATAATATTTACAACAAATGCTACATCAAAATCAATTTTACTCACGGTCACTAAACTTATCATTTATCGCGCAAAAGTAATCAATTTTCTTTTTTTCCAACTTAAATGTTACTGAACTTCTAACATTTTTGTAAAAAAGTCACATATTTACTATTCGTTGCCACGCGTCATATGCCATGTCATCAATCCGGTAAGGATTCTCGCCGAATTCCGGTCAACATGACTTTTTTGCAAAAATGTTAGAAGTTCAGTGACATTTAAGTAAGAAAAAAAAAGTCGGTTACTTTTGTGCGATAAATAATAAATTGAGTAATCATGAGTGAAATTGACCCCTCAGTCTGGTAAACATCATTGCACGAGCTAATGCACCATAGCCATTCATTATGTATTATTGCACGATTATGTCGTCCAATAGGACAAGATCAATGGCTAAAATCAATGTGTATGGTCATAAATGGAGGAATGTGGGCCTCCACAAGCATGGTGGGTTTTTTTTTTAAGACAAAATTTGAATTATTAAATGTAATAATTATAATATAATTACAAAAACCTTATACTTAATTACTTTGTACAAATTCAGATATTATTTTATTTTATTTGAGTATTTATCATACAATTAACTGTGATGCATATTTTAAATTTAATAATAACTGAAAGGTTTGTGTTAATAAAATACTGGTGTATGTCAATTCTAGATATGGTGACAATTTACCTGGAATCGATATATTCGTATGCACGGCAGATCCCAAAATAGAGCCACCGACTATGGTGATAAACACAATTTTATCATTAATGTCATATAATTATCCGACGGAAAAAATGGCGATTTACCTCTCCGATGACGGCGCTTCAGACTTGACCTTTTATGCTCTCCTTGAAGCCTCTAAATTTGCAAAATACTGGATACCTTTCTGCAAAAAAAATAAGGTTTTACCTTTGTCTCCTGAGGCCTACTTTGCTCAAAATCATAATGTCCATAGCACCACTTTTGCTCGAGAATGGTCTGCTGTTAAGGTAATTAATTTATGCAATTTTTTTTTCAGTTCCATATATACCAATTTAGGGGCGCCATTCGGTGTATTAGTCCGTGTCACTATTCATACTTGATCGGACAATATGCATGATGGACCGAATTGCAACTCTCAAATTTAGATAGTCGAAATATAATTACACTAATTAAAATGTTATTTTTATATTATAATTGGAGATAAAGGTTATATTTGTCCTAAAATATTAAAATGATACAAATTTATCCTTCAACTCTGATTTTTTTTTTTTCCTAAAAATGCTCTTAAATTATTAAAATGATATAGATTTATTCTTGTGATGGTAAATATGAACTATTTTTAATATTTTGAGGGCAAATATATATGGACCTCTCTCAAATTATTGAAAAAAGGCATAAATGATTTTTTTTTATCTATATTATCTTTAGTGAGTTTAGGCATTTATATAATTTTTTTGAAAAATTTAAGTGTCTAAATCACACTTTAAAAGAAAAAAACACATTTTTGGACAGATTTTGTCGCTAAAAGACCAAAACCCGTTGCTAAAAATTCAATTTTTTTTAGTGTCACTATTTTTCCGTCAAGTATATTAGTGCTTACTTTGTATCATGCCTAATTAAAATTATAATTTCGAAGGGATTATTTTTATTGTTATTAACTTACAGCATAAAGGACCATTATGAACTCTAATTTTTCTTTCTTTATTCCTTATGATCATCATATCTGAAGAAATTATATGAAGAAATGAAAGAAAAGATAGATTCAACGGTAGAAACAGGAAGAATTTCCAATGAGATAAGGGATCAACATAAGGGATTTTTAGAATGGAATCACAAAGTAACAAAGAGAGATCATCAACCTATGGTTCAGGTACAAAATTTAATTTTATTAATCTTAATTTCCCATAATAAAAGTATTAATCATTTTATTTGTTTTGCAGATTATTATTGATGGAAGAGACGAAACTACAGTAGATTGCAATGGAAGTCGAATGCCAACCCTGGTATACATGGCAAGAGAGAAAAGACCCCATTATCCTCATCACTTCAAAGCTGGAGCCATGAACGCTTTGGTAATTAGTTAATTAATTAACTAATTAAGTATTATTTACAAATTCTAATAAGTTGATTAAACAATAATCTAATTAGTTTAAATATCAGATAAGAGTATCATCAGTGATAAGCAATGGATCCATCATTCTAAACCTGGACTGCGACATGTACGCAAATGATTCAGATACAATTTACGAGTCACTTTGTTTCCTAATGGACGAAGAGAAAGGCCATGAAATTGCATTTGTACAATATCCTCAATGTTTTGATAATATAACCAAGAATGACATCTATGGAAATTCTTATGCTGTTGGTAATAAGGTAAATGTTTTAGAAATATTTTCTTAAAAGATTTGTATGAATGGGGTCTGAGTCTGATGGTTTTGTTTTGATTTTGAAGATTGAGCTACCTGGGTTGGCTGGTTACGGTACAGCCCTTTACTGTGGCACAGGATGCTTCCATAGAAGAGAGACACTCTGTGGAAGGAAATTCTCTGCAGAAAATAAATTAAAATTGAACATTGATGATGTTAAAGACAAAGATGGAAGAAGTGTTATTGAACTAGAAGAAGCATCAAAAATTGTTGCTAGTTGCAGCTACGAGAAGGATACTTTATGGGGCCAGGAGGTAATTTTCTTTTAACATATATAACCATTTACATAAGTCTTTTGTTTTGAAATAGAGGTGGTAGTTAACTAATTAATGATGAATTTGCAGATGGGATTGTTATATGGGTGTCCAGCTGAAGACATGTTAACTGGCTTGTCAATCGAATGCAAAGGATGGAAATCAATTCATTATTACCCAAATAGAAAACCATTTCTGGGAGTAGCTCCAAATACCTTGGAAGTTAGTTTGATTCAACAGAAGAGATGGGGTGAAGGGCTGTTTCAGATTTTCTTATCTAAATATTGCCCTTTCACATATGGGCATGGAAAGATAAAACTTGGTACCCAACTTGGATATTCTGCCTATTTGTCATGGGCTCCTATTTCCTTGCCTACACTATATTATGTCATCCTTACTCCTCTTTCCCTGCTCCGTGGCATTCCCTTATTCCCTAAGGTAAATACAATCTCACTTGATCATAGGTTGGACTAGAACAAGAAAAAAGTTTAAAAAACCATGTAAATTGGGTCAAAATCCGGCCCAAGCCTGAATTTTGAATAGGTTATTCTCTCAGATGATTCGATTTCATTAACGAATAAAGTGTTTTATATTTCAGGTGAGTAGCCTATGGTTTATACCGTTTGCATATGTTTTCATATCCAAGAATGCTTATAGCATGGTGGAGGAATTGGTATGTGGTAGTACAATAAAAGGTTGGTGGAACTTTCAAAGAATGTGGATTTTTCGAGCAACATCATCAAATTTCTTTGCGTTCATTGATACCATAATAAAACAATTAGGATTATCACAAACAAGTTTCACCGTTACGCCTAAGGTGGTGACAGACGATGTGTTAAAGAGGTACGAGGAAGAGGTTATGGAGTTTGGAAGCCCCAACATTATATTCACCATTATAGCAACATTGGCAATGCTTAATATTTTGAGTTTAATAGGGGTTATTTTGAAGAGAGTTATTATTGGGTTTGAATTAATGGAGATGTTGATCCCACAAGTTGGCGTATGCGGAGTTATGGTTTTGCTTAATTTGCCTGTGTACCAAGCCATGTTCTTACGCAATGACAAGGGGAGTATACCCACCGCAACTGTGGTCAAGTCGGTTGTTTTAGCTTCAATTGCATGCATATTGTTTATTAATTAGCAAGCATTATTTTTCAAGGTTTGCTGTTATATTATTATTATGTTTATTTTGTGTATTATGGACAATACTACTTTTGTATCACATGAATGTTATTTTTTAGAATGCTAATTTTGTGCATTATTTTTTAGAAGCCATAAAATGCAATAATTCTGAAAAATGGCTCTATGATATGAAAAAATAGTTAAAATCTATGAATGATAATAAAGTTTAGGAACTAGTTGAGTTACCTGAAGGCTCAAAGCACGTGGGCTGTAAATGGGTCTTTAAGACCAAATGGGACTCGAAAGGCAATATTGAAAGGTATAAGGCCAAACTTGTAGCCAAATGTTATACTCAAAATGATGTCATTGACTTTAAAGAAACATTCTCTCTAGTTTCAGAGAACGACTCTTTAAGAATTATTATGGCATTGGTAGCTCATTATGATTTAGAGCTTCACCAAATGGATGTAAAGATCGCTTTTCTGAATGATGACTTACAAGAAGAAGTATTTATAGACCAACTAAAAGGTTTTATGATTGCAAAAAAGAAAAATATGGTGTGTAAATTAAAGAAGTCAATATATGGTTTGAAACAAGCTTCCCGACAGTGGTATCTTAAGTTCAATGATACCATTACCTCTTATGGTTTTGTAGAAAACATTATTGATAGGTGTATATTTATGAAGGTCAGTAGAAGCAAGTTCATTATTTTGGTACTGTATGTTAACGATACTCTTTTGGCTGCTAATGATTTGGGCTTGTTACATGATGTAAAGAAATTTCTCTCTAATAACTTTGAAATGAAAGATATGAGTGAGGATTATCACAAACAAGTTTCACCGTTACGCCTAAGGTGGTGACAGACGATGTGTTAAAGAGGTACGAGGAAGAGGTTATGGAGTTTGGAAGCCCCAACATTATATTCACCATTATAGCAACATTGGCAATGCTTAATATTTTGAGTTTAATAGGGGTTATTTTGAAGAGAGTTATTATTGGGTTTGAATTAATGGAGATGTTGATCCCACAAGTTGGCGTATGCGGAGTTATGGTTTTGCTTAATTTGCCTGTGTACCAAGCCATGTTCTTACGCAATGACAAGGGGAGTATACCCACCGCAACTGTGGTCAAGTCGGTTGTTTTAGCTTCAATTGCATGCATATTGTTTATTAATTAGCAAGCATTATTTTTCAAGGTTTGCTGTTATATTATTATTGATAAATCCAAAAATGTCTTTATCTGTAGGAGAGAGGTCGATCCGATCGGATGAGATAACCCTGTAATAAGAAGAGCCCGGTCGGACCAGGCGTGAGCACTCCGAAGCTTAAGTTAGTAGCTTAGAGAAAGAATGTGCTTTAGAAAGATAATGATGTGAATTCAATACCTGGTGCCATCGTTGGCTGGACTATTTATAAGAGATAGTCGAGGGGCACTTGAGTGCCTAGGGAGTGATTACTGGCTGTCAGAGTAGGTATCCGGCGACATGACAGGGAGCAGGTGGTGGGCATGGGCGCTACCTTGTGTCAGGCGGCTGATGGGACTGGCGGTCACATCAGCCGATCGGGCATGTGTGCTGCCTAGGAGCTCGTGTCTGATACCTTTAGCTGATGGGCTTTGGGCCTTGCCAGTTTAAGTGGGCCGACAGGATGGGCCTCAGAGCAAATGATATTTGCTGGGTTATCACTTGTCCCCCCTCAACAGGTCCGATTGGGCATAAATTTGCCTTTGTTGGTCCGCTCGGATGGAATTAGTTATGGAGATTCCCGATCCGAAGACGCGTACTGGCGCGCTTTTTGAATTTGGGAGGCGCTTTTTCTGAAGCGACGCGCCTGCTGAGACAGCTGTTTTCCTTTAATGTTGTGAGCGTACCGAGGGTGACGCTTCGTTCTTCGCAGAGACATAATTTCCTTTGACACGTGGCGCTTGCTGAATGGCGCGTTGTTTGGCGTTTTTGAGAAGCTTCCATCTATAAATAGAGGACTCTGTGAATCATTCTTTCTTTACTTTCGAAATCTCTAGCGAAGCTCTGCCAAAATCTTCCTTTGATTCCCAGATTTCTGCAGCTACTCTTTACTTCTTCTTCGAATTCCTTCGAGTCTTTTTCATCAAGTAAGTAACTTTTTTTCCCTTTTTTGCTTTCTTTGCGATTTCCTTTATCTTCTCATACCCATTTCATTTAGAAAAGAGAGTTGCGCCTTTCCTTCATTCTTTTTTGTTGAAGATGGCCTCCAGTAGTGCTGAAGCATTAGACACAAGTTTTTTGGAGTGGTATGAGAACAAACCAGCCGCCGAGCCGCATTCTCGCCTAACCGCTGTGGAGGTGGCCTAAATTCCCTCCAAATACGGCCTTGCTGACGAGATATCAGTGTTGGCCTGCCCTAATTCAATGGGGGTGACTGAAGGGCCCTTCGGCCAAGATGGCGGAGAATGGTTCGTTTGCCATCTCTGGAGCCTAGATGCAGGCCTGAGGTTTCCGTTGGGCGCCTTTGAGATGGCGGTGCTGAGGGGGTATGGTCTCGCCCCTAACCAATTACATCCGAACGGCTGGAGATCGGTGGCGTGCTTCAAAATCCTTTGCCAAATAGAGGTGGTAGCACCGACCCTGGAGCTTTTTACTCACTTCTTCTATATTTCGGGTCGAAGCGACGGAACAGAGTATTTCTTTACAAGCCGCCCAAAGAGGAAGTTGATGTTCGTCCCCACCTCCATGAAAGGGTACAGAGAATGGTATTTCTTGGTGGGGAGGAAAGGTGGATTTGGGGTACGCCTCACCCGATCGGCCAGGGTCGAGATTCTGAAGGACCTTGCCGCCGGTCAAGAATTCTACGAGAATGACATAAAAAAGTTAATGGCCGCTGTCAGCAGGAATGGAGGGCCTTATGAATCCAAATTCCTTTTGCGTACACTGTTTGGCTCTCCCGGCTTCCAAGACGCTGAGAACGTACAACGTGAGCGTTAGGATCGGAGAAAACCCAATCATCGTGCATCAAATCATTCATTGCACTTTATTGATGTTTTATGAAGCGAATTTGCGTATGAAAAAACTTATCTTGTTTATTTTCTGTTGTGCAGCTGAGATGGCTGGTGGGAATGAAGCCTCCAAACAACTTGGCGATCGGATCCGCCAAAAGCGCGAGGCAGAGAAGAAGGCCCAGGAGCAAAGAAAAAGGAGGAAATTGGTCCTCACCTCCGAGCTTCGAGCTTCCAAGGGGCCGACCGGTACCTCTACAAGGACTCCGGCCATCATGGCCGTTCCGATCTCGTCGGCACCTCCTGCTGCCACTACTGCGCCTACCTCCACCGCTGCTGGGTCACAGAATGTGTCTCGAACTGAGACCTCTCCTCCGTTGGTGCGCCGCCGGCGCCACACTCTTCGGGATGAGTCAGACGAAGACGATAGGCCGATCGGAATCACTTTCCGAGAGGTAGAAGAGGCAGCCAAGAAGAGTCCGGCCAAGAAGAGGGCTGAGGAGGCTGCCCAGAAGAAGGCCGAGGAGGCGGCCAAGAGGAGGGCTGCTGAGCTGATCGCCGAATCGGACGCTCGGCTTGCGGCAAGAGGCAAAGCTGTGCAACACGGCGAGTCTCCAAGACGTTCATCCGATCAGCGAATCGTCCCTATGAAGGACGTTCTGAGAGAAAACTTTGGCGATGACTGGTCGGTGGGCCAGGTGGCTAGTTTCATTTGTCGGGGTCTTCTCTGGGATGACGATCATCGGGATGCTGGCGACGCCAGTCAGCTTAGCAGGGAAACCCAAGCTATCGGCCAACAGCTGATAGACGTAAGTATTTTACTGGCTATTTCTGGTGCTCGTTTACACCTTGTGTCTGAGCCTTTTAGTCTTGATTCTGTGTAGGCTGCCAGGAGGACACAGCGGCTGCACATGATGGCCCATCTATGGAAAGGGAGGGCTGAGTCAGGCGCCGTGGCCAAGGCGGAGGCAAACACGCGTTGTGAGGTTGCCAAAAAGGAAGCTTCCGACCTTCGAGCTGAGGTTACCAAGCTAGAGGAGCGGTATGCTGCATCTCAATCGGAGACAATGGCCCTAAGAAAGGAGGCCTACCAGAGTGCTCAGGATCTGAAGGCTCGGCAGAGCGAGGCCGATAGGCTGAAAGGCGAAGTTGCCCGCCTAACTGCGGAGGGTGCACAACTAAGGCGGTTCGAGGCAGATGCAACCCGACTGGATGCCGAGTGCAGAGAGTTGGCTGCTGAGAATGCCAGGTTGAAGGCAGAGGGTGAGCAGCTTCGGACAGAAGTGGGGTCCTTGAAGAAGTCGGAAGGGGAGAGGGAGGCTTCCTTCACGAAGATTCTTGAACTTGAGCTTGCCACTCAAAAGGAGCGCCTGATTGATGAATTGGCAGACGCTCAAGTAGAGCTGTTGTCCCGGCTAGTCCATGAAGCTGGGCGGCGCTTCCCTGGGGTGGATCTGTCATGGATGGACGACCCGGCATCACTGCCTGCTCCTCCAAACGATGATGACGACGAAGGCGCTCCCGAGGGGGAAATCACCGAGATAACTTCTGGAGAAGGCCCTTTACTTCCGGAGACTATTCAAGAGGTTCCCTCTGAAGCGGAGCCTGCGGCGTCTTCAGTCCCCGAAGCCGAAATGGAGGTTCCTCCTGCGCCTGAAGCCGAGCCAGTGGCACCTTCTTCCACTGGGCCTGTCTCTGAAGGAGGGGCAGTATCTGTACCGTCAGCTCCCGACCCTTCTCAAGCCACCATCAAACCAATCGTTGAAGAAGTCGCTGATCCTCCTGGCGAAGTGGAGATTGTAGATATAGATAGTTAGCTTAGGAGTTTAGATTAGCTTTATTTTCTCCTCTCTTCTTTTTTATTTTTTATTTTTTTTATACTTGTAACAATTATTTACAAATTGTATAGTGGAGGCATTTGTATTAATAAAACTGCATATTTCTGCAAATCAATGTATACATAAGTTTGTACTAAAATTTGCAATATGATCGAGCTAATTAAAACTCGTAACTAAAATTTACATTAAATTTCACAAATACTTCCTGAATTCAAATAACGTCAAAGCTTAGTGACCGATCGGGTCAATCTGACTTTTCAGATCGCATAAAATTTGCACCATTTTGCTAAGTGATGCTCATGAAGCTGCATAAGGATTGCATAGCTGAGCTAGGTGATACTCATGAAGCTGCATAAGGATTGCAAAGCTGAGCTAGGCGATACTCGTAGAATCGCATAGTTATTGCGAAATCGAGTTGAGTGATACTCGTAGAACTGCATGAGGATTGCATAGCCGAGAGTACTCGTAAAATTGCATAAAAATTGCATAACCGAGCGAGAGAGATTAGATCCTCTATAATACAGATAATATTTGGGGAGGTAGGATCCTCCTTCGCAAAGGATTTGCTTATTAAGCTTGGGATGGGCATCAAGCCTAGCGTAGGACACTATATTATGTATTAATTGAATAGTCATGAAAGAGAGAACCTTTTTATTAATGAGGCAAATGCCAGGTTCTAATACATTACGCGACATGGTACTTCTTGAGTACCTCAACATTCCAGCTTCTGGGGATATCTTGCCCCTCCACTGTTCGGAGCCTGTAAGTGCTCGGGCCTAAGACTTTAGAGACCTCGTAGGGCCCTTCCCAATTTGGCATCAGCTTTCCCACTCCGGCATTTCCCGAGCCTAATTCTGCCTTTCTGAGCACCATATCACCTACATTGAAAGTTCTGGACCTTACTTTAGAATTATGGTATCTGGCCACTCTTTGTTTATAGGCAGCGATCTTGGTGTAGGCGTCCTCCCTCTTTCCTTCGATGAGATCCAGGTCCTGGCATCTCTCCTGAGTGTTCACCCGTTCGGAGTAAAGAGCCGATCGGTAAGAAGGGAGGCCGACCTCCACAGGAATCATTGCTTCGGAGCCGTAAACAAGAGAAAATGGCGTTTGATGAGTGCCTGTTCTGGGGGACGTTCTGTATGTCCACAGGACACTCTGCAGTTCTTCAGTCCAGTTGCCTTTGGCTTGACCGAGTCGCTTCTTCAATCCCTCCAAGATGGTCCGATTGGAGACTGACGGGTCCTCGACAAGTGTACCGAATCGACAAGTAATAAAGTGGGGTATATTTAGGACCCCGAGTTATCGTACCCAAGGAAAAAAGGATTGTCACGTTAAATATCTATAGATGAGTGAATTTGAGATGTCCCCAATTTGTTTGGTGGAGAAAACTAAGCTAAGTAAGAAAATAAATTAACAATTAAATATAAAATTGGTCATCAAGAAATTACTCAAGGATGAAATTAAATGCTTAGGAAATTCTATCCTCATAGATGTAACTGAAAATTGGTAAAATAATATAACATGAAATTCTGGACAACCCAACTAAGCCCAAGCCTACCATCTCGGATTAAGCTATTCTAATTAACAAACCTACCATCTCGGATTAAGTCTATTAATTAGCTTAAGCGCGGGTTACCAAATCCTAGATCTAAGACAACCTACCATCCCGGATTAAGCTATCTTAAACCTATTTATTCCTCACTATTCTTAATCTAACAACATTAACACCCACAAACCAACCTACCATCTCGGATTAAGCTGGAAATATACATGTCAATATTAAAAGAACAGAGCATTTGCACAAACAACAATTTTCGGATTTAGCTCCAATCATCATTATAATTGCAAACAATATATAACAAGAGGAATAAAAGAAAACATGGAAATATTTATTAAATCCAAATATCCAAAATACAAATATGATTCAAGAACTCCCAAGCATGATTAACTACTCTAACATCAAGAATATAAACATAAAAGATGGAAAATTAAGGTTTAGAATACACCCTTGATGAGAGAGAAAATAGATCTTGAAGTTCTTGTTCTTCAACCTTGGAATCCCCTTGAATCCCCAAAATATAGATTTAAACTAAATTGATCTAAATTATTTAAGAAGGAAATTGCAATTCAAAATTAAATCTAAGCTAAACAGAATTTAAAAGGAAAATTAAAACATGAAAATAAAATAAATTGTTGCTGGAAATTAAAGAAAAATAAACCTAAGTCTACTGCCTAAAGGAAAGAATAAAGGAAACAAAAACTAAAACTAAAAAACTCTCTCTTGGTATGCAGCGGCGCTTCTATTTTAATACTGGAGAAAAGCACAGCTGTGTTTTGGCTAGGGTTGCGTGATTGCTGCGCGAGATCAGCGTAACACAGCTGTGCTTCTCGCTGAAGCACAGCTGTGCTGTGGGCGAAAGATTGCACGTTGAAGCTCCGTGTGCGCGCGCCTCCTGCTGCGTGACACAGCTGTGCCTTGCGAGGGAGCACAGCTGTGTCGCCAGTTGTTCCGTGTGCGCTGCGCGGTCCCTTCGAAAGCACAGCTGTGCTATTGAAAAGCACGGCTGTGCTTTAGGCAAATTTTGCCTTCTTTCACCAATTTCTTCTAAAATCAGCCCCAAACCTCCAATTTAGCTCTGGATTAAAATAAAACACCTGAAAACATCCCAAAACTTATTAAAAATTATAAAAACATTATAAATTAATAAAAAGACAAAAACTAATTATTTATTATTAAAATTAAATAAGTAAAACACATAATTATGCCAAGAATTAATCTAAAATATTAATATAATTGCAACTTATCAACTACCCCAAACTCAAACCTTTAGTCGTCCTCGAGTAAACTGAATGAACCACATTCTCAATCATCTCAATCTCAACAAAAGAAAATAAGGAGTAATTCTCAATTAAGGAACAAGAAAATAGGTTTGCAAATACCAATGCTCACTAAATAACAAATAAACACAAGAACATACTAAACAATTTCTGTGTGTGCGTGCAAAAGACCAAAACATAATTTTTATCATTTAAAAAAAACAAAACTTCTAGATACAATGTTGGGAAAATGAATCAACTCGAATGTATGAATGCACTCATGGCTTTTCACTCAAAGCTCAAGAAACACCATAAGCCTCTTCTTACGTACCAAACCTTACTAGAAGGTCATCTCCACTAAATAGAACAAGACAAAACAAAGAATCAAGAGGTCTTACATTTTGGTTGTAACGTTAGGCTTAGGTAAATTAGCTAACAAAGAAAGATCAAGTCACTAGAGAAAAATAGCCACTACCTAAACAAAATACAATCACCCAATTGTACTAATAAATATTCCCAACTCAATTGCATATAATCAAAATAAAATTGGCCTTAAAGACACCTTAGCATCATCAAACTCAACTCACAATAACAAATGCCACATACTATTCAACACCGATTTTCACAAGGCACTAGTTCAAGTCTCACTAATTTTTGTACCCCAAACTCACATTTTGCTCAATTAGCTAGGAAAAACTTACAATGCTTCTTCTTTTTCAATTTTTTTTATTTATTATTATTTATTTATTTATTTATTTATTTTTTTTTAGAAGCATAAAAACCAACTAGCCATTAACAATAAATAAAGTACTTAATTCGTCTATAAATCCCAGCAAGAACTACAATTGAGCTTTAATTTTTACAAGACCAATAAACCACTTAAATCACATTCCTCTTTATCAACCCCAAACTCATTCTTTAAATGGGCTCAACTCTCCATTACACACACCAATCAATTCTCAAACAGAAATTTACACCAAGAATTGGCAAAATCTAAACTCCCTTTTACCCAAAATAAAAACCCAACCTTACTAGAGTGGCCACTCTTCTAAAGGGAGGCAAAAATTATTTAAGGCTAAAGGTAGTTTTAATATGTGTAACAATAAAATAAGCATGCATTTAGCATACTAAATTGATAGGCTCAACGGGCTAACAAGAGACAATGAAATTAAGGTAGGAAAAATCATTTAAAGTAGCTATACAAAGAAGAGTTGCCTAAATCATTTTCTAAGTTGTGTCTCATTTGATGTCGCTTCGATGGGTAATCAGAAAGGTTCTAGTGCTCTTAGTGAGTTTTCATCTAATCCCCTAATTGCAACTAGATTTTTCTCAATTTTTGAAAACAGGCCCAAAGTGCTCAAAATTTAGAAATTGCAAAGTATAATCAAGGTTTACATGCAGTCTAACAAACAAAGATATAAACATGACTATTTCTCACTCAACTTAATATTGAATGAAACACAAATTTCTAAACCTGAGATCAAAATCATTCACAATTAAGAACTATTAGGACAAAATAAAAATTTAAATCGAAGGAAAATCAAAAAGAAACAACCATAAAAATATTGAGACACAAACTTGGCACAAACACACTACAAACAAAACAAAAATTAATTAAAACTACTAAAAATTTAAAAAGTTACCCTCAAGATATATAAAAAAAACACACAACTAAAAAGACACAATACAACAGAACTGGCTTTGATTTGAAGAATTAAAATGGTACTCCACCCTAAACTCAAAATGTTGCACTGTCCTCAGTGCAAGAAAGTGAAGCACACAAAGATATTTTCCAAAAAATTTCTCCTATGCTGTGCTAAAACTCATTGCAATTTAAAATCAATTGCAAGCATCTCAAAAATGGCAAACATAAAATAATTACTGTGCAAAATTAACAACCATACAAAATTCTTGCATGCCACCTGTGCAAAATGAAGAAAATTCAAAACCTGTGCAAGAATCCAATAATCACTGTGCAAAATGAAATACTCTGAAATCTGTGAGATTCATAGCCAACACAAATAATATCTATCCTATCACACGGCATTGGCTCAGCCACACAATTCCAAAATATAATAAATTAAATGAAATCATACATTGCCTGACTACATCAATTTCATTAACTAAAATAAATAAATAAATATATACAAAATCTGTTGTGTACGAATCACTTCCTGAAATATATACAATATTTTACTGTGGTGGTCGTCTCAGATGTGGAGGAAACACAGTGGAAACAGGAGTGAAAAATCCACGAATCTCAACACTCAACCTGTCCAACTGTGTCATAATCCTGTGCTGGAAGGATCCCAAAAATGCATCTCTCTGCTCAGCTCCCAGGACCATATCTCGACGCACCTGCTCCATCTGAGTCTCAATAGAAGCCAGTCGCTCCCAAGCGCGCTGTACTGATAAGTCCATGCCAGAGATCATCTGGTCACTCTGAGAGGTAGCTGCCCTGACCTCCGCCAATCCTCTGCTCAGCTCATCCAATCTCTCCCACACCCTCTCCTGGAAAGCTGTCTGCTCCCTCCTCAACTCACTAAAAGAAGTCTGAAACTGCGTCATCGATGTTGTCATAGACTGAATCTCAGATATCAAAGTCTGCACCAAAGAAGCATCTAGATGTGGAGCTGAGGGTGGAGGGGCTGTAGAAGAAGATGGCTCATCATGCCCCTGAGCATAGCGACTCATATCTAGAGGGGAGAATGGAATATCACTCATCCGTCTCACCCTCCTACTGGAAGTAGTGGCTGTCGCTCCCTGTGGCGAAGCATCAATATCGTGATCAGCTGGTGGGTGGGCATCATCAGAATCGCCCTCTCCATCATCACCCAAGTCATGGGCCTCCATCTCCTCCGCTCTCCTAAGTCTATATCCACTCTCGGAAGAAGGATCCTCTATAGCTATCCTACATCTAAGCACTACCTCCTCATCAATCAAGTACGATGACCTCAAGGCTGGTCCCATGTTAGGAGTAGGCAGATGCAGGGCTCTCATGATCAAGGTGATCAATCCACCAATCCCGATCCTCTTCCCTGAAGTAGCGGTGGCTCTCTTCAGTTGCTTACACAACCAAGGTACGGCATTAACTCTGGTGCCGGTCTCCATAGCATATAAAAAGAATAAGTCCGGTGTGCTCACATTGCTAGGACACCCTGGTCGCATGAACACTGATGAAGTCATCACTCTGTGTAGGTACTGATAGACTGGAGAGCGGAGCTTCGTTGACTTGGTGTTTCTCGCATGAAAATCCATATTGGGCTTCCCAATAATAGCCCAATGCACAGCTGAGTCACCCACAACATGCACCTCCCCATCCACTGGCAATCTCAAGTATCTAGCCAGGTCAGCGATCGATAGAAAATAAGGGATATTGCGCACTCTAAACTGGATGGTATTCCGATCATCCAGAGATAACCTAGGAGAGTACTGAAACGTACTAAGGAACTCCAATGTTATCTCAGGATAAGTCGGACCATTCAGAGAAAAGAACTCCTCCCATCCAATGTTTCTCAGCAAAGCTAATACCCTCTCTTGAATGCCCAGGTCAATGAGTGTCTTCATGCTCATAAACCTACTCGAAATAATAATCTTTGCAGCCAGCTTATTAAACAGGGTGCGCTGCTCTGGAGTCAACCAATCAGGAGGTTGAATGGGCGCTGATGGTTGCTCCTCTCTGTTACGAACCATGGTTCCTGAAAAAGAAAGTAAACACTTTGTTCAAAACATTCTTGGTTTCATTAAGCGCATACCACATCTATAACTAAATTGGAATAATAATATTTAAAACTCACCAAAATTTTACAACAGAAATTTGCACAATAAATATACTTTCTAGCTAATGATGATGTAAGAATTGAAACATTAAGCATAAGGCAAATGTATAAACATATTGAAGTACAAAGTCTATGCACAAAATAGTAAAAATTGGAAGATTGCACAAATTAGAATTTAAATAAATTAAAGATGAAAAGCACAAGGTGTAAAATAGAAATAAGCACAAGTAATTAATTCTTGAAGTGTACATGCCAAAAATAAAATAAAATAAATGCAATTATTGGAGAATAATAGAGAAATGCAAAGTCTGCCTAGCCAGTGCTCTATTCAAAGCAAAAATATGTAAGATAAATTCAAAGTTGCATGTGAATAAGAATTTGAAAAATTGGTATCCATTGCAACTCATCCTAATCCCATCAATTCGGGAACTAGCAAACATGCATTTGACTCAATTCAATCAAGCACAATATTCAATTGCATCTAAATTAAAAACTAAAGCAGCAGCAATATCATTAAAACAAAATAAATACCAAGCACAATCTCAAGCAATTTGAATTTAACTTGCAAAATTTTCTTTCCATATTCATACAATGCATAATGCCCCAATTATATCAAAACAATTCAGTTCAGAATTCTATAGCTCAAAATCCCATATTCCAGCAGCTATATTTCAAGACAGAAACACAAGAACATAACCCATCTAACACAAAAATTATTAAGCTCAAATTCAATTATAATTTCACCTATCAACTCCACACTGTCATAAGAACAATTTAGCATTAACATATATATGAAATCAGGCTCAAAGTGTGAGTGCTCAGTACACAAATGTTAAGATAAATTCCACAGTTGAAAGCTCTAAATCAGCAGTGAATAACAACCGGATCTATGCAACATAAATTTGGAAATAACCTCAACAGATCAAATGGACAGAGCTAGACAGAATAAATTAACACATTGCTAAATTAGTTACGTTATAAGTCCATTAGTTGACATGCATTTCTCATTCAGGCATTTCATCAAACAATTGGTTCACATAATTTCAATTAGATTTTCAAGCACGATTTTTTCTCAATTTTAAACACCCATATCTGTCCATGTTGACCCAAAGAAGCAAAACATATCAAAATCACAACTAACACAACAAAATCAGCAATTGAAGATCAAGCACAGTTTACTCAAATGAAAGAATAGAATGCGTAGAATGAGGGAATTACATACCTGAAACTGTCGAATTTAGCTACTGACTTAAGAAATTTTTGAAGATAAATAACGGGAAAGAGGAAAAGAGCTCTTAATTCTTTTAAACCAAAGAAATCTGGAATTTATTGCATAAAAATTTGGGAAAGATCAGCATCGGCAAATAGGAAAATTGAAGAAAGAAAATGAAAAGAATTCCTTTTAAGCTCTTAATAATTGCATAAAATTAAAATTACCTGAGATTAGCTTGGGTTGTCAGTGAAGATCGAAGAGAAGATTGAGAGAAAATTTTTAATTTTTTAAGAACAAGGGGGAAAAAGAAAAGAGAAAAGAGCAGCAAAAATAAGCACAGGCGTGTTTTAAGAGGAGCTGTGTGAAAAGCACAGCTGTGCTTTTAAAGGAAGCACAGCTGTGTTTTACACTGCGCGACGTTGGGCGTGTTTTTTTAAACGAAAGCACAGCTGTGCTTTTGAAAGAAGCACAGCTGTGTTTTTTTCCAGCGCTGCTCTTTCAGCGTGTTTTAAATGAAAGCACAGCTGTGCTTTTGTAAAAGCACAGCTGTGTCTTTTGCACTATACCTGATGCTACTGCCCTGTTCCAATTTGCACTTCTTGGCTTCTTGCTCCTCAATTGAAATTTTCTTTCTTCTCAACTATTAATTTCCAAAACAATGAAACAAATCAAAACCAAATAACACAAAAATTAAATCCAACAAATTAAACATTAAAAATAACAACTTAACATTCTAACACACTAAAAATTTAAGGAATATTATTTTATAAAAAAATATATAATAATTTTATTTTATTATTATATATATATATATATATATATATATATATATTTATAGAACACTTTATTTATTTATTTTTTTTTTAGAAAAATAAAAATAAAAATACAAACAACTAGTAATTAAAAATTAAAACATAAACATAGAAAAATGAAAGAAAATTAAATAGGAAGGGTTAAGAAAAATAAAAGTTCTGGTTTATTGAGTCCCAGCTCGACTCATTTCACTCTCAGGTGGACGAGCTTGTGAACCAAATAATGGTCTTTCCGGTTTTTGCTCTTCATTTTCCCCCATCAGTAGGAGAAAATCATCGAAAGCTACCAAGGTGGGAAATTCTATGTCTTCGATGAAGTATGACTCCACCTTGGGTTCACTATACACGAACTCTACCGGCTCTTCAAGCCTAAATAAATCTTTCAAATGGACTGAATTCAGTGTTTCCATTTGAGAATCATTCAACTCTTGCTCATTTGGTGCACTATCCTGCACAGAAAAATTGAAATTAGTTTCCAAAAAAACACAAGATTTTTCTTCAACAATAATTGGCTCCTTTTCTTCTTCATGCAACCCATCCTCAAGAATTTCAATATTCTCGTTAATCTCTATAGGTGCATGACTCAATTCACCACCATCTTTTTGATCACTCGAAGAGACAATTAGAATGTCTAACTTGGATTCCAAATTTTGGATCTCCAATGCTTGACTCTTTAATAAATCCCCTTGAGCCTTGATCATCTCCTCTTGATAGTTGATTGTAGCCTGCAACTCTCTCCTTTCTGCTTGGTATTCCTTCTCTCTACAATAAATGTAGTTTGAAAGACGTTCGATATGGGCAAAGTGAGACTCTTGTGATACACATGAAGAGTGAGGATCTTCAAAAGACAGTGAATAGGTGACTGGTGAAGTTGAATACATTTGTTGTAACTCTTGCATCTCCCTCATCATATCATTCACTTGTTCTCGCAAAAGGAACAACTCATAATCTTGATCACTATCTTGCATCATTTTGAAAATGTCTCAAAATTTTCCTGCAAAAATAAACACCAAATTAAAATAAAAAGAAAAATAAAAACCTCAAACTAACTCAACTAACGATATAAAATAAACAACACCGTGATCCCCGGCAACGGCGCCAAAAAACTTGACGGGTCCTCGGCAAGTGTACCGAATCGACAAGTAATAAAGTGTGGTATATTTAGGACCCCGAGTTATCGTACCCAAGGGAAAAATGATTGTCACGTTAAATATCTATAGATGAGTGAATTTGAGATGTCCCCAATTTGTTTGGTGGAGAAAACTAAGCTAAGTAAGAAAATAAATTAACAATTAAATATAAAATTGGTCATCAAGAAATTACTCAAGGATGAAATTAAATGCTTAGGAAATTCTATCCTCATAGATGTAACTGAAAATTGGTAAAACAATATAACATGAAATTCTGGACAACCCAACTAAGCCCAAGCCTACCATCTCGGATTAAGCTATTTTAATTAACAAACCTACCATCTCGGATTAAGTCTATTAATTAGCTTAAGCGCGGGTTACCAAATCCTAGATCTAAGACAACCTACCATCCCGAATTAAGCTATCTTAAACCTATTTATTCCTCACTATTCTTAATCTAACAACATTAACACCCACAAACCAACCTACCATCTCGGATTAAGCTGGAAATATACATGCCAATATTAAAAGAACAGAGCATTTGCACAAACAACAATTTTCGGATTTAGCTCCAATCATCATTATAATTGCAAACAATATATAACAAGAGGAATAAAAGAAAACATTGAAATATTTATTAAATTCAAATATCCAAAATACAAATATGATTCAAGAACTCCCAAGCATGATTAACTACTCTAACATCAAGAATATAAACATAAAAGATGGAAAATTAAGGTTTAGAATACACCCTTGATGAGAGAGAAAATAGATCTTGAAGTTCTTGTTCTTCAACCTTGGAATCCCCTTGAATCCCCAAAATATAGATTTAAACTAAATTGATCTAAATTATTTAAGAAGGAAATTGCAATTCAAAATTAAATCTAAGCTAAACAGAATTTAAAAGGAAAATTAAAACATGAAAATAAAATAAATTGTTGATGGAAATTAAAGAAAAATAAACCTAAGTCTACTGCCTAAAGGAAAGAATAAAGGAAACAAAAACTAAAACTAAAAAACTCTCTCTTGGTATGCAGCGGCGCTTCTATTTTAATACTGGAGAAAAGCACAGCTGTGCTTTGAGAAGCACAGCTGTGTTTTGGCTAGGGTTACGCGATTGCTGCGCGAGATCAGCATAACACAGCTGTGCTTCTCGCTGAAGCACAGCTGTGCTGTGGGCGAAAGATTGCACGTTGAAGCTCTGTGTGCGCGCGCCTCCTGCTGCGTGACACAGCTGTGCCTTGCGAGGGAGCACAGCTGTGTTGCCAGTTGTTCCGTGTGCGCTGCGCGGTCCCTTCGAAAGCACAGCTGTGTTATTGAAAAGCACGGCTGTGCTTTAGGCAAATTTTGCCTTCTTTCACCAATTTCTTCTAAAATCAGCCCCAAACCTCCAATTTAGCTCCGGATTAAAATAAAACACCTGAAAACATACCAAAACTTATTAAAAATTATAAAATCATTATAAATTAATAAAAAGACAAAAACTAATTATTTATTATTAAAATTAAATAAGTAAAACACATAATTATGCCAAGAATTAATCTAAAATATTAATATAATTGCAACTTATCAGAGACCTCAGTCATTCCGTTGCTTTGGGGATGAGCGACAGATGTGAACTTTAATTTGATGTTCAAGCCTTGACAAAAGTTTCTGAAGACGGAGCTGTCGAACTGCTTGCCATTATCTGCAATAAAGACATTGGGTAAGCCATACCTGCAGATGATGTTCTTCCATGTAAAGCTCTTGACCTTCTCGGCTGTGATGGTGGCTACTGGTTCAGCCTCAATCCATTTGGAGAAGTGGTCTACCGCTACTATGAGGAATTTCATCTGCTTTTTGCCTTGGGGAAAGGGTCCTAAGATGTCCATACCCCATTGGTCGAACGGCCACGCGACTCCGATCTGCTGTTGGTCTGCTCCATGCTGCCTTATAATCCTGCCGTGTATTTGGCATTGCGGGCATACCCTTACTTTCTCCTGGGCATCCTTGAGCATGCTAGGCCAGTAATATCCCGTCTGAAGGGCTTTTCTTGCCATGGCTCTGCTTGCCTCGTGCGCTCCACATATGCCTTCGTGGAGCTCTCTGAGGATGTAGTCTCCCTCTTCCTCCGCCACTCACTTGAGCCAAGGGTGACTGAAAGCTTTTTTGTACAAATCACCGTTAATGATGGAGTAATTGAGAGATTTTCGAGATACCTTTCGAGCTTCGTCCTTGTCCTTGGGCAGTCATCCTGTCTGGAGGAACTGCTTAATTGGGCTCATCCAGGTTTCATTCTCTTGGTCGATCTCCATCATTTCTGGCTCGTCCAGGGAGGAGGAAGTTTGGTCTACAACGGCAATGTTTTCCTCTATAACGCTTTGTGAGGAAGCAGACATCTTCGCCAGCCGATCGGCTTTCGCGGTTTGGTCTCTTGGGACTTTCTGTAGCACCCATTCCGACCCAGCCTCTTCCAGTTTTGCGCAAGCAGCTTTAACTTTGGCTAAGTACTGGATTATTGTGGCCTCACGTGCTTCGAAAGTCTCCAAAACTTGACTGGTTACCAGCTGGGAGTCACTCCTAATGGCCACTGACTCCGGTCGGATGGCATGGAGCAGCCTTAGCCCTAGAAGGAGCACCTCGTACTCTGCCATATTATTAGAAGCTTTAAAATTAAGCTTTATGGCGTACCTTATTGTGATGCCCAAAGGGCCTTTTATTACTATGCCGATGCCTCCTCGAGTGTCGTTTGCTGCGCCGTCCACTGTCATTTCCCAGCTTTGTGGCTTGGGCTGACTTAGTGGTTCCTCACCCGCAAATTCGGCTATGAAATCTGCAAAAGCTTGGGCCTTTATTGCTTTTCTGGGCTCATATCTGACATCCCAGGACTGTAGCTTAATCGCCCATCCCACCATTTTGCCTTCCAGATCGGGCGTCTGGAGTATCTTCCTAAGAGGATGGCCCGATCGGACGATAATTGTATGCGCCTCGAAGTATGGTCTGAGCTTCCTTGCACACATCATGAGAGCAATAATAAGCTGCTCAACCGGCCCCTTTCTTAGATCTGCGCCTCTGAGTACTTCACTTACATAGTACACGGGTAGCTGTTGAGTATCTTCCTCTCGGACGAGAGCACCTGCAACAGCTTCCTTAGAGGTGGCTAAATATAAGTACAGATTTTCACCTGGTACTGGTCGGCTAAGCAACGGTGGGTTGGTGAGGAATGCCTTTAACTCTTGAAAGGCTTGCTAGCAGTCTTCCACCCAGATGAAAGTTTCACTCTTCCTGAGCTTCTTGAAGAAAGACGTGCAGCGCTTGGCGGAGGAGGAAATGAATCGTCCTAAGGCTGTTATCCTTCCGTTCAACTTCTGGACGTCTTTTATGTTCCTGGGGGGTTGCATCTCAAGGATGGCCTTTATTTTTTCTGGATTTGCCTCAATCCCTCGTTGAGAGACTAGGAATCCTAAAAATTTTCCTGATGGTACCCCGAAGACGCACTTCTCGGGGTTGAGCTTCATCTGGAATTTATTCAAGGTGTTAAAAACTTTTGCCAGATCGGCTGGATGTTCCTCGGCGCTTCGGCTCTTGACGATCATGTCGTCAACATATACTTCGACATTCTGTCCGATCTGGTCTTTGAAAATCTTGTTCATCAGACGCTGATATGTGGCCCCAGCATTTTTCAGTCTGAACGGCATCATCCTGTAGCAGAACGTCCCGTTGTCTGTGATAAAGCTGGTTTTCTCCTGATCCAGGAGCCACATCAGAATTTGGTGGTAGTTGGCATATGCGTCTAGAAGAGAATAAATGGCGTGGCATGCTGTGGCGTCTACCAACTGGTCTATGCTGGGCAAGGGATAACTGTCTTTGGGACATGCCTTGTTAAGGTCGGTGAAGTCGACACACATCCGCAGTTTGCCAGACTTCTTCTTGACCAGCACCATGTTAGCCAGCCACTCTGGATAGTCTACCTCTCGGATGGTTCCGGTCTTGAGCAGCCTATCCACCTCTTCGGAGATGAACTTCCTCCAATCGGGTGCGTGCCTTCTTAACTTTTGGCGGATCGGGGGAAAGTTTGGGTCCACATTTAGCTTGTGGGTGATTATTTTGGGGTCCACGCCAGGGATATCTTCTGGCTTCCAGGCGAAGGTCGCTTGATTGATGGTCAGGACATGCATGATGGCTTCTTCAGTTATTTTATCCATGCTTGTCCCCACCTGAACATTTTTGCCTTTATCTAGCGACCTGGCCTTTGTGGCCTCTGCTGGGTCCATCCTGGGCCTTTCCACCTGCTCTCGTTGCTCAAGGCCGGGCTCTACGACCATTGCTTCTCGTTGTTGCTTTATCATGGTGATATAAGCCTCCCTGGATGCTTTCTGGTCACCTCTTAAGATGGCGACGCCTCCTGCGGTTGGAATCTTCATCACCATGTAGCGGATGGAGGTCACGGCTCCTGTCTGGAAAAGCAATGGCCTGTCGAAAATAGCATTGTAGGCGAACGTCATGTCAACAACCATGAAAATTACCCTACAAGAGTGAGCTATCGTCTCTTGGCCGAGCTCGACAAAGAGCTCTACGGATCCCACTACGGGGATGGTGGCGTTGCCCAGGCCGATCAAAGGGGTGGCGTTCGGCTTCAGCTCTCCGATCGGCAGTCCCATGGCTCGGTAGGCCTGGAGAGTTAGGACGTTGACAGCACTGCCATTGTCCACCAGAATTCTCTTTACATTGAAGTTATTTATCCGAGCTCTTATAACGAGAGCGTCATCATGAGGGAACAGGACGTCTCGTGCGTCTTCGCTGGAAATGGTGACTGAGGTAGGCTGCTCTGCCTGGCGGGAGAGGTAGACACCCTTGCCTTTCCCTTTCTTGGGGAGATTTTCTCCGTAGGATGACCCTCCGGTGATTACGTTGATCACCCCGGCGTAGGGCCTGCTTGGATCGGCGTTTCTGGGGTTCCTGCGCTCATCATCATCTGAGTCAGGATCGTCCCTCCGAGGCTTCGGCTGTCTACAGGGTTCGTCCCCTGTGGCCGGGTATACGAATCTCCTGAGGGCCCCGCGGCGTATCAGCCTTTCGATCTCCTTTTTGAGAGAGGTGCACTCGTCGGTTAAGTGACCGACATCTCTGTTGAATTCACAAAATTTGCTTGGGTCCCTCACACCCCGGCTTCTTGCAGAGAGGTCCCTGGGCCAGTTGACTTTGCGGTGCTTCTCTTTAATCCACATCAACACCGCGGTTGGGGTAGCATTGAGAGGGGTGTACGTCCTCTCTGCCTGGTCGTCTGGACGCGGGTTTCGGTCTCTTCCCGATCCTCTAGCCTGGCCTGAATTTCTGAAACTTTGAGCTCCATCTTGGCCTTTAGCTGTCCGATCGGAAGCGGGGGCTCTTTGAGTAGAGCGATTGTCCGGATATTGAAGGCGGTCCAGAACGCTGGTCCTTCCTCTCCTGTTGGACCTAAGGGCATCATCCAACTGGATATGTTGCCTGGCCCTCTCCATCAATTCGGCGAAGCTGGATGGGGGTCTTGTTGTAAGTGACTCGAAGAGTGGTCGGTCAGTGATGCCCCCTGATAAGGCGTTGGTCGCCATCTCAACACTGACATTTCTTACTTCAGACATGGTGGCCTGAAACCTATCGATGTAGTCTCGAAGACTTTCATCTGTCCTTTGGTAAAGGTTGCACAGGTCATTCACCGTCTTAGGCGCACGTGTTTACACAATGAACCTCATAGTGAACAACTCCTTTAACTGTCTGAATGACGTAACGGATCCCATGGGCAGCTCATGGAACCACGTCAATGCATCCCCTCCCAGAGTGGTGGGAAAAACCCTACAGGATATTCTTTCGTCATAAGTATAGACCTGTACCTTGGTCAAGTACTCTGCCAAGTGTGTGGTAGGATCTGTTTTGCCTGTATATCTTTCCATAACCACATCTCGCCACCTGGGGGGGAGCTCAGCATCGGTGATTTCTCTACATAAGGGGGAGGCAGTATTCCCACAAGTATTTCCTTCGAAGGCGCCTCTTTTGGGCGCGAGGACACCAAACTGCTTGAGCTTCTGCATAAGCCACTGGTCCTGCTTGTTCAACGGGTTCTGTTTGCTCAGGGTCGTGGCGGTGGACTCGCCCTTGTGCTTTCTAGTTTGGCCGCGGCTCGGGGTGCACATGTAGGACACATCATCCCTCGCAGACAGAGTAGCGGACCTGTTGCTGTAGGGAGAGGCCCTACTTGCAGACATTATCTGCTTCCCCTTGTCGCTCTTGCCTGGGGCTCTGATTGCACTTTTCCTGGTTCCCTGAGCTCGGGACTCATTAATAATCATTCCCTTGTTCCTGTTTCTACTGAAGTCTTTGCCCGCGAGGTAATCCTCTTGGGCTCTTTCAGAAGCAATTGGCATCTTACCCTTCTTAAGGGTTTGGACAATGCTTTTTGTAAAATCACTGAGAATGGCGCGCATGTCCCTCACAGTGATGGGGGTGTTCTCTGGTTGCCTAGCAGTGGCATTATCGAATTCGGGAAGGAGGTTGGTCCTCACAGGGGACCTGGTGGGCGCTGCCCTCCTTCTCGAGGTGCCTGATATGCCACGAGCGTCATCATCATGGTCATGGTCCATGGGGGTAGTATTCTCGTTGGATCTTGAGTTCGACATCTCTCAACGAAAGCACCAAATGATAAATCCAAAAATGTCTTTATCTGTAGGAGAGAGGTCGATTTGATAGGATGAGATAACCCTGCAATAAGAAGAGCCCGGTCGGACCAGGCGTGAGCACTCCGAAGCTTAAGTTAGTAGCTTAGAGAGAGAATGTGCTTTAGAAAGATAATGATGTGAATTCAATACCTGGTGCCATCGTTGGCTGGACTATTTATAAGAGATAGTCGAGGGGCACTTGAGTGCCTAGGGAGTGATTACTGGCTGTCAGAGTAGGTATCCGGCGACATGACAGGGAGCAGGTGGTGGGCATGGGCACTACCTTGTGTCAGGCGGCTGATGGGACTGGCGGTCACATCAGCCGATCGGGCATGTGTGCTGCCTAAGAGCTCGTGTCTGATACCTTTAGCTGATGGGCTTTGGGCCTTGCCAGTTTAAGTGGGCCGACAGGATGGGCCTCAGAGCAAATGATATTTGCTGGGTTATCAATTATTATGTTTGTTTTGTGTATTATGGACAATACTACTTTTGTATCACATGAATGTTATTTTTTAGAATGCTAATTTTGTGCATTATTTTTTAGAAGCCATAAAATGCAATAATTCTGAAAAATGGCTCTATGATATGAAAAAATAGTTAAAATCTATGGATGATAATAAAGTCTGGGAACTAGTTGAGTTACCTGAAGGCTCAAAGCACGTGGGCTGTAAATGGGTCTTTAAGACCAAATGGGACTCGAAAGGCAATATTGAAAGGTATAAGGCCAAACTTGTAGCCAAATGTTATACTCAAAATGATGGCATTGACTTTAAAGAAACATTCTCTCTAGTTTCAGAGAACAACTCTTTAAGAATTATTATGGCATTGGTAGCTCATTATGATTTAGAGCTTCACCAAATGGATGTAAAGATCGCTTTTCTGAATGATGACTTACAAGAAGAAGTATATATAGACCAACTAAAAGGTTTTATGATTGCAAAAAAGAAAAATATGGTGTGTAAATTAAAGAAGTCAATATATGGTTTGAAACAAGCTTCCCGACAGTGGTATCTTAAGTTCAATGATACCATTACCTCTTATGGTTTTGTAGAAAACATTATTGATAGGTGTATATATATGAAGGTCAGTAGAAGCAAGTTCATTATTTTGGTACTGTATGTTAACGATACTCTTTTGGCTGCTAATGATTTGGGCTTGTTACATGATGTAAAGAAATTTCTCTCTAATAACTTTGAAATGAAAGATATGAGTGAGGCATTCTATGTGATTGGAATAAAAATATTCCGTGACAGGGCACATGGATTGTTAGGATTGTCTTAGAAAGGATATATTAGTAAAGTATTAGAGAGATTTAAGATGGAAAAATACTCAGCAGGGTTAGTTCTAATTTAGAAATGGGGTAAATTTAGTGAAATATAAGGTCCCAAAAATGATTTGGATCGAAAGGAAATGGAATCTATTCCCTATGCATCTGTAGTTGGGAGTCTGGTGTATATTCTGACTTGTACTCGACCGGACATCAGTTTTGCAGTTGGAATGTTAGGCTGATATCAATGTAATCCCAAAATGGATCACTGGAAAGCAGCAAAGAAAGTCCTTAGGTATTTACAAGGTACCAAGGATTATATACTCACATAGAGGAAATCAAATCATCTAGAAGTGATTGGTTATTCAGATTCAAACTATGTTCGTCGTGTAAACTCAAGGAAATCAACTTTCGATTATCTATTCCAACTAGCAGGAGGGGCAATTTCTTGAAAGAGTGGAAAATAATTTGTTATTGCTACTTCCAGTATGGAGGCTGAATTTGTGGCATGCTTTGAGGCCACTATTCAAGCATTGTGGTTGCAGAACTTTGTCTTAGGGCTAGTTATTGTCGACAATATAACTAGACCGCTAAGAATTTATTGTGATAATTTCACAGTTATCGTATTTTCTAAAAATGACAAGTATTCTATGGGTGCTGAACATAGAGATTTGAAATACTTATCAGTCAAAAAAGAAGAGCAAAAACATAAAGTGTTAATTGAGCATATTGAAATTGGTCTAATGATAGCGGATCCGTTAACTAAAGGATTACTGCCTAAAACACTTACTGGTCATGTTGAAATGATGGGCATTATAGACAAGTCCTTGTTAGCATGAGATCATGTTATGCATATACATATGTTTGGTTATTTGCTATTATTGTTTTGACACTTATGAATTCAATTAAAGTTATATTTTTGCTTATTTGTTGGTTGTCACATTATGTAGTGTACATGCATCGTCTTACTGTAATGACAAATTATATTTTAAGAAAAACATCAAAGTTGAGAATTACAGTATTTCTCGATTACAGTTATTTTGAATTGAGTTGATTGTGTGATACATGGAAGGAATCATGTCGCTAGATGACTTGTGACCGCCATGATCCCATCATTTTAATTCATTCAAGTTTGACGATTTTATAGATTCGATATATGGTGCATGCTTAAAATATTGTTGGATTGTTAAGTTGTAACATGAGTAAAGTGGTAGATTGTTAGATTAATTTTAATAATTATAAAAGTGCAACCCATATTACTTGAGTTAATTCTAATGTAAGGTGAGCCCAAAATAATGGTTATTAGGCTTATAGAGAATTTTAGAATCACTAGGGTTTAATTATAAAAGGAGAACTCTTCCCTCTCCCTTTACGTAATAAAATATATATATATAAAAATATATAGTTATCAAAATATGAAATCAAAATATGAAAAAGTTCGTTCTTGTGCCGTTGAAAAAGAATAAAGAAAAGTGAAAGAAAAGAGTGGATAAAATATTTGTAACCATGGATCAACGTCAGTATTTCTTTTCTCTCTTATAGTATGAATGCTAATTAAATTAGTTGAATCAATTGTGTCATCAATGATCTTGAAAGAATTCTAAGCTTGTAATATCATTTAGAAAATTAAAGGTTATGATTACATTTAATACATGCATTAATATAAATAGTTTTGATTACTAGCCGACAACTATTAATTCACCTATACACATGATATATACTCCTTCCATTTATATGTCATTTTTAAACTTTCAATAAAATATTAATTTACTTTTTTCAATTTTCAATACAATATTAATTTCATATTTAATTTACAATATTATTAAACAAATTAGATTTAAATTAGAATTTTGAAAGTAATAAAAATATGGGTAATTTAGTCATTCTCTAATATATTTTAAATTCTAAATTTAGCCTTAATTAATGTTTTTAATTTTAACAAAATAACAAAAGTGACATATATTATGAAATTGAGAGAGTAATATATTAAAAGAAAAGTTATTTCAAATATTAAATCAAAATAATGGCTATAAAAAAAAATAAAACAACTATAAAATGATATGAGAATTAAAAAAAATTACTAAAAATTGTAATCAAATGATAGAAGAAATACTAAAAAAAGTTATTTCAAATATTAAGTAAAAAACAGTGGCATTAAAATAATTAAAAAAAAAACATGTAATGAAGTTGCTTTTAGAGCGTGAAATGAATTGATCTGCAATTTATTTATACGAATTATCAATCAATTAGAAAATTAAAAAAAAAAAAAAAGGAAACAGGTGCAGTATGTCGGCGGGACAAAGAAATAATGAGGAAGCAAATGTGGTAATTCGTACTTGTAGATTAACACAAATTTATATTTAATAAAATATATTCAATGGCATTTTAGTAATTAAAGTAAAAAGAGATGAACAATCTAGTAAAATCGAAAAGCAAACCATCTCCACAATTTATCTTTTGGGTTTAGTTACAGATGCAAAAATAGCTTTTGCCAAAACAACCTAAAATATTTTAGAAGCTCTAAGTTAAACATTTTAATAGCCTCTCTTAATCACCGGTATATAAAACTACACATTCCTAGTTTACCTAGTTGTTGCGTCTCTCTTGAAAAATCAAAGCATCATGCAAGCCTATTCTTTCTTAGAAAATACAAGGATGTTCCCTTCAACATCCTCTTTGCTATCCTTGTATGCTTCCTTCTCCACATCTTTGATGCTACTAAGAAATGCCTACCATGAACTTGTGCCCAAGAAACTTGAATCCTTCATCATCTCAAAAATCTACTTGCTTTTCTCTCGGAGAAACTTATCTCCTTCTTATGCTACTTTCATCATCGATGATTCTTGGGATGGTCTTGACCGTAACAAGCTCATAGATGCTTCAAGATTTTACTTATCCGCCAAAGTTGGTCGCAACAACAATGTAATTAGAGTAGGAAAGTTCAGAGGCCAAAGGAATGTGACCGCTGCTCTTGTTGAAGGTGAAAAGATTGTTGATGTTTTCCAAGGAATTGAAATTACATGGCAATTTGCTAAACAAGAAAACGACGATTGTCCATCTGGCAAAGCTAAAAAGGAAAGGAGCATTAACAAGGGTCAATTTGAGATTATTTTTGAAGAACAATATAAAGAAAAGGTATTTAATGAGTACTTGACACATATTCTTGATACTTCTACGTTATTAACTGAAGGAGATAAGGATTTGAAGCTGTTTACAAGGTCTAATCTGCGCTGGACTGGTATAGATTTTCGACATCCAGCTACTTTCGATGCACTCGCCATGGATCACGAGTTGAAGAAATCGATAATTGATGATCTGGAGAGGTTCTTGGGAAGGAAAGATTTCTACAAGAAAATTGGGAAAGCTTGGAAGCGTGGATATTTGTTGTATGGACCTCCTGGAACTGGGAAATCGAGCTTGATCGCGGCCATGGCTAATTACTTGAAATTTGATGTGTATGATTTGGAGCTTGGTAATATATTTTCTGATGGTGATTTGAGGAAGGCTATGCTTGATATTGACAGAAAATCCATAACTGTAATTGAGGATATTGATTGCAATTCAGAAGTACGAAAAAGACGCAAACCATCATCAGTATCACCTGATAAATCTGATGAGGAATCCACTTATGGCAAGGTTAGTACATATCCTGTGATTAAAAAACAGAGAACTCTGATTCTGCTTTGCTCTGTTCTGTTTGATAATTTAATTTTTGTCTTGTTTTTTTGAGGAACAGCAATTTTCTCTTTCATCTCTATTAAACTGCATTGATGGGTTATGGTCAAGCTGTGGAGAGGAGAGGATTATAGTGTTCACAACTAATCATAAAGAAGTATTAGATCCTGCATTGCTTCGACCGGGTCGAATGGATATGCACATTCATATGTCTTATTGTACTACTCGAGGATTCAGAGTTTTGGCCTCTAATTATCTTGGAATTAAAGATCATCAATTGTTTGAAGAAATTGATGATTTGATTGAAAGTGTAGAGGTGACACCTGCTGCTTTGGCTGAAGAGTTATTGAAGAGTGATAATCCTGACATTGCTCTTGCTGAAGTTATCAATTTGCTTAAGCAAAAGAAAATGGAGAAAGAATTAGCGGAAGATGAAAAGAAAAGCTTTGTTGACTGACAGCGTTTACTATGTTATTTTGTCTTAATTTAATGAAATGTGTTTTGTCTTTACTCATTTTATCATTTGCACTTAAATCTCCTACGATAGTTGGACGAATGATAAAGTAATGAAAAGTTTTGCCAGTAAATTGATATTATGCGGTGTGAAGATAAAGAAATCAATTGTTGATGTACGAATAGAAGTGGGACTTGACAAAAACAAAACCATAGAGCAATAAAAAGAAAAAAATAGAACCATTGTTTTAATCTTTACCTATTGCAAATGGTTGCTGAGTCTGCTGACCTGCACATGCTTGCCACATTCCACATATACAGGACACTTATGCCCACGAAAAAAGTTCGGTTGGAAAAAAAAAAAAAAAGTTAAGAGAAAAAGGCTGGAAAACAATGAATTTTTATGAAAAAGAAAATAAAAAAAGCTATGTATGTGTGCAAAAGGAAATTTCTTGGTGTTCAGTAAAAGGCAATTACTTGCACTTGTTATTATCTTTTTTCATGACTTAATTTAATAAAATTATTATATATACATAATATTAACTTTTTAAGTTTTTCCTGAAAGTACAAAAAATAATTCATAAGAAAATATGGGAGTACTTGTTGCTTAATCCATTATTGCGTTAAAGTGAAAATAAAATAAGGATGAATCTATCGGGTGACATCCAAAAAAATAAAAAAATTTATTTTGATACCTTAAAATTTTCTAATAATCGAATAGATATTTAAATTTCTAAATTGTGATATTTTTAAACACAAAATGTTGACATGAATGCGATTGTGATTTTGGACTGAAATGGAGCGCGTGAAATAATTTGTTACCGCTTGTCAACAGTAACAAATTATGAATATAAATATAAAACTTCCTCCCTGTCTCTCCCAAATCTCCATCCCTTTGTGTTGCAGTTTTTTGTGTTGGTTTTGTTGTCCATGTTATCCAACCATAAGAATTTCAGAGTGTTAATCAAAGTTTTCCTAATCTGATTCTTTTTATTTCGACAGAGCAAAGATTATTATCGTCTTCTTAGTCTTCTCCTTCATCTCGCAGTTCTACATTAGGTAATTCCATGTATAAGCAAGTACATCTGTGTTGTTTTGGTGATTATATGGTAATGAATATCGAATGGAAGTAATCGAATCTTGGAAGAAGGTTTATTGCATGCAGGCTTAGAAAGGTAATTATATTTGGATTGCTCTGTTTTCTGATTTATTATTTTAAATTGAATCCCACTATTTTGTGATTTGTGATATGAAGAAGGAGGTTGTGGATACTTTAGATGGGTTGATGAAGAATTTCCTGATCAGGTAAAAAATGTTATATGGGGATTACTTAATAGAATAAAGCAATATGAGAAGGCAGAGGAGGAAAAGAAAAAGAAAGGCAGAAAGAGATTTTTTTGTTAGTTAATATTTGTGATTATATTTGTTTGTGATGACAGTCCAAAATTTTCGGATTGATCAGATAGAGCAAGTCACCTAAAAACACAAGAAATCTGTCGAATTTTCGGCGGGAGAGACTCCGATGGTTAAGTCAGTAAATTGACGAAAGTATTTAGAGAAATTAAGAGCAAGAGTTTGATCCTCCTCTTCATACCTGATAGGAATATATAGTAGAGTTCAAATAGGAAAAGGAGTCCCAAATCAAAAAGAATCCTTGTTGATTCCTGATTTGTAGAATCAGATAAGGCAAATCGCAGAATTCCCATTATGGTGGAACTGGAGTCTTCTAAGGACTTTGGAAGTGTTCTAAACAGAGGAAGCTCTTTGAGTACTATTCAGATAACGAGATATGTGGAGGAATCGAGCTACTCATTGGATAAGTATTCCGATGAGCTCGGTGCTCCGAACTCTTTAACTGAGTGTCCGGTTATCATAAGTCCCCCTTCTAGTGTATGACATTTATGTCAGGTTGGGCGGTAAAATTGAATTCAAAAAGAAACCCTAAGCGCGTGGTGCAATAAAGGACATGATGACGCCTCATTTATTGCAATTTGATGGCCAGAGCAGTTCTAGAGCAGAACATGACACTTCGGTTCTCGCGCTAAGTAATGATAGATATGACACATCCAACCGCTTGTGGCCACATGTGTCACACCCCATTTTCCCCCTAGTAGTTTGAGCCATGTGTGTGTAGCCATGTGTAAGTGTGCATGTGTGAGTATTTTGGCATGTGTTAAGGGTATTTTGGGTAATATACATGTTTTGTGGGTTTTATTAGAGTGTGGGTGCATATTTGATATTAGGATGTGAGTATATGAGTATTGTTAGTGTGTGTGCATGCTCATAGGGGAGTAGTGTGTGAGTTAGTAACGGTTAGCCTTGTGTGTAGTGTCTTGCATGGGAGTAGGGTGTGAATTATCAAAACCCACCAATCTCAAGGTGACATGTGGCAAGGGAAATTAAGAAGGGGTATATAAAGAGAGGAGAGAGAAAGAGAGGGCAGAATTTTGCCCTAGCATTCCCGTTCTCTTCCTCCTTCCCTGTTTTGCTTCTTTTTCCTTCCTCTTCCTCTTGCTACACTATGATTCTTTCTCTTCTTGGTTGTTTTGTTGGTGGATCTTGGTAATTCTCAAGAGCTTTATTGGTAAGTTAGTGGGTTTTCTCTTCATCTTCATCATCTTCTTCTTTTGATTTGGTTAGATGTGTTCTTAACTTAAGATTTTTGTGTGTTGTTTGGGTTCTTGGGTTTTTTCGAGTTTAGAAGTGCCTACTCGAGATCCCAAGGGGAAAGAGAAGGCGAGTGGGAGCGGAGCTTGCAACTAGGAGCATACGAATTTTCAGGTTTGGGAATTATTTGAATTTGTGCATTTTTGTGTTTTGGCATGTTGATTGATATTTCTGGAAATTTGAGATTTGATGATGCTCATATTAGTGTAAATGTTATGGGTTTTAGTTTGATTTAAGTTATGATGCATGAATGATGATTTATTGAAGCCAATTGTAAGTTTAGTGAACTTTGCTGAAATTTTCTGAGTTTGCTGTTTTTGAGTAGTTTGATTATGTTGACCCATGATTTTGATTGTGTTAATTGTTAATTTATGTTGTGTTTTATGTTATTTATGATGATGGAAAGGTTGGTTTGAGGTAAGATGAAGTTTGGGTTGATTTGTGTTTAAGATTGGTGGTTTGGGTGTTTTGGAAGTGTGAAATTCTGCAGATTTTTGCATAAGAGCTGGAAATCATGACTCTGTCGCGACCAGAATACTATCGCGAGGTCGCGACAGAGCTCGGTGAATTCAGCTCTCGCGCGTGCCGAGTGGAATTGGGTTGCCGATCGACCGCAGCGAGAGCTCTTTGTCTCCGCGCGAGCCTGAAGATTGCCACGATCGCAACCTGGGGCCAGTTTGGCCTCTTTCATGAGTGCGACAGATGTCGCGAGCGCGACACCCTGGCTTCAAATTGAATTTTCTTCTGTGACTTCCTGTGTTTAATTTCCAAACTTGTGATGCTTTTAAGTTTATACATGGACTATTTTATGAAGTATATGAATATTATTGGATGTATTATGCATTGATAATTTGATAAATTATATGAATGTGATATGATGGATTATGCATGACCTGTTAGAGTCAAATAAGTGGATAGTTAGGCATGCCTAATAGAGTTCAGTAGTTGCAGCCCTCAATTCTGTTCTGGCCCCTGATCAGGTCCCCCATTTGGTTCCTCGCGAACCTCAATGTGTGGATCTTGTTTAAGATCCCCTCCGTAAAATGTTTTGAAATGAGAAAGAAAATATAATGTTGCTTTTCGATTCATACCCGTAAGGTACCGCCATGCGTTCACTCGTTATCCACTACTGTGAGTCAGCAGGCATTGTGTTTTGTTCGGTTATGCTTATAGGAATGTGAATCCGAATGACTATGATTATAAGTATGTGAATCTAAATGACTCTATTTATGAGCATATGAATCAGTAGCTTATGAATGTGATTATCAACCTTGGAATGTTTATGAATGTGTTTCGATTATGATTATATCTTATATGATTATCAGCATATGCCAATATGTATGTGACTTGCCTTGACGACCATTGTGAATGGCCGTCCATATTATTGTTGTTTGTTTTCCCACTAAGCGTTATCGCTTAACACCCGTACAGGTGCGGAAGGTGTATAGGTTTTGGGAGAGTCGCTGCAAGTCAAGCCAACAAAGTGGGATTGATGTTAGGACTTAGCTTCTTTTTGTATTACGATTCCTTTTGTAATAGTTATCTCTCATTGTATTTAGTCTTTTGTTCAGCTTTCGCTTTGTAACTCTGAAAGATTTAATTATTTTGGTAATATCATAACAGTTGTAATGAATATTTTTATTCTATCTATGAGTATATGATCAGTTTGGTTTTAAAGTTTTATTTCCGCTGTATTTCTATATGTATATTATATATGGATGAATGTTATTGTATCATTTTGCTTGGTGATACCCCTGATCATACGGGTTCTCACTCCATTCTCGGATGGGTTCTCCTACGTAAGGGAAGGGGGTGTTACAGTTTTGGTATCAGAGCCCCGGTTTAGGCATTTTTGGGTGTTGTTGTGCATAGATATATGTTTAGGACTGTGTTAGCTGATGTGGGTTTCTTTGTGTTTGTTTTAGATGGATTCTGATTCCGTACATGGGTCGCTTGAGGGGTCCGCTGAGAGCGTAAATCCTCAAGTAGTAGATCCTTCAGTGTCTATTTCGGCTTAAACACCTAGGGTTCAGCCTGAGGCTGCAGCCATGCCCTTTGAGGCAATGTTGAAGATTTCTCAGGAAATGGCTTGTGTCTTAGAGAAAGTGACAGCTCTGAGAGCCCCTTTAGAGAGTATGAGGAAAGCTGGTACAGAGGATTTCTATGGGACCACTCTAGATGAGTCTGAGTATGCTGAGAAATGGATAGAGAAAGTGCAGCGTGTTCTGGATGAGATTCGGTGCCCTCCTGATAGGTAAGTAGGATGTGTTGTGGCTTTGCTTCAGGGATCCGCCTACGATTGTTGGAAGTTGGTCCATAGGCATCCCCAGTTGCCTGACCCGGTACTTGGGAGTTCTTTGAGAGGGAGTTTACTAGTAAGTATGTGACTAGGGCTTACAAGGATGCAAAGTGGGCACAGTTCTTGAGTTTGAAGCAAAGAGCTATTACTATTTTGGAGTTTGAGAAAGAGTTCAATCGTCTTTCTAAGTATGCTCCAGAGGGTGTTTTGACAGAGGAGTTCAGATGTAGGCACTTTGAGGCTGGTTTGAATGAGTCCTTGCGGGCTATGCTGATTTCTTTGATGAGTACTCCGGGTATTGGGTACTACCAGATTGTGCAAGCAGCAGTGCGGGCCAAAAGATTTGAGTCAGTTCTGCGGGAGAGAGCCCAGAGGAGGAATCCCGCTCGTGGAGGATCATCATCATCTTCGGGTAAGAGGTCTAGGAACTCGCATGATGAGTCTTCCTCAGGTCCTGCTTCGAGAGGTAGGAGGCAAGGTTCTGCCATGGGTTCTAGTGCGAGTAGAGGTGGTTCTGGTACTAGGACTGAGGTATTGCCTTAGTGTTCTCACTGCAGCAGGCGCCACAGGGGTGAGTGTAGGTGGCTCATGGGTGATTGTTTCTGATGTGGGAGCACTGATCACTATTTAGCTAACTGTTCGAAGTTGAGTGAGGCTTCTGGTGATCAGTATGAAGCTAGCAGAGTTGGATCTAATGCACCGCAAGCCAGTCGAGGTGGTCGGCCTAGAGAGGGAGCTCCATCAGAGTCTGTTGATCTTCCTTTGACGGTTCCAGCTAGAGCTTATGCCATGAGAGCTCGGGATGAGCAGGATGCTCCGAATGTGATTGCTGGTAAGTTCGTACTCTTTGACACTGAGTTATATGCTCTAATTGATCCTAGTTCCACAGACTCATATTTGTGCATGAGTAAGTTATTTGATAAATTGCATGATGTTGATCAGTTAGATTATGAGGTTTGTGTGACCAGTCCCTTAGGGCATAGTGTCAATATGAGTAGAGTGTATAGGAATTGCCCTCTTTTGGTTCAAGGTGTTGAGTTTTCTACGGATTTGATTGAGTTGCCATTTCGAGAGTTTGATCTGATCTTAGGTATGGATTGGTTGAGCAAGCATCGGGCTGTAGTTGATTATCATAGGAAAGTAGTTGTGTTGCGAGATAGAGATCAGTCTTCTGTTGTGGTGAAAGGTTTGGGTTCGAGTTCTTTGAGTGATGTGATTTCTGCTATGCAAGCTAAGAGGTTCATGAGGAAAGACTGTGAAGCATTTTTAACAGTGGTATTGGATTTTAAGCATGATCAGGTTGAGATTGAGGATATCCCAGTTGTTAGGGAGTTTGGCGATGTGTTTCCAAGTGAGTTGCATGGGTTGCCTCCCGAGAGAGAAGTGGAGTTGTCCATAGAGATAATGCCGGGTACTTCGCCCGTTTCGAAAGCACCTTATTGGATGGCTCCTGTAGAGTTGAGAGAAATTAAAACTCAGCTACAAGAGTTATTGGATAAGGGGTTTATTAGACCCAGCATATCTCTATGGGGAGCTCCGGTGTTGTTTGTTAAGAAGAAGGATGGTACCTTGAGGATGTGTATCGACTATAGGCAAATTAATAAGGTCACAGTGAAGAATAAGTATCCGTTGCCTAGAGTCGAGGATTTGTTTGATTAGCTCAGAGGTGCAGGTGTCTTCTCCAAGATTGATCTTCGGTTGGGTTATTATCAGCTTCGGGTGAAAGATGTGGATGTGGTTAAGACTGCATTTCGGACGCGGTATGGCCACTATGAGTTCCTTGTGATGCTATTTGGTTTGACCAATGCACATGCGGCTTTTATGGATTTGATGAACCAAGTGTTTAGGCCATATCTCGACCGATTTGTAGTAGTGTTCATTGATGATATTTTTGTTTACTCGAAGGATGAGAGTGAGCATGAAGAGGATCTTTAGTTAGTGTTGCAAGTTTTGAGGGAGCACCGTTTGTTTGCGAAGCTTAGTAAGTGTGACTTTTGGCTTCGAGAGGTGTCTTTCTTAGGTCACATTGTGTCAGCTAAGGGTATTCAAGTGGATCCAGCTAAGATTGAGGTGATTGTGAATTGGAAAGCGCCTAGGAATGTTCCTGAAATGAGAAGTTTCCTAAACCCTAAACCTCATGAGAAGAACTATCCGACGCATGATTTGGAATTGGCAGCTGTAATATTTGCTTTGAATATTTGGCATCATTATCTGTATGGGGAGAAGTGTAGGATCTTCATGGATCATAAAAGTTTGAAGTATCTCCTCACACAGAAGGAGTTGAACATGAGACAACGCCGATGGTTGGAGTTGTTTAAGGACTATGACTGCATTGTGGATTATCATCCGGGCAAAGCTAATGTGGTTACGGATGCATTGAGTAGGAAGTTAGTTTCGGCTTTGTTCTTGAGGCGGTTCAGGTGGAGATTTGATTCAGATGGGGCTTTGGTTGCCCAATTGAGAGTGAAACCGATCTTGAGACAGTCGATTATGGATGCTCAGAAGGATGATGTTAGATCGCAATGGGTTTTGTGAGAGGTTCAGCAGGGTAAGCAGTCTGAGTTTTCTGTATAGGAATCGTTTGTGTGTGCCCGAGAGTGATGAGTTAAGGAAGAAGCTTTTGAGTGAGGCACACACTACGGTCTTTACTATGCATCCTGGTAGTGAGAAGATGTATCGGGATATGAAGCAGTTCTACTGGTGGTCTGGAATGAAGAGACACATTGTAGAATTCGTGGCAAAGTGTCTGACTTGTCAGCAGGTAAAGGCTGAGCATCAAGTCCCTTCATGATTGCTCACTCCTTTATCTGCTCCTATGTGGAAATGGAATGATATTGCCATGGATTTTGTGTCGGGTTTTCTAGTGATGCAGCGAAAGCATGTTTCAGTTTAGGTGATTGTGGATCGGCTTACGAAGTCAGCTCATTTTCTGCCGGTCAGAGTGGACTACTCGATGGATAAGTTGCCCAGTGTTTATGTGGATGAGGTAGTCCGACTGCATGGTGTGCCATTGTCGATAGTGTCAGATCGGGATCCAAGGTTCACATTGAAGTTTTGGAAGGAATTGCAGAGAGCTTTGGGTTCTAAGTTGAATTTCAGCACAGCATTTTATCCTCAGACAGATGGTTAGTTAGAGTGGGTTATCCAGATTTTGGAGGATATGCTTTGGGTTTGTGCTTTGGATTTTTCTGGCAGTTGGGACAAGTATGTACGGCTTATGGAGTTTACCTACAACAACAGCTTTCAGTCGAGCATCGGAATGTCACCATTTGAGGCTTTGTATGGTCGATTATGTAGAACTCCGGTTTGTTGGACAGAGTTGACCGAACGATCTTTTATTGGGCTAGAGATGATTAGGGATACAGATGAGAAAATCAGAGTTGTGCAGTAGAATCTGAAAGTGGCTAAGGATAGGCAGAGATCCTATGGCAATTTGAAAAGAAAGGATATTCGGTTTGAGGTTGGGGACAAACTTTTCCTTAAGGTTTCACCTTAGAGGAAAGTGTTGAGATTTGGCAAGAAAGGTAAACTTAGTCCTTGATTCATTGGGCCTTTTGAGGTTTTGGAGAAAGTTGGTCCGGTAGCCTATAGGTTGGCGTTACCGATGGAGTTGGCTAAGATGCACGATGTCTTCCATGTCTCCATGCTTCGTTGGTATAGATCGGATCCGTCGCATGTGTTGTCGGTTCAAGATGTTCGTATTCAGCCAGATTATTCTTATGATGAGGAACCGAAAGCCATTATAGTTCGAGAAGTCAGACAGTTGAGAAGTAAGCAAGTCCCTCTGGTTAAGGTTCTTTGGTAGCATCATGGAGTTGAGGAAGCGATATGAGAACCAGAGATGACGATGAGGATTCAGTATCCATAGTTGTTCAGGTCAGGTGAGAATTTCGAGGATGAAATTCTTGTTAGTAGGAGAGAGTTGTGACACCCCGTTTTCCCCCTAGTAGTTTGAGCCATGTGTGTGTAGCCATGTATATGTGTGCACGTGTGAGTATTTTTGCATGTGTTAAGGGTATTTTGGGTAATATGCATGTTTTGTGGGTTTTATTAGAGTGTATGAGTATTGTTAGTGTGTGTGCATGCTCATAGGGGAGTAGTGTGTGAGTTAGTAAGGGTTAGCCTTGTGTGTAGTGTCTTGCATGGGAGTAGGGTGTGAATTATCAAAACCCACCAATCTCAAGGTGACATGTGGCAAGGGAAATTAAGAAGGGTTATATAAAGAGAGGAGAGAGAAAGAGAGGGTAGAATTTTGCCCTAGCTTTCCCGTTCTCTTCCTCCTTCCCTGTTTTGCTTCTTCTTCCTTCCTCTTCCTCTTGCTACACTTTGATTATTTCTCTTCTTGGTTGTCTTATTGGTGGATCTTGGTAATTCTCAAGAGCTTTATTGGTAAGTTAGTGGGTTTTCTCTTCTTCTTCATCTTCTTCTTCTTTTGATTTGGTTAGATGTGTTCTTGACTTAAGATTTTTGTGTGTTGTTTGGGTTCTTGGGTTTTCTGGGTTTAGAAGCGCCAACTCGAGATCCAAAGGGGAAAGCGAAGGCGAGTGGGAGCGGAGCTTGCCACTAGGAGCATAGGAATTTTCAGGTTTGGGAATTATTTGAATTTGTATATTTTTGTGTTTTGGTATGTTGATTGATATTTCTGGAAATTTGAGGTTTGATGATTCTCATATTAGTGTAAATGTTATGGGTTTTGGTTTGATTTAAGTTATGATGCATGAAAGATGATTTATTGAAGCCAATTGTAAGTTTAGTGAACTTTGCTGAAATTTTCTGAGTTTGTTGTTTTTGAGTAGTTTGATTATATTGATCCATGATTTTGATTGTATTAATTGTTAATTTCAGTTGTGTTTTATGTTATTTATGATGATGAAAAGGTTGGTTTGAGGTAAGATGAAGTTTGGGTTGATTTGTGTTTGAGATTGGAGGTTTGGGTGTTTTGGAAGTGTGAAATTCTGCAGATTTTCGTGTAAGAGCTCGAAATCACTACTCTATAGCGAGCGCAACACTGTCGCGAGCGCGACACTGTTGCGAGGTCACGACAGAGCTCAGTGAATTTAGCTCTCGCACGTGCCAAGCGGATTTGGGTTGCCGATTGGCCACAGCGAGAGCTCTTTGTCGCGAGCGCGACAGAGCGCTCGGCTGCCGAGCAATTTTGGGCAGTTCCTTATCGTGAGCGCACGCCTGCACGTGAGCGCGATAGCCTTTGTTGGCCGCTCACTGTTGCGAGCGCGATAGTGAGATGGACTTCTGCCTCCGCGCAAGCCCGAAGACTACCGCGATTACGACCTGGGGCTAGTTTGGCCTCTATCGCGAGCGCGACACCCTTGGCTTCAAATTGAGTTTTCTTGTGTGACTTCCGATGTTTAATTTCCGAACTTGTGATGCTTTTAGTTTATACATGGACTATTTTATGAAGTATATGAATATTATTGGATGTATTATGCATTGATAATTTGATGAATTATATGAATGTGATATGATGGATTATGCATGACCCGCTAGAGTCAAATAAGTCGATAGTTAGGCATGCCTAATAGAGTTCCATAGCTGCAGCCTTCAGTTCTGTTCTGGACCCTGATCAGGTCCCCTATTTGGTTTCTCGCGAACCTCAATGTGTTTGGATCTTGTTTAACATCCCCTCCGTAAAATGTTTTGAAATGAGAAAGAAAATGTAATGTTGCTTTTCGATTTGTACCCGTAAGGTACCGCCATGCGTTCACTCATTATCCACTACTGTGAGTTAGCAGGTGTTGTGCTTTATTCGGTTATGCTTATAAGAATGTGAATCCGAATGACTATGATTATAAGTTTGTGAATCTAAATGACTCTATTTATGAGCATATGAATCAGTAGCTTATGAATGTGATTATCAACCTTGGAATGTTTATGAATGTGTTTCGATTATGATTATATCTTATATGATTATCAGCATATGCCAATATGTATATGACCTGCCTTGATGACCATTGTGAATGGCCATCCATATTATTGTTGTTTGTTTCCCCACTAAGCATTATCGCTTGGCAAGGGTGTTTTATCTGTGCAGGTGCGGAAGGTGTATAGCTTTTGGGAGAGTTGCCGCAAGTCAAGCCAACATAGTGGGATTGATGTTAGGGCTTAGCTTCTTTTTGTATTACGATTCTTTTTGTAATAGTTATCTCTCATTGTATTTAGTCTTTTGTTCCGCTTCCGCTTTTTAATTCTAAAAGATTTAATTATTTTGGTAATATCTGAACAGTTGTAATGAATATTATTATTCTATCTATGAGTATATGATCAGTTTGGTTTTAAAGTTTTATTTTTGCTGTATTTCTGTATGTATATTATATGTGGATAAACTCTGATTTAAATTAAATTTCATGTGATGATTAATTAGCAATAATAAATGACATTTAATCAGGTTCTATGATATTTTGTGAATGGCTCTGAAAATATCTCTGCCCCTCTGAGATAGGTATTCTTAGAACGATATCAAATGATATGTTAAAAGTAAACGAATAATATATTTTAATGCCTGCTTTGGACTAGATAGTAGATAAATAGGCATACCTATAGGGACTCTGTTTGCTGCAACCTCTGTTCAGTTCTGTAGACCCGTTTAGGTCCTTATTTGGTTCATAAATTAATAAGATAATTAAAATGAATTGTACCTTTAAGTACCTCTGTTACTGTACCCTCGGGTACCTCTGTTCTGTATTTTCCCGTTATCCACTTCCTTAGGGTATTTAAAATTAAATACTTGTATTTCATATATAGTTTTCTCTTGATTGTTATTATGTGCATTCATATGTATGCATAGCTTGATGACTACTGTGAGTAGTCGTCTATTTCATATTAAGTCCCCACTAAACTATATGCTTAGCACGGATATTTTATCCGTGTAGGTACTGAAGGTAAGGAAAACACCAAGGACGACCCACAAGCATCAAGGCCAAAATCCCAAGGGATGCTTGAGGTAGTAAAGATTGAACAAGAGAGAAGTAAAAATTCTGAAATCCAATCTAAAATCCCTAAGAAAATCAAAAGTGGAAGAAAGGAGAAGAAGCCACAATTTATATGAGAACGAAACCGCTCAGATGAGGACAGATGGCAAGTGTTGATTGAGTGAACTGGCAATAATTACTCCTTGCGCGGTTACCGGAACGCGCCATCATCTCAGGGCCTAGCACAGCCGTTGGATCACAGTTCACGAAATGACTGCACACAGTGAACGAAGCGCCTGTCCACGCTTTTCAAAGGTCACGCGCACAGCTGTTAGTAGGGCATTCCGAGTGGGTCTACGTGCGCTCTCTGGGAATGTTAGGTCAATGCTCCTATAACATGAATGTTATCATCTGAGGGGGGGACTTATGATAACCGGACTCTTCGAGTCATAGTCCGGTGTGTGCTTAACCGGACACGAATCATATGTCGAACTTGCGTGACAAGAGTCCAGCAGCCGGACACTCAGACAATTGGTATAATAGTTGCTCGGTTCCAATAACAGTTCGGTAATAAATTATGGAAAGTCATCAGCACCGAATATTTCCTAGATATTGAAGTGATTCTGATCTTACAATGATGGAAAGTACCAAGAATCACTGAACAAATCTACACAAATCGGGAATCAAGCATTAATCAAGAGATTAAGGTGATTTTCTCCTATTCAAGAGATTATTTCCTATTTGACACAGCTCTATGTAAAGGAAACGATCAGATACATTGTTCTCTCTCTGAATTCATATACAAGAAAGCCTTTACTTTGTCAATTAACTGACTTGATCGTCGGAGTCTCATTTATTGGAACACCCGACGGTTTTGTGGTTCTTTTCAGGTGATTCAAGCAAAGGACAACCGGAATATTTCACTTTGTTATCAATAAGAAAGAGAGTAACAATGATAATTCTAGCTGATATAGTCAACAACACTATTATTATTATACCTGCATATAGTCAGCAACATAATAATCACAAAATTTGCTTATTCTTTTCTCTCTCTCACATCCCGTTCCGTAAACTTTAACGTTCTTTACAATAATCTCCTATAAATTTAACAATAAAAAAATGCCTCTCTCATTCTGGCATAAGACATTAGTTCTCAAACCCTAACACGATCATTACCGTTGTTCTGAGCAAAACTAAAAACGATCATATACTAACCTGCAGATTTATGAGTGGTTCCATGCCCTCTCTTGGCTACCTTGAACAAGATCCTTTGAATGAGAAGTTGCATACCGCGGTTTTTTTTTTTGTTAATTTAGAAAATATTTAGATTTTTGGTGCTGCACTAAAAGAAAATAGAATTTTAGTGTGTCAAAAAACGGCAATCTCTTTGCTGTTTTGTGTCAATGTGAAATCTATCCATTTTATCAAATTTTTGTACTGAAAATGGCAACAGACAATCTAAGTTGCCATTTTTAAGGCGTAAAACGGTGGTTGAAAAATGCGCACATTGGTTTGCCGTTTTTCTTCTTTCTTTTTTTTTTAAAAAAAAATAGAAGGCTGCACCCTATAATTGTAGGTTTGTGGACGGAGGTATCAGCTTCAAGTAACAAACTAAGCAAAAACCATGTGACTTCCCTTAGCATGCTCCTTTTTTTGCTTATCGTTTCATCACCTTTACCCAAACTTGGCCTACAATTACCATACAATTGTAGGTTTATGGACAGGTGTTGTTTGGGCATTAATTTATTTAGTCTAATTCAATGTCTATATATAAATTCCATTTTATACACAAATGATATAAGGAAACAAAACAAACATTATTAATATTGTGGGGTTTTTTTAAAATAACTCCAGATTATGTCCCACTTTTTAGAATTGGTTTTTTAACCTAATTTAAATAATCTCAAGTACCCCTGTCATTCTTTTTCAACTAATCAAAATTGCAATTAATTTGGTTTTCTTACAACTATAGTTAAACGAGCATTGCAGTCATGGCAATGACAAGAAGACTAACTTAACCAACTTAAGTGACCAAACAATTATATTTTATTTAATAATTTGCTTTTGAAAATGCCCAAACGACACCAAGAATGATGTGAGACTACAATGACATGCAAAATAATAATAATAATAATAATAATTGATAAAGCACAGATTGTCTTTATCTGAAGAGGAGAGGTGGGACCGATCGGATGAGAGAAACCCTGCAAGAAAGAGTGTCCGGTCGGATCAGGCGTAAGCACTCCAAAACTTAAGTTATTAGCTTAAAGAGAGAAAATGCTTTTAGAGAGAGAATGCTGGAGATTCAATATCCGGATCCATCGTTGGCTGGACTATTTATATGAGATGATTGAGAGGCACTTGAATGCATGTGGAGTGATTACTGGCTGTCAGAGCAGGTATTCGGCGGCGTGACAAGGAGCAGGTGGTAAGTATGGGCGCTGTCTTGTATCAGGCGGCTGATGGGACTGACGGTCACATTAGCCGATCGGGCGTGTGCGCTGCTTAGGAGCCCGTGCCTGCTACTCTTAGTTGTTGGATCTTGGGTCTTGCTAGATAAGTGGGCCGACTGGATGGATCTTAAAACAAATGATTTTTGCTGTATTATCAATAATAATAAAAATACTAATAATAAATAAATAAATAATTAAAAGGAAAACCTACAACAATTCCAAATTTTAGTTGGTTATGATTACATCATCTGTCAAGGGCATGGTGAGTTGAATACCCCTGTCCACAAACCTACAATTATAGGGTTAGCCATTTTTCCTTCTTTTTTTTTTTGGCAAACCAATATGCCGTTCTCCATTAGACCGAGCTTCATCCACTAATCCGAAATGAACATGCAAAACGATAACATTTTGCACCATGAAATGACAACTTAAATTGCCGCTTTCAGTACAAAAATATGATAAAGTGAATGAATCCCACGCTGACATAAAACAACAAATGAATTGCCCTTTTTTGACACAATGAAATCTTAATTTCTTTTATTGTATACTAAAATCCTAATTATTTTCTAAATTAACACCACCCTGCATACCGCTACATACCTCAAAAGTGATCAGACGTATTTATACATAATTACAATTAAAATCAAGAAATCAATCAAATAATACATAAATGATTATTATTTAAATAGAAGAGGAAAGGAGAGGAGCAATGCGCGCCCGAGGCTAGGGGGGATGGCGGAGCGGCGAAACAGCGCCGGTGGGGGGGGTCAAGATTTGTGAGGGAGAGAGGGAGGCAGAGAAGGAAAGAGAGAGAAAAAAAAGGGACATATATATATATATATATATATATATATATATATATATGTAGCGACGGAACAACAACTCCGTCGTTGATAAAAAATATTAGCCACGGAATTTAAATTTCGTAGCCAAATAAAATTAATTATTAATTTTTAGTAACGGACCTACAATTTTGTCGCTAAAAAAAATCTTTGCAACGGAATCTAAAATTCATTGCTAGTTTTTAGTGACGGTAATGAAAATCGTCACTAATTTCGGTAGCAAATAATACCGTGATTTTTTTGCAAAATATTTAGCAACGGTTTATGCCTTCCGTTGCTAAAAACTGTCGCTAAAAAATGGAAAGAATATTTTAGGGACGAAATTTTTTTCCGTCACTAATTTTTGAATTTATTTTTCTGTCGCTAATTAGCTTCAGAAAAAATTTCGTCGCTATTTCTGTATTTTCTTATATTAGTCCATTAATAATTATAATTTTTATTAATATTGTTTGATTTAAATTGTTTGATATTTATTTTTTTTAAGAAAAGTTTCTTATTCGAATTTTGAAATGATAAAAATTAATACTAAAAAGATTTTATTATAATTTTAAAAAATTATATAAAGTTTGCATCGAGTCCAACTAGTTAACTACATACACTAATTTAGATTCAGTTTTAACAGTTCAAAATTGGAGGCGCACTACAAACCAGCCAAGTTTGAATTTGGAGGTACGAAAGCAATCGACGATCACGAAAGGAAAATGACTTAATTAGTGCTTAGCTCTTCAATTTCAACCATTTGACAAGTCAACAACCCCAAGTATCAGCTATGGGCCCCAATCACCATCGATCAAGCGTATGAAAATAAAAGAAAGATAAGGAAAAATGTTTGACAATTAAGGGTGTGATTAAATTTTCTATTTTTAATTGAAAAATTAAAAAATAAAAATTTTTAATGGGAAAATAAATGAAATTAAAAAAAAAATTAAAAAAATTATTTTAACCATATTTTGCAAGGAACCATACCAGAAATTTTCATTGGCTGCCACATCAGTTGCCACATGGAATATGTATTTATTAGCCGCCACATTACAACCAATGAAAAAATAACGTGTAAAAATTTAAGATTTTTTTTTTTGTGTTCAAAATATTTTTACATGTTCTATTTTTTTATTAGTCGGGATGTGGTGGCTGATATAAGTGGCAGACTAATATAATGGCTTATGTATTATACACTTGAGATGAGATTGGTGATGTGGCATGCCAACAAGAATTTTTAGTAGAATTTATCTCAAAATCCGGCCAAAGTGACTTTTTGAAATATTGTTCTCAATTCAGGTGTTTTTGTATTAAAAAAATTTTATTTTATGATTTTTCGATAAAAGTAGAATAATTCAGTAATTGTGAATGAAATTAATTATTACAAGACTGTTTATGTTGGGATTTTTTTGAAATTGGTGTTATTTTTTAAAATATTTTGATTTTTGGTGCTATAGTAAAAAAAATTAGAGATTTGGGGTGTCAAAAACTAGGGGTGAGCAAAAAAACCGATGGACTCGGTTAACCGAAAAAAATCTGAAACCGAACCGATGAACTGGTTAACCGATTGTAATGGACTGGTTAATGGTTAGTGTTTTGAGAAAACCGATATTAATGAACTGGTTAATGGTTTTTGACTCATGTGACTGATTAACCGAACCGAAATCGAATTTTTAGTTAATTTATTAATTTTTTAATAATTTATAACAATTTATTCTAATTAAAAGTGATCATGTATTTTTTTTATTATACTAATTATTTTAAAATTTTAAATTTTTTTTAATTAGTTATTAGTAAGTATACTAATTTATCGAATTAAAAGTGATTATGAGGTTAATATATTTACTTATTAAATATTAATTTTTAAAAATAAATTTGCTTATATCAACCAAATATTTTTATTTTAACAACAATAATGTTATATTATAGTGAAAAAATTTTAATTTTATTTATGAATATATTTATAATTATAGTGGTTAATCGAAAAATATTGGGTAACCGATCCGAAAATTCGAAACCGATGGACTGGTTAACCGATGGTAATGGACTGGTTAATAGACTGTAATTTCAAAAAACCGATATTAATGGACTGAGACTAATGGACCGGTTAACCGACCATGCTCACCCCTATCAAAAACCAAGACAAAGAAGTGCCGGTTTTTGTCAGAATGAAACCCACATAGAAAATACATTTGACTAGGACAAAGATATATTTTGTATTTTAAGGGAAAATATTTCTCGTTTTGGTGTGTTTTCGGAAATAATTTTGGGTTTGAGGTACATGATAAACTACAACTGTCAGTTGCGGTTTCTGGATGAGAGATTCACGTGACTAGGATTGCAATTAACAGTGATATCGCAGGCCTCACCTGCGGTATTTATGTCTGAAACCGCAACTGACAGTTGCGATTTCAGGCGCGAATACAGCAGGTGAGACATACAGTATCAGTGTCACCATCATTCTTCGCGTTGAAAATAAAAAAAAAAAAAAGAGAGGCTATAAATTCGTTCGCTCTCGTTTCATGCTGCCCACCAAATTGCGTAAACGAGAGCTTCAAGTGTTCTCGTGTTAGTTTATTCTCAAACTGCAAAAATTTACATCCTTCAATTAAGGTATTTAATGAATTTAATTATATTAATATATTAATATATAAGTTTATATGATTATTATTATTATTATTATTATTATTATTATTGTTGTTGTTGTTGTTGTTGTTGTTGTTGTTAATTTTATTTTGTTCTATTAGTTTATAATACATAATTAGATAAAATATAATTTAGACACTAATATTTATTATTATTATTATTATTATTATTATTATTATTATTATTGGTTTATAATACGTAATGTGTTCAAATATTATTATTTAAATATTCATATTTATTTATATGATTATTATTATGATTATTATTATTATTATTATTGTTGTTGTTGTTTTTGTTGTTGTTGTTGTTGTTAATTTTTTTTTGTTTTGTTGGTCTATAATACGTAATTAGATAAAATATTATTTAGACATTAATATTTATTTTTATTGTATGTAATGTGTTTAAACATTAATATTTATTTATATGATTATTATTTTTAAATTTATTATTATTATTGTTGTTGTTGTTAATTTTTTTTGTTGGTCTATAATACGTAATTAGATAAAATATTATTTAGACATTAATATTTATTTTTATTTTTATTATGATTATGATTATGATTATTATTATATTTATTATTATTATTATTATTATTATTATTATTATTATTATTATTATTATTATTACTATTGGTTTATTGTACGTAATGTGTTCAAATATTATTTAGACATTAAGATTTATTTATATGATTATTATTTTTAAATTTCATTATTATTATTATTATTATTATTATTATCATCATCATCATCATCATCATCATCATCATCGATTTTATTTTATTATGTTGGTTGATAATACGTAATTAGATAAAATATTATTTAGACATAAATATTTTGCAAGTTAATGGATAAAACATATAATTGTTAAAAAATAATAAAAAAAATTACTAATCACATATATTTACTTACAGGAAAATCTAAGATGGCAGCACATACCGATTTTTATTTACACACCAAAGGAGAAATAAGTTATGGAGTAGGAGGCTTTCAATATGATATATCCGGTCCAAATGCCAGAACAAGGAGACTGAGATTAAAAAATAAGCCAACTCTTCGTGAATTGGTCCATAAAATTCACATTAAATTAGGATTAGGTCTCAACGACGTTGTATCAAGAATTATATATAAGAGTTCAATGTACAATCGAGGATCATTATGCTGGATTTCGGTTAATTTGGTAGATGACGATAACGTAGAGATGATATATGAAAATTTGAGAAAATTTGATGATTTAACTTTAGTTGAATTAATTATTGTAGTTACTAAGGGTGATGCAGGAGATAATATACCGACGTATGCACAGGGCAATGAAGGTAGAAATGAAGATTTTGGCACGAAAAATGTCGGCGAAAGTCAATAAAACGATATAAATGATGTTGGTCCCAGCTAGCCCATGCAATCTGTAAGTCCACATGATATTGAAATGTTTTCTCAATCTAATTTATGTAGGGAACAATATACAGATGCAATACAAATTGTGGATAGAAGTAGACAATGATGATCAGTCTGCAGTATACGAGATGCTACTCCTAGTTAGCCTAGGCAATCTGTGCAACGACGGGACGATGAGTTGGTGGAAAATGTTGCAAGCAAAAGCGTAGGACACGGTATTGTAGGTCCTTCAGTTAACCAAATGCCTGTCGCTAATGTGAGCCAACCTAGGCGGTCATTTAGTCGGAGTGTTGGTAATTTTATAAGTAAATTCCTATTTGGGAACAGGTCTAGTAGGTGTTCAGATAATAATAATATTGAAGTGGGATCAAGTTCATTACCAACTCATAATATAGAAAGTAGTTGGGAATGTTGTTCTGTATCTCATATTCCAGATCAAAGTTAACGATAATCTGTTTCTATGATGCCACATGGGAGTAGGCACCGATCTGTAAGCCAGATGCCAGTAGCAGATGCAGATCAACCAACTCAGTCTATTTATCAATGAGATGGTGATTTATTGGGCGATTCTATAGCAGAAAACACTGTAAGTCAAAATCCAAATGATTTTCCATGTTCTATTCTAGTAGGCATGGATCAGGCAAATGAACCTTCTTTTGATTTGAGAGCCATGGATGATAGTGAAGATGAGGGGCTGGACAATGATTATCTGTCACTTAATGACGAAGTTGATGGTGAGTATGCAAATATTAGTTCAGAAAGTGATGAATCTGAGTTTGGTGATGCGTCTTCTAATACACAAGATGTTAGTCATTTGGCCTCATTGCATCCTTGTGAAAGGACAAATGACGCAATCTTCAACTTTTCTTCCGAACATTATACAAATATCGACTTTAATGCAACACAAGTTGATCTATCAGAAGGTGTTCACTAGGGCTGTGTAGAACCGAACCGATTGGATTTTGGTCTATTTGGTTTGATTTTTTTCATTTTCGGTTCGTTCGGTTCTGAACCGAAATTAAAGTTCGATTAGTTCGGTTCGGTTCTTAAAATTATAAAACCGAAGGAACCGAACTTCCAAACTCAAAATTTTACTCTCATATGTGTGTGTGTGTGTGTGTATATATATACATAACAGTATGTATATATGTTTTGCTCTCACAGTATGTATGTATATATATATATATAAAATCACAGTAAAGATGATAACTTCAAGCCCGATTTCAACAAGAAAATCAATAAAGTAAACAAATCAACAAATCAACTTCAAGCCCAGCTTCATATGGCAGTGTGGAGGTGAGCGCCGGCGGTGGGGGAGTGACGACGGGGACCAGATCACTAGATCTGTCGAGAGGGAGGGAGGTGGAGAGAAAAGGAGGACGATCGGCTTGGGGGGGCACAAGGTTCAGATCTGTCAATGAGGCTGGCTGACGACAGATGGGTGGCGAGCGATGGAAGGCATCGATCCAAGAAGCAGAGAGCGATGGGCTTGACGACGGATGGGTGGCAAGCGGCGGATGGCTCCGATCCAAGAAGCAGAGAGAGAGAGAGAGTGAGAGAGGGAGAGAGAGGGGTTAAATGGGTAAAGAGAGAGAGAGAGAGAGAGAGAGGGGTGAAATGGGTAAAGAGAAAGAGAGAGAGAAATGTAATTCTGGATTATAATGGGTTGTCGGGTCGGGTTAATAGGGTTTAACCCAACCCGATTCAAAATAACACTAAATTCCTTAGCCCAAGCCCATCCAACTAAAAAAAATCGATTGGACCGAAACAAACATACCAAAATTAATTCGGTCCATTCGGTTTCAGTTTTAAAAACTTCGGTCCACAGTTCAGTTCTAAAAATTTCGAAAGTTCGATTTTCGGTATGTTCGGTTCGGTCCAAAATTGAACCAAACCGACCATTTGCACACCCCTAGTGTTCACTTTCAGACATGGGATGGTGTATCAGAGTTATCAGTGGGTTTAGTTTTCAATAGCAAGGAAGAAGTTAAATCTTGTGTTAGAAAGTTTTCAATAATACGAAATGTTGACTTTAGAGTTGTTGAATCCAAACCGAAATTCTGGGTAGTGCGATGTGCTAAGTTTGAAGATGGTTGCATGTGGAGGCTCAGAGCAGCAACAAAAGGAAATAATTCTTTTTGGAAAATAGCAAGGTACGGTGATCCACACTCCTGCCTTTCTGCTAATCTTACAAAGGATTACAGATAATTAGGGTCGAAGGTCATTCGAATTGCATAATGGGAATGGTTAGTAAAAATCTAACCCTGCCTATTGATGTGATTATTACGGCTATTAAGTAATAATTTAAGTTTAAGGTACTATACAAAAAGGCATGGGACTGGAAGGTGGCTGCAATTGAGGCAATTTTTGGAAATTATATTGACTCGTTTGAGAGATTACCAGGATTTTTGTATGCGCTGCAAACTTACAATCCTGGAACTGTTTACGAGTTCAAGGTGTAGGATACACAAAACCCACATGTGAAGCAATTTGAAAGGGTTTTTTGGAGTTTTAAATCGGCCATTGATGGGTTTGTTCATTGTAAACCAATTTTATTGATTGATGGTACATTCTTGACGGGTAAATTCCAACAGACGCTTCATATTACCAGCTCTGTCGATAGAAACAACATGTTGTTTCCAATTGCATTTGCCATTATCGAGCCTGAGAATAAGTCTAGTTGGGCTTAGTTCATAGGCTTAATTAGAAAATATGTGACTCAGCATCATGGTATTACAGTTATTTCTAATAGACATGCAGGTATAATGGTAGTGTTTCGTAACGAAAGAAGTGGATGAAAGAAATCGCTATCATTTCACAAAGTATGCCTGCGCCACTTTGTCAACAATTACAACACTCATCACCGGAATAAAATAATAAAAGACCTGCTTTATAAGACTGGTAAGCAAATAAACACTTACCATTATAATTAAATAAATTTAAATTAATATGTTATGTTGTTATGAGTTTTGTATTACATAATATAATTTAATTACAATTATGGTTTAGGCATGCAATTTTAGAAGCGAAAGTTCACTAAGCATATGAACAAAATAAAAGAGCTTAACAAGGAATCGTACAACTGGGCGATGTGGGTTCCGCTTAAACGGTGGACATTTTCTGAGGATGGTGGATATAGGTATGGGCATGCCACGACAAACATTATGGAGAGTGTAAATAATGCTCTTAAAGGCATTCGCATGATGCCTATCACAGCGATCATTGAACAGATTTTTGGTTGGTTGGTTAAGTTTTATGACCAAAGGAGGGGAATGTACATGAGCAAAATGGCTGAAGGGTTACGGTTCACCCCAAAATGTGTTGAAGTTATGACAAAACATGCTATTAGGGTGCGCGGGCACATGGTCATTAATTATGATACTCGATACGAACTATTCAGCGTCATAGCAAGTATTGCACCAGAAGAAAATACAAAAGTTGATACTTATATTTTAAGTCTAGATAAGCGTGAATGCGAGTGTAAAAAGTTTCAAGGTACCAAAATGCCATGTTCTCACACCATTGCTGCATGCATGTACAGACATATTGACATGTACGCATATGTCGATCAGTGTTATAGCATAACCGATATGAGGGTGAATTCCGACCGATGACACACAAAGCGTATTAGCCGAAATATTATGGTTCTAAATTAGTGCCTGGTATGGAACTACAGAAGAAGAAGTGACGGCCTAAAACAACACGAATACGAAACGAGATGGATAGGTGTGAAAGGGCCAATATTGTTCATTGCAGCAAGTGCAGTAATATTGGTCATAATAAAAAAATATGTACGAGTGGAGCTGGACCATCCAATCAATTCTTCAGAAGTTAACATTGTGAAAGTTAGTCTTGTGTATAACATTACATAGTTAATAATTATTGTACTTAAAGCGTGCTAAATTTTTGCTTATGAGATGAGATTTGCTATTTAAGTATGCATTAAATAATTAAATCAAATATGAGACGAAAACATGTTTGGCCATAAATTCCACCAATACAATATATTTAACTTCTCCTACTCTAAGTACTATGACTTGAGCTACTTTGTGTATGGAATTGCTGAGTGATCTCGCTTGGGTTCGGATCATGGGGAATATGCATTACATCATTGTATTCTCCACTGTATAGTGGTTGATCGGCTAAACCCATTGTTGTACCAAGATGAGAACAATTTAATAGCTCATTAAAAAAATCATCATGTTGTACTGTAGGATGAGAATCTCCATATACATTTTGTGGTGGATGATGATCTCTTTCAGATAAACTTACATTCAAATCGATATTCCACCTGGAAGGACTAGCTTCAGAGGCATAGTAATTTGAAGGACCGGCTTCATTTTGAAAAAATTATTGCTGATCGAATTGTTGCTGACTAACAGAAGGAATACAAAATGAACTTGAAACTGGGTCGAAAAGATATGGCCATGACATAGGTGGGGGGACGAGGTGGACTTCGGGTGGAATAGGAATAGATGCAACGGTTGTACGCTTTTCCCGCATTCCTCTCCTGCTACGTCTAGATGAACGAAAATCTTCGTATGGAGTTGACAGCGGTTGAATCTCCACAGGATCAAGAACTGGCTGACGAAGATATTCATTCGACGTCCTTCCAATTGCACCAACTGTACCAACTGCACTGAGAATGCTTTCGAATGTCAAACGAATATTACCTGCTTCATTTAATGACGAAGCTATGTATGCATGGTAAATTCGTTCTACACCATCGGCCTGCAAGAAAATATCCAACTTTTTAGAATACAACAATAACTTATTTAAAAAATATACTTTAACAACATATCATACCATTGCCCCCATTGATGCACCAAATGGAGTTATCCAACATTGGGTCCGTTGAATATGCCACTGCAAGTATTGTGACCTCGGATGTAAGGGAGCCTGCAAGTACTGAGTTGTTATAACCCGATTCCATCGGTTGCCCCACTCATGAATGAAACTAGAGAATTTATCTTCCCAATTGACATCATTGTGGCTTCGCAAGTCAATGGAATGAACTGTATCATTATTTTGTGGTGGGTATAGAATGGGTTGGTCCATCCCAAATTGTCTCAGACATCTATCTGGTTGATGCCACTCGATTACATGAAAACAAACCAATGGCACAACCAATCTCCAACTGTTTACACCACTTATACAGTAATCAGGCAACAAGTGAATTACATTGTTGTAGGCCTCCCATTCAATCTGAAAAAATTATAAACTACAAGTTAATATGTTGTTAATTTTTTTTAAGGACGATTGAGATTGAAAAAATTTTAAATGGATTAAAAATAAATACAAACCTGATCATAACGCTGAATGTCCAACTCCATACGGTAATCATTAATATTTTTGTTATGATTATTTCTTAAATTAATAAGAGATCACCATCTACGACACAATAATTAATATTATTATTAGCAAATTATACGAATAATTAAATAATTATAACACAACATAGGACATAATAAAATAAATTTACCTATAAGCATATGGCATGGTTTGATTTAATACAACTATTTGCAAAAAAGCTGGCCTAAATTGAGGCAGTCTTTCCCACGCCCATATTTGTATTATCTGATGATAGCCCCCCAATCCATTTGAACTCGAACGAGTGGCACGACATAGCTCTCTGTACAACCATGTCAAACAAGCTGAGCCCCAACTATAATGCCCAACTTGATCTAAAAATTCTAATAGCCGTAGCCACATTAAATGAATATAATTATTGAACTGTGATGGACATAACAATCCACCAATGCAGCGCAATATCCAAGCACGGGTAAAATATTGTATAACGTACTCGGAAGCATCTGCCGGTAGGGAACTAAAATTTCTTGTTAACCATGTCATTTTAACACTGTGGTCTCTTAGAACTTCTTGTGAGGGAACTTGACCCAAAAGCCGACCACACAGCTCAACCCAATCATATTGCAAATGACCCGTCACAGCTTGTCTTTCAATGGGCAGACCGGTCAGGATCCCCACATTCTAAAGAGTAATTGTGGCTTCACCAACAGTAAGGTGAAATGTATGTGTCTCCGGTCTCTATCGCTCCACAAGTGCAGTAATTAAGTTGCAATCAACATTTATAGCACCGATCTGCGATACCCCATAAAATCTAGCTATTCTCAGGTACGGTATTATTTTTGGATCGATGTTCATATAATGGCTGTCTATACTTGCTCTATGTGCAAACAATACGTCATGTTCTACCTGTAAATTAAAAATTATCAATAATATATTCTTGTCTCTGTGTGTGTGTCTTTTTATAGACCCACATATATTATTTAATTATAGCGTTGAAATGTACATAAATTATTATTCCAAACTGCATCTGCTCAGTGTCTGCCTCTTAAGTTCAACAGATTGTCCTCTATTGGACTCGAATTAATATATTGTTCATTTCCATACCGATTCATTTTATGATATCCTAAGTATAAATACAAGAACATTTGTTAATCGCATATCATAATATTTTTCAAACCATTAACCAAAATTTTAATTTAATGATATTATGCATTCCCAATATTTTTCAATGTTATATAATTAAAAAAATTGAATAATAAAAAATATACAACGTTTTTCTACATTATAAAACTCCATTAGTTTAAATATAATAACATGATTTTTAATTCGAATACCCACTAATTTGCAATTTCAATATTTATATTACTTTTTTTAATAACAAAATCATGCAAACAAAATTTATATACTTATTACAATTATACAAAATAAGTCTACAAATCTTGAGAACAAATTTTCTACTGCAAACTATTAATTGATATTAATATCACAATTCTTAATACATAACTTTATTATTTTAGAACTTTACATTATTTTATATTACATCTTTAATTAAAAATATAGTTAATTACCTTATTTTGTCTCACTACGTCAAATTATTAAATACAATTTCACCTACAAAACAAACAATAATAAAATTAAAAATACTATCAAAATAATACTTTCGATGACTTTCTTATAAAAATATTTATAACATAAAGTTTATTTTTAAAGTTTTATAAAAAATACAATTTTTTTAACCATTTACATGAAAAAATGTCAACAAAATTTTACACAAAAATATAACTTCATATATCCAATACACATTAAATTTTTCAACACTAGTCCCAACATATCATGTTATAATAATATATAAAATAACAAAAAATTATAATTTACGTTAATCAAAATTTTTCTTCACACATTAACATAAAATAAAAATAAAAATAAAAATATATAACCAACTTGCCTTTTTTATTGGTTTGATTCTCCAACTTCACCAAAAAAATATCTGCAAAAAAAACACAACAATAACACAGTTAAATTTTTTATCAAAAGTATTAACATATAAATAATTGTAAAAAACTAAATAAATTTTACATATCGATATTTTGTGCAAATACCTGAAAATCACTGCAAATTTAGAGTATAATAAGTAAATTGCACAAAAACAAATAAAAAAGTTAAACCTAAAACTAATATTATGAAAAAAATGAAGAAGTGCTTAACGTTGGTATTGAAAGAAAAAAATTAGTGCTGCATAACAAGTGCAACATAAACCCAAATTTCAACTCTTTTATGAACACGGAATTCAAACCACAATCAACTATATATTTTTTTTCACTCAGTCACGCCAAAACAATGTCACGCGTGACTGAGCAACCTTTGCATGCATGCATGCAGGGGGACAGGGTGAAGTTCTTTCACCCTGATATCGCAGCTGACGGCTGCGGTATCTGACGTCTGATATCGCAGCTGATGTCAGATACCGCAGTCGTTAGCTACGGTATCAGGGTGACAGGACTTCACCCTCCCCTGTGTCATCTGACACAATACCGCAGGTCTCTCCTGCGGTATTGACCTAAACACCCTCCTCCAGGAAATATTTTTACAAACACACCAAAATGAGAAATATTTTTACAAACACACCAAATACTTTTTTGTCCCCATTTGACTGTAAGAAACCGGCACACTTTGTGCCGGTTTCTGTCACAATTTATATATTTTTTTTTTCCATGTGAATTTGTCACTGTTACTTAGTGCTGGTTGCATTCTTCATTTGTATAAAATTTATTATACCAGCATGTGATGGTATACAACCTAACAAGTAACAAATAAATTTAAAAATAATGTAATAAATAAATTTAAAAATAATCTTATATTCCTAATTAAAATATTAGAAAATAATTATTGACTCGTACGAAATCAAAATCGGATCTATTTCAGGGGTCACAACTTGATTATAATATTTGAACCATTACCATTAAAGAATATATTTATTTAACTATTAAGATTTATTCTGATTGTAAGTATTCAATTAGAATATTATTCCAATGTTTGTAGTTAAATTAATATCCATTCTTTATAAAAAAATATTTATTTATTTAATTAGTAATTAGGCCACCAAACTTATTCAGATTTTTTGCTAATTTAATGGAGTGAATCACTATGTGACTACCAAAAATCAGGAAAAGCACATTTTTTTCTTTTATTTCCTTTTGTTTTTGTTTTTTTAATCGAAAGTCCACTACCAGCATACACAGAGGAATGACAGTAGATCAACTATTCTTCAATATCCAATTCGATTCTAATAGAGAAAATTTGAATAGTATTTAAATGAATTTATAATCGAATTATATATTAATTTTGCTATTTATGTCGAATATATATATATATATATATATATATATATATATTAGGCTCGGATTAGTATTTGTAATGTGGTTATTGCTACTGCTGTTATTTAGTATATTTAGATCCAATTTGAGCTCTTTAAGCCTTTACCCATAAGAATTTCTTTTATCCATTGTCACCCTCGGCTAAAATCTCTTCTGCCAACTTATTCTTTCCTCAAATCACAAGTCAATGGAGTTTGATTGACTTTTTTTCCCCCTCCATTAATTGACTTTGTGGGCAAAAACAAAAGTTAAAGAAAGCTTTAGCTTTTTTTCTCACATCACTTTACCCCTAGCCAATCCAAACTAGCACTAAGTGTGACAATGACATTTCCTTTACCTTTTTATAGTATCACACGAAAAAAATATATATATAAGTTGTGGTGCCGGTTTTCGTCATAATTTTGATAGAAATCAGCACAAAAGTGTGCCGATTTTTGACAGTCAAATATATTTTTCGTGCGGGTCCCATCCTGACAAAGATTAGCACTTTTATGTGCCGATTTTTGACACCTCAAATAACTAATTTCTTTTTACTGTAGTACCAAAATTTGAAATATTTTAAAAAATAACACCCGTTTCTTTTGAAACTCTGCTTATGTTATACTTAAAGATGTTGTTTCAACCATTTTCTATTAATGTTAGAGGAGACATACAATCTGACTAGAAAAAGAAAAAGAGATGGGAGGCAATGACAAGTATTTGCCTTTGTTTGAAACAAGAAGAGGTAAGGCAAGGGTCATATACAGGTTGTTTGCAGCAACTGTTTTTGTGGGTATAGCTTTAATATTAGGTTATAGATTGATTTACATACCAAAAGATGTTCAAAATGGAAGATGGGTTTGGTTTGGATTGTTTGCATCTGAGCTATGGTTTGGTCTTTATTGGGTTCTTACTCAGTCTCTTAGGTGGAACCAAGTCTCCAGGTTCACCTTCAAGGACAGGCTTTCTCTTAGGTATATATATTTCACCCTATTTTCTTTAATCTAGTTTTAACTTAATCATACTTTAACTAATCCTATTATGCATTAGGCCTTTTGTGTCATATATACACTTATTTATTTATTTTGGTATAATTCATTCAGTATCCGAAGTTTATTAGTCCGATTAATTTGAATTATAAAAATGTTCCATATCTAATACTTTTTGAGACATTTAATTTAAGAAAATGAAATTCTTACCATCTCATCTAATCTTATCACTTGAAGATTATATGTATATATTGACTATTATATGGAGTTTGGTGTTTCCTCTCCTATGTTTACTGTCTTAACTACAGTTGCAATGCTCAATTTGGTTTGCTTCTTTGGGGTGGTGAAGAAAGTGATTATGAATGAGATTATTGAGACAATGCTTCTGCAAATTCTTCTTTGTTGTGTTTTGATTCTCATTGATTTGCAATTGTATCAAGGCCTATTCTTTAGGAAGGATAAGGGGAAGTTGCCATATTCTTTAACAGTGAAGTCACTTATATTAGCTCTTCATTTTTGTTCCACCTTCATTTTGCTGTTTTGAATTTCCCTTTTTGTTTAAAGTGATTATCAAATAAATATTTTGTATAATCATTTTGAATGTACATTTTAAACTAGGAAATTTTTGCCACTGAATTAATTACCCTTTTTTTTATCCAGTTTTAATTTCCATGTACCAGTTGTGAGGTTAAATGGATGTGTAATTATGTAGTGAAGAAAATATATTATACATAAATATAATATTATATAAATTATCTGTATATATTGCATGTCTTAAAGAAAATACAAATACTATTATATTAAAGTGATATATATATAATTGTTGTTTTATATTTGCTTTCTATAAAATTATTTTATTAAGGTAATTCGAGAAATAAGTGTTGGCTTAAGGCCACATCTTAATTTTGATGATAATCAAATCTTAAATAAACTTTATTGTGAATTCTGTTCTAAGTAATTCATACATGAACTTTCTACATACTTTCTTATGCAAAATATCAAAAAGAATTGAAGGATAAAATTCTTTAAACATGGATACGAGAAAACAATTCTGAAAAATGCCTTAGTTTGTTAGAAAATAAGATACTAAATTGTAAAATCAAATTGAGACAAATAATTTCCATTCATGCATGCATATTATTACTTGAAAGTTACATAAAAACATTTTTAAGTCAAAAAATGAGTTTTTGATCAAAACTGATTTTCGTTAAAAAATGGATCTTCAGAAAATAAATTTCTATCAGTATCAATTTTCTGGACAAAAATTTGAATTTCGCTACAGGACAAAATAACAGCTAGTTTCTGTATGTTTTTCTAGATTTACCCTCCAATGGCTATAAGCGGCTAGTTTTGGTTTCTAACATCTAGAACTAAATTTTTGGATATAAATACATGCTATTTTACCTCTTAGAAAGTTCAAAAAAAAGTTGGAAAGAATTTCTATCTCTTGAAAGAAAAAGCTTCACATTTTATATCTTATTTTTCACATCTTCTGCACTTTATTCTTTACATATTTTTCTCAATTTGATTATAGTTTTGGTTGTAATTATTTGTGAGAAAAATTATATTGTAAAAGATTGTGAGTGTGGTTGGCTAGAACTTAGAAAAAATTCTAATAAGTGGTTTACATTTTTTATTTTGAAAAAAGATTGTGGGTAGATATACATATCTAGAATTGTATATTGGCTTTGACTCTTGCCCTTAAAAGAGTTAAGAGTGGAGAGAAAAGCTCAAGTGTGAATCTTAAGGAGTAGATGTAGGCACATTGGCTGAACTATTATAAATTTTTTGTGCTTGCTTTTCTGCTCCATTTTCAACAACTCTGTTTTGATATTCTGAAATTTGTGTTTTCAAAATAGTGTTTAAAATAATTTTTAAAATATTCACAATAAATCTTACTCACATTTTCTCTGATTTATATTTGGAATCTAAATTGAAAAAGAACTTGCAAAAATTTAAAATATTATTTGCATTGCATTTCTTTGTTCACAATCAGAATTCTACATTTTCATACATTTTTATTTCATGAGAAAAAGAGCAAGAAAAGTTTGAAACACTCAATTCACCTCCCTCTTGTGTGTCTTTAGGATCTACATTTGGTATCAGAGCGGTTCTCATTACCTTAGGCTTAACCTCCTTGAGTGATCCTAGAGATGGCTAATTCTCCAATAGCTACTCCATTCAAGGAAGGACATTTTGTTTATCGTCCTCTAATATTCAATAGAGAAAATTATCCTTTCTGGAATGTTGTTATGAGGCACTTTATTCAATCTCAAGATATGGATTGTTGGGATATTATTAAAGATGGTTATGAGCATCCACGAAAGCAATCCACTAAAGAAGGCGCTTCTGCCACTACTACTGTGCTGAAAACCAAAATTTTTTTTTAAGTAAATAAGAAGAAAGTGCAGCTGAATTCTAAAGTTATGAGTATTCTGTTATGCTCATTGCATACAAATGAGTTCAATAGAGTCTCTTGATATGATACAGCTAAAAAAATCTAGGACAAGCTACAAGCCATATATGAAGGTACAAATCAAGTAAAATATATTAGACTTTATGTTCTCATAGTAGATTATGAAGCATTCAAAATGAAACCAGAAGAGTCAATTTCTGAGGTTGTAAGGACCCAAAATACACCCTAACCATAATAAAGTATATTTATGGTGATTTAGAAACCGAATACGTTCGATTAAGCGATGGAAGTGTAAAAAAGGACACAACCGTCATTAATTCAAAAGTTTCGGTAAGTTTCGACAAAGTGGACAAGTGTGTCATTATGACTTAAATGGCATTAAAATAACTATTTTGGTGACAAAAAATGACTAATTAGATAATCAAAATGGTTAAGTGTAGTAAAGAACGTAATCGGTATTATTTGAAAAGGGTAAGGGTAATTTGGTTTTCTTACATTAGTGGATTTAATTGAGTGAAATGAATTAATTGGTGGGCTAATGTATGATTGTGAACTAATTATAAGTCAATGTGGGATTAAGAGAAAAGATGAAGGACCTAAGTGGATATTTAAAAAAAAACAAATATTTTCACTTGACCAATTGGAATGAGATTGTGTTCCATTTTGGTCCAAGTGTTAAAAGTATATAAAGTGAATTGGGAGATGAGGAGGAGGGGGGGGGGGGGGGGGCGGACGAATTTATTAGGCTAGAAATCCATAATTTGCTTCTCCTTTTCTCTTCGATCTTCATCTTCTAAATGGATAAAATAAAGAGAGATGGAAGTTGGGAAAGATTAAGCAAGAGTTGATGATTTTTGAGGTAAGTTTTAGGTCTTTTTCTTGTCTTTTCCTCCTTTTCTTTATATAAGATGTTAAGATATGTGTTTTTAAGGAGAAAACTCATGTGAGTTTTAATGTATTTTAATTGAGGGAATCAATTGATGCAAGTTGAATTTGATACAAAGTGAAGGAGAAAGAAGGGATAGAAAGTAAAGTGAAGATAGAAGGAGTAATCACATGAGGTATGAGAGTATTTGATTGTATGGTTGTGTAGTTGTGCATGCTTAGATGATGAAAATGTATAATTAAATTCTTGTATGTTATATTGACTTGTTTTGGGTGAGAAAAAAGCATAGATGAGTGAGTGCTAAGGAGATGTGCTTGTAGGGTGAGTTTTTGTGTAGGTCTCTCTTGACTTCTAGTGACTGTTTTTCCCGTAAGTCTAGCTTTAGAGATCCAAATTGGTTGATTCAAATTGGAGCTAAAACCTAAGATCCACACCCAAAGATTCTCAAAAATGTGGTTGAGCTAATTTTAGCTCTAAGTGTCCCAAAAGTGGCCAAATAAAAGGGTATCTTCTCTGGCTGGGTTCAAGGGATTAGTATAGATTGTTTAGATCATATATGATGTTTTACTTGTCCAAATGGCTTGAAATTTATCCTATTTGAATATTAACATCCTAGAGAACAATTATTAAAGGAATTTTTGCCTGAAAATGAGGTCTAGAGGTTGGTTTAGGCGATACAAGTTGGAGTTAGGGAAGCAATCTTTAGCGCCCTATTTTGGGACAAGTTACTTTGGGTGTCTCTATCATGCTCGTGACAGAATAGGCTGGATGATGGCCTTTTTCTCCTTTGAGGCCTCACGGTTGGCATGGACCCTTGCCCACCGTAACCTTCCACTGTTTCGGCCACTTAACTGCTTATTTTGTACTTTTCTGCAAGTCGATTGATTAATGTTTTGAATATGGATTTATGTGTTCAATATTTGACAAATGTTACATAAATAGCATGACTATATGAACGACATGACTGCATGGATTAATATTGTATATTTTTATACACAATTATATTAAATGTAATTGAAAATGAATGGCTTATAATAAATAGAAGTTTAATTGGTTACTGAGCCTGCAATTAATGAGTCGTGGATAGATAGGTATACTTATAGAGATTCTGAGTGTTGCAGCCTATGTTTGGACCACGGTACGGTCCATATATTTATTAGAATCCTGAATTGGATTCTTTTGAATCATGGGTCAGATTTGATCCCAATTGTGTTTTCGGATTGCAGTAGATCCTAATGTGTTCGAAAATGGATGTACCTTCGGGTACTTATGTGTTTCCACCTGTTATCCAGCCCTTTGTAAATGCAGGCATTTAATAAGCAATAAATGAGTAATTTGGACATATAAGCATGTGATCATGAATGTATGTGTATCTGATCTGTTGTCTGATCTGTATCTAATCTATTATCTGATATATATCTGATCTGTTATCTGATCTGTGTCTGATATGTTATTTGATCTGTATATGATATGTTATTTGGTCTGTATCTGATCTGTTACCTGACATGTAGCTAATTTCTATCTAATCTGCTATCTGATTATATGTATTATATCTTTACATAGTATATTAGAATATATAAAACTACGTGGTTCTGATTCCCAACTCTTGGGATACGTAGGAAGCTTAAAATATTCAGTCAAAGTCCGAACCAAATCATTCAAATTGATATATGCCTAGAAATGTACATATGCCTGCAAGTTTATGCATGGATTCTAATTCTGATACATGTTTATATTTGTATATCAGCTTAAGATAAATGATAAGATAGTTAGTGAAGTGTTATGCTATATTTTGGTTAGATTCAAGTACTTTGGTTATGATTAATTATATACGATTATTGTGTGAGAATTTGCATGTGTATTTAACCCATGAATATATATATATATATGTGTGATCTTATTGAATGCTTCCACCGTGTAGAATTTATCAACGACTGCTGTGAGTAGTTGTCTATATTATGTTCATTGTTCCCCACTAAGCCATCGAGCTTAGCACGGATGTTCTATCCATGCAGATTTTGAAGACTGAAGTGTCACCAAGGACATCCCGCATCTATTAGGCCAACGAGTCTATAGAAGTTCCTTGTATAATTTATGTGTTGTGTAATGTAATGTGAAGGAAAACTTTGTATACAAGTTAATACGTATTTAATAAACCACTTTTGAGTTTGTAAAGTCAATTATAAGTTATGTATATGTAATAGGAAGATTGCAAATTTTGTTAAGCGTTTTGGAGTGAACATGTTTTTATCCAAAAAAAAATTTATATTATCGTTTTGATTTATGTCTCTAAGACAAACGTGTTTTAGTTCAAAATCGTTGTATAGCATCCTCTCCTGTCGCAATAGTATACTACGTACGGGTAAGGGTGTTGCAGAGGTAATCTGTAACACCCCCTACGTCCCCATTAGAAGGACGCCGGAGAGTGCTACCGACGCTCACCCACATACATGCATACACTATGCAGAAGCATACATTCATACATAATTATATATGCATAAATGCGGAATAATTAAAAACTTACCTTGCGGGCAAAAGCTGGTCATGCATTAACTCACACACTCGTAAGCACTACGTGGAAGCATAAGCACATACACACATGCCTACACTCTTTCAATCAGCGGAAGCATAAGGCGAATAATAAAACCGAGGAATAACTTAATACATAAGCATTTTAATGCTTACATCATCAGAAATATTACAATAAGATGATTGCATAATAATTACATATACAAAAGGTTATAGAAATACAAGATCCAAAATACAGAAGCTGAACAAAATACAAAACTTCTAACTCCTATGTGGCCGATTTTGCAGATGCGCGACTCAAACAGAACCAAACCTGCTACCTGCACGGGAAGAGAACCCGTGCTAAACGATAAACGCTTAGTGGGAAAAACACACAAGCAATATGGACGACCATTCACAATGGTCGTCAAGGCGTAACACATTCACAATGGCAAATGCGGACATTCATAACACATATATAATCAGGCTTGCATAGAAAGGCATTCATTTGAAAACTCACATTCATATCCATATACTTATGTTGAAAATAAGCCGAAGCAGACATAACACCATACACGATACAAGTGTCATCATGCAGAACTACATACAATCTCACATGCTTATACTTACCAAGGTATTGGATGTCAGCACCTTACCGTTTATAGTGGCATGACATTTATACGTACAATTATCATAACCGATTACTCATACAACTAAAAACCCATTCACATGTTATAAGATTACCATGCAATATTGCACATACACTTACCGAAGCCGATCCGCATGCATTGCACCCCAAATAATACATATGTGATCATTCAATAGTCCAGACTGCCTTATCATGCATACTAATTCACATGCTACCATAATAGTTAACAGTACAGAATCACATTCATACACATATTATTTCATATACTTATAACCTAACTAGTCGGCTTCACATTCTCATAAGATAACATAATAAAATATACTCATGGCATTTGAAAGATTATGGTCATAGCCATACACGTTTTAATTCCAGTACTTATATCCATAACTGATAGCATACAAACACATTCACAATATGATATACATATATATATATATATATATATATATATATATATATATATATATATATATATATATATATATATATATATATATACAGATAAAAATGTCCAATTCACCTGTTTAAGTCACCTTCAACCCATTCAGAGGTTCATAATCACATTAGAGTATATAACTGATTCACATGTCCAGAATTATGCTCATTCGAATATCCCATTCTCTTATACATATCAGGCAAAACAAACAGAATACATGCTGACTCAAAATAGTGGATAACGAGTGTACACATGGCAGTACCTTACGGGTACGAATCGGCCAAAGGTTACCTTACAGGTACGAATCGAAAAGCAACATCATTTTTCACATTCAAAAACATTTTCTGAGGGGACCTTAAAAAAGATCCAAACACATTAAAGGTTGGCGAGGAACCACACAGGGGACCTGATCAGGGTCCAAACGTCCAGAGGGCTGCAGCTAAAGAACTCTATTAGGCATGCCTAACTATCCACTAGACTGACTCTTGTAGGTCATACATAAGCGAAAGCATGTTTCAAGTCACATGACATAGTTCATCATGCACCATACTGAGTATAATAGACATATAATTAAGTTCACACTATCCACGTGCATCATCCAAATCATGTATCGATTCACAATATATATATATCTATATATATACAAATATAGGTCATCATGCATAATCCAGAGTCTAATAGACAAATACATATGTTCGTAATATCAGTCTTACCTCATACAATTCATATTATAAAGCATGCATTATACTTCAATCAACACACTTTAGCACAATTCAATATTTTAAAACATATCAGAATTAAATGTGGGACCATATTATACCAATGATTAACGACGCATAATCTTAATCATGGAATGATACAATATACACTTAACCATAGCATGTTATTCCTAGATAAGGATCTGATTAAAGATATGCATAACATATTTTACATTTTAATATAACATGCTCGGGACTAAACAATCGAGGACTTGGCATTCATAATTCCTTCGCATTCAAAATACGACATGTAATATAAATCACAACAATTAACATATCTAAATCCAAACCATACAGTTTAAATCCAACAATCATTTAACAGGATCCCTATAATCCAAAACTTATTCCAAAATACCACATATAACTTATCATGGATAACATATTATTAATCGCAAATAAATTAAGATAATCATTCATATAAGCAAGGTAATATAGCGCACAGTTAAGGAAAATCCATATAAGAGCATATAGAAGTATGACATGTATCATACAGCAGTATAAGTCCATTCAAAAGAGGTACGAAATTCATTTTAGTTAAAAGTTTTCGAAAACAGAGATGACCAACCAAACGCACAGGATTGGCCGGTCACGAGTCGTGACTGGCCTCTCTGGCTGGTCACGAGTCGTGACTGGCAGTCACTACTCGTGACGGGCCTCTCCGGCTGGTCACGAGTCGTGACTTGCAGTCACTACTCGTGACTGGCCTCTCTCGCTGGTCACGAGTCGTGACTTGCAGTCACTACTCGTGACAGGGCCTCACTTGGCTGGTCATGACACACACGCACATACTGGAAACAGGAAATTCAACAGGATTGCGATTTTCCATTCTTAGAATTCCCAGAACTCAAAAATCAATTCCAAAAATGACTCAAACAACTACAAATCCCATCTTACCTTCCAGTAGATTCCCAAACGATATAAACGGCATAAATACAACTTAATTCAGCAACCAAAACAACCAAAATCAAGCATAAACATATCCCAATCTCTCAAGAACACAAACCCTAAAAATTACAGTAAGTTCAAATTCAAGCAAATTTCTCAAACAAATCCCAAACCTGAAATCCTTAGCTTCAAACCCACACTTCAATCCTCCATCCTCTCCTTGCCCCTAAGCTTCCTCTTGCAACCCAAAGCTTGCACAAACGAAAACCCACAAATTACTCTTCCTAAACCCTAACTCAAAATAGCAAAACCAGGAGAAGAGGAAGAAGAAGAACATACAGAAAACCCTAACCCCAACTTACCTCTTCAAGAAATCTTCAAGCTCCACCAAGACACCAATTCACACACAGCCAAGGAAGGGAGAACAAAAAACGGGAAAGGAAAAGAAAGAAGAGCAAGGAAGAGGAGAGGAGAGAGCAGAACGTGATCTGCTCCTCCCTCTCATTCTTTTTCTTTTTCTTCTTTTCCCACTAATTGCCCACCTGCCAAGACACATGGCATCCTCCTATTGGCTCTAACCAAAATATCTTGTCTTATTACTCTTTATTCCTTTGACAAACTTGCACTTTACTCACTTGCATAATTCTTTCCTTATAAACTTTAATTATCTTTTCAATTAGGTCCTTATCATCCAAATTTCATATGCACAAATTACCGAAATATCCATCACTTATCCGCCTTAACTTGCCAAATCCGACCAGGCCCGATTTGGGGTGTGACATAATCAACAGGTATGTGAAACTAACCAATAAAATTAAAGCTCTTAGTAAGAAACTTGATGAACATAATAAAATTACTAAGCTCGTTAGAGGTCTTACTCCCAAGTGGGGATCAACAACTTCAATTCTGTAAGATAAGGATTTTAGTACTCTTAATTTTAATAATGTTTATGGATCTCTTATTTCTCATGAACTTTACATTAAGTCTTAGAATTTGGAAGTGACTATTCTACATGTGATGATGAAATGGCATTAATAACTAATAAGTTCAAAAAGCTATACAGAAAAGAAAAGAAGTCCTACAGAAAACAGCAATAAAAAATTCCCTCATCATAAAGCAGAAAATCCATCAAATCCACTGGAGATGTCATTTGCTATGAATGCAACAAACCTAGTCACATCAAATTCAAATGTCCAAATTTAAAAAGAAAGGAGAAGACATTCAAAAAGAAAGCTATGAAAGCTACATAGAGCAACAGTGAAGAATCAAGCATAAGTGAACCAGAATCTGAACATTCTGATGACATTGGTCTGTTGGCAATTTTTAATCGTGAGGAGCAAAATTCTTCTTCTGATAAAGAGTAGAAAGCTCCAGCTGATAAAGATCAGATAAAAAATGACTCAAAAAAATCTAAGGTAAGTGATTCTTATTCAAATTCTGATTCAAATGAAAATGGTGATGAATATGAATTGCTTTAAAAAAGTGAATCACAAATATCACATGCTTAAAAAGATGCATATTGAAATGAAAATGAAATTTGATACATTAAATCTGGAACATGAAAATGTTAAGAAAACATAAATTAAGTTGAAAAATGAATATTCTTATTTGGAAAGAAAATATATTTCCTTACAAGAAAAATGCTATGTTAAAGGAAAATATATTTGTGTTTGCAATGGTGATGCTGTTGAAAATCTAAATACAAAATTTGTTCATGAAAATAATGCAAATACATCAAAGAGTTATCACAAGAAAAATTACACACAAAAAAAGGTTAACAAATTTCTAACTCATGGTAAAATGATAATTAGCTCTTCTGCTACATGTTTTTATTACTATAGAAAAGAACATACATCAAAATTCTGTTGTTATAAGAAGAATTCTAATTCTGTCAAACAGAAATTATAACGACCCGAAATTCAACATAGTAGTATTGAGCATGATTAGGGTAATTAAGTGAGGCTAATTTAGAATTTATAGTATTTGGACTAAAGTGTAATTAAGAATTAAGGATCCAATTACATGAAAATAAAATAGTTGAGTGACCAAAGTGTAATTTTGCATGATCAGTGTTAAGTGAGGATTAATTAAGTTAAGCTAGATTAATTAACTTTAATTAAAATATAGTGGTGTCCAAGTGTCACATTAAGAGCTTACCACCTAGCATTGTATGGCTTATAGCTTGACACCTAAAATTCTACATGCAATATATATAATGAGTGGAGAGGCAGATTTGTCTTCTCCTTGCATGCATTGGACCGGATTTCTCTCTCTCTTTGTTATCTATTTCTGCCATCTCTCTCTTATTCTTCATTTCCTCTTCGTCTCCTTCTTGTTTATTCTTCTACTTCATTGGTATTCAAAAGATTTGAGTTGGTTGGTTGAAGAGATCAAGTGATAAATTAGAAAGGTATGGTTGAGTTTGATTTCTTCTTTATTTGGTAGGATTTAAGTTTATAGTTCTAATTATGTTGCATGTGTGTGATATTGGTTTGTAAGTTGGAGAATCAAATAGAAGAGTAAAGGGAAAAGAGAAAGCTACTTGATTTATTAAGTTGAAGGAGCTAACAATCAAGGTTTGGGATTTTTATTTGTAATTCTCAATTAGATGTATGCTTGATTAATTGGGGAAAATGTGGGTTTTAAAGGGTTCAATAACTCTTCTAGTTGATAAAATTGTGCTTAAGTTAATATTTACAAGTTATGTATGAGAAAGTTAGTTGTCTATGATTGCTTGTTTTGAAGGCCATTTAGGCTGAATTAGGGTGTGATTAATGATAGAAGTCATGCATATGAATATAGGAAGGTATGTGATTGGTATGTGCTTGAGAATTTGTGAAGGTTGGCGTTTGAACATAGAGTTCGGGTTCTGTTACGGGCACGATTGTGAGCGCAATAGAATGCTCCGTAGGTAAAATTTGCCATGTCGTGCCTTGTCGCGAGCACGAGCTCTGTCACGGGCGCAACAGAAGCCATTTTGCCATTCTGTCGCGAGTACGACGTTGTCCACGAGCTCGACAGCAGTGTGTTTAGGGTTCTATCGCGAGCGCGACACTGTTTAGAGTCTTGAATGTAAATTATTTGTTCTTATATGTGTATAATATTGCATTGGATTATGAATGATCATGCATAGTAAAGTATAATGTGAAAATATAAGTGAATATATGAATCTTATGCTTGATGAGATATGGTATGCTTAGTGTGCTATATGTATATTAAGTGGATTAATTGTTAGCCTGTAATCGAGTCGTGGATAGGTAGGTATGCTTATAAGGGTTAGTGTTCGCAACTGCCAGTGTTGGTACCTATTTGGTATCCAGTGTTGATACCTGATTGGTATCCAGTGATTTGAGATTTGCATATCTCCAGTATTAATACTGTTCTTCCCCAGTATTTAGTGATTGATATCTAAGTGGTATCCAGTGTTCCCGTTATCCACCGCTGTATTGATTCAAGATAAACTAAGATCACTATTTTGTTGATTGTTTATAGTTCATTGCTATATATATAATGATTGCCATGATGTAGTAACAGTTTCAAAGTTTATTGTATTGTTAACATGTAGTGATTCTAATGACGTAGGGAATTTTTTATCGAATGTTGACTTAATATTGTCTACATCATGTTTCATTGTTATTATGTGATAATTGTGTTTTTCTATAGTAGACCATTGTTTGTTTATATCCCCATTGAGCCATAGCTCAGTACGGGTGTTTATCTCCCGTGTAAGTTACTAGATTGGAAGCTCGAGTTTTTGAGAAGGACATCTGTGGGCCACTAGGAGGATTCTCAAGTCTTCTAGATAGGTTAACTTTCGTAATGTATAGAAATGTTCCATTTTGGTATACCAAGCATATGTAATTGTATAATATTAATTTTATACTTTTAAGATGTAAACTTTAACTAGTTAATATGAATGATAATTTTGATATGTGTTATTTAAGTTCACTTTTTTTATTAGCTCAGATAATTATTGTTAATTTGACATGAAAGATTTAGCGTCCGTAGCACTCCTGTAACCTCCTAAGGTGTGTTGGAGCGTTACAAAAATGGGTGATTAAAAATTCTAAAATTGTCGTTACTAACTATGAAGGATCCAAGAAAAATTGGGTACCTAAAAATACTTGAATTCATTGCAGGTTTGTCTAAGGAGCGCCAAAACAGAAAAGTGTTATATGGACAGTGGCTGCTATAGGCATATGACATGGGACAGAATTATGTTTTCTAAACTAGAAAAATATGAAAGTGGTTCTGTCAGCTTTGGTGATAACAAAAAATGACAAGACTGCCATGTAGTGCGATTAAAATGCACACACTACTCTCTAGGGGTGAGCAAAAAAACCGTTGGACTTGGTTAACCAAGCAACGACAAAATAGATTAACCGAATCGATATTTATGATTAACGGTTAGTATTTTAAAAAAACCGATATTAATGGATTGATTTTTATTTCTTAACTTATAAATTGGTTAACCGAACCGAAACTGATAAATGAACACCCCTATATTTTATTAATTATATTTCACTTTTTTTTTTATTTTTATTATAATTTTTTATTTCATTATTTTCATATTTAATTATTTATATCATTTTAATTTTCATTTACTTTAAAATATTTCAATTTTTTTTTAGTTTTTTTAAAATTATTTTAGTTAATTTATTAATTATTCAATATGTACATATTTAGTATTTCTTATTATTTCCCGATATATCAATTTTTCTTTAATTAAAATCAAAATATATTCGAAAAGTTATATATTAACTAAAAATTTCAAATAAAATAAAATTTTTAATATATATAAAAATAATATTTTTGAATATTTTTAGTTTATATTTGTTGTTTAAACGTAATATTTAATTATTATGTTGAATTATATTTGTTTTTTAATTTTAAATTTTAAGTATTTTCGACAATTTAATTTTTTTATAAATATATTTTATAATTATAGCGATTAATCGAAAAATATTGATTAATCGATCCGAAAATTCGAAATCGATAAAATGATTAACCAATAAAAATTGACTTATTGATAAACTGAAATTTTAAAAAATCGAATTTTTTTTTTGGAGCTTGTTCACTCCTGCTGCTCTCAGGAATCAATAAATTAAAATGGCGGCTCGACAATTATGTGCAAGTACGAGCGGTAAATTGTATATTAAGCCTTATACAGAGAGAGAGACGAAAGGACAGAACTTCCAATAGTTTGATGATTCAATAGTCCCAAATATCAACTGTGGGGCCCTAATTACCATCACGCATGAAGATGGAAGAAAGATGATAAATTAATTTTTAATTTGTAGGAACATGACAGACTGCATACATTAATTATTACTAAGATGCTCTTTCAACCACTTCCCATGAATGTTAGAAGAGAGAGACATTCTGACCAGAAAAACCAGAAAAAGAAAAAGAGATGGGAGGCGATGACAAGTATTTACCTTTGTTTGAAACAAGAAAAGCTAAGGGAAGGGTCATCTACAGGTTGTTCGCAGCAACTGTTTTTGTGGGTATAGCTTTAATATTAGGTTATAGATTGATTTACATACCAAAAGATGTTCAAAATGGAAGATGGGTTTGGTTTGGATTGTTTGCATCTGAGCTATGGTTTGGTCTTTATTGGGTTCTTACTCAGTCTCTTAGGTGGAACCAAGTCTCCAGGTTCACCTTCAAGGACAGGCTTTCTCTTAGGTATATATATTTCGCCCTATTTTCTTTAATCTAGTTTTAACTTAATCATACTATAACTAATCCTACTATGCGTTAGGCCCTTTGTGTCAATATATATATATACTTATTTATTTATTTATTTTGGTATAATTCATTCAGTATTGAAAATTTATTAGTTCCATTAATTTGAATTCTAAAATTGTTATGTATCCAATACTTGAATTCGAGATATTTGATTTAAGAAAATGAAATTCTTACCATTTTATCTGCTGATCTTATAACTCGAAGATTATATATATATATATATTGATATTATTTGATCAAGCACATACTTTCAAAGTTGTAACTAATTAATATTGATAAACATTCACCTTTCGCCCTGTTATTAGTTTGACATCCAATCCGATAATTTTTATACTAATTGTTATGAACAGGTACGAGAATGACTTGCCTGGAGTAGATATATTTGTATGCACAGCGGATCCTACGATAGAACCACCAATAATGGTGATAAATACAGTATTATCTGTGATGACATGTGATTATTCACCCCAAAAGCTTGGGGTCTATCTGTCGGATGATGGGGGATCAGAACTTACATATTATGCATTATTGGAGGCATCATGCTTTGCAAGATATTGGATACCATATTGTAAGAAATTCGATGTGGGTCCAAGGTCACCTGCTGCGTACTTGCTCTCCATCTCCAATCACCACATCTCTGCTCAGAGTGAGGAGTTGGCTTATATTAAGGTAATACTTTCCTTACTTCTAAGTACATTTTATTGATGGAGCTATAATTCTTATATATAATTGACGCAACATCATGTGAACAAAACGTATTTAAATATAATAAAATTAACAATTTTTGTGAAAAGCTAAGATAGCAAATGATAAATCGTTCCTATATAATATATTGTAATTTTATAGATAGCTCAATATTTTGATCTTATAGCTTATAACCAACTTCAATAACTTGACAAAGCCAGCAGTTGTGTTCAATAATAAAGAGAGGGTATTTATCCAGCAAGTATAAGGGGGCAAGTAAAAAATGTGGGCAAATTTGATTTGCATGTATAATAAGCCAAAACTGAAATTATTGCACACCTACCATTAATTAATATAATTAGAAAAGGAAGAAGCTATTTAACATTTCTTCAGAAAAAAAAAGGAAAAGCTATTGAACATTTCTCGATTTTATTTCTAACAAACACTTTTATATATCAATTCAAAAGTTCAAACGTTCATTTGTTACAAAAGCATGCATGTTTATAATGAAATTCATAAAAAAGTAGTTAGAGCATATTATTTGCTTAATTTATATTGAGAGTTAATTATGATTTCAACTTTCTTGCAGAAATTGTACGAGGAAATGGAAGACAGGATTGGAACAGCAACAAAGCTAGGCCGAATACCAGAAGAAGCTCGCCTCAAACATAGAGGATTTTCACTGTGGGATTCATATTCTTCGCGGCATGATCATGACGCCATTCTTCAAGTACAAGCTCAATTTTTCTTATTGTGAAGTTTCTCTGCAATCTAACTGTTTGATATTTTTAATTTCCATGTTATTGCCAGATTTTAATTGATAGGGAAGATCCAAATGCCACAGACATTGATGGTTGTGGATTGCCTACTCTAGTATATCTTGCCCGAGAGAAAAGACCTCATCATCCCCACCATTTCAAAGCTGGGGCTATGAATGCATTGGTATGCATGCATCCATGTTTGCAAATAAACAATTTGAAAATTGGATTTGACTTGAAATGATCATTCTTTTCCTTGTTTTTATGTCAATATATGTATGCAGTTAAGGGTTTCATCAAAGATTAGCAACGGACAGATTATTCTCAATCTAGATTGCGATATGTACTTGAACAATTCACAATCTGTCCGGGACGCACTCTGTTTCTTCATGGACGAAAAGCAAAGCCATGACACTGCCTATGTGCAATTTCCACAGATCTTTGAAAATGTTACCAAGAATGACCTTTATGGTAGTGCAATGCGAGTGATTCGGGAAGTAAGTGAAATTCTCATGCCAGTAAGCGTACCAATTTGTCGTGTTGGTTTGTATTATTTGTTTCACTTATTTGTATGGTTGATCATGATCAAGGTGGAATTCTATGGCCTGGATGGTATTGGAGGCCCTTTATATGTTGGAAGTGGTTGCTTTCACAGGAGAGATATTCTCTATGGTAGGAAATTTGATAAGAATAGTAACATGGAATGGAGGAGAGAAAGAAATCTCAAGAGACGGCAGACTATACAAGAATTAGAAGAAGATACAAAGGCTTTAGCAGGCTGTACTTACGAGCAAAACACAAAATGGGGAAATGAGGTCTCTGTTTTTTTGAGTTGATCGTGGAAAATGGAAACTTTTGAGACACAATTGTACATAGCTAAATGAACTGATTGTTTAAATATTGCAGATGGGATTAAAATATGGGTGTCCAGTGGAAGATGTGATTACTGGATTGTCTATCCAATGCAGAGGATGGAAATCAGTATATTTTAATCCTGAAAAAATGGCGTTCTTAGGTGTTGCGCCAATTACCTTGCCTGATGCACTAGTGCAGCACAAAAGATGGTCTGAAGGTGATTTCCAAATTTTGTTTACTAAGTATAGCCCTGTGTGGTATGCGAATGGAAAGATTAGCCACGGTCTGCGATTGGCTTATTGCTGCTACTGTCTCTGGGCTGCAAACTGCTTGGCAACTATATTTTATTCCATCATTCCTTCACTTTGTCTCCTAAAGGGTACACCTTTATTTCCACAGGTACATGTTCTTCCATTTGCTACCACTTTTTTCTTAAATAAGTAGTTAACAGTTATGTTTCGTTTAATTTCAGGTTTCAAGCCCATGGTTCTTACCATTTGCTTATGTGATTTCTGCTAAGTACATTTACAGCCTAGTAGAGTTTATACAGAGTGGGGGCACATTCCTAGGCTGGTGGAATGAACAAAGAATGTGGCTATATAAAAGAACAAGCTCCTACCTGTTTGGCTTCACTGATACCATTATAAAACTGCTAGGATTTTCTGAATTAGCATTTGTGATCACAACCAAAGTTGCTGACGAGGATGTATTGCAGCGATACGAGGAAGAGATGATGGAGTTTGGTGTTTCCTCTCCTATGTTTACTGTCTTAGCTACAGTTGCAATGCTCAATTTGGTTTGCTTCTTTGGGGTGGTGAAGAAAGTGATTATGAATGAGATTATTGAGACAATGCTTCTGCAAATTCTTCTTTGTTGCGTTTTGATTCTCATTGATTGGCCATTGTATCAAGGCCTATTCTTTAGGAAGGATAAGGGGAAGTTGCCACATTCTTTAACAGTGAAATCACTTGTATTAGCTCTTATTATTTGTTCCACCTTCATTTTGCTGTATTGAATTTTCCCTTTTTGTTTGTAGTGATTATCAAATATATATTTTGTATAATCACTGCGACAATACGTTTTAAAATAATAAGTAATTTTTGCCAATGAATTTATTTAAATTATTATATTTTATTTTTAAATGTATGATATATGACATTATGTAATTGAGTTTTTATATATAAAAAATAATAATAATAATTAAAAAAAATTCAGTAAAAATTATGTGTTATTATTTATAATTTTTTGGGATACCGTGTTTGTTTTTTAAATATTTTGTTGCTTCATTTTCCTTTTACTGTTTTTTTCCTCTATCCAGTTTTAATTTTCATGTACCAGCTATGAGGTCAAATGGATGGGTAATTATGTGGTGAAAAAATATATTATACATAAAGATTATATTGTATGAGTCATCTGTATATATTGCATGTCTTAAAGAAAATACGAATACTGTTGTATTAAAGTGAAATATATATAATTGTTGTTTTATATTTGCTTTCTATAAAATTATTTTGCTAAGGTAATTGGGGAAATAAGGACATCAGAATTTTCAATTACGACTTTATAGTTTATACCGAACATGGTTTCATGAAATTCAATTCAAAGTTTTAACGCACTAATAACACCATAAATGACATACCCAAAAAAATTTATTCAGTCAGTCCAATCCACTTGACAAAGTTCAAGTCCCATCAGAAAACAGCACAAAGTTTGAGCATGAAGGCAGCGCCACGTCCGATCGGACTTATGTGACAACACGTCCAATCAGCCCACTGACACAAGGCAGCACCATGCCCTTTACCTGCTCCCTGTCGCTTCGTTGCTCACTTACTCTGACTGTCAGTTATTACTCTCAAGGCACTCAAGTGCACTTCTCCTATCTCATATAAATAGTCCAACAAACTGTGGCATCAGGTATCAAATGTCTGAGACTCTCTCTCTCTAAGCACTCTCTCTAAGCATTCTCTCTAAAAAGCTACTAACTTAAGTTTCAGAGTGCTTACGCCTGGTCCGACCGGGGGTTCTTTATTCCAGGTCTCAACCATCCGATCGGCTCTCACTCTCCATCACTTGAAACTTTCAATCAGCTTCTCCTTCTTTTAGATAAAGACATTCTCAGTCTTATCATTTGATGCTTTCGTTAAGAGTTATGGCAAGTTCAAGATCAAACGAGAATTCTGGAGAGCACAATCGCAGTGGCAATAGCCAGGGCAGATCTAAGCCCTCGGGGAGAAGAGAAAGATCTCTCAGGTCCCCAGTCAGGGGGAACCTTCTTCCAGAATTTAATGATGCCATCCTATGGCAACCGGAGAACACTCCCATTACAGTCAGGGACATGCGCGCCCTCCTCAGTGACTTCACTAAAAGTATAGTCCAAATAATCAGAAAGGGCAAGATGCCCAGAACCTTCGAAAGAGACCATGAAGAGGACTTCAAGGACCAAGACTTCGGAAGGAGAAGAAATAAGGGCATCTCCATCAATGAGCCAAGGGCTCATGACAGTGGAAGGGGCGTTACCAGGACCCCAGGAAGATACAACAAAAGAAAAAGGACAATGTCCTCGAGTAAGGACTCTACTTATCTTCCCAGTAGATCTTCCACCCCATCCATTGGGGATGACCTGTCCTTTATGTGCACGTCAAAACGCAGCCACTCCAGAAGGCCAAGAAACGAGTATATCTCTACGACCATGAGTAGGGAAGACAAATGGCTTAAACAAAAGCTCAGGCAGTTCGGGTTCACCGGCCCAAAAAAAGCCATATTCAAAGGGAACACCTGCAGCAACACTGCCTCCCCATTCTGCAGGGAAATAATTGACTCGGAACTGCCTCCCAGGTGGAGAGATGTGGTGATTGATAAATATACAGGTAAAACTGACCCCACTACTCATCTAGCAGAATATTTGACAAAAGTACATGCCTACACCTACGATGAGGGGATAGCCTACCCACCACCTTGGGAGGAGATGCTTTGAACTGGCTCCATGAACTGCTGTAAGAATCAATCACCTCCTTCAGACAACTTAAGGAGTTGTTCACCACAAGGTTTATCGTGCAGATGCGCGCACCAAAATCGGTGAATGACCTATGTAATCTCTACCAGAGATCCGATGAAAGTCTTAGAGACTACATCGATAGGTTTCAAACTACCATGTCTGAAGTGAGAAACGTAAGTGTTGAGATGGCGAGTACCTCCTTGGTTGGGGGCATCACGGATCGCCTATTGTTTGAATCAATAACTACAAGACCCCCAGTCAATTTCTCTGATTTGATGGAAAGGGCCAGGCAACACATCCAGCTGGATGACGCCCTGAGGTCCAACAGGGGGAGAAGGACCAACGTCATCGATTGGCTACAGCATCCAAACGAATGCTCATTCAACAGAGCTCCCACATCCGAACGGATAGCAAGGAGCCCGGACAGAGCCACGACCTCAAGAAATTTGGGGAAGCGGAAGAAGTCCGAACGGAAAAGACCCGAACGCTCGGACGACCGACCGATCAGAACATTTATCCCACTCAACACCAGTCCGGCTCAGGTGTTGATGTGGATTAAGGAAAAGCACAGCAAGGTCAATTGGCCTAGAAGGTTGTCCGAGTGAAGCTAAACTGTTAAGGACCCCAGCAAATATTGTGAGTTTCACAGAGACGTTGGTCACACGACTGACGAGTGCACCTCGTTGAAAAAAGAGATTGAGCGTCTGATACGGAGGGGGTCCCTCAAAAAATTCATAGGTCCGACTAGAGGGAAAAGTCCCTATAGACGGCCGGACACCAGGAAGGATGACTCTGGCTCGGACGATGATGACGAGCACAGAAATTCGAGGAATGCCGACCCGCGCAGACCGTATGCCGGAGTGGTAAACATGATCACTGGAGGATCATCCTATGGAGAGGACCTATCCAGAAAGAAGAAGGGGAAAGGAGTTTATCTTTCACACCAGGCTGAACAACATGCTCCAGTCACCATATCAAGCGAAGACGCGCGAGACGTAATGTTCCCTCACAAGGACGCTCTCATCGTCAGAGCTCGAATTAACAATTTTAATGTTAAAAGGATTTTGGTAGATAATGACAGCGCTGTTAACGTGCTTACCCTTCAAGACTACCGAGCCATGGGACTTTCGATAGAAGAGCGAAAGCCGAAAACCACTCCGCTGATCAGGCTCGGCAATGCCACTATCCCAGTAGCGGGATCTGTTGAACTCTTCGTCGAACTTCGCCAAGAGACACTCGCCCACGCCTGCAAGGTAACATTCATGGTGATTAATATGATTTTTACCTATAACGCCATCTTTGGCAGGCCATTGCTTTTTCAAACCGGAGTTGTTACAAGTATACGGTATATGGTGATGAAAATCCCAACCCGAGGGGGAGTTACCATTCTGAGGGACGATCAAAAGGCATCCCGGGAGGCATATGTCACCATAATAAAGCAGCAAAAGGAGGCCATAATTGTGGAGCCAGGGCTGGAGCGGTCCGAGCGGGCAGAAAGGCCGAGAATGGATCCCACCGAAGAGGTGAAAATGAGGGCATTGTCAAAGGGAAAAAACGTCCAGGTGGGGACCAGCATGAATGCAGAAACAGAAGATGCTGTCATGCATGTCTTGACCATCAACCAAGTATCCTTCGCCTGGAAGCCAGAGGATATCCCTGGCATTGATCCTAAAGTGATCACCCACAAACTCAATGTGGACCCAACTCAGGCATGTGCCCGAGCGGAGAAAGTTCATATCAGAGGAGATCGATAGGCTACTGAAGACCGGGATGATCTGAGAGGTAGACTATCCCGAGTGTCTTGCCAATGTGGTCTTAGTGAAAAAGAAGACGGGGGAGTTGCGGATGTGTGTGGACGTCACAGACCTCAATAAAGCATGTCCGAAAAACAGCTACACCCTGCCAAGCATAGACCAACTGGTAGATGCCACTGCCGGCCATGCAATTTACTCCCTTCTCGACGCATATGCTGGCTACCATCAAATCGTTAAGAGCAAGAGCCCTGAAGAACACCCTGTCGATTTAGCAAAAGTGTTTTGCACTTTGAATAAATTTCAGATAAAGCTCAACCCCGAGAAATGCATCTTTGGGGTCCCATTGAAAAAATTTTTGGGCTTCATGGTTTCTCAAAGGGGGATTGAAGCCAATCCGGAGAAAATAAAGGCCATCCTTGAGATGCAACCCCCTAAGAGCATAAAGGACGTTCAGAAGCTGAATGGCAGAATCACTGCCCTTAGAAGATTCATCTCCTCCTCAGCCAAGCGATGCACTCCTTTTTTCAAGAAGCTGAGGAAAAATGAGACTTTTAGCTGGGGTGCAGACTGCCAGCAAGCTTTTGAAGAGATAAAGAGATTCCTTACAAACTCGCCATTACTCAGCCGACCGATTCCAGGTGAAAATTTGTATCTCTATTTATCCACCTCTGGTCAAGCCATTGCAGGTGTCCTGGTCAGGGAAGAAAGAACCCAACAGCTGCCTGTATATTATGTGAGCCAAGTGCTCGAAAGTGCAAAATTGAAGAAGGGTCCGGTCGAACAGCTCATCATTGCCCTCATGATGTGCACGAGAAAACTAAGAAAATATTTTGAGGCATACACGATTGTGGTCCAGTCAGGTCATCCAATCAGAAAAATTCTTTAGACCCCCAACCTTGAGGACAAAATGGTGGGATGGGCAATCAAGCTACAGTCGTGGGATGTGAGGTACGAGCCCAGGACGGCAATAAAGGCCCAGGCTCTAACAGATTTTATCGCTGAATAGGCCGACGAAGAGCCCGACAATCAACCCAAACTTCAAAAATGGGAAATGATTATAGACAGCGCAACAAATGATACCCGAGGAGGCGTGGGCATTGTAATAAAAGGCCCCTTGGGTTTTGTAATAAGGTATGCAATAAAACTTTACTTCAAAGCTACTAATAATGTGGCAGAGTATGAGGCACTCCTGCATGGATTGAGACTACTCCAGGCCATCCGATCGGAGTCAGTGAACATCAAGAGCGACTCTCAGCTCGTAACAAGCCAAGTCTTGGGCACATTTAAGGCTAGAGAAACCAACATGATCCAGTACCTGGCAAAGATCAAGGCCGCATTCAAAATACTCGAGGAATCTGGATCGGACTGGAATCTCCAGAAGGTACCAAGGGACCAAACTTCAGATGCCGATCGGCTCGTAAAAATGTCTGCCTCCGAGCAAACAGTAATAGAAGAAAACATCACTGTCATCGATCAAGCCTCCTCCTCCTTAGACAAGCTGAAAATGATGAAAATTGATCAAGGGGATGAAATCTGGATGAGCCCGATCAAGCAGTACCTACAAACAGGGCAACTACCGGAAGACAAAATCGAAGCCTGAAAGGTATCACGCAAATCCCTCAATTACTCCATTATTAATGGTGACTTGTACAAAAAAGCTTTCAGTCATCCTTGGCTCAAATGCTTGACGGAGGAAAAAGGAGACTACATCCTAAGAGAGGTACATGAAGGCATTTGTAGGGCATACGAAGCTAGCAGGGCTATGGCAAGAAAAGTACTCCAGACTGGATACTTCTGGCCAAGCATTTTTAGAGATGTCCAGGAAAAAGTAAGAAGATACCAGCAATGCCAAATTCATGGAAGGGTCATGAGACAGCACGGAGTAGACCAACAGCCAATCGGAATAGCATGGCCATTTGACCAATGGAGCCTGGATATCCTAGGACCTTTCCCTCAAGGTTTAATGTAGATGAAGTTCCTCATCATAACAGTCGACCACTTCTCCAAATGGATCGAAGCAGAACCTCTAGCAACGATCACAACAGAGAGGGTCAAAAACTTCGCATGGAAGAACATCATCTGCAGGTATGGCTTACCTAACATTTTTATTACAGATAATGGCAAGTAGTTCAACAGCTCCATCTTCAGAAATTTTTGCCAAGGCTTGAACATCAGCATGAGATTCACCTTAGTCACTCACCCTCAGAGCAACGAGATGATAGAGGTCTCTAATCGACCATCTTAGAAGGGCTGAAGAAATGACTGGGTAAAGTAAAAGACAACTGGACTAAAGAACTGCAGAGTGTCCTATGGTCTTACAGGACTTCACCAAGGACAGGCACTCATCAAATGCCATTTTCTCTGGTCTATGGCTCCGAAGCAATAATACCCGTAAAGGTCGGCCTCCCATCCTATCAATCAACATTCTATTCCAAACGGATGAACTTCCAGGAGAGAGATGCCAGGACCTAGACTTGACAGAAGAATGGACAGAGGACGCCTACGCCAAAATCGCCACCTACAAGCAAAGAGTTGCCAGATACCACAACACAAAGGTGAAGTCTAAAGCTTTCAATGTTGGTGATCTGGTACTCAGAAAGGCGGACATAGGATCAGGAAATGCAGGAGTCGAAAAGCTAATGCCAAATTGGGAAGGGCCCTATGAAGTCTCCAAAGTCCTAAGCCCGAGCACATATAAGCTCCGAACAATAGATGGGCAGGACGTCCCCAGGAGTTAAAACGTTGAAGTACTCAAAAAGTACCACATGTAGTAATGTATCGGAATTGAATTCAATTAATAAAGAAGTTTTTCTTCATCTATGTAAAGGCATGCATGGTACAATTTATACACTAGGCTTGATGCTCATTCCAAGCCAAAAATGCGAAAGTTAGAATCCATTTGTTTGCGCGACATGCTCATCCGTTAGGATCGACGATATTCCTGATCCGAAGATACGAAAATCATGAATCGCACACCGGCTCATCCGTTAGGATCGACGATATTTTCGATCTGAAGATACGAAAAGCGCCTAATCTCCACTGACTCATCCGCTAGGTTCGACGCCAATCCCGAACCAAAGACGCAAGGGTCAAGTTATAGCAAAAGTTTCTCCCAAGTTAAGTGTTGCTCAGCAATCACGGATTGAAAGGCAAACTAAAAACGCTAACTTAATGTACGAAACTATTCACCTAATTCCAAGTCTATGCGAGGCTAAGAAGTTATATGCTGGCCTTGAAGGTTATTGATTCCAATTCAGGAAGTATCTATGATTAATCAGTCTATCACATTAGTAAGTTATATGCAATCTTAGCAAGTTATATGCGGTTTTACAAGTTTTTGAAGAATGCCAATTCATAACTATGAAAGTTTGCAATTTACACAAAAAGTTGTGATTTATTGAAGAAACAGTATATTGTACAACTTACAAGGATCAGTACAAAAAATAAGTACACAATGAAAAATATAATCTATGTTTCTATGTTTATAATCTCTACATCAGCTAGAGCCGGGACTAGATCAGCAGCTGTCTCCATGCTCGGCTTGGTAGCAGGCTCTACATTTGGTTAGGCAGTAGGCTGAGAAGGCTTGGCAGCCACCTCAGGTATTGGCTCTGCCGGCAAAGAAGTGCCAACCTCAACTCTAGGGGGCACATCTGGCTAAACTTCAGTAGGCGAAGGATCTTCTATGGGCGATGTCGCTCTATCGGTCGCCTCCTCTCTTAGAGCCTCCTCTTCATCGTCACTAGATGGCGGATCGGGCAAAATGCTTGGATCTTCTATCCAATCAAGATTAGCCCCAGGGAAGCGCCTCCCGGCCTCATAGATTAGCCGCGATTACAACTTCCCTTGAGCCTCTCCCAGTTGATCAAGAAGCTACTCCTTTTAAGAGGTAAGCTCCTCTTCAAGCTTCTTCTTCCATGAGGTTTCCTTGTCCTCCAAAGCAGCCTTCAGTGAATCCCGCTCGGCTCGAAGTTGGTCGCACTCTGCCAAGGCTTTACCCTTCTCAGTGCCCAGGAGCTTACACTCGGCGCTCAATCTGGCTGCCTCTTCTTCAAATTTCTGGCATTGAGCACTGTCAGCTATCAGACGTGAGACCTCACCCTTCAGCCGATCGACCTCGCCTAGCCGAGACTTTAGCTTCTGGGCGTGCCTAGATGCCTCCTTCCTCACATCTCCACCCCTCCACGAAGAGCAGAGGTCTCCTTTTGCAGATCCGACACCTCCAGGCGAAGGGCAGAGTTTTCTTTCTGGGCAGCATCGCGTTGAGCAATTGCCTCCTCCTTCGCCTTGGCATTATCTTTTGACATTGCCTCCAAAAAGCTGGCCAGGCCGTGCATGCGCTGACCCCTCTTGATCAGCTACAAGAAGAAGAAGAAGAAAATAACAACATTAGCAGAGGAGGACATTGCTAATTTCCAGAAATCAAAAATCAAAGCGGCCAAATCTCACCTCCAGGCTCTACTGGTTGAACATTGAGCTCCCGGGCGAGCGAGCTGAGATCTCCCATGACCTTGAAGTCGTTATTCTGAAGAATACCCCGGCAAAGATAACTGGCAACTACTTTGTTGCTTGCCGACCAGTCATTGCCGAAGTTCTCCCTCAGCACGTCCTTCAAAGGTATGGTTCGCCTCCAAGGGCTCCCCTAACAGCTCATCGGGCTGACTCGCTTCGGATCGGTACCTTTCCTTTCTCTGCCACTCGGGCGTCTGAGGCAGCTACCATCTCTGCAGCCTTCTTCTTAGCGACCTCCCTCAGCTGTTGGATGTTGGGAGGAATGGCGGCTGGCTATGCTTCATGTGCTTCATCGAATTCGGACTCCTCCTCTAAGAGTATCTACCTGCGTCGAGGCCGATCCTCAGCACTAGTTTAGGGGGCCGCAGGTCCAGAGATGACCAAGGCTGGATGAGCGACGGGGATGGCAGCAACTGGGACAGCGGGATGAGGAGCTTCCACTGGAGCCCGCGAGGCATGCACTTTCGAAGTGGGCAGGATTTTCCTTTTCTTCCTCTGCTCCCTCGCTGCCCGCTCGACATCTCTTTTGGCTTTAACCCGAACGGCGAGCTACCTTGTCATATCGTACCCTCCAGCCATCGCAACTGCAGCACAAAGACAAATAAGATAAGTATCCTTTTCAGGGAAATATACATTCAATGCACATGCAATGCATGATTATCAACTCATGTTGCTCAATCCTAATGCTCACGTTCTGCATTTTCGCCAGGTTCGAAGCTAGAAGACCCGAATAATATCCCGAGAAGAAAGCTGGACTGGTAGGGTCCTCTTTGTCTGGCCACGGCGTTCATCAATTTCTTGATGTCGGCCTCATACATGGGTTGACCAGCAGCTTGGTCCTTTAAGATGGTGGCTTCATCCAATTAGGTAAGGCGTACCCCGAATCCACTAATCATCCCCACCAGAAAGAACCTCTCTTTGTACCCTTTCATCGAGGTGGGCATATGGACGAGCTTCCTCTTCGATCGGCTAGTGAAGAAATACTCTGTCCCATCGCTCCGACCTGATATATAGAAGAAATGGATGAAGAGGTCTAGAGTCGGAGCCACTCCCTCTATTTTGCAGAGAATCTTGAAGCAGGCCACCGATCTCCACCCATTCGGATGCAACTGATTTGGGGCAATCTTGTAACCTTCCAATATCTCCATCTCAAAGGCACCCGACGGAAACCTCAGGCCTGTATCCAGGCTCCAAAGGTGGCAAACGAATCACTCGTTCTCCTGACGATCGAAAGGACCATCCGTCACCGCCATGAAATCAGGGCAGGGCATCACGAAGACATCATCAGGAATGCCATATTTAGAAGGGATTTCAGCCACCTCGCTAGGGTTCAATCTGGAGCAACGCTCAACTGCCAGTTTATCCCTGTAGTCCTCCATGAAGCACGTATCCATTGATTGACCACTACTGGAAGCCATTTTCAGCACAGTAACCCTAATCTCTAATGGGGTGAAGTGAGCTGAATGCGATGGTGCAATAGAAAGAAAGAGAGAAAAAATTAAAGGCAGACAATAAATGAGTACTTACTTGATTGAAGGTTGTAGGTACTTTAAAAAATTTCGAGGAATGGAAAGCAAGAATCGTCGAAGTATGAAAGAGGCGAGAAGAAATTTTGACAGAGTTTCTTCAAGGATTGCAGAAAAGTGAGGAAAAAATGCCAAGAAGTTACCTTTTTATAGGTGAAAGCTTCTCGGAGATGCCAAACGTCTCACCAATGGATGATCGCCACGTGTTCTAAAAGCATCATTACTGTACGAATAACGAAGCGTCACTCTCTGTGTACGCGCAGCAGCATTAAATGAGACAACTGTCTCAACAGGCGCGTCTCTTCAGATAAGCGCCTTCAAAATTCAAAAATCCCGCCAACGGATGTCTCTCGATCAGCGCAACTCAAAGTAAACTCTCCCTGAGCGGAGCAACTCAAGGCAAATCTATGCCCAACCCTTTTGAGGAGGGCCAAGTGATAACACCATAAATGACTACCCAAAGAGACCCATTCAGTCGGCCTAATCCACTTAGCAGGGCCCAAGACCCATCAGAAAAGAGCACAAAGCTTGAGTATGAAGGCGGCGCCACGTTCGATCGGACTGATGTGACAATACGTCCAATCAGCCCACTGACACAAGACAGCGCCATGCCCTTCACCTGCTCTCTGTCGCTTCGCCGCTCACCTACTCCGACTGCCAGTTATCACTCTTCAGGCACTCAAGTGCACCTCTCCTATCTCATATAAATAGTCCAACAAATAGTGGCACCAGGTATCAAATCTCTGAGACTTTCTCTCTCTAAGAATTCTCTTTCTAGAAAGCTACTAACTTAAGTTTCGGAATACTTACGTCTGGTCCGACCGAACATTTTTTATTTCAGGTCTCAACCATCCGATCGGCTCTCACTCTTCACCACTTGATATTTCCAATCAGCTTCTCAGTCTTATGACGTACTAAACAAGAGAGTTCATTTGAGAATGAATTCTGAATTCTGAATTCTGAATTCTGAATTCTGAATTCTGAATTTCAAATGGAAACGGTTCTAAATATTTTAAGGATTTAAAATTTTCAAACCTAATGGATTGGCCAGATTTGCCGACGAGACGCCAGCAGCTAAGTCTGAATTTCGAGGAAGAAAGAATCCCCGATTAATTATTATATATAGAGAGAGAGAGAATATTTTACGTCTCTTAAACGCGAAAGGACAAAACTTCCAACCATTTGATGATTCAATAGTCCCAAATATCAACTGCGGGGCCCTAATTACCATCATGCATGAAGATGGTGTTGGCCCAAGGTCACACTCTAGTTTTGATGATTATCAAACCTTAAATAAACTCTATTATGAATTCTAGTCTAAACAAATTTCTGCAGGAAAGTCTCTATGAGTTTATCTGAGGATCACATTTCTGGAGAATGCATGTATTCTAAGTTGTAATATTTATTTATTGTGTTAATGTTAGGAAATTAGGTTATTAAAATGTAAGATCAAATTGAGGAAAAATATTCTCTATCATGCATGCATATTCTAGTTTTAAAATTCACATAAAAGATTATTTTAAGTTAGAAAATGAATTTGTGAGCAAAACTGTTTTTTTGTCAGAAAATGATTCTTTAGAAAATGAATTTCTATGCATCAGTTTTCTAGATGAATTTCTATCTATCAATTTCTGACTGAATTTCTGATCGTATCAGAATTCTGGGCAAAACTCAGAATCGCACAAAAAGACAAAATAACGGCTAGAAAACGGCTAGTTGGATTTTTACTTGTCTGTTTTGCCCTCCAACAGCTATAAACGGCTACTTTATATTTTAAACATCTAAAACAAATTTTTTGAGTATAAATACATGATGTTTTACTCATTAGAATGTTAGAAAAAGTTTGGAAAGAAATTCTAACTCTTAAGAGAAAAGCTTAAACTTTTATTTCACTTTCCATATCTTTTGCACTTCATTCTTTACTCATACTCCTCAATTTGGTTATAGCTTTTGTTGTAATCTTAGTGTGAGGAAATTTCTCTTAAAAAGGATTGTGAGTTAGGTTGGCTAGAAACCTTGTAGAAAGAATTCTAGTAAGATTTATAATCTTTTACTTTGGGAAAAAGGTTGTGGGTAGATATACAAATTCAGGATTGTATATTGGCTTTTACTCTTGCCTTTAAAAGAGTTAAGATTGAAGAAAGGCTCAAGTAGTGAATCTTGGGGAGTGGATGTAGGCATGTTGGCCGAACCACTATAAATTCTGTGTGTAAGCTATTCTGATATCTTTTCTAATCTGTTTTTATATTCTGTTCTATAAAATCTGTTTTGTTAGACAATCAGCCAGAAAATTTTGAGACACCCAATTCACCCCCCCTCTTGAGTGTCTTTGGGACCTACATTTGGTATCAGAGCTGTTCTCAATTCTCCTAAGGTTTAACACCCTTGAGTGATCCTACAAATGGCTGACATTCCAGTTGCAACTCCATTCAAAGAAGGGCACTCTGTTCATCGTCCTCCTATGTTCAGTGGTGAAAATTATCCATTCTGGAAAGTTGTAATGAGGCACTTCATTCAATCTCAAGATATGGATTGCTGGGATATTATTGAAGACGGATATGAACCTCCAAGAAAACCAGCAACTGAAGCAGGAGCTTCTGGTGCCACTACTGTGTTAAAAACGAGAAAAGAATTTACAGAAGCTGAGAAGAAATTAGTGCAGCTAAACTCCAAAGTTATGAGTATTCTGTTTTGTTCATTGCAAACAAATGAGTTCAACAGAGTCTCTGGATGCGATACTGCCAAAGAAATATGGGACAAGTTGGAAGCAACATATGAAGGAACAAATCAAGTTAAAGATACAAGATTGCATGTTCTGATGGTTGATTATGAAAGTTTTAAGATGAAGCCTGAGGAATCAATCTCTGAGGTAATTAACAGGTACGTAAAATTGACTAATGATATAAAAGCTCTTGGTAAAAAACTTGATGAATATGATAAAATTGCAAAGCTAGTAAGAGGTCTTACACCTAGATGGGAAGCTAAAGCTTCAATTTTATTAGATAAAGATCTCAGTACTCTCAATTTTGATAATGTTTGTGGATCTCTTATTTCACATGAGTTGTATATTAAGTCTCAAGATGCAGAGAAGGAAAAAGACAGGAAACTAAAAGCTATTGCCCTCAAGGCAGAGTTTGGAAGTGACTATTCAACAGGAGATGATGAAATGGCGTTGATCACCAAAAAATTCAAAAAGCTATACAGGAAAGGAAAGAAGTCCTATAAAAGACAGCATCAAAAATTCTCTCATCACAAGGCAGAGAATTCTTCAAAACCCACAGGAGATATTATCTGTTACGAATGTAACAAACCAGGTCATATAAAATCCAAATGCCCAAATTTAAAGAAAAAAGAGAAAAGATTCAAGAAGAGAGCTATGAAGGCCACGTGGAGTGATAGTGAAGAATCAAGCTCAAGTGAAGGAGAATCTGGAAATTCTGATGATATCGGGTTGATGGCAGTCTCTGATTGTGAAGAACGAAATTCATCTTCAGATGAAGAAGTAAATGAGACAGCTGGTAACTCTGAGAAATCAGAGGTAAGTGATTCAGAATCTGACACTGATGGAAATGAGTATGAAAAAATGCTTGACTGTTTTGAAGAATTGCATAATAAATATTGTTTGCTTAAGAAAACGCATACTGAATTAAAAAAGGATTTTGATGCATTAAGTTTGGAACATGAAAACACTAAGCAGTCAGAAGTAAAATGGAAAAATGATTTTTCTGTTTTAGAAACCAAATATGCATCTTTACATGAAAAATGCAAAGGAAAACAAGTTTGTGTATGCAATAATAACACTGTTGAAATTGTGAAATTATCTCCTGCAAGCTCATCAAAGAATTTTTATAAGAAAAATTATTTTAAGAAAAAGACTGATAGAACAGCATCTTATAAAAAATTAGCAAATAATTCCTCTGTTACATGCTTTTACTGTTGTAAAAAGGGACACATATCAAAGTTTTGTTTTTACAAGAAAAATGAAAATTTTAGCAAGCAAAAATGGGTGATTAAAAATTCTGGAACAGTTACTGCTAACCCAGTAGGACCCAAGAAAAATTGGGTACCTAAAACTGTTTGAAATTGTTGCAGGTCTGCCTAAGGAGCACCAAGACTGAGAAATGGTATATGGATAGTGGCTGCTCCAGGCATATGACGTGGGACAGAACCAAGTTCACAAAATTGGTAAAGTCTACTGGTGGTTCTGTTAGTTTTGGTGACAATCGAAAAGGAAAAATAATTGGAACTGGATCAATTGGGTCTAATCCAGTTATTGAAGATGTTTCTCTTGTTGAAGGATTGAAGTATAACTTATTAAGCATCAGTCAGTTGTGTGATAAGAAGAGAAGAGTAATCTTTGAAATTGATCATTGTAGAGTTGAAGATGTTGAATCTGGAAAAACTGTTTTAAAAGGTCAGAGATCTGGAAATATCTACTTAGTTAGTCTTGAAGACATTAAGAAAAGTGAAGCAAAATGTTTAATCTCAAAAGAAGACTTAAGTATTTTGTGGCATAGAAAATTGGGACATGTAAGTTTTCACGTAATTGAGAAGCTGATGAGAAAAGATCTGGTGAAGGGTATTCCGAAAATGAAAATTGATAAAGACTATCTGTGCAATGCGTGTCAGCTTGGGAAGCAAACTAGGAACTCTCATAAATCCAAGTCTGGCGTGTCTACTGAGAAGGCTCTAGAACTGCTCCACATGGATTTATTTGGTCCAATTAATCCCTCTAGTATCGGTGGAAAGTCATATGTTTTAAATGTGGTAGATGACTACACAAGGTACACGTGGGTGCTATTTCTTGCTCATAAAGATGATGCTTTTGAAGCATTTAAGAAGCTAAGCAAGAAAATTCAGAATGAAAAAGGATATAAGATAACCAACATCAGAAGTGATCATGGTGGAGAATTTGAAAACAAGAAGTTTGAAGAATTTTGCAGTAATTCAGGTATTAATCACACCTTTTCAGCTCCAAGAACACCTCAGCAAAATGGTGTAGTAGAAAGGAAGAATCGAACTCTTCAGGAGATGGCCAGAACTATGCTAAATGAAAACAACTTACCAAAGTATTTCTGGGCTGAAGCAATCAATACAGCGTGCTATATTTTAAACAGAGTTTTGATCAGGTCCATACTGGAGAAAACTCCATACGAACTATGGAAAGGAAGAAAGCCCAACATCAATTATTTTCAACCATTTGGCTGTAAGTGTTTCATTTTTAATGATAAAAGTAATTTAGCTAAATTTGATGCAAAAGCTGATGAAGGTATATTTTTAGGATACTCTTTAAATTCAAAAGCTTACAGAGTGTTCAATAAAAGAACACGTAAAGTAGAAGAATCAATAAATATTAAATTTGATTTTACTAACAAAATTTCTGGAGAACGTAGTCTGTCTGATGATGAAACAGGTTTTGAAAAAGAAAAAGATAAAGAAGGACAAAGTGCTGAAACAGAGAAATCACAAGATCAGCAAGAAGATCAAAATGATAGAAGTATGGATCAACATGATGAAATTGAAGATAATTCTGGATTACAGGAAGAAAATGAACAAGAAATCCAGATAGAACAACAGACTGAGCAATCAACTGAACTACCTAAAGATTGGAGATTTCACAAATATCATTCAAAGGACAATCTGTTGAGTGATCCATCTCAGAAAATGATGACCAGAAGAGCCTTGCGTGAATATTGTGGTAACGTTGCCTTTGTCTCTCAACTTGAACCAAAAAATTATACTGATGCTCAAAATGATGAAAACTGGATTGTTGCTATGCAAGAAGAGCTAAGTCAGTTTGAAAGAAACAAAGTCTGGAATTTAGTTCCAAGGCCCTCAAATTGTTCTATTATTGGAACAAAATGGGTTTTCAGAAACAAGTTAAATGAGCAAGGTGATGTGATAAGAAACAAAGCCAGATTGGTGGCCCAAGGTTATAATCAAGAGGAAGGTATAGACTTTGATGAAACTTTTGCACCTGTTGCTAGATTAGAAGCAATTAGAATTTTATGTGCATTTGCATGTTTTAAAAATTTCAGATTATATCAGATGGATGTTAAAAGTGCTTTTTTAAATGGTTTATTAAATGAGGAAGTCTACGTTGAACAACCTCCAGGTTTTGAAAATACTGATCATCCTAATTTTGTTTACAAACTTAAAAAGGCTTTATATGGATTAAAGCAAGCTCCTAGAGCTTGGTATGAACGGTTAAGTTGTTTTTTACTTGCTCATGGTTTTAATAGAGGTAAAGTAGACACCACTCTTTTTATAAAACATAAATCATCTCATATTTTAATTGTTCAAATTTATGTTGATGATATAGTTTTTGGATCTACTAACGTTTCTTTGTGCAAAGAATTTGAAGCTCTAATGAAAAAGGAATTCGAAATGAGCATGATGGGTGAGTTAACCTTCTTCCTGGGTCTCCAAATCAAGCAATGTGCTGATGGTTTTTTCATAAGTCAATCAAAGTACACTAAGGAATTGCTGAAAAAATTCAAGATGTCTGATGCAAAGATTGCCAGTACTCCTATGAGTTCAACAATAAAAATTGACAAGGATGAGAAAGGGAAAAGTGTAGAAGAAAAATTGTATCGGGGCATGATTGGATCTCTGTTATATTTAACTGCAAGTAGACCAGACATTCACTTTAGTGTCTGTCTCTGTGCACGTTTTCAATCAGATCCAAAGGAATCACATTTATCAGCAGTCAAAAGAATTCTGAGATATCTCTGTGGAACACAAGAATTAGGTCTTTGGTATTCAAAGAACACTTCTTTTAATCTCATTGGGTACTCAGATGCTGACTACGCTGGATGTCGAATTGATAGAAAAAGTACTTCTGGTGCTTGCCACTTTCTGGGAAATTCGCTAATCACTTGGTCAAGCAGAAAGCAGAATTCTGTAGCTCTATCTACTGCAGAAGCTGAGTACATAGCTGCTGGTGGATGTGTAGCTCAAATTCTATGGATTAGGCAGCAACTAAAAGATTATGGGATAGAGTTTAACAATATTCCAATATTCTGTGATAATACAAGTGCCATTAATCTGACAAAAAATCCCATCTTGCACTCAAGAACAAAGCATATTGAAATTAGACATCACTTTATACGTGATCATGTGCAAAGAGGAGATATTTTGTTAGAATTTGTCTCTACAGAAAATCAAATAGCTGACATCTTCACTAAGCCCCTTAAGGAAGAAAGATTCTGTCAACTGAGAAGAAAGCTAGGAATGGGGAAATCAGAATCGTGAACAAATATTGTATGGTAAAAATTCTTGAACAAAACTATTTTAATCATTAAAAAGATACGTATTGATCTATTTCTCTTCATAAAAGATATGGTTTAATTTTTATCCTGACAGTTATTAACTTGATTTAATGGATTGTGTATCACAGTGAACAAATTAAGAATGCAAAGTCCTTTTGATCCTATCTTTTATTATATCTATTTAAAATTTTGAGGGTAAATTGGTATTTTTGCCCAAAATCTCTGTCTTCCCGCCTCTCGATAACTGCACAAATGCAGTTTCCCCATGTAAAGAGGTTGGACTGAGCACGATGACCATCACGTCCTTTCAACTTCCGTTCACGGTAAGTATCAGTTTTCAAATTGCTTATTTATTTCTTGCTAACTCTCTTTCTCTGTGTATTCTATTTCAAACTCTCTCATCACAAAGAAGCCCTATCTATTTTCAAATGGGGAGATCAAAATCGTTAGCAAAACGGCATCCCCGGCGATCTCCGACACACACCACCTCCATCCCATCGGAGATAACTCCCGATGACGAAATCCGTAGCCTCGTTCCAAATCCGCCTCCATCTGTCAAACCCACTAAAACTAAATCATCTTTACCCCCAAAACCCATTTCAATAATGCCTTTCAAGATCATTGTTTGGGATGATTTAGCGCACAACGCTCCAGACGTAGCTCATTACATTGAATCGCAATCTTGGAAGCGATTCTTCTCATTCCGACGGAGCTCATTTTATCCAGATCTGGTCAAGGAGTTCTACGCCTCGCGTTTCGAAGTCAGAACTGAAAGTTTCAAAGTCATCCTCAAAGGATCGACCTTCACAGTGACCCCAAATTTGATTGCTAAGGTATTTTCTATGAAATTTGGTGGATCTATCTGTACTAGAACTGAGAGTAGAATCCTTGATTTTGCTGAGCTTAATAAAGAAACTTTTTTAGCCCAAATTTCAAGTGATGGCAGTAGGGCGTCTAAGAATCCCTTAGCCTCAAATCTTTTGCCTCATTATAGAGTCTTGTACAAATGCATGAGTCAATACATTACTCCTCGGGTTAGAAGCATGTCCTATCTCTCTGATTGTGATATTGTGTTTCTGTGGCATTTTCATTCTAACAAGGATTTTAATCTGCCCTGTTTGATATTTAATTATATGGCCACTCGGTCTGTTGATGAGAAGCAACCTTTTGGCTTGATTCTGACCCGCCTGTTTGAACACTGGAATCTGATATCTGACACTTTGATTGGAGAATCTTTTAAGCTGGAAAAAGTTAACTTTGTTTTTTACAAAGAAGCTGGGAAGAAAGCTGGAAAGAGAAAATTGGATGTTCCCTCCTCTCCTGTCACAACTAAAGGAAAGGAATTGGTAAAGCTTGATGAGGCCATTCAATCTAAGTATATGGAATTTCTCAATTGGATGAAAACCTCTTCTGGCGTGGTTATTAAAGAACCCTCTCCTGTTGTAAAGCCTTCTGAATCCAGTGCTTCATCCAGCAAGTCTGGTAAGTCCTCTAGCCCCTCTGAGTCTGATAGTACTGATCCTATTGCTGAGTTTGCAGAACAACCAGGGAGCCAATTCTCTTCTGAATCGGGAAGTTCCTCTTCTCACAATGCTCCTTCAAATCCTCCTGCTGCGGCAGTTGAGAAATCCACAAGTATTCAGACTGAGACTGCTCCAGTTGCCCCTAAAGTTGATTCCCCTGTGCCTTCTATGGATGCTACTCAGCTCAAGAAGTTCGAAGAACACATTGTCACTGCATCTGCATTGTTCCACCAACTGGGCGACATTTTTAGCAAGATCGCTGCCACAGTTCCCGTGCTTTTTTCCCCTGCCAGTGAAGGACCTTCAGTTCCCTCTCCTTTTCCCAAGTCCGAATCTCCAGTTCCTGAAGAAGAAGAAGATCCTTCTTTTCCAGATGTGCCTGTCTTCACTCGCCGTACATCCAATCGCACTCTCCTGAGAACCAGGAATCCACCTAAGCCAGGACAATCTGGAAGTAGCATCAACCCCATGGACGTTGATACCTGAGGTACTTGTTGATTTTTTTTGTTTATCTCTTCCTCCTTTTGATGTTGACAAAAAGGGGGAGAACAATATATGGATGATTGTCTCATTTTGTGGATATTTTTTTTGGATATTATGTTGTGGTTTGTTTTGATCCTGTTGATGGATAATTGGTGATGAACTAGTGTTTATCTATAGATGATGAATTATCTTGGTAAAATTTTGTTGATCTATATAGAGATGAATTGTTGCTCTATATAGTGTTGCTATTAACAGGTTTGAAGTTCTCAAAGAGAATAGTGATTATGTTAAATTGGTTATAAGTTTTATAGGAGATTTATATCTTTTATATTTCTGCAATTACCCCATGCACATATTCAGGGGGAGTTTTTTACTAACCTAGATAGACTTCTAATTGGAGTTTATTAAGGTTTTGTCATCATCAAAAAGGGGGAGATTGTTGGCCCAAGGTCACACTCTAGTTTTGATGATTATCAAACCTTAAATAAACTCTATTATGAATTCTAGTCTAAACAAATTTCTGCAGGAAAGTCTCTATGAGTTTATCTGAGGATCACATTTCTGGAGAATGCATGTATTCTAAGTTGTAATATTTATTTATTGTGTTAATGTTAGGAAATTAGGTTATTAAAATGTAAGATCAAATTGAGGAAAAATATTCTCTATCATGCATGCATATTCTAGTTTTAAAATTCACATAAAAGATTATTTTAAGTTAGAAAATGAATTTGTGAGCAAAACTGTTTTTTTGTCAGAAAATGATTCTTTAGAAAATGAATTTCTATGCATCAGTTTTCTAGATGAATTTCTATCTATCAATTTCTGACTGAATTTCTGATCGTATCAGAATTCTGGGCAAAACTCAGAATCGCACAAAAAGACAAAATAACGGCTAGAAAACGGCTAGTTGGATTTTTACTTGTCTGTTTTGCCCTCCAACAGCTATAAACGGCTACTTTATATTTTAAACATCTAAAACAAATTTTTTGAGTATAAATACATGATGTTTTACTCATTAGAATGTTAGAAAAAGTTTGGAAAGAAATTCTAACTCTTAAGAGAAAAGCTTAAACTTTTATTTCACTTTCCATATCTTTTGCACTTCATTCTTTACTCATACTCCTCAATTTGGTTATAGCTTTTGTTGTAATCTTAGTGTGAGGAAATTTCTCTTAAAAAGGATTGTGAGTTAGGTTGGCTAGAAACCTTGTAGAAAGAATTCTAGTAAGATTTATAATCTTTTACTTTGGGAAAAAGGTTGTGGGTAGATATACAAATTCAGGATTGTATATTGGCTTTTACTCTTGCCTTTAAAAGAGTTAAGATTGAAGAAAGGCTCAAGTAGTGAATCTTGGGGAGTGGATGTAGGCATGTTGGCCGAACCACTATAAATTCTGTGTGTAAGCTATTCTGATATCTTTTCTAATCTGTTTTTATATTCTGTTCTATAAAATCTGTTTTGTTAGACAATCAGCCAGAAAATTTTGAGACACCCAATTCACCCCCCCTCTTGAGTGTCTTTGGGACCTACAGATGGAAGAAAGAGGATAAATTAATTTTTAATTTGTTGGAACATGACAGACTGGATACATTAATTATAACTAAAATGCTCTTTCAACCACTTCCCATGAATGTCAGAAGAGAGAGACAATCTGACCAGAAAAACCAGAAAAAGAAAAAGAGATGGGAGGCGATGACAAGTATTTAGCTTTGTTTGAAACAAGAAGAGCTAAGGGAAGGGTCATCTACAGGTTGTTCGCAGCAACTGTTTTTGTGGGTATAGCTTTAATATTAGGTTATAGATTGATTTACATACCAAAAGAAGTTCAAAATGGAAGATGGCTTTGGTTTGGATTGTTCGCATCTGAGCTATGGTTTGGTCTTTATTGGATTCTTACTCAGGCTCTTAGGTGGAACCAAGTCTCTAGGTTCACCTTCAAGGACAGGCTTTCTCTTAGGTAATATATATTTCACCGTATGTTCTTTGGTCTAATTTTAACTTAATCATATTATATATAACTAATCCTATTATGCATTAGGCTCTTTCTCTCTCTATATATATATTTAGATATAATTCATTGAGTATCTAAATTTATTTAGACCAATTAATTTAAATTTTAAAGATACTTCAAGACATTTGGTTTGAAAAGATGAAATTCCTAGCATCTCATCTTTATCACTTTAGGGTTATACATATATATTGACTATTACGTGATCAAGCACATGCTTTCAAAGTTGCAACTAATTAATATTGATAAACATTCACCTTTCGTCCTACTATTAGTTTAACATCCACTCTAATAATCTTTATATTCATATATATGAACAGGTACGAGAATGATTTGCCCGAAATAGATATATTTGTATGCACAGCAGATCCTACGATAGAGCCACCAGTAATGGTGATAAATACAGTCTTATCTATGATGACATGTGATTATTCATCGCAAAAACTTGGGGTCTATCTGTCGGATGATGGGGGATCAGAACTTACATATTATGCATTATTGGAGGCATCAAGCTTTGCAAGATATTGGATACCATATTGTAAGAAATTCAATGTGGGTCCAAGGTCACCTGCTGCATACTTGCTCTCCATCTCCAATCACCACATCTCTGCTCAGAGAGAGGAGTTGGCTTATATTAAGGTAATACTTTCCTTACTTCTAAGTACATTTTATTGATGGAGCTAAAATTCTAATAATTGACGTAATATATAGTTATATTAACATCAGGGTAACAAAACGTATTTAAATATAATAAAATTAACAAATTTTATGAAAAGCTAAGATAGCAAATGATAAATCGTTCCAATTTTAGCTGCCTATACATGCATTAGACCGATATAACATAAAGTTATTTAAAATTTTGCTCGCCTATCATGAAAATAGTTATCACATTTTTTTTTCACAAATAACAAAAAAAAAAAAAAAAAAGCTCGTTGACAAAAGAAATTCGGTCGTTATAACCAAGAAGAATTCGATAGTTGACTGTAGCTAAAAGTTCCGCCATTAAATATATAGATGGCCAAATTTGTTAGACTTTTTAGTGACCGAAGAATGTTTCTTTCGCAAAGTGTGTTTCACTTTCGTTAAAGGGAAATTCGACCGAATCTTCTTTTCGTTTAGTTGATTGTATTTCACTCTTAGCGAACCTGCTAGAAATTTCTTTTAGCGATTGTACTTTCTCTTCATTAATTTTATTTCACTTTCATGTAAGAAAAATCTGATTACTAATATTAAATTTAAAAATAATTAAAATATATTTATAAATTCATTTAACGGATAAATATGAATAATTTTATTTGAAAATTAGTTAATATTTCTAAATTATGTGGCTTACTATTTGTCACATTAAGGTTTAAGAAAACAATGCTACCTATATTAATTTTTATGGAAAAATATCTTGAGAAGAATGCGGTAATGAACCTCCAAACTTCAATCTCCAATGCTAAGTTCACTAGTGTACGTTGAAAATGGTATGGTATTGCGATTTTTTTTTTTTTTTTCTAAATATGGTGTTGTTAAAATATGGTGTCTCAACCCTTAGGGAGTACTGTCTATTTTAAGAGGAAATCAGCTGTTATAAATGAACTGAAACAAGAGAAATTATGCACTATTGAGAAAAACAGATGACTTATTTTTCACTCTTTGAAGACAATAAACAATGCCTATTTGTAGGCTAATCACGTAACAGAAAAATGAGAAAAATCGGCAACTAGCTGATATTTATTTTGACTGAGTAAATAACATAAATTACTCCTATCTCACTACAAGAAAATGATAAATTAGCGACGGAAATTTAGCGACGGAGTCATTTCCGTCGCTAATTAGCGACGGAATTTAATTTCCGTCGGTAAATAGCGACGAACAATAAAATCCGTCGCTAAAAATGGCGCCAAAATTTTTCACCAAAATTGCCGACCGATATTTGCGACGGTTTTTAGGAACCGTCGCTAAAAATAGCGACGGAAATTCTTTTCCGTCGCTGAAAAAAATAAAAAAAAAACTTAATTATATTTTTAGCGACGGAATAAAAATCCGTCGCTAAAATAGCGACGGAGTAAAAAAAACCGTCGCTAAAATTAGCGACGGTTTGAATATTTTGTCGCTATTTTTAGCGACGGAATATGCTTTCCGTCGTTAAAGATAAAAAAAATTTAATTTCCCTCTCTTTTTAGCGACGGAATATTCTTTCCGTCGCTAAAGATAAAAAATTTTCATTCCCTCTCTTTTTTTAGCGACGGAAGATGCTTTCCGTCGCTAAAGTTAAATTAAATTTAATTTCCCTCTTTTTTCTCTTTCTCTCTCTTTCTCTCTCCTCCCTCTCCTCGCCCCGTCTCTCCTCCCTCTGCCCAGCCGCCGCCGACCACCGCCCCTCCCCCTCCCTCCAGCGCCGATCAGCGCACCCTCCCTCCCCTCCCTCCCTCTTTTCCCGCTCCTCCTTCCCTTCTCTCTTTCTCTCTCTCTCTCTCTCGTTCTCTCTCCTCCCTCTCCTCCCTCTCCTCTCCCCGTTTCTGCCCTCTGCCCAGTCGCCGCCGACCACCGCCCCTCCCCCTCCCTCCGGCGCCGATCGGCCTCCCCTCCCTCCCCTCCCTCCCTCTTTTCCCGCTCCTCCTTCCCTTCTCTCTTTCTCTCTCTCTCTCTCTCTCTCTCTCTCTCTTTCTCTCTCCTCCCTCTCCTCTCCCCGTTTCTGCCCTCTGCCCAGTCGCCGCCGACCACCTCTCCTCCTCCTCCGGCGCCAGGTACAGATCTGCCTCTCTCTTTTATTTATTATTATTATTGTTAATTGGGTATGCTAATTGGGTATAATAAGAATTATTATTATTATTATTATTATTTTATTTATGTTGGATGAATATTGGTAAATTTTAATTATTGTTTAAATTTATATTTCTTAAAACTTTATTGTTATTAAATTTATTAATAGAATTTTTCATATTATGATTATTATTGTTAATTAGTGTTAATTTTAGTTATTATTATTATTCAACATATTATTATTATTATTAAATTATTATTATTATTATTCAACATGTTATTATTATTATGTTAATTTGTATTGTTATTATTATTATTTATTTATAATTTGTATTGTTATTATTATTATTTATTTATGTTATTTGTATTGTTATTATTATTATTTATTTATGTTAATTGTATTGTTATTATTATTATTTATTTATAATTTGTATTGTTATTATTATTATTTATTTATGTTAATTGTATTGTTATTATTATTATTTATTTATAATTTGTATTGTTATTATTATTATTTATTTATGTTAATTGTATTGTTATTATTAATTTTTTTTTAATTTGTAAAATTTCCCGACGGAAAATGATTTTCCGTCGGTAATTACCGACGGAAATTTAATTTTCGTCGGGAAATTTGCCGACGAAAATTGATTTTCCGTCGGTAATTCCCGACGAAAAAAATTTCCGTCGGTAATTTTACCGACGGAAATTGAATTTCCGTCGGCAAATTTCCCGACGGAATTTTTTCCGTCGGGAAATTTGCCTACGACTAAATTGCCGACGGAATGAATTTCCGTCGGCAATTTAGTTTCCCGACGGAAATTCCTTATTTTTCGTCGGGAATTTCCATCGGGAAATGCTATTTTTCTTGTAGTGTCTGATAACCGGGCTCTCTGAGCTAGAGACCGGTATTTTCCTCCGGACTTATGTTATAAACCGAGCATGCATTTCAGGAGTTCAGTGTCTAGACACCCAAGGATATCAGTCGCGATGACATCGGTCACGCTTACAGCCCGGATATTCATACAGTTCGGGTATCTTATATGGAAAGTTATTAACTTCGGATATTTCCTAGATAGTGCACAGATTCTGGAATATCAAAGATGGAAAGTGTCAGGAATCATTCATTGACCGATTACAGATAAGGAAGCAAGTACTAATCAAGAATTCAGCACGATTTCCTCTTATTTGGAAATTATTTTCCTATTCAGAGGCTAAAGAAGGACTCTATAAAAAGGAAGATCACAGGTACATGAATTCTCTCCAGACTCTATTGATACAAACCTGACTTTCTCTAAATTACTGACTTGATCGTCCGAGCTTCCACTATCGGAAACCGGCGGTGTTTCTAAGCTCTTTTCAGGTGGCTTGCAGGAGGAAAGCTTCTAAAGAGTTAGGTTGTTATCATTTGGTGCGGTGAGCGTGGAACACTCCACATATTTCAGTTGGCAATGGACCTCTTTCCTGATCTGTCGGTCCCTAATGCTACCCCATCTGACAACCAAAATACCAACCTCTCCCAGCCTCAAGCCCATCTCTTGAGCCAGCCCCTTCTTAACCTACGGCCAGCTTCGGCAGAGCAGGTTTCCTCGCTGTAGATAAGACAACTCTTTCCCCAAACACAAGCTCCTACACCATTAACACCACCAGTAAACTTGCTCGTCCCCGTGATCCCGGGCATTACCCCCCAAGCGGCCCAAACTCTCATAACCGCCCTATCCGCCATAGCGGCCCAGGCACCCTAAACAGTACCTGAAAATAACGCTGCGACAACACACCCTACTCAAACACCAATCACAATGCAACCTCACACCCAAACCCAACTCCTAGCTCAGACACCACCACCTTTGCCGAGTGCATCAGCTCCTGGGACAACGATTACAATGACAGCCGAACAGTTTGAAAGAATGTTCGAGGAGAGAATGCAGAAGTTTCAAAATCGCAACACCTTGCAGTATCAGGGCAGTTTTCGATCCCCCCTTTCCCGGGAGATCTTAACCACTCCGTTCCCTCAAATAAGACTGCCGAATTTGCCGAAGTATGGGGGCAGCTCAGACCCCCGGGCTCATCTAGACGAGTTCCACCACACTATGCTGGTCCATACCACGGAGGACGCCGTCCTATGCAAAGTGTTCCCCCAAACTCTTACCGATTCCGCTCAGATCTGGTTTCGAAACCTCCCGGAGAATTTTGTCCACAGTTTTGAGCAGTTTAGCGACATGTTTATAGCTAAGTTCATCGCTGCAATAAGATCGGCCAAAGTTTCTGCCGACCTCACCATGGTTCACCAGGAGAAGGGGGAAGCACTTCGGATATATGTCAAAAGATTTAATGCCGTGGCCATGGACATCCAAAATCTAAATTTGGAGGTAGCTATTAACGCACTAATACGGAACATGAGATGTCAGGATTTCAGTGACTCCTTGAGCAGAAAGCCACCGGGCGATTTTACCGAGCTTATGTCCCGGGCTCACAAGTACATAAGAATGGATGAAGCTCGCCGTCTACGTTATAGTTCGTAGAATAGAGATTTGGACAGAGGGTCCCGAGCAGGTCGAGAAAGGAACAATCACAGCAGAGATGATGGGAGGACTAGAGTATCCAACAACTCTAACCGAGCCTTTCTGGTATCAAAACCGAGCACCCGGGAAAAACAAGACGACAGGTTCACACCCTTGAACGTCCCGAGGTCCCAGATCCTGGCATGGATAAAGGAGAATGAGCGTTTCAATTGGTCGCGCCCCATGATTGAAGATCCCAACCGAGACCAAAGCCTTTACTGTTCTTTTCACAGGGACAAAGGTCATCAAACAAACGACTGTCGACAGTTGAAACGCGAGATTAATAGCCTAGTCCAGAAGGGTAAACTAGATCAGTTCGTAAAAAGAAAGGATAGGAGTGGCAGGGACCGGACACCCTCCCTACGAAGGCAGAACAACGGGGCTAGCTCGGGTAAAAAAGCACCAGCAGGAGTAATCCATGTCATAGCTGGGGGCAAACATTACGATGTCTTTGAAGGATCAAGGAAGCGCAAAGCCAAGGAGTCTATTCGATGGGTGCCGGACAGGTTGCTAAGGGTTATGAGGTGACATTTTCAGCAGAAGATAAAGCTCATGTCCGGACGCCTCACACTGATTCATTGGTCGTGGAGGCTTTAATCCAAGACTTCTTTGTCCATAGGATCCTGGTCGATATAGGGAGCGCAGTGAATCTTATTACTTTGCAAGCATTTAAAGCGTTGGGAATGTCCGCCAATAAGCTGGAGGAAGTGTCGGCACCACTTATTGGCATATCGGGACAACCGGTAAAAGTAGAGGGATCTGTTGTGCTGGAGCTGCAGTTCGGTGATGAGGATAGTGTTTGCAATTGCAGGGCCTGCTTCATGGTCGTGGACATACCTCTGGCCTATAATGTGATCATCGGCCGACCTCTTCTTATTGGGGTGGATGCATACATCTCTTTGCGAAAGCTGCTCGTGAAAATACCAGTGCACGGAGGTGTGGCCGTGCTAAGGGGAAATCAAAAGACAGCCCGGGAGACTTATGTATCTATGCTGAAGGAGGCCGATCAAGCTCTACCCCTGGACCCACTGGACATCCCGACGACCAGGAATGCCGAACCTATAGACTCATTGCAAGACGTTGAGCTCTCGCCGGGGAAGATTGTCAAGGTTGCCGCCAGCAAGACGGGAAAGGGAAAGGAGGCATTGGTAGCCGTGCTGTCGGAATACGAAGATGTGTTCGCCTGGGAACCTTCAGATATTAAGGGTGTATCTGCTGAGGTAATATGTCACAGCCTTCATGTGCAGCCCGGTTGTAAGCCCGTTAAGCAGAAGAAAAGGAATCACACTCCAGACCGTCAACTGGCAATGTCTGAAGAGGTTGATGTTCTGTTGAAAAATGGTTTCATAAGAGAGGTGTTGTATCCGGACTGGTTATCAAATGTGGTGCTCGTAAAGAAGTCTAACGGGAAGTGGAGAATGTGCGTGGATTTTACGGATCTGAATAAGGCGTGCCCCAAGAATTGCTATCCACTGCCTAACATTGATCTCCTAGTTGACTCCACTTCGGGCTTTGATGAGTATGCCTTTTTGGATGCGTCTGCCGGGTACCATCAGATACCAATGAATAAGGGCGATGAAGAGAGGACAGCCTTTGTAACCCACCGAGCTACCTACTGTTACCGGGTCATGCCTTTTGGGTTGAAGAATGTTGGGGCCACATACCAGAGACTTATGAACAAGATATTCGCCGAGCAGTTAGGAAGGAACGTAGAAGTCTATGTAGATGACATGATAGTCAAAAGCAAGACAGCAGCGGACTTGCCAGCCGAGCTATCTGAGACATTTTAAGTTTTAAGGAAGTTTGGTTTGAAGCTGAATCCGGAGAAATGCACCTTCGGTGTGCAGTCTGGAAAGTTCTTGGGGTATATGATTTCGAAGAGGGGGATAGAGGCAAACCCAGCGAAGATCCGGGCTATTCTCGATATGAAACCGCCAAGTTCAGTAAGGGAAGTTCAACAGCTCAACGGGAGGATAACGGCCCTGGGCAGATTCATCTCTTGTTTGGCGAAGAGATGCTTACCCTTTTACAGTACTCTGAAAAAATTGAAGGGTTTCGAATGGACTCCGGATTGTCAGAAGGCATTTGAAGAACTGAAGCATTTTCTGACTACCCCACCTTTGTTGAGCCAGCCTTAACCAGGAGAAATCCTATTTATGTATCTGGCAGTTTCGACAGGAGCTTTGGGTTCGGTTTTGATAAGGGAAGAAGGCAACCAGCAGTTCCCCATCTACTACACCAGTAAGGTCCTGAGAGGTGCTGAACTACGATACCACATATACTTGAGCAACTTGCTTTTGCCTTGGTAACATCTGTCATCAAGCTCCAGCCTTATTTCCAGGTGCATACTGTGGTGGTCCGAACTAATTCGAACCTCAGAAAAGTGCTGCAGAAACCGGAAGCATCGGGAAGAATAACTGAATGGGCAGCCCGATTGGGAGAATTTGATGTCCGGTATGAACCTCGTTCCTCAATGAAGGGACAAGTCTTAGCAGATTTTGTTACCGAACTACACTCACCTCCTCAGGAGCCAAGTCCATGTTCATGGAAGTTATACATAGATGGAGCATCCTCGTCTATGGGTGCTGAAGCCGGGGTCATTTTGATCGGGCCAGGAAAGATAATAGTTCGGGGGATGGCTCATATAGCATTCCAGGCAACCAATAACGTGGCGGAGTATAAAGCCCTCGGCTTCGGGCTGCAGTTGGCCATGGAGGTAAAACCGGACTCATTAATTATTTACTCTGACTCACAACTTGTTGTTAGCCAGATACTCGAAAAATTCGAAGCAAAAGACCAAATGATGATCAGATACAAGGAGTTAACCGCCGCGCTCCTCTCCTAGTTGGAAAAGTGCGGATGTTCATGGTCTATCGAGCAGGTGCCCCGAGCTGAAAACGAGGAAGCAGATGCTTTGGCCAAGCAGGCATGTCTCAAGAATCAGTCATTTGATTCATACTCTATCTGGTCTATTATAACAGCCCCAACTCATGAAACGTACAAGGTGCACGTACAGGAGCTGATGAATGGGTGGCGGCTTCCAATTTTTCAGTATCTGAATAACGGAGACCTCCCAGAGGATCAGGTACAAGCTCGGCAAATAGTCAGGCGGGCTAGTTGATATGCCATCCTTAACGACCAACTTTACAGGAGGTCTTTTTCTGCCCCATGGGCTAAATGCTTGAGCACGGAGGAAGGGGATTACGTGTTGAGGGAGATTCATGAAGGAATTTACGGAGCTCATGAGGGGGCACAAGCTGTAGCTCGGAAAGCGATGCTTCAAGGGTATTATTGGCCAACTGTGGAAAAAGACGCTAAGGAGCTCGTTCAAAGATGTGACAAATGTCAAAGGTTTGGTAATTTGAACCATCAAAAGGGATACTCTCAGGTGCCGATCTATAGCCCATGGCCGTTTGCTCAGTGGGGCATGGATATTGTTGGGCCTTTCCCTATTGCAACCGGACAGCGGAAGTTCTTAGTGATAGCGGTTGATCATTTTACAAAGTGGGTAGAAGCATAACCCTTGGCTACAATCACGCCAGCAAACATAATCAAGTTTGTCCAGAAAGCTATTATCACGAGGTTCGGAATTCCACACTCCATCATAACGGACAACGGTAAGCAATTTGACTGCTCGGCGTTCAGGAACTATTGTTCGGAGTTAAAGATCCAGCTATGCTTCACTTCGGTGTACCATCCGCAATCAAACGGTATGACTGAGGTAACTAACCGAACTATTATTGCAGGGCTAAAGAAAAGGCTGGAAGCATCAAAAGGTCTCTGGGTTGACGAATTATACAGCGTTCTCTGGGCCTACCGAACATCCCCGAGATCGGCCACAGGTGAGACCCCGTTTTCTCTTACATATGGAACTGAGGCAGTTATCCCTTGTGAGATCGGCATGCCAAACCTGAGAACATCTAGTCTGGATAGAAACAGAAATGACGATCAACTGCTTTATCAATTAGACAGACTGGAAGAACAGAGGGAAGTCGCCCAGATGCAGTCAGCGGCCTACAAACAAAGAATGGCATCTTATCATGATCGAAACATCAAGCCCAGGACCTTCCGGATTAGGCAGCTCATTCTTAAAAAAGTAATTGCAACACAAACCTCGGCAGGAGTTGGGAAGCTGAACCCCAACTGGGAAGGCCCCTACATAATTCATGAGGTGCGCGGCGGAGCATACAAGTTAAAGGACTCGGCTGGGAAGATTCTTCCTCACTCATGGAACATTTCCAATCTGAAGGCATATTATCAGTAATCGAACACTTGGAGTTCGGCTATCTCGAACTTTGCTCACTCGACCACCGCACCACCGAGCATTATTTTTCATTTTATGCCCGGCTATGTACGCTCACTCGGCCACTGTGCCATCGAGCTTTATTTTATACATATAGTATGTTGCTTAGTTCGGCTATATCGCCATAAACGCTATTGTACTAAGCAAACACATAAATAAAAGAGGTATATTCATGAAAATATTTCTTTCTCGCATTGATCATGAGTTCGGCTCTCAGTCAGCAAATTCGTCACTCAGTAACATAGCTTTATTCCGATTGACATCGATTCAAATACAACTTTGCACATATCATAATTATCTTTTTAAGCAGCTCGATTGATCACATAGCACAGTAATATAACAACTCAGGTATACAAGCAATCAACAACAAAAATTTCATTTTCATTAACAATAATAAGTACAAGGCAGATCATTCATTGGGATACACCTCGTCCAGCCAAGCCCAATCCATATCAGGGTAATGCCCTTTGACAGCATCGGAAAGCTTTTGGCTGAACGCAAGGCATTTGTCTACTGCTAAGTCTAAGGACTTGTATTCGAGGTCGGCAAATTTTTCCTCCACAATGGCTTTGTCATTCTTAGCGGCTTCCAGTTCCGAATGGACCCCGGCAAGCTCGATCTCCAGCTCATCCCTTTTTTGCTCGGTAACAGCCAGTTTCTCCTTCAGCTCGGAGATCGTCTGGTTGGCTTCGGCTACCTTGCCCTCGGCATCCAGAGCTCTCTTCTCGGCATCTTCAAGTTTACCTTCGGCGGCGCTTGCTCGGAGGCGCTGCCCAGCTACATTCCCAGCCTCCCGATGATAGGCCATGAGCAACCGGTTCATTTTCACCATGACAGCCCCTGTCAATATAGAACTCTACGAAAAGAGGGACATAATAAGCGAGAGACCCCGAGCATCTTATAAACCGAGCTTATATTATTAATACAAACCTGAATTTGGTGCCTCTTGATGATTTCGCCGAGCTCCTTTGCCTTCAGACGAACGAGAGGGGAAACTTTCTCGGGGATATAAGCCAGCCGATGAACAAAGTTACAGAAGGCCGGGTTGTCCTCGGAATAGCCCTCCCCCTCTTGATGCCACATCTCGCACATCTCATCTGCAAGGGCCCTCATATTCATTTTCTGGGGGTTTGGATCCGAGGACCCTGCGCCGCCTTCATCAGGAGATATGGGCCCAGGAGGGGTCTGCATGGTTGGTGGAGGCACCTCGGCTGAAAAAGCGGGAATTAGCTAATTTTCAGACATTGTTTGGGCCGAGCTGTTGTCCAGCACTTGCTCCGGATCCCTTTGTTCCGAAGCCCCAGCCGGGGTTCCTTGTGCCGGCTCGCCCAAAGCAGACCCCGACGGTCTCTTTTGCCTTTTGGCCCTCATCATCTCAGCCATGCTCGGCTTCTCAGTTCGTTTCATCTCTGCAAAAAAGTAAATAATGAGCAAATATTAGAACAGAAGCGCTGATAATAGAATATACCTTTTCTTCGTGATCGAGGTCGTTCTGATCGGTCCAAGCCGAGCATTAGTTGATCTTTTATGTCTATCTTTTGGGCAGTTAACGCCCTCCATCGAACTAATGTTTGCTCCTCCTCGTCGGTGAGAAACAAGGGGTTATCGTTTTTGTTCACAAACCGACCCCATGTGGTTAGAAAGGGGAAGTTTTTATCACTCTCGACAATGAAGAATCGGTTTTTCAAATTCTTAAGTGACTCTGGGTTTCCTGAGAAAACCCCGTATCCAGCTCGGGCTTGAATGTAGTTGTGGTCCTCGGTCGAGATTCTTAGGCTGACCACGTGTGTAGCTTGAAAAAGCCAAAGAGTTAGGTTGATGTCATGCTCAGCACACCGCATCTGTAAGGCAGATATTGTTCGCCAGGCATTTGGATGGATTTGTCCCATGGTCAAGCCGTAGTGGTTCATCAGCGCCACCTCGAAAGCAGTAGGGGGAAGGCTCATCCCAGCCTCGAAGTCGGCCTCGTACACAACGATGGTTTTTTTCCCATTAAATTGAGCAGGAGCTCGCACATGGGCCCCAGGTGCTCGGATACTATAACTCTCTAGAATTCCAAATTTTTCACGCAACTCCAACATCTCATTCAATTTTATGGCCGAGCCGATACCCCCCACTCGAGGATTTCTTCTCGGTGATTTCTTTCTAACCGGATTTGGCTGGCTAGAGCTGGGACCCTCAAGGATGTCCTCGGCAATAAGGCCTCTCTCCACTACCCCTCTCTCAGTGGAACTCTCTGAAGCACTCATTGTGGGAAATAGTAAAAAGAAAAGTTAAACACTAACCTGAGATCTTGTTGAGGATGCTAAAAGATCAAACTCGAAGAACGGATCTAAGAACTGATGAAGAACAAATCGCACAAATCTTCAGAAAAGAGAGAAAAGCAAAACAGCTGAAATACTCCAAGAAAACGAAAGTGAGCAGGAGAGGAGGAAGCAGGTATTTATAGGAGTTTCAAGCCATTCAGGTAAGGACAGGTGGCAGGCTTTGATTGGAGGAAAGGACAACGGTTACATCTTACACGGTAACCGAAGAGACGCCATTATTGCAGGAACTGACACAGCAAATGGATCACGGTGAACGAAGCGTCTGTTCACACTTTTTAAGGAGTCACGCGCGCAGCAGGACTTGAAAACCTGGCAAGTGCGGCTCACGTGCGTCCCTTTACAACTCAATGACATGAATGTCATTTTCTTTGGGGGGGACTTATGATAACCGGGCTCTCTGAGCTAGAGACCGGTATTTCCCTCCGGACTTATGTTGTAAACCGAGCATGCATTTCAGGAGCTCAGTGTCTAGACACCCAAGGATATCAGTCGCGATGACATCGGTCACGCTTACAGCCCGGATATTCATACAGTTCGGGTATCTTATATGGAAAGTCATTAACTCCGGATATTTCCTAGTTAGTGCACAGATTCTGGGATATCAAAGATGGAAAGTGCCAGGATTCATTTATTGACCGGTTACAGATAAGGAAGCAAGTACTAATCAAGAAGTCAGCACGATTTCCTCTTATTTGGGAATTATCTTCCTATTCAGAGGCTAAAGAAGGACTCTATAAAAAGGAAGATCACAGGTACATGAATTCTCTCCAGACTCTATTAATACAAACCTGACTTTCTCTAAATTACTGACTTGATCGTCGGAGCTTCCACTATCGAAAACCGGTGGTGTTTCTAAGCTCTTTTCAGGTGGCTTGCCGGAGGAAAGCTTCTAAAGAGTTAGGTTGTTATCTAATAGCTAACAAAATAACTAATTATCAGCATTTTCATGTAACAGATTTTGAATCAAATCTCCAACACTCCCCCTTGATTCAAAATCACATACTCCAAGCAAGCTTCTAAGAAAAGCATGTCTTTGACTAGTTAAGGCTTTGGTGAAGATATCTGCAACTTGGACATCAGTGGGACAGAACTTCATAGTTATTTCTCCCTTGGCCACTAACTCACGAATGAAATGAAATCTCAGCTCAATATGCTTTGTATTGTTATGAAATGCTGGGTTCTTTGCCTTCGTAATTGCCGAAACATTATCACAATAAAGTGCAGTTCCCTTCTCTTACTTCTGGTGAAAATCGCTTAACATCCTTCTAAGCCAAACACACTGACAAGCTGCTGTAGTAGCGGCAACATACTCTGCCTCTGCTGTTGACAATGCTACTATTGGTTGTTTCTTAGAACACCAAGTGATAACACCTGATCCAAGTCCAAACATATTTCTAGAAGTGCTTCTTCTATCATCTGATGAGGTTGCCCAGTCACTATCAGTAAATCCAACCAATCTGAAATTTGTTACATGAGTGTACCAAACTCCATAATTGATTGTACCTGCAATGTACCTTAGGATCCTCTTTGCTGCTCCATAGTGTAGTCTTGATGGATTGCTCATGAACCTTGACACAACTCCAACTGAAAAATAAATATTCGGTCTTGTGTGTGTTAAATATATTAACCCACCGACCAAACTTCTAAATTGTTTCTGATTTGCTGCTTCTTCTCCATCTTCTTTCTTGAATTTTTCATTCTTGCTCATTGGAGTAGCCACCATCTTACAATTTGACATGTTGAACTTCTTTAATAAATCTGCTGCATATTTCTTTTGGGAAACGAATACTCCATCTTCATCTTGTTGTATCTCTAATCCAAGAAAATAGTGCAACAGTCCCAGATCTGTCATCTCGAAGGTGCTCATCATGTTGAACTTGAACTCTTCTATAAGCTTTGAACTTGACCCCATGTAGATTATATCATCTACATATAAGCACACTATTAAAAAATCAGCTTCCCCTTGCTTCTTTAGATAAAGAGTAGGCTCATTTGGACTTCTTTCAAAGCCATTTTCATGAAAGAATGCATCAATTTTACTGTACCATGCCCTTGGAGTCTGTTTTAAGCCATAGAGAGCCTTTTTCAACTTGTACACTTTATCTTCATGCCCATTAAACACAAAACCTTCTGGTTGTGAGACATAAACATCATCTTCAAGTTCACCATTAAGAAAAGCTGATTTTACATCAAATTGATACACTTTCCATTTGAATTGAGCTGCCAATGCCAAGAACATTCTTACTGTTTCAAATCGAGCTACTGGTGAAAATGTCTCCTCATAGTCTACCCCTTGCTGTTGGGAATATCCTTTTGCAACTATACGGGCCTTGTACTTTTGAATGCTTCCATCTGTATGAAATTTTGTTTTGAATATCCACTTCACTCCTATTGCTTTCTTTCCATTTGGCAGGTTTGTTAGTTCCCAAGTTGAATTCTTTTCTATGGAAACAAGCTCTTCTTTCATTGCTTTTCTCCACTCATCTTTTTCTGCTGCCTCTTCATATGTTGTAGGATCTGGAACAATTAGTGCAAACTCCCCCGTTTCATAAATCTCCTTCAGTGATTTAGTTTTCCTTGGTGGTATCTCATCTGAAGATACACTTGAACTCTTGCTGCTAGGTGTAGCTGCTGAGCTGCTTGGAGTTAGAGTAGAATTGCTGGGAGTTACTGCTGCTGAAGTAGTTAGAATTGGGGCTGAATTTGCTTCCTCCATTAATGGAATTTGGGGCTGATCTTCCTCGTTCCCATCATTAATTCTCCAATCCCAGCTGGCTACCTCATTAAAAATTACATTTCTACTGACAATTGTCTTGCCAATTATAGGATTATACAATTTATATGCTTTCGACTCAGTACAATAACCAACAAAAATACATTTAATTGATTTTTCATCTAATTTTTGGCAATTTTGAGCATTAATTAAAACATAAGCAATGCAACAAAAAATATTCAAGAAACTCACAGTTGGTTTGGTCCCTTTCCAAGCTTCATATGGAGTGATATTTTGAACAGCTTTTATTGGTGAGAGATTCAACAGGTACACTGTTGTTGCAACTGCTTCTGCCCAATATTGGTTTGGTAGGCCTTTCTCTTTCATCAGACTCCTTGCCATCTCCACCACCGTTCTGTTTTTACGTTCAGCAACTCCGTTCTGCTCTGGCGTATATGGTGCAGTCAGCTCCCTTTGAATTCCATTCTCCTCACAGAAATGAATGAATTCTTTTGACAGAAATTCACCACCTCTGTCTATGCGAGGTACTTTGATACTTGTGCCTCTTTGCTTTTCTACCAATGCTTTAAATTTTCTGAAATGTTTCAAACTTGAATTTCAGAAAATATACCCAACTCATTCTGCTGAAATCATCCGTGAACAAGAGAAAGTAATAACTTCCACCAAGTGATTCAGTATTCATGGAACCGCATAGGTCAACATGAACTAATTCAAGACATGTTGAGGCTCTTAATGCTCTCCCGGTAAGAAAGGACTTCCTGGTTTGCTTGCCATAAATGCAGCCTTCACATAAATCAAAAGATTGAATTTTTGGTGATCCATGGACCATATTCTTCTTTTCCAGCAATTGCAATCCTTTTGCATTCGGATGTCCATATCGTAGATGCCACAATTTGGAATCGTTTTGTTCTCCCGCAACCAATGCAAAATCATTCAAAGTGGAGACTTCAAATGGAAACATTCTGTTTTTGGTCATTTGAACAGTGACAATTGTTTGTTCTGATTGCTTATCTTTAATCACACATGCACCATTGTCAAACATAATAGAATATCCGCTAGCCATAAGCTGTCCAACACTCAGCAAATTATGAGCTAAGTTAGGAACAAATTGAACATCATGTAAAAGCTTAGTTTTACCTTGGCTAGTTTTAATAGCTATTGTTCCTCTGCCTTCCACTTGCATCTCTTTGTCATCACCCAATTTGACTTTCTTCTTTTGAGTTTCATCAAGCTCTTTAAAGATTTCCTTCCTGCTGGTCATATGATTTGAACACCCACTATCAATAAACCACACTTTAGCTTGTGTGTCAGATGTGTCTGAATATGCCATGAACAGTCTACCCTCTTCATCAACTTCTTCTGCAAAGTTTGCCTGTTTGTCTTTGAACCAGCATTCTGCTTTTACATGCCCATATCTCTTGCAATGATAACATTGGATGTTGCCTTTATTGTTATTTGATCTTTGCTCAGATCCTCTGCCGCCTCCTCTGCCTTAGTTGTAATTTTTTTCTTTGAAATCCACCTCTGCCTTTCCCACGACCTACACACTTTTCATGCTCCTTCAATGTTGAACCCGCTCCTTTCACTTGGAATGTTGTTTCATCAGTCTTCTCTTCTCTTTTGTTTATTCTTGCTTCATGAGATTGCAAGGATCCCATCAGCTCATCAAAGGAATAGGTGGACAGGTTTTTGGACTCCTCAATAGCTGCAACCACATGGTCAAATTTTGGAGTTAAACTCCTTAACACTTTTCGCACAACTATGCTTTCAGTGATGTCTTCTCCATAGGACTTCATCTGGTTGACAATTGCTACAACTCTTGTCATAAAATCCTGCACTAATTCACTATTCTTCATCTGCAGATTTTCAAATTCACGATGAAGTGTCTGCAACTTTACCGTGATTACTGTGGATGAGCCACGAAATGCCAGCTGCAAGGTTGTCCATGCCTCCTTTGCTGTTGAGGCTGCTGCAATTTTTGAAAAAATTGATTCATGAACAGCTTGCTGTATAAAGAAAAGGGCCTTCGAATCTCTCTTTTTGTTTTCTCTAAGCCTGGTCTCCTCATCTTTCTCATTGTAGCCATTTTCCACCAAGTCCCACAATTCCTGTGACTTGAACAACGTTTTCATTTTGGTGCTCCAAAACTGATAATTATCTCCATGGAAAATTGGCATGGAAGGTTGGGCTATATTCACTGCACCGCTGTTATTTGCCATGTCGAAATGCCCCAAAGGTGGCTCTGATACCAAATGTCTATTTTAAGAGGAAATCAGCTGTTATAAATGAACAAAAACAAGAGAAATTATGCACTATTGAGAAAAACAGAGGACTTATTTTTCACTCTTTGAAGACAATAAACAATGCCTATTTGTAGGCTAATCACGTAACAGAAAAATGAGAAAAATCAGCAACTAGCTGATATTTATTTTGACTGAGTAAATAACATAAATTACTCCTATCTAACAACTAACAAAATAACTAATTATCAGAATTTTCATCTAACAGATTTTGAATCAAATCTCCAACAAGTACAATTTAAAATTCTAAATTTTAGTATCTTTTTCATAATTATCTTAGCTATAACTGTACAGTTACGTATAAAATAGTGTGGGCATAACGTGATAATAAAAACTTAAAAAGGGTATGTAGTATATGGGTTAGATATTTAACTTCTGTCCATGCGCTTCTTCTTCTTCTTCTTCTTCTTCTTCTTCTTCTTATTATTATTAAAACGCTTTTTATGTTTCCTTTTATTTTTAACTAGATTCATGTTAAGTTATAAGTTACAGTGTATTATTTGCTTGATTTAAATTGAGAGTTAATTAAGATTCCAACTTTCTTGCAGAAATTATACGAGGAAATGGAAGCCAGGATTGGAACAGCAACAAAGCTAGGCCGAATACCAGAAGAAGCTTGCCTCAAACATAGAGGATTTTCACTGTGGGATTCATACTCTTCGCGGCACGATCATGACGCCATTCTTCAAGTACAAGCTCAATTTTTTTTTTATTGTGAAGTTTCTCCTTTATCTAACTGTTTGATGTTTTTAATTTCCATGTTCTTGCCAGATTTTAATTGATAGGGAAGATCCAAAGGCCACAGACATTGATGGGTGTGGATTGCCTACTCTAGTATATCTTGCTCGAGAGAAGAGACCTCATCATCCCCACCATTTCAAAGCGGGGGCTATGAATGCATTGGTATGCATGCATCCATGTTTGTAAATATAGTTATAGATATATGGGTTCAATTTGAAAATGGGATTTGACTTGAAAAGGTCATTGCTTTCCTTTTTCTTTAATGGTCAAATATATGTATGCAGTTAAGGGTTTCATCAAAGATTAGCAATGGACAGATTATTCTCAATCTAGATTGCGATATGTACTTAAACAATTCACTATCTGTCCGGGATGCACTCTGTTTCTTCATGGACGAAAAGCAAAGCCGTGACATTGCCTATGTGCAGTTTCCTCAGAACTTTGAAAATGTTACCAAGAATGACCTTTATGGTGCTGCATTCCCAGCGATTCGACATGTAAGTGAAATTTTGATGTCGCATTCGTACCAATTTGTCTTGTTGGTTTGTATAATTTGCGTCACTTGCATGGTTGATCATGATCAGGTGGAATTCCATGGCATGGATGGTATTGGTGGCCCTTTATATATTGGAAGTGGCTGCTTTCACAGGAGAGATATTCTCTATGGTAGGAAATTTGATAAGAACGGTAACATGGAATGGAGGAGAGAAAGAAATCACAACAGACGACAGACTATACAAGAATTAGAAGAAGAAACAAAGCCTTTAGCAAGCTGTACTTATGAGCAAAACACCGAATGGGGAAATGAGGTCTCTTTTTCTTGACTTTGATATCATGGAAAATGGAAACTCTTGAGACACAATTATACACAGCTAAATGAACTGATTGTTTAAATATTTGCAGATGGGATTAAAATATGGGTGTCCAGTGGAAGATGTGATTACTGGATTGTCAATCCAATGCAAAGGATGGAAATCAGTATATTTTAATCCTGAAAGAATGGCATTCTTAGGTGTTGCGCCAATTACCTTGCCTGACGTACTACTGCAGCACAAAAGATGGTCTGAAGGAGATTTCCAAATTTTGTTTACTAAGTATAGCCCTGTGTGGTATGCGAATGGAAAGATTAGCCACGGTCTGCAATTGGCTTATTGCTGCTACTGTCTCTGGGCTGCAAACTGCTTGGCAACTATATTTTATTCCATCATTCCTTCACTTTGTCTTCTAAAGGGTACACCTTTGTTTCCACAGGTACATGTTCTTCCATTTGCTACCACTTTTTTCTTAAATAAGTAGTTAACAGTTATGTTTCGTCTAATTTCAGGTTTCAAGCCCATGGTTCTTACCATTTGCTTATGTGATTTCTGCTAAGTACATTTACAGCCTCGTAGAGTTTATACAGAGTGGGGGCACATTCCTAGGCTGGTGGAATGAACAAAGAATGTGGCTCTATAAAAGAACAAGCTCCTACCTGTTTGCCTTCACTGATACCATTTTAAAACTGCTAGGATTTTCTGAATTAGCATTTGTGATCACTGCCAAAGTTGCTGATGATGATGTATTGCGGCGATACGAGAAAGAGATGATGGAGTTTGGTGTTTCCTCTCCTATGTTTACTGCCCTAACTACACTTGCAATGCTAAATTTGGTTTGCTTCCTTGGGGTGGTGAAGAAAGTGATTATGAATGAGATTAATGAGAGAATGCTTCTGCAAATTCTTCTATGTTGTGTTTTGATTCTCATCAATTTGCCATTGTATCAAGGCCTATTCTTTAGGAAGGACAAGGGGAAGTTGCCACATTCTTTAACAGTGAAATCACTTGTATTAGCTCTTCTTATTTGTTCCACCTTCGTTTTGCTGTTTTGAATTTTCTCTTTTTGTTTGTAGTGATTGCCAAAAGTACATATTATGTAAGAATGATTTTCTTTAACTCTTTGGATCAAATATTATTAATGATAATAATAAATATTTATACAAGAACAGTCCTTTATAGAATACGATACAATATCAATAATTCTACGTAATAGAAAGCATATTCCTATATTGTCTAGATTTTTATTAGCCTAAAATTTCCTATATAATAATACTTCTGTAACATCACTGCCCTTTGTAGTCGATTAATATCTGGAAGATTAGGAATTTCAATTGAAGAATCAATTAAATGCCGTAAGTACTGTTGCTTCCTAAAGATCTATCCACAACGATTGAGTGAAAAACTAAAACGTTTTAGCACAGTGAGTGTAGCAGATCCTGATAGAGAAGTTCCACTTGTAATACAGGGCTCTCAATCGCAAATAGAAAAGAGAATTGTGCTCAACAACTAAAGAGAATGGTCTCCAATTTCACTAAATTAAAATTTATTGAACTTTTTGCATTTATTTTATTTTAATGTCAATGTCCTTGGGACGTGTCTGCATATACAAAGTACAAAACATATACATTTATAATCAAAGAAAAGTGCTCTCTATACATGTTTTATGATAAAAACAATATGGGGGTTATTTTCTGTGACTTCTTCTAATTACCAGTAAACATTGTCGAAAGCACTGTTTTCATTTTGGTCAAAATAATAATTTACTCGAAATTTAAATTAGATTAAATTAACATGAGAAATGGACTCCATGCATGACTAAACATCAACTATCAACGTCAACAAATAGCAAACAAGAAAACCATATAATAATAATTGCAAAATATAATTTATTTATATAATCACTGTTAACAGAATATTATAAATCTCTCAATTTTTAAATATGAGTGGCAAAATTATACACGTTGGCACAAATTTATTTTGTCAAGTATACATGCGAACAAACGACAATGCACTGTTGGCATAAATGAAACCACTAAATTGGTTGCGTATCCTCTTGTGGCTTAGGATATGACAAAGGATTGATAGAATATATTTAAGGCATATCGTCTGGTGCTTTTGGTTATCCGATCCTATATATATATTGTGAGTCTGCCCCTAATTTTATCCTCGTGTAGCTTAACATACAATATAATCTGATAGGATAAACCAGAAGCACATCCAGAATCCGTCGTCATAGATTCTCTGCACATGAGGAACAGAGAGATGGGAGATGAAGATGATGATATGCCTTTGTTTGAAACAAAAACAGCTAAGAGAAGGGTTATGTATAGGTTGTTTGCTGCAACTGTGCTTCTATGTATGAGCTTGATCTGGGTTTATAGATTGATTTACATGCCAAGTAATGATGAAAATGGAAGATGGGCTTGGCTTGGATTGTTTGCAGTTGAGCTATGGTTTGGTCTTTACTGGGTCTTCACTCAAGCATTCAGGTGGAACCAATTCTATCGGTTCACTTTCAAGGACAGGCTTTCTCACAGGTATAATTTTACATATATATTTCCTTAAACAAATATGTGCTTTGTTTCAGTACTGCATGAAAAATTCAGAAGCTTTTAAGTTCGATTCAGTGATATTAATATGGTATTGATGGATTCTGAAGCTAAGAGGTTAAAAAACAAAGTAGCGATTAAATTCGATTAGTTATTTGACGCTGTAGGTACAAGGAGGAGTTGCCAGGAGTGGATGTATTTGTGTGCACTGCAAATCCTGCAGTAGAGCCACCAATAATGGTGGTTAATACTGTTTTATCGGTTATGGCTTATGATTACTTGCCGGAGAAGTTAAGCATATATCTGTCGGATGATGGAGGTTCGGATCTTACATTTTATGCTTTATTAGAAGCATCCCAGTTCGCAAGACATTGGATTCCATACTGTAAGAAATTCAAAGTAGAGCCAAGATCTCCAGCAGCTTATTTTGCCTCACCCATTCATTCCGATCACTCTTATCAAACTTTGGCTTTTACAGATATCAAGGTAATTTTTAATTATTTCTCGCTTCGAGGGGCGTTAGTGTGTGCCGATATACATACCGATTCATTATATATTTGACATTTCAACTTTAATAAATATCCACTAAAAATATATATTTATTAATTTTATAAATAATAAATATAAATTTATACTATTTTTAAAAATTAAAACATGTAATGTTCACTGCACTAATATATATCACACCATTTTAAAATTAATTAAAAAATATTAAAATCAATCAATTTTATTTTTAATTCTCACCATTTTTATTACTTTCTCTATTTATCACTTTTATTTTTTTCATTAAAATTAAAAAATATTAATTAAATTTAAATTTAAAATAAAATTAAGTAATTTAATGTAAAAATTTAAATCTGATTGATCAATTTTCATTAAAAAAGAAAATTAAATTGAAAAAAAAAATTAAATTATATTGGAAATCTAAAAGTGATAAATAAATAAAATTTAAATTTTACTTAAAAGTGACAGATATTGGAAAGCATGTATTTACAATAATGGTTCAAATAGTGTTAAGTGCTCAAATTTTTCAATTGCAATATGAATTTTTATTTATTATTTTAAAAAAATAAATATTATAAGTAATTAATAAATTATTATTAATATTTAGATATTCAAAAGAATTATACAGACAAATTTAGATAGCCATATATATAGATATTAAACCTTGTAAAAATTATAATATATTATGGATCAAAAAATTTCGGTATGAAATGTCTTGTCGGTCCATTGTTCTATGATTTTGAATTTCTTAATTAAGAAATAAAAGTAGCAATTTCAAAAATCACTCATTGAAGGTTTTATAATATTTTTAAAAATCGTTTGCCATACAGTTCTAAAGATATAATTATTAAAAAAAAATGTGGTTTCCATTAAATCTAGGTTGGCTCATTTTTTCATCCTTTCTAAAAGTGTAAGTATTTAATATATATATATATATATATATATATATATATATATATATATATATATATATATATATATATATATTCAATGCCGAGGTTTTTTCGTTCCAATTTGTCCTTAGTAGAAAATTGTGTAATTAGATTATAAACAATGTTCTTTTTTTCCGCTTCTTCCATAATTTTAAAATTATAATTATTATGGTCAAGGAATAATATTTTAATTTTTAATTATATTCCTTTTAAATATAGAATGAATAATTAAATATCACTGAAATCATGAAAATTTTAAATTGTACTTTATTCATTTCATTTTGTGTGTCACTTTTGTTGTTAGAATTAAGAAACTATTAACTAAACTTAAATTTAAGATATAATTGAATAATTTAATATACAAATTTAAATCTAATTAGTTCTAAACAAATCAATTTTCATTGAAAAATAAATAAATTATTTTAAAAATTTAAAAGTATTTTAAAAATAAAATTTCAATTTTGTTCAAAAAAAATCACATATATTAGAATGAAGGGGGTAATTAATAATTTGAAACTAAATAGAATTAGAATGAATAATTTATTGGTTAACCACAATTTAAAAGGACAATATTAAAAAAAAGGACTAAGGCGTTATTTTTGGGACAACGATTTGATTAGGATTTTTTGAAAAAGTTTTTACGAAAATAGAGTTGTTTGGAAAATAATTCCGAGAGTAAGGTTGAGTCAGAAGCCGCAGCTGACACCTGTGGCTTCTGACGTGGGTCCCTTTTTGTTGAAGGATGCCGCAGCTCTTAGCTGCGGCATCCATAGGGGCAGCTTTGTGTTGCCTCTTAATTTAAGTAAAAGGGCAGCAGGCAAACTTGCCGCCTGCTGCCCCTTTATTTTATATATATATATATATATAAAGGGTTGTTTTTTTAAATAATAATTTAATAATAAATAATATTAATATTATAATAAAATAGAATTATAATAGAGATAAAATAAATATAATTATAATAAAATAATATTTAAATAATATACAAAATGATAGGGGTGAATATGGTCGGTTAACCGGTCCATTAGACCCAATCCATTAATATTGGTTTTTTGAAATTACAGTCCATTAACCAGTCCATTACCATCGGTTAACCAGTCCATCGGTTTCGGATTTTCGGATCTGTTACACAATATTTTTCGGTTAACCACTATAATTATAAATATATTTATAAATAAAATTAAAATGTTGAAAGTACTTAAAAATTAAAATTTTTCGCTATAATATAACATTATTGTTGTTAAAATAAAAAAATTTGGTGAATATAAGCAAATTTGTTTTTAAAAATTAATATTTAATAAGTAAATATATTAACCGGTTCATAATTACTTTTAATTAGATAAATTGTTATACCTACTAATATCCAATTAAAAAAACTTTAAAACTTTAAAATAATTAGTATAATGAAAAAAAAGTATATAATCACCTTTAATTGGGATAAATTGTTATATAAATTGTTATAAATTATTAAAAAATTAATAAATTAACTAACAATTTGATTTCGGTTCGGTTAACCAGTTACATGAGTCAAAAACCATTAACCAGTCCATTAATATCGATTTTTTCAAAATACTAACCATTAACCAGTTCATTACAATCGGTTAACCAGTCTATCGGTTCGGTTTTCGAATTTTTTTTCGGTTAACCAAGTTTATCGGTTTTTTTGCTTACCCCTACAAAATGAAACGTTATTTTTTAATTGTCTAATTATAAATTTTACAAAAATATTAAAATTTCATAAAGTTTTAATATTTTTCTTGTATTTTTATTTTTTATGTATAAGGTAGAAAATTTATAGATAGTATAATATAAAGATTTTATAAGTAACTAAAACAAACAATTTAGTGCAAAAAAAAATAATTAAGAAATATAAATTTTTATAAATGCATGAAACAATTACCATATGCTATGTATATGTATTAATTAAAAAAAATAAAAATAAAAAATAATAACATATATTTTTAAAAAAGATACTAATAGTGATAAAAAAAATTATGTAATATATATTACATATTATTTAAATATTATTCTATTATAATTATATTTATTTTATCTCTATTATAATTCTATTTTATTATAATATTAATATTATTTATTATTAAATTATTATTTTAAAAAAAACAACCCTTTATATATATATATATATATATATATATATATATATATATATAAAATAAAGGGACAGATATATATATAATAAAGGGACAGCAAACATGCCGCCCCTTTACTTAAATTAAGGGGCAGCACCTATGGATGCGGCAGCTAAGAGCTGCAGCATCTAAAGAGCTGCAGCATCTTTCAACAAAAAGGGATCCACTATGTGGGTCCTACCGTCAGAAGTCGCAAATATCAGCTGCGGTTTCTGACTTAACCCATTCCAAAATTATTTTTCAAACAACCCTGTTTTCGTAAAAAAAATTTCAAAAAACTCTAATCAAATTTTTGTTCCGTTATTTTTCCCCAAACGATGAACATGCCTTGTGAAAGGTAGCCATTTATTTCTCTCAATATTTGACAAGTGCCAATTTAAGAGGGGAGAATATAATAAAAGATATCTAAATATGCTTGGTGAATGTAGAAATTATATGAAGAAATGGAAGAAAGGATTCAAACTGCAACCAAGCTAGGCCGAGTCCCGGAACAAATACGCTTTCAACATAATGGATTTACACACTGGAATTCCTGCTCTTCCCGGCTTGATCATGACACCATTCTTCAAGTATTCTTTCATATTTCCTTTTCTACACTAATCAGTCAATCAATATTTACCTCTTAATTCTGCCCTCCAACTGTTTGATGATTGAAATTTCCATCTTCTTCCCAGATTATGATAGATGGCAGAGACCAAAATTGCCCGGATATCGATGGGTGCGGATTGCCTACTCTAGTATACCTTGCTAGAGAGAAGAGACCTCATCATCCCCACCATTTCAAAGCTGGAGCTTTGAACGCATTGGTGAGTTATATCTGTTCTCATAGCTGATTGGGTTCAATTAGCAAATTTAATTTTACTTCAATTGTAATTAGCATATAAAGTTCCAATCTTTTGTCTTAAATTTTGCCAGGATCATTGTTTTGCTTGTTTTGTAATTGTACAATTTGTGCAGATAAGGGTGTCATCTAAGATTACCAATGGACCTATCATTCTCACTCTGGACTGTGATATGTACTCAAACAATTCACTCTCCGTGAGGGATGCGCTCTGCTTCTTCCTGGATGAACAGAACAGCTATGACATTGCTTTTGTGCAATTTCCTCAGAGCTTTGAAAATATTGCCAAGAATGATATGTATGGCAACTCATTACGAATTATTTTCTGTGTAAGTTCATTTTTCATATGTACTTTTAAAACTATCTTACCTTCGCTGGATTGATAAATTAAACTGATTTTATCTTATAATTTGTGGTTAAAGGTGGAATTCCATGGTTTGGATGGTTGGGGAGGCCCTTTATATGCTGGAACTGGCTGCTTTCACCGCAGGGATGTTCTCTGTGGAAGGAAATTCACTGAAGATCTTAAATTCAAATGGAAGAGGAAAGACGATTGTAGGCAACAAATGAATATACCGGAACTAGAAGAAGAAATAAAGCTTCTGGCAAGTTGTACTTATGAGCAAAACACTCCATGGGGAAAGGAGGTTGATCAACATTCTTCATCTAATTTAATTTGAGAAATGTAACTTCTTGAAACTTTGTTATAACTAAAAGTACTTGTGTTTGATTGCAGATGGGACTGATATACGGGTGTTCAGTAGAAGATGTGATTACAGGGCTGTGGATCCAATGCAGAGGATGGAAATCAGTGTATTTCAATCCTGAAAGAAAGGCATTCTTAGGTGTTGCACCAAACACTTTAAATGAAACACTTGTACAGCAAAAGAGATGGTCAGATGGTGATTTGCAAATTTTTCTTTCCAAGTATAGCCCCGCATGCTTTGCAATTGGAAAGATCCACCTTGGCCTGCTATTGGGCTATTGCTGCTATTTTTTCTGGGCGCCAACTTGCTTGCCAACATTATATTACACAATCATCCCTTCACTTTATCTCGTAAAAGGCATATCCTTGTTTCCACAGGTATGTTCTTTCTTTATTTTGGAACACAGATCAACCATAAGCTTTGATTTTGTAAGTGCATCTAAGAAAAGTTTATTTTTTCTTGTTTGAGGTCTCAAGCCCATGGTTCCTACCCTTTGCTTATGTGATCTCTGCGAGTTACATTTATAGTCTGGCTGAGTTCCTGTGGTGTGGAGGCACAATTCATGAATGGTGGAATGACCAAAGAATGTGGCTATATAAAAGGACAAGCTCCTATCTGTTTGGCTTCATAGACAACATTTTAAGGATCCTAGGATATACAGAATCGAAATTTGTCATCACTTCCAAGGTATCTGATGAAGAAGTAGAGCAGAGGTACAAACAAGGGATAATGGAGTTTGGAGTTTCCTCTCCAATGTTCACCATCTTAGCTACACTTGCAATCCTTAACTTGTTCTGCTTTGTTGGATTCTTGAAGAAAGTGATAATGAATGAGAGCATTGTTAGAGTTCTTGTAGCAATGCCACTGCAAATTCTTCTCTGTTGTGTTTTAGTATTAATCAACTTACCATTGTATGAAGCCCTTTTCCTAAGGCAAGACAAGGGTAAGTTGCCAGGTTCTGTATCACTCAAATCATTTGTATTAGCTCTTTTTATTTGTACCAGCTTTATTCTTCTAAGTTAAAAACTCTTTTAGTTTATAGGATCGATATTTTTGTACTTTCTATCCTACAAAGCTGTGAAGTAATAAATTCAAGTATTCATGAGGAGAAAATTCAAAATAAAAGAAAGTTGTCTTAATAATATGATTATATCCACAATTTTACATATATAGAAAGATTAAAAAATAATAATAATAATAATAATTACTCCTTCCACCAAATTGTCACTTTTTACACTAATATTAATCAATGTAATAGCTGGTTTTACCAATTTTTTAAAAAAGTTATATTGAATAGAATAAAATGTTATTTCTTAATTTAGAAAGAAAATTATTAATTAACCCATTACATGTTTTATTGAAATTATATGGAGGATAAAGTTGAAAATTATATATTAAATATTATCTTAAATTTATTAAAGCGAAAATTTAATGGAATAATTTTTTTTTTTTTTATGAATTCTTTAAATTATATGTTTTTTTCATTTTATTAATCATCTCATTTTTAGTCAAAACATAAACGTAAAATAGAAAAATATATAGTAAATGCTTATTAAACTTACATGAAAGAGACCAGAGCTGTACTTCTCTCAAACTAATAATTAATTAATTATTTGTAATCGCCACCAGTAAACAATGGAAGCTCAATTTATAATTAAGGGAGAGAAAAAAAAAATGAAAATTCAGTCTGGTTGAAAAATCGATTGGAAATTAAGTCACGGCTCGGCCTTAGTCCTTGTTTGGGCCCCTTGTGGGCTGGGCTGGTATAACTAATTTTGGTCACAATGGATCACATTCTATTTACGTGGACTTTTCATAATATGCCACGCTCAGTTAAAAAAATGATGTCCGGTGCACCGAACCACAGATAATCACTGCCCATTACGACATAACATAATAGTACAACACTTGTTTATTTCGAAGTGTTGAAAGTCGCTAAGTCTCGTTCTCAAGAACCAGTTCTTCGATTTCGAGAGAGAAAAAAAAATAAGGGGATATTACGTTTTCTCTTATAAGTTATTGAGGCTTGTGATTTTTTTATTTGAATTTGAAAAAAAAAAAAGGAAAACTTCCTTCAAAGGTAATTTCTTTCTCCTTTTCTTTGAATTTTCCGTTTTAGATTCAATTTCTCATGGGGATCGAGATTGGTTTCCTCGATTTGCAGCTCGGTTGAAAATTTTGAGTTTTCGATTTTTGAAGATTGATAGCTGAAAGCCCTTTTAATTTTTATTGGAAATTTGATATTGTTGGCGTGTCTTAATTATCTGACAGGGCATCTAATTAATTGTATGATTTGATTGTGATTGTGGGTTTTTGATTTTATATTGTTTTTACTTTTATGGGTATTTATATATTTATATTTTTAATGTTGAGCAATGTAGTTTGGTTATTTAGGATATATTTAGGCTTATTTATCTGTATCCATTGATACTATATTTGGGAAAAGGATTTGATTGTGTCTAAATTTTAGTTTCAGGATTTAATGTCATGTAGTGATGAGTTTTCATGTTTCATATAGGCTTAATGATTGATTATTTCATGTTTTGATATGGAAAAGTTGGTGCTTTTATACTCTACAGATGGGAATTGGGGTGAAGGAACTGTATGGTGTTGTATTGCTGGCATTTTTATTGTGCCCGCAAGCTGTGCTTGGGATTAGATTCGTGATCGATAGAGAAGAATGCTTCTCTCATGATGTTAAATATGAAGGGGATACAGTTCATGTTTCCTTTGTCGTCATCAAGACTGATTCATCTTGGCATTATAGTGAAGATGGTGTTGATCTTGTAGTAAGTTGCATCTTTTATATTTAAATTTTAGCTGTGATACTGTCTGGAATATTAGGAATTAACTGTCAGAAAACTTCATGTTAGAAGTAATATGATTGAAAGATGAGCCTCTTTTTTGTTTTTTAACAAACCAGGCCTTACTTTGAAATATTTTGCTTATCTTGGCCCAAGGGGAGGACTAAATTTTCCGGGAGAAATTCTAGTAATTTTTGGCTTATTGCTCCCAAATCGCAGTCCTAGTTTTTTATAAATGCATTAGTTATCATGGACCACAAGCATCTATATCTCTTTCAAAGTCTTCATCCCCCTCTGGCCCTTGATTGGTAGCATTAAAAGATCTAGAGTTAATATGAATATTTCTTTTTCCTGTAATAAATCAGCCCTCATGGTACTTTTATTCAAACCGCCACATTTTTGTTCTCTAGATAATGAGCATGAAAATTATAATCACTAATCTCAGGTTACTTAATTGTGTATATTGGAGTTGTAGAATAAAATGGTTGAGAATTATTTTTTTTTTTTTAATTCCTAGCATATGAAACTTAATTGAATTAGTGAAAAGTTCAGACTTTTTAATTTATTAATTTATGTAATAGATAGTAGAATCAAAGAATGATTAGCGAAAGGTGTGGTGTAGCACTTCGCTTCCAAATGATGCAAAATGTTGAAAGTTGCCACCAGTGTTTACTTAACTTCGTCCCACAAAGTCTCCTTTTTAATCTGTCATTCAACCTTTAAAGACATTGATTTGCTTTTTCACGTCCAGAAATGCCTGGATTACTTCAAACTCTTCATCAAGACATCTTCCAGTTAGTTTGCATGATAAAATTTCTGTGTGGAATTTCAACTTTCTTTTGTCCCTTGAAAAATTAGGTTGCTGACATATTTTTACATGTGAACTCTGGAGAAAATCCAAAATTCATGTGTGTTTGTGGGAGGTTTTCCTACAAAACTTCTGACAAGTCTATTGCTCATATAATCAACTGTATATTTCAATCTGTCGTGTTCAAAATTGATAAAAAGTTGCATATTTAAAGATATAAGAAGTCTTCTGTTTCATCTCTATTTCTATAAAACTTTCCTTTGATGTCTCATGTATGATATTTTCAGGTGAAGGGACCTTCTGGTGATCAACTTCATGATTTTCGTGACAAGATAAGTCATAAGTTCGAATTTATGGCTCATCAAAGAGGAGTCCACCGTTTTTGCTTCACTAACAAGTCTCCATACCATGAAACCATTGACTTCGATGTACATGTTGGCCATTTTTCATACTATGATGAGCACGCAAAAGATGGTAATCTGCACTTTTATTCGCTTTTTAACCAGGTCCTTGAGAGTAGAGGTAAACTTACTATCACTGCATTATGTACTTGCAGAGCATTTTAAGCCTTTGTTAGATCAGATATGGAAGCTCGAGGAGGCTCTTTACAACATTCAGTTCGAACAGCATTGGCTGGAGGCTCAAACCGAGCGTCAGGCCATAGGTCTACTCTAGATCTTTCTTATGCAGTACTTGAATTTGACATGAATCATGCTACAATTCACATTTCCTTTTTGATGTATCAGACTTCATTATACCACTTCATCCTTCAATTTATTAGGAAAAAACTTAGAATCTAAGGCGACATGTTAAGTTTTCATATAACTCGTCGAGCTGTCAAGAGTAAAATTTTGTTTGGGCGTGTTAAATGCCCAGTGATTTTCAAGAAAAATTGAGCAGGTTGCTTTTGGTTGCTGACTTTAGTTTGCATTCTCCAAGTGGATATAATAATTAGGGCAAGATGATCTTGTTATTTAATTTCAGCACAGATGAAGGTTGTAGATTTAAGAAGTTTATTTGAGATATCAAACAAAAAACCCAATTTCAGCCATTAGATAAATGATTTCTGTAGCATCCTGTGAATCCCGTGATTGTATTGTCACAGTTGTACTTGTACCACACTGAATTTAGTTGAAATGAAATTTTTGATTATGCTTCCAACAAAGAGTAAAACAAGTTGAGACATTTCAGCATCAGATGACTCTTAATAAAATGAAGATCCATGCTTGATCTGCTTTGCTGAATAATATTTTACTTTTGTTGCAGTTAATGAAGCAATGAGCAGGAGGGCAATTCACAAGGCCTTCTACGAATCTGCAGCCCTTGTCAGTGCAAGTGTCTTACAAGTTTACCTCCTCCGTCGCCTATTTGAACGGAAGCTTGGAATGTCCAGAGTTTAACTTAAGCACTGATGCGGAATAGTTGTAGTATCATGCAAAATTTTCCAATATAAGTCTTTTATTCTGTTACTGATTGCTTAGCGGGAAAAGGACATGTATAGAACTAGAAACCATCCATTCTGTGACCTTTGCTCTTTACATGAATTATAAAGGAACATTTTTTGTTGAAATGGTTTTCTTGCAAGTGTGATAATGGCCTCAGGGGGCATCTTCTTGCTTCAGAATGCCCTTCATTTGGATCACCGGCACTGATGCCTGCTAATTTACTTGGATGCACATGAGAAATCATGAATTTTTTGTATTTTTTCTTTTAACATTTTCATGCTCACCAAGATTATGATTAAAACTGATATGTATCTGGGCTGCAGGGTCCAAATTAACCGTTTTTATGACAATCCGGTTGCCATAGATTATGACAATAATCTGACCAAATGTATATTGAAGTACCCTGTTAAAACTCAATTGCGATCAAAATATACAAAACCATCTTGATAGATTTGTTTTAAGAGAGTTCTAATTTATTTTCCATCAAGTCATAGTGCCAGAATTGGGAAAATGAAATCTGAAAATATGTATATTTCACAAACAAAGCCCATTTACCAATACAACAGGAGGAAGAAAACGTCACAAAAGCTCTACAACTCATAACATAATACGTAAAGGATCAGGAAAACAGATCAGTGCATCTGGATAAATACAATAATTGTGTATTTGCATTTCTTTCCCCCACAACTCAAGTCTTGCAACACACAATAAATTCCAGCAGATTTCATCACTTCTCTACAGCTTCTATCTTCTTTAATAAATATATAGTGGGGCCACATTTAGATGAAATTACTAGCTGAAGCTCTTATGTGGGAAGGACATTGTTAAGATTCCGTAGGAGGACTCTGGATGCAGCAAAACCATTTTCTCTGGAAAGTAGAGCATAATTCATGTCAGGAAAAAAAAAATTGTAAATATAACGCCCACAAATTTCAGGATGCAAGAGATTATAGCCTACTGATCAATCTGATGGTGGCATGTTTACATCCCAATTTCTAAAGTTCATTCCAAGCATATGGATTACCATCAGTAGAAGGACATAGATTACCGTGGATAATCACTTAATTTGTTTAAACCATCAAAATGCAGCCCTTCCTTCTTGGAGCTGCAAGTTTTAATCTTTTTCATAAATCTTGATTCCTTCTATAGTTGAATCCAAAATCATGATTGAATTCAATGTCCTTAGGAGTATCAAAACATGCAAATACTACAATTCATAGAATCAACGTAATGGCAAGCTAGTCCATAGGATGGCAGAATTAATGTTTATCTTAAATCATGAACTAATGTATGTATATGTCTAATAGTTTTGTAAGTTTTTGAGTTTTGAAATGAGGAAGATTTAGTGCGCAACAAAGAACTTACAGCCTGAGGCTTGCTATGATCCACTCCACCAGGCTTAAAATGAGAATCAGCCTTCCCGGGAGACTCAGGCTTTCCGCCTGTCTTTTTCTCATCTCTAGCCTTGTTAAATATCACAGTAAATCCCTCAGCTGAAGCAGGATCATTCACATCCCATTCACCAAATTTTGGCAATGGCCGTCCTGTATCCTATTTTAGAAGAAAAACAAGTCATGATCAAGATTCTTGAGGCTCTTATAAGGCAAGGTGCAGGAATATGCTGCAGTATGTTCCGTTTATAATTCACATATGTGAAGATTTTAAAATACAAACTTCAGAAACTTGATACCATCTCAAAAGGCCATTAATGCACCACAAGAACAGAATAAATTATTAAGCCAGACACAAAGAGAAGCATGCAAAAAAAGCCTAAGTTCTGAATGAATATGCTTAAGACAACACAAAGAAAAGCATTAAGAATTGCAAGTAATCTAGTTGCAAGTCGTCAAGCAGTAAGCATCAGCAGAAGCAAAAGCTAATGTATAAATACGTGCATGTTTTAATACCTATCACTGCAAACATAAGTCTCCTGCAGCTTAGAAACCATCACACCTGTCCTATTAGAATCCAAACAACAAAATCTATCATCTTCAAAAGGATGTTTAAATTCACCCAAAGATAAAAAGAGCTTCATGGATGGCATGTCACAAGTAAAAGAACTAAACATAGCATTTATGATTTAAATTTTATATTATGTGCTTACAAACTTAAAACTTGATTCTACATTCCAGATACTTAACTGCACACTTTCTTCTGTTATTTACACTGCTAATCTTCTATGGAAAATTCAATTAAACCATAGACTTGGTTAATTCCAGCTAACACCAAGGCACAAAGTTTTCTTATAAAACAGCCTTTCAGATTCTAGACGTTCGATTAAATATTCAAATTCTACACGTTCCATTAGACAAACATTCATCTTCTTATATTTAAGAAAAAAAGAAAACATATTTGCAGAATTAACAAACTAGCAAACACAAACAAAAGTGCTCAAACAGCTACTGCGTGTCGATTTTCCCCTCACCCTGTTGCATCAACAAAGTTCAACCCGCTAGTTACCCTTCAATTTAACCCAAAAAGTAAACAAACCTCCAGCAAGCTTTGATGAGTTGATTCAATCAAGGAAAACAAAAATCTTCCAGAGAAAAGGTTTTGAATGGGAAAAGATGTCAATTTTAGTTTCGCATAAATTGATCGAATTACGGCTACTCGAGATACAACAAAGAAGCAACCCAAAGATCAAATCCACATAATTCGAAACCTACAAATAAAACCCATTTTGTGGAATGACCAATAAAAATTAAACCACCAAAAATCTACCCAAAATCAATCAAAAAATAATTCTAACAATTTTTTTTTTAAAGAACCATAAAGAAAAACTTATGCCCACAAAAATACTGAAATATATGCAAACATGAATGGAAAATTCACGCAAACACATAAAGAGAGAGAACATACCGACATGAATTCTAGAGAGAGAGAGGGGGGTCTTTCTGGGCAAGGGAAATGACTAATCAGAGAGCCAGAGAGAGAGAGAGAGAGAGAGGGGGGGGGAGGGGAGAGAGCGAGGGGGAGTGTTCGTTTTTAGACTTTAGCGAGAGTGTGAGTTGGGCCGAAAATGGGCCTAACTGTATCTAAAACTTATTTGAACAGGGTTTACTTTTAACGGCAATTGAAAGGTCATCGTCGCCGTTAGTCCGTCGTCATCAGTGACGTTGATTAGTGATCTGTTATGACACTAACAGAACATGGGGTCAATTGGCAAACGCTGTGATTGGGAGGAAGATGTTGGGCAACGCACAGGCATTGAAACAACTGTTTTGCTGGCACTGTTTTTAATTGTTTTTTTTTTTTTTTTTTATAATAGACACTTTCTTTGAAATTTTAGGATTTTATTTATTTTTTATTGATATAAAGGAAAAAAAAAAAAAAAAACTTAAGGGAATTTTATGTTTATATGATTAGGTCCAATTTCATTAATTTCCTTTGTAAGAAAAAAATGTCAAAATTAAAATATTTGTTTTAAGTATGTAGTGAAATTGTAGAAACATAATGCTACTTTTATATATTCTATTAATCTCTAAAACAATAATGAAAATTGATTCTTAACAAAAAAAACACTAATAAGAAAAATCTATACATGATAATACACTTTTATTCAATTGAATAAATGTGTAATAATCGAAATTGCTGCTATCTCGATTTCAATTTATAGTTATAATTAGACAATATACTTCAAAAAAAAAATCGACTTGATCACTTGTTCGTAAAACAATTGCGAAGGACCCAGTCAAAAATATTTTGTTGCCATTAAATATTCTTTGAATTCACCAAGAAATTCAAATTCAACTTTAAATTACGAAGAATGAAATTAGATAGACTAACATATTCAACTTTAAAATATGAGATTTATGACAAATAATGAGTTAAAAAAAATTAAAATGTTCTTTTAAATATAATATTTTATTTTTAAGGTTTTGGTAAAAAAAAAAAAAGGCTTTGAATATTTAAGCAACATTTTCAATAAGATCAATAAAATGTTATTTTAAATATCATTTATAAAATGCAAGCAACTATTTTTTTTTTTCCAAAACAAATTGTAATCTCTGGTGTTGTATATATTTGAATATGAGAAAATGAAAATATTCAAATATGATATCTCTCCTTAAATTTAAACTAACATATTAATTAATATTTTTATTTAATATTTGTTTTTGCTATTATATAGAATGGTAAATGTAAGCCATTTTAGTAACGGTACGATATTTTTTTACCAAAAATATTTTAAAAATAAATTTAAAAATAATTTGGCCTTTATCCATATTCTTTTAATGTGCTTGTATGTACAGCTTTTTTTTGTTTTTTAATGGGAAATAAATCTGCTATTGTTTTTTTAAATTGCCATTTTCTGTAGGAACCGACTTTGGCAAGTGGATATAAAATAAGAACTAAAAATTTAACAATTATATGGAATCTACATTTATAAGAAATGAAATAAATATAAAACATTGATTTGAAAAGTTAAACAAAGGGCACACAAAGATGCTTAAATTAAAAAATAAAACATTAATAAAAGGTAGGGATTGCTGTGGGTAGATTTATATATATATATATATATATATATATATATATATATTTCATTCTATCATATCCTAATGTTATCGATTATGATAGTTAATAAACGGGTTTGAAATTGAGTTGAATAGTTATTTTACTACGTGCAACAGATATGGATAGGGTTCGGATTTAGCCTCTTGGGTACCCATTAGCTAAATCCAAGTATAAAATATATAACTTTTTAGTTTATTTTTAAAGGATATTAATTTTTATCATGATTATATTTAATTTGATTCATCTCAATATCTATGAATGTATAGATACCAATGTAATTTAAGATAATTTTTGCAAATGACAAATCCTAATAAAAAGGGGTTTGAGTTGAGTTGGACATTTAATGAAAGGAATTATTATTTTTTATTTATTTATATAAAAAAGGACAAAATAAAGGAGAGAAAAGGACAAGTATGGAAAAATAATAATAATAATAATAACAAAATAAAGAGGCAACTCAACAAGTTGAGATGTAAAGAATTTGTTTAGTTATGTATACATTTTTAGGTTATCTCTTTAAAATATTAGTATAATAATGAATAATGATCCAACTTTAGAATCCCAACTTCGTAGCTGTGACCTAAGAGATTCTCCCCACCACCAAAACTTAATTAATTGCTCAAAATACAACTTTATTCTCACAATCTAAATCATATTAATTTATAAACATCCTTATAATTACTTTTTTAAGTTATAATTATATATTCAAAAATAAAACAATTGATTGTATTAAAATTGATTAAACAAAAGCCAAAATACAATATGAGACTAACATTCTTTCAGAAGTAATCTTTCGGGATCCCATATCGCTTTGATGATAGTAGCGTGTGTGTTAATATAAAAATTAACATATTTTGTTAAAATCACCATGATTTTGATAAATGGTATATTTGTTCCCTATCCGTATGTATTTCTATCCAAAAAAATACTATTTCAGTAAAAATTATTTTTAAAGAAAAATTTCATTCTATCTAATGTCACTTTATAAATAAAAATATATATAAATTGGTATTGCTCTCATCATTATATTAATTAATAATATTAATTTTTTTTTTATAAAAAATACATAATATCTAATTACAATTATAAATGTCATTAAAAAATTGATCAGGAAAATTAAACAATCTCTTCTATCATAATAGACTATTTTAGTCCATTGAAAATTATTTTTTTTTTTTTTGAAACCATTTAATGATCATATAAGTGAAATGTGATAATTGGTAGACGGAAAAAAAATAATAATAATAATAATTATAGGGGCCAAGGCCTCTCTCGCCTATCACCTCCGTCCGAAAACCGAGAAGGGGAGGTGCCACTGTGATGTCAAAAAAGTGAGAAGTATCAGATTACGGGGATGACTGTAGGTTAACTAATTTAGATCCTAATATTGTGAGACTTCCACTAACCCAAAATCCAACAGTTAAAAAGCATCATTCATTGACTGAAATTTGCAATCCAATTTTAAAATGATGACCTCAATCATGGCAACTGCTAGATTCTGTCTGCCATACCAACAACAATGCATTAAGTTTTGTACAAATGAATCAACAAATTTTATGAGTCATTCTCTCCATGCCTGAAATTGGAAGAGAGAGATTCAGACACGCCATCTATTATGGTCTCCTCAATGCCCACCTCTTATCTCTCTCATCACCAACACTTGCTTCATTGGCCTGCCATCAACATGGTCATGTGCTTTTCCTGAAAAGGATTCAAGATTTAAATAATTTCTCTGAAATTATGACTCTGGACAAAGAAAGATACTGGAAAAAGTAATAACCTTAAACAATCACAAAAGAATCTCGAGCATGACTTACACTCAGAATTTGGTAAGTTTGCAGCCGTTGATCACCAGGACAGACTGTGGGCAATAAGATTAGTATTCATCAGAATATTTTCAGTATGCAGCATGTGCAAGATCGCACCCACAGAAAATGTAGCGAGTATAAGCCTGCATCTTGTTTTTTTTTATTTTTCTTCCCTTCCGACACTAACATTGGACTATGAATTAGCCAACTTATTCTGATGTCCCTTTTCCTTCCACATTACCATATCAATTGTACATCTGTAATGTAGTTAACGTGCTGCACCTAGTATGGACAGGAAGTTAACCACAGTCAAAAATGGTTCAATGCGGTTAACCACATCTGTAATGCAAACTACTCTTCAAATAATGGTTCAATTCAGTTAATCCAGAATCCTTAATTCCCCCACAACACAATTGTTGCTTTCCATCATTACCTCACCCCGAACCTAGCAAAGAGCAATCAATCACAGGTGGATTCACAACAGTTCTAGTGCGATATCAGAAATAAGGATAGAAAAATCATTCAAAACATCATTGATTTAACATGCCACCTAATATCAACAACAAAATAATTAAAGCTCAATTAGAGGACTAATCAACAGAAACTGAAAAAGTTAATGAAACTACATGAGATGCCTCAGTAACACAGTTTATATATATCTCATTATCTGAAGGATAAAGGTAGAGAAGATATAACGAAACTACATCAACTTACCTCTCACTAACTAATAAGTCAAATCTAAGCATTGTCTGTTACTTCCGGTCCTTGGCATACAAACCCCTGCAATAAAAATGAAATATTCGTGAAAAAGACTAATGCTGAAACTGTCAAAGTTATTTTCAAGATCATTCTTCTAGGCCTCCTTCGTTGCCTATTAATCCTCTCTAACGCCAACACCTGAATTTTGAGAGTGAGCTTGGGTTCCTAATAGGTTAATCCATCAAAGAAAAACATAGGACAATAAAAATACACAAAAAATAAGACAATGGACTTACATAGCTTGTGTACTCGTGCTAGTATTATCAAAACCCTCAAAACCTAAGAGCTGTGTTTTCCATCTCTACAATGCTTTAACTCCAAATGACAATACATCAGACATAAAACATTTTCAGCATCAAGGGTACAGCTCTGATGCCCACAGTCTGAAGGCACAAAAGATATAAATGATTATAAAGAAGGAAAGAGAAACATGAGAACAGAACAAAAAGGGATTGACTTGAAGAGGATTAAAACATCTGAATCATAAATCACACTACTAATTGTACAAGAGAAGACGTACTTGAGCTCCTCTGGCTTTCATTTTACATCTCAGATGTCCTACCATGTTACTTTGCTAAAAATTGGCATCATCTATTTTTTTTTTTTTTCAACAACCTCAACTCATCCATAGCATTTATCAACTGCTGTCTGATGCTTCCACTCCAATGCTCAGGTATTACACCCCTTTCCTGCAAATCCTTTAAGAGTACTTCGCCTTTAGCAAGACTAATTTTGTCTTTCACAATGGCGCTGATGAGAACGCAATATGTTGTTGTATTGGGCCACAGGCCCCTTGCTATTATCTCTTTGTACAACTGAAATGCAGATCCCACATCACCACCAGCACAAAGGCCCGATATCAGAACATTATATGCAACAACATCCAGTTTCAGGCCACAAAGCTCCATTATATCCCTCAACTTCAAAGCTTCTGCGACATTACTATTCCTGCAGAACATGTGCATTAGAGTTGTAAAAGTAGCAATAGTTGGAATGACACTCTTCCGAAGCAAGAAATCAAGAACCAGCTTTGCCTCTTCAACCTTCCCATACTTGGCAAGCCCTCTTACCAAAGCACTCTCAACAACGTCCCGAGGACTCACACACAGTGCTTCCATTTCATCTTTTATCCTGAATGCCCCTTGTATATCCCCCATTCTACATGCACAATTAATTAAAGTGATATATTTTTTGCAATCAGGAATGAAACCCTTCCCTAACATTTCGTGAAATAGAAGATAAGATTCTTGGACAGCAGAAACACTGTTAAATCCATTCATGATGGAGCTATAGGTATCCACATCAGGAAAAAATCCCAGCAACCTCATAATATTCAACAGATCAAAGGCTTTTCTCATTCCACCTATTTCACAAAATTTCTTTATTAGCATATTAAATGTGTACTTATCAACTATCAAACCTTCCAGTACCATCTTTTTCAACATTTTAATACCAATATCCAACATAGAAGACCTGCAAAGTCCGAGAATGAGAGAATGGCACGTCAATTTGTCAGGCAAGGTACCCATCATCATCATTATGTTATATACATCAGAGAATTTTGACAAATCTTTTTTCTTTGCATATCCATGTAAGAGGATATTAAATGTAGCCAATGTAGGGGGAGTCATAGTATCACCCCACATCATTGTGAAGAGATTTTCCACCTTCCCCATTCTTCCCATCCTCGAGTATCCATCTATGACAGCATTAATTGCAATAGTATCTGGGTGTAAGCTGTTTTTCCCCATCTCTTCATAAAAATATATAGCAGCCCTTGGCTGACCCAACTTAAAAAGACCGTCAACCAAACTAGTATATATGACATTACCGGGAGACACGATTCCTCTTTCCAGCAGTTTTCCAAGAAAGAGAAGAGCACAAACCATTTTTCCCCTCCTAATTAAACCAGCAAGAATGATAGAATATGTATAACCATCAGGCAGAATATTATGTTGGACCATTTCATCAATGAGGGCAACTGCATCTGACAACCTCCCTGACTTGCATGTCTCAGCAAGAAGTATATTATAAGTAGCAGTATCAACAGCTGAAGGGATGTAGTGGAGGCTGCCCACAAATTTCTTTGCCTCCCCAAAATTTCCACCTTTGCACAATCCTTTAAGCAGGCCACTATATGTGAAGTAAGTTGGATGCTGACCTACTTTGATCATCTCATCAAACATGGAGAAAGCTTTTAACCCGTCACCTAAACTCCCATAAGCATTTATCATGCAATCAAATGTTATGGAGTTGGGCATGATGTTCATTCTATTCATATGACACAAGAAATACTCTGCCTCTGCAACCTTCCCACATCTACAAAGAGATGAAAGTAACACATTAGATATGAAAGAGTTTGCACCATAGCCAATGCGAGTCATAGCTGCATAGACTTTAAATGCTTCCATATTACTCCCCATTTTACAATAATTGTAGATTAAAGTAGCACATATAATTCTGTTTGGGGAAAGTCCAGCTTTGTACATTTTACATAATATTTCCTTTGCATTTTTAAACTTCCCCACTCTGCAGAATCCATTTACAAGAGCTGAGAATGTTATAATATCAGGGTTTACACCATCCTTGAACATCTCATCGAGCAACTGCAAAGATTCATCAAGTAGTCCACTTTTGCATAAACCATCAATAATTGTCGTGTATGCTACACAGCCAATAACCTTGCCATTCATCCTCATTCTCTCAATGAGGCTTCTGGCCAGTTCAAACTTTGCATGCCTGCACAAACCATTCAAAATGGCACCATAACTGACTTCACTAGGCCCTAATCCTGTTGCTTCCATCATGTCCAAAAGCTTTAAAGCCTGTTCAAATTTACCATTGTCACAATGCCCAATGATCAATGCATTGTAAGTAACACAATTTGGCAAAATATTAAGCATACACAGCTCATCAAAAACCCGGGAAGCAACATCAATCTTTCCCTCCTTCACAAATCCGTTAATTATAGTATTATAGGTGACTTCATTAGGAGATATCATTCTACTCCTCATCTTTTTCAAGAGTAGATAACCTTTTGCACTCCTATTGTTTCTGCATAAATCATCAATCAGCATATTATATGTGCATACATCTGGATCAATTCCCTTAGACCCCATTTGATCTATCAATTGAAAAGCTGTCTTATACCATCTCCTCTTACAATACCAATTGAGCACAGTATTATAGGTAACCACAGTTGGCACATAACCACTCTTTTCCATCTTTCTTAAAAGATAACCAGCTTTCTTTAGCTTCCCTTCCACACACAAAATATTGATTAATATATTGAAAGTAGCAACATTAGGACAAATCCTCCTAGCAAGCATTTCCTTAAAAAACAACCAGACAGCCCCAACTCTCCGGTTTTTCGCCATTGAACCTAGCACCATATTACAAGTATAAACAGAAGGGTTAAAACCTCTAAGCCCCATCAGATTAATGATCTCTAAAGCATCAGTAACCATTCCTTCTCTCAAATAAACCCTTATCAACAGATCAAATACAGAAGGGTTGGAATTGCACAATGGGTATGTACTCATTAAAGCACTAAAAACAGACTTTGCACTAACATCTATTTGTGTGAGATGTTTTAAAATTGATTTGGCATGCTCATACATTCTGGCTCTAACAAGTATATGGCTAGTGATGGAGAACATGTGAGTGAGATGATTGAGTTCCAAACCAGGTTGCTTAGTGATCCAACTGAGGAATTTCAGAGCTAACCTTCCATGGACAGGCCTCAGTGGAGCTAGTCTATATTCCATGTAGTTTAGCGACTCCCATCGGTCTATGGTAAGTATTGTGTATATGCTGTTCTCCATGTCTGAACCTGTTGTTCCAAAATTTGAACTTGCACTGAGAAACACTAGCCTATTGGCCATGAATTCATGTATATATGCACAGAGAAATAAATTAATGCACAAGATGTGTAACACTTATGTAAATATGCATGTACAGAAATCCAAAGAAGTGGGGATACCTGGGGTTTGTGCATTGGTGAATGCTGGATTTTTATGCTCATTTCTCAATCTTTGTTTGGAATAATCAGAGATGCCCATGTAGGAAAAGTGAAAAGTTGATAATCGATAGGGAAAGCGAGAGACCTTTTTGCAAGAAGTTAAACAGGAGTGCATCATCCTGTCAATAAGGATATTGGTGAAGGATGATGGGTTATAGTGAACAAGTTTGATTTTTCCATTAAAAAGCATCAGAAACCAAAACCCACCAGCACAGAACTGATTCTTATTCTGAAATCTTCCATTCACTTTAGCTGCAGAATCTTGTATGCAAGCCAAAAAAAAAAAGTAATTTAGAAGAGCAAAATATATGCCAAATCAACGGGTTTAAGATTTTGAACGAATCATGCATTGTGAATTTTGCCACTTTAATAAAAGTTTGGGAATGCAAATTTTTGAATTTCTTTTGCGAAAAATTATAATTTGATAATCTAAACTGTAAGTGCAAGTTGATGTTTTGATAACATGAAAATTAAGGCACCGTGTAACTCAAAAAATAGCCATGCTTTCTGGTATATTTGACTTCATGCATAAACTAGACGCAATAATCACATATATCATTGATGAACCAGCTGAAGCAAGCTGCTCAGTGTTTCAGAGGTCATAAGCGACCAGCAAATTTATTTAGAATGAAAAAGAAGCTTCCCTAGTGTGGAAAAAATGAGAAACAATCAAAGTGCTGTAACCTTTTTTAATTATCTCAATTACTTAAGGCTATTGGCATAGGCCATAGAGAAACTGAATTGGGAATTATCAAGGTAACCTTTGCAGTTTAGACACCAACTATGTACCAACAAAGCTTAATTAGCACAGCCTTTCTGTAGTCTTGCATATTTTAACAGAAATTGACTACTACTATCATGAAAAAACTAAGGAACAATCACCAAAACAAATTTGATGGTTATGTATGATTCATTTGAGAGCGAAAAAACGAGGGAAACCAATTGAAAAACAAAAATGATACTGGAGAACAATAAGCAAAGAAAAGAGATGCAACGACCTAAACACGATGGGCTGTAACAGTTTAAACACCAATTCATACCATCTCATAATACAAAAGCATTTTGAACTGGGAAAAAAATGATCAATTACTCTCATACAAATTAAACTAAAAAAAAGAGAAAAAACCACACACACACTTCAACTATTTTTTATCCCCAAGCATCCATTCTCAAATTTGAATAATAATAAAGGAGCAAGAATAAAACTTGCTTCCTCATTTTTACACACAAGCATGGAAGAAAAAAAACTGAAAGAATGATTAAAGCTAAAATAAAGCTAGACCTTACTTGCATTTGGTGAATTTGATATAAATGTTATAATTTGCTTACAGAGAACTGAATTTAAGAGTTTAATGAGACATGGATGGCGATATTGGGTATTCTGTGGAGAAGTTGCTGAAAATAGAAAGAAAGGGAGGTATGGAGAAGTTGATTGAATGGGGAGGATGGGAAGGAGGTGCTTGAGAATGGCGAGGAAGCACCGGTTTTTAATTAATTTATGAATTCGGTTCGTGAAACCCCGTTTATCCGGATTAGTGGCCACACCGGTTTTTAATTTATATTGTCGGGTTGTGAGATTATAACTCGGATGTCAAACCGATATGCTAACTGATTCATAAGTTAACTAGTTTGATCAGGTTGAACCGATTTATTTTAAGAAATAAAATACTAAACTCATCATAAAATCAATAACTTATGTCCACAAAAAAAAATTCAAACTTTACCACGAATGTCGATTCTTGAATTTGATTTTTTATATTATTTCACACGAAAAAAATTTTCTAATTTATTACAGCAAATTACTGTAAAAAACTCGAAAGCTCGTATTCCTGTTGAACGAATGAAAATCTTTAGGCGGTTAACGAAATTAGAGAGAGAAAAAACCGGTTTGGGTTTTTCAAATACTAAAAAAAGACTAACAAAACTACATAAAATGTTTTGTTTTGATGAAGAACCGGTTTTTGATCCGGTTCATTGGTTCCCAATTCAATCCAACTTTCCAATTTTAATATTGAATCAAACCAATTTTATTACTAGTTTGCAATTTAACCAATCCAATCCGATTTTAAAAACATTTCAGTTGGTTGTTTGAAAAAATTAAAAAAAAAAAAAAAGATGTGGATATCATTAAAATTAAAATGTTAAAATAAATTGAAAACCAGATTTTAATGTATGTCAATGTCGTAAAGTGTGTTTGGAATATTTCAAATGCAAAGTAGAGTTGTTCTACAACATCAATCAAACTCTCATCAGTCTCATGTAACTCCAAAACATTTGTCTCGAACGTTTAAACTTTAAACTATCTTTGTAAGCAGCTATAAAAACATTCCTCTTCTTGTTCATGAATAAATATACTTGCTTTATTTTTCATCAAAATTACGTAACTTATTACTCTCCCAATTTCACCGCACGTGATTTTTTTAAGTAAAATTTAAATTTTATTTATTTATCACTTTTAAATTTTTAATAAAATTTAATTTTTTTTAATTTAATTTTCTTTTAAAATTTAATTTTTTTTTCTAATTTAATTTTCTTTTCAATAGAAATTGACTTGTTTAAAATCAATTAAATTTAAATTTATAGATTAAATTATTCAATTTTATCTTAAATTTAAGCCGAATTAATAATTTTTTAATACTAATAAAGATAACAAAAACGTCACATATAATAGTTTGAAGGGAGTAATCATTTTACTAATTTAGACTTAAAAAAAAGAGACAATTGATAAACAAATTGGTTGGTAAAAAATTTGAATATTAAATATACTTAGAAAATTGAATAAAAATTTATTGTAGTAAAAGCATGCTTATAAATTCATATCTAAATATATTATATTATAAAAAGTAAACATTTAGATGTTAATATACATTTTTAGAAAGGTGGATGGAACAGTTAATATATTAAATGGCTATGAGAACATCCATTAATATATTAAACAGCTACTAAGACATCAATTAATAAATTAAAAGACAATGATTAAATAGATTTTACAAGAAAAAAAATGATTAAAATAGTTTTCTGGTGTGAAAATATCTTATATTAAATCATTTATGAAAAAACATAAAATAAGAATATCCATGAATTATACATATTAACAGCGCGTTAATTTGAATGTTTAGAAACCAACACAACCAAGTAGATGGGAATTTTAAGGTGAAGAAAAGATCAATATGAGATCTATTAATTTTCATGTCTATTTAGGATTAGAAAAAAATTAAAAATTAAATCTTTACTATTCTGTATAAAAGGCAATAAGATGTTGAAAAGGCCTTGGCAATCAAGAGCTCATTACTACGTTACTTTCCCATTTGTCTGAAAAATGGGCTTGGAATCATCAAAAAAGCAACTATCTCATAAGATATATTAAAGAATAATAGTGAAGATAAACCTAATAATATATAAACAGCGAAATGATATATTTGCCAATGAATTTAGTATGCTCTGCAAAGAAAGAGCTGACATGGCAAGAAACCCCAAAAATGATATACATTTTCCAACCTAAGCTGCTATAGAGCTATGCTTGGTCATCCTCTCCTAGCAGCAATGCTTCATTTCTCCAATTCTGACAAGCATCAACTGTTGCCTCTCTATATTATTCTAATTCCTATCCACCAGAATCAATCCCCTATCTGCGTCAAATTTCAACCAGAAATCATTTGTTAGCTACCACATCTTCAACACATGGACAACAGCTCAGCATTCCTAATAATAAATAAATATATCAAACACCACTGGATGGAATAAACAACTCAAATCTGAAATCAGGGAACCCACATGTACATGAAATCAGAAGGCAGAATGCTGGAATTTCCCGCTAACAATATCGCATTTGACTCGTACGGCTAACCAAATCCAAAACCTTCACTAGCTTCATGTATAGCAAGCAGCAAACGTTCTTGAAGTTGTTCCTTGGAGGTATACTCGGGAAGGTCAAGTTGGTTAAAGCTGAAAAAAATATATATACATTCAATACGTTCTTCAATATGATAAAAGATGCACATTTTGTGTTTTCCAGTACCAGGCACATAATTTAATAGAACTTAAATCATATATACTGAACCAACCATGTGTGAGCTGAAGGTAATCGCTCAGGAGCTCCATATGCCTTGTGAATCTGAAATCGTTGAGGGCCTGAAATACCCTGCAATGCCTTGAAACCCTCCAACGGAACCTGAAACCCAATAACATCTTAGAATATCCATACATTACAAGCATTTTAAATACAGAAAGATTGAATGTTTAAACCTGATCCAAGAAAAGCTATTTAAGTGGGACCCATAATGAAATAATGTAAGCAAGTTGCAAGGCATCCAGTACTTCAACAAATTACCTTTGATGTTCCAGTAACAAATTGCAGCAATCTTGCCATGTCTTCCTTATTAAAACCTTTGACGACCTCCCAAAACCATTGAACAACACTAGATGCTGAACTATAGCCAGTATACTCCGAATTAGCTTTTAGATCATCCACTGCAAGGAGAATGATAGCAATCAGTAAATCAACCAACCACAAACGTAAGAAGAACAAAAGGAACCCAACTTACAATCAATTTCGGGAAGTCCACTGATCAATAGTTCAAGCTCTTTGTCATTAAAAATGGAAATAAGTTCCCGGGGAACCAATTCATTGAAGCCATCCAAGAAGGAATTGATTTGAGGACGAATAGCATTTGTCAAGATATGATCAGCAACAAGATCAACATACTCATGCTTTGTTTCTTCTGTAACCCTTATGTTTCTTCCTCCAGGTTTGAGCTCATAATCAGTGACCTTTTACAAGCACAACAAACAAATAAATACAAGCTTAAGGATGAGGTAAGACTTGGGGACTAAATATTCATATCCAAGGAAAAGACAGAATCTTACCAACTTAGGGACCTAAACACAACAAAATTATCAAAAGTTCTAACGTAATTAAAATACCTCAGTTTTCTCATAAAGGATGTGCTTCTCCTCATCAGCATCCATGCTGAATGTCAAGTCAGGTATATCACTCACATCATTCTGAAATGGGTTATATACAGAGAGAGAAAGCGTCATTCTTTGGAAAGAATAAGAATTTCCGCATAGGAAAAATGTTTGTTTAGCACAAGCCAAGTTAGAAGATCATAATTGAATTCACTTACCTCTAGCATCCACTTCAAATTCTTGTAATAATCCGGATCAACAGCCTCTATATCATGGTAAGTGACCTTTACACCAAGAATGTGCTTATAGAAAGACCGTGTAAAATAAACATCCAGAAGTTGCCCATCAAAGAGTGCCTTTGCAACCTACAGAAATGAACATAGCATATAAACTTCAAAGGATCTCGTGTAACGCATGAGAGAGAGAGAGAGTATTGCTGTACAAAGTGCTTTGATATCATAAGTTCTAGAGAATTACCACACGACCAACAAACTTGAAGTAAGAAAGGTGTTCAGTCTGATAGACAGAATTTGGATTTGGTTGGAAAGTTGCATTGTTTCCCACAGTGGTGAAAAGCAGTGCTCCCTTGTCAAAGATGACCCTTGAGAGTAGTTGATACCATTCTCTGGTCAAACCGCCGGCATCAATACCTTCCTCACCTTGGAACTGTACATTCAACCGTCCCTTCAGATCTTGACTAGGTCGCATCCTCAACTGATTATATGAATCCTCCAAAACATATGCACGCCGAACACTTATTCGCAGAGGACCAGAAAGGTGTTGTTCATGCTGTTGCCTTATTCTTGAGCGGAAATATGCTCTCTTGTTATCAAAATCAATCAGTCTCGGTGCTTTCAGCATCATGGAAAGTGATTTCTCCAACAAGCTAGGATTCTGTCTTATGAAAGTATTTAATAGTCGACGGTGCTTCTCAGCAAACTTGGTAAATGTGATAGCACCATCCAGCTTTCTCTGAGAATCTATGCTAAATGTGAATGAGGAAGCAGAACCCCCAGTACACTCTTTGACTTCTCTTGCAGTTACATCAATATGATCTTGTTGCATGACGGAATTGTTTGCTTGTAGCTTTTCACACAATACAAAGAATGCCTCAATGAAAGGAAGTAATCTCTGGGTTCCAGGAGGAAGAGGAGAAGAAGAAGTTCCCTGGCCGTGCTCGCCCAAATTCATACTTGACATAGTTGGACTAAAAGAACCCTGACCCAGCTGTGTCTCAGTAACACTGATGCATTCACTCAATTCTCGCCACAAAGGCTCAAGTGCAACATTTAAGTTCAACATGTTGGTTTGCTCCTCTTGTTCTCCATCACTCTCCAGCCCCACATTCTCATTGACACTGGATGAGATGAGTGAGCTGAGTACCTGTAGCACACGAAGAATTGCAGCACCAGCCATGGATCCAGCACTGAGACCCAGCATGTGTGTGTTCCGCAGGGTGACAAGTTCACCTACAGCTGAATTGCTTAAACCATGAGCTAATTCTGAAAGTTCTGAAGTGAAGAATTTCCGATGGGATGCTGCAACTGAAGCCAACTTCTTCAGAACTTCTCCAGCTAGCATATAAACTTTATCTGACAGCCTAAGTTGGTTAAATAAAAATGTTAGTATACACTGGGCACTGCAGTACACCAACAAGAATAAACTACAAAATATGGATAAAAACAGGGAAGAAAAATGAAGTAAGAAGAGGTAAATGATTGGTGAATTGCCAACAACAAAATATCAAACATGAAATGCACAAGCTAACAGATAGCGCAAGACACAATATTCAGATATATAAGAACCAATGTCCGAATTATACCCCTCACGACCAAGAAGGCTGCAAAGATTGCGCAACTCGGGTAGTGGCAGCTGCAGGAAAATACTGCACGTATCGATGATCTTCTTCCCATCCAAAGTGGGTAATTCAGTTTGGGCAGACTTATCTTCTTGACTTGATTCTGATTCCAATGGAGGATCTTTTGGAACATCACCTGAAGCTTCATTGACAGTCTGCTTTTCAGTATTTGCGGTTGCCTGTCCAGATAAGGCCGGACACTCTAGTTTTGAAGCAGCTGTGTAAATAACTACTTGAAGCAACCCCATAACCTGGAACATAGAGAAACTTATAGCATATACCAAATAATATAACAAGGTTGTAGTCAAAACCTATGCAAAGAATACAAAACTTAAAGAGAGTAGAAGCAATCATGTGGGCATAAATTAAATTATGAAAAAGAAGAGGAGATTTGAACCACTTCAATTTGATAATGCTTATTACCTGCTCAAGGTGAGCAGTGCTCCGTAAAAAAAGTGGTCGATTCAAGAGCTTAAAAAAAAGTATCAGAGGAACATCATCTGCATTGACTAAAGGTTTTGATGAAACACCTCCATCCTCAATTTTCTCCTTGCCCTTGTCCATCTTAGATTCCAAATACTTGGGATTTAAGTGCTCTGGAACAATTGAGGGATCCAAGTAGAACAACATATTTCCAATAGATGAATGATTTGTAGCTAAATATGTCAAAATTTCAAGAATACGATGCAAAACCAGAGGCGGAAGACCTGTAGTGCAACAAAATCCAGGATAAGTTAATTTTAAAAAATGAAGCCACAAAAATAATGGAGATTGTAAAAGATCGAAGAAATACCATCCAACAACTGTGATCGTCCATAAACAACATTGGATTGACAGCCATAAAGCCTCTGGGAGTTAACTGTTGCCAATCCACTAACTGACCCTTCAGCCTCAGGTTTAATCATATCAAGTAAAAGACGAACTAAAGTTGCTCTCGTGATGCTATGTGCACAAAGGTTTAACAGAAGTCTTTGCAGAAGGCCTTTCCCAAGGGGCTAGGAAAACAAAGGAACAACATTCAAGTTAGTATAACATTATAATTATTGGGAGACATGTCATTGCAAAGCAAATTACCCAGTTAATTAAATATCTCAATATTACTAAGCTGAATTCCAAAGATTTGGAATCATATGGCTGCACACAACTTTATCTACACTTGATGAATTTGTGGCCCTTTCCCACATATTTCATGGGGTTAATATGACATTTTTTCATGCAATGGATTATACAAATCTATATGTTAAATCAAAATATTTAACCAAGACTTCCCAACAATATCGACAGGTTAGTCCATTGACATCAATGATATGCATAAATGCAAAAACAAAGTTTTCCAGCTTTAAGGATTAGTTTTTAATGAAACATAATACAAAATCACCAGTTACCTGTGCCAATCTTAGAAGGCGAATCAAAGCTTTCAACGCACTGGCATCCAGAAGTGGCTCACCTTCAATCTCCTTGACCTTCATGCTATCAGCAATAGCAGATGCCGCCCTTCGCCCAATGGTAACTCCAACACCTCTGTCCATTACTGTCTGCCTATCAAACCCCAAACCATTTCTACGACTAGACAACCTGTGGCTGCTTCCAAACAGGCTACGAGCCTGATAGTGACTCATTGCCCTATCTCTTAGCATTTGTGCTTCAGCAAGCAACGGAGAAGGTAATGCTGATAACACTGCTTCTGACGAAGTCAAAAGTACCTGGAATAAAAGCAAAACAAGGGTCATTACTAGTCATTAAGAGGAAAAAAAAATTTGCAAAGATCACAACACAAACCTCTTCACGCAAATCAGCAGGGAAAGTAGCAATAATTGAAGCATTATCCATGTCAACAGGCTGTCCTTCAGCCTGCTGTGCAATCCTTTGTGCTCTCTGTTGTGCCAGAACTTCTGCTTGGATATCTGGTGGAAGGGCAGCCAAAAACTCAGGATCAATATCATCAACTGAAGCTGGAGCAAAAGTTGGAGGTTGAACAGACTGAGCTTGCTGGGAAGCTAGAACTTCTGCCCGTAAATCTTCTGGTAGTGCCTCCAAGAAGGTTGGATCAATTGCATTTGCAGCCGAAGCCTCATTATTTACACTAGCTTGGTCAGCCTGATTAGCTTCCTGAGAAACCAAACTTTCATGCCCAGATGGTAGCTCATCCCCACCTTGCTCTATAGTAGGAACCGGTTGCTCAGATTCATCTCGTTCAGCATCAGTACCATTCATATCAACATCAACATTAGCATTATCCAGATTAGGCATTACAGAACCAGAATCCATGAACACATTATCATTGGACTGACCGAGTATTTCCCCAGAACCATCGTAACCTACAGTCTGAACAGGCACATCATGGAGACTTGCAGGCACTTCAGGAACCACTTCAGACTGCACAGCAGGATCATGATCTGTGGTTGAGTTAACAGGCTCTGGTATTGTCTCTACTTGATCGCCTGCATTACCATTACCTTCCCCAATATCCATATTATCCTGACCATTTGGCGTACTGTTCAGAGAAATTGTTTGAACTGACATGGGTTCATGCACTTGCAGGCAAGTACCTGCTTCTTCAACTGAAGATGAGAGATTGTTTTGCTCTTGGCAAGAAACAGGTTCTACTGTAGGAGCCAGTTCACGTGTCACTTCATTACCATTTTCCTGTTGCTGAACTTCCGTTTGCTGACTGCTGGTGTTATCACCTTCCAACACTACCTGGCCATCATTGGATGGAGGGTCATTTGATGGTCGACTATCTAGTAGCCCTGAATGCTGGGACTGCCTTTCAATATTATCACTTGCTGGAGTAAGACTACGCAACTGAGACAGGAACTGCTCTTCTACAGCTTGTGCAATCACAGCAGCCTGGGTGCTCGCTTGAGGCTGACCATCATCAGTCCATCTACCATCACTTGGACCACGTCTGCCCTGTATTTGTAATGAGTCCATACCTACAGAATAATCAGTCAAAGGTGGAGGTGCTGCACTGCTCAACCGATCACCAAAGAGACTACTGGGCCCATGATCATATGGAATAACAGGAGCATCAAACATGTAAAAGTGAGCTACATCAAAGCTCCCAGATGAGGGAGCTTCTAAATCCCTAGTTGAATGCCCACTTGATGACCACATTGAAACTAGATCACTCGACTGTGATGGCCTTAAGAGAAGAGGATGTTGAAATCCATTTACTTCAGTAACTGATCGCTCAAAGGAGGACCTACCACTCTGACGCCGACGCTCGAACCCCAAAGGCCGGCGAAGACCGAAAAGGTCATCCACATTTACCCCCTCAAAAGGCTCAGCAGCAACATCAATGAGACTGCTGGCAGCTCCAGGTTGACCAAGAACCTGCAGATGATCTAGCCCATCAAGAGCTTCCCTCCACCTTACTTCTATCACACGGTGCTCATGAAAATCATCATCTTCATCAATCATGTCATCATTGAAGTCATCCCCCAGACCAGTATCATCATGGTCTTCCACATCAGTATCTGCTAAAGACATCATGCCAGCACCATCTTCAGCAATATCCTCATCCTCATCCTCTCCATCATCATCATCCTCATCCTCCTCACCCTCATCTCCCATGTCATCATCCTCATCACCCATATCATCATCTGCCCTGTTCTCAACTCGAAAAGTCATATCAATTTGATCAGTGTTGTGTAAAACACCACCTTCTTCCATCTCTTCGCGCATGTAATCCATCCCAATCTCCATGGGTGGGTTGGCGGCCATTGTCTCTTCCACTTCTAGCCTCATTTCTTGCTGAGCAGATTGATTTGGGTGTGCATCCTGATTGCGCTCAATTTGAGAAGGGACTTGGGGTTGCTGTTCCTCTGTCTGCCCTGCATTGGGCACATCTGCAGTGTCACTGCTATTCTGATTTTGCTCTACTGTTCCAGCAGCTGATGTAGTTGTTTGATCATCATGTCTCCCATTTGATCCAATAATTTTCTTCTTGTTCAGGCCCTCAGATTTGAGAACTTGCTCACTGGCATTCGCAGCTCTAGTAAGGCTTTCCAAAGCCTTGAGCAGAAGATTAACAATCTTGGGAGCATCAGGATGGTCCAAATCAATAACTTGGAGAATACCTGTAAGACACTGTACCATTCCCCCATCAATCATGCTTTTTGCTATATCCGGTGAACATCCAGAGCCTGGCAAGTTGCTAGATGATGTATTTTTTGACAAAATAGAATATACCAAATCAGCAAATGCAAAAACCTTTTTGTCAGGCAATAGAAGGCTTTTATTTGAATTGCTCTCCAAGTTCGAAAATGAAGACATTGCTTTCACAAGTTCATTAATTACTCGCCTCCGTCCTTCTCCAGATCGACCACATAAAACCACCAGAAACCATGAGGCCTTCTCAGACAACTTGTCTCTCCACTCATCAGGCCCTGCAGATTTGTCAGTAGATATTGGAAGAAGCCGATGCAAGACATGATGAATTACCCCACCATGCCCTGGACCATCTGCTTGATTAGATCCTCGGAGTTGGCACAGTTCTGAATCCCGCTTCAGTATCACCCCTACTGCATGAACATACATGAGAAGAATATCACTGAATAACTTGAGAACAAAAGTCACTTTTGCCAGAACAGCAGATCTTTCAGATTCAGACTCCATTTTCCTCGCCTCATCAACCTTAGATTTGCCTTTCACCTTGGTAGCAGGTTCATCCACCTCCATAGAAGTAGAGTCAATAGTACAACCTTCCTCACTTCTTGGCAGAGGAAATTTCAAAATTATGTCAAGAAGTTGATCAATTACTGAAGTAAGATTAGGAGGAATCTTTTTATGGCCTTTGGCACATTTACCTGAACCATCATGTACCTTATTTTCAGAGATCCGAACAGATTCTTCAGCACCTGTAGCTTTTGATTTGTCCTTTTCCTTCTCTTTTTCCTTTGATAAAACCACAAGAGTCCTCCCTCCTGAGGATTCCAACTGACAAACCGCTGCTGCAGCTCTCATGAACACCACAGGATCTCTAGAGATAACAGGTGCCATTGTTGTCAAAAAAGTCCGTGGGTTAGTGCGCCCTGCATGCCTGTTTCCACCCAAAGTTTGTCGAATCTCCAGTTCCATAGCAGTTTGCAAAGTCTGAGGATCTTCAATGAGATGTCGAACAATAGCAGAAGCAACAGTATCATATCCAGGGAAAAAACAGCTCCTTGGAAGACTAAAAAGAGCAGCTAACCCTCCATTTTCAAGAAACTGTAGAGCTAGAACGTGAGTTTTTGTCAAGCGAGCACATAACTGCAGAACTGCCTGCATAATGACAGCCGGGACATGCTGATTCATCAAGTCACAAGCAAGTTGCAGCACCTTATGACACTCTTCAATAGTCAAATATCCAGTAGACTTCCCCAATATTATCTCCAATCCCGAGCCAGTTTCTTTGACAGGAACATCTGAAGCTAAATCCCCCTCTGTAACTGACGTAGGAGCTGAAGAATCTAGCAAAGTTCCTGTCTGGGTTCCTTCCACAGCATCAGAACAGGTTCTAGGCCTGGGCTGCAGCATGTTATCTAAGATGAGCAGTAATGCACTAATGCACTTTGGGACAAGAATTTCAGTTGCAGACATTTTGCTAACCCTGAAATTCATCAGGATATCTATTGTAGCAGGTATGATACGATTCTCTGCAGCAATTTCACGTACAGTTACATCCTCAAATACAAGCAATGCTAGTATATGTGATATCATACACAATGCTCCAGAATCCTTCGAGAAATCCAATGGACAAAGCTTTAATTGCTGAATAAGATAAGATGCCACCTTTGGACGGTCTTCACCTTTGTTCCGATTGCAAAGGGTCACCAGCAAATCTGTCAATGGGAATGCAATTGTATCAATACTCTGAAATAGCTTCACTGATGCTGCAAGAATCTCATCAACAGGAGGTGCCTTCATTTTCGCTTCATCTGTCAATAGATCTACTGACTTGTCTGCATTGTCAACTTTAGATCCTTCTGAAGAACTCCCCAGTGATAGAGCAAGTGCCCGAGCCAACTCATCATCCTCCTGTACAGGATCCTCGGCATGACTAAACAACCACTCCATGGCCATTTCAACACTGTTTGTTTCTACACGTCTCAATGCTTCCTCAGCTCTTGCCCTTGAGAAACCCATTTCAACAATTGTTGCAATAGTACCCTCATCAGGAGGGGGAGGCATAAACCTTTGGTTTGTGCTTCCTGCAACACCACTGCGACTCCTTTTCACATCACCAACACCAGAATATATGTGTGTAACAATTGAAATAATAGAAGCAATAAAACCAGTGCTACAATTTGGAAACATAGGATGGTTCCATACAGGCAGTATCACATCCAAAACCTGAGATTGCAGCATGCAGACAAAGACTTCAGGATCCCTTGGAACAGGAAACAGACCAATAGATAAACCAACTGCAACTGGTTGAACAAGCAGCTGGGCCTGGGATGCAGAGCTTGGAGGTAAGAGTAAAGAGGAGTTAACAAAGTACTCAAGTAGACGACAATAGCATTGTAATGTGTCAAGCAGCCATTTACTGTGAGATAATTTGCTTCCTTCACTAGCTTTATCATGATCAGCAGTAGGTGTTGGAAAAGGGTATGGTAAATCCCACAACAAATGACTTGTGGCTTCAAATGTATTAAGCAGTTCCTTAAAGGTTCCATGCACATAAAAATTGTTAACCATTGCTGTGTAACAAGTTCGACGTCTGCTGTCAAACGTGAGTGCTGCCATATCATCAACAATCTTTCCAAGATATCTACATTTCACTGATAATGACATGTCAAGTCCAGAGGTAGAATACCCAGAAAAACTGAGAGCCTCCAGAAATATTTTGGCAAGGGCAGTTCCAAGAGTTTTTGAGGCTGAACTCAATGATCCTACATCAGCTCTACGGCGGTTTGGTGAGGTAAATCCTTTAACAAGAGCTGTGAAAAAGGAGCGAAAAGTGGAAGCCACCTTGTTCAGAATTTCCAAGACAAGAACATCTGGACTAATCTTCTTTACATCCTGCGATGATGTTTCTGGTACATTTGCTGGGACTTCAGAATCAATGTTCAAAGCATCCAGATGCCGAGCAGTCCTCCCACGGCGTATACGTGCCAGCCCATGTCTACGGCTGTGTAAACTTTCACCTGAACGAAGAACTGAAAGAAACTCACGCTCAGCACGGTCCGCACCCCAAAGGGATTGAGAACCACTACGAATAGAAACTGGGTTCATGTATCTCACAACAGGAATATTTGCATCATCATCACTCTCTCTTCCAACAACATTAGAAGAAGATGCATCTGCATTCTCAGTTTCCTGATCCGTACACCTCTTCTCCTCCACTTTGGAATCATTACACAAAGAAATTTGCCAAATTATTTCCCGGTACGTCTTTCCAAGATCCTTCAGCAAATCAGCATCTGCAGTGCCAAATTCAGAGACAACCGTGGCAGTGCCCTTCAACAGAAAAATAGAGAGGGACAGTATACCCTCAAGGCTGCACAGATATTTCAAGACCTTTGTTTGGTTAGCAGATTCAATTGCCACAAGCTGAGTTCCTCCAACTGAAACTAGAAGTTCATTTGTGGATCTTAGATGTTCTCTCAAGAACGAGCATACTGCCCGAGCTAAAGAACCAGAATGCTGTTGAGAGAAGTTCTTAAAGGCAACAGAGATACTCTGACCAATTGGTGCTGAAAGGGGCATTAGAGGCATGTTAAATAACTGCAAAACAGCATCAATCCCCTTCTTCTCAATAAATATACGACATGTGTCAGCATTTTGAAGAATTGTTTCAAGAAGTCGTGCAGCATTGCTAACAAAATCAGGAAGGGATGACTCGTTATTCACAATTGAAGCATCAGAAGGCAACTCAGTAGTATGTTCTGAACTCTCCATCCTGGTTGATTCTCTACCATCAGATGGAGCTGGGCACCTTTCTTCAGCATCAGTTTCCATGGGAACAGGGGTAGAGCAGCAAGGAGGATCTGAGGATGAGCAACAGGGATCAACTCCAGACCCAATTTTGTAAATTGAATTCAAGATTTCAATAAGCATATCAACTCCAGGTCCACGCAGTGAGGAAGCATGGCGCATTAGTTCATCAAGTCCAGTAGACAAAGACCCCGGTGTGTCACCAGCAAGGGCACGCAAATATGATCTAGATGTAAAAATTTTCACAAAGCACCTCAAAGCATTACGATCTTTCACAGCCTGAAGACCATTCAGGCACAGGGCATCCAAGCATTGAGGAATACACATTATGGCTTCTGCAGAACATAGAACGCTATCCATTATAGCATCCAGGAAAGCAGTAGGAAGACCAGCTGCATCTAATACAGGAAAACAAGTAGGATCCTTGTGAATTATATCACTCATGACAGTTGCTGCAAGTGAAAAAACACCACCACCAAAATCTTTTGCTCTTCTAAAGATTATGCATAGGCATTGAGGCAACAAACTCTCTTCAGATCCATATATACGAGAAGTGTTACCAGGGGCATATGTTCCAAGGGATATAGCACGTAACAGAGCTTTCATCAGTAATCGTCGATGATAGGAAACCAATGCCTCAGAATATAGAGGATGCGTATCATCCAGATCAGAGGAAGCACCTGAAACTGCTTGCAAATCTCTTCCCCCCAAATCAGGATCTTCACCTTGTTGCTTCAACCCATGTTCCACATATGACACTTCAACCTTCAGGCGGGAGATGGTATCATCTAAACCACCCAACTCCCTGAACAGCGTGGCAGCAGGATTACTGAAGTCCATGAAAGTTTCTAGAATATGCACAGCTGTGCCAACCAAATGCAGATGCTGTGGATCTGTATCCTTAAGGAGAGGTAGAAGAGTAGGAATAAACCCTGCTTCACGCATGGCTGAGCAACCTGAGGATGATGAGACTAAAACAGTGACAAGAGATAATAAAGCCTCAGCAAAAACAACAGACCACTTTGATGTGCCGCTGATAACAGAATCAATGGCTTTCTGCATGAGGCTAGATAAGATGCCACGATGACCGCCAGATGTGACAGCAGCTAAAACTGTTGGTTGGCGGGACCGATCTTGTGACAGAGCAACCAAAGATTGGAGACATAAGATTCGAATTTTTTCAGGTACTGCATCTTCATAACTCAGCAGTGAAACTAACTCATCAACAAACTCTGGCTCCGAGTTAAAGAAAGAAACTAGGTCATCAGCATCACTGCTTGCTTGAACAAGAACAATGAAAGCATATAGTCGAATGCATGTGTATTGCTGTCGAGAAGCTAAAGAGCCAAAAGCCCTTGCAAACCGCAACCTTGTCAATAGAGAAAATCTTAAACTGGGAGGTACTTTATACTCTGCAACTAACTTATTCAAAAGTTCTAGATCTGTTTCTGGACAAGTGTTGACATTAGGTAAATGGATAATTTGCAGACCTTGGCTTGACTTATCTTTGGCATGGTTCTCACTTGATGACTCATCCAGTGCATAAAACTCAAAATGTAGTGTACAGCCTAATTCATAAGCAACAGGATCACACCCATTTTCCACAGTACAAGCAATCAACCCAAGCCCCTCCTCCTTTCCACCCCAGCCTTGTGCAAGAGAAAACAGCTTTGCAGTCAAACCAGTATCTCGAATGGAATATTTTCCAATAGTTTTCTTCAGAAAAGCAGCCAAAGTCTGCAGGCAAGCCTCTAAAACATCTGCATCGGTGGAAGCAAGAAGGATAGAAAGATGCTGCTGCAACAACAAAAACAACAGATAAGTAAATTTAAGGAACGTATAGAAGAAGATAAAAGTAGAGCTTGGAAGCACTTGATACATCTTCATGAACCTATTGTGTAGTGCAGATGAGCTATAAAAACGAAGATGCACATCAAACAAGAACATAACACAGAGGATGCTTCCTAAGGGATAGGAATATACCTCATAAGAACTATAAAAATGCTTATTTGTGCAATTCTCCAATATTATTCTGATAACCCGAAGAATTTGAAGAACAGCTTCCCTTGGGAAGGGAGGGTCAGATTCCAAAAAGTTGTCCTCAAACTGCAAATCTTTTCTTTGCTTTATGTGCTTCTCAAAAAATGAATCAAAATGGTTAAAAAGATCAACCCAATGATGAAAATCTCCCTGCACCAAATTGCAATGCATGTAATTAAGTTAGACCATTAATAAAACTGCATTCGGAAATGGATTCTTATCAGATAAAGTGTACAAACTCACCTTGTCAAAATCCCAAACAAAACTTCTAAGGGGTTCTTTTATATTCTCAAGTGGAGTAGAAGTGACGCTACTGATGAAGGATTTGATTTTGGGAGGCTGGCACCAATCACAAAGGAAAAGAAAAGCCATTACATCACTCTTCAGAATTATAAGGTCTAGGGCAAGAAAATTCAAACAAATAAATAAATGAAAGAAAAACAAAATAAATAAATGACAAACAAAGCCAACATAAAACGAAGTCAAGCAACCAAGAACCTTCAAAACCTTATTCATTTTCTTTATTAATCAAGACAAATGAACTCTTTTCCCTGAACTTATCCTGAATTTGAAACTAAAGGGACAGTCTGAATGGCACAACTCAAAAAACAGATATCATTAAATTAGTATACGAGGGCACATAAACCCAGACAGACTGAACTTGCTGATTGCTAAAAGAAAAAAAATGAAAAAAAAAAACATACACATAAAAAAAGTACTTTAACTGTCATATTCTGTTATTAAAATAGACCATCATACGAGTGTTGTGAGATAAAAAAAATCGGATTTCCTTTAGAGACTAAACTCTCACATATTTCAAACTACTAAAAAGGGCAAGATGAAAGCTTGAATTGATTTTAACCAAGAGAAAGATACATGCATTAAGTTCAAAAACATGCCCAATTAAATATACACACCAATGTTTTACATTACTTATCACCAATCATATCCTCAGGCTATAGCAAGGTCAGCCCATAAAGGAAATATTAGGTGCCCATTTTTTTTTTCTAAAGTCTACCCCATCATATATGGTTGAAAATAGAAACAACAATTTAACACGGAGAAACAATTATAAAGGCACTAAAAATATAAGACTCGACACCATATTTTATCAATACTCTTAAATGGCAAATAGAACTTCCTGGTACTATATAAACACAAACTGTAACAATCGTAACCCTTTTGAGTTGAAACAAACAGGAAAGTAAGAGAGATAACCAAGTATTATCAACGAGCATGATAACTAAAGCATTGAGTTAAGAGACAAATCCTTTATAGTAGACACTACATCCCTACAAGTAACTGTTGCTGCTTCTCAACTTTTAGCAAAGGAAAGCCAATCAAATCTATATGTAAACCCTCATAAACTTAAACTAATACCGATGCTATCCCATTAAAGAAATTTTGAGCAGTTCATAAAACGAATTGACAGAATAAAACCATCCTTGAGGAAAATAATAAATGAACAAACAAAATTTAGTACTACAACCTACAAGGCAGCAGAAAAACGTATAGCAAAGAAGTATGTCAGATCGCAACTACAGCACTCAGTGCTAAAAGTCACTAATTTCCAGCCAATAATGAAAATAGCAAGTATTAATTCAGCCATTCAACTAATCACAACCCCCAAAATCGAGACGAATTCAGAAACAACCGCACGGAATCAAACTAATAGCTAATTAAAAAAAAATGGAAATATAAACTTTATAACATTTTAATCATCAACATGCAATCACAGTTTGATATAACCACAAAAACATTTCCACCAGAAACCAAGAATAGCAGAAACCCTTCAACTAACAAACATAGTACAATTCACAGCTCGAAATTACACTATCAAAACAATCGATATATATACTGACCACTTCTAAAGACCTCCTCCGCTTGAGCTTCATTCTGAATCAAAGGGCATTGCAAACACAAAAGAAAGCAAGAAGCGATCAATCCTCCAAATTCGAGAATCGATCGACGTTCTGACAAGAGGGGCAAAAGAAAAGAAAGTAATTAGTAAATTTTAAAGACTAAAAATCAAATTTGAACTGTAAAAGTAGGGTTTTTGCAATCACTATTGACAATGATCGGATCGCGGCTATAAAATCAAATAAAAAAAGTAAGGGAATTTAGAAATTACGATAAGAAAAAGATTGAATTTGCGATCGAAAATTAGGGGTTTCTTATGAGATCGATTATTTCAGAGTATATGTTTGTATGTATAAAGAATTGTACATATAGTGAGAGAAATAGAGGTTTTATAGAGAGAGAGAATTGGAGAAGGAAGTATAACTAAGAAAAAAGCTACAAGAGAGCGCTATACTTATATCAGAGAAATGGTAGAGAAGAAAAGGAGTACGGAAAAGAAGCATATGGAGAGAAATTTATTTATTATATTTTCTAGAAATTAATCAAGATTGATATTTGCAAACTTTTCTGCTTTAGAGATTTTTTTTTTTTTTTCTTTTTCAAAGTTGAAGAAGTATTTCCCCTCTTTCACAATATTTATCGTCTTTTAAAAAATTTTATATTTAATTTTATATATTATATTTAAAATTTTAATATAACATTAATATTATTTTTTAAATTTTTAATAAAATATTTATTTTATATTTATTTTTTAATATTATTTAATTAATTAAATTTAAGTTAGAATTTTAAAAATAATAAAAATAATAGTAATTTAGTCATTTTATATTATATTTAATTCTAATTTTAGATTTAATTAATATTTTTTAATTTTATCAAAAATAATAAAAGTGACAAATATTATAAAATAAATAAAATAATTTGTTAAATATTCGAAATCATGATTCTTTATGTTTTATAGCAGAGTAAAATATTTGAGCATACTAGTAATATTATTTTTATTAGCTAAAATTAATGATTGATATTAAGTTTAGGTTAAAGGTGTATTTTTTCGTTATTATTTTTCTAAATGTGTAAATTTATTCTTAATATTTATTTTGGGATAAATTTATCCATAATATTTATAAAATGAAAAATTTTTATCCTCACATTACTTTTCGTTATGTTTAATTAGGAGTGACCATGGTCGGTTAACCGGTCCATCAGGCCCAGTCTATTAACCAGTCCATTAATATCAATTTTTTGAAATTCCAGTGCATTAACCAGTCCATTACTATCGGTTAACCAGTCCATCGATTTCGGATTTTCGAATCGGTTACCCAATATTTTTCGGTTAACCACTATAATTATAAATATATTCATAAATAAAATTAAAATGTTCAAAATACTTAAAAATTAAAATTTTTTCACTATAATATAACATTATTGTTGTTAAAATAAAAATATTTGGTGGATATAAGCAAATTTGTTTTTAAAAATTAATATTTAATAAATAAATATATTAACCGGTTCATAATTACTTTTAATTAGATAAATTATTATACTTACTAATAGGCAATTAAAAAAACTTAAAAACTTTAAAATAATTAGTATAATGAAAAAAAGTACATGATCACTTTTAATTAGGATAAATTGTTATAAATTATTAAAAAATTAATAAATTAATTAAAAATTTGGTTTCGGTTCGGTTAACCAGTCACATGAGTCAAAAACCATTAACCATTCCATTAATATCGATTTTTTCAAAACACTAATCATTAACCAGTCCATTAATATCGATTTTTTCAAAACACTAACCATTAACCAGTCCATTACAATCGGTTAACCAGTCCATCGATTCGGTTTCGAATTTTTTTTTCGGTTAACCAAGTTCATCGTTTTTTTGCTCGCCCCCTATGTTTAACCATTTACTCGTTAGTTGACTGCTAACGTGAATGAATTATGACACGTGCATGCATGTATTGGACAACAAAAAGTAACGGTGAGGACAAAAATCTCTTATTTTACAAATATTATAAGCAAAATTGCCCATTTGAAAAAATGTTAAAGGATAAAAATGTACGTTTAGCTGTTTATCCATGCGTGACATGTTCAATATATGCCCAACATATATCCAACGGCAGATGTTAATTAATATTTGAACGGTCAATTTTAACTGCAATTAAAAGTGAGGACAAATTTCTCTCTTTTTTAAATGTTAAAGACAAATTTATTACACAACATTTGTTTTACTCATTTAGAAAAACGATAGGGATAAAAATATACACTTGACTTTAAGTTTATAAAAACGAGTATTACTATCACGTCGATAAAGTGAAATTTATTTTGCAGATTAAAAAATCTAAATTTTTGTGATTGCTGGGTTGAACTGTGAGAAATAGATGTAATCCAAACTGTAAAAAATATAAATTAGAGTGACACACTAAAATCATATTAAAAATATTGCAATTTAAAAATTCATTCCTTAAACCTCAAAAAGATAAGATGAAAGAATAAGAAAAATGTTAATTGAAAATATCAAAGATAAGGGCTGCATATGATAAAACAGGAAAAATAATATGAAAAAAAAAAATTCCAAGTAAACGACGACGTATGCAAATCCTAACATCTTAAACCGTCATCTTCATCTCCTAAACCCTGACAGACCCAAGCAAAATTCCGCACCATGCTCAGGAGATGACCAAGCAATGGCCCCTTAGTGCACTCTCACTTGCGATTTCACGTGCATACTCATCTTCCACCGTCTCTTCCCCCTCCTTCCCTATCAAGCACGTGACTAAATCCAACTTCGAAACCGTACTCGCCGAGCTCAAAGGCCATGTCGGAGCAGCTGATTTCGTCGCCATCGATCTGGAAATGACCGGAGTTACCAGTGCTCCATGGAGGGAGTCCTTCGAGTACGACCGGTTCGATGTCCGTTACCTCAAAGTCAAAGATTCCGCCGAGAAATTCGCCGTCGTCCAGTTCGGCGTTTGTCCATTTCGCTGGGACTCCCACCGCCGGTCCTTCATTGCTCACCCGTTAGTCTTCTCTATCTCCCTCTTTCTCTCTATTTCTTACTTTTCATTTCTTATTATATTTTCTGGGCAAAGTTTCAGTTTTTTTGCTTATTTAAATTCTCTTTATTGCAGGCACAATTTCTTCATATTTCCTCGTGAAGAGCTTGTAACTGATGGCCCCTCTTATGAGTTCCTCTGCCAGACCACTTCCATAGATTTCCTGGCCAAGTATCAGTTCGATTTCAATGCTTGCTTTCACAAAGGTACTATCTTTAGCTCTGTAATTGGCAATTAAATGCTGCAAAGTGACTTCTTTATAGGAATTCACGCTCTTGTTTAATTCAGGAGTGTCTTATTTATCCAGAGGGCAGGAAGTGGAAGCATTAAAGCGCTTGAATTTAAGATACGAGAATAATGAATTGTTAGACAGTCTTAATGTGATGAGAGAAGTGCCATTGGCTAGCATTACTGATGTTCTTTTCAGTGAAAGAATGAAGAATAGATTGAGTGAATGGCGTGATCAGTTGTTAAGAGGCGGGAAAGAAACATCAAATAACTCAAATCAACAGCTTCAAACCATTTTCTATAAGATGCGTCCGACACTTTGTCTTAGTGGGTTCACTTCTCATCAGCTTAAGTTGATTCAATTGGTAATATGTCGCTTTCATGTTTGCTTTGATTCATTATGAGAAATGCTTTTCATACTCATTCAAGTTCTTAGCTATCCATTATGCTATTTTCAGTGAATGTTAAACATCACTGGGATGATCAAAATGAAAATGTGCAGGTCACTAATAGGCATTTTAAAGATCTTGTCTGTATCCGTGTCAATGGGAAAAACTCTTGTTCACAACTGCTAGTTGTATATACGGACTCCAAGAATGACATGGAATTACTTATGGTAAAGGACAGACACATCGCATCACTTATTGGAATATTTGCTTATGATTTAATTAAAGCATAATACTCGGGCACTCATCACCCTTCTTTCTTTTTCAACAGAAAGAGGTGAAGGATGAGTTTCATAAGGGGGCAGAGATGAAGGTCAGAGCTGCTGTGGGGTTTCGCCATGTTATTGACCTTCTTTCTTCTATGCAGAAGTTGATTGTTGGTCACAATTGCTTCTTGGGTATAATTTTTTTCTGTTTGCTTTGATCCAATAAACTATTTATTTCCTCTTTTTTAAAAAAAGTTTTTTACACACCGGTGCAGATATTGCACAAATATACAGCAAATTCTTAGGTCCTCTTCCTCCAACTGCTGAAGAATTTGTTTCCTCTGTTAACAATTACTTTCCTCACATTGTTGATACCAAAATACTGTTAAATGCCAACAATGTACTCCATCAAAGGATGAAGAAACAAAGAACATCTCTATCTTCGGCTTTTTCTTCACTTTGTCCACAAATTGCTATGGGTTCTAATAATAGTGGGGATTTGCCTTTTCGTCCTTGTGTAGATGTGGAGGTTCAAGTGGATGATATGAGGTTTGCTTCCCTAACTAAGTTTTGTCCTTGTTATTGCTTGATTAATTTTAATGCACATATATTTTACTTTTCATTCAGCGGGACTAGTATAGTATGGATTCCAAAAATGAGGGCTCTTTCCATATTTATTAGTGTAGTGTGCATTTTTTTTAAGAGAAACTATCTTCTCTTGTTGTCTATGAGATGGGAGCTGAGGATGCATTCTGTTAAGTGCAAGCACCTAAAAAATAAAATTCCATCTAGTTTTGAGTTTGAATCCGTATGATGAATGTGCTTCTAAGTGTGCATCGTGCGAAGTGCAAGCACATAACCTTTTAAAGTGTGCCTTCCATAAGATGAATATGCTTTAACATGGCAAGCCTTGCACACCAATCTTCTAGTCAAATTATACACCAATACGTTTTGATGAGAAGTTGCTATTATTGTTAAGTAAGTTATTGTCTTCTGTGGCAAAAAGGACAAAATATGAATTGATAGCTTTCTCTTGCCCTCCAAGTGAGGATTTATCTGGAGTCTCTCTCTCTTAACCAAGATTGATTATATGTTTCTCAGGTGCTCTAGCTGGAGTTCTGGAGTTAAGCATGAAGCTGGCTATGATGCTTTTATGACTGGGTGTGTCTTTGCTCAAGCATGCAATCATCTAGGCATTGATTTTAAGCTACATTTGTCCTCAGATAATCTTGCTCACAATGAAAAACTCCAGAATTACATCAACCTTCTCTATCTCAGTTGGAGTAATGGAGACATTATTGATCTAAGAACTGGGAAATCAAAATCATTTGGATTGAATAACCTCAGAAAGCGGTGCCCTGAAATTTCATTTGAGAATATTGTTTTAATATGGCGATTTCCATCTAGACTCAAGGCAAGGGAGATTAAAGAGTGCATTTGTACGGTCTTTGGCCCAAACTCTATCACATCTGTGTATCATGTGGATGAAACTGCAGTTTTTGTTCAGTTCAGCAAGGCAGAGTTGGCCTCGGAATTTCTAGTTTTGAAAGAATTCTTAGAGGTTAGGAATGATGCCATCTCTGTGTTGCATCCTCTGTCAAAACTGTTGGAAGGTGGAAATACATGCGCAGCTGGTTATGAAACTTATAAAGAGATCTGCAGTTCACCCATCTCTAAACTTCTGTTTGCAGATCAGGCTGAGGCGGTCGGTATCAGATGGAAGACCAAGTTGGCAGATTCCATAGTAGAACAATCACAAGAGCAAGAAAGTTTTTCTGGAGAAAAAGGATTGACAATTAGATCAGGTTCTATTGAGAAAAGCAAGCCAGGCAAGAAAAATGTGATGAATGATGTGTTATGTGGTCCATCGTCCTGCGAAAGGCTTATTGATTCTTTTCGTTCTGCAGATGTAACAAGATTAGAGCAACCAGTTTGTGATCCGGGCTAATTCATAGTTTCCATGTCCTTGTTGCTGAGCAAGCTATCACATTATTTATTTGCAAGGATAGTAATATATGAAGGAAAAAAAATAGTTATCTGTGATTTATATGCTAAATAGTGGTTCACAATAGAAGTGAGGGAAAATATCGAGTTGTTAATGTGTATTACAGCAAAGGGCAGTGTTGCATAGAATGGTTCTCTCTGATTTACCAATTTTTATTTTGCATGGAATGGAATGGGAACTACGCTCGTATGAAGTAGGCCATAGCGATTGAACTATTCCAAATTGATTGATTATTTATGATGATTTTTCTTGGAAAATTTTCAAATGTTATGAAAATTGTCAAAAACCCTGATTAGTATTTATTAAAGTAAAGATAATATGGAAATAAAATATATAATTACATCTTATTTTTCTAAATGGAGTAACAAAATAAATTTCTAAATAGTTTGTATTTACATTTGTTCAACGGATTTTCAACTAGTTAGAATTAGAGTAGGCTAAGGCACCTTAATTTATTTCGAATAATAAAATAAAGTTTCTAGAAAATAATAAAATAAAGTGGATAATCTTTCTTATTTCGTTTCGAATCCTAGTAGGATTCAACTATAATTTGTTTTTTCCCTTGAAAATAGGAAGTCAGAAAAAAGAAACCCTTTGCTTCAGAAAGAAGCAAACTAGTTATTAGGCTCTTTAAACCTAAGTAAACCATAAAAGAGGATCTTGATCACTTTGTTTTTTGTATTTGATATTGTTGTTAAGGAGCATGTCAATGGTTGGCAGTGTTCCAGAAGAGTTGTGGTGCAGTTTGGTGTTTGGTAATGTTGAAGATTTCCAAGATTTTATTGGGGACGATGTTGGTGGTTTTAGGCAACAACAGACTTCACTCGTTCCCTATCTCATGCTAATGGGAGATGAGGATAATGCTTTTACTATGGCAGAGGCAGCAACAGCCGATCCTATGATCTCTTCGAATCCACAAACAATACCAACATCGGAATCCATTGTTCAAAATCTGGAGGATGTCCAAGTTCAAGAACCGGGTTTGATGTGTCCGATTTGCTTGGACGAAGTTTCAAAAGGATCAGTAGCTAAACGTTTGGGAGAATGTTGTCATATCTTCCATGGAAACTGCATAGGGGAATGGTTGAAGAAAAGCAACACATGCCCTCTTTGCCGTCATCAGATTTCTGCATCTCCATGATCAATGGTTGGATCAAATGCTGGAATGCCTCGATTACTGGATCAATCGTTGGATCAACTGCATCTCCATGATCAATCGTTGGTATTCTTCTCTTTCAACTTTTACTTACCATACATGATCCTTGATTTCTGATATTATTCGATTAGATTATTTGATCTCAACTTGTTGTATTGTTGATCAATGGTTAATTGAAGCAATTCTGCGTTTGTGTTAAATAATTAAGGCGATGCACATTCTCTGTTTGTAGAGTTGAAGACTACTCTCATATCATATTCAGTATGATCTGAACTTCTGAATGGCACAGTTCCAAGTTGAAGCAATATTGTGGGTTGGAAGAATCACAATAGAAAAGCAATATCCCTAGTTAAAATGGAGCTTGTGAAGAAGGGATTTCAGGAGCTGGAAAATGAAGGTTTAAAGATCCAATTTTTGCAGATGGTAGACATCTCGATTTGCTTCTGAAGGCTATGTACATGCGAAAGTCTTCCACAAGATACACTGATATAGTTGTGTTTGGAATTAAAGTGGCGAAAGTCTTTGCCAGCCCTTTTGTTTGTTGTCGTTCTTTTTTCCTGATATTGGTTCTGGTTTAACTAGGAATAGAAAGGATCAGCAGTTTTCTGGTGTACTGGGGATCGGGTTTAGTTAGATCCTTTCTATTCTTGGCTTTGTTACTTTTTGTTGGTTTTAATAATATCTAATTTTATTAAAGTACACATGCCAATATATACGGGAAAGTTGTATCGAAAGACAGCTCCAAAGATTATTAACATGTGGCGACAAGTACTACTATGTATATATGCATGGCTTCTTCATATACAGTGAACTGCTCCAAAGGACATAACAGCATATTGTTGTTAATTTTGAGAATTACCTCTCTCTCTATATATGCTGATAACTTCTGATATAAAATTCTCTCTCTCGCTACAGAATTTATTTATAGAACTTTGCAAATTAAACATATATAGAAAATCATTTCAAGCATATCAAACTTTAAAATATTTATTAATCTTGGATAAAGAAAACAAAAATTAGATAACCAGTTGAGATTTACACTCTACTGTACTGACTATCAGTAGAATCTTCTGGTTTTGGCTAAATTAAGAAGAATGTGGAATGGGAATCAAGTGCAGATCATTTTTCCTTCTCATTGTGGCGCCAAAGCCTTCCATCATATCCAAGTTTTCTGGTTCCATCCCATCAGGAAGTTTCCAATCAAAATGATAAAGAAATTGGGCAAGTGGAAGATCCACATTAGCTATGCCAAATGCAATGCCAGGACACATCCTCCTCCCAGCACCAAATGGGATATACTCATAATTAGCCCCTTTGAAATCAATTGAACTATCAATAAATCTCTCTGGGTAGAATTTCTCGGCTTCTTCCCAATGATTTGGGTCTCTTCCTATTGCCCATGCATTCACAATGACTTTGGTTTTAGCTGGTATTTCATACCCATTAATCTCACATCTCTCTCTGCTTTCTCTTGGAAGTAGCAAAGGAGCAGGAGGGTGCAGCCTTAGAGTTTCTTTAATCACTAATTGTAAGTACTTCAATTCATTAATTTTTGTTTCATCCACATTTCCTTTATCACCAAACACTCTTCTCACCTCTTCTTGTGCCTTCTGCATCACTCTTGGATTCTTCATCATTTCAGACATTGCCCATTCTACTGTGGTCGATGATGTCTCACTCCCAGCAATGAAAATGTCCTGAAACACATAATTATTAATACTTAATATGATTAGAAATAGACATGAGTTTCTGTGTATATATTTTCGAAAAGAAAGTAACATGACAACAACTAACCAGAATAACCGCTTTGATGTTATCCGTTGTAAATGGAAATTCAAGATTTCCATCTTTCTGAAGCCTTAAAAGAACATCAAGAAGATTCTCTTCTTTCGATGTTTCCTTTCGAGATCTGCGTTCGTCAATGATGTTCTCCAATATCCTGTCTGCTTTCTTGTGTAGCCTCAGGAGTTTGGATCTCATACCAGTGATCACATGAAGTAATTTAATGGAAGGAAATAAATCAGCTATATTGAGTGCTCCAGCAGCCCCTGTAATTTCCTCGGCGAGTGGTATAAATTCTTCCTGATCTTTACATTTCTTGCCGAAAGTAGCTCGCCCAGCAATTCCATAGGTCGAAGAAATTAATTTCCTGCTAAAATTGAATGGCTTCCCTACAGAAGAAGATATTGCATTAATAAGATTTGAGACCTCTTCTTCCCTAATGGATCTGAAAGATTGAACACGCTTGGCGCTCAGCAATTCCAAGACGCAAATCTTTTTCAACTGTCTCCAATAATCTCCATAAGGTGCAGCTGCTATATCTTTGAAGTTATAAAATATAATGCTAGCAGCTAAGATGAAAGGCCGTTGAGCAAAGACCATATCATGAGTTTTCATAACTTGTTTGGCAGCTTCAGGGGTTGAAATGACAATGTTGGAAACTTGACCGAGCTGAAGATGCATAACGCTACCATATTGGTTGGCCAAGTGTCGAAGGCGGTGGTGGGGAGGAGAGCCAAGAAGGTGATGAATATTTCCAATAATAGGCAGCTTGTTTGGACCTGGAGGAGTAATTGAAGTAGATTGATTGGTTTTGGTTGTTTTGAAGATCTTGAGCAGCAGCATAAGAAGGAAGAAAAGGGAGGTGAATAATGCAGGAAAGGACATGAATTGGTTTTCCATGACTGAATTTGGGTTATGATTGTTTGTGATAATAGAAAGCTTCACAACCTGAGATTTATATATATAGACAGACTTATTTGTGCACCCTTTTCTTGACTTTGTTACGAGTATAAATTAATGTATTAGATTAGGTGTGGCACATGTGAAGGGTTTTCAGCATGAATCACTCTTATCTCTAGTCAATATACGGCCACTCCATTATTTTGATTTAGGATCCCAAAGAATATTAATTATTATTTTAAAACTGAATTTATAAAACATGTAAAAATACAGATATAAAAAAAAACTTTATTCAACAAACTAATTAAGGGGTGTGTTTAATTGGAATCGAAGATATTTCATGATTAAATATATATATATATATATATATATATATATATATATATATGAAGGCATCCTTTCATGCAAATTAAAGAAATTAAACGAAAGGATAATTTAGGATTTTAAATATATATATATATATATATATATATATATATATATATATATATATATATATATGTTCAGTAATGATAAATAACTTCATACCATATGTATATTTATTGGTTGATGATTCTAAACTTGTTTAAGAACTATAATTTGATAAACCATCTCTCATTCTTGTCTGTCACTAGATCTGTAATTTCCTGATTCGCTTTCTTGGAATACCTCCTCTTATGTCAAATTATCTCCTATGAAGATCAAGGGTGATGGCAATCACCTTGGAGCGTAGGACAAATTCTCTTCTTTCACTTTCTACCCCTAGATCCCTCGTTAAGGTTTGAGGTTGTTTGTCCTTTTGATTGTATTATATTCCTTCCAAAATCTTTTAGGACCGTTTTCAGGTCTTTTATCGTGATTAGAGTAGAGTTCGACTGTGTCAAGAATTCATCATCAAACACGGATAAAAGATTGGCAGGTACATTGGCTCTGTGAGGTTCAAGCAGTACGTTCTGAACGTTCAAACAGTACGTACTTATAATTGAACGTTCAAACAGTACGTACTTATAATTTTGTCAGTACGTTCAAACAGCCACATGCTGGTAATTGCTTGGATGATCGCTTGTCATGTGCTGAACTTTGAACTGATTAGACGTTAACTTGCCATGTGTTGGATATTGGAATGAGAAATGAATCTGATTTAATAGATAATGATTATTATAGAAAAAGGAAGTAAAATAAAATAATTTGATAAAATAGGGCGGCTACGGAGCTACCCCAAACTTCAGCTTTATCAATTTTAGTAGTTGAATTGTAAAGGGACTAGGAATCGGGTGATTTTTTTGTTAATTTATTGGGTCAGTTTCTCTATCTATTACCAAGCTTTTCAATTGTCGAAGAACACAACAGGAATCGGGTGTTATTACCATATATTTTTTTACACTGAGATATCAATGTTTGAATGTTTAATCTTCGGTATTACCGTCACTCATATGCCTGGTTACTCAGAGATTTCCTGCGCAAGTTCTCTTACTTGATTCAGAGTGAGAGGTTTCTGATCTTCTATACTAATTGTATAATAGAACAGCATCAGCTACAAATATAATTTTACCAAACCCGGAAAATAAATCACTATCAACTATCCTCTATAAATCTCTAAGTATCAACTAACTGCTGCTAGGCCATAGTCCGTACAAAAATATTGACGATATCTCACTTGCCTATCACATAATTAAGAGAATGCCTCAACTCAATGCCATCGATCTTAGTGTTGTGGTGCCAGCAAAAATTGCAAGCATTGGTATGAGAGTTTCAAGGGGAGTAGAGAGGAACAGATACCACCCATTCATGAAGGAATGGGATTTCCATTGCAATTTCGGGCCGACCAAACGTAATACATTTGAGTGCCTTTATTCTCAATTTTAAAAGCAGCAAGTAATTTATGTAAATATGGAATCAAATCATCAATTATAGCATGTTTGAACTTATCAGCGTTTTGATGATTGTTCAAATATTAACAATCCATATAACTTAAGAAAAAGAGAGCAAATGATGAAAAAGATGAGCTAGAGTATATTGCAAAAGATAGCAGAAAATGTTCAACTACAAAAGAGCAATCAACATACCTATATAAAAGGCAAAACATAATAAAATAACATTAAAAAGGGAAAATACTAAAATACCCTTATAATAATAACTCTTAACACCCCCCTCAAACTCACGATGCGGCAGCAATGAGCATCGAGAGTTTGCCTACTAGAAAATGAAAACGAGAAATAGAATGCGATTTAGTAAAGAAGTCAGCAATCTGTAAAGAAGAAGAAACAAAAGGCAAAGTGATAGTGCCAAGCTTCAGATGGTGACGAGTAAAATGACAGTCGATCTCGATATGCTTGGTGCGTTCATGAAAAACTGAGTTGTGAGCAATTTGGATGGCGCTTTGATTGTCATAATACATAGGAGTGGGTTGAGAATAACATACACCCATATCTGCAAGTAACCATCTCAACCAAACAATTTCTTTGGTAGTAGATGACATAGCGCGGTACTCTGCTTCAGTAGAAGATTGGGAGACAACGGTTTGTTTCTTACTTTTCCAAGAAATGAGAGAATCACCCAAAAAGATACAAAAACCAGTAACAGACTTGCGATCTGTGGGATCACGACCATAATCAGCATCAGAGTATGCACGCAGCTCCAAGGAAGAGTTGGAAGGAAACAAAAGGCTTTGAAAAATAGTACCCCGAAGATACCTCAAAATGCGAAGAACAGCTGCCCAGTGAACAGTAGTAGGAGAGGCAACAAATTGACTAACAATGTGAACAGCATATGCAATGTCGGGGAGAGTGATAGTGAGGTAAACCAAACTGCCAACAATAGTGCGATACAAAGTAGGATCCTCCAAGGGAGTGCCATCAGAAGGAGAATACTGAACATTGAGCTCAGAAGGAGTGGCAACTATTTTCATATCTGTAAGACGAGCACGCTCAATGATGTCAGTAGTAACCTTTTGGAGAGAAGGCAACTTCAATACCCAGAAAATACCGTAGAGGACCTAAATCCTTCATCTCAAATTGAGAAGCTAATTCAGACTTTAACACTGCAATTCCATTGAAATCATCACCAGTAATAATCATATCATCAACATATAGAGAAAGGAGAATATGACCTGCATCAGTACACTTAACAAAAAGAGCTGAATCATGATCACTAGAGAGAAACCCAAGAGAAGCAATAACATTGGAAAACTTCTCAAACCATGCTCAAGGAGCCTGCTTGAGACCATAAAGAGCTTTCTTAAGCTTGCAAACTTCTCCAGGATTATGAGGAACACCAGGAGGAGGAACCATGTAAACCTCTTCATGTAAATCACCATTCAAGAAAGCATTCTTAACATCCATCTGAGATATATTCCACTGATGAACAGATGCAACTGCTATAAGAGTACGAACTGTAGTCATTTTTGCAACAGGAGCAAAAGTTTCCTCAAAATCCATACCATACTGTTGAGAAAATCCTTTAGCCACCAATCTAGCTTTGTAGCGTTCAATAGATCCATCAGACTTTGTTTTGATTTTATAGACCCAACGAGAACCAATTGTACGTTTATCAGAAGGTAAAGGCACAAAGTCCTAAGTATTTGTCTTTTGCAAAGCTAAAAGTTCCTCATGCATAGCACGCTGCCAAAGGGGGTTAGTAACTGCCTCTTTATAGGACAAAGGCTCAGAGAGACAATGAATAGAAGCTAAAAATGAAGTGAAAGGAGTAGAATAAGACGAATAAACAAAATGCGGTAATTTAGTAGACTTACGAGTGCGCTGAGGATAACGAGGAGGATCCACAATCTCAAGAGGATCATGAACAACTGTAGGCGGAGGTGTATCAGAAATGTCAGGCTGCGAAGTACCAGTATCATTAACTCGAGACCTACGAGAATAATGAAGTGGAAAAGGGACTATAGGAGCAGTAGAAGATTCAGACTCTACAATTTTAGGAACTTGAGGAGAGGAGGTACTTGTATGCTCAGAGAAAGGATCAATGTGAATAAGATCCGATTTGGTCAAGTTGTGAGTAGTGCCAGGAATAGAAAAGAAAGGTATATGCTCAAGAAAAACAACATGACGAGATACATACAATTTTTGAGAAGAAGGATCAAAACAACGGTATCCTTTTTTACCTTCACCATAACCAAGAAACAGACAAAGTGCAGAGCATGACGATAGTTTTGTACGCTCTACACTAGGACGAAGAACGAAGCAAGTAGAACCAAACACTCTCAAGGAAGAATAATCAGAAATATGTCCATAGAGTTTTTCAAAAGGAGACAAACCTGAAGTGATAGAAGATGGAATCTTATTAATTAGGTTGACCGCAGTAAGAACTGCCTCCCCCCAAAATTGACTAGGAACGGAAGATGACAGCAAAAGAGAACGAGCAGTTTCAACAATGTGCCTATACTTTCTTTCAGCAACACCATTTTGTTCAGGAGTATCTGTTCAAGAAGTTTGATACACAGTTCCATCTAAAGCAAGCAAATCACAGAATTTATTTGAAGTATATTCATCACCCTGATCACATCTAAAACATTTAATAACAGCAACATGTTGAGTTTTTACATGAGCTCGAAAACGATTGTAAATGTCAAAGTATTCAAAACGACATTTCATAAGAAAAATCCAACAAAACGAGTGTGATCATCAACAAAAGAAACATAATATAGAGCCCCTCCTTTTGTAGCAACAGGAGAGGGTCCCCACACATCGGAATGAACTAAGTCAAAAGGTGCAATAAAACAAGAGATACTTTTATTGAAAGGTAAAGTAGAAAATTTTACAAGTTTACAGCCACTACAATCAGAAATATCATGAGCTTGCAAATTTCCTAAGGTTCCCGTAGAAGCTAAGAATTTTAAACGGGAAGCTGAAACATAAACAAGGCGTGAGTGCCACAAATAAAAGCTAGACGATGAAGGAGACAAATGAAAAGAAGACAAATCAACACTAGGAGTTACAAATACTGGTAATTTCAGCTCATCCAAAACATATAAACCCCCCTGCCTATGGCCGGTCCCAATCGGCTTCTGAGATTGCGGATCCTGCACATGACAAGAAGTAGAAGAAAAAGTCACTAAGTAACCAGAATCACACAATTGACCAACAGATACAAGGTTTAGTGAAAGCTTAGGAATATGATAAACATTAGGAAGCGATAAATGAGGATTGACAACAGAACCAACACCCGCTAATGGCATGGGAGTACCATCAGCAGTCATGACAGGCACAGATGATGTAGGACACAAAGAAACAAAACCTTTTGAATGTGGAGACATATGGTGTGAAGCTCCAGAATCTAAAATCCATGTAGATGAGGTCATACCAGAAGTGCTAGTGGAGGGCTAACCTACCGAAGAAGAGGCAGACATGGCATGTGGCTGCATGGTAAGAAACTTTTGAAACTGTTCTGAGAGGGCAGCAAGTGCAGGGTTGGAAGATGAGGCCCCAAAATCATACGAGTCAGATGGAGGTATAGTAGCAGCAGTATTAAACTGTGGAGGACGGTATGGTCGATATTGTGATTGATTGCCAAGATGCGGTTGATTACCATGATGCGGCGATTGATTACTAAAGTGTTGCTGGTTACCATGATGAGGAGGAGGTCTGGATTGGTGTCTTTGTTGCTGAGGTGCACGATTCAATAGCTTAGGACATTGAGCCTTCCAATGACCCTTTTGTTTGCAAAAACTGTATTCATCAATCCCAACCTTTGTATGAGGTTTATTCTCTTGGTGAGTAAAAGGTCTAGGGGGAACTGCCAAAACAAAAGGATTGGGCGCTGGAAGAATGCCTTTTCCTGCTTGAGACTTAAGACGAATCTCATCTGCTAACAACTCACTTACTACTGAATCAACCGAAGGAAGTGGAGTGCGATGCAAAATAGAGCCACGGGGTCCTTCAAAGTCATCACGAAGAGCCATTAAGAATTGAACTAATCGTTGTTCCTCCCTACGAGCAATATAGGGTGCAAAAACTCGTAGCTCTGTAGATTCGGTAAGAGCCAATTGATCCCAAAGATCTGTCATAATTGAATAGAACTCCTGAATACTCATATCTTTCTGTTCAAGAGCTCTAATATCTGACTCCAATTGATATTGTTTTGCAAAATTAGATTGTGTATACAGTCTTGCAAAATGGTCCCACACTTATTTCGCTGTCTCATACTAATTGGGTACCTATTGAGTGCTCTACATAATTGTTTATCCAAGTGATAATTTTTGAATTATCCACTTCCCAGTTTTCTAACAGAGTTGCATAATCAGTCTTATCACTTGTGGGTTTAACCGCAATTCCAGAAACATAACCCCACATCTTTTTACCTTTCAGAAAATTTTTCATTACATAGCTCCAATACGAATAATTCTTTCCATCTAACCTCATGCTAATGAATTGAAGGGAATCATCTCTATTACTAGCCATTGCAGAAACAAAACAAACCTCCAAAAGCTAACTCAAACAAAAATCCCCAAATTCACAATATGATGAAACCCTAAAATCCCAAATTTTACAATCTGACAAATTGTATAATGAACACAAATATCACATACCAGTTGTTACAATCGATACTTTAACCTTGCCAAGACTGACCCAACTGTCAAAACTCATCTCCATAAAGCATGGCTCTGATACCATAATGATTGTTCAAATATTAACAATCCATATAACTTAAGAAAAAGAGAGCAAATGACGAAAAAGAGGAGCTAGAGTATATTGCAAAAGATAGCAGAAAATGTTCAACTACAAAAGAGCAATCAACAGACCTATATAAAATGTAAAACATAATAAAATAACATTAAAAAGGAAAAATACTAAAATACCCTTATAATAATAACTCTTAACACGTTTATCATTCCACTAAAGGTGTTCCACTGGAGAAGACACTGAGTTGCTTCTCCGAGGAAAATTTAAAACACAACAGATATGCAGTTGATGCTTCACTACCAATTTTTCTAATGAAACAGGAACTGGAAAATCCCATTATCTATCAGTAACTTTTAACTCAACGCCTCCTCCATTGAGTAATCAAGGTGCTACAGAAAGAACTGATAACTGAAATGCACTGATCCAGATGACACTACTTGAAGAGATCAGGATTCAGCCAATCCCTGTAATTAAATATTAAAGAACTCATTAAGATTTCCATTGGATAGAAATAACATGCAAAAGTTATGCACATCAATATACAAGCATTTACTTGGTAATGTCATCAAGGTGATCATCAAAATCAACTATGTCCTGCCACTTCTTGGATGAAATAAAATCCAATAGCATCACATTCGCTGCTGGCTCCTTAAATATCAACTTGCTCCCTCCATCTGATCCAGCTAACTTCCAGTTTCTTGAAGCATCCCTTCTATAAAGCTAGTTCAAGAAGAAAAACACGATACTTGATTGATGATGGTTAATTCAATTAGAAACTACTAATTACTAATGCAAAATCTGAACAGTTAACTCCAGATGGCAGTTGACCAAGATGGTTTGATTTTGCATACTAGAGTCCTATAGCTGAACTAAGGACTTGACTGCATTTTTACATGTTTGCGAAGCATTTATAATATGGCCAAAAGAGAGAAAGAAAAAGCAAGCATCCTTTCACTGTTAGAAAAGAAAGCACATTGCCAACCCAAAGTTTGGCACCTAAGAGAGAGTTCAATTATATACTCCAGACACCGTCTCCAATGCATAACCGTTCAATAAGAATTTAAGTGTTAATAACCTATCTCTGCAATAAATTTCAAAGGATAATTGCAAAAAAAAAAGGGTCAAAATCATGATGCTGCTGGCATAGACGTGCCTTCAATAGGTAAACAAAATCGTTTCCAGGCTCACCAAATAATATTTTGCAAAATTTTGACAGTCACATGCATATTTTCGTCAGTTATCTGGTATTTCCTTGGAGATTTGAATTCTAAGCAAGGTTACCAATCCAACTATTGAGGACCTGAGCAGAGAAGTAGGCTTACTGAGGAAAATAACCAACTAGACTCCAAAAGATTTTTACCATGTTTTCCTCTAACTCATCTCTGACTTCACTTCGAGTATTTAAATATCACCTACAACTGACTGCTTCAAATCAAGCACACCCTTAGCACAGAAATGCTAACTCCTCTGTGGTATGAAGTTTACACAAAAATATAAGAATTGCATCCACTTCTTTGGCATGCAATGTAGACCCCAGATCAGGCACTAGGCAGCCTGTTGGCTTTAGAATATACTTGTTGATTACCATGCTTTTTTTCTTTTTTACATTTTTTCAGTTTTCTTGCTTTCAGTTATCCCAAGGGGGTAAAACAAAATAAAATCAGAGACTAAACCTAAAAATTAATATTCTTTATCCACTTCTCATATGTTGCCAGCAGCTGATGCAGAACCATCAGCCATTTTCCTACAACTGCATAACATTCAACAAGAATTGTTGCCCTATTAGGTCCAAGACCTTTGTATTCAATTCACTACAACCATTCAACAAGGTAATATAATCCCATCAGTGTCAAGAGCATCCATCAAGGATTTAACCTTTATCTACAAGTTTTCTAGTTAAACAGATTCCAGTTTCTTTGTCTATTCCAACTATTTAAATAGCAATTAGCATTCCTCGCTTTTTTCTTGTATCTTTCAAATGACAGGAGATACACAATGAAACTAACCTGCATAATGGGGCTTCGTTCTTTCTCCTTCGCTAATGCTTCAAGCTTTTTGTTATCTAACTACAGAGAATAACACAATAAAATTTTTTCGACAAATTATGGAAAAAAAAAAAAGATAAAATCAATGCTTCAAGCTTTTTGATTTTCTTTTTTTTTTTAAAAAAAAAAAAACAAGTGAAGACAAAGCAAAAATAGCATTATTATCAATACATACCAAGAGAATGGAAGCTTGGGGAAAGTAGCGAAAAATGTGATCCCCGATATTCTTGGCTACATTACCAAGCTCATTATCATCACATCTCTCATTTGCATGGAAATAGCCCACTATACCAACACCTTGAGGACTGTAATACTCTTCAATCTGTTTGGAGGAAAAAAAAAATCAACAATCCCCAAATCCCAAAAAGTCCATAAATTTAATCTACCCAGAAAATGAAAAAAAAAAAGAAAATTAAAAGATAAAGACATCAATTTTCTAATAAGTGATAGACACCAAAAAAAAAAAAAAAACAAAGGTTCGCATCTTGAATTGTGGATTTGAAGAATTAAACTTTAGCTTTGAAAAAATAAGCATACCATGATGAGAGAGATCTCCAAAGGAGGCAGGAGACCGAGGTGATTGTGAAAAAGTGGGACGGAATCGGTAATCTCGACGATGTCGTCGCTGCATCGACCGAGTAAAACGCCATTAACGGCAGCGGACTTGTGTTTTAGGGCATGGAGGACCAGCTTTATGTAAGCGTTCTGCGATAACTCGTACTTCAGCTCACCGCCACCACCCATTTTTTTCTCCACAATTCAATATTCCTTCTCTTTCTTCTCCGGATTAAAAGAATCTCCGGCGACTCAAACACCACAAGCTCTGTTTTTAAGTGCGTCGCGACTCGTGAGTGCCAGCTTAATGCGGTACCGTTTAACAAAGCAAACTCCATCAGGCTATAATTTTTTTTATCCTATTTATCAAATTATTTTTTTTATTTTTTTCATATTAATAAAAGAATAAGAAATAATAAAATTTTATATTTTTTATAATGGTAAAATTTTATATTTTTTATTAAAAAGATTTAAAAAATTTTATATTTGCTTTTAATTCTGCAGCATGTTATTTTAAAATTAAAACTTATTTCTGCAATTTTGTGTTGCGAAAATAAAAATATTTCAAAAATTACATTAATTTTTAAAAAAATATTAATTATAAAAAAAAATCCCGAATAAAAGTACTAGCTTAGTTGCAAGCAGATAGGATTTTTTTCTATTTTTAAATTTTAATATTTTTTATATACTTTTCATAACGCTTGCATTAAATACAATTTGACATTTTGTTAGTTTAAAATTTTCATATGGCATGTATCAAATGCAATTTAAATAAAATTATCAAAACTAAAATACCGTTTTGCTGATTTAAAATTAATTTAAAATAATTGTAAACCGTACCATTTGATTTTTCCTTTTAGTTGTTTTGATTTTTTCTTTTAGTTGCGCTAATTTTTTCTTTTAATTTTTATGTTTCTATAATCATTTTAGATCATATTTAATTTATAAAAATATTAAAATTGTGATGTTTCTTTAATTTGATATCTTAATTTTATCAAAGTAGGACAACATAATTAGGATTGCCAATCAAATATAAATTTAAGGTTACATCATCAAAATGGATCCAACAAAATAAAATCATTGCCAACATAAAATTTCATGTAAAATACCAATTTAGATTATAATTTAATTAAAAAATATTACTTTGGTAAATAATTTCAGATAAAGAGCCATTGCTAAAAAAAGTCTCGAATCTGGAAGCTTCCCTCGACTGCGTTAAGAAAAGTACTACTGGACCCAACTCATTTGGGCAGCTTGCTTTCGCTGTTTTGCATTAAAACCAGATCTGCATGCTTTACAATTTCAAATTCCACAAATAAAAAGCAATAGGAAGCCTCTTTTCTTTTCTTTTCTTTTCTTTTTAATCTTTCAAAACCTGGGCTACACAATGGGGATAGCCCTCCCCATGTCCCTGTCAAACAAAATATCTATTTGTTTCTCTGCTAACAATGAACAAACAAGATTACCTACAGCTACTACAAGTAAACATCTGAATAGTTGACCATTATGATGCATATGTACAACTCCGCGCAACTGCATAGATGTTAATAGAGTGAAAATGCCACTACTGTGATTCTTAACATACTCAAATAAAACACAAGTAAATACCGGAATGCTCCAGTAATTCATTGGTCAGCCAACATATTGAAGCATTCAAAAACAAGCAATAACATTAACTGCCTTCCATAATCTATATTACAACTGCCAACTTAAAGAAGGCAATTGAAAACTACGACTATCCACCAACTTTTTATATCCACCTCACAAATATTTAGTTCAGATGCTTGCAAAGTACACACCTACTTAGTCCATCTCAAGATCATTCATTCTAAGTGCATAATGCCTCACAACTAAGATTTCTTTCTTTTCTCGCAAGGGTTAGGTAAAACTACAATAAGTTGTTATTTGAAAAAGAAGGTATATCTAAAATGTTTGCCAAATCAAAAATAAATAAATAAATAATAAAAAAAAGCCCTACCTGAACCCAATAAAGAATTAAGAATAAATCTTCACTTAGAAATCCCAACTGCATCTCTGGATGCATAAAGCCAAAAAGGTATAAGTAAAAAATCTCTATCTAGATAGACTAGAAGAAATAGCATCTCATATAGTGGCAGCTAGCTTCATCCAATTAAGCAAAAAAATATCAGCATAAAAGGCCCAACTGCTGCTCTGGATGTATAAAACCAACAGGTATTAATAGTTAAAATCTCTATCTAGATAAACTAAAAACGATAGCAACAAACTCCAAACCAGATACTACAGTCTACAATATAGGCTAATATTAAAAATTGCTCAACAAAATAGGTAGAGACACCAGAAGCTAAGCTCAATCAAACTCATGAAGTGAGTCTAAAGCATACATAGAATAATAGTCTAATAAAATAGTTCTTCTGATCCTTAAGCTTCCTCAATTGCAGTGATAGAAGACTTCTAGTACACGTGAGACTTTCTATCAATTTCACAGGCTTTAAACTAGAGGATTCTGTTTGAAACTTCTAGGCAAAGCTTAAGAAACTGCATCAAAATGCCTTCATTCTATCTTGCATAAGGATGATATCGACTACTGCCGCTATAGCCTCCCCTGCCATAAAGACCACCTGCTCCTCCATAACTAGCACCTGGACCAGATTCATAACCCCCACCATAACCTGCACCTCCATAACTTCCATATCCCTCACCTCCCCGACCATAACCTCCTAAACCACTACCACCATATCCCCCACCAAACCCCCCACCATACGGTCCAAAGCGACCAGAATAACCAAGGGAAGATTCGCCTCGGTAACCACCTAAGCTACTCCCTCCAAAACTCCCATAGCCACCACCAAAGTCCCCACCACCAGTGCCATAACCATAACCACCACCTCCACCACCAAGTCTACCACCCAAACTCCCAGGAGTCCTATAGGGACCAGGGCCAAACCCACCATCAAATCCCCCATAAGAACCTCCAAATCCACCAAAGCCGTCATTGTAAGAACGGCTCCTAGAGTTGCTACCATATGCAGGAGCAGGTGGTGGGTTTGAGGCTTTCTTTGGTTCAGCTTTCTTGATCTCCACCTACAACAAAGCAACTTAGTTAACCTAGGTTCTGCAGCAGGCAAACTATCATGCGCCCTTTCCTGTAATCTATTACCTGTAAGGATCTCCACTACTATATTAGAAAGAAGTCAAAACAATAACTAGCTTCACTTGTCTATATCTAAAAAATTGACTATAGGAAGAATTAAAAACTGGATCTGTGGATCAATATTGATAAAGTACAAAGACAAAATTTAATGCATGCATCAGCACAAAAAGATATCCGTTTACATTCTTATTCCTTCGTAGCATTTTAAACAAGCTCACCTGTGTACCAGCCATATCAATCATATTTCCACTGGATAACATTTCATCTACAGTTTCTTCACTGTCAAAAATAATAAATCCAAAACCTCGAGACCGGTTAGTTTCATGATCACGAATGATTTGATGTTCCACCACTTTTCCATATTTGGAGAAGAAATTCTTGAACTCATCTGCAATTTTCAAGATACCATTGATAAGTGTAAAAGAGAACACCATATAATAGTCAATTAACTTCTACTTCGGAATCAACTACTAGAACTTTGAAATCCTTACCTTCAGTGACCGAAGATGGAATGCCACCAACAAATATCTTCTTTGTCTTAAAATCCTTGGATTGCCCAGAACCTTTAGGAATAGTCCTCTTAATCTCTACCTGTTCCACCGTCACTTGTTAAAAGCCAAGCAGGATACAGTAGGATTTATGAACAAATGTTAAGAAACATTAAAAACCTCAGGAAAAAAGGAAACAATCGTAAAGATGCTAATCACAATTGCAACAAGGTAAATCTGACTGATGAACGATTACCCAAAAAAAGAAAAGAAAAAAAAAAAGAACAGATGAAGCAGAAATAAAAACGAAATTAAAAGCCACTGGATGACGAGGTTTACTAACAATCAAATTATCATTCAAAAGAAGCTAAACTACGTACAAATATTACACCACAATTGTGTCAGGGTAAACCATACTGATGATGGTCACAAACTAAATGCAATTAATAGTAAAGAATTATCAACTAAGTTCGCTTCACAATCAGACTGCAATTTGAAACAAGCTGACCTATTGTATAATAGCACGCGTGACCAACTCATCTTTCCAGCACATAACAGAAATCATTATATAAAATAAGAATGAAATGTGAGAATAGCAGGTCCAATCAAAATAAATATATTTTCACCTGTTTTCCATTGATGACATGGTTATCTTCAATAACTTTGTCAACAACCGAAGGATCTGCATAGGTTATAAAACCAAAGCCCCTAGGTTGTCCAGTGTACCGATCTTTCATAATCACTGAGTCGGTAATATCCCCATACTTGCCAAAATGTTTATTAAATTGAGCTGCAATTCATCACCGCAAAGTAAATATAACTCAGTAAAAAAACACAAGCCCAGGATCAGATTGCATATAAAGAAAACAGATCCTAGCCTAACATCTCTCATGAAACGTCATAGAAAACAAATTTTCTAAAAATCAACTTACTATACGTAGTGTCTTTAGCTAATCCTCCTATGAAAATTTTCCTGCGTTTCATAAAAACACAACAATTATAAACCACAGGCGAACACCCAAACATATATAAGCACGCAATTCTAACACAGATTTTAACTTTTTTTACTAATTTTCCTTTCTAAAAGCTTAAACCAGACAGAACCCAACGAAATCTAGAGAAAAAAATTTAAAAAAAAAAACCCATTAAAGGAGAATGAAAGACGAACCCAGGGCTAGCACCGTCGCCTGAATGAGGATTATCACTCTTCGACTTTGAACCCATAGCCTTTAGCTAGTAAGTAATTTCCTGATGATCACAGCGTTGAGGAAATATATCAAGAGATAGAAGCTTTAGCTGGGATGCCAATGAAAATTTGGGGAGAAAATGAGGATTAGGGTTTGGAATAGAAGTCGAGTGGTGAATAATAGACCAAGAGTCTAATAAAATATCGTGTTTGCCACCTTAGAATCTTTAAAAGGACGAATATATCCACCGACTCCCTTGTGTGCCACGCAGGGTTGGTCGGTCCCGCAATTCACTAAACTCTAAGAAAATGTATTAAAAAAAAAACCTCAAAATTTAACGCAATTTACAATTAAAATCTCATTGTTTAAAATTTAACAATTGAATTCCCACAACTAATATCTAGGAGAGAAAAAAAAATGGTTGGATTTTGTTAAATAAAAAATCGAACCGAAATCGATCCAAAAAATATATTAATCGAATCGATTTTAATGATTAACGGTTTATATTTTAAAAAAATCGATATTAATGTACTGATTTATTTTTTAGCTCGTTGAATAGTTAACCGAACCGATATATAAATATTTCTATAATTTATTAATTTTATTTCACTTTTTCTTTCTTTTTATTACAATTTTTTATTTCACTATTTTCATATTTAATTATTTATATTCCTTTAATTTTCATTATTTTAAAAAATATTTCAAATTTATTTTAATTTTATTAAAAAAATTACTTAATTAGTGATAAAACCATTTCTAACTTTATTGGGAGCACCGGACACTGTACATATTATCCGCTTTGGGCCGGAACTCTCGCAGCTTTGTTGCTGGGGCAAAACCCCAAAACGCGTGTATAGTGAAAAGGTGTATCATAGCATTGCTATCATTACCCCTCCTCCCCCCCCCCCCCCCCCCGAAAGAAGTCTTCAGGCGCTGACCGCTTGTCAGGACTAGCCGCTTTGGGCGCTGCCGATCGGGTATTGGCCGCTCAGGCTTTGGCTCTCGTCTCTCAACGAAAGCACCAAATGATAAAGCCATTTCTGACTTTATCGAGAGCACCGGACACTGTAAATATTGTCCGCTTTGTGCCGGAACGCTCACGACGTTCTTCCTGGGGACGTACCCCAAAAGTCTTCCGCAGGAAGAAGGTGTTCTTGGCCCTTATAAGATTCAATTTCAACTCATCTCCAGCTGATGTGGGATAAGATAATAGCATTGCTATCAATTTTATTCCATTTTGTTAGCTATATATTTTATTAAATTTTCTTTTTCTTCTAATTTATTTTCCAAGAATAATAATTTAGTTTCCAGTCTATCTAATTCTAATTGTCTGAATATTTTATTTTTTATTAACTCTAACTGATCTATATTTTCTATTTTATTTAGTAGGTTTTTAATTTTTAATGCATTTGAACTTAATTGTACTATTATATCTTGTATAATCTTTATGCTATTCATATTTATAGTTTTTATATTTTCTAATTTCTTCATTAATTCTATGTCTTCTTTGCTTAATTTATCAAATATAAACATTTCCATATTATAAGAAATTGTTTGTATTTCATATTAATTTGAGCAATATTTTATCAAATTGGACTAAATTGAATTTTTTACTATATTTTAACGACTAAAAGGTATTTAAAAGATAATTTTAGTTTAGATTATGGGTATTTATGTTAATTTATTTATACTACAGAGGTATTTTTTTCTCAATTTTAAACTTTAGGAGTATATTTGCTCCATTTTGTAAACTATAAGGATATTTTTTTAGCCTTTGCCCATTTTATTATATAGAAAATTGGAGTTAAATGTGAATTTTGCTAAAGGTGACATAAGCAAGGCCCCAGGCCCAACAGCAAAGAGTAGTGGGCACGAGCTCCTAGGCAGCGCACACGCCCGATCGGATGATGTGACTGCCAGTCTTATCATCCATCTGACATAAGGCAGCGCCCATGCCTTCCACCTGCTCCTTGTCATTTCGCCGAATACCTACTCTAACTGCCAGTAATCACTTTCTAGGCACTCAAGTGCTCTTCAACCATCTCATATAAATAGCCCCGCCAACGATGGCTCCAGGTATTGAATTCCTAGCATTCTATCTCTAAAGGCATTTTCTCTCTCTAAGCTACTAACTTAAGTTTCGGAGTGCTTACGTCTGGTCCGACCGGACACTCTTTCTTGCAGGGTTTTTCTCATCCGATCGGTCCTGTCTCTCCTTTTCAGATAAAGACATTTCAAGTTTTATCAAAAATGAATAAAAAGAAGAAATATACAAGAATATACATATGATGAACATATTAAACAAATTAATAATAATCTAAAAATCTTAAATCAAAATATAATAAACATGAATAATAAACCTTATAATTTCACTAATATACATTATATGACGGAGAAGATGGATATAGTAGTGAAAGTTTAAGATTACCCACTAGTGCATTTATACAAACTAAACTTTAAAGCACAATGATAAATTTGAGAAAATATTTAACCTATTAGTAGAAATGAAAAAGGAAGCAAACAACTTATAATAAGAGTTGAAAAATTAGAAAAAGCTAAAGAAAAAAATGAAATAATCAATACAAAAATAATTAACAATTATAATTCACATGTTAACTCTAGAAGAAGTATTCAAACTATAGGAAAATAATAAAATAAAAGAAAAAGAAGCATAATAATTATGATTAGTACAAATAATGGAAACCCTGAATATGAATGTAAATCCAATATCTAGTCCAATAAAAATCGAAGCAAGACAGACATCAGGAATATTAAATGAAGAAGGAAAAAATGATAAAAATATATTTTAGTCGAATAGAATATGATAAATATATATGTATAAAAAAGTCATATAAAGGACAAATAATAAATAATGACTCAAAATTTATAAAGAAAATAGAAGTATAATCCGTGTATCCAAATGAAGTATGGTTAAATTTAGATTGTGTAGAAGATATACAAAAAGCTATGGATGAATAGGTAAAAATAAATAATTTTTAGCAATTTTAATCAATGCATACAATTTAAAGCGAGTATATAATTTTTTAGTTAGCATATTAAAAGGAAATGTAGAATTGTGGTAGCATTATATTTCTCAACAGCTGACCAAACACTAAGTGCATTTGTAGCCAATGATATGTAAACGAAATTTTATATAGATTTGAAATAGCAATTAATCGGAATTTTTAGGAGAAATTTGGTATAATACAAAAGAAGCTTTAAAGCAACGAAGACAACAATATTTATGGAAAATGCAAAACATAACACTAAATAATATGTGCTATTTATCATTGATAAATCAAAAAATGTCTTTATCTGTAGGAGAGAGGTCGATCCGATCGGTTGAGATAACCCTGCAATGAGAAGAGCCCGGTCGGATCAGGCGTGAGCACTCCGAAACTTTAGTTAGTAGCTTAGAGAGAGAATGTGCTTTAGAGAGATAATGGTGTGAATTCAATACCTGGTGCTATTGTTGGCTGGACTATTTATAAGAGATAGTCGAGGGGCACTTGAGTGCCTGGGGAGTGATTACTGGCTGTCAGAGTAGGTATCCGGCGATATGACAGGGAGCAGGTGGTAGGCATGGGCGCTGCCTTGAGTCAGGCGGCTGATGGGACTGGCGGTCACATCAGCCGATCGGGCATGTGTGCTGCCTAGGGGCTCGTGTCTGATACCTTTAGCTGATGGGTTTTGGGCCTTGCCAGTTTAAATGGGCCGACAGGATGGGCCTTAGAGCAAATGATATTTGCTGAGTTATCACTTGTCCCCCCTCAACAGGTCCGATCGGGCATAGAATTGCCTTTGTTGGTCCGTTCGGATGGAATCAGTTATGGAGATTCCCGATCCGAAGACGCGTACTGGCGCGGTTTTTGAATTTGGGAGGCGCTTTTTCTGAAGCGACGCGCCTGCTGAGACAGCTGTTCTCCTTTAATGCTGTGAGCGTACCGAGGGCGACGCTTCGTTCTTCGCAGAGACATAATGTCCTTTGACACGTGGCGCTTGCTGAATGGCGCGTTGTTTGGCGTTTTTGAGAAGCTGTCGTCTATAAATAGAGGACTCTGTGAATCATTCCTTCTTTACTTTCGAAATCTCTAGCGAAGCTCTGCCAAAATCTTCCTTTGATTCCCAGATTTCTGCAACTACTCTTAACCTCTTCTTCGAATCCCCTCGAGTCTTTTTCATCAAGTAAGTAACTTTTTGCTTTTTGCTTTCTTTGCAATTTCCTTTTTCTTCTCACACCCATTTCATTTAGAAAAGAGAATTGCGCCTTTCCTTCATTCTTTTTTGTTGAAGATGGCCTCCAGTAGTACTGAAGCATTAGACACAAGTTTTTTGGAGTGGTATGAGAACAAACCAGCCGCTGAGCCGCATTCTCGCCTAACCGCTGCGGAAGTGGCCGAAATCCCCTCCAAATACGGCCTTCCTGATGAGATATCAGTGCTGGCCTGCCCTGATTCAATGGCGGTGACCGAAGGGCCCTTCGGCCAAGACGGCGGAGAATGGTTCGTTTGCCACCTCTGGAGCCTAGATGCAGGCCTGAGGTTCCCGTTGGGCGCCTTTGAGGTGGCGATACTGAGGGGGTATGGTCTCGCCCCTAACCAACTACATCCGAACGGCTGGAGATCGGTGGCGTGCTTCAAAATCCTTTGCCAAATAGAGGTGGTGGCACCGACCCTGGAACTTTTTACTCATTTCTTCTACATCTCGGGTCGGAGTGACGGAACTGAGTACTTCTTTACCAGCCGCCCAAAGAGAAAATTGATGTTCGTCCCCACCTCCATGAAAGGGTACAGAGAACGGTATTTCTTGGTGGGGAGGAAAGGTGGATTTGGGGTACGCCTCACCCGATCGGCCAGGGTCGAGATTCTGAAGGACCTTGCCGCCGGTCAAGAATTCTATGAGGATGACATAAAAAAGCTGATGGCCGCCGTCAGCAGGAATTGAGGGCCTTATGAATCCAAATTCCTTTTGCGTTCACTGTTTGGCTCTCCCGGCTTTCAAGACGCTGAGGACGTAGAACGTGAGCGTTAGGATCGGAAAAGACCCAATCATCGTGCATCAAAACATTCATTGCACTTTATTAATGTTTCATGAAGAGAATTTGAGTCAGAAAAAACTTATCTAGCTTATTTTCTGTTGTGCAGCTGAGATGGCTGGTGGGAATGAAGCCTCCAGACAACTTGGCGATCGGATCCGCCAAAAGCGCGAGGCAGAGAAGAAGGCCCAGGAGCAAAGGAAAAGGAGGAAGCTGGTCCTTGCTTCCGAGCTTCAAGCCTCTAAGGGGGCGGCCGATACTTCTACAACGACTCCGGCCATCGCTGCCGTTCCAGTCTCGTCGGCACCCCCTGCTGCTATTACAGCGCCTACCTCCACTGCTGCTGGGCCAATGACTGTGCCTCGAAGCGAGGCCTCTCCTCGGCCGTTACGCCGCCGGCGCCACACTCTTCGGGATGAGTCAGACTAAGACGATCAGCCGATCGGTGCTACTATCCGAGAGGCGGAAGAGGCTGCTAAGAGGAGGGCAGAGGAGGCTGCCAAGAAGAAGGCCGAGGAGGCGGCCAAAAGGAAGGCCGAGGAGGCGGCCAAAAGGAAGGCTGCTGAGCTGATCGCCGAATCGGACGCTCGGCTTGCGGCAAGAGGCAAAGCTGTGCAACACGGCGAGTCTCCAAGGCGTTCATCCGATCGGCGAATCGTCCCTATGAAGGACGTTCTGAGAGAAAACTTTGGCGATGACTAGTCGGTGGGCCAGGTGGCTAGTTTCATTTGCCGGGGTCTTCTCCGGGATGACGACCATCGGGATGCTGGCGACGCCAGTCAGCTCAGCAGGGAAACCCAAGCTATCGGCCAGCAGCTGATAGACGTAAGTATTTTACTGACTGTTTCTGGTGCTCGTTTACACCTTTGTGTCTGAGCCTTTTAGTCTTGATTCTGTGTAGGCTGCCAGGAGGACACAACGGCTGCACATGATGGCCCATTTGTGGAAAGGGAGGGCCGAGTCAGGCGCCGTGGCCAAGGCGGAGGCAAACACGCGCTGAGAGGCTGCCAAGAAGGAAGCTTCCGACCTTCGAGCTGAGGTTGTCAAGCTAGAGGAGCGGTATGCTGCCTCTCAGTCAGAGATAGTGGCCCTAAGGAAGGAGGCCTATCAGAGTGCTCAGGATCTGAAGGCTCGACAGAGCGAGGCCGATAAGCTGAAAGGCGAAGTGGCCCGCCTATCTACGGAGGGTGCACAGTTAAGGCGGTTCGAGGCAGATGCAACCCGACTGGATGCCGAGTGCAGAGAGTTGGCTGCTGAGAATGCCAGGCTGAAGGCAGAGGACGAGCAGCTTCGGACAGAAGTGGGGTCCTTGAGGAAGTCGGAAGGGGAGAGGGAGGCTTCCTTCTCGAAGATTCTTGAACTTGAGCTTGCCACTCAAAAGGAGCGCCTGATTGATGAGTTGGCAGACGCTCAGGTGGAGCTGTTGTCCCGGCTGGTCCATGAAGCTGGGCGGCGCTTCCCTGGGGCGGATCTGTCATGGATGGACGACCCGGCATCACTGCCTGTTCCTCCAAATGATGACGACGAAGGCGCTCCTGAGGGGGAAATCACCGAGAGAACTTCTGAAGAAGGCCCTTTACTTCCGGAGACTATTCAAGAGGTTCCCTCTGAATCGGAGCCTGCGGCGTCTTCAGTCCCCGAAACCGAGGTAGAGGTTCCTCCTGCGCCTGAAGCCGAGCCAGTGGCACCTTTTTTCATTGGGCCTGTCTCTGAAGGGGGGGCAGTATCTGTATCGTCAGCTGCCGACCCTTCTCAAGCCACCATCGATCCAACCGCTGAAGAAGTCGCTGATCCTCCTGGCGAAGTGGAGATTGTAGATATAGATAGTTAGCTTAGGAGTTTAGATCAGCTCTTCTTCTTCTTCTTCTTCTTCTTTTTTTTTTTTTTTTTTTTTTTTATACATGTAACAATTATTTACAAATTGTATAACGGAGGCATTTGTATTAATAAAACTGCATATTTCTGCAAATCAACGTATACATAAGTTTGTACTAAAATTTGCAATATGATCGAGCTAATTAAAACTCGTAATTAAAATTTGCATTAAATTTCACAAGTACTTCCTGAATTCAAATGACGTCAAAGCTTAGTGACCGATCGGGTCAGTCTGGCTTTTCAGATCGCATAAGATTTGCATTATTTTGCTAAGTGAAGCTCATGAAGCTGCATAAGGATTGCATAGCTGAGCTAGGTGATACTCATAAAGCTGCATAAGGATTGCAAAGCTGAGTTAGGCGATACTCGTAGAATCGCATAGTTATTGCGAAATCGAGTTGGATAATACTCGTAGAACTGCATGAGGATTGCATAGCCGAGAGTACTCGTATAATTGCATAAAAATTGCATAACCGAGCGAGAGAGATTAGATCCTCTATAATACAGATAATACTTGGGGAGGTAAGATCCTCCTTCGCAAAGGATTTGCTTATTAAGCTTGAGATGGGCATCAAGCCTAGCGTAGGACACTATATTATGTACTATTTGAACAGTCATGAAAGAGAGAACCTTTTTATTAATGAAGCAAATGCCAGGTTCTAATACATTATGCGACATGGTACTTCTTGAGTACCTCAACATTCCAGCTTCTGGGGATATCTTGCCCCTCCACTGTTCGGAGCCTGTAAGTGCTCGGGCTTAGGACTTTAGAGACCTCGTAGGGGCCTTCCCAATTTGGCATCAGCTTTCCCACTCCGGCATTTCCCGAGCCTAATTCTGCCTTTCTGAGCACCAGATCACCTACGTTGAAAGTTCTGGACCTTACTTTAGAATTATGATATCTGGCCACTCTTTGTTTATAGGCAGCGATCTTGGTGTAGGCGTCCTCCCTCTTTCCTTCGATGAGATCCAGGTCCTGGCATCTCTCCTGAGTGTTCACCCGTTCGGAGTAAAGAGCCGATCGGTAAGAAGGGAGGCCGACCTCCACAGGAATCATTGCTTCGGAGCTGTAAACAAGGGAAAATGGCGTTTGATGAGTGCCTGTTCTGGGGGACGTTCTGTATGTCCACAGGACACTCTGCAGTTCTTCAGTCCAGTTGCCTTTGGCTTGACCCAATCGCTTCTTCAATCCCTCCAAGATGGTCCGATTGGAGACCTCAGTCATTCCGTTGCTTTGGGGATGAGCGACAGATGTGAACTTTAATTTGATGTTCAAGCCTTGGCAAAAGTTTCTGAAGACGGAGCTGTCGAACTGCTTGCCATTATCTGCAATAAAGACATTGGGTAAGCCATACCTGCAGATGATGTTCTTCCATGTAAAGCTCTTGACCCTCTCGGCTGTGATGGTGGCTACCGGTTCAGCCTCGATCCATTTGGAGAAGTGGTCTACCGCTACTATGAGGAATTTCATCTGCTTTTTGCCTTGGGGGAAGGGTCCTAAGATGTCCATACCCCACTGGTCGAACGGCCACGCGACTTCGATCGGCTGTTGGTCTGCTCCATGCTGCCTTATAATCCTGCCGTGTATTTGGCACTGCGGGCATATCCTTACTTTCTCCTGGGCATCCTTGAGCATGCTAGGCCAATAATATCCCGTCTGAAGGGCTTTTCTTGCCATGGCTCTGCTTGCCTCGTGCGCTCCGCATATGCCTTCGTGGAGCTCTCTGAGGATGTAGTCTCCCTTTTCCTCCGCCACGCACTTGAGCCAAGGGTGGCTGAAAACTTTTTTGTACAAATCACCGTTAATGATGGAGTAATTGAGAGATTTTCGAGATACCTTTCGAGCTTCGTCCTTGTCCTCGGGCAGTCGTCCTGTCTGGAGGAACTGCTTAATTGGGCTCATCCAGGTTTCATTCTCTTGGTCGATCTCCATCATTTCTGGCTCGTCCAGGGAGGAGGAAGTTTGGTCTACAACGGCAATGTTTTCCTCTATAACGCTTTGTGAGGAAGCAGACATCTTCGCCAGCCGATCGGCTTCCGCGGTTTGGTCTCTTGGGACTTTCTGTAGCACCCATTCCGACCCAGCCTCTTCCAGTTTTGCGCAAGCAGCTTTAACTTTGGCTAAGTACTGGATCATTGTGGTCTCACGTGCTTCGAAGGTCCCCAAAACTTGACTGGTTACCAGCTGGGAGTCACTCCTAATGGCCACTGACTCTGGTCGGATGGCGTGGAGCAGCCTGAGCCCCTGAAGGAGTGCCTCGTATTCTGCCACATTATTAGAAGCTTTAAAATTAAGCTTTATGGCGTACCTTATTGTGATGCCCGAAGGGCCTTTTATTACTATTTCGACGCCTCCTCGAGTGTCGTTTGCTGCGCCGTCCACTGTCATTTCCCAGCTTTATGGCTTGGGCTGACTTGGTGGTTCCTCACCCGCAAATTCGGCTATGAAGTCCGCCAAAGCTTGGGCCTTTATAGCTTTTCTGGGCTCATATTTGACATCCCAGGACTGTAGCTTGATCGCCAATCCCACCATTTTGCATTCCAGATCGGGCGTCTGGAGTATCTTCCTGATAGGATGGCCCGATCGGACGACAATTGTGTGCGCCTCGAAGTATGGTCTGAGCTTCCTTGCACACATCATGAGAGCAATAATAAGCTGCTCAACCGGCCCCTTTCTTAGATCTGCGCCTCTGAGTACTTCACTTACGTAGTACACGGGTAGCTATTGAGTATCTTCCTCTCGGACGAGAGCACCTGCAACAGCTTCCTTAGAGGTGGCTAAATATAAGTACAGATTTTCACCTGGTACTGGTCGGCTAAGCAACGGTGGGTTGGTGAGGAATGCCTTTAACTCTTGAAAGGCTTGCTGGCAGTCTTCCCCCCAGATGAAGGTTTCACTCTTCCTGAGCTTCTTGAAGAAAGGCGTGCAGCGCTTGGCGGAGGAGGAAATGAATCGTCCTAAAGCTGTTATCCTTCCATTCAACTTCTTGACGTCTTTTATGTTCTTGGGGGGTTACATCTTGAGGATGGCCTTTATTTTTTCTGGATTTGCCTCAATCCCTCGTTGAGAGACTAGGAATCCTAAAAATTTTCCTGATGGTACCCCGAAGACGCACTTCTCGGGGTTGAGCTTCATCTGGAATTTATTCAAGGTGTCAAAAACTTTTGCCAGATCGGCTGGATGTTCCTCGGCGCTTCAGCTCTTGACGATCATGTCGTCAACATATACTTCGACATTCTGTCCGATCTGGTCTTTGAAAATCTTGTTCATCAGACGCTGATATGTGGCCCCAGCATTTTTCAGTCCGAACGGCATCATCCTGTAGCAGAACGTCCCGTCGTCTGTGGTAAAGTTGGTTTTCTCCTGATCCAGGAGCCACATCAGAATTTGGTGGTAGCCGGCATATGCGTCTAGAAGAGAGTAAATGGCGTGGCATGCTGTGGCGTCTACCAACTGGTCTATGCTGGGCAAGGGATAGCTGTCTTTGGGACAAGCCTTGTTAAGGTCGGTGAAGTCGACACACATCCGCAGTTTGCCAGACTTCTTCTTGACCAGCACCACGTTAGGCAGCCACTCTGGATAGTCTACCTCTCGGATGGTCCCGGTCTTGAGCAACCTATCCACCTCTTCGGAGATGAACTTCCTCCGATCAGGTGCATGCCTTCTTAACTTTTGGCGGATCGGGGGGAAGTTTGGGTCCACATTTAGCTTGTGGGTGATTATTTTGGGATCCACGCCAGGGATATCTTCTGGCTTCCAGGCGAAGGTCGCTTGATTGATGGTCAGGACATGCATGATGGCCTCTTCAGTTGTTTTATCCATGCTTGTCCCCACCTGAATATTTTTGCCTTTATCTAGCGACCTGGCCTTTGTGGCCTATGTTGGGTCCATCCTGGGCCTTTCCGCCTGCTCTCGTTACTCGAGGCCGGGCTCTACGACCATTGCTTCTCGCTGTTGCTTTATCATGGTGATATAGGCCTCCCTGGATGCTTTCTGGTCACCTCTTACGATGGCGACGCCTCCTGCGGTTGGAATCTTCATCACCATGTAGCGGATGGAGGTCACAGCTCCTGTCTGGAAAAGCAATGGCCTGCCAAAAATAGCATTGTAGGCGAACGTCATGTCAACAACCATGAAAATTACCTTACAAGCGTGAGCTATCGCCTCTTGGCCGAGCTCGACAAAGAGCTCTACGGATCCCACTACGGGGATGGTGGCGTTGCCCAGGCCGATCAAAGGGGTGGCGTTCGGCTTCAGATCTCCGATCGGCAGTCCCATGGCTCGGTAGGCCTGGAGAGTTAGGACGTTGACAGCACTGCCATTGTCCACCAGAATTCTCTTTACATTGAAGTTATTTATCCGAGCTCTTACAACGAGAGCGTCCTCATGAGGGAACAGGACGTCTCGTGCGTCTTCACTGGAAATGGTGACTGAGGCAGGCTGCTCTGCCTGGCGGGAGAGGTAGACACCCTTGCCTTTCCCTTTCTTGGGGAGATTTTCTCCGTAAGATTACCCTCCGGTGATTACGTTGATCACCCCGGCGTAGGGCCTGCTTGGATCGGCGTTTCTGGGGTTCCTGCGCTCATCATCATCTGAGTCAGGATCGTCCCTTCTAGGCTTCGGCTGTCTGCAGGGTTCATCCCCTCTGGCCGGGCCTATGAATCTCTTGAGGGCCCCGCGGCGTGTCAGCCTTTCGATTTCTTTTTTTAACGAAGTGCACTCGTCGGTTAAATGACCGACGTCTCTGTGAAATTCACAAAATTTGCTCGGGTCCCTTGTATCCCGGCTTCTTCCGGAGAGGTCTTTGGGCCAGTTGACTTTGCGGTGCTTCTCTTTGATCCACATTAGCACCGCGGTCGGGGTGGCATTGAGAGGGGTGTATGTCCTCTCTCCCTGGTCGTCTGGACGCGGGTTCCGGTCTCTTCCCGATCCTCTAGCTTGGCCTGAATTTCTGGAACTTTGAGCTCTATCTTGGCCTTTAGCTGTCCGATCGGAAGCGGGGGCTCTTTGAGTAGAGCGATTGTCCGGATATTGAAGGCGGTCCAGAACGCTGGTCCTTCCTCTCCTATTGGACCTAAGGGCATCATCCAATTGGATATGTTGCCTGGCCCTCTCCATCAGTTTGGCGAAGCTGGATGGGGGTCTTGTTGTAAGTGACTCGAAGAGTGGTCGGTCAATGATGCCCCCTGATAAGGCGTTGGTCGCCATCTCAACACTGACATTTCTTACTTCAGACATGGTAGCCTGAAACCTGTCGATGTAGTCTCGAAGACTTTCATCTGTCCTTTGGTAAAGGTTGCACAGGTCGTTCACCGTCTTAGGCGCACGTGTTTGCATGATGAACCTCGTAGTGAACAGCTCCTTTAACTGTCTGAACGACGTAACGGATCCCATGGGCAGCTCATGGAATCACGTCAATGCATCCCCTTCCAAAGTGGTGGGAAAAACCCTACAAGCTATTCTTTCATCATAAGTATAGACCTGTACCTTGGTCAAATACTCTGCCAAGTGTGTGGTAGGATCTGTTTTGCCTGTATACCTTTCCATAACCACATCTCGCCACCTGGGGGGGAGCTCAGCATCGGTGATCTCTCTGCAGAAGGGGGAGGCTGTATTCCCACAAGTATTTCCTTCGAAGGCGCCTCTTTTAGGCGCGAGGACACCAAACTGCTTGAGCTTCTGCATAAGCCACTGGTCCTGCTTGTTCAACGGGTTCTGTTTGCTCAGGGTCGTGGCGGTGGACTCGCCCTTGTGCTTTCTAGTTTGGCCGCGGCTCGGGGTGCACATGTAGGACACATCATCCCTCGTAGACAGAGTAGCGGACCTGTTGCTGTAGGGAGAGGCCCTACTTGCAGACACTATCTGCTTCCCCTTGTTGCTCTTGCCTGGGGTTCTGATTGCACTTTTCCTGGTTCCCTGAGCTCGGGATTCATTAATAATGATTCCTTTGTTCCTGTTTCTCCTGAAGTCTTCGCCCGCGAGGTAATCCTCTTGGGCTCTTCCAGAAGCAATTGGCATCTTACCCTTCTTAAGGGTTTGGACAATGCTTTTTGTAAAATCACTGAGAAAAGCGTGCATGTCTCTCACAGTGATGGGAGTGTCCTCTGGTTGCCTTGTTGCGGCATCATCGAATTCGGGAAGGAGGTTGGCCCTTATGGGGGGCCTGGCGGACGCTTCCCTCCTTCTCGAGGTGCCTGATATGGCACGAGTGTTGTCGTCATGGTCGAGGTCCATGGGGGTTGTATTCTCGTTGGATCTTGAGTTAGCCATCTCTCAACGAAAGCACCAAATGATAAATCCAAAAATGTCTTTATCTGTAGGAGAGAGGTCGATCCGATCGGTTGAGATAATCCTGCAATGAGAAGAGCCCGGTCGGACCAGGCGTGAGCACTCCGAAGCTTTAGTTAGTAGCTTAGAGAGAGAATGTGCTTTAGAGAGATTATGGTGTGAATTCAATACCTGGTGCCATCGTTAGCTGGACTATTTATAAGAGATAGTCGAGGGGCACTTGAATGCCTGGGGAGTGATTACTGGCTGTCAGAGTAGGTATCCGGCGATATGACAGGGAGCAGGTGGTAGGCATGGGCGCTGCCTTGAGTCAGGCGGCTGATGGGACTGGCGGTCACATCAGCTGATCGGGCATGTGTGCTGCCTAGGGGCTCGTGGCTGATACCTTTAGCTGATGGGCTTTGGGCCTTGCCAGTTTAAATGGGCCGACAGGATGGGCCTTAGAGCAAATGATATTTGCTGAGTTATCAATCATAATACACATGCAAATTTAACAAATATTATTATAATATATCTAAAACAGCTATATTTTTAGAAATTAGAATAACAAAGAAAATTACTTAGACAAACATATGTGACTAAGTTACCTAAACTTTGGAGATTAACACTGTTCAAAGAAATACAAGAAAATCCTAAGATATTCGGAGGAACTCTATAAACTTATCAAGAATATGTGAAAAAGGGAATTAATCAAATGTGTAATTGGATATATCAAATTCGAAAGTTAGAAGAACAATTAAAAATGGACTATGTTGTCCATTTATATCAAAACCAACATAATGGAAATATCTTAATAACAAACGATATAGGAAGCCTAATAAAAAATATTATAAATCAAAGTTTAAAAAATACTATAAACCACGATATAAGCCTTTTAATTATAAGTGGCAAATAGGTCGAGTTGGACAGATTTGGATCGGATAAAAAATGGACCACTGTTTATGGGTCATAAATATGCCAATACTCAAACGGGTTGGGCAAATTTAGGTCAGTCCATGAATTTACTATATATTGGCTCAGATATATTGCATGGTACCCTAAATAGGTTGCATATTAGGCCTAATAAGCGAAACCGTAAGTTAATCCATTTAACTCATTTTTCTTAATGAAAATTCACGCTTTATATAATTACAACATACTAAATGGGATGTACCGAGTTATGGCTGAACCGAAATCGGTTGGATTCAGGCTGAATCTAAATGAAATTTGAAAATTTTTTTCTGCACAATTCAACATAAATAAAATATTGACCTACTTCGAGCTAGGCCAAATTCTAGTTGGGATGAGCCGAATTTAGGCTAGACTGGGATGGATCGGGTTCGGGCTGAGTCTAAATGAAATTTTAAGATTTTTTTTATGTACAATTTTGCATAAATAAAATTCAAAATTACTTCGAGTTGGGCCAGATTCAGGTCGAGTTCGGGCTAGACTAGGACGGGTCGTGTTCGTGCAGGATTGAAATGGATTGAATTCGATCTGAGCCTAAACAAAATTTGAATATTTTTCTGCACAAGTTTGCATAAATAAAATCATTGCTTACTTTGGGCGGGCCGAGCTTGATCGTGTTTGGTCTGGACCGGGATGGGTCCGGTTTGGATCGGACTTAACCGGAGTTTGAAAATTATTTTCTGCATAAGACTGCATAAATTGCCTACATTGGATTTGGTACAAGCCAAGCTTAGGCCAGATTGGGATGGGTTGAGTTTAGGTCGGGTTGAGACTAAGCAAAATTTGAAATTTTTTTCTACACAATCATGCATAAATAAAATTTAGACCTACTTCGTGCTGGATCACATTCGGGTCGAGATGGGCCAAGTTCAAACAAAAACGTGATGGATCAGGTTTGGACTGAGTCTAAATGACATTTAAAGATTTTTCTGCATAAATAAAATCAAGGCCTATTTCGAGCTAGACCAAACTCAATCGAGTTTGGGCCGAACTAGGAACCGAAATTTGGAATTTTTTTTTGCACAAGATTGCATAAATAAAATATGAGCCTATTTTAGGTTTGCCTAGGTTGAATTTAGTATAGGCCGAGTTCAAGCGGAACTGGGATGGAGCGGATTCGAGCCAGGCTTAAATAAAATTTGAAAGTTTTTTCTGTAGAATTATGCATAAATAAAATCCAAATCTATTTTGAGCTGGGCCAAATTCGAGTCAGGATGGACCGAGTTCAGGTCAGACTTGGATGGATTGGGTTTGAATCGGGCCGAAAAGGGTTGAACTCAGACCGAGTCTAAACGAAATTTGAAGTTTTTTTTTTTGCATAAGCCTGTATAAATAAAATTTAGGCCTATTTTGGATCGGAATTGGTCGAGTTTGGGCTGGACCAGCATGGGTCAGGTCGGGTTCGGGTCAGGTCAGGTCGGTTTTGGGCTAGGATTGATTGGGATTGGGCTAGACATGCTTAAATTGAAAAAAAAAAATAGTTGGTATAAATTTGGTATATTGACCCATTTGATATGCAATTGATGCCCATTGGGCTACATGAAACATTCTTATGTGCATCAAAATTTAATTGATTATTTTGAATTGGCTTAAATGAACATGCTTCTGGATTGAATTGGATCTATATCAATTTTTTTTTTTAACGTGATTGAACAGAATTCTTGGATCGGACCAAATTTGTCACCTCTACTTTCAGTAGAGATAAATATCATAAAGGAAGATTATTTTTTTTTTTTAAAAAAAATTAAAGATTTAGCAAAAAGAATCCTAAATAATGTACTTGTTACATATATATATATATATATATATATATATATATATATATATATATATTAATACTATACCATTTTATTAATATTTCCATTCAACTTTTATATAAAAAATAAATTTAGTTGAGAGAAAATAGAAAATATTTAATTGTTTAAATTAATTTTAAACTGTAAAAAATAAAAGAAGAAGAAATAATAAAGTAAAACAAAAAATATTAATTAAGTAGCGTATAATATATTTATTTATTTTCGCTTCATGCCCTAATTCATTGTTGCTATGCTACTCACGGTTTATCTAATATCTCATGTCGCTACTGTTACTTAATTATTACTCCCTCCGTCCCACTTTAAAAGGCTGTTTTCCCTTTTTTATTTGTCTCACTCCAAATGTTCTTTTCGCAATTTAAGAAAGAAATTTACGTATTTATCCCTATTTATTATATAATTTATTAAATATATATCACTTACTTTTTATTTTCCCAATGTAATAAATAAAGACATTCTTGTCATTTTATATTATTTTTTTATGAAATTGATGTATTTCAATTATTTTCTTAATTACCGTGAAAAAATGATAGTAGCCTTTTAAAGTGGGACGGAGGGAGTATCTATGAATTTTTCACTTATCAAATCATAACATCTCAAGCCCGAGACAGGGTATACCACTCCAAAAGTTCCAAATCTATGAATAGGAAATTTATAGGTGTATATAATACTTCATGAGATGAATAGTGCCATTTGAGACATGAATGTTATATTTTTTGGGCTATAAATAGTGCCATTTTAGATAAATATGATAATCAAGTTTAAAATAAAAACAAATCCAATTGTAACATGTTTGACTAAGTTTAAAGTTGATTAAGGATATAGAAAAAAATCAAACTGACCAATATAATAAGTTATATGTGATATCAATTATATATTTTAAATAAAAAAAATTAAAAAAGTCAATATTTATAATGGACAAAAAAAAAAGGTCAAGACTAAATTATAAAAAAAATTGAACTAAATATATCTTATTGTTTTTGTTGCCATTTTTAGTTTTGGTCTATTTTTTTAGTCCTCACTTCGATCCGAGAACCGATTCGAATTTATTCGAAAAATAAGTAACTTGATACCAAAAAATAACGATATGAAAATTCAAATATGAAAAAATTGATCCAAAATGTCCTGAACTCGAACCCACCTGTTTTTGCCAAGTCAAAATTTAAAAATAGTTTGACATTATTTTAATTTATTATTTTAAAATATTTTTCTAAATGACTTATTCTATATTATAAAACATGTATGTATTATTTTAATCTTAAAAATTAGAATAAAAGTTTTTATAATAATATAATTTTTAAAATAATAAAAATATTTTCTATTTCAAAAGAGCATTCAATTTTCTAATTACAAAATATTTTTATTTTTAATAAATGAATATATTTTTAATTTTTTAAATCAAACAATTATTTTCTATCTTCAATAAATGAATACGTCAATTCTCTATAGAAAATAAATGCTTCAATTTTCTTACTGAAAGAAAATGAAAGTTTATTTTCTGTAATTAAAATGAAGCCTTAGTTTCAGACTCCATCTTTTGGCCTATATAAGCTGACATACTTCGCCACCTTGACATTGTATAATTGTTAGGTCAAATTATTATATATCCCAATCAGTCTCCTCGTTCTCTCTCTCTCTCTCTCTCTCTCTACGCACTCGCTCTCTGCTTTTAGAATTGAACGACGTAGAAGAGAACGGAAACAGCTCCAAATATTGGAGAAACGTAGCCGATATGAGTAAAAGTGGCGGCGGCGGGGGTAGAGGAAGCGGAGGTGGAGGAGGGGCTGCTAGGATCACGATCCCGGAGAGCGTTCGAGAAACGATACAAAGCATTAGGGAGATCACTGGGAAGCAACACAGCGATGAAGATATTTTCTCTGCCCTTCAAGACTGCTCTATGGATCCCAATGATACTGCCCAGAAGCTACTGTATTTAGGTATACGCAAAGATATGTGTTTCTGCTTACCCGAACTCAGGCATTAGGGTTGTTGTTTTTCCTTTTTTCTTTTTAATTGTTTGGGGGTTTGAGGTATAATTTTTAGTGTTTCCTGATCGTTGTTTGGTTTTTATAGTTTGTGGATTGTGATCTGTGGTTTTTATGGGTCTTGTATTTGTAATGTTTTAAGTCACGGACTTGGAAAGGCGTTAGCTTGACAATGTTATAGCTGACAAATTTGGTTTCTTGAACATTGTTTTGATCTATCTATGGTTGGAATCAGCTAATCAGCTCTTGTTTTAACCTTTTTTTTTTTTTAATTATCTTTTCTCATAGAACTTCAGTGTGTCTGAGATTTCCTCTGCTCGTGAGACTTTCCCTTATTTACATTAAGCTCTTTTTGATTGCTTGAACAATTTTGATGCTTTCTTGCATAGTAATTTGAGAAGGGTTCTGAACCATTTATAATTCATCCCAATATTTCCGGATTCTTTGCTTGCCAATGATGTCTTTTGCATGCCTCATTTGTAGTACAAATTGGGGCTTTATTAAACACGTTTGCTCTAGTGGTTTCTTATGCATACATCCCCTTTAAGTTGAGATAGAAGTTTCTTTGTTGTACAAAGCATTTGTATCACATCAGCTTATTTACAACAATATTATGCGTCCTAATGAGTAATTTTTTTTGGCTGGCAGATACATTTCATGAGGTCAAAAGAAAACGTGATAGGAAAAAGGAGGTAATTTATCTTGTTCTTTAAGAGAGTTTATATGTCAGAACTATCTATGAAGCGGCATGCTACTGCCTCTTTTAACTTTTGTCCATCCCAAGGTGTTAAGTTCATTCCATGACTTCAATAATTAAACAAAGGATGAGACTGAGAGGTAGTGAATTGACATGACAAAGGATTCTCTGCTGTAGCGTGGCTACAAAGTATGTTTCTGTCTGGAGATAGTGGAGGCATTTGAGTCTTGTTGTTTTTCTTGGTCAATATGAGATTTGTTTCCTTAAAAATTCCTATCGATTCAAAGTTAAAAATTTGTGAAGAGTGTGATGTTTTCCTGCCTTGATCTGCCTATTGCAGTCTGAGATTGTTATCCTTTCTGTCAAAGTTATTAATACTATGCCATTGATGCACCTGTGTGTTGCTTTGTGTCTATTATCAGATTATGCCATCAATCTATCAGTGTGTAGTTTTTTAGTAACTTTCATTCCATTTTAATATATATATTAACATGTTTTAATTTATTTGGTTTTTCATGGGTGACAATTGATCAAGGATATTATAATAGTTGGAATGATAATAATATGTCCAATCATTTGGCAATTCTCATCTTACTTTAGCATCTTAGAATGCTTGACATTGTCTGTGTTGGTGCAGATATTAGGCACCATAAGTCGGGGATCTAGGAGTGGCCGAGGAAATTATTCTGCAAAGCATGCTTATGCTGGTAATCCTCCTGCTTGCTCAAAATGCAAACTGAAATGTTATGTATCTCCTTTTATTTTTACCCTAAGCATAGAAACCTCTATGACTTCATTTTAATTCTTGTCATAATATGTATCCATTTAAAACATGCTATGTGTATCTTAGATTTCATTATCAAAATACCATGACCTAAGAGAATGATTACAGGGTGCTTTTCTGTATTGCGATGGCAACATGAGTAATTGGATTTTAGGGGTTTCTTTGAAATGAGAATGTGATATGGCAAACTGTTCTTGTTGTAGTATGAATTTATATATTCTTAATTTAACCTCAACTGCTTTTCTTAAACATTTTTTGGAACTTGGGATACAATGATAAAGTCTCTGGCTCTATCCCAAAGATGAACGTGACTATAATGCAGGATATGCTTAAAATGTTTAAATGTCATCAAATGGGCCTTATAGGCCTCAATATGAAGCCCGGTGTGGTATTTTCTAGGCTTTCGTAGAAAGAATAAAAAAGAAATCACAGAGCACATGTTGAAGTTTGTTTTTTTTTTTTTCATGGTTACCAAAAGCTGAAAGCTATTAAAACTTGACTGTTTTTTGTGGTTCTTTCTACCAACCACCTCTCTATTCCTCCTTGCATCCTGTATTAGGAAAGAAAAATTATCAGTCTTTCAAGTTGAAATTCATATAATTTCTGTAGCAGCAGAGATGATTTTGAGAATATTTCTTGATTTGTGAGCATTAGAAATGGATGAATTGACTTGCACACTGCTTTTTTAAGATGCTGTGCCTGGGAGGAACTCAATTCTTCTGAGGGAAAATGGGGTCCACCACATGACAGAGAGGGGTTCTTCAATGTCTCTGCCAGTAAAGGAGAAAATGAAGAGTGATGCAGCAGTTCCTGAGGCAAAGTAATTTCTTTATTTTGATCTTTGTCCAGTTATGGTTTATAGGTGTCAATGTTGTTTAAGTTAATTGATTCCTTAGTTCTACTGCTAGGATTTTCAAATCTTAACTCCTCTCCTCTGGGAGGGAGAAGGCTGCTTTATATGTTCTATAATTAATAAAAGAACAATCACATCTACTTTTTGTAGAGCTTCAACTGTCATGCCTAATGGCCCTTCAAGTTTATCCAATGGGAGTTCTTCTGGATGTGGCCCCCAGTCACCTGCTGGTGGAGATGTCAGTAGTACCCATGGCAAATCTGATGATGATGTCTGGAAACTAAGCACATTATCACTGCTCCCTGCTGTACCTTCATCTGTACCTAATCAGAAGTCTCAATCTGTGATTCAAGTTCAGCAAGGAAACCCAACCTCTTCAACTATTCCAGCATCTGTATCTGGTGTTTATTCTTCCGCTACTGACCTTGTATTGCCGCCATCTATGACCTGGAATCCTGGTGCTGTGGGTGCAATTAAACATGAACTAAGATGTCAACAAAGTGCTGTGGAACATGATCACATGGAAGGAAATAAACATGCTTCCTTTAATGTTGAGACAGCACTGCCAAAGAATGAGAAGGAAGCTTCTACTGTTCTTCCAGCTGTGAATGAAAAAATGGCACCTGGCGTATCAAAGGCGGTCAAAATAAATGAGTTATCTCAAACTGAGCAGCCTTCTTTGCCAATTCATAATAGCTCTTTGGCTGCAGGGCCTGCTACTGTTCCAGATGCTAGCCATTCATCTCAAGAATCAGATGTCCCTTTAAAAGGTATTGTTAACTTTTGCTCAAGTTATGACCGCTTGATTCTGCATGGTAGTGTTCACATTTGATCTCCTGTAACTTTTGTGAAAAAAAAAAATCACAGCATCTCAATACTTGTGACATTGGACGAAAGAGTTCTTTTTTGGTTCTTTTGAAGCTTTTACTTCTTGATTTTTTAAATTTCTGCATGTTTTGCTCCCAGTAGCCTCATTGGAAGATGTACGAGGAGAAGAGAGTGCTACGTTGTTAAAGGAGCAAACTATCTCTAATGGACATGTTACGTTTCCTGATCACTTAAAAGTCCCTGAAGCTTTAAAAAGTGGGTTGACTTTTGGAAGCTTTGATTCTAATTCTGGAATTGGAACAAAGTGTAGCAACATTAATGGCTGGGAAATTAACTCTGCACATGCTGCTGAATCGTTGCAAAGAGCTGGTGAATCTGCTAATGAAACTTCTTCTAGGTTGGTGATCATGACATTACATTTCTTATTGGGCTCTAATCTTATTCTGAGTTTCTGAGTCGTGTTTTTGTGATTCTTTTACTATTTATGGATTTTAAGAATGATGGAATCAGTTGTTTTCAGGAAAAAAAAATGATGGAATCATTTAACTTGGCAGGTAATTTCCAATTTAACCATCATTTAGAATATGGGGGAAGAAATAAGGGCTATATTCATCCTCAAGTTTTCCTGGGGCCTTGTATGGCTGGTTACATTCTATGGTTAACCTTATTTTGGTGTTTGCTTGACGTGTTATTTATTTTATTTGCCTTTTACGCCACACCTTCTATGCAGTTGTAATATAGGCCATGTTTGTTTTCCTGTATAGTATACAGGATAGCATAAAAATAATATAGGCTAATACATTAGAGGGTGTGTGGCTAATTTTTCTAAAAAATAATACATGTATTATATAATACAACATTTAGTTTTTATCCTATATACACAGTATAAAATAGTACACCCCTCCCCCCTGGGTTTATTTAATACGGTGTTTATCCTTATTTTTACTTTTTCTCATTTTATATAAATTCTATTTTATTATTTTATTATCATTTTTATTTTGTGAATATATATTTTGTGTGTCATAATAGTTTATTGAATTTATTTAGTTTGAATGTTATTATTATTATTAAATTCTTTTTTGCATGATTTTCTACTTATGAGCCTGTTACATATTGAATTATGTCTAAAATAATAAAATAATAATAATTAAGTTTATTTATTTTGATTTGTTATGGGACTATGTATAAAATTATTAATTTTAACGTATTTATTAATATATTTCAATTATATAATTGAATGTTATTAATTAAATTGCTTGTTTGATTGTTAATTTATCTACTATTATATATTTATATTTCAAGAAATTTTTGCACATTTTTAAAAAATTGTATTTTACAATTAATTTTTTTGTCTAAATTGATAATATTAAAAATAATTTAATTTTTCATATTTTTTAATTTTATTTAAAAACAATACAATATACTATTATATATCAAATACAATATAAAATAATACAAACTAATATAATATTATACCAAACACTGTATAATATAATACAAATTAATACTATACAGGCTAATACTATACAGACTAATACTATACAGGCTAATACAATACAGCGAACCAAACGTGTCCATAGTGAACAATTTGACTGACCAGACAATGGAACAAAAGAGATATAATTAAGAACTTATGCTTTACCTTTTTTTTCTTTTTGGAAGTTCTCAATCAATTTTTTTTTTTCCAAAAATAAATTGCTTGCAGTGATCAAAGCCTTTCATCACCTGTGGTGGATCATCCTGAACAACCAGAATCTCCTCAAGTGTTTGACAAGGCACCTAAGCCAGAGGCCAATATTGCACTTTACACAGACTCGAAATCTGATAAGCAGGCACAAGAAATAATGTTATTTTCAGAAGGCCATCAGAATAGCACTTTTCCAATTGTTCCAAATTATGGTTTTGGCATCATGCCACCCTTGCAAGCAGGACACTTTGTACAGTTTGAAGGACAAGAGACTCAGGCACGTGATGTTTCTCGTAACGGCTTTGTTGTAAGTCGTAAATCTTATTGCTATAAATTCTTCTTCATTCATCATGTCCATGTCTAACAAAATGCGTCCATTTATCAAGTTCTTGCCTTACGAAGTCCATGGATCATGTGGGTAAGATTTGGGGTATTCTTGCAACCAATCTGAAAAGTGTGACCAAAACAAAGGAGGAAAAACTGGTGACTTGAATTTATTTTGCCCTTGGGTCTGTTACTGTTTATTTGGGTTTCGCTCACTAATAATAATGAGAAGGAATTTTGATAGAATAAAGATAAACTCAACCTTGAAGGACTCTTCTGGCACCATTTGAAACTATAATACCTTCAAGAAACCCATCTCTATAATGATAGTCTTTAAAGCTCATTGTGAAAGCATATTTCTTCCATTCTGCAAAATCTTTCACAACCCATCTCTGAAAATTGAATTTTTAACATGAAATTTAAAAACGGGCGAGGGAAGGGGGAGAGAGATAAAATGAGAGCGGGGATGAAAGGAAACAGTTTTGCTATAGCTGTCTAAGAAAGAGATGGAGTAAGGGAGGACCATATGACAAATGATTTCAGGAGGTCTGAAGGTAACTTAGTCTAAATCTGATACATTTGTCATTTAACCTAAACAAATAGCCAGAATCTGAAGTCCATGAGTTGGGGAAGCAAAATGCTTTGATCCATAAGGTATGGCACTAGTTTGATAATTTTCTGTGGTAAATTGTTTTTTCAATATTCTTCCTGTGCTGTTGTACAAGTATGCCTTCAATTTTTGTTATGTGTTTTTGTCAAATGCTTGGGCTTCTTTTGATTGTTGCAAATAGAATTATTGCGTTGTTATTCTAATTTGTTTCATGATGACCTGCAGAATGAGAATCCTACAACTTCATCTAGCCCAAGCCCAACTCCACCTCCACCAGTTCAGAACCCAATAGCTGCTTCTCCACAGCCAGTTCTTTTTAGACCACCATATCCACCTAATTATTATCCATATGGGCATTACTTTAATCCGTACTTCATGCCTCCCATGCACCAATTCCTAACCCACAATGGGCTTCCTCAACAGCCAGCAACTGGTAATGCATATCTTGGACAGGCAGCTGCTGGACCTGGAGTGAAGTTCCCTGTTCCACAATTTAAGCAAGGAACCAGTACTGGAAACCCAACTCCCACCGGAATTCAATCTTTATATGGTACATATGGTTCTTCACCTGTTGGTTTCAATCCTGGTCCAGCTGTGACCTCAGGAAACTCTGCCAGCAACGAGGATCTATCAGCATCACAGTTGAAGGAAAGTCAAATCTATACGACTGGTCCACTGGTTGGTTTCTTTTCTGGTTTATTTTTTAAGCTGTCCTGTTTGCATCAGTTGATATTATTTTTGTCCTATGGCAGCTCTGGTAATTTTTATTGTTGCAATTTGAAGCTAGAATTTATATAATGTTTAACCCTCCTCTCCTGCATATGGTAGGTAGTGTAAAACTAGATAGGCTAGAGGCTTTCAAGTTCCATGTCAGTATGTAATAAAGTCTCGGGTGTTCATTTACTTGGTTTCTTGTATAGTGATTTTTCTTTTTTGAATGTTGGTTATGCAGAGCGATGTTTCAGCTTGGATTTCTCCATCAGGGCAAGATGTATCCAGCTTGCACCTCAATTCCTTGTACCTCACACCTCAGGGACAGCACCTCACCTTCTCCCCAGCACAAACTGGTCATGGCCCCTTTCCTGGAATTTATGCACCAGTACAGAGTCTACAGACAATAGCAGCTGCTCCATCAACTGTTAATCCACTTCTTCAGCAATCTCAGTCTGTGTCTGCAGCTCTGGAAACTGTGGGACACCTAGCTGGTGCTTATCAGCAGACTCAACTTGCACAGGTCAACTGGAACGCTAGTTATTAAGCAGGTAAAACCTCAAATGTGGCCCCAAAGAAAAATATATTGACGTGTGTGAATCAAAGGAAGCCGCAGGGTTCTTATGAAAGATTGGCCGGATCTGAGTGTAAATAGAAAGTGCGGCCTGGAAATTTTAGGCTAATATCATGGGTGGGGGGGATACAAAATGCTGACATTGAGTTACAGAAATATAGGTCAAGTTTTTTTTTTTTTTTTTTGGCTTTTGGTTCTTGCTTGTTTTAGATCTCATTTTCCTCCCATCTCTTTCTAGAATATTTTGTCTTGGATGCTGGATATTTTTATTTTTTATTTTTACTGCTTGGCTGGGACTTATCAATTCCTTGGGAAGCTAATAGGCAATTGAGGCGTCAAGTGAAGAGGTGGTGAGATTTACCAAATTTTCCATGTCAGATAGTCTCACCTGTATACTAAATTTTGGGAAACAGTGGATTATACAATTGTAATTGATATGTCAAAACTGGCAACTATATTTTCTTTTAATTTTTCGGTGGCTCTCACTTTGGTTAGATTATATGTATATTCACTGATATAATGTGGGAAATTTTGTTTGTCTTCTAGATACCATCTTATTTTTGTTGAATTTGAATATCACAAATTCATTTGATCAAGAGATCTTGAAATTAAATGATGGTTATTTATGGTAATGAAACAGCCATTCTCTCTTATACATCTAAAACATGGGCACTAACATAACATTTGTGCTGGGAACTTGGATGATCAAGTATTGATTCTTGGATCAATTTGGCCAACATTATGTCTTCCTATAAGACATTTTCAGACACATTCAAGGAAGACATAAAAACTAATTATGAAAAATTTTGTTACTTATTTGTGAGATTGGTTGGATGCCATTATTAGCCTAATTATGAGAAATTTTGTTACTTGTTTGTGAGATTGGTTGGATGCCATTATTAGCCTAATTATGAGAAATTTTGTTAATTATTTGTGAGATTGGTTGGATGCCATTATTAGCTGTGAAGTTCAATGTTTGAAATTGAGAAAATTGGCCATTAGAAATGCTGAGTGGAAAGAGGAAACACGAAACTAATTCTCTGTGTATAACTTCAATAAATTGAATCGAAATTCCTACGAGTATACCCTTACCTATAATATAAGTTTAAGCTGAAACTCTACAGAACAATTCCATTACTTATTGGGTTTGAGTCTGTACTATTCTCGGTGGGTTTGGGTTTTGACAAAGGTAAAGCTTGGTTATTAAGCTGATTGCTTACTTTTTCATGAGACTCTCTCAGGTTAAGTGAAGTGTAAACCGACATTCCACATAGAGCTGCTACAGCTCCACTGATGCTCACAATTCCCGGATCTGAATTGAAAATCACATGCCCTCCTAGTAGAATCACACAAGTCTTGAACTGTCCTAGAATCACGTGAGAAGTTGCAGATGTTGCCCTGCATTGTAACATTGTTAATCACTTAAAACATTTATCATATTGTTCTGGATCCAAGTCTGTAATTCAGAAAGAGCCTCACCCGAGAGCCAAAGCACCTGACCATTGAAGTAGAAATCCTAGCAGAGCTGATATAAGAACTGCAGATGAGTTATGAAGATTCCACTTGAACGATAACACTCCTGGTGGATCTAACCATGGCATCAAGGCTAGTAAAAAGAATATTGTCACCGGTGTAGTCTTCCACATCAATCTACATTCGTTAAGATCAAAATCACTCGATGTTAAATACAAATGTAGAGACTTTTTCAGAGGGAAAGAACATGCTAATCACTTACGCCAGAGCAGTCCAAAATCTACATTCGTTAAGCTCAAAATCTAGAGACTGTTTTGTCAGAGGGAAAGAACATGCTAATCACTTACGCCAGAGCAGTCCAATTTGCATGTTGTTGCAGATTAGACCATAGAATCTTGTTTATGGCACTTGGAATTATCCACACGATTGCAATGCAAGCACCAAATAAATTGAACTGTAAATCTGTAACTGTTGCAACTCCAACACCTGCTGAGACAACTACCAAAGATAAAACCTGCAAACCAGTAATAAGTAGCCAAAAATGACTGCATCCACCTTCATACTATCACATCAAGAATGCAAAATTAATGCTGACCTTTAAAGAAGAGATTGTTTTCCTGTACAGAACAAACTCTGCAAGAACAATAGTAGGAGTGACTGCAATTTTAGCCATCTGATAGAAACCAACGCTGCGCATAAGCAAACTAGTGAATAAACGAGACAAAAATGACACGAAACACATCTGCAATTCAGCAATCTGAACCTGTTATGCTTGAGGCTGGCATTCGCAAGGCCAGAAGAGAAAGACATGACTGCTCCTAAAGAGAAGAGGGAAGTGAAAGGAGTGGTTCTGGAAGGAGGGGAGATTGGAAGCAAAGACAATGCCTTGAATATGGCAAGCAGAATCCAAGCAGTAGCATAATGGATCAATGTCAGAAAGATTGGGAAATTAAACCCAATTCTCCCCATCACCTTCGACCACAAAAACACATACAAGATTTCAGTTTGGAGGACTAAAGAAATGTACCCGAAAAAGAAAAATTGAAAAAGCACTAACAATCTTGTTTGCCATAATAACACCAACAGCAACCATGAAATTGAAGGTCATAGCCACAACAGGTCCACAGAACCGTTGCTGTTGGCGCTTTGCGCCTTCCGAAGTTCGAAGATCATTGTAAAGAGAACCTCTGATTACTTCTAGTGCTCGACCTGATAATTTTGACAATGAGAATTCATGAAATTCACAAAATTGAGGACAAATCTAAACATGGGATGGGAATTACCAAGTTTGAACATCATGTATAGGCCATATAGAGATAATAAGTATTGTTTTATTCGCCTATTTTCACAGAGATGAGAGTATAAATTTATGGGTTATATATTAAAATAAAATTAAAGAAGCAAACAAGCGTCCATATGGCCCTCAATGGGAGATCAGACAGAATGATAATGCCAAATTCATGATTAAACAAAATGATTAACAATGTTATATATTAATGTTAATGGTGAGATTTGAATTAACAATTCTATATAAAAATAGGATCTTTATTTGAAAAGAACCTGCTTCTCCTGCATCGCTATCTTTCCTCTTGAAGTTGAACTTTCTGGTATCACTCCCAAATATAAATTCAAACAATCCCATAACATCCAAAAACAAAAAAAAAATCACATAATAATAATACACCATTGATAAGAAAATGAACCCATCATCAGAAAATGAAAAGATGATGAAACAATACAGAATGAGGAGATAATAACAGGTGGTTGATAGATATGTAACAATGGAGTTTGGAGATAGGAAGTTGAGAGTCCTTCATCGTAAGAAAGATTTGTTCTTTTTAAGCCAAAAAAAAACTTTGATAAAATCAATAAATGAAGTTAATAGTAGATGTCATGTAGGAAACAATTTGTATAATGCACACGTGTCAATAATAAATTATTATTGGTTGTTTGTTGAAAAGAAAAAGGAAAAAAGAAAAAAAGTCATGAAGTAATTACATGGCAATGTTCTGTATTTTTCGTAATTATATTGTTTTTATTAGGATGGATGGATAGGTAGGTATCAAATTTAATTGATGTAGGTTTCCTGCGAAGTTAAGGAAACATCACTCTGTATTTTATGTTTACTACTAGTTTTGTACTTGTCACCAATAAACCTTGTGATTATTTATTTTTTTATAATATAAGTTTGAAGACACTCTCAACCAGAAATCTCGTGCATAGAATGATAGAATTGGGATTTAAGCAATGATCGACAAAAGATCAACAAGTGGGTCCAACAGAGCAATCAGTTCTTCCTTATAAATCATGCTTATTGTATTATGATGCTAACTATGGAAAAAGTAATATTAACCACTTGAAAGTGATATTCTTCCATTCCTAGAAAGCAACTCGGACGTTCTTCTGTCTCCATAATTTTCCATTCCTGCAAACCAACTTGGACCTTCTTCTGTCTCTTTTTATAAGTTAACAAGCAAAGCTACCTCCCTCTAACAAAGGGATAATTTATAAATTCCCTCAAAGATGTATCAAAAGACACGAAGCATCCCATTCCCTCAAAGATTTATCAATAGACATAAAGCATGCCATGAAAAAAGCAATGTTTTTAAAATCGGATCGGATATTGATTCGGCCTGTCAATTGAATAATGAGTCAACTGATTAGTTTGGATTGACTCAGAGTTTTTTTTTTTTTAAATATAATTATTTAAAAAAAATTAAAAATATGATATATAAAAAACACATTTAAACAACCTATTAATTATCAAATATAAATATATTAATCATTTTTCATTTATTTTACTACTTTTTTTGCAATAATAGTAAAAAATTAAACGCTACGGCTGGATTTATCTGTTAAATATTTAAATTTATAAGAAAAATACATTTTTAAATTTATAAATTTTAATTTTAATTGTAAAATTTATTTTTATGACATTATCTAAATATTTATTTTTATAATTATCATGTTTATCTTCATTTCCTTCTTAATATTTCATTACATTTAAATTATGTAGTTATTCAATATCAAAAAAATATAAAATAAAAATATAGTAGAAATAATTTTACATAATTTTCAATTTTATCAAGTTTAATATTAATATGAATTGATTTTATCATTAAATATAAATTTTTGATTGAACAATATCCAACAGTTATTAATTCAGATTATAAAAATATATTTTATAAAAATATAATTTAAGGTATATTATATTTTTTCAGTCCAACCAGGTTTTTTTTACTGTTCAAGTCAACTTTTTTGCATAATCCGATTTTTATATTGGATCGAAAAAGTCGGTTCGCATTTGAATTGCCGGTCTGATCCCATTTTAAAAACATTAGAAAACAGCATGAAAATCACACGCACTTCACTTGTGGACTGTGATAGAAGAAATGACATAAAATTTTTAACAAGTTTAAAGCTATTTTATACAGTTTTTTGATAATGAATATTACTTACACTTTTAACAAATTAAAACCCATCAAATAATTAACATGAAATTTATGTATTATCGGTTAAGAAAAACACTCTTTGAGAGCTTGAGAAAAATTACTTATTAGCCTTAAAAATACCATTCTTTGTATCGGATTAGATATAGGTTAAACAGAGTGTGGCCACCCAAAGCTTGGATTTAGGACTGCTTGACACCATTCAGCAGATGAGCATGTTAAAAGAAGCAAATAAAACACTTCGATCACAAATGAATATTTTCTTGCTCTCACTTGATGAAGTGAATAAAATGATTTTACAGTGTAAATTTCAATTCCCGGAACAATAACAAACCAAATTATGCAATGGAACAATAGTTGAAAGAACATATTATCGCCATAAAAGTGGACGGAAGGTAATAATTATTCTTGAATTTGTTGATCAAGGTACTTATTTTCCTTCGCGATAGCATCAAGATCAGCTTGGAGTTTGTCCACATTTAAGCTTCGGGAAGCCATAGCGGTTAGCTTCTTCTCATGATCAGCCACTTCCCTCCGTATTCTATCCAGCAAGAGGATTTTCTCGGCGATTTGTTCGAAGCACTCATGTATGCTAGTTAGGCGCCTGTAAGCTTGACGCCCTACTGGGTCTTTCTTTGCTTCCCTGCAGAAATATACTTCTTTTCAGTAAGCAATAAATAACTGTATCCTACTAGGAAGAAGTAAGATATGAGAACAACGGAAAGTTAAGATTAGGAGAAAAGCAAAGGAGCATATAATTCATACCTGAACACTATTTCATCCAGAACAGCATAGGTTCTGTGAAGACGTTCTTGCATAGAGTTACTTTCTAACTGAAGCTCTCGAGTTTCCTTTAAAATCCGCTCTACATCAGCATCCTGTTTACGACTGTTTTTGGTTATCTCCTTTATCCGCTCTACATAGGATGCCCGAGATGGCAATTTAGGTTGCTTCTCAATATCCATAGAAAGTTTTGAATATTCCTCCTCCCTACAAATATTATGAAATATCTTCTACAATTATTATGGGCAGATATTGATAGAATATCTTCATTACGATTTGGTCTTGACAACATACCGCCTCCTAATTTCAGACAAGATGGACTGCTTTTCCCGTTCAACTTCCCTCAACATTTGAAGCTTCTCTTGAGACCCTGGCATGTTTGCATAAAGAAACTCCTCGAGGCTTTTCTTTTTCTCCTCCAGAGGCTTCTTGATACCATCCCTGGAGAAATTGTGTCAGTTGAAAAAAAAAAAACATAAAAAAATAAAAAATTGGTCTATAATTATCTTGTTTATGAAAAGAAATGAAAACTGACATATTATCAGAACGGTAATATCCTTATATATATATATATATATATATATATATATATATATAAAGAACAGTAATATCCTACCACTGTGATTCCGATTCCACAATATTACATTTACTGGAATCTATTTGCTTGTTAAGCTGCTCAAGGTAGAAGTCAATAGGGTGTTGGTCATCAAATGCCATTTCTGCTGCAGCCTTCAACAACTCAAACTCTTTGTCAAGTTTTTGTAATTCCAATGTCCTTGCAGTCACCTCTTTCATGAGAACTTTTTCTTTATTTTTTAATATTTTGGTGTCATGTGAAGTCTGGTAGAACAAACACAAAAAGGAAGACATCAGCACTTTCCAGATTTCATTTAACATCTCTTATGAATAATGTTCTTGGACATTTTCCAATTGATTCCTTTCTAAGGCTCAACATTCAGAAATTGCTTGGAAAAAAAAATCTGTTTAACAATATATTTCAATTTTTCTCATATCATCCCAACTTGCACAGCCATGCAATAGCCCAAATTCACTCCTAGGAAAATAAGCATATACCTCAGATAACTTGTCCCAAGATGGAGTCACTTTCTGAATATGCTCATCATCCTTCTGAGCAACAGTTTCTTCACTTTCTCTTCCTGAAACTCCTTCTTCCTCAGCACCTAAAATATTTTCAGCTGGAGCACCAGTTAGTTTGTCCTCGATGAAATTTGGTGTACCGGACTTGTCAAAGGATGCATGCACAATCTTGGAATCAGATGACTCTGCTTCTACGCTATGAAGACTGAGGTCATCAAATTTTTCTAGTGGATGATTAAGATCTAACTCTTTCTTGTCAGCCTTCTCCATAGAGTCCTCCAAATTTTCAGTAGCGCCATCCCCTTCTAATTTCCTTTTGGAATTTGAATCCTTCAAATCAGGGATCTTAAACCCATTGGATGAATCACAAAGCCTCTCCACAAGGAAACTCACCAATTTATACAAGTCCTCTTCAGATGGATACAGGAACTGCCGTAAGCAAGAGATATAATCTGTTTTAAAAATGATTTTAAAACATTAAGAATAGCAGTAAAAAACTAAGCAAAAAAGCAAGCAGGTTCAGAAGGATCAGACACATATAGAACTCTTGGATGACTAAATTTTACTTAAAATTCCTCTATAGAACATTAAAAATCTCACCAACCAGCACGAATAGCCCATTACTGCAAAAGCAAAAACATGACAGCTCCTCAAATTGGTCTGTGTCTAAATATGCTATACACACTTTGGGTCTCAAATGTGCATATGATTTTTATAATCCTACTATTCAAGTAAACTATGCTTTATAACCCACTATTCAAGCAATCTGTGCAGATTCTGTATTCACATGATATGAAACTGATAGCCCAAATTGATTAATGAATTCTTCTACTGCAGAATGCCCAATGTTATTAACAAAAAGCAACCAACCATGGCAATAAGCCTTTCTTCTAGAAATAGCCATAGAGTTGCACGGATTAGGAAACAGATGCATCAGATTTACATATCGTGTATTAGAGCAGTCTAAAAATCAATGAATGGTTACCCTTAGGACTCACCCGACAAATATAGACCACGCAGACCAAGTTGTGTTGTTTACCAGAAATAGGATGGATAAATTAAAATTCATATCCAAGTCTCATCATCATATTTATCAGTTTATCTCAAAACTTCATTCAATTCAAAAGTTACAACTCCCTTTATTCTGGATTTCCTTTTTTTTTTTTCGCAGCAGACCAAAACACATAAATTTATCCATAAAAAAAAGTTGAACTTGATTACGTGATTAACCTCTCATGTTTTTATAAAACCACACGAATTGATTTGATCCGTGACTTCAATCTAGTTGCTTTACATAAGCAACTGATTTGTAATTAATCCATCAAACACAAATTTGAAGTGAACAAAAAGCAAGCACTTTTCCATCATTTTCTCGGCAACCAAAGACTACCCAACTATTAGATACTGACAAGAGTAGTAAAATTAAGTACCTTATAGTAGGTAATATCTCCAATAAAACCAAGTCTCTTAACAGCTAAAGCCATGTCCGTACAGATCTTGAACTTATCGACCAAAGAATCAGGGAAAGACGAAGGAAAGGACACCGTCCCATCGAGGAGGTTAAGACACTGAGCAGAGATTGAGATTAGGGTTCCGGGATTCAAATCTCGGATCGAAGCAACGTTGATCGGGATGGAGACGCCGGCGTTTTGAAGCGACCTCAACAGGATGCCATCGTACTCTTCCACCGACATTCTCTACCGGCGTTTTCCCACTCTTTTTGGAAGTTGGAGCTATCAGTAGTCCGTGCGCTTTCGTTGTCTCCTATGGATTAGTATTTCCCAAGTCCTTTTTGTTTTTTCAGCTGAATTAATAATACATGTGAGCCTTCCTTCTGCCTTGAATTTCTCGCTTCGCTGGCTTGATATATAAAATCGAAAAGTAATTCCGCGTGTAGCGCACATGATCTGAAACGTCAAATCGCGTAAATCCATGATCGCACTATTGAAACGAGCAAATACTGTATATGCACTTGTGGTATATCGCAGGCCCAAATATATAAATGGACACTAATTTGATCTTATTTTTCGTTTAGAGTTGATTCCATTTAAGTATAAAAAATTTTAAAATAACTCTTACAATTTTAATTTTTTTTTTAAATTATCCATTTTATTATGAAAAAAAATTGAAAATAACTCTATAAATTTTAACTTTTTTAAATTGATTCTACTAAAATATTTAAATAAATTTTTTATTTTTCAATGATGAAATCAAAATTTACATTTAAATTATTAAAAATAGTATATATCTGTTTGTAAAATTTATTTTTAAAAAAAAAAAAAAAGTCTTTTCAATATATTAAATATGGACCATTTCAATAATTTAAGATAAATACGACCTATATTTTTATATCAATATAAATGTCTATATTTACTTTCGTAAAAGTAAATATGTATAATTTTTAATATTTTAATATATTTTAAAAAATAAATTTAAATAACAAATTTGTACCAATTTCAATATTTTAAAGAAAAATTTCTTACTTATTTATATTTTTATGTAAATAAATTTCTTATAAGTTATTGTAATTTTTGGTCCCATTAGATTGAATTCGTAACTACTCTACCCGCTCTAACTAGTTAAATTACATAATAAATATCTCAACTAAGAAAAGTCATATATTTATGTATTTGGTCTATATATGTATGTTTGAAATAGCCAATGAGCTTGCATTTTATTCAGAATTCAAAAGAGATAGAATATGAAAAGGAATGAAGTCCCAGTAATGGAGAGAGATATATGAAATGGCAGCTTTGGCTAACTCATGAGCCACGATGGTTAATCTTTCTCCTAACCCAAACAAGGGAAACATTAGAATTATGTTTTAATAAAGCTTTGCAATCATCCACAACATTACCACAATCTGATAGTCTTGCTCCGTCGAATTTACTGCCTTGAACACCACTACCCACATTAAAATATATCTCCTTTTTAAGACTTGCCTTTTAGGTTTGAGATAAACCATGGGTTTATAATTAACTGATAAATGATAATGAAGCTTTCAATTCATTTAATTAAGAAGAGCATATAATACTAATTAGGTCTTTATTTATTAATTTATACAAAATTGAACAAGTCATGCAATTGAATATACAAGCATTAGCGTAAATTTGTTTTCAATTTTCTATGTTTCTTTTTAATTTCTACGCAAGATGAGAGAAGTCTGAGGAAGGTATAGTGCAACATCCTTTACATGCTACATCTTTTCTCATCCTAGTAACAACAAAGTTAAGCAAAAAAAATAAAAAGCAGTGAAAGTAGAAGCATGGAAAGGATGTGGGCTACCAACTAAAACCCTTCATCAATAAATACTAAATAGGAAGGCATTTGGTCTAATGCAGTTAATTCACTTAAAATGCACAGTTAAGGCATTAATATACAGTGATATGTTAAGATAGTTTTTGGATAAAAATTAAGAAAATGGAAAGTAGAAATGAGGAAGAAATAGAAGACATGACATTGTCTCCTCCAATAATGGGGTCTATGCAAATTGCAGGAAACACTGGCTTTGCTCATAATGTTGAGTTTATGTCTCAAGCTTACCTTAGAAATAGGTATTCTGCTGAGATTGACATTGAAGATTATACCTTCAATATCAATCATGATCGCCCTCTTCCCATTTTTCTCAAGGTATATTATCATTATTTACACTTTAGAAATTTATTATTTGGCCAATGATTCCATGAACCATGCACCGAGCACTGCAGGACATGTATGCATGGTGCATGCATTTACAACCCAATTCTAGTTTCATGTAAAAAAGAAATAACTACTTTGCATATGTGAAAAAACATGATCGATATTGGTACACATATTTTCTCGTGGATTAGGTCCAAATTAGAATTAATTCTTTGTTATTTTTAGTACTTATTGATTTGCTGAGATTCATATTCATATTCTATTTATGATACACAGCTACTAGCATATTGCCAAGCAAAATTTTTATAAAAAAAAAAAAAAAATTGTTGGTTTTGTAAATTTGAAATAATGGATTATAAAAATTATTGTATAATTAATTTTACAGTTTGAAGATGTGGAGTATAGAGTGAGGAACAGCAAAGCATCGTCAGCAAATCCAGTGAAGGCAGTGGTATCAAAAGTAGCCTCACAATTGAACATGGAACAAGACAACTACAAGAACATCCTTAAGGGAATTACAGGAAGCATTGGCCCCGGTGAAATTCTTGCTCTAATGGGTCCTTCTGGCAGTGGTAAAACAACCTTGTTAAAGATCATTGGAGGAAGATTATCGGACAATGTCAAAGGCAACATTACTTACAATAATATTCCTTATAATGCTGCCCTTAAGAGAAGGTTAATTACCCACTAATTACTTCTCAATTATTGCTACTTAATTAATTGCTGATTATTCCAACAAAATCTTGCACAGGATTGGATTTGTGACACAGGATGATGTGCTATTCCCACAACTTACAGTCGAAGAAACTCTTGTCTTTGCTGCTTTTTTAAGACTTCCTGGAAACATGAGCGAGCAACAGAAATATGCCCGAGTTGAGATGATCATAAAGGAGCTAGGACTTGAGAGGTATCACTATTTTCCTAATTTGTTGCCTTTCTTTTTGTTTTTGTTTTAGGGGATAATATTATTATGTTAGTTACAATTAGATCCCAACCTATTATATAAGTTACAGTTAGATCCCAAACCGAATGACTCGATTCCAACTTTTCGTTATAGTTTCAATTCAAACCTTATGTTAATTATTTTTTTCTCAAATCTAACACAATGCCAAGTTGAAAGCATTGCGTAGAATTCACTATGTACATGAGTTAATTCTTAATTGGAAGAGTGATCCCATAAAATACTACCATCTCAGCATTTCATTAATTTTGAATTAAAAATTTAATGAAGAGTTCGAATTGAAATTGTCATTAACGTATTAAAATGTAGGTGATAAGTTAGAGGATATTGTAATGTCTCTAATTTTAATGTTTAACTTAAAACTTCTCATTCCGGTCATAAGATTAGTAATAAGTTGTATTCTGTACTATAGATGTCGCCATACAAGAGTTGGAGGAGGATTCATTAAGGGAATATCAGGAGGAGAAAGAAAAAGAAGTAGCATTGGATATGAGATTCTTGTTGATCCATCCTTATTGCTGCTTGATGAACCAACCTCAGGGCTTGACTCAACTTCGGCTAATAGACTCCTTCAGGTTCTTCAAGGACTAGCTAAGGTAAACAAACAACAATGTTTATGCATTCCCCGAACAAAATGAATTGGAGTGAGCAATTTTAGATGGTTTATTCAGGCAGGAAGGACAGTAATCACCACAATTCATCAACCTTCAAGTAGAATGTTTCACATGTTTGACAAACTTCTACTCATATCAGAAGGTTACCCTGTGTACTATGGGAAAGCTAGAGAGTCCATGGAATATTTTTCTTCTTTAAATTTCATCCCAGAGATTGCCATGAATCCTGCTGAATTCTTGCTTGATTTGGCAACTGGACAAGTCCATGACATAAGTCTTCCTCAGGATCTTTCTGCTCCTCCTGGCTCCCATGATTCTGATAAAAAAGTAATCAAAGTAAGAACAGTAACTCTTTCAGCTTTTCCAATTTTTGGCAGTTTTAACATTTGTTTTCTTAATTTTGTATTAGTACCTGCAACTAAAATACAAAACCCAGATAGAACCAAAGGAGAAGGAAGACAATCATCGGCGTGCAAAGGCACCAGAACATCTCCAATTAGCAATCCAAGTTAAAAAAGATTGGACATTGAATTGGCTAGCACAGTTTATGATATTGTTCAAGAGGACATTTAGAGAGAGGTACAGAGATTATTTTGATCAATTAAGATTAGTTCAAGCTGTTGGAGTTGCAGTGTTACTAGGCCTACTTTGGTGGAAATCACAAACTGGAACTGAAGCTCAACTAAGAGATCAAGTAAAATTTGCTTCTATAATGATCCTTAAAATTCATTTAGATTACCCATTAATGATTACACTAAAAAGATTGAAACTTGCAGGTTGGTTTGATGTTCTACGTTTGCATATTCTGGACATCATCATCTATATTTGGAGCAGTTTATGTGTTTCCATTTGAGAAGGCGTATTTGGTGAAAGAAAGGAAAGCAGATATGTACAGATTAAGTGTGTACTATGTGTGCAGTACCCTTTGTGACATGATGGCCCATGTGTTTTATCCCACAATTTTCATGGTTATTCTCTACTTCATGGCTGGGTTTAAGAGGACTGTTCCTTGCTTCTTCTTCACTTTGTTTACTATACTTTTGATTGCAGTTACTAGCCAAGTGAGAAATTCAACTTCAAAATCCAATTTTTTAATGCAAATTTAAGCATTTGAAATGATTAAGGGAATTGTTTGTTGTTTTAATGTGAGAAGGGGGCAGGAGAACTATTTGGAGCAGCAAGTTTAAGCATAAAAAGAGCAGGAATGTTTGCCTCTTTGATTTTAATGTTGTTTCTTCTCACTGGTGGATACTATGTCCAGGTATTTTATCTTTAATAAAACATTGCGCTCACTGTATTGGGTTCGAACTTGAGATCTCGATGCTGTGTATTGTATAATGATTAAAAACAAAAAAACAAAAGAATTGGAGGACTAACTAGAAGTTGGATTGAATGTGTTGGTGCAGCATATACCAAAATTTATGCAGTGGTTGAAGTACTTATCATTCATGTTCTACGGGTTTAGGCTTCTATTGAAAGTGCAATATGATGGAGAAGAGTTGTATGCGTGCGAAAGCAAAGGAGGGTGTCGCCCACTTCAGACCTCGCCTTCCTTTGATACGGTTAACTTGAAAGGTGGATTGCAAGAAGTTTGGGTGCTCTTAGCCATGGCTTTCGCCTATAGAATTGTTGCTTACTTTTGCCTTCGTAGGAGGATTAGTGTTTGCCATCTATGAGAGCTTCTCTTTTCTTTTCTGTATTCATATATTATTTTTCTAATAAAATATATATATATCCATTTTATCTAAACAAAATACTCATCTTTATTCTTTTGTCTACACCGGATCTAAAAAAAATTCATGCATCATACAGATAATATAACTTGTACATATTAACCATTATTTTACATTTTTTTAACTACCTTTATATATGTATCATTTTATCATTGATTTTGTTCATGAATTTTTCTTAGACTCGGTAACAATCTTAATTTATTGAGTAGAAAATTCTTATTTATATGCTGTCAAAAGAAAATAAATTTAGAAAAATGTTATCATGATGGACTAAAATATAAAGAAGAGTGTTGTTACTGTTGAAGTAGGCCATCAATTATCAATATTCAAGAAATTAGAATATATAAATTCCCAAAATATTAAAATTTTTATTAATTAACCAAAAACAAATAATACAAAACTAAAGAATAAACTTATCAAGCTTCCCAAATAAAAATAAAATAAAATAAAAATATAGCGACAAAGTGATCTCAACTCAATTTATCCTACGAAAGGAACAAAGCTTCGAATAAATTCCACATTTCCGAGAAATTTTATATTCTTGTAAAGGTATAATTACTATTTTAAACAAAACATATTTTCCTTTTATATTCCTAGCTCGATTTCATCCTTACGTTTCCCAGAAATTCTATCTTCTTAATTATGTATTCTCTTTTTTGTAATTAGAAAAACAATAACCGATTATTTATGTATTAGTAAGAGGAAATGTGAATCATGATTCTAAATAAAATTGTTCAGAAAATCAAGATATTTGGATTTTATGTACAAGCCTTTATCCTATCTGAGATAAGCTGTATTTTATATATATATATAATTGATAATTCCGAAGAAATTACAGTAGACAAGATCGGTATGACAGTTCCAACTGATCGAATCAGCCGTGCCTTTGCTCGGCAAAAGAGTGTGCCCGGTTTTATCAGACGTTAGCATTCCGAAACTTAAATCAGAAATATTTTTAGAGAAAGAAAATGGAGAGAGAAATGAGTTTTTTTACTGGGTTGTTGCATAGTGCAAAGTGACATGGTATTCATATGAGTGTATATATGGATTTATTTGAGTGGTCTACTCTAGTATTAGAGTAGGTTGCAGCGACGTAACGCGAAGCAGGTGTGAGATAAGAGAAGGCGTGTGTTAGTGGTCTACTGCAGGGGGTATTCCGTTAGTGCAATCGAACAATCTGTTAATCCTATCTCCTTGATTTCTGCGAGTATTTACATGTTCACGTGTCAGTCATTAAAAACCCTGAAATTTTATTGAGCCTTTGGGCTTTAGCTAAAGTGCAATAAATAATAATATTTTAGATATTATCAATAATTAAAAAATTAATTAAAATTTTAACCGTTTAAATTATAAATAATTAAATTAAATTCTTTATCAATCTATAATACATTTATCATATCATGATAAAATTCATTAGAAAATATCTGTAAGAAGAGAAAATTGCGGGCCTGCTGTAAATAAGAAATGAGAAAAGAAAATAATGATCGATGACACGTTGGCAATGGCATCATATGTTTAAAGCCTAAATGAAAGAGACAACATGTGCAAGTGCAACTCCACCATTTTATTTCCTGATATTATTTATTTGCCATACAAAATATTATTTTCATTATAATAACTATTTAAATCTAATGCCCTTCACTTTTCCACAAAACCCTAATATGTCCCCACATCACATAACCATTTCTGAATTTTTGCCTTTTATTAATTTTGAATTATGTGTCCCTATGCTATTATTTTTTTCATTCATTTATGATATTGTACCTTATAATCTCATAATTTTATCTAAAAATATGAAACACATTCGCTATTTTTACAAGAATATTAATTTTTTAATTCAAATAAATAAATTATAATTGTTTTTGCTATCGTATTTGCTATCGAAATTTATAGGTGCCGGTCTAAAATATAATTTTAGAGAGATAAACTTATATATTCTTATATAATTTTAAATTTTTTATACTAACACAATAATTAAAAAATAATAATCTCATTGAAATGTTAGTAAAGCAGGGATAAGTGACCTAATTGCCTCAATATAAAGTTTTACATTGCCCATAAATTACATTATAATAGATATTTCCTTAATTATATTATATTTGTATTGCATTGTATAATTTTCTTTTAATCTTGTTAAGAAAAATCAATTCATATTTATTTTAATCTATACATACATTGAATTATGCATGAAATTTTAAACAATAATATAATTATTATTTACTTTTTAAAAGTATAAAAGATAAGATAAACCTACCTTTCTAAACCCGAATTTATTGGCAATAAAGAATGTCCCATAACGTAAACATATTACATCAACTCATTATCAATTAGATATATCATTAAGACTTTAACTTTAAATTCAATTGTTATTGAATAATTTTCAATCATATAACTCTGAATATGGACTTTAATTGAAATAATAAAATAAAATAAAGGCGAAAATATATCCACAGGACCAAGAGAGTTTGAATTATTGGCCTTTAATTTAATTAAAAGAATACCATACAAAATATTTTATTAAAAATAAAAAATGGTAATAATAATCACATTGACTGAATTGACAAAAGCAAGTGAAGGCAATGCTATTTTGGTCATTTTCTATCTTTATTCAACGTCCCCACTCCACTATTATTAAAATAAATAAATAAAGAAAAAAAGGCGATTTGATTTCTCTGCTCAATCTCCATCATCATCATCATTATCATCATCATCATGCAACCCAATTTCAATCCCTTATTTGGTCAGAAAAGTTACTGACACCACAATTTAATGTCCAAACTCTGTTATGTAACTCGCTTCTCATTAATAATTTCCCCTTTTAATTTAATTCCACAAATCTTTTCCCATCTGTCATTTCTCTTACTGCTTCCTTTTCTGTCTGTCTCTGTCTCTCTTTGTGTTTCCATGGACAGATTACTATAATTTTCAATTCCTCTTGTGGATTTCTTCTCCAAAGGTTTCATCTTTTTTCACTGTATAGAAATGGCATTAGTTCCCTACGCAGACTCAAATGCAAAGCCTGAATCTTCAACCCTTCCTTGGGAGGACATGTTTAAATCCGCCTCATTTCGCAAACCCACCACCACAACTCCGCCCAAGCCACCGCCGGCGCCCAATTCATCCTCTGCGCCGGAAAATGGGTCGAATTCGGATAACCCAGATCATAAAACTAGTATATCCGGTGATCCGCAGGTAAGGCTTGCTCTTTATATAGCCATGGCTCATGCCGGCCTTGCCTTTGGCATAGTTCTTCTGTACTTTGTGTGTAGGCTTTTGCAAGAGTATTTGAGGCCAATTCAATGGGCTGTTTTGTGTTCAATTCCTTTGAGAGGGATACAGGAAACTCTTGTTGATTTTTGGAAGGAGCCTTTATCATTTGGCCTCACTGAAACTGCTCTTGCAGTTCCTGTTGCTGTTTTTAGGACTTTTGTAGGTACACTTATTGATATTAAGGAAGTTTGTTTGAGGGTTTTTCATAGAAAACCCAAAAGAAGTGTTCCTAGAAGGGGTAGGAGAAGTGGGTTTTCAAAATTAGTAAGATGGTTAGTGTCATTTGGGGTTTTTGTGATCGCCTATGAGACTTTTGGTGCTATGGGATCATTGTTGATTATTGGTTTAGGGTTCATGTGTAGTACCGCAATTGCAGATAATACATTTTCTGCTGTTCATTCTTTTAAGAGTAGAAGAATTAGGCATACTGCTTTTAGTGCTTTCTTTACTAGGGGGATATTGAAAAGATTGAAGACCTTGGTGGCAATTGGGTTAATTTCTGGTATGATTCTGGGGTCTTTAGTTGGATTGCTTTTTTCCTCTTATAAGATTGGTGTTGAAGGTAAAGATGCTGTCATTTCTTTGAAATCACATGTGGAAGAGAATAATTATGCTGAGAAAATTGGCATCAAGAAGTGGATGGATGAGAATGATGTTCCTGGAATGGTAGATAGGTATACTACTATGGTTTATGAAACAGTATTTGATCAAATAGATAGTTTGGCTATGCAATATAATATGACAGAACTTGTCACTGGCATCAAGCATTTTGTCATTAGTCATCCAGTTAATTCTTCTGCACAATCAGCTGCTTTAATGACGCCATCTCCCTACACAGAGAAGCTTGTAAGTTTGAAGGCAAAATTTACTGATCGCGAATGGGGCGCTATTTATACAGAACTAGATGCAATATTTAGGGAATTGATAATCAGCCGTGAGGATCTAGTTGAGAAGGCAAAAGAGTTTGCTCTGAGAGGGTTGGATGTGAGTCAGCGTGTATTTGCCAGTAGTGCATCCGTTTTAGGTGGCGGTGCTAAGCTCATGTTCTCGTTTGGGAATTCCATCATATCTGGAGCAGCAGAGGTTTTTAATTTTCTTTCTCAGTCAGTGGTGTTCTTCTGGGTTTTGTATTATCTTATCACATCTGAGTCTGGTGGGGTGACCGAACAAGTGATATGCATGGTTCCCATCTCAAAATCAGCAAGGAAGCGATGCGTTGAAGTTCTTGATAATGCTATCTCCGGAGTTCTTTTGGCTACTGCTGAGATAGCATTCTTTCAAGGATGCGTTACTTGGCTTTTGTTTAGACTGTATAAGATACACTTCTTATACATGTCGACGGTCCTTGCACTCCTTAGCACACTGTTTCCGATCTTTCCACCTTGGTTTGCAACAATCCCAGCGTCCCTGCAATTGGCACTGGAAAGTAGATATATGTTGGCTATTAGCTTGTCCATGTTGCACATTGTGCTTATGGACTATGGTGCATCCGAAATTCAGGAGGATATACCTGGTTACAGTGAATATCTTACAGGACTCAGCATTATTGGTGGAATGGCAATTTTCCCATCTGCTCTGGAGGTAAACTTCTCGCAGTCCTCTATCATGATGTCATTAGTATTTTCAAGTCCTCAATTTACTGTTTCCAAAAAAACAAATGGTGCAAGTGTGTATATATTCGCCTAACATGAACTTGAGTAGTTTGACTAACTCCTAATGTAAAAACATGCCTAAAATTTGGACCCAAGTTGAAACTATTTAGTGTTGAATTGAAAAATTCAAAATCTGCAAGAGTTTCACATTTCAACCAAAATTCAATACTTTTTGGTTGGAATCTGTATTTTGTTCTGCAATCTTAGATTATTTTAGGGTTGCCTGCCCAATTTCTTGCAGATGAACTTTGATCTTGGTAATGAATACTGTTTCTTGCCTAGGAATCTGTGGCTTTAATAAAGGATTTTTAGTTTCTAGTTCATATAGGAGTAAATTGATAATCTGATGCAAACTTAGAGCAAACTCAACTGGGTTCAGTTCGGAAGAAACTCTGCCTACTCCTCAGTGACTGCCTCAAATAATTCTATCCTTGCAGCTACCTCATGCATAGTGTATAAAAGAGATCCAATGTAGAGCCCCTGCATATTTGAATTGCCAATCTAATAAAATGATCTTTAGATTGGTTAAGAAGCTACAGTAAACAATTCAAAAAATGTATAATGGGAAATTTGCAGCTGCTCTTAATATTCATGAAGAATACTCTTGTAACCAGTGGTATATGTCAACCTACTTCTGTCTCTTTGTTAAAATTTTATCAAGAAGACATCAAAAGGCTGAATTACCTGATTATATTATTTGACAGGGAGCAATAATGGGACCATTGATAACTACTGTTGTGATTGGTCTCAAGGATTTATACGTAGAATTTGTCCTGGAAGAACCTGTTCTAGAAGAATCAAAGAAAACTGAGTAGCAGATGAAGCCTGGTTCTCTGCTGGTATTCTAATTTCCATTCTTTTCGTATTGTGTATCGGTGTATACAGTCAATCGAAAGCAAATATTCGTCTTTTTCCTCTTCAGAAATTGCTTGTGCGCATCAAATTTAGTTGTTCCGGCGTCTTCCTTAAATTGCATAGATGGCTGTTCTGTATTTTATTGGTTGTTGGTACTTGGTACTTGGCAGCATATTGAATGTAAATCATCAGTATTTATTGCAAAATCCAAATCAGGACGTGTGATGTATTCATATTAGAATTCTCATTAGTGCAAGTCATAGATTGTATAAACCGGTCGGTGGATTCATTGGTGCAAGTTCCGGTGCAAGATTATAGTTTATTTCATCTCATGTACCGTTTGTTCATCGCATACTTGTGAAAAGGTCAACAAACTAATTAGAAGTTTTTTTAACTTTACTAAGCAAAGAAGCTAAAGCTTTGAGAAATATCAGATACAAAGAACAGCGCATAGGAAGTTACATTGACATTGGCAGTTATGCTTCTCTCTAGCCGTCTATATATATGACAAGCCGACATTGAAAAGGATGAAAGAAAGAAATTAGTCCATTGTTCTGGTGATAAGTGCACCAAATTAAAAAAGGTGGAGATACATAGAATTCATACATACAGTGGTTGCAGTTCACAACCATCTGGCGTTATAATCACTGCTCCACTTGTATTTCAGCATTTTCCTAAATTATTTCATGTATTTCTGAAGGAATTTTCTGTGGAAATCATTCCTGATGGTGTCATTGATAAAGCGCTTAGGAGCTTTGGTTTCACCTCTAGCCTGGTTCTTGAAGACCACATCATCATCCCATCTAACCAAAGAAGCCATATAACAACCAATAAAATAAGCATTAGTATGTAATTGGCTAATAAATCTAACTTGCCCCGAGAAGCAAACAAGAACATTAAGCTTCCAGACACCAACCTCCTTTTCACGTTAAATGATGTAGGGTTATTAAGTAGTGGATTTCCTCTGAGAAGCTGCTCTTCCTTGACTTTAAGCTCTTCAGCTGCCCGTTGTTGTTCCTAACAATAAGATGAAATGTTAATTGTTCCTTATATAGTCAAACAACTGGTTAAAATACAAAAATCCTGTATGGCATTAAATTTACCTGCCGCAACTTCTCTTCAGCTCTTTCCTTCTTTATTCGTTCAAGCTCTGCCATGAGAGCTTCCGTGTCATCCTCATCATCGTCGTCATCATCGTCTTCGTCACTGACGCACAAAATAATGGGAGCAAGTTATGCCAACAAATTGAAATAGCAATGTTACTAATAAAGGAACCAAAAACAGGAAACAAATATTACAAACAGCTCATTTCAGCAAATAATAGGTCTAAATGGTAATTAAGGGCTAACCTAAAAGGTTACTGGAAGAAACAAAAATTACAAGTAACAAAACAGTTATATAGTGCCACCTCAAGAGACCTACACTAGTGTGAATGTTTTATTTAACTAGCAATGACAAGACTGATGGTTCTTCAGCAACTAAACCCATATATGAAGAGATCCACAGAAAGCCAATACGCAGGAGACAGTAATTAAATGCATACAACATTTATAGGAGCAACTGTCTCAAACCATTAATCAGGGGACATAAGTTGACTAATTTCAAACTTCATAGCAAATCCTAATAATTTTTACATATAATTTGATCCTATCAGCCTAAAGTAATAACCTGTCATCATCATTGTTCACTTCAACATCAGAATCATCAGCGTCCACACTGCGTGGAACAATACGATCTTCAGTGTCCCTTTTTATCCCTATAAACAGCTTCTAAGTTAGTAAAGTGATCAGATAAAATAAAAAAAGGGAAAAGCATGAAAAAAAAAAAGAAAGAAAGAAATAGAAAATTGTTCCATATATATTTTGGAGCCAGTATATTCACCTTCCAGTAGAAGTTGATTACTCTTCCTACGGTCTCTATCATCTGTCACACACAAAATTTAATTAAAAAAAAAAAGCAGAAACACCAAGTTCGCTGCCACCCACTCGAGAGCAAAGGTAAATTAAAACACAATAAAAGTTATGATGAAGAAATACTTTACCATTATAAGACTTATCCTTTGATGAGAAATGTCTTCTTTCACGTTCGTCCAGCTCTTCGCGGAGATTTCTCTTCTGCAGTTCGTCCTGTGTATCCTGCCCATCCTTTCTGTATGAATTCAAAGGAATCAGAAAATGAACTTAAACTAGAAATAAAAAACCAACATGCACATAATCACATATCATGGCATACAGATAAAACAGTTCACAAATACTCAAATAAGCCAACATCAATTCATGTTCAACAATATCACATGTAAATGCAGATAATTTGTACAAGTATGAAGAAGAAACAAGTCAGTTTACACACGCAATACTCATAGCAGACAAAAGTACAAGTAACACCAAAGCTTCTTCCATACAGAAAGTTACTAATTGATTCCCTCCCCCCCTGCCCCAGATCAACTTCTTCCTACCAGTACTTCTCATTCAAATTCCACAATTCACTAGGACAGACAGCTTAGAATGCTATTCATGTACATCAGAATTAAATTGCAATTTTGTTTTTTGACAAATTAAATTACATATTGATCTTGAAATACCATGTAACTCTCAAAAATCTTTTTTTCATCAGGACAAAAACAAAACATAGCATCTCTAGTTCAAAATTGTGGTTATTACATCATATCCTTGCATTTAAAGATTCTATTAAGAAAATGTAGGAACCTCACAATCACTTTTGGAGCCAGATTGATTCTGGCCAACAACACAATGAATTAAGACACAAGCATAGATTTGTCAGGTGAGCAGATAAACCATGCAGTAAACAACTATGCAGAAATGAATCTTCCTGCACCATCTTCTAGTATAACCAAGTCAACCAACATAATCATATTTTATGATTCTTCTACACACAAATATTTTAGAGAAAAAGAAGACCACTCCCTAGTCTGAGGCCCAAATCCCAAAAGATCCACAGGAAAGGTATAATATCTTGTAGAAGAGTCTCCTTGCTAAATTATTGAACAAAGTGCATAAGCAACCATTACCAACAAAGATGAAGCAACAAAAGAAGAAAAAGAAAACCATCATGGAAGTTTCATCTTGTGGCAAGCATAGTTGGCAAGAATCTTCATATAACAAACAATCAAAAGATTTACTACTATTAGATTTCAGAAATGCAAACGGCAAGGATGTTCAACCCAGTGCAAAACATCAATCATTGATGAGGAAAGGAAACAAGTACCCACCGAGGCTTTAGAGTTGTATGAGCAGCAAGGTCCCTTGATGAGTACTTCTGAGATGGACCAAATATTCTAGTACCACCTTGTTCATTGCCACCTTTTGCAGGTGCCCATGTGGGTCTAGCTGCAGTCGTCATCGCCTTTAACTATCTTTCAATTCCTAGCACAGCATAATGCATACTTCAATAAATTTCTTCAAGAAAAGAAATAAAAAGAATATAGCAAAAATATGTTGAGAAAAGTAATTTCTAAATAAAAAAAAAATCTAACATCTAAATCACAGGCTCTGGAAACAATAATCTGCTTTGACAATATATATATATATATATATATATATATATATACAACCTCGCTCAACCCTTTCTCAGAAACCCCAAAAGAAAATAACTGGATGCTTTAAACGCAGATCCTCAAAACACAACCTTTAGGAACAAATTAGGGTTTTAATAGCAAAATCAGAGAAAATCTAATCCAGGAATGTATATTCAAGAAATAGACATAAACAGATACTTTTAGCTTATGTAACAACGAAATAAGATTAGTGAATTTACCACGGATTTGAGTTGTTGAATTCGATTTCACCAAGCTTTATCTGCGAGCTGGATACAACGATAGAAGATCGATCAGGACTCGAAGAAAGGAAACGAAAGAGCGGATTTGGACCGTAAAAAGGAACCGGAGTCGGTTCAATTAATGGATTTTTTTTGTTGGGTCGAGTCGGGTTTAGCCCATCCAGTTCCTAAGCCCAATTATCTCTTTTTTTTTTTTTAAATGAAAATCCAAGTAAATCACTTTATTTAGTTTTCATTCAGTACATACTTGTTGTGCACATGCAACATACGTAGTAATAAATTGCATTATATCAATTAATGGTTACGCAATATACAATATAATAATAATAATATACCTAAGAAAATGAATTAATATTACATTAGAAAAAAAAAGTAAACATTTATTAAAAAATAAATTTAAAAAAGTAAGGAAGGGATAAAAAATAAAAATGAAAAATTTCACGAAGTAAATGTGTTGAGTTTATAAGGAATATAAAATATAAAAGGATATAATATCATAAAAAGATAATAAATTATATTTTTATAATTTGCAAAAATAATTTAATAAGATGATGTAAAACAAAGTCAGAAAAGTTGAAATAGAGTGAACTGTGAGAACACACACTTGTAAGGTTATTCATATAGATCCAGATAAAAAGATATTCAAACGGCATCACTTACCATTCTATTTATATTAATTTAAGTTAATTATAGGCTCTTAATAAATAAATTAAATATATATATATATATATATATATATATATATATATATATATATCATAAGCATTCAAATCTTAAATAGTACAAAAATTCTCAAATTCAATGATGAATTTTAATTAAAATTAAAAAATAATTGTAGGAAAATAAAAAATTAACTATACACTATTACCCTTCAAAGTAGCTAATCACCTTCTGAATTATGAGTTTATAATTGGTAAAATATTCTTAATACATTCAAGAATAGAGTAGATCCATGAAAAAAATTATATATATGAATTAAATTGAAAATTTTATTTTAAATACCAATGTATATATTAAAAAAATAATTATATAGCTAAAAGCAATAAAACCAAAAATAAAAGAATATAACTCAAAAAGTAGCAAAAAAGGAAGATGTAAACAAAAGAAAACACAATTAAAAAAAATAATAGATTAGTAATTTGGTGTGGGCGACCACCCAATCGGCGGTGCAGTGCATACACAATTGTTTTTTTTAAGTGTTGTCATATTTCCAAATATAAATCCTTTTTGGTATTATTTCCAATTCTAACAAGTTAAGGGTGATCATTGTAACAAATCCAGCTTAATAATTCCCTCAAAAAAAAAAAGAAAAAGTTTATCAAATATTATTTTCCCATTATATTAGTTTTTGATTGTCCTTTCCATAAAAACAAGTTCTTTTCTTCTCACCAAAAGCAAGTTACAAAACTTTGTTAGTAAAATATTTTAGCAAAAATTTAATACCAAAATCAAAACAAAATAAATACAATCGCTATAAGAGAATTTTAATTCAAAATAAATAAAAACATATATTTCATACCTTTAAGTCAAATTATTCTTAATAGACTCTGTAACGCCCTCAAAATCAATACTTACGTGAATAGTATTTTCCTACAGTGAATAGTGTCACCCGTGCTCCACCGGGTCCACAAGTATTTTTTATCACCATGGGAAAGTACAGTTCATGGCAAGTTCAGTGGTATAATTTGAGGTAAAATTGAGGTTAAATAAACTTCTAAAAGTCAAAAATAAAAATAAATTACTGAACTAAAAAAGGATTGATTGAAACTTTGACCGGCCCAAAAATATTCCACGGACTTCAGAAATTTATTTTGATTGCACGGGGTCGTTTGAAATAATTTATATGAATTTTTAAAAGTAGAAAATTAATTTTTGGATAACTTTGAAAATTTAATTTTCGAACCGGTAAAATACACTTTCGGGTCAAGTTTTATATTGAAACGTTCTTGGATTGATCAGAAATTTTAAACACACCCTAATTAATATTTTTGTATATTTTTGGACTAATCTTGGTGGAATTTTGACAATTAAAAAAAATAAAAAAAAATAGGGCCAATCATTAAGTGACAAGTGTTTTAATTTGGGCGATAGGATTGCGTAGTATTTGATTACATCCTAGCTCTTCATTTTGGGACATAAGATAAGATTAAAATGCAGATTTTTCTTGGTAGGACCGGCCCCATCTTCTTCTTTTCTTCTTGTTCCCGTAGCCATCCCTAAGATGTCCACCATTGCCAAGCTTGTATCAAGCTCACTTCACATGGTTTCTTCTCTCTAATTCCACCCTAAATCATCTAAATAGCATCCTCTCCATCCAATTCTAGCTATAGAAGCAAGTAAGAGCAAGGAAAATCCAAGAATTTCAAGTTGAGAAAAAATTGAATTCGGCCTAGGTGGGCAAATTGAGGAAGAAAATAAATCTAATTAAGGAAGATAAAGGCAAAAACAAGCTAAATTGAGGTTTTCAAGCTTGGATTAGGTAAATGAACACATAAACGCCTTAATTTCATACAAAAATTTGAATATGTAATTTAGGATATGAAATTGATGTTATAATTATTAAATTGGGGGCTAAATAAGATGAATGGCATGTTTAAATTAATTTTGAGAGGTATAATTTGATAATTCCTATCCTTACATACACTGTGTTTGAATTTGAGAATTTGATATGTATATTATAATGAATAATTGAAGAGATAAAAACTGTTTTGCATGTTATAAGAACATGATTAAGATATTTAACCGAAAAAAAAATGAAAAATAAAGAATTATTCATAAAGTGGTCGAATTATGTGTGGTAGACAATTAATGATTTAGGTGTTAATTCTTGTTTATATGGGTATATTTAATGGTTATATATCATAAAAATTTAATTTTAATTATGAAGAGTGAAGTTTTGTTATTTGAGCTAAAATTGGTAGAACATGAAATAATTATTATGATGCTTGAAAATGGTTACAAAGGATTTTAAGGCTTGAATTGGTAAAGACTAAGAAAAATGATGTGGGTTAAATTTAATTGTAAAGGAAAGAATGGAGATAATTTTTGATATGTGTACTTAAGAAATGTTATGTGATTATGTTTTTAAAGTAAAATATGAAAATTTATTAGGCATGCCCTTAGTAAAACTAGACAGGAATTGAAGGAATGTGATAAGTTTGGCATGTCAATTAGGGAGTTTAGCAATACTGCGTTAGTATAAGTGAAATCGGACTGAATGGCTCCGAAAGTTCTATTTCGGTGTAAGATGTTAAATTGAGTCGTTGACTGAATGACTCTGAGAGCTCTGTCCATACATGTATTTATTTATATATTTGTATGTAATAATAATATAGTAATATTAATAATAAAAGCAATAAATGGACCGAATGGTTCCGAGAATCGGGTCCCGTATTAAAATTCCGGTTATCCGGCTCGACACAATTCCGTTGGATTTTACTATGGGCAAAATAAAGGAAAAAGATGACCTATTATGCAAAATAATAAAAGAGAATGAAAAAACAGTGGAAATATAGCATAATACTGTAAATTATGACAGAGCAGTGAAAATATTACAAATATTGAAAAATATTGAACTATGATGGCAAATAATGGAAAAAGATGAGATATAATTAAAAATAGTGAAAATGAGTGACAAATAGTGAAAAAGGCGAAAATAAATTAATTTTCGGCAAAAATAGCATTTTGGAAACTTTAGAGACTAAATTGCAAATTTTCCCTTTAGCAAGAAAATTTAAGTGAAATGTAGTGAAAATTTTAAAAAGAAGAAAAAGAAAGAAAAACAATTAATAAAGGACTAAATCGAAAATTTTACCCTAAATTTAGTTGACAAAGTATGTAATCTAAAATTTTGAAAAAAAACTACACACACACACACATATATATATATATGAATTATAGTTGATAATTAATTAAATAAAAAAGATTATTTGCATGAAATAACTATTTTGTGAAATTCTGGGGTTTCGTATTCAATAACTAAATACAATTTGTACTTAGTGTGTGGTTTTTGTGTGCCACGCGCAAGAGACAGAGCTGGGACAGAAAGAGGAGAAAAAGTGATCTAGCTTTCTTATTGATGGCATGTACATATTTGAAAAAGAAAAATATATGAGGCAGTATCGTATATAAGTTTTGGATTATGTATACCTATGGATAATTGTATTATGCAAATTTTAGTTTTGTGAATTTTGAATGTAATATAATATGGTGACTTGAACTGATTAAAATGTGGAGTTGTGAATGAAACTTGTGTAATTGGAGGTTGCTTGGGTTGTTTGAATCTTTTGGGAGTGTAATTTTTAAAATTTGCAGGAGTTAGGATATAGTCCTTATGCTACCCAAATTTCTGCAAATTATCCGGCAATTGTAAATATAATTGGACCTATATTTTAATTAGTTATTTAAGGTTAATAGAAGAAATGTGATTAATGATATACATGTATGTAGGGGTGAGCATGGACCGGTTAACCGGTACATGAGTCCCCAACAAATCAGTTTATTAATTATCGGTTTTTGAAAATCACTAACCATTAATCAGTCCGTTACTATCGGTTAACCAGTCTATCGGTTCGGATTTTCGGATCGGTTAACCAATATTATTTCTGTTAACTACTATAATTATAAGATGTATTTATAAAAAAATTAAAATGTCCAAAATACTTAAAAATAAAAATTACAAACCAAATATAATTCAATATAATATTTAAATTATAAATATAAACTAAAAATATTATGTCAATATGCATGTATAGGATAGAAAAAAGTAATAAATGGAAAAATTGTAATTTATTAATTTTATTAAATATTAATTATTACTTGCAACGAATTTTTTTATTTTTAAAGTGAAATATATTTAATTCGAATTACAAGTGTTAATTGAATATTATTTATCATATTAAATTTTAATAATTTTAATATAAAATATTTTAATTAAAGAGTTAAAATTATAAAATTAATTACAATTAGCAATTAATTATATATATTAAAAAGTTTGAAAGGTAAAAAATTTAATGTACGTGGAAATAAAAGTCTATTACAGATATAACTTTTCGTTAATATATTAATGTTATATAACTTTTTGAATATATTATGATTTTTACTATTAAAAAATTGTTAAATCAAAAAATAATAATAAATACTAAATATGAACATATTGAATAATAATAAATACTAAATGTGGGAGTTATTGACTGTTTTATTGATAGGACAATTTGAACTCTTAATTTTACTTATGGATTGTAATGTAAAATCTATTAGCTAATTGTATTTAATTTTGTAGTTAATTTTGATAGATGTGAAAAGGAAGATGTATCGGTAAAGATTGATAAAATGTCGAAACTAAATTGAATATATATTGCCAGATGTTAATTGTATTTAATTTTCTTTCTATATGTATTTTTATTTTTCATTTTTTCGGATTATAATTAAACCAATTAATTTCACAACTTAAGAAATTATATATACTTTTAAGTTTTAAGACAGTATTAATTTTTTTATTTTTTTTAAAAAAAATAAATATGCATGAATTATCTAAAAAAATGTTTAAAAAATAAAATTAATGTTTTATACTTAAAAAATATAAATATGGATTTATAATTTATAAGTTTATAATACATCATAAACAATTAATATAATCCAATAATAAATCAACCAACCCAATATAAAAATTTTAACTTCTAACATTTTAGATAGATTTGATGAAAACCAATCATAATTATAATTTATAAGTTTATAATACATCATAGACAATTAATATAACTCAATAATAAACCAACCAATCCAATATAAAAATTTTAACTTCTAACATTTTAGATGAAAAACCAATCATAATCCATTTAATCCATTTTTAAACACTGCTCGCAACTTACGCTAATGGAATTTATGGGTAATTTATGACACATCTATTACCAATGTGACATTTATGAATACCTCATAGATTTTGAGTGACCTTAGTAAAGACTAAGAAAATTTGGTGAGTCTTCCATCACTTTTTTTTTTTAAAAAAAAAATTGAGAATGTTCTAAAATTTTGTCACGTCAGCCATTTAATTATAAAAGCATAACCTAAAATGTTACTGCATCAGCTTTAAAAAATGCCCATGATTCAAACTTAGTGTGTGTATATATATATATATCTTTGTGACCATAAAAAGTGTCATTCAAATTTTAATCAATTGAAAAATTAGCGGATTGATTATACAAGTGGTTATTGAATTTATACACAATTATTACAAAAGAATTTTTTTTATAGAAATATAACTGAACTTTTTTTTTTTAATTCACACAAAGTTACTTTGACAGAATTTTGACCATTGACTCCAGCAGATGACATGCTAGGTTGCCACCTAAGACAATATACAATCAGAATAGGGACATTTTTATTTTTGGGGTGTTTTAAAAAAATATTTAGAGTTTTAGGGTGTTTCAAAACTTATTTTGAGAATTGGGGTATTTTGCCCATTTCCGCAAAAATTTCTTGCGGAAATGGGCAATCATTTTTTTTTTTTTTAATTTATGGGAAAAAGCTGCAAAATGCAGCTTTACCCCAACCCAATCCATTTCCGCAACAAGTTGTTGCGGAAATGGATTTGATTTAATTTAATTTTTTTTTTTTTTTAAAAAAAAATGGGGAAGCTAACAATAACAGCTTCCCCTCAGCCAACCGGCAGCCAGTTGGCTGCCGGTTGCCCCCACCCACACCCAAAAAATAAAATCCATTTTTTATAATAAAAAGATATAAATTTAATTTTATTTTTTATTTTATTAATATGAATAAATATTTTTCTTACTCAATTCAATAAATAGGATAAAAAAAATTATAATTTAATGACAATTTATTAAAACAAAAAATTAGTAATATTTGTCCAATTAAAATAATTCAAAATAAAAATAATATATTTATTATTTGCATAATTAAAATTGAATAATATCTTTTTATTGAAAAATTAAGTTTTAATTTTAATTATGTCAAATTAATTTTAATTATGTACATAATAAATATATTATTTTTATTTTGAATTATTTTAATTGGACAAATATTACTAATTTAATGACAATTTATTAAAACAAAAAATTAGTAATATTTGTCCAATTAAAATAATTCAAAATAAAAATAATATATTTATTATGTACATATTTAAAATTAATTTGAAAAATTATGTACATATTTAATTATGTACATAATAAATATATTATTTTTATTTTGAATTATTTTAATTGGACAAATATTACTAATTTTTTGTTTTAATAAATTGTCATTAAACTATAATTTTTTTATCCTATTTATTGAATTGAGTAAGAAAAATATTTATTAATATTAATAAAATTAAATTTATATTTTTTTATTATAAAAAAGGGGTTTTATTTTTTGTGTGTGGGTGGGGGGCAACCGGCAGCCAACTGGCTGCCGGTTGGCTGAGGGGAAGCTAACAGCTTCCCCATTGTTAGCTTCCCCATTTTAAAAAAAAAAAAAAAAAAAAAAAATTTAAATTAAATCAAATCCATTTCCGCAACAACTTGTTGCGGAAATGGATTGGGTTGGGGTAAAGCTGCATTTTGCAGCTTTTTCCCATAAATTTAAAAAAAAAAATGATTGCCCATTTCCGCAAGAAATTTTTGCGGAAATGGGCAAAATACCCCAATTCTCAAAATAAGTTTTGAAACACCCTAAAACTCTAAATATTTTTTTAAAACACCCCAAAAATAAAAATGTCCCATCAGAATATCCCTCGTGTCGTGCCACATGACCATTAAGTGAATATTATTGTCATATCAAATGTTGATATGGCATGCCACGTGGCAAAATTGCCACATCAACTAATTGATGTGGCAGAGATTAATTGCACTAAAAATCATTGAACTTATACCTAATTACTGGAAAATGACAAAAAAAATTATATAAAAAAAATACACGAATTATATAATTTTTACATGGAAAGTCATTTTGATTGGAAAATACTTCAAACTGCCACATGTCATGCTCTAAAATGTCTAGAGTTTAAATGGCATGCAATATTGGATTTCTGAAGTCTAAAGTAAAATGATTTTTCATGCAAAAATTACATAATTCATAAATTTTCTTATTACAATAAATTATTTTGTTATTTTTTAATAATTAGAATATAAGTTTAGTGACTTTTAGTGTAATCAATTCATGTCATAGCAACAAACTGACCTATCACTTTTGCCATGTTTAATGTTACATCGGATGCTGACGTGGCAAGTTACGTGACATATTCTGGTTGAATATTATTTTATGTGGCGGTCCAGTGTAGCACTTGTCAAAATCAATGGTTAAAATCCAATAAAAGTGACTTTGTGTGAATTAAGAAAAAGTTCAAATCATGTTTCTATAAAAAAATACTTTTGTGACGATTACATATTCTGAATATAAGTACAGTGATGTGGTATAATTAACCGAAGAATAGCGAATCATACATAACTTAAAAACTTGGGAATTTCTTAATTTTATTTTCTACTCATCTTGGAATTTATATTGACAAAACTATTTTAATTACTTTATATTCATACCAATATCTCGAATTACACAAATATCAACAAGTGTTGAAATTAGAAAGATTTATATCTCTCTTCATATAATTTTGCTTGAAATTAATTGAAGATAAGGTCGGCTATCGTTAGATTGAGTAGGAAAATGTAGAAATTTCGTACGTAACTATCAAAACATGTCTCTCAATATGACCATTTTCTTACATAAGGGATGCTGACCATATTCCATGCAAATTAACACATTGCTTCTATTCACTGGCCAAAATAATTCAAATACGAGTCAAATAAGTAACTTATATTTTTCCTTAATCAATTTATATACTAGAATGTCCAATCACCAAATTTTTAATTGTCTTTGTTTGCTTTCCGAAAGTAGAATCCATCATACTCTTTACACGTTGCAATGGAATGGTCAATTACAAGTCAATTAAGGAAACAAAGAGTGCAATTGAAAATTGAATTATTTTACTAAGAAACTTCACTCCTAATATTTTTTCCAAGTAAGCTAATTTAGTAATTTACATAATTTTACAATAAATAAATAAATAACTTATAAAAGTCAGCCTTACGGTATTTATGGGAGTTTATTACTTTCTTTTCTAGCTGATTGTTTAAGTTTTGAATTTAAACAAAAAAAAAAAGCAAAATACATCTTTTGCCCCCTAAGCTTTACAAAAATGTGCAATTAAACCCATCAAGTGAATATTCGTTCAATTTGTTTTTTTTTTAGTTATTTTGAAATAAAAATTAGATTTGTGCAGAAAATTTAATTAGAAAACTGAGATGTCAGAAAACGGCAAAAAAATTACCGTTTTCTATTAGAGTTGACCCTAAAAACAATTATCAAAATTTTGTATGAAAAACAGTAACCAAGATTACTGTTTTCAAGGCATTCTTGATTTCTATTTCCAGGTGTAGAACCTAGACTGATATAAAACGGCAATTTTAATTGCCGTTTTTCGATTTATTTATTTAAATTTTTTTTCGAAATTTGTGTACGTTCTTCCTCTTCAATATGTCTTTGTTTCTTGATATGATCGTCAATTAATAATCTTCTCATAAAAAAGCATCAAGTTCTTGAAAGTTTTTCTCAAATCTTGAATTTAGACCACTAATTGTATCAACAATCCAACCCACATAAGGGAAGAAATATGATGAAAAAAAGCCCCCTAACATAGCCATACCTTCTTGAATAACTTCTTGAAACCTTTCATGGCTAAATCCTCTTTCTTGAAAACTCTTACCAAATGCTACTCTCATATAACATTGCAGGCAAGAGACAAAGTTTTCTCACTTAAATCAACAGGAGAAGAAAAAGAACAAGATCTGAAAATTGAGTATTTCTCTAACGAATCGAAAAGATTCAACTCGCTTAGCACAAAACAATTCAAGAACACAAAGCTTGCGAATCTCTCTCTAATAATTGCCATAAGGAGAGAAACCAATATCAAGATAATTGTAAGAAAATTTGCCAGTACTAGTCAAAAGAGCTTTGCTGCAAGTTTTGAGATCATGGATTTCAAGATCGCATTTGCTGCTGCTGCTGGAAGAAAATTTCTGACATTAAACCTAATTGATTTTTGACATTAAATTTAAAAAAAAAATCGAAAAACGGCAACCAAAATTGTCGTTTTATGTCAGTTCAGGTCTCACACTCAGAGATAGAAATCAAGAACGCCTTGAAAACATCAACCTTGGTAGCCGTTTTTCATACAAAATTTTGATAATTGGTCCTGGGGTCCACTATGACAGAAAACAGTAACATTTTTGCTGTTTTCTGACACCCCAATTTTCTAATTAGTTTTCTTGTAGCACCACAAATCTATTTTTTTTTTCCAAAATAACACCAAAAATTAAAAAAACCCTTCAATTTGACACTCTAACGCTCAATGCCATTATCATTTAGCCTCTCAACTTTTAAATTTTCTTTAATTGCATTAAGTATATATAATTATATACAATTAAACTCTAAACTCTTATCTAATTATAACTATCTGTTTGTAATCTTATATATAGGGTTCAATTGAAAAGCTTCAGTTGAATGGTTATTATGATAAAATTGGGAATTAAAGAATTTTAATTCAATAACTTTTAATTGAGGGGCATAATTGTATATTTCATAAAATTTAAGGGCCAAAAGGTGAATTTTTTTCTTTTTTGGGAAATACGAAAAATATAGGAATTTATAGGTAAAGGTATTAATGAATTCATATGCTTGTAGAAATTTATTACTTTACATTCAGCCATTTTTAATAGAATAAACATTTTCGTGTAGCCCATCTTTGAACTTAAACAAGAAATTTATTTGCGTTTACTAATAAAAAAATCTAGAAGAACTAGATATAAGCGAATGAAATTGGAACATGGTGGTGTGTGATTTGAATTCCTATGCTAATTAAACATTTTTTAATTACTAGAAATTGAGATTATTAGATAAAAATATGTAACAAGAAATACAAGAGAAAGAAGATTTGCAATGAGAATGACTATCTCATAATTGTTCTCCTTGGCTTACATAAAAGGCTAAATTTCAATACAAAATAACTAATGTGGTTAAATTTCAATAGGAAATAAATTATGTTTAAGTCAAGTAATACTCCCAAAGAATTATGTTTCTTGAAGCAAATCCCATATTCATAAATCATATACAACACAATCTTATTAAGATATAGTATTTCGTACAATATCAAAATTTGCTTACAAGATTTCGTGAGGTCGATTATTCGTATACGTAACCATTTAAAATATGTAGTTAAAGTTTTACCTTCTGCAATAAACCTTCCCAACTTGAACGAATATTAATCTAGATGTGGTATGCGCTTAAAAGTGTCTTATACAGTTATTAAACAGTTGTATGAGTTGGAATCCATCCAAGATAATGAGTGGTAAGAACAAAAAAAAAAAAAAAATTATAACATACCATAAAAGATGAAATGAAATTATACAAATCTCTTCTCTGTTAACTAGAAATCTCATATTCGAGTTATGAAAATTAATAAAGCATATTTAAATACTTGAAAGTGAGTATTTTGTTTCTTTTTATGAATATGCTACTAATAAATTTCGGATACTATATAATTATATAAAAAATAAAACGTCAAGCCTTTAATATAAAATGAGTAACATTGAATTATAATTGAAGATAATACCATACTACTATTACTACTACATTTTGTTATTATTTTAATTATTGTCAAATGATTCACGCAAGTAGTAGATTGATTAGGATATGATTCGCATAAGCGAATACCAATGGCCAAAAATTAGAGGGTCCTATATGCATCCCCACACAAGAGGAAAATGTAACCATAATGCAAAGAATTAACAAACAGAAAGAAAGGAAATGGGCCATGCAAATAACTTCTTTGTTGGATTAGGTGGCCAACCTCTGTCCATGGAATCAAAACCCCTAAATCACTGTACCCGCCACAATTTGAAATCCCTAATTATTTAATGATTAATAATTTGCATAAACAAAACTCATAAAGGGTGTTGTAATGGTAGGGTTACTTATTTCCCAATAAGAGATTTTGTATTTAAATTTTAGTTACAGAATATATTTAAATGTTTAGAAAAAATATTTTGCCGTTTTTTTATATTAATTAAGAAATTAAATTAATCGAGTAAGTGAATTTCCGATTAAAAATTGTATTTAAAAAAAATTACAAAACAAAAATGAGGAAAATGAATTAATTATCAATTACATAGTCATATCTCCTCTTTGCCTCTTATCCAATTAAGGCCAAAGTGACAATAACTTAACTTTAAAAAATATCTTTGCTTTTGTCCATATCTTGTGTAAAACTAAATAGAAGAGAGGGAGAGAGAGATTTGCTGTTGAATAAGCAGTTGCTGCTCCATCTCTCAACTTTGCTTGCTTAATAAACAAAAACCAGAGGGAAGTTAGGCCAACGGTAGCTTTGCTATCTAGCTTCTCTTCATATTTTGCTTATTCCCTTGGAATCAAAGTAAAGCTGATTTGGCTTTTTCAGTTGATTTTTGGTCACCATCTGAAACCCAACCTTCACCTTCCTGTCCTATTCTTCCAACCCCCCCATCTGTTCCTCTTTCTTTGTTGTGCAAGCTTTGCATATACACTTCAATTCTCTGTTTTTGGTGCTTATTCGGTTCCTTGCTTAAATACCCACTTCAGTTTTTCAAGTTTTGTGTGTGCGCTTTGGGGATCTTTGTTTCAATTTCTTTGTCAAGTCAAAATTTTTTAAAATAAAGTTCCTACCTTTTTGGGTTTTAAGGCCTATTTTTGTATATCCTTTTCAGCTTTTGATTTCTTTTTGGATTTTGGTTTGTGGGTTTTGAGAGATTTTTCAGTAGGTGCTGGTTTCATCTGAGGAGCTATACTGAAGAAACAAATACCGTTATTTTGAGACTAGTAATCAGGCACAAGTATTTGGTCCCCACAGCTCTGCCCTGCTGGTATTTGCGTTTTTGCCTCACTGAATTCTCATGATCATCCAAAGCTTTTAATCAAAATTTGTTCCCAATCCAATTCCTGTGATTAACATATCAGTCACATAGTATACATGCTGGTGTTAGCGTTCTTGTTAGCTTCATATACTACTGGCATGATATCATGCTATTTCTTCATAACTAAATCTTTTACTTATTCACCATATCCGTATTATCCCCATATTTGACTGATTCAAATATTCAATCCCATTTAATACCTTTTAATTGCTAAAATGAATACCCGGTACTTCTCTTCACCAGATTCTTTGTGTAGTTCTGGTACTGCGGTTTCATTTTCATCAAATTCTGCCATAGGAGAGGATCGTGGAGCTGTAAGCATCAGACATAGGCCTGCTCGTACTCCTCCTGCTACTTTCTTGATAAGAATAGCGATGAGGATATCAAGAGCAAGGTGGTTCACCTTCTTGAGAAGAGTATTTCATTATCAGAATGGTTCGAGATCCAATCTTGGGTCTAATCCTTTCAATTCTAGTACTTGGATGATGCTGGAATTTATAGCTTTGCTTGTTCAAATAAGTATGACCACGTTCACCCTGGCTATTTCTAAGAGGGAGAAACCTGTTTGGCCCATGAGAATATGGATTGTTGGATATGATATTGGCTGTCTGCTTAGCCTGCTGCTACTCTATGGGCGCTACCGCCAAGTTCATGTTCCTCAAGGAGATGGCTTTGTCCTTCCTGATTTAGAACAGCAGAGAGGCAGTGAGGACTCCAGGTATCATATATTTCAGACCCTTTGGTTCAGTTATTTTATTCGGAAGTAATTCTTATTATAGGCCAAAATACCTTGGCATCAATCAACAATTTAAGAATTGAGAATTCTTGCCTATACCTGTAGCCACTCGGTCCGAGAGTAAAATCAGAGACCGGGAAGGCTAGTAAAGTTCCTTCTTTCATGAAATGCTGTCATGCTTAGAGAACTTGTTGTATGTCACTCACACTATTTAATAGTTCAACAAGGCTGAATGAGGCTTAATCATGACTGAAGATCAAAGCTTTGAATTAGTTAGAAAAAGGAAATTTACAACTTTTCTATATTACCGTTTTAAATTGCTTGATAATTTCTCCTTCAGCATTGGAATGTAAAGAACTTTTGTATCTGATATGTTCATTGATTATATTCAACACAGGTGCAATCACTTGATGAACAAATGTCGGACTTCGCTGGAGCTATTCTTTGCTATATGGTTTGTGATGGGTAATGTTTGGGTGTTTGATTCTCGGTTTGGATCTTTTCGCCGAGCTCCAAAACTCCATGTGCTCTGCATCTCTCTGCTTGCTTGGAATGCTTTATGTTATTCATTTCCATTCCTGTTGTTTCTGCTGCTATGTTGTTGTGTGCCACTCATTAGCAGTGTCCTTGGCTACAACATGCAAGTGGGATCTGCAGAAAGAGGGGCATCCGATGACCAAATCTCTAGTCTCCCAAGCTGGAAATACAAAGCTGTTGAAACCAATCCAGATGCTGCCAATGGTGTTGATTTCAATTCAACCCTCTCCAGTGAAGATCCAGTAAGTCCTTTTTTCCATTAATACTATACATATTCTTCTTGGATCCGAACTCGCAATCTCACAATCTTGATGATTAATGTACAATTAAAGAGTACCTAAATCGCATTGCTTATAATGTTGCCAACAGGAATGCTGTATTTGCCTAGCCAAGTATAAAGAGAAGGAAGAAGTAACGCAATTGCCATGCTCCCATATGTTTCACCTCAAGTGTGTGGATCAGTGGCTCAGGATTATATCTTGTTGCCCTCTTTGTAAACAAGAACTGGAGAGATAGAAAGCGAAAGTTTTCATTGGGCTTTTTCTTCCTTACTTTCCCTATACTTTCATGTGTGATTTTTATGCTTTTACATGTTTTGGTTTTTTTTGGTCCTTTTTCTTTAAAGAAAGGGATAAGGGATGAAAATGGCCTCGAATTGTTGGAAATGGACTGAAAATTTTCTCAAATATTTTTTTTGTTTATTTTTACTCCTGAATTCAGTTTTGTGGTTGGAAAATACCCCGCGATTGACGAAAAGTTCAACTGGTAAATGGAATTAACGACAGTCAATTACGCATCGATACGTGTCAATTTTATAAGGGATTTTTTGCCTTCAAACTATGAGAAAGTGTGTAAAAATATCTTCAAACTTTGTTTTTTCGATTTTTACTTCTGAATCAAGTTGACACGTATCGACGCGTAATTGGCTGCTATTAACTCCATTTGCTAGTTGAATTTTTCGTTCAAAATGAGGGCATATTTCATCCATTTAAGTGATTTCAGGAATAAAAATCCAAAAAAAAAAATTGAGAGCATTTTTATCCTATTTCTGATAGCTTAAGGGCAAACACACCTCTTATACCTTGAAGAGATCATATAATTACATGGTTACTTGAGTGAGGAATTTGCATGTACAGTGGAGCTCACCAGTAACCTTAAAACACAATATAGTCTTGACAGGACATATCTATACAGGAAAAATGGAGCAGTTACTTCCTCAAGGAAAATTCTGCTTGTAATTTTTTTACTCTGTAATAGATAAAATGAAATACATTCTACATGAACTTAAACATGTACTACACACCTTCTTGCTATCAGAATTGCAATTTCGTTCTTGGTTCTTACTAGATGATTGATTGCTTAGGAGTTGAGTTGTGTCTGAAATTTTTAATTGGATTTTTGCTAGTTTCGAAATTGTCCATTAGATTATGATTTCATGCTTGTAGTTTTTATTTTTCTTTTTTTTATTATTATGTTTTGGGAAAAAAAAGAAGTCTTGTTTTATGTTTTTATATCATAGATATAATATAATTGCTGAGCTTGTAGATTGGTTCTGCATGCAATGGGCCAACCACACTGAAAGAATCCATTTTTCATTAACTATTTTATTTAAGAAAAACAAGGAGTCGGAGTGAGCGCTATGAATTTCTCCTCTCGGGTAGGGTTGTGCATCGATTGGGTTCGGATCAATCCGAATCGAACCCGATCAACCCGAAAATCAAAAAATACCCTATATCACAAACCGAACCGACTCTATAATTACTAAGGCTTCGAACCGCAGAACCCGATAATTTTCGGGCCCCAACCCGACTAACCCGTAAGCCAATCACCTCATCTCCCTCTCATCTTTTTCCCAGATCTCACTCCAATCTCCATCTTTATGTGATTTTGCAACAAAATAAAAAATAAATCTAACACAAAAATAAATTTAACAGTCACAAATCCATCAACAGTTTCAACAACTCAAGCACAAATCTATCACATAAAATCAAAGATGAAGAAAACAAAAAAAAAATGAAGATGAAGAAATCAAAAAAATACATAAAATAAAAAAAAAACACATAAATCGAAGATGAAATCGATTGAGGAAAAGAAGAAAACGACGACGAAGAAGAAGGAAATCGAAGCTCAAAGAAGAAGAAGATGAGCACGAAGTAGAAGATGAGCACAGATCTGAGGGAAAAAAACGAAATTCGAACAAGAAGAAAACAAAGACGGAGAAGGAGAGAGAGAGAGGGAACCGGAGCCGGATCGACAGCGGCGAAGGAGAAACAGATCGTCGGTGGGAGGGTGGTGTCTGGTGGGGGCTGAAGAGAGAGGGGCAGAAGGATATGGTGAGATCGTGAAGGGGGAGGGGGGAGGCAGAGAGTGTGAGGGGCAACTGGGAAAAGGAAAAAAATGAGGGTTTATATACTTCTTCGGTCGGATTCGGGTTTTGGATGTTTTAACCCGATCCGACCCAAACCCGAACCCGAACTATACCATTTTCAAAGAACCGACCCGACTATCCCAAACAACCCTACCCGATTGGCTAATTCGGGTCAGTTTATTCGGGTTCGTCGGGTCGGGTCAGTTCTTGCACACCCCTACCCTCAGGTACCATAGATGTTCATTATAAGGGATGATCCTTCTAGCATCACTTGTTCCATACATACTATTTGTGCTCCATTAAATTAAGAAAAAAGGTTCTAATTTACCCTTAATGTTTTGTTAAAAGATCTGATTTGCCTTTAATATTTATTTTGGAGCTGATTTGCCATTGACATTTTAATGTTGGATACTAAAATGCCTATATTCTTTTAATTTTTTTATCTTCTTAACACAATTCAGTTTCTTTGTTTTCCAAAACTTAATTTTCCTTTTAAAATTTATGAAAGTATTCCAAAATATTTTTATTAAACTTTCGATATTAATTAAAGCAAACATGTTTTATACTATAAATTTTTTAAATATTTTAAATGGAATTATAGAGTTATTTAAAGATCTCAAAATTATTTTTTAACTATTTTTAGTAGCTTTATAATTTCACTTAAGATAGTTAATTTTTTTTTTATGTAGAGCAAATTCGTTTTAATTGATATTAGAGTCTTTGTAGAAATATTTTGGAGTACATTCATAAGATTTGGACCTAATTTAAAAGAAAAAAATAGGTTTCGCGAGAAAAAAAAAATAAATTGTTGTAAAAATGTAAAATTAAAAAATCAAAAAATGTAGAACGGCATTTTAGTATCTAAAATAAAAAAAAATTAATTCGAAAATAAATATTAAGTGCAAATTATAATGTGATTCCTTAAATAAATTAATTGAAAGGAATAACATTATAATTTGTCCTAACGTTTTGTTGGTTGAGCAGTTCATAATTATTTTAGATTAGCAGTTATTATCATTCACATCTTCAACTGTAGAAAAATCTGTAATGACTTGAGACTTTAAATTGTAAATTCATGGAATTCTGATTATCTCTCTCTCTAAGCTTCCCCAGCTTATTTTTAAATTAAAAAAAAAAATAGCAATGTAATCTCAATGAAAGTTATTAAAAATTAAAATTAACTAATTCGATTATACTTGAATGTAAACATAATATTATATTATTATTCCATCCATCCCATAATAATATAAATATTTTTTTTAATCCATTTCAAAATTTAAAAATTTGTCATTTTTAACCCATTGTTAATTTATAAATTATCTGTAATGTATTTATTTAATTTCTCAATAATTAATAAATTTGCATTCAATTTCTTATAATATTTTAAAGTAAAGCTAAATTAAAATAATGTGATATTTAATGCACATAGCTTTATCTTTCCGTTATATAATTTAATTAAATTTAAATTTTTATCACACTTGTCAATTAATTTATAGTAACATCCATAATACATTAATAATAAATATTATTTTTATTTTACAATAGCAATTTATGTATGATATAATAAATGAATGATATAACTGGTAAATCATATATAAATTATATTTTATAACTATAAAAATTATCTTTTTAAAAAAAAAAATGTGAGTATTTTTATTGGAAATTAAAGTAAAACAATTGATCAATGTTAATTAATAATTAAATTAACCTTCACTAGATAAACCTAATATTAATCCATTTTTGTAATGCGTATATAAAAAAGATATATTTGATTATTTGTATAAAATAATTGGTAGCAGAGCCATGATCGATGGCGGTCCTTTTGTCCTGGACTAATATAAATGTGAAACACACTAAGATTCGAATCCGCTCTCTTTCGTTGCATTTCTGTGTAAAGAAACAAAGATGTCCGATCCAAAGTCCAAGTTTTTGGAAGTTTATTCCGTCCTCAAATTGCAGCTGCTCAATGACCCTGCTTTTGAATTTACCCCTGAGTCTCGCCAGTGGCTCCATCATGTATCTCTCCTTCTCCCTCTTTTCATTTACTTTTCGTTGTAGTTTAGCTGCTTTTAATTTACCGTAATAATTCTTGATTATTTGTGCGATTTGATGGAGCTTAATATTTACTGCTATAATAGGATGCTATATGCTGCCTTCTAAATTTATATATTCTGCCAAATCTGAGAAAAGTATGGATTTTTTCATGTTTTAGATTTGTTTTTGCTTACTTTGTGATTTAACTATAAAAATTAGTTTACAGAATAGTGAGGTTCAAATCATAAACCAGGGATGGTCATTCTGCAATCAGATTAGAGTTCCTCCATGAATCCATGCATGAAATTGGATTATCTGATGGCAATTGCCAAGAACATTTTTGATGAATTTTATGCTTATTGCAGTAAGGCTTTCCTTCTTTTGCCCATATGGTTACTTTAGTTTAGCTTGGGCTCAGGCTGTGCCTGCACCTGCAGATCCAATTCATTGTAGTTTGTTCTCTTGGTGGTTTGGCAGTCTTATTACTTTCTAATGCTTTGTATTATGCAATATAAAATGCTTGTGAGTCCTAATTATTTCTCGATGTTCATTTGCTGCAGATGCTGGACTACAATGTACCTAGAGGTGGGGATATGAATGCTACATCCTTTCACTAATCTTCTTCAAGGAAGAAGATTGAAAACTAGTAGAATGGTATCATCAAAAGTCTGTTTTATCCTGAAACCTTCCATGTTTGTATTATTTGCAGGAAAGTTGTACCGTGGACTGGCTGTCCTTGATTGCTACAAGTCGTTGAAAGAAGGAGAAATACTGACAGATGATGTTCACCTTGGTTGTGTTCTTGGATGGTGCATTGAATGGGTATGATTGTTTGTAGAACATCGGTAATGAATCTGGTTCAGCCAGGTTTACTTCTATGCATAATTTTCTCTTTTGTGGTGTGGGAATAGTAAATTATTTGTAATGCTTTTAGCCACCGAATGTTCCAGCTACAAGCATGTGCAGTGGTTCTTGATGACATCATGGATAACTCCCACACGCGCCGTGGGCAACCTTGTTGGTACAGACTACCAAAGGTTTGAATGTTCTCTGTTTACCCAATCATTTTTAGAAAATAATTTTGGTGGTTGTTTTCTATTTAGCACCAAATATAGCTTGTGGATTATTAGGGCACTGCTTGTAAGTTTTAAGTACATAATGTTTCCTTTTCACTATAGGTTGGTTTAATAGCTATAAATGATGGAATACTTCTCCTCAATCATGTCCGCAGAATTCTGAAGATGTATTTCAGAGAAAAGCCTTATTATGCGGATCTGCTGGATTTGTTTAATGAGGTAGTACAAGCCTTATTATATTGGATCTGCTGGATTTGTTTAATTGCTAATGATTACCAAAAAGGACAAATTATTGATTGTACTCATGTGTACACAGGTGGAATTCCAATCAGTTTGTGGGGAAATGATAGATTTAATCAGCACGCATCAAGGAGAGAGAGATCTGGCAAACTACTCATTGTCGCTGTAAGTGAGGGTACATGCTGGTTGTGTTTTCTACATAATTTTTACCTATAATCAATCCTCTTCTGTTTTATGTTTTCATACAGATATCATCGCATTGTTGAGTATAAGAGTGCGTATTATTCGATTTATCTGCCGGTGAGTGAGAATTCTTTCATATAAAGCTTTCCTAACTTGTTTTTAATTGACAGCTTAATCAACTGCTTAGATGTCAAGCGTTTTCAAATAACATTCTTTAGTTTTTCATGTGTTTCCTTTGAAAATGCGCTGCTCACATAAGGGTCTATTAGATTAGCTTCCACAGTTTCTTGGTTTTAAGTACCATAATGTATGGCAGGTTGCTTGTGCATTGATTATGGCTGGTGAGAATCTCGACAACCATGTTGAAGTAAAGAAGATCCTTGTTGATGTTACTATCTATTTTCAAGTCCAGGTTACTGTCTGAACCTAAACAAGCGTATATCTGATTTTCTTAATAAATTATTGAGGTTTTCTAATCTATTGGAGTTGATGATCTGCCTATATTGTTCTGTAGGATGACTATCAAGATTGCTTTGGAGACCCCAAAGTAACTGGTAAAGTAAGATGCTCAGTTTGTATCAACTCATTTTCCATTCATTAGTTCTGTTGCTCTGTCTTGTTCGGTTATTGACTCACGAGCTTATACGCTATCAGGTTGGAACAGACATTGAAGATTGTAAATGCACATGGTTTGTCGTAAAAGCTCTAGAACTCGCTAACGAGGAACAGAAGAAATTGTTACATGTAAGCAAGATACTTCATTGTTCTACTGTTACATTATGCTTGGCTATAACATGTCTTGGACTGTCTATCAGAAGTTTCATTCTCTTTCCAGGAAAATTATGGGAAAGCTGACCCAGCCTGTGTTACAAAAGTGAAAGAACTCTACAAAGTTCTTGACCTTCAGGTATGTCTTGATACATTAACTTGCTGCATTAGATTCATGAAGAATGTCTTTTCTTGTTGCTAAAAGAAGAGATCATAACTCAAACATATACCTTCCTGTATCACATAAATTAAGATTCATTTTCATAAATTGCATTAGCAGATTAAAGCAATTTTATTTATGGAGGAACATTCCATGCCTGTGTCTGTGTCGAGTAATTGTGTAGCAGTAAAGGCTGTTTTTATCATATTTAGCATATAAGGTCATTCATAGGGTTCTTATATGTTTATATGCAGGGTCTATATGCAGAATATGAGAGGCAGACTTATGAGAAGCTTACAAAGACCACGGAAATGCATCCAAATAAGGCCCTAAAAGCTTTGTGGGGAAGATTTGTAGGAACCAGATGGACAGTTGAAAGAGCACAGAATGCTGCTGCTAATAGTTGAGAATCGAGAAATAATTTTTTCTTATGTTACACCTAACAGCATTAACAGCATTTGCATTATTAGGTGAACTTTGTTTGCTTTCAATTGAGCTAAGGGTATAATATCTCCATTTTTACATGAATTTCCTATCAATTTTTGGTGCAAAGGTGTTTAGATTCTACAACATTGTTAACCTTTTTGGGCCCCTGAAACAAAATATTTAAACATGATATCTCTTTTTCTGTGGAGGAAAATGATTGAAGACATAATGGTCTTATAGTAACTTATAATCTTAAATGGGCTTTAGTCCATATCCAGCCACTTATAGTTTGTGGACAGTGTGTGTTTATTAGAAAAAAACATTCAAGTTAAATAAACTGGCAATTGGAAAGTGATTTGGTCCGCACATACTAGTCGTCAAATCAATTGGATTATATGCGTGTGCATCAGATTATTACTCTAATTAAAAAAAATTGAGGAAAAAAGAAAAATCCTTTTTCTCTTAATCTTTTTATTGGACTCTCTGGTCAACTAGGTTGACAAAATGGTACAACTGAAAGATCAAAGTTTTGGATAATACTAATCCCTCTCTAATCTTAACATTGTCCGTCTTTCATGTTTTTAATTCCTACACACATATATCACTCTTATTTTTGGAGTATTATTTTCTAAAAATAACAATATAAAGATTATTTTTAACTACTCCATGCTGTGTTAATTCACAAATTTAGTGTCTACCCAATCTACTAAAATAATTATTTTAAATTTTTATTAATAATTATTCCAAATTTACTAAATGAGATTTTTTTTAATGATTAAATAAATACAATATTTTGATTATACAAATTTTACTTAAATATGACATTTTAACTTGGGACAAAGATACAATTAATAATTTTTGAGAAATTATTTATTAATTTGGGGTGTTTTCACACTATTTCTGAGATTGAAATTGAGTCAAAAGCTGCAACTGACAGTTGCGGCATCTGACGATGGGACCCACAAAGTGAATTGAAAATTTATGATTGATACCGCACCTCTCAGCTGCGGCTTCACTTATCAATGTTATTTTAAATATTTTTAAATAATTTATTACAGTTCATTTTGTTTTTTCAACAAAATGATCTTCTATTAAAGATGATAATAATTACATTGAAAAAATCCAATATGAGGTGCAATATTCATAGTTTTACATGTTAAAATATGATCACTTATATTAGTTTTACATTAGTACATGATTCGGTTCGTTGTGCATCACGTACTATCCGATCAAATGACTAAAATTTATTGACCGCGTTGATTATTTAATAGAAAGGAATTTACTATTATGAATTAATATCTCAACCCTATCCTTATTCTCTCCTTCGGTTGTTCTCTTTTTCTTTATTAAATTTTGTCGTTTTAATCCATCATGAATACTGAATTGTGATTCAACTTTAATTTTATTCACTTTAGGTTTTTATTATGTACTATATATATATATATATATATATATATTTCTTTTTTAAAAAAAAACATTTATGTTTTTTAGATCTATATTTTATTTTAATATGTTAATTATCTTGATTTTATATATATTGATTAATTTTCTTAGATTTTTGTATAGGATAGCAATTTTTTAATGATTTTAGCTAGGTAAGTTTTATTTATTAATATCTATATAATTGATTTTTTTTTATTTGATAATCTATTTCAATTCTATTGCATATTCTTAAGAGTAACAATAAGATTGTTAACTCCTTTTTTCATCAAACCAAACACTTGTTATTCACATTAAAATAATAAAATAATAAAAATAATGGATATCTAAGTGTTATCTATAATCTCGATTAGGGATGAACATGGCCGGGAAATGGCGCCCCACCTACTACCCCGTCAAAGGGTGTGGATTCCCCGTCTCTGCCCCCGATAGGATTACCGGGGGAAAATTCCCCCCATTCCCGGACTGGGGATCCCCGACCCTCTATGGTTCAATTTAAAACTAAACATAACTTAATAAATCCACATAACTTTTAGCAAAAACAAATCAGAAATAATCCATAGAACAACATCAGCTGAGCACAAAGCAAAAACAAACCAAGAGGGTGTCAACAACATGAACAAAATAGAAAAAATAAATAAAAAAGGGTAATGACAAGAACAATGACTAAGGCGATAGTGTCGAGGCAACGACAAGTCAGAGTGGGTGACAGCGGCAATAAGTGAGATGTAGAACCAATATCGGTGGGCGGCGTCCACTGTGAGCGAGAGAGAGATAAAGATAAAAGGCGAGGAGGTGGCAGCACATGAGATTGGTTGGCAGCGGTGAATGAGGCGGCGGCAACTAAGATGCAGGTTCAATGAGATGAGGGCAGCAATTGAAGAATGGAAGCCGAGAAGGGCAATTGGCGGTGGAGACTTAGAGTGAATAAGAGAGGAGTGGCTCCTGTGCTGTGAGGAAGAAATTCGTGGGTTTAAGGTAACAGAGAAAAGAACGGGAAAAGCGTGAAATAAATTATAAAAGGCTGAATTTTTCGGGTTGGGGAAACCAGCGGGGCGGATACCTCATTCCCTGTTCCCGTCCCTGCCTCGAAATCACAGTTGGAGATTTTGTTTCCCCGTCCCGTTCGGATCGGATCTCCACCGTGATCGAATATTTTCCGTCCCGTAATCATCCCTAATTTCGATGTCCAATGGCAACTCATATTTTTAAGTGTTATCCTAAATCATTTAAAAACATTTAAAATGGCAAAATGATGTGACTGTTAGTTATTACTTCTGACTCAACCCACAATCCCGAAAATAATATGGAAAAACATCCAGTTTGATAAATAATTTCTCAAAAAACATTATTTGTATCTTTGTCGCATTTAACTTAAAATTAATTGTAAAATTTAAATTAATTTAATTTGCTTAATCTCTATATATTTTATCTATAATTTTATATAAATATTAAAAATTAAAAATTATGTATTATAAAAAAATTTAATTTACATAAATAATGAGCTAATTGCCATAAAATTGGATCTTTACTGTTCATCCAATGACAATTACCAACTAAATTAGGGATTTTTACTTAACTTGAATCAAGTTACTTGATGATGGAAACTTTATTTTTTAATATTTTCGACTAAATTAAGTAGTATAATCTAGAACCTGGCTAATTACAATAATCGAGAAGGTTGAAATTAAGGGCCGAAGACCAGAATTTGTACCGTAGAACCTTCCAAAAAAAAAAAAAAATAGAAACAGGGACGAAAATGAGAAATGTTCTTGAAATCTGACATGGCATTGGAACTTAATCTAACAAGCCTTTGCGGTGCAACAAGACACGTTCGGAAAGTCCTACGCTGTTTGTTTTTCTCTCTCTTCCTTGATTCTTTGTTCTTCCTCTCCTTCATCATCATCTCTTATTCTTCTCTCCGTATTTGATTTAGGGTTTAGTTCTTAATTCGATCATCAAAACATCCTATTTTTTAAATTTAAATCCTTAATTATCCTTTCTCTGCTCATTTCATTCTTATAATTGTTACCTCACCTGCAACCCAATTCCAATTTGAACGGAATCAAATGGAAGTAGCCCTATCCTCAGTCACCTCCACCGCCGGCGCTGGAGGCGGAGGGGGCAGCGGGGGAGGTCCGGCGCCTTTCCTGTTGAAAACTTACGACATGGTTGATGATTCGTCGACGGATGAGATCGTATCGTGGAGCTCGAGCAAGAATAGTTTCGTGGTATGGAATCCTCCCGAATTCGCGAGGATTCTTCTTCCTACTTACTTCAAGCACAACAATTTCTCCAGCTTTATCAGGCAGTTGAATACCTATGTGAGTTCTTTCTTATAAATACACCTCAATTTGAGTTGTGTTGTTTGATTTCTTTGTGATTGATTTGTAAAAGTTATGTACTTCAACATTTTTAGATGTTTCTTGCCTTCTTTTTTTTTTATTTTTTTTTTTGTTGTTGTTTTCATGAAAAAGAGATGGTTCAATAGTTAATTGGTTTTCTAAGTTGAAACATGATGCACTGAGATGGCAATATTCAGCTGGAATTTGGTTGAGGAGAAGGTTTTCTGTTTGTTTGTTTAATATAGGATAGGTGGTGAAATGGTTGTTGTTTGTTATTGCTTATTTTAGTTCATGGAGACATTGAATAATCTTATTTGTTGATTGAAACGCATGTTGATCATTCAAGCATTGGCTGGTTTTAAATGAGAGGATAGAGAAAAAAAAATGGACGAAGTCAATATCCTTTGAAATGTTGCAGCTTGTTGCTCGATTTTGATGTTAAAAAAAAAATAAATAAAGAAAGAAAACTAGCTTTCAAGCAATAATTAGATGAATATAATTGTCGTTATATGTGCACGTTAATTCATTCAAAGGCACGTATGATGTATCCTAGGACCTATGTAGTTAAAAGCTCAAACTTGCAGGTATAACCTCAGACTCACTTTTATAGTATCTCTAACATGTCTCTTTATGGAGAACCCTACTAGGTTTAAAGCATAGAAAATTATGGGGCTCTATACCATGTGCTGAAATTTTAAGTAGTAATAGGAGTGGTCATAATTTGAGCTTTGAACCTTTTTGTTTCCGAAGAACTGATAACTTATCAAGAATGGTTTTTTATATTTATAACATGATGTTGATTAACTTAAATAAGTGGGTTTTGGTGAATGTTCACAAATGCTGTCTATGCTTTATTATTTTCAGGCATGACAAATGCTTTTATATTCGGAGATTGACTGTAATCCTCAACTTTACCAATGATAGACTGCTAGATTCATGTTCATTCATCTAATCAAGAATTCATTTTGATGAAGAATTTATTTCGATTCAATGACCGTCTTCTTTCAATATGGATATCTTTTCCCACCTTGGATCGTTAGTTTCTCTGACTTATTGCTTTCTAAACACTCGTCTTACTGAATTTATTGCATATATGACCTTATCTGCTTCATGATTTCAGTGTTTCATTCTTTGTATGTCAAGAGAAATATGTTGTTCTGAAAGTACTATTAGGTGGTGGTTGTTTTTTTTTTTAATTTTTTTTAATAGTTGCGTTGGTTTTCTGTAATTTCCTTCAAATGCCTTTCATTTTGTGATTTTTCCTTCATCATTGTTTTGCTCCTTCTCTATGTGGTGCAGCCCATCTTTCTCTCTCTCAGGAGGGGAGGGATTAAGGAGGGATTATCCATTATGTAATTGGTTTATTTATTTATTTGTACTTCAGCTCATAGCATACTTTTGATTGACAGGGATTTAGGAAGATTGATCCTGAGAAATGGGAATTTGCCAATGAAGATTTTGTGAAAGATCAAAAGCATCTTCTTAAGAATATTCACCGAAGGAAACCCATTCATAGCCATAGCCACCCTCCGGGTTCTTTGGTGGATCCAGAAAGAGCTGCATTGGAAGAAGAGATAGATAGGCTTGCACGTGAGAAAGCCGCACTGGATGCAAGTGTTGCAGGGTCCAAGCAGCAGTTGTCAGCTGAAAAGCTTCAGTTCGAAGATTTGATGCAGCGGGTGGATAGCATGCAGCAGAGGCAGGAAAAATTGCTTTCCTTCTTAGAGAAGGCTATCCAGAACACTACTTTTGTTGAACATCTTGCTCGAAAAATTGACTCATTGGATATTTCGGCATATAATAAAAAAAGACGTCTGCCTCAAGTTGATTGCTCAAAGTCAAATGCAGAAAGTAGCTTTTTTGACAATCAAAGTAGTTCTAGACCTGAGTCTGGTATTGTCTTCCATCAAGATTTCTCTAACAAGCTAAGACTGGAATTGTCGCCAGCTATTTCAGATATTAACTTGGTGTCAAATAGCACACAGAGTTCCAGTGAAGATGGGGTAAGTCCACAGAGGAAAATATCCGAAGAAGACCCTAAAGATGCACAACCAAGAACACCATGTCTTCTTTTTGCAGCTGAAACATTTGAACTTTCAGATACTGGGACGTCTTATTTATTTAAAGTTGATACAGCTTTCTCAAGAAAAGTGACTGCAAATGAAGCGCCAGGATTGCATTTGCTGCAGCAGAATGTGACTTCTAATGAAGAAAATGATGGTCATATTTCCTGCCATCTAAATCTAACACTGGCATCTTCTCCACTTCAAATTGATAGGAGTCCTTACTCATCTAGGATGCCTGAACTAGGCCAAGAAATTTGTAAATCTTCAGAATCTAAGATACATGAGAATGATAAAGAATCTGATATGAGGGTTACCTTAACTGAAAGAAAAGCAGGTGATGGGGACATGACTATGACTTCCTCAAAAGAAGCCACAAATAACAATCCAGGGCCTCCGCCTCGAATCAATGATGTATTCTGGGAACAGTTCCTAACTGAAAGACCAGGTTCTTCTGACAATGAGGAGGCAAGTTCTAATTATAGAGCAGGCCCATATGATGAACAGGAAGATAGAAGGTCAAGCCAAGGAGTTCTAAGAAATGCTAGAAATGTGGAGCGTCTCTCTCTTTGAGCACCATTGTTGCTGTAAAGGCCTGTGACAGGTTTGTAAATTATCTTCTGGTATTTCTGATAATTTGGATATTTACAACATTTTATAATAATATCATATAATTGGTTGTGAAACAATCTGCTTGATTTGGATAATCTAACATAGCAATGCCAAAGTTTCTGGTGGGGGTTGAAATTATTCATACTCATGTAGACCTATCGAAAACAAACTGGGTTAGGCTTGGCTACAGGCATACATGGAAAACCCAGGCCTGAGTCCAGCCCTGGCCAACTGTCCAGCCTAAATTTGCCGAGGCCTGCCAGAAATAAAATTGTGTACTTTGTTTATATGCAAGTAGAGGTTTAGGTAGGATTAGGTGGGCCAGGCCTTGAGCAAAATATATTCCCAGGTCCACCCGATTTTCATTCAGGTTTATTCAGATCGAACAAGGCAGGCTCGGAATGGGTAAGAAAAACAAAAAATTTGTCCAAAACTGGTTTTTTGTGCGCCATTTCCTGGGCCCATGATTGCTCTATACCCCAAATGCTACCATTCCAAAAGATTTAATTTCACATTGATGTGGAGGTCCAAATTATGAGGTTATGTACCATGTATTATATATTTTCAATGGTGATTGGCAGGCAGGGCTAGTTCTTCTGCAGTCGGTTGGATGTTTACCTTCTTCGAGCTGGTACACTGTCATTGATGCGTATCTTTGTATGGTTGAGATGTTGGCCTCATGGAAGTCATTGTTAAGATGAAATGAAGATGTATGCACAGACTGATAAAGCTATATCTGACTGATATTCTTCTCCAATGTTATTTCAGATAAGTTTTGATGGAGTCGCATACATCCTTATTGCTGCGAAGACATATGCTTTTGGTGATATAACCACCAGCTGCACCCAATCTATTTGAAGCTTCCCAAGGGTGTGAAGACTATATTCAACGTAATTAGCTGTGTAACGCAACCCCTGTTACAGGTTATGTGCAAATTGGCTTGCCAGATCTACCTCTTGGATATCAAGGCAAATTAGCACCCTCCTAAGGTCTGATAAGAGAACATTGTAATGGGCTAAGCCTGTTCCAGGATGTGCTCTTACTAGTTGGCCTTGACTCAGCTACCCATAAAGAGATTTTGCAAAATTCGCCACTTAGTTGAGCTTACGATGCTATCATTAGAAGCTTGTTTGCAGCTCTTGATAGCGTATAGTCTCCGTATCACAATGACTGATGAATGATGAGTCTTCGTGATAAGGTAAATCGACTTATTTAAGGATATGCTGATTTGAGTCCTCTCCGCGACAAGTCATTTTGCGTTCCCACTGATGGAATCAAATTGTATTATTCTTGTTGCTCTTGTAGTTTTTATTTGCATAGTGTTAACATAATTCCGTCATAGTTATTATTTTCTTTTTTAGCTAATGTAAATATCATTCGATTTTTCAATTTTAACTAATTCAATAATCTAGAAGTGAATGTATATTTGCCTGAGGTAGAGTTCAAATTTTATTTGAAATATTGAATTAATGAGACTTGTATGCTTTCAGGTTAATTAGACCTTTAAACTAGATTAATTATTGCGAACTATCGTTTTTTAACATATTATCTTTTAGGGGTGTGTATCGGTTGGGTTCGGGTTAATTCGAACTGAACCCGATTAACCAGAAACCCGAACTTTTATCTAAATTATCACCCGAACTGATCCTAATTCACAGAATGACCTCGAACTAAATTATTCGAAATTTTTCGGGCCTCGAACCAAATCCGAAATATCCGAAATTGAAACTTAGAAAATTAAAGCATCTGAAAACCCAGAAAATTCAAAAAATTAAATGCAATCTTGAAACCCAGAAAATTTTTTTCAAGAAAATTCTGAAAATTTAACAAACAAATAAAAAAAAAAGAATCAAATTTATGCAAAAAATACGTATCTCAGCAAAAAAAAAAAATCAAATCTGATCAAATCTAAAAAAAACCTTATTTTCAGCCAAAAAATGAGAGAGAAGCAAGATCGAAGAAGAAGAAGAGAGAGAGGGGAGAGGCAGATCGAAGAAGAAGGAGAAGAGAGAGAGGAGAGGCAGATTGGATAAGAAGAAGAGAGAGAGAGGAGAAGTAGATCGGAGAAGAAAAAGAAGAAGAAGAAGAAGTAAGATCGAAGAAGGAGGAGAGAGAGGGAAGAGGCAGATCGAAGAAAAAGAAGAAGAGACAGAGGAGAGGCAGATTGGATAAGAAGAAGAGACAGAGAGAGAGAGGAGAAGCAGATCGAATAAGAAGAAGAAGAAGTAGAGAGAGGAAAGGCCAGCTCGAAGAAGAAAAAGAAAAAAGAGAGGTAAAGGCACGTCGAAGAAAAGAAAGAGAAAGATAGAGAGAAAGTTGTGTTTGTGTGAGAGTGGGACTGGGACAGGGACAGGGAAAAAAAAAAGAGAGCTATATATAATATTTCGGTTGGGTTTGGGTTTTGATGATTTTAACTCAATCCGATCCGAAATTCAAAAATTCCTAATACCCGATCCTAACTATCGGAACAGCTATTTCGGTTTGGGTTAATCCGGTCGGTTTGGATTTTGCACACTTATATTGTCTTTTGAACTAATTGAGTATTATATTATTTTATTAAATTTGTTAAAAATATCATATTACTTTTTATAGTGACACGTTACACGTTAAGAAGAGTGAAAATTATTAGGTGTTTGAACAGTGTCAAGGGTAATAGGATAATATGATATTTTTAACGAGTTTGAAAGGTATTTTATGTAGTTTTTAATAGTATAGAGATATTGCTTTCATTTTTAATAAATTAAGCGGATAAGTTGATAATCTATTAGTTTAAGGTTCCGATTGTAATAAATGAATCTAAATTTTAGAATTTATTTACAAATTAATTTCATATGGAATTCATTTGTAAATGAATTTTTATGTTTAGAATAAAATTACTAAAATATAAAATTAAAAATGAATTTCTTATTTTTATGTTTGGAATAAAAGAATAAATAAATTCGTTTCTATTTTATTTACTGAAATATCCTCAATGCCAATTTTGATTCATTCTTCCAATTATTTACAATAAAAAAAATTTAACAACCATTAATAATCATTTTAAAATTTTTGACAAATATTAAATCAATGATAATATAATTTTTTTTAAAAAAAAGTTATATATATATTAACATTCAGTATAAAATAGTGGTAAAAGATGGAGAAAAACAGTCGTGAGCGAGAAAAAAGAACAGATTACGTTAACTGCATAAAAATAATTTATTTTTAACAAATAATCGAGAGAGTATTATAATTTTTTTAAATTTAACCCTTGAAAATGTGAAATTCATTTGCAAATTTTACCTATTTTGGTGGAATTTGGTGAAAGTATGATGAATTTCATATGAATTCAAATCCTATTTTTTTTGTATTTCAAGTATAAAAAATAGGAATTACAAATAAATTTTATAAAATTTTATGAAATTCATTTGTTTCAATGTTAAAAGAGTAAGTTAATAAGAAAATTATCTCTTGATTATGCATCAATACATTGAATTATATGCAATGGCTGCTGTGATTCAGTGGATCACCTGAACCACAAGTGATTTGAGTAAAGAACTCTCACATTATCAATATTTAAGGTGAAAAGGAATTGTGAACCTGAAGGCGGTGGGTGGTGGCGTGAAGCTGTTAGCCGCAGTAAGTCCATTGCTGGACATAAGTGACATGATGGTATGAGAGGTTTTGTCAAAGCAAAAGCTGGACCGCTCAATGGCTTGCAATGATAGCCATTTTTCTTACCCACCACTACCACTTGAAGAAAAGTAGACTTTTTGTCTCTCCTTCTGTTTCTGTTTATGGAGATTTCCATTATAAGCTAAATTGTTTTTTTCTTTGGACACAATAATTATTAATGCAAGTTATTGAGTAGAATAGAATCAATGCATTATTTATTGCCTCGTAGAGGTCACGGGCATTTTCTGCTAGAGCATTGTCGTCGCTAATTGTCTGCTGAAATGATCCTCAAACTGGGTACATAAGATAATGAAAATTAACATTTATGACTTTGCCAATATATTTGGTTCTTGTTTTTATGAATTATTTTGGACTGAAAACGTGTAATATTACATCATAATTTTTACTATCTCACTTTTCTTTTAAAGTAGCTTTTAAAAAAATTTAATTGTCGTTTTTAAATTTTTTTTTAAATAATTAATATATTTTTTAAAATTTAATAAAAAAATTTATTTTATTTATCAATTTATATTTTAAAAGTATTTATATATTTATTGTCTTTTTTTATGTTAGTTAATAAAAAAAATAATATAGTTAATTATTATATTTTTTTTATAATATTAAAATATATTAATTATTTTTTTAATCTATATGCTTTGCGACGCATAAAAATGAAAAGAGGTAATATGATATTTGGCAAGTGTCCAAATTTGTACGTAAAGAGTGTTAGATTAAATTATACTAAAAAAAAAGAAGAAGAGTGTTTGATTAAACACAAAAACAAATATAATATTTTCACCAAAACAAAAGAGGAGGAAAAATATCCAAACTTCCGCCAAAAATTAGTGAATCCATGCGAAAAATACCCAAGTTGGTTCCGAGGGGCGCAAAAGCCAAAAGAATCCCCATAAAGAGGAGGCTATTTTATTGAAGCGCAGCTTCCCTAAAATGCAATAAAAGTCTCCATAAGTGAGCTGACAAAACACTTTCTTCGTTTAAGTGATATCCTGAATTCGATCCTACACATACACAGTTATTTAAAATTTAAAATTAAAAGTTATTTAAAATTTAAAATTAAAATTTTATCTCTCGCGTAAAATATTTTCAACTCGAACGAAAATTAATTTAAATATAATATAAATTTAAAAATATCTCGCATAATTTGTATAAATTGATATCCATTCAGCATACGGTGTAGTTAAAACAAAAAAAAAATTTTCATAGGACCAAAATAAAATTAATGAAAGCAAATATATATTTGTCTTTACTTCTTTTTAGTTAGTAGTTCAATTTTATTCTTCTAATTTGATAATAATTAGAATTTGAAGTCTTAATTAGAAATTATGAATAAATTCTAGAAATTTTCATGGATTTGACCCTCTTTTTTCAAAATTTATGTACACTTCAAAGTCTCTGGTCAAATTTCTTTCTTGATATTTATATTAGTTTGGCAATAAATAATGTGCGATTTATTTTTTTGAATCACTAATTAATGTCACACGTTTCAGATATAAAGTTTCAAGCACACTTAGGTGATCGTCCATCAGCTGGATTTAATGCCAATTTCATCACTTTGCACCAAAATTATTCTTCCATTAATAGTATGAACTACTACTACTACTAGAGACAATAAATTATTATTGTAATATACCCATAAATAATTATGTAATTTTTATTCATGGGTTCATCAAAGTTGTTATCTTTAGTAAAAAATGGAGATGAATTCAGTGTATATATTACCTAAACGACATTAATTTCACTGTGCAATAATCTCCTTTTGCAGTAATAAAAATGGCGAAATAAGAAACTTTAGTGGTAACCAGACAAAGTTCACATTCTCGCTAACACTCAGGAACTTTATGAATTGGGTGTTGTCCCATCTTAAACACTAAATATCTCAATTATACAGAAGTTTCACAAAAACCTAAAACCACGAGTCACGAAGAGCTTCAACCAAACAAACAAACCCCAAAGAAAGATAATGTCTTTTCCCTCAATTTACCTTCTAACACTCATTTTCCTCCATACCCATTTCACAATTTGCAGTGGGGTTTCAATTTCTGGCCTCAATTCAGTGGAAAAAAGTGAGCTTGATGCAATGGTGAGCAGAAGGGGTGATTGCTCCAAGAAGATCGGAGACTGCTTTGAAGAGGCAGAAATGGAGTCAGATATCAGCAGGAGAGTTCTAATTATGCGAAAGAAGTACATTAGCTACGAGACATTGAAGAGGGACATGGTTCCATGTGATAAACCAGGAGCTTCTTACTATGATTGTCATGCTGGTGAGGCTAATCCTTATAGCAGAGGTTGTGAGATCATTACCCGGTGTAGAGGGCATTAAACGAACTACTTAAAATTGACATATCTTTTGGAAATTGGTAATGTTTTCTTGTTATTCTTGTTACATTCTTAAATTTGGTGTCTTAATTGGGGTTTCTTGGTCTTATTTGTATACTTATGACTTATATTACATGAGTCTACATAAGCTTAGATTTCCGGGGAGATCTTACTAGGGGAATATATGGCATATCATGCCTTCAATTTTCAGCTTCCTTTTGTGGAAGATTTGTGTTTTCTGATGTTTTCTTTTCTTTTGGTGGAAGACATTGTTTGATGGTGTTTTCTTGTATTCTCCTTGCAAAAATAAAACTAAGTTTCTACAAAGCAAAAGCTTGATTCCGAAAGAATGAGTTTTAAGCTTAGTGATACTAGTATCTAAAATCTCTGAGTTTTAAACCCCAATTTAAGCCCTTGGTTTAATTTTGAAGATGGTAATGATTAATGAATAAAACCCCTCAAAGTATGGGCTCATCATAATTAGATTGTGAGAAGATGAGGAATGAATGCCTAAGTTTTGCTACTGTTTTTCATTTCCTCTTCCAAATATGCGCAAAGTTTGAATACAATGTGGAGACCAAACAGAAGAGGAAATAAATTTTGCATATTGTGATTGTCACCCTCAAAGAATTGTTTGCCAAGTGATCTCATTATTTTCTGCCAACACACCCATAGTATGAAAAGACTCCATCTTTCATTGATTAAGCTGTTCATTATGTAGATATAAGCATACAATTCTGTGATTTTCCACCATGTTCAATTATAGTTTTATTTTTGTTGTTAATTAGTAGAAATTAGCAAAGATATGGCTTGAATTGGACTAATGTCCCTGATTTTCTAGGAACAGACACTAAAGAGCCTAAAGAAACTGAGTCATGTTTAACCTCTACCCAGATTTTGCTCCTCATTATTGTGGAGTTTCCCATTGAATAAAGCATGCGCTCTTATTTAGTATTGCTGCTTAGGAAGGATCCTTTCCAATTCTTGATCTCTTCTCCTTTCAGCTTTGAATTACATGAATATGTTCTTGCACACGGTTCGCAAGCATGAGCTCTTAGGTTTAAGAACATGATTCGTGATTAGTCAGAATATATAATCCAGAAATGGCTGGTGATAAAACAGCCTGTTTTGGCGAACCGCTTATGCTCCCTTCAACTATTGATCACTGCTATGTGTTAACCATTTCTTTAACTGTTCTTCTGATTATAGAGTAGAATTGATTGATGATTACATTAAGCTTTGCTTGGCTAATTTCCTATGAAATTTGAAATCATATAGAAGATCTTGTGCAGATGGTGCACAATAGCATTTGAAACACAATTCAGGCTTATAACCTGATACTTTGTTAACAGCTTCAATACTGCACCCCATGTCCTGTAGAAATTCTCTACTTAAAACAAACTTTTTAGTTTCTTTCTTCAAGAATTTACCGCCATATAGTATTAATATGGATTTGGAGACAGAGAATTCATATAGAGAAGCTAACTCAATTCAGTATCGGATTATTGTTTGGGGGGTCTACACTTTTGTATTTGAGGGACTTGGTTATTGACCCATTGATAAGTGGTAATAACAGAAAATATTAAATGAAAGAAGCTGCTTTCAGTTTGTCGGACATTGAGTAAAAACTATGATCAATTCTGAAATTTCTGAAGCAAGAACATAGCTAAGCCATTCTAACATTAAAACAGATGTTTTATAATCATCAAAAAAACCTTGGTGTTTTGCACAAAGTGTGCATGTGAAAGTTGCAAGAAAGAGATAGGCCCAAAGCAAGAGAAGCCAGCAGGTCCAGCATCACAAAGTAACACTATGTAGGAGTTTCAACTTTCAACCCAACATTGTAATCTGTCTTTTTCTTTTTCTTTTTTCAACTAAGCCAAATGGATCCCACAATAACTTTAACGACTTTAACATCTAAATGTTTTTAAGATACCTGAACTTATTTATTTAATAATTTATTTCTTTAAATTCATAAATTATTATATTTTACTGTATAAATATTAAAAACTATTACACTTTAATCCCTTTTTATATCTTTAATTTTATCATATTTTGTCAATTAAACTCTAATATTATATTTTATCAATTATACTATACCTATTTAATTTCAAATTGGATTTGAATTTTAAATTTTTTTATAAGTTTTGATGCGATAAAAAATTTATTTATTTATTTTTGATAGAATAGATATATTCATAATTATAAATAGCATTTAACTCATATTTAGCCATGATAATTAAATATTTAAATTATAATTTAAATTTATATTATTATATTTAAATTATCTTTTTTCTATTAAAACATGATTAATTCTATTAATTATAATCATTATTAATATTATGATGAATATTAGTATTTTAAACATTTTATTATGGAGTTTATTATTTGATAGATGTTTAAATAGTATGTATTCATTGTTTTTTTAATCCTGATTCAATTTCAATTTAAACTTTTTAATCCGGATCTAACAATTTTGAAAAAACAAACCAAATTAATTAAGTCAGTTTAATTTGATTATTTGGATGATCAATTCAATTTTGATTAGTAAAATATGTAAAAATTTCGATAATTGGTTCAGTTAGTAAAAAAATCAAAACAACGTTATTTTTGTCTAATAATTTTTTTAGAACTAATTATTAATCGGTCCAATTTTGGTTAGTGATATAAAAAAAAATTACTTATTATTTTGATTCAATTAGTTCTAAAAAAATTCGGTTCAATTTTGATTTATAATTTTCATCAAATTTTAGGCTCCGCTTGGAATAAATGAATTCCATAAAATTTTATGGAATTCATTTGTAATTCCTATTTTTTATGCTTGGAATGCAAAAAAAATAGGAATTGAATTCATAGAATTCAATTCCATGGAATTCATCATGCCTTCACCAAATCCCATAAAAATAGGTGGAATTTGCAAATGAATTCCGTATTTTTAAGAGTCAAAATTAAAAAGACTATAATATCTTTTTTATCATTTGTTATAAATAAATTACCTATATGACGTTAATATAATCTGTTATTCTTTTTTTTCTATCACTATTCTTCTCCCTCTCCTATCATTATTCTTCTGTCAGCCAAGGCCACCATCATCGGATTTTGACTCGTTGCCGTTGAATTTTTACTGACTAATTTCATTCGGTATGTATGATTTTTTTTAATAATATTATTGCTGAAATCAGATTTCTGAATTGTTTATATTCTATAAAACTTAAAACTTGGTAATTTATGTTAGTGATCATGAAAGATTTAAATAATTGAAACTGTTAATATAAAATTTAGAAAAGACGAAATATAAATTTAGCAAAAGAGGAAATTGAAATTGTCTAATACAAAATTTATTCAAAATTGGTATAAAAGATATTTTAGTAAATAAAATAGAAATGAATTCATTTATTTCAAATATAAAAATAAGTAATTCATTTTCAATTCTATATTTTAATAATTTTATTCCAAACATAGGAATTCATTTACAAATGAATTCCATATGGAATTCATTTGTAAATGAATTCTACAAATTGAATTCATTTGTTCCAATCGGATCCTAAATTTCAATTTAATTTAATTATAGCTGAAAATCAAATCTTAATCACCTTAGTAATTATGTATTAAGCCTACTGTCTTTTTGTTATTAGATATACCCATCTAATATGAATTAAGTCTAAATTTTTGTTATTGTACTAGGTATATGTAGGAGATGGAACATATTTATACTCTCTCAATTTCACCACAACACAAGAATTAAGCAAATTATTAAAATATCTTGATTTTATAAAAAGACTTTAGCAATTGACAAGATTACCCTTTTCTAATTTTAAGTACTCTATTTAATTTTTTATATAGTCAAAACTAAATTTATCATTGTATTAAATGTAGCCTTACGTAATAAATAAAGGTAAATATACTCTCTCCGTTCCTTAATAGGTGTCTCTTTTGTTGTTTTCACTAAAATTAAGAAATATTAATTAGACTTAAATTTAGGAAAAAATTAAGTTATTCAATGCACATTGAGTGTTTCAATGTATAAATTTAAATCTAATTGGTCAATTTGCATTGGAAAAGAAAACTAAATTGAAAAAAGAAAATTAAATGGCATTGAAAATCTAAAAGTGACAGATAAATGAAATTTGGATTTTTCTCAAAAGTGATAGATATTAAGGAACAGACGGAGTATAAACTTTTCTCAAATTCCTAAATATGCACTTTAAGTGGGATAAAAATTAAATGGTGAGATTTAATACTTAAAGTGAGACGGGTGGAGCATATGAAAATATGGACCAATGCCACTTGCAATCATTGTCCGTCCACCACCGCTAGGATAGTAGCGGATAGAGTTTTTTTCTGGATACTCGACTCTACTCGACCCTAATAGAACACATTAAGTTAGTTAATAAACAGTTTGGGACAGATTTGGATAGTTATTTTACTACCTGTGACGAATACAGATAGAGTTCAAATTTAACCATTTGGGTATCCATTACCCTAATCCAAGTATAAAATATGATTTTTTTTTAGTTATTTTTTAATGGATATTGATTTTGGCAATGTGATTTGATGCGCACGTGCATGTGGTGCGCACACATCTAAACCATCAGATCTCCTGAACGAACGTGTTCAAACGATATAGATGTGTGCGCGCATTGGATTAATACTCTTGATTTGGGTGGTGGTGTAAAATTACCTTATACTTTTGGCAAAAGTGCAAAATAATCCCTTTACCTTATTTCGATGCAATATTATCCTAAACGAAAAAATGAGTCAGATGCCAAGTATTAAAATCAATGGACAAAAATTGATCTACCTTAACGAACTTTTAATGAAGGGATAAAACTGCTTCAATTTTGAAAATTTAGGAAAAATATTACATTATAAGTAAAACAGGGATTTGCATTCCACTTTTTACAAAGGAAAGATTAAAGTAAAAAGACGAAAATATTGCTCCAATTTTATTTTAAAAGGTTAAAGTAACATTGCACTTAAATAAAATAAAAGGACTGGATTGCACTGAATTAGTACTCTTGATTTGGGTGGTGGTGTAAAATTGCCTCTACTTTCGCTAAAAGTGCAATCTAGTCCCTTTATTTTATTTCAATACAATTTTACCCTAAATTTTTAAAATTGAAGTAATGTAGTTGTCTTTTGACTTTAACATCTACTTTTATGAGAAGTACAATGTAAACCCACCCCCCCTATTTTACTTCAAATGCAATGTTTTTTCTAAATTTTTAAAATTGAAGCAAATATTACCCCTCCAATATTTATCCATTGAAATTGATAACCGAAAAGTTCTAAAAAGGTTATAATTCTACTAAAAAGGTTATAATTCTACTATAACAGAGATTATCTGAATTTACTTTTTCTGATTTTACAAATCAGGAATTGATAAGTTCAAATATTATCTAAATTAGAAATATTACTTAATTTGAAATACTACCTAGACAGGGGCATACAATTCTATTCAGACTTTACTATCTAACTCTATAAATATGCAGGAATTCAGGTATGATGGACCTCTCTTCGAATTCAATTTAATTTTCTCTCTTAACTCATCTAAGATATTTTAGTCAATTTACTGATTTGACCGTCGGACTATTCGTAAACCTCCACATGTCCTTTATTCTTTTTTTTGCAGGTATCAAGTTTCGAGATTTTTTTTCAAGAATGTTATCAGAAATTAACACTTAGAATTTGACTTATTTTTTCATTTTTTATTCTTGATTCTCGTCCTATAGTAACAAAGCCTAAAATTTTCACTAAAAGAAATTAAATTCTTTCTTTTAATTTTTTTTTTCTAAATTAGGATTAAGTTGAAGGAAATTTAATTGGATAGATAATTTATCATATGTTATAATTAAGTTGAAGGGAATTTAATTGGATAGATAATTTATCATACAATAACATATATAGATCACATTATATTTTATGTGTCATTTACTAATGAATCAAATACCATTTGTTAAAATCAAGAGACGAAAAATGATTAGAATACCTTGATATTATAAAAAAGACTTTTGACAAAAATTTCATTTTACCAATTTCAAGTACTCTATTTAATTTTACATAATTAAAATTAAATTTATTAGTGTATTAAATATAATAATATAATAAATAAAGGTGCATGATGTAGGGGAAAGTTATCTTCTTCTTGGAACATGAAAACAAAAGGAACGATAAAATGCTGAAGTCTACTAAGAAGATCTAAAATTAAATTATTTTCTTCTTTGATACGATGAACACCAAAATCAAACCTACTGAACTATTATTTGAGTCATAGCAATTGAGGATTAGGAAGAGTCTTTTCTTTAAACTGGATTTAAGGATTAGAAAATGCACCCGACAACTATAGATTTTGGGTCCAGTGACGCCTTAACCTTTAAGTGGTATCCCTTTTCGTTTAAATTTCTAAACAGATACTTAAAATAGAAAAAAACCAAATGCTCAATAGGGAGAGAGAGGATACTATACCGTAATAAATTGCGTCTTCAATGTAGAATTTTTTTTTTTTTTTTTAAGATAAGACTAAAATTATAATTCTATCCATACGTCCTATAATAAGAATTTTGCGGGAGAGTAAAAAGATCCAAGAAAATACAAAAGCTGAATTGAAGGGCCCAGCCAGCCTTAAACAGCTATGCAGAAACAAACTTTTGTATTGGCGAGAACAAAGCACAAGGCTTTTCAAGTTTTTAAATTCATGCACGGATTACCCTGACTTGTTTCCGGTCCCTCCTCAGTCCTCACCAAACCTACTTTTGTAGGGCATTCAGAGGTTGATTTGATGGCTGTCGATTTACAACCTCTTCAAGTAAAAAACATCCAATCATGTGAATAACATGTGGATCTAAATCATTATTATAACATTTAACCTAATGCCAACCACCAAACTTTGTTGGTACCCCAGCAAGTTACAAATTTTGTTGAAAAAGAGTGTACCCAAAAAAAGACAAAAAATCTCAACAACCTCCTCCACTCACCAACTCTTTCCACCTACATTAGCAATTCAGCTTCGATAGTTCCATAACCAATCGTACCCAGCCCATATTGATAAAGTCATCCAATTCATAGTTTTAAATAATAACAGTGGCCATCCAACATCTAAATGCTCAACTAAATTGCATTTAATAATTTTGTTTTGACCACATTTCCTAACAATTCCATATCATCAAAACCAAATAAGCAAAGAAGAATAGAAATGAGAATGATAAGATATATTTGTCTTTTCTCTTTTTGGTTGAATAAAAGGACAAGTAACTGTAGAAGAACTCAAATTGCAGTAATAACAATACACATCCCACACAACCCCATCCAAAACCTTATTCAATCCCATGCGGTCTTCTTCAACAGAGACCAATCCATTTCTTACCTCCCAACTTTTCCCCTCCAAAACACAAATCCTAAATAAAATAAAAATAAAAAGCCTAATATTCTACCACAAATCATAGTCAAAATGTAAAAGAAACAATCAAGCCTCCAAATATATAGATTTTTCTCAAACTTGCTTTCTTCTGCTCAGTACCTGTAGTGAGCAGGCTTGTAAGGACCCTCAACAGGGACGCTGATGTAGTCAGACTGTTCCTTGGTGAGCTTGGTGAGCTTAGCTCCAAGCTTTCCAAGATGAAGAGCAGCGACCTTCTCATCAAGGTGCTTTGGCAATACATAGACCTTCTTCTCATATTTGCCACTTGCCTTCTCCTTCCACAACTCAAGTTGAGCAATCACCTGGTTGGTGAAAGAGCACGACATCACGAAGCTGGGGTGACCAGTGGCACAACCCAAATTCATGAGACGTCCCTCAGCCAACACAATGATACCCGAGTTGGTATCGGGGAAGACCCACCTATCTGTTTGGGGCTTGATGGTGATGCGCTTCACGCCAGGGTATGTCTCAAGTCCATGCATATCAATTTCATTGTCAAAGTGGCCAATGTTGCAAACAATGGCATTGTTCTTCATCTTCCTCATGTGATCAACCATGATGATATCCTTGTTACCAGTGGTGGTCACAAAAATGTCAGCCTGAGAGACAACATCTTCAAGCGTCAACACTTGGAAACCTTCCATAAGAGCCTGAAGGGCACAAATTGGATCAATTTCAGTCACAATCACTCGAGATCCACCTTGCTTCAAGGCAGCAGCACAGCCCTTGCCAACATCACCATAACCGCAGACAACTGAAACCTTGCCGGCAATCATGACATCGGTAGCCCTCATCAAACCATCAGGAAGAGAGTGGCGGCATCCATACAAATTGTCGAACTGCAACAGACAATTACCATTAAAAAAAGTTAGAACAGAACCAGAAAAAGGAATAGCATGGAATCATAAGCATACACCGCAAAGAAATCTACTACTGCTAATCAAACATGGAAATTGGGCAGACCTCATAACTTACCATTTAGCATGAGACAAGAATCAGCAAGTAAACATCATTACAAATTCATGAGCAATTGCATTCATAGATATAAAACAATTCGGATTCATTGATAGGAACCACAAAGCAGTACTTTTGCTCAATAATCAAACCCCTCGATCGAATTTCAACAATTTCACACATCAATAACAAATCAAACCAAAACTGAAGCTCCTCATAGATATCTCATTAATTTATGTTACTAGTGGACTCCACTACTAAATAAAACAATAATTCGAATTATTAAAACAATTAACCAAACTAATAATCTCAATTATCTAACTAAGTAGATAACAGAAGATCTGAAAACAAATCAGCAATTAAAGATTTAAACCAAATGAAAAGAAATGAAAAACATGCAGTTAACTAATTGACGAGGACAAGCATTTAAACAAAGCAAATCTAGACCACAAGAACTCAGATCCAGATTAGATCCAAGACTGAAAATAAGAAGAAAAGACAATACCTTGCTCTTAGTAACAGAGTCGTTGACATTAATAGCAGGGAACAACAAAGTCCCATTAGCTTGCATCTGATACAACCTCTTGACACCAGTGGTAGTCTCCTCAGAAACACCCACCAATCTCTCCTTCATCTTGTGATACCTCATAGGATCTGACTTTAAACCATCTCTGATAATAGTCAAAACAATCTGAAACTCAGCATTATCAGTAGAAGAAGGATCAGGGAGTTGCCCACTCTTAGCATATATCTCCTCAGCCTTAACACCCTCATGAATCAAGAGAGTGGCATCACCACCGTCATCAACAATCAGATCTGGGCCACCACCGGGACCCCAATCAAGGGCACGCTCAGTACACCACCAGTACTCCTGCAAGGTCTCACCTTTCCAGGCGAAGACAGCGGCGGAGTCACGAGCGATGGCGGCAGCAGCGTGGTCCTGGGTACTGAAAATGTTGCAAGAGCACCAACGGACTTCGGCACCGAGGGCGGTTAGGGTTTCGATTAAGACGGCGGTTTGAATGGTCATGTGAAGAGAGCCGGTGATTTTAGCTCCTTTGAATGGCTGTGAAGGGCCGAATTCGGCTCTGCATGCCATGAGACCAGGCATTTCAACCTCGGCCAATTCAATCTCAAGGCGACCGAAATCGGCCTGAGACATGTCCTTGACCTTGTATTCACGGCCGGAAGTGGTTTTCTCAACCGACAAAGCCATCGTTAAAGATTGTTGGGGTCGTGGATCTGAGATTTTTAGATAGGAAGAAGGAGAGAAATGCAAACACTCTCTCTCTCTCTTTGGGGTTTATGGGTCTAAGAGAGAGTGGGGTTTGAGCGAAGGATATGGAGGGATCTGAGGGTGTATAAATAGGTAAGATTCGTCAGATGGACGGCTAAGATATAACGTTGGAGCTAGATGTGATTTTCTTTGGGGGTTGGTGGATCTGGTAAATGTAGAAAATCGTAGCCGTAGGAACCGCAAGTTTAAGCTGGGCCGTTGTGGCTATATGAAAATAGACGATGATTAGACTAGTTTTTTGGGGAAGACTGACACGTGTCAAGTGCTTGATTGGTCGTGATTTGGTGATAGTGGGTGATGTGGTGTAGGGGAGTTCATTTGGGACATTTTTATAATTGCAGTGTTTAAAAAAAATAATTAGCATTTTGTGGTGTTTTAAAATATATTTGGAAATTTGAAATATTTTGCCTATTTCCGCAACAAATTATTGCGAAAATGGGCAACCCATTCCTTTTTTTTATTATTTTATGGGGAAAGCTGCAAAGTATCCAATCCATTTCTACAACTTAATGCTGCGGAAATGGATTTAATTAATTTATTATTTTTTTTTAATATGGGGAAGCTGCACCCACTGCCGGCTGGCCCCTCCCCCAAAAAACAAATTTTCAATTTTTTTAATAAAAAAATATAAACTCAATTTATTTTTTATTTTATTAATACAAATAAATATTTTTCTTATTCAATTCAATAAATAGGATAAAAAAAATGTAGTTTAATAACAATTTATTAAAATAAAAAATTAGTAATATTTGTTCAATTAAAATAATTCAAAATAAAAATAATATATTTATTATGTACATAATTAAAATTGAATAATATTTTCGTTTTAATGAAATAATATATATATATATATATATATATATTAAATTTAATTATGTAAGAAAAATATATTTTAATTTCACAACCAAATTTTTATATTTTATAAAAATTTGGTCATCATTTCATAACCAAATTTTTATATTTTATAAGATAATAAAATAACCTAATAAAAATTATGTTTATAGATAAAAAAAACTTTTTCAATCTCTTCTTTTTTTTTTTGACATGGGATTCACAAATTTTTATTTTTTCTTTTTTTTTCTTTTCTTTTGATTGCCTACCACATTTGACTAACAATTTATAGCCATACTTATTAATAACAAATTTTTAATTTTCAATCTTTTTCAATATGCTATAGTTTTTTTAAAAGAAAAAAAATTGTTCTATCTCAAAATTAACTTGATTTTCAAAATATTTTTACTGAAAATTTACAAGATATCTTATATTTTCAAATATCTAAGGATCTCTACAATTATCACTAAATAAAATATAAAAAGAAGAATCAAAATGCTATGCTAATACATGAACAGGCCTATTACACAAACTTCTGAAGTCCATACTCAGGCTGGCACAAGAACGAAACCGATGCTTCAGACAAAAACTGTCTTTCATAATGAAATGTAAACAAGATCATGTAAATTCAGAAATTTATTGTATTAGATTTTATTAAACTGTTTTTTTATTTCTGTCAAAAAAAGAAAGATTTTTCTTACATAATTAAATTTAATATAACACAAGCAATATATATATATTATTTCATTAAAACGAAAATATTATTCAATTTTAATTATGTACATAATAAATATATTATTTTTATTTTGAATTATTTAATTAAACAAATATTACTAATTTTTTATTTTAATAAATTGTTATTAAACTACAATTTTTTTATCCTATTTATTGAATTGAGTAAGAAAAATATTTATTTGTATTAATAAAATAAAAAATAAATTGAGTTTATATTTTTTTATTAAAAAAATTGAAATTTTGTTTTTTGGGAGGAGGGGCCAACCGGCAGGGCTGCCGGTTGGGTGGGGGGAAGCTGCAGCTTTAAAAAATAAATAAATAAATTAAATCCATTTCCGCAACTTAATGTTGCGGAAATGGATTGGATTGCAGCTTTCCCCATAAAATAAAATAAAAAAATAGGTTGCCCATTTTCGCAATAATTTGTTGCGGAAATGGCCAAAATACCCCAAATCACCAAATAAGTTTTAAAACACCCCAAAATGCTAATTATTTTTTTTTTAAACACTCCGATTATAAAAATGTCCCAGTTCATTTTAGGCTATCCAAGTCAAGATTCCTTTTTATTTACCAATTCTCTTTTGGCTGATTTTTATTCATGTGTTTAAACAATTAGTCATAATAGAATTTCTTATTAGTAATTAAACTTTATATTTGCAAATAAATTTTACAAAATTTCTTCAATGGGGGGTATTGCGACTTGCGGGGGTTTGCTGAGAAATTATTATGGAACTTGGAGTACAGAGTTTGTTGTTAACTGTTCTATTAACTTTTATTGCAACTCTCTTATTAAGTTTATTCGGAGTATTTCACTTAGTTTCACCTCCATTTCTTTCAATCACGTTCACTGAGAGGCCAACTTCGCTGCTAATTACCTCTCTCATTTTGCTTATGGGTACCCTCCAGGCTACCATGTGCTTCATGATATTCCTATTGAGATAAATTGGCTGTATCATGATTTTGTTGGAGTCTCTTATGTTCGTTAAGGTTTTTGTGTTGTGAGTTGTGCTCACCTTTTCTTTCTTTACTAAAAAAAACGAATTAAGTAGATTAGCTTACGAGTGGTGAAAATTTTATGTGTCTCCATTATACATGTTGTTAGTTAGTTAATTAATTAATTAACCCATTCATTCATATATTCATAAAAGTTTTATTGATTAATTATAAGAATATTTTCGATACTTAATAACAAGTTAAAAAAATTGGAATTAAGAAGTTAATTTTTCTCTAAAGTTGGAATTAGTAAAAAAATAAAAAAAAATATTAGTACATATTTTTAAATATTCATAATATTTGTCCACATATTCTTTTACTTTTATCTTGACTTATAATAATATATTAAAAATTAATTAAATGTCAAATTAATAAAAACAAAAAAAAAAGACAATTAAAGTATAAGACATACACAACTTACCAATTTTTATTGCCATGATAATAATAATAATCTACACATAAAAATAATTTAATAAGTTAAAAATTTATAATTTTTTGGATAAAAGTTTATAATTTTTTTTGGCCTCTTCATAAATTTTTTAGCTATAAATTACAATAATAATAATTTAGAAAAAATTTAAAATTAAAAGTCTTAAAAAAAAAAAAAAAAGGAAAAGCTGCCCTTTAGCTTTTCCAACAAAAAAAAAAGGCCAAGCTGCCGATACAGCTTTTGAAAAAAAGTTAAAAAGAAAATGGGACCTAAAATTTCAATTGTCCGCTACGATTTTAAATTTCTATAAACACAACTGTGATTTGTAATTTCAGATTAAATCTTAGACTCATTAATAGTTTTCAAAACACTTCACTTTTGTAAATATTTAAAAAAAAAACATTAATTATATCATTATTTCTATTTAGTTCAAATTTTTATGAGTCATTTTTTAATTTTTACTGATAGTAAAATGAGTTATTTTTAAATCGGATTGAATTTAGGCTTAAATCAAATTTATGAAATGAACCTAATTTTGCCATTTTTAAATTTATTCATACCATAGAGAATGAGAAAGAAAAAAAAAATATTTTTAATAAAGTAGCAAGCTTGGAGTTTGTGCTGTCAGGAATAAAATAGACATACCTCCAATTCACCGTTTATTAAAAATATTAAATATTCATGTTTAGTTTAAAAAAAATAATAAAATGTGGAATAAAAAAAATACCATTTTGAATTGAATTTTTTATTTAACACAATTAATCAAAATTAATAAATTAATTACGAAAAATTTTTAATAAACCGATTAACTGGTTAATATACATCCTAACATTTTTCATGCCTCTTATTTTACAATCAATAGTTTTCTGAAAACTTTGAGCAAGTAAGAAAATAATAAATAATTTGAACAAACTCAAAAGAAACAAAAAATAATATGAAAACAAGCCCTAAGATATTGATTAATTATAAAGAATTAATATAATTAATTATAAATAATATAAAAACGCAAGCAAGAGCTGGTGTGCGCATGATGTCGACATCAACGCTCATTGCTTAACTTAGATCCGAATATAGTACGGTAGAAAAGCTCCGGAGGCCAACAAAGACGGCGTCGGTGATCTGGCAATAAATCAAAATAAAATATAATAATAATAAAATCAAAATATCTGAGCACAAATTTACAAAATTAAATCATGGGCGTTGGTATACGTGATCGTGCTGGGTAGTCCCACACTGTCATGTAACTTTGAAAAAGCAAAGAAAACGGTCCCAGCTAGAGCCAGCAGCACAGGAATATTACCATGTGCATTGAGATTTGTGGAGTGCACGATCACCGTCTGAAAAATAAAAATAAAAATTTTATAAAATAACACCTTTTCTAAATTAATTATTCATTTTATTCTCTTTTATATGTCATTTTTTTATTTTTATTATAATTAAAAAAAATTATTAATTTGATTTAAATTTAAAATAAATTAAATAATTTAATAAATAAATTTAAATTTAATTGATTTTAAATAAATTAATTTTTATTGAAAAATATTAATTAGGCTTAAATTTAAAATAAAATTTAATAATTTAATGAAAAAATTTAAATTTAATTGATTTTAAATAAGACAATTTTTATTGAAAATAAAATAAAATTAAAAAAAAATTATTGAAAGTCTAAAAGTATTATATAAAATGGAATTTAGTTTTTGCTTAAAATTGAGTAACACTTTTTTTAAATTAATTATTCTTTTTATTTCATTTTATGGGCTACTTTTATTATTTTCATTATGATTAAAAAATTATTAATTAGATTTAAATTTAAAATAAAATTGAGCAATTTAATGAATAAATTTAAATTTAATTGGTTTTAAATAAATTAATTTTTATTGAAAAAATCAAATTGAAAAAAAAATAAATTTATTAAAAGTTTAAAAGTATCATATAAATGGAATTTATATTTTATTTAAAAGAATCACATATAGTAAAATGGATGGAGTATTGTTGTTTAGATTTTGAGATTCATAAGTGGGAAATTGCTTTGTAAAACACAATTAATAGAAAAGGAAAAAAAAAAAAAGATAAACACAATTAATAGAAAAGGAAAAAAAAAGATTTTTAGTTTTTATTTGGTATATTCTTGTCCATTTGAAATTATTTAATTGACGGGAATATATCTAAATAATCAAAATATCCATTGATTTATTTATTTCAACAAAGATTCATACATAATTAATATGAATCTTTTTGTTTTTTTTTTAATATGTTGTGTTCTAATTAATATAAATCTTTTTGTTTTTTTTAATATGTTGTGTTCTAATTAATATGATTCTTTTTGTTTTTTTTAATATGTTGTGTTTGTGCTTGAGACATGGCTCCAAGAAGACATATTTAGCTGCATCTGGATCTAGCAGAAAAAGGAAAATGATGACATGAATCTTTCTGCTTTCTACTATTTAGCCTAATACTTATACCCACGTATATAGTAAGGAATAATACTAAAAAAATACTCAATTTTGTCTTTTTTATTTATTCGGAAGCTAAGTATCTCGTATTTACTTATAATTTCTATAAAAAATATATGTGTATATATATTTACATATAATTAGCGAAACAACATTAAGAACAAAAATCATTAGCTAAAATGAATATGTACATTACATACTTCTAAAAAAAAAAAAAAAAAGGAAATGTTGGTTTATTAGATAGGTGGCAAATGAATTGGATTAGATCACGACATATCAAATCATAAATTAGTCAATATTTTATGAGTCGTAGACGGATCAGATTGAATCATGACGTAAATGGACCATTATTAAATGTATCAAATTTTATGACATTATTTATTTTATAAATCATTAAAAATAAAAAAATTATGCATGTATAAACTATAAAAAAATTAGTTTTATGTTTACATTATATAAAGACTGTTAAAAAATTAAGAAAAATATATAAAAAAAATCATGTTGAATCATGATTCAAATGAATCATGTAAAAATATATCGGTCAAATTTTAACAAATATAATTTATTACATTTCCCCACTATGATTCTTTTGCCTTATTACCCATTAATTCACATATAGATATAGATATTAAGTATTTTTCATCTCTTTGTATTAATTTTTAAGTTGCAATAAATAATTTATTATTTATATCAAACGAAATTGTTGGCTCAAAAGGCTAATTTATAAGTTTTGATATATTAACAAAATATTTGCACTGAAATTAACTGTTCTGTATATGTTCTGTGTTCTATAGAACAGAATCAAAAAATCACATGTGTTCTGAAAAGCGGGATGAAATTTATTTTTCTAAATTAATTTATCCAATGAAAGTCTAATTTTTTCTCACTAATAATTTCGTCCATATGTGTTATTTTTAATGGTAAAGGATAATTAAAAAAGTTAATTTAAGTAAATTGCATAAAATGAATTTATTATGATGATGATATTTTCAATATCAATTGTCTGTATTCTAATATGTCCACATCACGAAAAATTATGAAATGATCTATTCAATCCGCTTTAGATCATATATTTGGAACTCACAGATATAACCTAATTTTAGTCGAAAAGTAAAAAATTCATTATTGCATATATATATATATATATATATATATATATATATATATTCAATTTTGTTTGATGGAAATATATATATTAAAAATTTTGGAGATGAGACAAAAGAGCAACAATCATTTATAATAATAATAGTATTATACGCAATTATACCATCACATGTATAGTCAACAATAATACAATCACCCATTATGTATATTAATAAAGGCCTAATATATTTTTAGTCCCTCAAATTTATTCAAAAAATTCATTTAATTCTCTAAATTTACGAAGAATTTTCTTATCCTATGGACTTGCAATGTTAAAATACGCCGGTCCCTTCATTACTGATGTAATATATCACATGAAATTGACGTATGTTAAGGCTAAATATTCAATTAAAATAATAAAATCTAATATATATCTGTCTTTTTAAACTCGTTCCAATAATTTACTTACTTAATATTCATTAATGTTTTAACTTTTATTTTAAAAAAAATCGAATTTCATAATTGATCTTAACAAAATCTCAAATTCTAAACTGATGGAAACTGAATACGCCAATGACTCCCAATATAGATCCGAATTTATATCAATATGAGAATTATACAGGTATGAAAAAAATGTTTCATATTAGGTACTTTAATTAAAAGTTTTTTCTTTAATTAACTGAATTAAATAAGGAAAGTTACTCATTAATTTTTTAATTAAAAGTTATAACTGCACATTTAATTTTTATTAATTTTGTAACTTTTATTTCTTATTAATTACCTTAATTAACAGCCCTACTAATTAAAAGTATAAAACTCTCTATATATAGGACTAACATAAAGATAAGAATAAATAAGAAAAAGTTATTATAACGAAACTCTACTGGATTCTCTTCTCGCCTTCTTTTCACTTCAAGTGATTTTTAGACTGTGATTTAGTTGTTATTATCCCGTTTGTGGATATCAGCCGGACCGGTGACGCCATAAGGAATCCTTGTAAATGCTTCCGCTAAATATCTGCGCTATAAGAGATAAATTATGTTACCTCTATATATGCATATGACATATTATTTTTCCTTCATAAACATACAAAATTTGATAAATAATTATTAAATTTGATATTTTTTCCGCATATTTGTGCGCGATTTACATATATTTACACATGTTTTAGATTGTGAAAAAAGTAAATTAATGTATAATGATTTTACAACTTTAGAGGATTAAGTGGTTGCTCGCAAAAAATTCAGAGAGTTAAATAAACTATTAGATAAATTTAAGAAGTTGGATATTTGCACATTGCAAATAAAACCATTTGGTGTTATTTTATTGGATCTTATTTCAGAAAATGTAGATTTGCCCGAACTTATTTAAGTGTTTCAAATACTATAAAAAAAAGATAATGTATTTTGATTTTACAAGTTAAAAAAAATAAAATTGCTGGCAAAATTTAAAAGGTTTTGAATTGTTTGAACAAATTAAATGATAGGAGAGGTATTAAGCCTATTAATAAATGTTAAAATTAATTTACAATCTAAATTCCTCTTGTAGATATTAGAACTTGAAAACATTGTTTTCGTTAAACAATCAATTCAAGCAATTCTTTCTTGAAAAATTAACAACCCCTATACATAACACTTTCATGTTTCATCTATAGGAAAAATATGGAAAGTTTTATTTATTTTTTAAACACGCGAACTATAAAATCGGAATTCAACCATGAGAAAATTGAGGTCAAGTGGAAGTGGTAGGTAGCCAATTTTGAAAAGTAGACATTGTAAGGTTACTTCAACACTCATGTTTTATTCCTTAATATTATATGGCCAATTACAATTAATTAGTATTTGACAAAATTCCAAGAGCAAAGAACAAAATTCCTAAACTTTAGTTGAGGAGGTCACTAATATCATTATTACACTTGTCAACAAATTACTATAAGAAAGGCATCCTAAATACATTGATTAAATTAAATTTATTAATTATATCTCCAAAAATGAATTGGAGTTTATTTACTTTTTTAAATTTCAAGGTATGGATTAGAATTTAAAAGGGATTTAAGATCTTATTCATTTTTATTATAATGCATGTTCTATGAATAAAATCTAAGGAAAAAAATAGTTTTATATATTTAAAAGAAACTTAAGGAGAAATTACATAATAGGTAGGCATTCGTATAATACTAAAAAAAGGTAGGTATATATATACTAAGGCTTTTTACACTAAAATTAGTAAAATATAAATATAGTAGCAAATACTTTTTCTTTATCATTTTCTATATTAAGCGATTTTAAGGATGTAATATTTTTTTTAATTTAAGAGATTTAAGAGGTAAAATATGTGAAATTGATCGACAATCTATTAAAAAAAATCGAAAGTGATATATTATAAAAACATGATCTATATGTTTTTAAAAAAATTTATACTCAAACTAGTTTCAATACGGTGAGATATCTCATTTTCTAACTTTCACTCCTCATTTTCCTATAAAAAAATTATTCAAAGAATTTTTAAAATTAAGAAATTCTAGGGGTATAAATTAAAATTTAGAGATTTAGGAATATATGAGATGAAATTGAGGGACGACACGTGTAAATTACCGGAAAGTTGCTAATTTGTGATCGGTAGTGTGCTAGTAGGGTGACGTGGATGTAAAAAGAGGTGGCCATATCATCGTCAGGTGGGGGTTGGTGGAGGATAAATTACAAAATTGCCCCTTCAACAACCCGTAGTCCACCAACTTCAAATGTTAGCTTTTCTTCCAAAATAAATAAATAAAATATTAAATAGAGATGGTGTTTATTGACTCATTTTTCTACACCAATGCTTAATGATACTCACCCACTTTTCATTAATTAACAACGCACCATATACCTTAAAAAAGTTATACAGATATATTATAATTAATTTCATGAATTGCTTAAATATGAATTTGCTGTCGGCTATTCCCTCTATTTCATTTTTATGTATCATTTTGGTTATTTTTACTATAATTAAATAGTATTAGTTAGATTTTAATTTAAAATAAAATTGAGTTATTTAATGTATAAATTTAAATTTAATTTATCAATTTTTTATTAAAAAATAAAAATAAAATTTATAAAAGTATCGTATAAATAAAATTTATATTTTACTAAACATGACACGTAAAATGAAAGTGATGAAATATTAACTACCGATTGTAATTAACAGCTAAATCAAATAAGATCGCTACTTATTAAGAGTTGAATATAATTTTATGGAAATTTATGTATCTAATCTAATACCAAATAATGGTTACTTATAGTTTAGGTTTTGACTAAATTGCATACAAAAATAATCACATAATCTCTCTTTTTCAATAATGGGTCTAAGTTTCTTCCTTTGTTTTTTTGGTTGAATTGCTTAATATTTTTTCATAAAAAGGAATACATGGTTTTTTTTTTTTTAATAAAGAATAAATGTTTGTACTTGTTGATTCCAAAACTCCCGGGGAATTAGATTTAAGATAAAGTTTTAGAATTAATTTTGGAATTTTGTTTTTTTTTCAAGGTTTAACTTTGCAAATCTATATCTCTAATCTATACAATCATAATAAAGCTGAGATTTTCGAACATAATTTAAGAGACTCTCCTTTTTTTCTTTCTCATTATTTTGACAATTGATTTAAATTTTTCATTAATTAAAGATAATTAGTTATAATTTTTAAATATTTGTAATTATGAAATAATAATTAATATAATTATACTGATTTAATTTTTTTGATAATACATTTTTGGGGTTGAAAAGAATAAAATTTGAATAATAATTAAACGGAAAAATAATCAAATTTTTAATTATTTTAAATTACGAGTAATTCCCAATTATAATGGTTTAATGATTATAAACTTCAAAGCAAAATTAGCCATTGCATTTCTATAAATACAAGCTTGAACCATACATGTTTATTAAAAAACTGTAAAAATTATTATTATTATTATTATTATTATTATGTTGTACTTGTAGGGTACTTGGGCACGTCCATATGTTGAATCAGACGGGCCACCAGTTTACCTACCTCTACCTCCTCCAAAATCTTTAAATAATAAATGAAAAAGAAAAACAAAGCCCATAGACGTAATTTCATCATCTAAACCATTTCCCTTATAAACCTCTGCGCAATACTTCCCTTTCTCACTCTCTAATCTAACCTCTCTTTCATTTCTCTCTCTCTGTTTCTCGATCTATTGATAATGGATCCAGTTAACGTTTGGGGCAATTCTTCCCTTGAAACGGTGGACCCAGAAATCCACGACTTGATCGAGAAAGAGAAGCGCCGCCAATGCACCGGAATCGAGCTCATCGCCTCCGAGAACTTTACCTCCTTTGCCGTCATTGAAGCTCTCGGCAGCGCTCTCACCAATAAATACTCCGAGGGCATGCCCGGGAACCGCTACTACGGCGGCAATGAATACATAGACCAGATCGAAAATCTCTGCCGTTCACGTGCTCTCCAGGCTTTCCATTTGGACCCCACCAAGTGGGGTGTTAATGTCCAGCCTTACTCTGGTTCTCCCGCGAATTTCGCCGCCTATACAGCGGTTCTCCAACCCCATGATCGAATCATGGGTTTGGACCTTCCTTCTGGTGGCCATTTGACTCATGGGTATTACACCTCTGGTGGGAAGAAGATATCTGCTACCTCCATTTACTTCGAGAGCTTGCCTTATAAGGTTAATGCACAAACTGGGTACCTTGATTATGATAAGTTGGAGGAGAAAGCTTTGGACTTTAGGCCCAGATTGATTATCTGTGGTGGTAGTGCTTACCCACGTGACTGGGATTATGCTAAGTTCCGCTCTGTTGCTGACAAATGCGGTGCTCTTTTGCTTTGTGATATGGCTCATATCAGTGGCCTCGTTGCTGCTCAGGTATATAAATGCTTTTTTGTGTGATAGTTGTTAATGATGGATCTCTGCTTTTATTGGATCTGAGGTGGGATCTGTTTAGAGAAGGTTGAATTTTGAAAGATTGGATCTTGGTTTTGTGTAGTTTGTGCTTCATTTTGAAATTATAGATCTGGGCTCTAAACTTGTAATAGACTGTGCAGGAGTGATTTTACTTTATTCTATTTTGCAAAATGAAGTAAAGATCTGTTTTCAATCATTTAATTTTCCCTTTGTCATTTCTTCGTTTTCACTGCAAAACAGTGATTTTAAAATACTGAGCTTCCTATCTTTGTTTTTCTTTTTCTTGTTTGTTGTGCATTGGGGGTATCTATATAGATTGAATAGAATGTTGAGCATTTGACTTGGGAAGGAGAATATACTATTCCGTTTTAGTTGCATTGGGTTTTGCATATTTTCAAATGTGGAACTTTTATTGCGTTGGTGGAGCTAGGAGACATTGAAATGAATTGAGCTGAATGAATTATATTTTTGATGGGACTATGGAGTCTGTCGTATCCAATTGTCTTCAGTGTTAATTGGATCTGGGCTTATTTTCTTTTTACGTTGAACTAAGATAGTTTATGCTCTATATGCAATTTTTAGATCCAATGGCGAGAAATAACTAAATTACCAAGTTAATTGATGTTAGATTAACTTAAGCTTATAGTTCAACTTCTTGTCTAATTTGCCAATCAAATATTCTATGCCATTGGGGAGATCATCACTTTGAGTGTGAATCTGGCGCCTTTTATTTTTTTTTTAAATTTTGTTCTAAAATTAATGATGCTGTTTCTTTTATCTTTAGGAAGCAAAAAACCCCTTTGAGTACTGTGACATTGTCACAACCACCACCCACAAAAGTTTGAGGGGTCCTAGGGCTGGCATGATATTCTACAGGAAGGGGCCTAAACCACCCAAGAAGGGCCAGCCAGAGGATGCTGTCTATGACTTTGAAGACAAGATCAATTTTGCAGTTTTCCCCTCTCTTCAGGGTGGTCCACACAATCACCAGATCGGTGCTTTGGCTGTAGCTTTGAAACAAGCCATGACCCCTGGGTTCAAGGCTTATGCCAAACAAGTGAAGGCCAATGCAGTTGCCCTTGGAAACTACTTGATGAGCAAGGATTACAAGATGGTCACTGGAGGAACTGAGAACCATCTTGTCCTATGGGATCTTCGTCCTCTTGGATTAACTGGTAAATGATCCGAGTTATTTGGCTTTAGGAATGTCCCTGGTATCCACATGCATGATTTACTCATTTGTTTTCTTCTTACAGGTAACAAGGTTGAAAAGCTCTGTGACCTTTGCAACATCACTGTAAACAAGAATGCTGTGTTCGGTGACAGCAGTGCTTTGGCTCCTGGGGGAGTAAGAATTGGTATGATTTTTAATTTGTACTGGAAATTGATACTGTGTCTTGGACTTCAGAAAGTAATAATGTCGACTGTGTTAAAGAATTATTGGGATCAATCATGGATTCTTGGATTATCTTCAGTTCCCCTCAATTAGGATGCAAGGATTGAATTATTGAATGTTCAATTTGCAGGTACCCCTGCCATGACCTCAAGAGGTTTGGTTGAAAAGGATTTCGAGCAGATAGGCGAGTTCCTCCACAGGGCTGTGCAAATCACGTTGGGCATCCAGAAGGAATACGGAAAGCTCTTGAAGGACTTCAACAAGGGTTTGGTGAACAACAAGGACATTGAGGCTCTGAAGGCTGATGTTGAGAAGTTTGCATCCTCCTTCGACATGCCCGGTTTCCAAATGTCTGAAATGAAGTACAAGAATTAGGCCTAAATGCTTTCCATTATTTAGCTCCTTAATCATTGAAAATTTACTTCAACTCGGCCAGAAAGAGAAAAAAGGCCTCTATCTATATTGGATGTTTTGGTCATGTAGGTTAGCTTACAAATTTTCTCTTGATTTTGAAGTTTATGTTGATCCTTCTGTTCTGTTGTTGGGGTAGGATTTTGTATCCTCTCAATGACTTCACAATGTATTGCTTTGTTTCATATATTGTTTCATCATGTCCTCATTCCCGGACAAATAAAGAGTTGAAATATTTTTTGAGTTGGCCAATAATGAAACCACTAACCAGACCCATCTTTTTCTCAATAGAAGGAAATCCATTTATTATTATTTGAGAGGGGCCAATGGAAATTTGAATTATCAGTCACATGTTAAAATTTTATTAAATAATAAATTAGGTAGTCAATTTGATACTGTTAACATATTTCTCAATTTTAAACAAGAAAATGTTATTTAAAATACACTAATTTAAATGTGAAAACTTTTTAATTTGTATTAAATTAGCTATAAATGCAAAATTTTATTATTATTATTTAGTTATAGTAATAACTAAATAAAAATTCAAAAATATGATTGTTGTTTAAGTTAATTTGTTTTAGATAATTATTATCAAAATTCATTAATTATAACAATAAAAATTTATTGCATTTGAAATAATATTAATTACCATAAAAAATTGGAAAAAACATTTTTTTATTAAAAAAATTAAATTTCTGTTAGTTTAACAGAAAAAGTTAACTGAATTTTTTAATTGAAATAGTAAAAAATATTAGTTTCTAATTTGTAATAATTTTTTTTAGGTATTAAATTGAAATATAGATAAAACGCTGGAAATTTTTTTTTTTTGTAATTAACCATTTTGAATATAATGAAAAATATTACATATTTTGTTACTGCTACAATTTTGAGGTATTTTTTCTCTATCCTTTTTTATTATTACTCGAGAAATTTACAGCATTACAATTTTTAGATATGGTTATGTTAATTTAAATTTCTTGTAATTAGTCTAGGGGTTTAAGATACGTACTTATATTTGTATTATTGAATTTTTTTGAATTTTTTTTAAAGGTAATTTGTAATCACTAATCTGAATCTACTAATATATATATATTATAAAAATTAAGATTATGTTCTTTTAGGTAGAAGTGGGAAATTTTGCCTAATCCAAACACTAAGTCTAAATCTGTCCAAAAAAATTGATCCAATTCAATCCGATCCAACTAGAAGCTTACCATTTGATCCAACTCAAAATGACTCAATTAAATTTTAATCCAGATGAACATGTTCATCTAATAGGTATCAACTGTATCAAACAGGTTCATCCAATATGCATCAATTGTATCAAACAGGTCAATACCAAATATAATTTTTTCATATCAAGCGTGTTCAATTAGATCCCAACCCATTTGGGCCCAAAATTGCCTTGACCCAAATCCATCTCGACCTATTCTAGTCTGGCTCAAACTTGGAACAGACTGAAATAGACCTAAATTTTATTTATGCAGGCTTGTGTAGAATTTTTTTTTTAAATTTCAGTTAAATTTGACCCAAATCCAATCCATCCTGATCCGAACCTGACCCAACTTGAAATAGATCTGAATTTTATTTATGCAAAATTGCGCAGAAAAAATCTTCAAATTTTATTTAGGTTTAGCTCCAATTCGGCTCATTTCGGTCTGACCTGAATTTGGTTTGCACCAAATCAACCTAACCCAACCCGAAATAGCCCTATATTTTATTTATGCATTCTTGTGCAAAAAAAATCTTTAAATTCTAGTTAGACCCGGCTTGAACAAGACCTATCCCAGTCTGGTCCGCACTCAATTGAGTCTGGACCGGTCGAAATAGGTCTGAATTTTATTTGTGCAGAAAAAAATTTTAAATTTCGTTTAGGCTCAGCTTGAGTCTCACCCATCCTGACTTGGCCCAAACCAAACACATCACGGTCTGGCCTGAACTTGGCCCTTCTCGATCCGAATCTGATCCAGCATGAAGTAGGTCTGGATTTATTTATGCAAGATTGTGTAGAAAACATTTCGCTTAGACCTAGCCCGAATCCCCGGCCCAAACTCGACCCATCCGATACAGTTTGAGCTCGACTCGTACCAAATCCAACTTAGCTCAATCCAAGTTAGGCATATATTTTATTTATTTAGTTTTGTGAAGAAAAAATTTTTAAACTCCGTTTAGACCCGATCAGAACTCGACCAATTTTTGTTCGGCCTAAATTAGGTCTAAATTTTAATTATGCAGACTTGAGGAAAAAAAATTCAAATTTCGTTTAGGATCTGCCAGAATTCGTTCCATCCTGGTCTTGCTCGAACCCGACTCATCCCAGTCTGAACTCGATCAATCCCTACCCGAGTCTAACCAACTCGAAATAAGTCTGAATTTTATTTATTCAAAATTGCGCAGAAAGAATATTAAAATTTCATTTAGCCTAAATTCGATCCATCTTGGTCTGGTTTGAACCCAACCCATCCTGGTCCACCTGAAGTCAGTTCATCCTGACCTGAATCTAGCCAAGGCCGAAGTAGGTCTGGATTTATTTATATAGAATTGTGTAAAAAAAATTTTCAAATTTCGTTTAGGCCAGGCTCAAATCAAATCCATCTCGGTTTGGCTCAAACTCGGCCCAAACAATTTAGTATACCATAATTGTATTAAAAGTGAATTTTTACTAAAAAAACAGTTAAATGAGTTAACTATAATTTTGCCCATTAGGCTTACCATGCGACCCATTTGGGTCTCCATGCGCCCATTCTAGCCACCATGCAATCAATTTGGGTCACTATGCAACCCATTTGGGTCGACATACACTATGTTTGGGCCAACATGTAGAAAAACTATGGATTGACCTAAATCGGTCCAGTTCGTTTAGGCATTGGCCTATTTATGACCTATAAATAACGGTTCATTTATGATCCGACCTCAATCTGCTCAATCCAACCCATTTACCACCTTTACTTTTAAGTTATAAATTAAAAAAATATATATAACGTATTTTTCAAAAATAACATTGGTGACAAAAGTAACTTTATATTAGAGGTGACAAAATTTAATTCAATTTATGAAACAATCCAATCACTTATAAAAATGTGATCCAAATTATATTTAATATATAAATGAATATATATGTAGAATATAAATTCATATTTTGTAAATTGGAACTTTCTCCTCGATTTTTCATTTTTTACTTATCTTTTTACATCTAGTTTTACTTTTTAAAAAAAGTGGGCTAAATATGCATTTTTCTTGTATCATTTTTTTAAATGTGTAAATTTATTTCAAAATAATTTATTTTTAATATTTATTTTGAAATAAATTTATATTTAAAATTTGAAAAATAGGAGAAATTTACTTCATTATTTAGTTAACAGTGGAGTGCAACGACTTGGACACGTAAAGTACATGTATTGAACACGTTAGGGACTAATGTCGAGCTGAAACACACGTCAAGTAAAAAAAAAAGTTACTTTTCGCTTCCCTCTCGTTTTCAAACTTCTGCCTTCATCCCTTTTCCCTTTCTCTCTCTTGCAGCCACCCTCAACAAAGATCAATCTCTCCTGCTCTTTGCTTTTTTTTTTTTTTTTTTTTTTTTTTTTTGTTACAGTAATAAAATCACTAAAAATCCCTAAAATCTCGACATTATCAATCATTTGTTTTTCTTCTTTTCATCTGTTTAGTTCCCTGTAAATTGTCAAAATTTGAGAAAGAGGAGCTGGAAAAGGGAAAAATCTGGTCTTGCTGCATATAAACCACAAAATTTTTGTGTATCATCAGCTGAATCAAACTCTATACATAGTGCATCAATAATGTCTTTTGCCTAGAGGTTAGTAAGTTGCCTTTTAAACCAAAGTGTCGATTCTGTGCAAATCTAGCAATCTCTATGCTCTCACTCTGAAAGAAACTCTTTGCAGCCTCACAAGTAGGATACTTCCACTGAGTGAAGAATGGGTTGATTTGAATTGAAGTGGGTGGTTTGTCTTCTTTAGAGACATCAACTGAATGGAAGAATGAATTGGATTTTTTGGGTTTTACGCAGAGAAATTAATGGTGATTTAAGGAATTGAATTTGGGTTTTTAAAATGATTTAAGGCAGGTCTTGTTGCTGCCCAAGCCATCAATGGAGTTGATATTTAATTGATTTTTTTTTTCAAGAGATAAAAATAAAGAAAAAGAAAATATTTTTTAATTAATGTATTATCAAATACATGAAGCAGAATTGGGGAAATGAAGAGGAAAGCAATCAAATACTGGAAACATAATTAGAAATAGGTTTTACATCGAATAAAGGTATCGATCATTTATTTTTCTTCTTTTCATTTTTTTTGTTTGGCTCCCTATAATTTTTTTCAGTTTCATCTTTGATTTCCAGTTCTACTCTTTTTCTGATTTTGGGTTTTGGTATCTCTTGCATTGCTGTCTCTTTCTAATCCATTTGCATTTCAGTGTAGGGTAGAGATCGATCAATCTCTGTTGTGGGTGGCTGGAAGAGAGAGAAAGTGATAAGGGAAGAAGGCAGAAGAGGGTAAACGAGAGGGAAGTGAGAGAAATTAACTCAGGAAGGAAAAGTAATTATTTTTTTTTACTCGTTTCACGCGATAGACACGTGTCGCTAACGTATACAATGCATTCACAATACGTATCTTAGTCGCTCTACGTCAGCAGTCAATTAAGATTTTCACGGTTAACTTTAGAAGCAATAAACAGTGAGACAAATTTCTTCCATTTTTCAAATATTAGAAGCAAATTTACCTTAAAATAAATATTAGATGTTAAATATGCACATTTGGAAAAATAATAAAAACAAAAATATACTTTTATCCAATCAACTTTTATCATTAAAATAGATAGGCTAGCTTTAATTAATTACAGGTGAATGTTTTTCTTTACCTTAAGAGTATTCAAAATAAGGTGATTATGCCCCTAATTTTAGTGGTTTTCATTATATCCTTAAAATCAATCTAACAGTGTGATTTTAGTTTTATTTTGGATGGAAAGTATACATGGCAAACGGCATTAAAAGTGTCCAATAAAATTGTGGCACGTCAATACACACGTGACAATTACTTTAATAACATGACAAAAATGCAAAAATAAAATAAAATACTCTCTCCTCCCTCTCATGCTCCCACGGTGAGTCCAAGGCCGATCTTGGAAGTTCGATGAATTTCGATTCCAACTTTCTTTGAATGATTAGTGGATTGGTGATATTGAATCCACTTATGCGCACTATCTCTTGGAGCCAGTCTTTTCATTCAATTAAATTTGCTACACGGCCGATTGCCAATGGATCAATTCATGGTCCATTTTCGTCCTCCAAAAAAGGACGGTGCATATTTTGTAGGAGTTTGGCCCTATTAGGACTGATCAAAGTGCATATTTGCAATCATGTAAAAACAAAGCAATCAATTCAATGCACTATTTTGATTTTGTTGTATTATGCGTATCTTTTTTCTTAGGCCATCTTATCTTCATTTAGGAGGAGTTGGTAGGCCATTTTTACTACCTCGGGCAGGCCTTTAGAAGGATAACCAAAACAAAAAAACATTTTTAACATGTAGTTTTGAGTAACATAATGTAAATTGTAATAATATTTCTGAAACTTATACGCATAATTCTCAAAACAACACAAATCTACAGTTCCATTAATACTACAAGCAATTGTTCATTTTTTAAGGACTATGTTGACAACGAGAAATCGCAAAACTTATCTTTTTAATGCATCTACTGTTATTGCTATCACAATATCAATTAGCAATTTTTTTTGTTTATTTCATATTTTATGTTTGCGTGAATTGTAATAATTCCCAATATTTTTAGACATTTGCTATCATGATGGATTTGCACAATTCATAGACCTATTTAGGAGTAAAAATATCAGATTTCACAACAAATCTTATCATAATAACCCACTCATTTATAATTTCAATACAAGAATTCAGCGAAATAGAGACGAAATTCCGTCTCTAATGTAAAATAAAGACGAAAAAATTCCGTCTCTATTTTGGCGGTCTCTAAATTTTAGAGAAACAAATTTTCCGTCTCTAAAAATAGAGACGGAAACAAATTTTTCGTCTCTATTTTTAGAGATGGAATGAATATTCCGTCTCTAATTAGAGACGGACAAATAAAATAGAGACGAAAAATAAATTCCGTCTCTATTTTTAGAAACGGATTTAACATTCCGTCTCTAAATTAAATACATATTTTTTTAATAAATTAATTATATTGTTTAATTGTAATTATTAACTTTATTTGATTTGTTTAATTATATATTTAATACATATATTATTATTTATAATAATAAAACCGTAATTAGGCCAAAATTTATATAATTAAAAAAGCATTAGATAAAAAATATATAAATTAACTAAAAATGTTGTAAACAGTAATGTATGTAATTTAGTAAGATTACATTTATAGAGAAACTAATATTACTGAATATATGTCCTTTTACAGGTCTAAAGGACTAAATGGTCATTCTAACCTCCCTCATTTTAAACTATCCTAGCTTCTTTTCTTTTCTGCTGTAAACATCATCTTGTCCATAAACTTTTATAATAAAGTTTTACACCCTTTAAGCCATATATTTCATGACAAAAAACAAGTTGCTGATTGAACAAAATAAAAAAATTGAAGGCCTTAATTCTAACTAATTTAAACTCAAGACACAACATTATTCTCGTATGGTTTCAACTGCTGCCTATTGAGTTGAATCACCTTATTGGATAAAGAATAGTGTAGACAGTCTCTTCTTCCCCCTGTTTCTTGAACTTCAACCAAGCCTTGTCCCAGTCCTTTGAGAATTTATCATCCGTCCATCAAATAAGGTTTCCATGAGATTTGTTGTTTTAGCTGAATACAATTGCAAGTTTTACTCACACCACATAGACTGAAAATCTTGAGATAAATTGCAATGAACTAACACACAAATATAAGAGAGAAAGAGAAATTTACACAAGAATTTAACAAAGTTCAACCAAAATGCTACAACTTTAGACAGGAGCAGAGAATGATTTTTCCACAATGAACTAAAATGAACTTACATCAAATTCCCTTATTACAAACCCCCTATAATTCATTACTATTTCCCAAAAATAACTAAACCAAAACAGAGATGAGACTTGCAAAAGAATACATAACAGATCCATATCAACCCTTGCCCTTGCCCTCCACTACCGACCCATATTCCCATTTTTCTCCAATTTGGATCACTCAGTGAGCTTTTTGGTTGAATAGCAATTCGGACCCACCAAAATTCAATACATCGAATTAAAATGTCAACCAAATTCTAGCAAACGGGATTAAAACAAATAATGTACAACGAATAGGCATAAGATGTTGAAGATTATTTACATTAATGTTTACTATTATTAAGAAAAAAAAAACCTAAACACTCAAAATATTCCCCATTTTTACAGGAAACTCAAGCAAGAAGAAGTAGGAACTGACATTGGAACCTGGGAGTGAACCTTCAATATCAGTATTCCAAAAGGCATAAATTCAATTCATTTCCAGTTGAAAACAAACGAATTCAATTCATTTGAATAGGAAAAATATATATATTATTATTATTACTATTAGAACAAACGTAATCCGCACTGACCAATCTATATAATTCTAAAACAATTCATTTCTATAAAACAATTTAAATACAAGAAAAATATAACTACATCAAAAAAACCAGAGCAAGATATAATTGTTCTACATTTCAATATAAACATATAATAATTCAAAAAAAAAATATATCTTACCTGATGCAGATCTCGCTGGAGGAGGAACGCTGGAGCACGCGACGGCCAGAGAACAACGCCGGCGTCGACTCGTCGGTGGCAAGGGGACCGGACGGCGATGGGCAACGTACAGGGGGGCAGCGGAATAGGAGGAGAAAGGGAAAAGAAAGAAGAGGGGAAAAAAAGAAAGAGGGGGGAAAAGATAACCTCACCGTGTCTACTTGACGGCGGCGGTGGGACCAAACGCCGGATGGCTCGGGCAACGGAGGGCGGGGGCAGCGAATACAGGGAGGAGAAAGGAGAGGGGAAAAGAAAGAGGAGAAAAAAGAAAGAAAGGGTATTAGGTTTAAAACCCGAAATTTAGAGACGGAATTCCGTCTCTATTTAGAGACGGAATTAAATTCCGTCTCTATTTAGGGACGGAAATAGTCTTCCGTCTCTAAAAATAGAGACGGAAAATAATTTCCGTCTCTATTTAGAGACGGAAATAGTCTTCCGTCTCTAAAAATAGAGACGGAAAATAATTTCTGTCTCTATTTAGAGACGGAAAATTCATACCGTCTCTAAATAGAGACGGATATTATTTTTCGTCTCTATTTAGAGACAGAAACGTCATTCCGTCTCTATTTAGAGACGGAACAACTATTCCGTCTCTAAATACCGTCTCCAATTCTGGCGGAAAAAAATCCCACCATATTTAGCGACCACATTTAGAGACGGAACGAATTCAGTCTCTGAAAGCAATTTCCGTCTCTATTTAGAGACGGATATCATTCCGTCTTTATTTTTCCGTCTCTATTTTGGATTTTTCTTGTAGTGTATTATTTCAGATAGATCATTTTCACAATCTAAATTGAAAAAAACTGCAAGGCTTGTTACTGATTTTAATGGATTCTTCTTAGGTATGAATTCTCCATTCATCCTAAGAGGATAATTAGACTTGTATAATGCTCCCTTCATCACAAGAAACTCTAAAGTTCCTTTTCTAGATACCTCAGGTTTTCTCAATCTCTTTTTTCGCTCAACCTCTTTTTTCATTCGACTGCATCAAATCCTTTATTCACCAATTTTTCTACTTTATTCGCTAAGAATTGCCTAGTCTCTCGTGAACTTTCAATAATTCTTTCACTGTGCCAATGTTTAATGAGTCTATTAACTCAATTCTCTATTTCTTTATTTGAAGTCAATACTAAAAGATATTGAAATTTGAACTTTGTGTGAATTCTCCCATATTGTTAGGAAGATTTTCAAAAGTCACTTGACTCTTTACAACCTCTTTATTTTTTAAACAGACAAGGTTTAATAGCTTTCACCTAGTTTTAAAGCAGTTCTACAATTAAGAAAAATTTTGAATTCTTCTATGTACTAGAATGAAACTTTAAGAACTTAAATGTAAAAAAATTTTAGTTTGAGGAATTAATGTGAAAAAAACCTAAGTTCTAGGATTTAAGGATACCTTCCTCCTTTCAAATAAAATAATTGTTTATGTCTGATTGGAGCGACTTTTGCTTAATTTCATCCTGGGAAAGAGGAGTGATTCTGGCTTCGAAGCTTCCCCTGCCTCTTTGTTCAGCCAAAGCTAAGCTATGCTTCAGCACTTTTTTCACGCGTTGTGCGCCATCAATTATCTTTAGCATCTTTGGACAGAGTAACTCGCTCTTTTCTTTTGCATTCAGTTTTCTAAAACTCAATCCCCTCAGTTTCCAGAGTATAGCCATATGCTCGTAGTGGTCCAACATCTCCACTACCTCTCTAACTTGTCTACCAGAACCTCGTGCTATCCTCATAATTCGTGACTCATTCATAAGTTGAAGATCAGGACTATCCAACTCTACAGCACATCAAAGCAAAACTAGAAATTATGAATAAACTGACGTTTTCAAACGTGTATATGCTTCCCATCCAAGACATAACATACTAAACACGAAAACATGGAAAAGCATCCAGTTACCTTCATTTGTCATTGAATCCATAATGGTCATGAACCCCTTCATCCAAACCCGCCTTTCCTTTTCACGATCTTCTGTTATAAGTTCAAGACTAATTCCAGGAATCACACTAATTCCCTATACAAAATCAGAGGGGATCTTTAGCATAAAGTTCACCATATTTGAGTATGGGCACGACAAGGGCAGGGACAGAACATGTGTGCAGCTCACAAAAGAAAAGAAATCAACAGCAGCTGTAGTTCATCTACATTTCAGGACTAAGAAATTATTTCATATTACTTCTTGCTGTTCAGTTATAGCTTGCAAAAGCATTTCACTGCAACTAAATCAATTATCTGAAATTTAAAAATCAAATTAGTCATGTCAAAAACATCGATTTAGGATTTGTAAGCTAAGCTAATCCTACCAAAATCACCGAGTAAATTCAGAGAATTAAAAGCCAAATCTATAGACCACAAACCCAATCTACAAACTGAATGAGTAGATACTAATTGGAAACACTCACTGAGCAATTTTTCAATCAAATAATTTCAAAATCTTTAAGCAGGACTAGAGAAAAGTGATCCAATGTTACCGGGAATGTAAATAACTTCAGGATGCAATAAATTCATTTTTGGATAATCTAACAATGTGATGCTTAAGACATGGAGACAACAACATCAAGTTTTCCGCATGCTTATTAGCCAGTCATCACAAATCAGTTGATTCTCTTACCATATCTATCTCCCAAATAATTACGGTTACTGGTTTTCACTTCTTTTGCATATACAACTAGCTTCCTGTGATCAGAGATTATTCAATATGTACAAGGCAAAACGAAAGGTGAGCACATTCAAAACTATAAAATAGAGGCGGGCACCAGCAGGTCACCTAATAAGGCCATTATTTATTTTTCTAGGTTGCCGGAACAGCTTTAATTTGTCATCAACAAAAAAAGCAGAAATTCAGTGTTCAATCTAACGTCACTACCAAGATGACAACCTGGCCAAGGGTATGGATTCTGAGATTGTTCTTGTAGTCCTCGTAAAAGTCCCTCAAGACAATTTTCCGTTCTGATACTTTCTGTAGAAGCTCAGTCTGTTGGTCCATAGGAAAAACTTCATGATTTCTTTTCAAGAATCCAGACCAGTCACTGATGCCTAAAGGAAAGATTATCATTATGTAATTACTTGCCATACAAGTTGGGAGAACAACATTAGAGAATGCTGCAAATATACAGACAGAAGTTAGTACCCAAAAGGCGACCAACAAAAGGTTTAACATCAAAAACTTCAAACTCGTCCATGTGCTCTCCTGTTCCAATAAATAAGACAGGACTCTTACTTGCTGCAACACTGCAAATGGTATACAAAATAGAGACCAATAATAAGGGGAGAGACAAAGGGGAAAAAATGAAATACTTGAATGCAAATCCTGGTAGAAGTCTTAATTCAGGTTGAATCTTTTTCTTTCATTCTATAGAATACGAGAATACAGAATTCTGAATAGTCACAAGAACACTCACGCGCTAAGAGCACCACCACCTTTTAGATGACCATCCATCTTCGTAACAATCACTGCCCCAACTGCAACACTTTGTTTAAATGCTCGAGCCTGATCAAATGCTCTATGACCAATTCTGCTGTCGATAATGAATAGTATAAGATCTGGTTTCTGAAGGACATAAAAATTTATTAGTGTCTGTAAATCAATGCTACGCAAGATCATAGGAGCATACTGTTGCTTCAGAAACTTGGCGCATTTCTTCAAAAAGAGCAGCTTCGTCTTTATGTCGCCCACTGGTATCAACAATTATAAGATCACAACATTCCTTCTTGAATCTTTCCACTCCTTCCACAGCAATCTTCACAGGATCTGATTGCACATAACTGAAAACGCCAAAAGATATTCAAAAATAATAATTTACACTTGAGGTATTGCCTTCAAGAAATGACTTGTAGCTATAAAAGGATAGATTGAGGGAAATAAGCACCTTCCATAAAATGGAATCTTAGCTTTCACTGCGTTCTGCTTCAGCTGATCAAAAGCACCAGCTCTGAACGTATCAGCACAGACCACAGCAGATTTCCAACCTTTTTTCTGATGATAATATGCATATTTGGTACATGTTGTGGTTTTACCTGACCCTGACATTGTAATCCAAGAGGAGATTTTTATAAATAAACAAAGATCACACAATCGAATTTTCGACAATCAACAGGAAAAACGAGTAAACATACCTTGCAATCCAACAAACATGACTACGCTTGTTTTACCCTTTTTTGGAGTAAAAGATGGCTTCCCGTAATCCAAAATTTGGCAAAGCTCCTCAAAGATTGCCTAAGCATAACCAAGAAGTTCAAATTCTCAATTGCAAAATCGGATTCTAAAACAATCGGGGATTTGAAATTACCTGCTGAATGATGATACGCTTGTTGTGACCAGAAGCGAGATGGTGGAGATTGATGATATTATTGATACGGGTTTTCATATCGAGGACGAGGTCCAACTGGACATCGGATTGGAGAAGAGCGCGCCTAATCTCCTTTAGACAATCATGGACCACCTTTTCGTCGACAACAGTGGCAATGTTCATCTTCCGGATTGCTCGGGTTATGCAACCCCGTAACAGAGGCAACACCATTTTCGCTTTTTTCTGAAGGATCATAGGAATTTCAGAAACAAGTAACAGAAGAATAGCACAGAAAATAAAAATCACACACAAGAACCTAGATCCGCCAACATGCATCCCACAAACATATATACCAAAAAAGTATATACATAATGCATACCAAAACTGACATGCAACAACTCAAAAACACCAAATAATACCACAAGTCTTTCCTTCATTTGCTCCTCAGTTTGTTGGAATGAGATGATTTCGCCTTTGAATCGCTCTAGAGACTGGGAGTGAGTAGCTTCATTGATTTTTTTGAAGAGAGATATAAGTTTAATTTGCTACAGAGAGAGAGTTTTTTTATTTGAAAGAACCGGTTTGTTTTACCGGATAACCCACAAGGAAGGTCCTGTTTTACAAAATCAAGACAGAAAAGAGAAAAGAAAAAGAAAATTTGGTCTGATTCGTCTGATTCTTCAGATTTTTCTTTCTCTTCTCCGTCAGAATCTTCTTCTTCCTCTGTTGATTCTCTTCATTCAACAGCTTCTTCATCCGATTCTTCCTCTTCTCCGTCAGAATCTTCTTCTTCGTCTTTTGATTCTTCTTCTTCAACCGCTTCTTCATCCGATTCTTCCTCTTCTCCGTCAGAATCTTCTTCTTCCTCTATTGATTCTTCTTCTTCAACAGCTTCTTCATACCATTCTTCTGTTCAACTGGCCCGAATGCCAAAAGGATTACATGAAATAAATTGTATACTTCACTTGCTGTTGTAAAGAGTGATCCAAAGTAATATTCCTCCTCAAACGACTCCAAAATTAAAAAAGCTTTAGGATCCCTTGAAGAATCGGATGAAGAAGCTGTTGAACAAGAAGAATCAACAGAGGAAGAAGAAGATTCTGACGGATAAGAGGAAGAATCGGATGAAGAAGCTGTTGAAGAAGAAGAATCAACAGAGGAAGAAGCAGATTCTGACGGAGAAGAGGAAGGATCCAAAGTAATATTCCTCCTCAAATGACTAAAAAATTAAAAAAGCTTTAAGATCCCTCGAGTCATTTGATTCCTCTTCATGAAAATCGTTATGGTAAAAATAGAGAGCATAGATAAGACCAGGCCATATGCGAAACAAAAAGTCGACACCAAAATAATGTGCAGCCCGAGCCAGACATGCCTGGCTAAGTTCAGGCCCAAGTCTATGCCTTTCACACCAACATGTCCTCAAGGCAAACTCTACTCTATTAGCAACCCGGTCTTTGACAGTAGAATAGCTGATTGTTCTTGTTGCTATAACCGACGTAATAGAAAGGAAATTACCCTCATCAGGTTCATCGGCATAAGCTGCAATGAAATGGCGCAATCCCCTCAGCATATCTTGTTTGAAAGATCGACGAACTACAGAAGATTCCCTACCTTCGTTGCCTAGTTCTGTGACTCCATGTTCTTGATAGGATCCACTGTCTTCCATAGATAAAGGAAATTACCCTCCATGTTCTGTAACTACGGAAGACAGTGGATCCTATCAAGAACATGGAGTCACAGAACTAGGCAACGAAGGTAGGGAATCTTTTGTAGTTCGTCGATCTTTCAAACAAGATATGCTGAGGGGATTGTGCCATTTCATTGTGGATCCTATCAAGAACATGGAGTTACAGAACTAGGCAACGAAGGCAGGGTACAACTGTTTATACAAGAAAGAAATCAAGAACTGCCAGCTGATTCAGCAACTATTCACCTCCAAAACTTATTTACATGTACATAAATAACAGAATAACAGAACTCCCTCCAAAAGCAGTTATGAGTTTTTTATTTTGATGCACTTGTTTCTTGAAGAGCTGTAACAATGTGCGTCAGGCAGCATATTTCACCTGCTGCTACTCTCTTGCTTCTTGCTGCTGGAATCTCTCCAACCCTTGAATGTCTGCAAGTTCGAATCCCAACCAAAGCTCTATGAGCTAAAAGAATGAGAGAAAAAAAATGTAATTCCAGCAAAATCTCGTTGACGAAATACAAATTAGTTTGAGAATCTTGTTTCTGTTGTCTAGAAAGAGTGAAGAAACAATGGTGTGGGCAAAATCTTGGAAAACCACAATTTTCTCTTTGCTAGAAGGTGTCCCAGTTCATCAACTACCTCTCCTTGCTTCTATATGTATTGATGGTATTTCTGCAACTACTATCCTTGTATATAGGTAAATGGCACAGTAGTTTTCTTCTCCAAATGAAGACTACTTTTGGGTTAGTAATGTGAATTTCTTTTCAAAATAGAACTACAGGGGGACCAATATGGAGGCCGTTGCTTTACAATGAAAGCTGTAGCAATGCTTTTGCCAATTAAGAAATCTATTGCTGATGCAGACCATACGGTTTTCTATGGAATATCTATCTTGTTTGACGGTGGAACACAGAGGATTCCAACAAAAAATCAGGCACCAGGCAGATTGGCTTTTGTGGCTTCTTCATGGAAAACTTGGAGTGTCCGATTATAATAATGCTTGCACATCTAAGTTCTTGCATTTTGAATTTGGTTTTTAAAACATTGATGCATTTAAAAGCTCATCTGCTTTGGAGAACTCACTTTTTCTGTTTTGCAGGTTGGCTGTGATCCTGAAATGGATTCCTATCCACTGTGGTTGCTTGCTCAGCCATATTCACAAACTTTACCTCCTGTTAGAGCTCCGTGAACTTCAATTGGCTGTTTAAAAGTGGATGTTAGAACACAATTTGGTATATTTTCTTTCTCTTAAGTAGCCTGATAATCAATAATGTACAGTTTTGTTATTCTCATATGCACTCTTAACATGAGTAGGCAATTGGAATCAACAGAGAATTTAGTCAACTCGTTAAAAGTTTTAGTCAAGGAAATTAAATTCGGCATCACTTCAGCGCATTTTGAGTGGAGCGCGTGCCATCTAATCTCCCTTATGGAGTCATCCAATCCTTATCTGGCCTTCCACTAATGCATAGACTGATGGTATACTTCTTGAAATTGTTGGCATAGTGAAGAGGCTAAGAATTATTATGGCTCTTCCTTAATCTCTTGTTGTTGCTTAATAGAAAATTGAGCAAAACGATCTTTCTAATTTTTGATATGCTCACTAAATTTCTTATTGTATGATTATTGACATTAGCAACCTCTTTGAGATAGTATTGGCATCAAAACATTTAGAAAACTTCAATATAAATACCGAAAGGAAAATATGGTTTAAGTTGGATGGGCATATCATAGAGGAATACGTTTTAGAGCTCTTATGATTATTACATGAAGCTCATGGAAGAATTCCGTAAGCTTCAAGTTAGTTAATATATTGCATATTATGTTTGATTTCTATGCTTCTTTTCCCCGAAGCAATGAACGTATATACAGGGAATATCACTTCAAAAAAAAACTCTTTTCGAGGGAGAATTCATCGCTAAAGACCATATCTGTCGCTAAAGGTATTTTTGTGACTTTAGCCACGATCATCTACGGGTAGAGGATGCTTTAGGTAACTTTTAACAACAAACCTTACTACCGCTGTTAGAAATTAACGATTTAGCGTAGTTTCGTTGAAGATTTGTAGTTTTAGAGATTTAGCGTGGAAAAATCCGTTTTAATAATGTATAAAATAAAATATAGAATATTTTTTTATCGTTAGTCCGTCGGTAAATTAGAACAGCAAAAAATTATTCTGCATTTGAAAAAATACAATTATAATTTATAAATGACATTCACTTGCTTTTATATATATATATATATATTGAATGATGTGGTGGTAACAAGAGCAGAAAAAGAGACTGCATGGAAGGTGATCATATTTAGCATAAATTAGCTTCTGTGTTGGGGTCTACAATGGCCTCATTTTCAGCTTTTGGATTAATAATTTTTGCTCTGCGAGTTTTACCGTGTTGTTCGACAAAGGACAATCTACAACTGCAGTTAATTTCTACAATTCTTTTGACCGCCAGCATTTTTAACAATTATTTTCTTATTTACTTAATTTCATTTACTGTCATATCCAGTAAAACTGAAAACTATCTACCGACTCAAATCTAATCTATACTTCAGATTTGAGTTTAACTTGTCTATAGTCAAATCAAACTGCACACAACTATATATTTAGTTATACAGCTTAATCGAGTTTACATTTTTGTATTTTAGATAAATATAAGCTGTTAATATAATCATTCATTAGTTTTCTAAAAGTTACTACTATAATACTCATAATGTATAGAATAAATTGATTTGAAAGAAACCACTCAGGAGATTAAACAAGAAATTTATACTCGACTTGTTTCTCGAATGGGCCTCGAAAGAATGGCCCAGATTTTCAACAGTCACAACGAAGATTAGGTAATTTGGTTTGACACTCATCTAAGAAATGGACAAAGCGTTGGATCAACAGCAGCTTACATATAACAGAATATAGTGTCATGGAAAAGGGGAAACAGAATATGATCAAATCATTAATTTACAGTTTGCAAACTAAGTTGTGTGCACTGTTTCCGTTACCAACAGAAAATGAGCTGTGTTTTTCTATATAAACAAATGATGCTTCTTTCTACCTCATTTTGGATGATCAATCAAAAATCTCTTGGGCTTCAATTATGCTATGCTGACTGCAAAACACAGCAAGAAAAAAGTTGGTTACCATGTAAAAACCAGGAAGGACAAGCTCAGGCAGTACAAGTTTAGAACAAATACAATCACAATATGAAGCTTGATTATGAAAAAAGAAAAGGAAGATGAGAGTTAAAAGAAATCTACTGATCATCCTTCGCGACCCGATAATATCTTTCTGCATGCTGCCGCTGACCAATCAACTGAGCAAAACGCTCATCATGGGTAATTACAATAAGTTGAAAATTCTCCTGGCCTTTCCTATCCTCCATAATTCTGGAAAAAGGGAAGACAAATCTTAGTCCGTGTTTATTAGATGCCCAGTGGGGTCCAAGTAACAAGTTTCATTAACCTGTGAAATAGATTTTGTAGCATGATTATACCTAACGAGAGCTGCAGCAAGACTCTCAGCATTTGGACCATCTAAGTTTGTAGTAGGTTCATCTAAAGCTAGGATTCCACAGTTGAGGCAAAATGTCTCAGCTAGTGCCAATCTAATGATAAGTGAAGCAAGAACCTGAAACCAAAGCGTCAGTTCTCCCTATCTCTCACCTCCATTTTTTTCTTCCAATTAAAAGAGAAAAGGAAGTTGCTTCACCTTTTGCCCGGCACTACACCTTCCTCTCATTTCTAGCTCTGTATCTCCAGTCTGCATTAGAACCTGTCATCAATGCAGGAAACATTATCACAGTACTTTAAACAAAGATATGAAGACTGTCCAAAATTCTACAGGAAGGAAAAATGGTCGTGGTTGAAAAAGGAAGATGGCAATGGCTGCCTATAGTGATGGAAGACCCTAGCTAATTCAAAGAGGGGTTCTACAAAATATATCGGCTGGCTATGATCTGTCCATCAATGGCCAGAGAAGAAACAAGTCCATAACATGAGCTGCAGGGTTAAGGATGCTCAAGATGGATGCATAGAAATACCTTAAAAGGATTAGGATGAACTGAAGGAGGAGCAATTCAAATAGTTGATTCTCTGGTTTACACCTGTTTGATGCACTACAACATCAACTAAGCCTTAATCCCATAGAAGATGAGAGGTATACCAAGGATGAGAGTAGATACATGGCCAAAAAGGACTCGAACATGACACACTGAATGAGGAAAGAGATCCATATAGCTTATCTCAACAGGATGGAGATTGAAGTTGAGCCTGAATTTAGTTCTGAAAAAAATAAAATTGAAACTGTTTGAGCAGTGTGTTTATGTGTAGTAGTCATACCTTGTAGCTATAAGAACGACTTCCAGCGCCCTCCGAATCTGAATGAATACAGATGTAATCTATGTCCTGTCCTCTGTATGTTTGTTGCCATAATTCCCTTATGATTTTGTTTATCTCCTCCATTTTCATTGTGTGAAAGCGCATAAGAGCTCTAAAAAGCACAAGAAGCAAAATAAATGGCACAAACCATGCATATACATGCACACATTCTAATACAGGGACAGGGTCAATAATTTTGCATGTGGTCAAGACATATGCTGTACTTATGCACCCATTTCGATCTCTGTGAGAAAGACAACTAGAGAAAAACAGAAGATTTCCTATTTCAGTGTTCTTGTGCTGCTAGAAGGAGATTTTTTCTCACAGTGAACACAGCAGTATTTCACCAATTAAATACCACAATATTAAATAAAAACACATTAATTTTGACAGCCAGCCAACATTTCCCTACAAAAGTTTATTCTGATTGGGGGATTCCTAAAGATCCTGAAAATCGATAATATCGAGATCCACATGCCCAAGAAGCATGATTACAGTAAGTGATAGGTCATAGGTTCATTTCTCTCATAACTCAAGAAACTGATTAAAAATGCAACAAAATGTTTCTGTAGGTTAGGCAATAGACAATAACTAGCTAGCAAGGCACTCCAACAAGAAACTCAGGGGCATTGAATCAAAACCAAAAGCCCTCTGATCACACAGCTTGAGATAGAAATTTATAAGGATTTGAAAAGGAGTTGTAGTGATTACAATCACTAGAAGATTTATAAATTAGATAAGAAAAGCTCACTTGTCAAGTGCATTGTAGTATCTGTCCAGATCCTTGTTTGCCATTTCTGTTGTCTGTCACAATACAATATGTTTAGGTCTATGACAAATTGGAATGACTAACAAAGAAGAATTTGTTCAAGTAACCAAGATATGTCCACCTTTAGCTGAATTAGCTGGTCAAAGAACCGCTTGTCAATATCCTTGTATTGGGCCTGTTTAAGATCAACTTTGTTTTTTGTAATATTGCTTAGGTAAACCGACATTGTTCCATGACACCTGTTTAACTGTTTTGAGTTTTGAAAAGAAAAAATCACAGATTAATCCTTTTTAAGTTTATAGGCAGAAAAAGTGTTTGCTTAAAAATAAATAAATAAATAATGTGCAAACAAGATAATGAATGGAATAATGTGAGAGCAAAACATACAAATTAATACAAAGCTCTTAAATTGTCCAGCTATAAAAACCTTGTAGTTTATTTCTAGCTTTCTTGAACTCCTTAGTCTGCAGCAAAAAAATTGGTGCTACAGTACATCATATTTCCCATCCTACAGGCTTTGCATTCATTTACTTAAGAATAAAGAAGCTCTGAAGATAAAATTTGTTTTATGATCCATTTTGTTCGAAAAGCAACCGTTTAAAATCCAGAAGATCCCTCTCTCTATCCCCACTCAATATTTCGTCAGAGATCACATACATCAGCAAGAAGAACACAAAAAGAGAGCATTGAAAGGATGCTAATGCATAAGAAGCTAATCTCCAGTTCTTCAAAATAACCATATATAACTATACCAAACACTAGCCATTATAAAACATTGGTCTGCCAACACATTCTATGTGGAATAGAAGGGAAAAAGTTTAAGCTATCAACTGGGCCATACAACAAACCCTCCAAGCGCACACAAAACTTTGAAAAGACCATAAATACAAATTGCTCTGCCAAATCAAAATAAGAAGTGTATGAGAACTGTGCCAATTAGCAACTATCGACACTGAACAAACTAGGGTTCAATAAATCTTAAAAATTAAGATAGAAAATTTCTAAAATGAGTTCTTAATTTTCTAATAAGATCCTCAACATCAAAGCAGCATTTGCATTTGCGGCCCTGGTATGTTTTGTTTAACCATAAATCACAAGAATTCAGCTCTAGTCCTATTGGCTGAAGTCTTAACCAGAGTCCAGCCCAACCACGGAAATAATGTCCTTTTGGTTTCATAAAACAAAAAACCTTAAATTGGCATATACAGCTATTGTAAACCTACTGTTCACACTCATACAACTATTGTTCACACATACACAGAATCAAACTTAATCACCCAATTACAGCATGTAATCCCTAAACTGTAACAGCCAGTCAGCTAATCTTAACACTCTCCCTCAAGCTGGAGGGTACAAATCATACCCTATGAAGCACCAGGATCTAGTATCGATGGTCCAAGGGAAGGACCACTTTTAGTGATGCAAGCAAAGGAATTACCAAAACCACCATGAGAAGAGGAATGCTGCTTTGAAGCTTGAAATTGCAAATACTCGCTATAATCTGGTCCAATCGAAGTAATGGAATCAGGCTGTTGATCCTTTGCACTGGGTAGAGGAAGCAGTCCATCTCTTTGAATTTGTGCCACATGTGCTGCAGGCCTATTACTGTGAGGTGGCCAGTGATGCAATGTCCAACATGTATCTTGAGCATGTCCACCTTTGTCACCATGAGTACAGTGTAATTTTGAACCTCTTACTCTTCCTTTTCGAGAATTTTTATTCTGAACAGTTAAGATAGATAATTCTCCCTCATTAGTTGGTGTTGTATTTGAAGAGATGCACAGAAGCCAGGCAAATATATCCTCCAATGAAGGGATAGTAAGACTTGCTAAAATCTGATCCCGTACAGAACTCAGGTCAGGTCTAAGTCCTATCAAGGCTAAGACCGGGAAAAATTTGTCTTTATCTTCCCTGGGTAGCAATATTTGTAGATAATGGCATGACAGAATTGAATTCATCTCTAAGAGTTTCAACTTGTCACAAATATTCTGCCATATCTTGTTGGTTTTGTTGAAGGTGGACAATGTCAGAGACTACCTGTATATTCTTTGCACATCATTAGTATATAAAGTTCTAGCCTTAGGATGGACTTTATAAAAGGATATACAAGATTGAAATACGATGAGCAGTTTTGGATCTAGGGAATGCCATAAAAGGCTACACAATTGAGTATCAATTTTAAGCCAAGAAGCCTTATCTTTCTCGTCAATTTTAGAGCCTTTTTCTTCTAAATGATCCTATACCCTTGTCCTTGTCCTATAAACCACAGTTGAACAAAAGCAGCCCGTGATACATAGTTATTACTACCCTCTAGTTTAACAGTAGTAATAACTGGAAAATTAGATGAGAGAAGAGCTCTGATAGAACATAAGCCTTCTGGAATTTTCGACATTTGCAAGAGAGGAGAAAACTAAGAAAATTAAGTTTGTGCCCAAGAAACAGTGAGTAGAACTAGTAACCCAAGAATATAGCATTATAGAAGAATGAACCTTGATCTTCAATGGGATGACAGGGTGAATTCAAGGACTTGCCACGAAGAAGTGTGCAATGCCGGAGATAAGACAGTGGATGTACCCACCACCACACATTGGCACGTGATGAAAGAAGAAAGTGGTGCATGAGAGTCACGTGCTGCTGTTCCGGCAACCGGATTAAGGTGATAGGCTGAACTTGGCGCTCCTTCCCAAGCTGGCGGTGAGAGAAGAAAGTCACTTCCCAAAGTTGACTTCAAGAAACAAAGAGCAACAATAAACCAGGACACAGAGAAGAGAAAAGAATCGAGGCTGGGACTTGCAACCCAGGCTCTGATACCATGAGAAGTTTCAAAAAAAGAGATAAGAAATAGAGTGAATTTTTATTTCTATTACTTGAATTTCTTCTACAGCCCAAAGGCTTATATACAGAATTTTACAGCTTAAAAAGGAGATATACAGCTACTGCAAACCTACTGTTCACACATGCAAGAATCAAACATAATCACTTAATTACAGCATGCAATCCCTAAACTATAGCAGTCAGACAGCAAATCTTAACATGGTCAATAGGGGTATCTACATTAGCCACAACAAACATTCAACCTAAGGCTGCAACAAGAAAAGCCCATATAAACAAAGGAACCATGTTTTCTCAGCACTTCTCACATCCAAGGACCAAATGAAACACCGACTGAATATAAAAAATAAAGTTGTGATAAAATGACAGAGCATCCAAGTTTCAACTGAAAATATTAAATTATTGAGCCGACAGGCTCAACAGAATGTAAAACAAACCAAAAATACACAGCTCAATGCATAATTTCTTAGCAGCCTCAGGGTAATCAGGGAATTTATTCTAATTTTCACTTCTGCCCCATCAGTAGAGTGAAATTACGTTTCATTATTTCAGAAATAGTAGGCAATGCTACACAATGAATCAGAAAATGCAAGAGAGAGAAGTAAGAAGAATTTTTATTCATAAATGGCAAGACACAAATAAAGTGGGAAGTCATAGCCTCAAAGCCAAGTTTCGGCACCTTTGGGAGAGGACCGCCTGTTTCAGATGATAGGTTCACTTGTATTCCATAACAAGAAGTTAGCAAGCATACCATGATGAAAACAGCAAGCAGAGTACATAAAAAGACAGCTGCAGACTGGTTCTGAATTTTATTATATACCTCTGAAAGAAGTCTCTCTCTTTCTTGTGAGTATCTTGAAAGCTCAGTTTCAAAGGTAGATATCCCACCAATCTTCAGTATTTGATCTTCCAGTGACTCGATCTCCTGGGTAAGCTTATCCACTTCAGCCTTTGTTTTCCTGTAATTCAAGTTGTCCTCAATGTTTCTTTTGATCTTATACTGTGATTGTATAATTTCTTTATTGTGATTTATTTTTGCCAAAATTTCCTGCTTCCTATCATCATAACTCCGAAGTTGAGACTCCAATAGTGATAGCTTTTCTTGAATCTCCTGCGCTTTCTCCCCCTTCCTTGAATCATTATACCTGAAAGGGAAAAATTTAAATTAACAGAATTAGCATGAAGAAACTTGTAAAGAGAGATAAATGGAGATCATCCTCAACTTCATGAAACTTACTCCTTAATTTTAGAATTAACATTTAGCAGTGTGTCAAGGTCCCACTGATAATTTTCTAAGGGTTTTTTCTGCTCCTCAAATTCCTGCTCAAGTTTCACTTTCAATTCACGATGGTAAGCCTGTGATTTTTCTCTCTCTTTAGACAAAGGGCCAAGAGCCTCTGTCAAATGCTGAAAAAATACCAAAAAGATCAGTATACCAATATAATCAGTCAAATTCTATATTGCCAGGACGACATAATTGACAAAATCTAGCATAACACAAAAGATGGAACCACAAACAATAATTTCTCTGTAAATCATCAGACAAAAGCAAGACAAATTCTGAATTTGCATTATCAAGTCAAAAGTAAACACTAAATACTCATAGACTCCAGTGTAATCCTTAAATAATTATTATAGTAATCAAACAATTTGTTCCACATTGGAATTGACAATAAATGGTATACTACAAAATATACAGCAATGAGGATAGGCACTCTTTCAGAACAAATGGCCACTGCCTAGTGCTGGTCTGCCAATCATCTGAAAATGCTGTTGCAGAAGAAATGTAACACTGACATGGAAGATGCAAATTGAAAGTGAATGAATTCACAAACATTTGACAATCAAGACAAGAGATATTGATAACAAATTAGGACCTTCTCATCAAGGGCAACTTGATTCTTTTCCTCGAGCAAACATTCCAACTCTTCTTCTGCCTTTTTGACAGCATGCAAGATGTTAGCTGTTTTAATATTTTCCTCCCTTACAGCATGCCATCGTACTTGAATGTGGTGCAAATCATTTTCCATGTATCTTTGTTCATCCCTTAATCTCTCCACTTCATTATGCAAAGCTTCCCTAGTAGCCAAGAAAAAGATGAAACTTGAGAGGAAGCAAAAGGGATGATGGATATAACTATGGAAAGACTAACAAAACTTAAAACTACATTCAGAAAAAGAAGAGAGAGAGAGAGAGAAACATAATTTGCAATATGGGTATGCTTATTAATTGCTTGACAATTCAATTAGCTCTGGAAATATAAAAACAGAAACAGATAAGTTGACATATGTACTTTGTGTCCTGCAATTTACTTAGCTCCAACTGAATTTCTTCCATAGATCTTCCACCTTGCCCTTGAAAGTCAAGCTTATACTCCAAATCATCAACTTGCTTTTGCAAAGCTTGAATTTCTTGATAAAGCCTGTCAGCAGTTTCAACAGGTTGCACCACGGCCTCAGCTGAGTCCTTCTCAGCCTTTATTTGAGCCAAAACACCCAAGCACTACAAGTAAAATCATTTTAAATGTCATCTAACTTCATAACCAAGGATCATCACAATCAACTACTTCACATAAAAACAAAATAAAAAAAAAAACCTTAAATCATCATATCCTTGATTGGCAAACATTTCAATAGCCCTTTTTGCTTAAAAAGTGCCAAAACTAACATAATAAATATTGTTAAAAAAAAATTACAATTTGCATAAACATGTTCGAAAATGCTACATAAAAATTGACTTTTCCAAAAAACATCATCCTTAGTGTAACAACAATTGAGTCAATTCAGAAAAATCTCATCTTATATATCCATCGATGGCATAAAATTAATTCAAGAACAAACACACCAGTGAGAAGGAAAGTTACTCACAAATCCATTAAATTGAAGTGAACATCTATAAGAAAAAGTACGAGTATGTGGTTCGAGTATCCCTAATGAAAAACATACATATTGCAAATTACTGCTTCCTTTAGCAGTATCTGAGAATTTTGACATTCTTTCTGGTCCTTTACCTTGATACATGGACTATTGCATGCCCAATCAGGTTAATGTCCAGAAGTCCACTGTAATAAAAGTTACAATTTAGTATACAGGACTTCTGCCCAATGACTGATTAAAATTGAGGAACAACCTGCTATCACCAGGACAAAACAGGACAAGATGCTCCTGCTCACTGACAATGTAAAAACAAATGAGAGAGGAAATCTTGTCCCATCCTTTGACAAACATAAAAGACAATGACACCTACTTGTGTACAATATTTTTCCAAGTTCGAACATGTCCAATAAGAATTTCATACTCATACCATACTATACTCATCTACACAATACAGACACTCTTTTTATGCTCACAGTGCCCCTACTTCAACCAAGATATTTTTCTATATCCACTTCCAATAAACAAATAATTTTTTCATTTATTAATAGACATAACAAAATCTAATGCCTCTATGTAATGACCGCAACAAGATTATGGAAAAGAATTGGCAACTGTATATTTCTCCACTTGGGATTCCACAGACTATTTTAGAAATTTCCAACAAAAATAAGTTTTGTTTAGCATAAAATATCCATGAACTCTAAAGATTAAAAGTGACAAAAACAATCCTTACATCATCAAGGGTTTGTGACTTCTGATCCAGCTCTTCAGTAAGCTCACGCACATTTTTCTCTGCAAGTGGAATTGTTTCATTGCCAATTTTCACATATTCCTCGAAATGCACACGAAGCTTATCCAGCTGCTGGAAATAAGAATCTGATTTTGAGGACTCCACTGCCAGCACTTTCATGTGCTCAGCAGAACTTGCAGCCTTCACTCTTTGCTGTACACATGAAGATATCAGTGTATTCAGATGAAGAAAAAGAACTAAAGCAGATAATTCCAATAAAAAATTAGTTATATTAGGAACCAGCCAGACATTAAGTTAAAATAAGAAAGACCTTTTTGACAAAATCATCTTCTTCTTCAGCAGAGAAAGGGCGCTCACAGCAAGGGCACATATGATGAGCACGAGCTACTCTTTCAAAAGGATCAAACATCTGCCTCATACCATCTGCAATATTGTACTTGCTGCAGGTAAATCAAAAGACTCCACATTAGTGTCATTATAGACATTAAAATTGACATTTCAAATACCACTAATTATGCAAATATGGAAGTCAACTCTACCTTTTCTGGACATCTCTTTCATCCTTAGCTGAGTCCAAAACTGTGGGGTAAGAATCGATGGCAAGAGATTGTTGATCCAAGGACTGGAGCTTGGATTCAATGAATTTCTTCCTCGCTACATCAAAGTCATTTAAGTATATAAAGAAATTATAAAAGACTATCAGGAAAATACGATAAAGGAGGACAAGAATCATAAGTAGCTGAAGTCGAAACAAAAAGGCCAAGCACCATCTATTTTTTTTTGGGACATAATAGATGTGGTAATGCTTTCTTGTTCCACCAAAGCCCATATTCCTAAGTGGGAAGCTGATGGTACATCAAGCAAAACCAAAGTGCTTGTACAATCTGGAAAACAAAATCATACTCCCATCTTCATTTGATAATGAGAAATCCCAGACTGAAGCATGCCCCAATATTTTACTTTAAAGCCCAGGAACTTGGCCATCCATTTCAATCCATGTTCTACTCAATTGGCAGGATTAAATTCAGAATCAGAAACCAGACCAACCACTAGGGAAGCATAAAGTCCTTATTAGGACATCCCACTGGGCTTTTATAAAAAGACTTAAGACTCGAGGATATGTTGCCAAAACATATTCACAACACAATAAGCAGGAGTACTTAAACACCATGAAGAGTCCTTACCTGAAGTAGGTACTTGGTAAAACTTCATGGCAAGTCTACTTTGATTTGGCATCTAAAGGTGAAAATAAATTCACACTACTAATGGGTGTTTCTCACAATAATGCTCAAACTTTCTAAAATATCACACTCAAATTAAGCTCAATTTCATCTAGATAACATTAAATGTTATGGTCCTAATAAGGTTCATGAGAAGCCATCCAGTTGATCCAGGGCCAAATACTCGCAGTTCTTCAAAGGCAGACTGAAATCATGAAACATGGTAGCTGAAATCACGACTCAAGTTTCCATTAAACAGAAACTTACATGCAAGATCATATATTGAGCAGGAGACATAACTTAAAACATGAAAATGCTCTGTTAGTTCACAAATTCTTGTGAAGATATTCTTCTCAAAAGGTTTGTGAAACTTCTTGCAAACCATGAATTTCTTTGAGAGAACCTACCGCATCCCTCCTTTACCCGGGCTTGGAACCAGCTATGCTCACAAACACTCACAAAGGCAGACTTGAGAGAATTGAAGTAAAAGGAAAAAATTATAATTTTAAACCAACCAGTGTATCTATGATACAGATAATTTGAGCTATGAAACTATACTCACAGGCCATATCCTTGTGAAGTTTTGATAGATTATTATTAACTTCTTGTATTTTGGTCCGCAACACAGTTACTTCCTTCTCAGCTTCCCCGGATTTCAGATTCAAGTCATCTAATTCCACTCCAATAGTTCTATGCCAAGAGCAATCAGTTTGAGAAAGAAGTAAAATATCTTATCTAAGAAATTCCAACTCATAATAAGTTTAAAAAATCCAGAGAACTTGTCAGGCATTTCTGACATTTGGCCAATAACAAAAACTGAAGGACACATATATGAAGAGTGAAATATATTAAAAGAACTTAGATGCTTCTCCATGTTCTCAAGACAGCATATTAAATGAAATCTATTTTCCTGCAATTACTTGAAATTAAAAATTATTAGGTGCAAAAATGTAGTTAAACAAAAGATTTACGCTAACTATATGCTGGTGACTGTTTTGATTTGTAATGCAGCAGTTGGACCATGAGATGGACATGAATTTCACTGAAGAAACAATGCAATAGTCATAAATTTCAAGCTAAATCAATTACATCGAAAACGAACCCCCATGTTGGTCAAAAGAAATCCTAAAATGTTCAATTCACATGCAGAATCAAGAATGGCATATTGCTAACTCCACATAACATGTAGACAAGACCCACTAAGAAAAAATGAAATAAGCAAAGGAATACTCGACAAAATGATATTGATTATGAGGCTGCAAGATATAATCAGTGTACATAAGTATGGCAACAATATTAACAACTTAAAGGAGAAAGTATATAATTGGAATCCTTTGTATTTCCTAGTTAAAATTTATATCCCCCGGTTAGAATGTGACTCTCCTTTATATTCTTAGTTAGAGTTCGTCTTTAAATTTACTAGTTAGTTTTTTATCTTTCCTTGTTAGGATATAACTTGTTTTTCCTATTTATATAACTTGTTCATTCTTAGAAAAAGAAAAAAAAAAGGAACAAAAATTTCCATTATTCTCAAAAAAATTCATGGTATCAGGGCCATACTCTTTCTAAAAGTTGAGTTTTCTCTTTCTAAAGAGCTCGAGTTTTCTCCCTCCAACACTGGGTTCAATTTTATGTCTTTTTTGAACAAGTCTCAAGTGGTCAAGTTACCATCACTCTTTATTGCTCGTGCACTTTTTTGGAGCTCGAGTTTTCTCTCTCCCAGCACTGCTTTTCCTTTTCTGGTCTGAATTTCTAAACAATACCATATTTGTACAAGTGCCAAGAAGTTGAGTTACAGTCTCTTTCTTGTCACCACCCCCATAGGAAGAAAGCCTAGTTGCAGTTCAGCCTATCTTTGGAGAACCACCACCACAAGTGAGTACACATGTCGTCAAAAGATTCTGCAAAACTGTTCACGTGTTGGAGCATGTAGAAGCGTGACACTATCTCCAACTGCCATTTGCCACTAGTTCTTCTCCCATCACTTCGCTTGCTGTTTCTAATGCCAGCCAACGGGTTATCAGTCCTTGGTTGATTTCTTCATTTTTTGAGCCTTCTCCTTTACATGTTGATTTACTTACATGATTCATTAACATCAATGTCTTAATACAAGACCTTTCTAGTGTTGAGCAGATAATGGCAGGAGCCTTAGAAAACTTGAAGAGCTATCACCATTTAATTTGTACATGAGGAACTCATGAGAAATTTCAAGATTTTATTTGATGACAATAATTTCTTAGGGTTCCATTTAGACAGGACCTCTCACACTTTAATTTGCAAGTCGGACATCTATGATATCTATGCACTAACTTGAAGGTAAGTGTTGAATTTTCTAATTAAAATTGGAATCCTTTATATTTCCTAGTTAGAATAGGACTCCCTTTGACATTCCAATATAGAGCTTATCCTTATATTTTCTAGTTAGTTTATTTATCTTTCCTTGTTAGCATAAGATTTGTTTTTCGTATTTATATAGCTTATTTATTCTTAAAAGGAATAAGGGGTATTTTTTGCCCTCGAACTATGGGAAATGATGTAAATATACCCTCAAACTTTTTTTGATCGGTTTTTACCCTTAAAGTCAACGCATCGACACTTGTCAACTCTTTTTCCTAGTCAAATTGCTGATTTGATCTCACTCTCCTCTCTCTCTCTCTCTGCAAATCAATGGCATTCTCCAATCATAATTTCTTGGTGCCTTTGAATTCTAGTTGATTGTAATTTATTAAAAACAAACAAGTCTTGCAGTAAGAAACCACTAGAATTCAGCAGAAGTAGTCACGATAATAATTTTTTTGCTATATGTTTTTCTTATAAAAGAATGCAGTACGGTGAACAAACACAATACAATTGGGTGTAAATTCAAATAATTTTAGAAAGAACCCTAAAGTTATAACCCATGAAAATTTTGAAAAAATCCGCATCCAAGAAGACCAGCCTTCTTGGGGAGCGTGCACCACCCCCCTTCACCTTCTTTCTTGACAAAGTTAGCTAAAAACTTGTCCTCCTCCAGCGTCCATGGGCCCCTCTTTATTCCCACTTTACTACAACATGGAGTGGTTGTCTTAGCCTTGGTAGCAATTGAAGAAGAAGAAGAAGAAGGTGGCTTCCTCATAGTTAATTGAAGATGGTCAATGATTGGGTTTCCTAGGATTTATTGCTTGGTTTGCGAAGCAAATGAAGGTTTTGATTTTAAATGGTGAAGTTGGATTTTATATGTAAAGCAGGCATAAGAGTTAAAAGAGGAAAGAAATTACTGATTTGCAGAAAGAGGGAGTCCAAATCAGCAATCTAACTAGCAAAGAAAATTGACATATATTGACGCGCAATTGGCTGTTGTTAACTCCCTTTGACAGCTGAACTTTCCGTCCAAAATAAGGGCATTTTCCATCCATTTAACTAACTTTAAGGGTAAATCCGACCAAGAAAAGTTTGAGAACATTTTCACACTATTTCTCATAATTTAAGGACAAAAAAACACTTTATCCCTTCTTTAAAAAAGAGAGAGAGAGAGAGAATTAATAAAAATTTTATTATTCTCAAAAAACCTCCATAACCTTGTAACAAGCCTTACAAAATTGAATAAAGGGAGTAGTTTTGGGCCTAAAGAATGCCATAATAAGCTACACAATTGTGAATCAATTTTCATCCAATTAGCTTTATCCTTTTTAACATCGTTATCATTCTTCTTCAAATGATCACTATAGCCTTGTCCTATAAACCACAATTCTACAAAAGCAGCCCATGACAGGTAATTACTACTTCCCAACAATTTAATAGTAATAATATTATGTGGATTTGAAAAGGAAGAGAAGAAGGGTTTGATATCACCTGATTCTGCCATTTGAAGGAGTCAAAATGAAGTATCAGCAATCCAAAAAATAAAAGAAGGTTGAAGAAGACCCAAAGAAAAAAAGACCAGCAGCTTTTGGTGAAGGAACAGTATTTGTCAAGGAAGAAATTGACAAAAGCAGGAAGAAATCAACACCAGTTGGGTACCGAAAGGCCAGAATCAGCACCATTTGACATCAAAATAGACACACCATGGGTGATTTTAAGAGATTCAGTATTTCTAACAAACCCAGAAAACTCAGGAAGAAAGGAGGGGGAAAAATCAAGCTAGGACTTCACCGACCTAGCTCTGATACCATGTGAAAAAAAATTACTTGGGTCTAACTCAACCCTAAGGCTAGTTTGTAAGGTGAACATTTTTTAATCTACCAATGTGGGATACTAACACAGTATAATCCAAAACATGCGATGCAACTTGGAAGCAGTAGCTAGGGTTGTGGGGTGGATTGGAAGCAGCAGTTGGGCCTGGGTTGGGCTAAAATTGTGGGGTTGGTTGGAGGAAAGAAGTGGGGCAATCAATGACAAAATGCAGTCTATTTGGCAAATGACATTAATATACAAGGCTAAAGGAAGAAAAAGGAAATGCAGATAATAACTAGCAAACAAAGCTAACAGACACATCCAACATGTTCTTTGATTTCATAACCTAAATGAATACACAACGCAATAGAAACATCACCACCTGCCATTCTCCTAAAGATGCATCTACATAAAAAGTCAATGAAAGATATCGCAGAGACCTTAGGGCTTGAGAAATTTCCTTCTTCAACTCTTTATCAGAAGGAAGCCTCCCTTTTAGCACCCCTCTTATTCTATCCTTGTATTCATCAACACTGAGGATAAAAGTAAATGAAAAGCATTAACTGTGAGATAAGTTGAGAAGACTAAATATGAGCATAGGAAAGACTACTCAAAAAAGTGAAGGAGAACAAACAATAATGACAACAACAACTAAGCCTTAATTCCATACTAAAGAAAGAGAAACACACACACACACACATATCATTTACATTTTTTTGTGCTTCGTCTTGTGATTCTCCAACTCTGACTTCTTCTGGGACAATTTCACTCTGTCCTCGGAATCTCTAGCCAAGATGTCTCTCTCCCGATTGAGAACTTTAATTTTTTGATCAATGCCATATATTTCACTTTTCTTTTGACGAATGTGTGATTCAAAGTCTCTTTCAGCAAGCTGGTTTGTCTTTCTTTCAACTTCAATTCTCTGCAAAGTTAATAGGAAGCTTTTCCAATAAGCTATAATTATTGTTGTTTTGTTGCTCTTAATAGGCATAATTTATATTGCAGCTTCATTTTGTTCAAATAAGACAAAGGTTATTAATCACAGCCAGAAATGTTTGCAGAAAGGAATCCATCCTCACCATGTTCTTTTCTCTTTCATCAATATCAGAAAGATTGACATGAGAAATTTCTTCTTCAAATAAAGCATGCTCCCGTTCCTTCTCTTTAATGCGAATCAGAATGCCATTCTGTCCAATATTAAATTATTAATGATGCATCATGAAACAAGAAAGAAGCAAAACTAGGACATATAACCCAAGACCCTTTTTGAGAGAGAAATGGGGGAAAAGAAAAAGCACTTTCATTGTGGTAGAGAAGCTGTCATCATATGCACCTTTATTTCTAATTTGGCCTGCTTCTGAGCATCCATGTCTTTCCAACGATCATTTAGATCCCAGTAGCGATTTTCTGCAGTATCAACTTCACCATCATTTGCTGTCTGAAATAACATCAGAAGTTTTCATAAAAGACGCATATATGGAAACATTTTGGAATGTCAATTTGTCATTGTATAAGCATATGCATGCTATATGACAATTAAAATATGAATGCTTTTACATGCATGCATACACACATAAAAGATATATCTAAGACAAGCACAGGCACAATGGAGGAAGAGAGAGAACCCACCTTTTTATCTTGTAAATCCTTCTTAAGATCTGACAACCTTGATTTTAGTTTACTAGTGAGGTTCAAAGCCATATCGTCACTAAAAGGAGCATGTGGAACAGACCCTAAATTATACGTAGCACAAAGTTTTTCGATGGTGGAATCTCTTTCCTTCTTTAGGGATATTTGAGCCTAATTTCAAAGAAAGAAAGTTATTTGAACAATCCACCAATATGGAAAGTAATTAACTTTCAAAATGAGAATAGTTTCATTTGGATTACTTTAGCTTCAGCCTGAAGCATGATATTCTCTTGGATATAACCATTAACCCTCTCTTTGAGACAAGAAGATCTTGTTTCTGTGTCATTAACTTCCCTCTCCAACTTGCAAATTTTAGATTCCAGTTCTGCAACCTTTTCATCAAACTTGGTTTTCCATTCCATCAGGTCTTCATCAGGATCTAAGCAACAAGGGAAGAAAATCACCGTATATTACAGTCAAAGGAAAAAGTATTATAAGAAATACAGCATCATCACAAGGAAACATTTCAGTGGACAGCATGATTATACAAGTATAACACTGGCAAATATTTATGAAGTAAGATAAGCATAGGAAGTTATAATTCAAAAAATGGGGAAAGCACTATTATGCTTCTCCAAAGAATAGCAAACCTTCATTTTCCTCCTCGAGAGCTTCATACTGTCTCTCCTGCTCCTTAAACGAAGTTCTTCTCTCTGCAGTTTTTGTTGAAATCTGTTCTTGTTGTTTCCTCAAGTCCTTTAGAGTTGTTTCAGTCTGATGAATTTTCTCATCAACATTCTGAACTTTATTTTCTAACTCCTGAATTTGGATTTTTATAGATTCTGTCTGTTCCTCATCTTGAACGATGCTTTCCCGAAGCTGTAAAAACATGACTTAGTTCTATCATTAAAAATAAATAAATAAATAAAAACCTCCCAAATAATCAATTTTCATACTTGACATCAAATTCTTTATATAAACACAATATATTAAGGATTAACAACTTCTGTACAAGAAAGGAAAGAAATTAGAAAATTTGGAACCAAGGCAGCACATTTAGAAATTTGAAAAAAAAAATGCTAGTCATAGATAAAAAAGGATGATGAGAATATTAGTGAAAATATAAGAACATCATTAAAACTGTGGCCAAAAAATTAAAGTACAAGTTCCAGCTACAAATACAGTATCATAGGCTCGAGTACTTCAGTGCCTATTACTTTTGTCATCGTTGCCTAAAGGCCCCATGCCCACTAACCAGAAAAGGAAAATGATGATTGCAAACAACTTAAGAATTGAGCAAACAGCTCATTGACAATTGTAAGTGGACAAATCAACCAGAACTCATGCCAAAAAAAATAAAAAAATAAATAAAGTTAAAATGAATGACAAGACTGAGAAAAATACTAAAGATTCGACAACCTCAAACATACTTATTACTATCTAATACAATAGAATTGATCTAAAACTAGAAGTTGACCAATGGCTAGAAGAATTGTCTCTGCTCCCTGGACTAACTAAAAAAAATACAGTAAAGTGAAAAATGACACGCAAAATTAAGGACTGAAAGTATAAACAAACTAATTCTTTCAAAGAAAGAATAAGAAAATTTTAGAACCTTGTGTGCAGAATCCTTCAATGTTTGAAGATTCTCCAATTTTAGTTTGTATGTCTTTATTTCTTGAGCCTGATCTTTGTGAAGTTTCTTGATTACCTCCAAGGCCTTTGTATATCTGCTTCATTGAATATTGCAAAAATAATAGGCTTACCTCTGAAGATAATATTTAGTAAAATAACAGCATCCGGACAAATAAATCCAAAAATTTATGCAAAATAACTACGTAGGATACAGCTTAATATTGAAATTTTTACTACAACAGGCTCGTTCCAGTCTAGTTGATTCATACAGCTTCAAGACATAGTATAGGCAGTTCCTTAAGTTGGAACATTGTTTGCAAATCCAAGTTCACTAAGAAGTTTCTTTTCCAGACAGTATCTGAGGACTTCATTTGTTGAGATGAACATTTATAAGGAAGGGAAAAACATCAGTCATAGGTGCTTGATTAAAAAGAAGGGGGAAACCATGAAACTGAGTCTTGTATTTTTACAGTGTGCAATTATTCCAGTACTAGGAGAGCTATTGACCAATGCTTAGTATCATCGATTAAAACTTTGGACTGAAAACGCATTTATGTTGTAGATTGATAGTTCTTTTGTCAGCCGCAAACTGGATCATAAGATGTCTAAGGCTCAATTCTACCAATCAAAGTGTTTCCTACCCAAGGAGGGAAAAAAAAAATAAATTAGAAATGAGGCTTTGTGTTTGCTGCACCATCAGAGATGCTAGAAGAATGAAATTAATAAGTTTTACAAAGCAGTATGCTGCTGTGGTAAAAAAAATCTGACTTAAAGTATTCAAGAAGGCATCTTCAGCAGGCTTAAGAGTAGATGAGGAAACAATATCAGATACAACAAGGGAACCTGAGGTGGGCTTACCAACTTGATGCAAAATACAAATATGCACAAAATGCAATTTTCTCATTTTATTTAAAAGATGAAATTCATGCTTCTAAAACTCCATGTAACCATTATAGTTCATCATAATATTTCAAGAGAGAAGGCAAGGATACCGAGTAGCAGAGAAGATATCATCAAACTTCTTCTTTAATGTGGAAGGATCTTGCAATGGCCAGTTGGCTTCATCTTGATGAACAAATATAACATTTTCCAGAATGGCCTTTGAGACCCCCATTAGAGCAGGTATCTCACGATCCATGTCAGCACATCTATAGCTAAGGCAAACCTTCTGCAGTTCAGCAAGAAACAAGAAGATTGAAGCGGGTGTTAGATTTGGGGAAACACAGTGGAGAGTTCATATGAATATAAACAACCACACTTTAATAGTTAATATGTACTTTTGACAGCAATTATAAATAAACTACATAAGATGATATATCATACAAAACAAAGTATGACATATACGTAGAAATAAAAAGAACTGACACGTGATGGCTATAGGAACGTCACTTCATTTTCAGATCTATATCTGCACACAAGGACATTTATCTAGATCAGAAAATAACATATTCTGTTGGTAAAGTATCAGACAAATTACTGTTTGAATAGCCGTCCACCCAGTTCTTTAACAAAGCAAATTGCATTTCCTTACAGCATCTATTTGAAAAAATTCTCACAGCGAAGGCGTATTTCTCACAAAATATGAGCTGCTGACGCTCTACAAGCAACAAGGGTATTTAGAAAGAATTTCTACCTTATTATTAACAAGGAAATGCCAGAAAATGGGAAAAAAATTACTGCATGTCCATGTGTACAGAAGCTACAGATAGGAAAATACTATTACAACCTCTCCTGTATGTGGATTTATTGTTTGAAGCACGCTCTCAATAGCCTTGTACTCCATCTTTGATGCCTTCTGTGTTAGCTGGAATGATCTTATGCATACCACATCCTTCCCTGCAGCAGTCTTGAATCGTAGCTTAATTTGCCCTTTAGTCTCCGTTTCCCCAGCAACCTACGACCACAAGCAAACAAGATAAATTATGTTAATCAACTCCCATAAATCATCTTAATCAACTCCCAAAAAGTAACTTAAGGAAAGGAGCAGGGGAAATTTTAGAGGATAAAGTTAATACAATCAGTCGGTCACTCAAACAAAAAATCCAAAAGGTTATTGCCAAAGAATAAATATAAAAACAACACGCTTAGGGATGAAACAGAAACAGAATTAGAAACTGGGTTCTAAGGTTTCTAGGCAATCAAACAAAGCTCAGTTAGCAAAGATAGTGAAGAAAATAAGCTACCTTAGGATCATGAATAAAACTATGACCAGACCTCGCATTAGGAGGCAACTCGCCAGTGCAAGAAAGCTTTAAGCACTCTATAATGGTCTGCAAATAGAAGCACGGGATTAAAAAAATAAAATCAAAAGAAAACCTTACAGATTAAAAAAAAAAAACATACAGTTTTGCCGGCGCCGTTGGGGCCGACGATTAGGGTTAATGGCTTGAAGAAGGTGATGACATTTCTGTTCTCGGGGTCAAAACTCCGAATTCCTTTAATCAGCATTTTATCTACCGTACTCATTTTTGCTACTTAGAATGAAAAACTTAAACTCTACATAAAAAAATAAAATAAGAAAAACATGAAAACCTTAATCAGATAAGGGATTTGGGAGAGAAATATCACTGATTTGCTATTTGCTGATGATTTTCAGCAGAAGAGAAGAGAAGAGGAGAAGAAAATGGTTTTAGTTTTCTTGGTCTGTGGGTTTTAGGTTTTTCTTTTTTTATTTTCCCGCTGAAATAATAATAGGATATTTCTTTTTAATTAATTGCTTCCATAACTTCAAAACTTATAATATATTTATTTTTCATTATTATATACTTATATATGAACTACTGATAAGTTGAATGCAGGCGGTATTCATAGAAACGGGCTTGGAACTATTTTTCGGGATTGCCGTGCTATTGGAAAATTAGTATCATCTTGTTCTTCTCGGTGTTTTACCCCTGCAACTGCAAACACTATGCTTCATGTTTTGGCAAAATTTGATTCGCTCGTCTGAATTGAAAAGTGTCCTGCTTTTTTACTTAATCTTATTGCTCAAATTCCGCCCCAAATAAATAAATTTTATAAAATTTATTTATAATTTTTATTTTTTTTTGTGACTTATAAAAATTTATAAAAAATTCAATTTCATTAAATTTATCATACTTTCATCAAATTTCATCAAAATAGGTGAAATTTGTAAATAAATTTCATATTTTTAAGAGTTAAATTTAAAAAAATTATAATAGTTTATTGATAATTTGTTAAAAATAAATTATTTTTATACAGCTAACGTACTATGTTCTTCCTCTCCCGCTATTGTTTTTCTTTCTCTCCTACCACTATTTTGCACTGAATATTAATATATATATATGAATTTTTTTTTTAATTATGTTATCATTAATTAAATATTTATCAAAATTTTTAAAATGATAATTAATAGTTATTAAGTTTTTTATTGTAAATAATTGAAAAAAGGCATTAAAATTGGTATTGAGGATATTTTAGAAAACAAAATAGAAATAAATTTTTTTATTCATTTATTCAAAATATAAGAATAAAGAATTTATTTTTAATTTTATATTTTAGTAATTTTATTTCAAGTATAGTAATTCATTTACAAATTAATTACATATATAATTCATTTGTAAATAAATTTTACAATTTAAATTCATTTGTTCCAATCATTACCTTAATTTTTAATAAAAGCTCTTCCTTTATTATAAAAAATATATATATATACTTATTTTATTTCTATTTTTTTATCTAAGAAAAAAGAATAAAAAATAAACAACTATTTAGTAACAAATTGCCTTTTCACATCACGAATAAGGAGATGTCGAATGCTTACAAGGAGCTGATCAAACAAAATGATAAAATATAAATTGATACAATATTTGAACCATTTTTACCAAGTGTTCTATAAAGTAATTTGAGTACCTATTATTGTTAATTTTATAAATAATAAATATAAATTAATACTATTTTTAAAAAATTACAGCACGTAATACTTAATTGTATTGTTGTAACATTTGAACTATTGTAATGAAAATATATGTCCCACGTGAAAATGAACAAAAATTGAAAACATAATAAATTAATTTTTTTATGTATTTTAATGGATCTGTTTATTAATTTTTATGTTGTATGATACCAATAAATATAGTTAAGTATAACACGCTTTAATTTTTTAAATTTAATGTAAATTTATGTTTGTTACTTATAAAATAAACAAATACAAATATTCAATAGATATTTATTAAAATTTAGATATTTAAATAAAATATTGAATTAAGTTTAGAGGCTGCATGTGTATTAACCCTAAAAGTAATTATATTTATTGGTCATTATCTATACATGAATGGTTAAAAATTGAATGTCTAATAGTGAAAAATCCAATTCAATTATTGAAAATTTCAAATGAGTAACATGACAACCAACGAAGGACAATATTACTTAAAACTCGTTATATGCTTATTTCTCTAGTTCCTTCCCTCCTCGCTCCCCAAAAATTAATGTTTTGAAATTGGACCTCTCCCTTCTTGATTAACTATGATTTAGGTATTTGGGACTGCAGTCAGTCTATTTACATACAGCAGTCTCTTTTCTTTCATCTTGTTTTTTTTTTTAAATTTATATTTGTATTTTTCAAATTTTTGTGTGCTTTTTTTATTTTTTTCAAACCTATTTGTAATAATTTTTATATCAGTATAGATATAAATTTTTAATTTTATTCGTTATTTTTTATTTGTATGTTTGATTTTTTGTGTTTTTTATTTCAATAAACTTAGATATAAAATTTTTATTTTAATTTTGTTTTTCGTATTTGCTCATATCTTATTTGTGTTTTTGAAAATCTAATTCGTTTAGCTAATATTGAATGCAATTTAAATTATGAGTTATTATGGATCGGTTAATCGGTCCATAAGTCCCAAAAAATGAGCACATTAAATATCAGTTTTTGAAAATTACTAATTATTAATCAGTCCGTTACTATCGATTAATCAGTCTATCGATTTCAGATTTTTACACTGGCTAACCAATAATATTTCGATAAACCACTGCAATTATAAAATAAATGGTAATATTTTATTTGTAGAGTAAAACAAATTGTTTATAAAAAGTGGGCCAAATCTGAATATGGTTCCGAACATTATTATATTTGTTGGTTTATTAATTTTATTTTGAAATAATTTATTATGATTGAAATTAATTTGTTGTGACGTAATTTATTAATTTCTAATTAATTTTCATTTATTTTATTATTTTATATTGTGCAAATTGAGTTGGGCCTAGTTAATTAGGCTTCGTAACTTGGCATTTTCCTTCTAAGTGTACAAGATTTTAAGTTATTATCGGACTTCCTATATTAGCAGCTACTTGAATAATGAAAACCGATCTCCTTGAGTATAGGGGTGATCATGGGGCGGGGAGTGGATCCGAATCAAAAATATTTCACAAAATTTAACATACAAAATTCAAGGGCGGAGAATTTTTTCTCCCCAACCTCGCCACCGCGGGAAAAAAATTCGGAAATTTTCCGCCCCGTTCGGGTCAGGTCCCCACGAGGGACGAGGAATCCCCGCCCCATGATCATCCCTACTTGAGTAATTGATTGATTAAATATCTCTCTCTTTCTTTCTCGTTCCATCTTTCGCTCTCTCTTTGTCTCTTATCTCATCTTTCTCCCTCTTTCTCGTTCCATCTCTCGTCCGTCTCTCTCTCTCTTTTCATCTCTCTCAACAAAAACCGCTTCTTCCTTCCAATCTTCTTTTTGCTGCTAGTTTGGTTTACTGAGTTATAGCTTTTGAACTATTTTTTCCTTCCGATCCTCTTTCTACTGCTGGTTTGGTTTACTGAGTTGTAGCTTTTGAAGGGAGAGCGACACATAGCGAGAGGGAAAGCGGTGAGCAGGAAACCGGCGAGAGGGAAGAAGTAGATTGCAGATTTTTTTGATTGAGATTTTTTTTTTTCCTTTTAATTTGGTTTTATTTTTTTGTTCATTTTTTTTTCTTTGTTAGTTCTCCTTGTATTTTTTATTTCCTGTTCATATCATTTTTTTTTTTTGAAAATAACCTGGAATTCATTGAAAAGAATCAGCAACAAGCCCTGAAACAATATAGTCAGGGGGAACAAGTCCCAAAACACTAAATTTGGCATAGAATAGGTTGCCTTAGCAAGACAATGGGCAGCCATATTTGCAGAATTTTTAACAAATCCAAAATGGAAATTAGAAATATAATCAGCTAGCTCTAAAAAGTCTCTAACAATTAAGCCAAAGTCAAAACGAAAGTTATTTTTGGCATGTAAAGCTATGATGACAAGCTATGAATCGGATTCAATAATGACAGAAGACAAAATCGAACCTTTTACCCAACTCAGAGCTTCTCTAATACTGAGGGCTTTAGCAATAAAAGGATCATTCATCCCCAAGAAACTCTTGCAACCAGCATCCTCCAAAGCACCATAATGGCTTCGGATAGGGGTGTGCATCGGTCGGGTTCGGGTCAACCCGACCCGAACCTGAATAACCCGAAACCCGAATTTGCAAGAAATTTAACACCCGAACCGACCCTAATTTCTTATAAGGTCCCGAACCGAATAATCCGAAATATTTCGGGCCCCGAACCGAATAACCCTAATTACCCGAATTTTATTTTATTTTTTTAATTAAACCTAATTAAACAATATTATGAAAACTATTAAATACCTAATTAACATATAACTACCTAATTAACATATAATATAGTAACCATATAGTATAAAAAATACCTAATTAATATGTTCACCATCTTAAAATGTCCAAATATTACAACAAATTAATAACCCAAATATTATAACAATTAATAATCCAAATATTACAATAAATTCGGTTCGGTTCGGTTCGGGTTGTTCGGTTTTATATTGATTTTCACCCGACCCGAACCCGAAATTTTATAAATTCTCACATCCAAATCGAACCGAATTATCCGAATAACCCTACCCGAATTTATATTTCGGTTCGAGTTATTCGGATTATTCGGGTCGGTTCGATTTTTGCACACCCCTGGCTTCGGATAATAAAATCAACACCAGCTTGGTTCCTATTGGTAGATATTGTTGCATCAGTATTTATCTTCACAAACCCATGTGGTGGAGCACTCCATTGAAGAGAAGAAGAAGTTCGCCCCTACTTCACATAATGAACCTCCTGCCTCGCCAGCCTCCAATAATTCACCAATTGTGTTGCCAGAAAAGCTATCAATCTAGCAGCACTATTTTTCTATTCAGATCTTGATTGTTCTATTTTGTTGTTCTAGATTTGTTTATTTTTTATATTTTATATTATATTATATATATATATATATTAAAAAATATAATTAAGCCCGTCGGTTAACCGAAATTGACGTTTTTCAAATCATGAACGGAAACCAAAAAATTAGAATTTTAGTAACAATGAATCAATTTGGTTGGTTCGGTTAATCGAAAAGTCGATTTGATTTCTGATTGATTTTTCGGTTAATCGAGTTCGGTTTTTTTTTGTTCATTCTTAATTTAGATTTTTGGTCATGTAAGTTTATACTTCAAATTTAGAGCTTAATGACTTTTTTTTATGAAAGTTTTGTTGTCTTATTTTATGAAAGTTTTCGTTATTTGAGAATGAATTTTTTTATGAACAACAGATGGATTAAATTTTTCAATAATCAAATTGTTCGCGGTATATTATTATTATTTATTATTTTTATTGAACAAATTCAGAAATATATTTTAACAATTTCATTAATTTTTTTTGTGTAGTTTAAAATTTTATAAGTTTATATGTACTTTTTAGATATATTTTTTATTTTATTAATGAAAATTTAATTTGCATTAATAAATATTATGATTTTGGTATTTGTATATGTTATTTGTTATAGGATTGTGCATCGGGCGGGTTCGGGCCAACCCGAGCCGAACCCGAACAATCCGACACCTGAAATATGCATAAAATTCCACCTCGAACCGACCTTAACTACAAGTAGGGGCCCGAATCGAAAAACCTGAAAAATATCGGAGCCCGAACCGAAAAACCCATTTAACCCGAAATCCACAAATCATTCACATCCACATAGAGAAAAAAAAACCTACAATCCATCCCACCATTAACACATATTCAATATCAAAAAAGGAAATCAAAGTTTATCACAAAATCCACCAACAAGGATCAAAAAAAGTCACAAGCAAAATATGAAATTTAATATATCATAAACTAAACTAAAGCAAAAACAGATCTAAATATAGAGAACAAATATGCTAGTATGAGATCAAGTAGATCGATCTTGATCTTGATCGAGAGAACGCCGGATGTCGAAGAAGATAGATCTGGTAGATCGATCGGGAGAGAGAGAAAGATTTTGCTTGAGAGGGAGAGAGATTTGCTTGCTTGTGCTTGAGATCGATATGTTTGAGAAGAAAAGAGAGAGGTGGTGAGCGTGAGAAGAAGGAGAGTGAGAGAGAGAGAAGATGAGCGTGAGAGAGAAGCAGAAAGAGAGAGAGAGAGAGAGAGAAAGAGAAGGGGGAGCGTGAGAGTTTGAGATGGAGATGGGTATGGGTATGGGTAAAGGAAAAAAAAAAGGTATTTATAGTATGTTGTGTCGGGTTCGGGTCGGTCAAGGTTTTAACCCGACCCGACTCGGAAATTCCATAAATATTACCACCCGACCTGACCCATATAATCCGAACAACTCTACTCGAATAGTTATTTCGGGTCGGGTTATTTGGTTATTCGGTTATTCGGGCCGGATCGGGTCTTGCACACCCCTAATTTGTTAGATGGGATTATCCCATTGCTTGTAAGCAAATATTAAATTATCAATGGTTGAAATTCAAACAAAAGCGATACTACTATGCACACTCTTAGAGAAGCTTTTTATCCATGTTTTAAAAAAAAAAAGAATCGGACCGGCCGGCCGAATTGGTTTAATTGAGAACCGATAATTAGTTAAATTTTAATAATATATAAAAACCGAATTAGTTAAAAATTAGATTGAGCCGAATAGAACAGAAAAAGATCGATAAATCATTGAATCGGAAAAAATCCGATTTTTCGATTAATCGAACCAATTTTTTTAGTTAATGGTTAGTAATTTTTAAATTTTTCAATTTTGGTTCCAATTTTATTTAAAAAAAAATTATCGGTTTCAATTAACTGACCGATTATATATATATATATATATTAAAACTAAAAAACCTCACTCACTCCCCTCTTTTTATTTATAGACAATTATTTTGTCTCTTGTTTCTTTTTTTTAAATAAAGAATTCACGTTCTTTTATTAATTACTCTTCTTATTTATAGACAATTGCTTTTTTTCCTTGTTTTTTCTTTCAATTTGGGATTCACATAATTTTATTACTTTTTTTACTTATTTATAGACAATTATTTTATTTCCTTAATTTCTTTATTTCAATGCGTGATTCATTTTCTTTTATTACTTCCATTTTATTTATCAATGTTCAATTTGATACAAGTTCAATGATTGCATTTATTTTGCCTAAATTTATTATTTGTTTATTTGAATTCAAAAATTTTATTTTTTATTTGAATTTGTATGAGCAGTAAATTTTTTTAATGTTTGAACAATTTATTTGATTTTTATATTTACAAACTTTATTGGATTTAAAATAATTATTTTTATATTGATTTTTGATAATCAATAGGTTGTTTGAATCAATATTTTCAATTTTTTTATAAATAATTATATTTAAAGAAAAATAAAAATTTCGATTCAATACAGTTTAAACAGTTAACTCATAATTCAATTAGCAAATCGAATAGATATCCGGTCCGATTTTAAAAACCTCCCTTTTTACTGCATCTTATTATTATATTATTATTTCTGTTCAAAATAACATTAAGCGCCAAACCAATTCGCTGGCGCACTGAAATAGCCAAAACAATCCATAAAGCCAAGAGACCATCCCCCAGTCTCTCCCCTCTTCCCTGAACTCTCTACCTTCAATTCCCTACAAAATCCCGCACAAATCAGAATTATTATGCATACCCACATCTCTACCACTTATACCAAAACCTTTTCTCCTCCTCCTTCACTTTCTTCTCCACTCCTTTCACCTCCAGATTGGGATCAACCTTTTACTGACGAAGACCTCCAAGCCATTGACGCTATTGAAGCTTCATTTCAACAATCATCTTCTATCTCCTCTTCCATTCCCAGGAAACGCTGCTCTTCTCCTCACAACGAGAACGAGCTCCGCAAAATCCGCCGCCAGTTGCCCACTTCAGTTCTCGGCGGTCTTTCTAGACCCTTTTCACTTTCTCCTTGTCAAGGTACTTTCTTTATGCATTTCTTTTTTAAATGCGTTAATCCCATTTCTTCTGTTGAATATGTGCTTTTGTTTGTTCATGTCAAGGTTTTCAATTGAGGATTTTGAATTTCATTGCCTATTGTTTTAACCAAGTCCTTATGTTAATTCATTTGGAGTTATCAGTGCCGGAATTAAAAATTGATTCACTTAAAGGTAAGTTTAATTTTCTAGAGAGGAGGCATTATAAATGTTTCAATTGATATATTTTTGGCGCCTTATCGTCCATCATTGAGGTATTGCAACAAATATATATATATATATATATATTATTATGGAGATGAACTTGATTATATACATGCTTTTTGGTTTTACGACATTTATTAGGAATCAAGTTGTGCTATGGGTGGACATATATAATAATAATGCCTTGTTTATCGACTTGTGACTAATAGCTAGCACAAAGATGAGATATCCTGCAATGAGGTTTGGGGGGCACATATCTTATAGCAGAACTCCAGCAGATGTAGAAAATGCAGCAAGGGAGCTTTTACAGAGTCTTAGAGATGAAAGAGGAGAAACAGGTCCAGTTATTGTAGGATTTGATATCGAGTGGAGACCATCTTTCAGGAGAGGTTTGCTCAGTATTTCTATTATTTTATGCTTTGATTTTTGAAATTTGTGTTCTATTGTCAGTTTTGTCTGATTGATGCGAGCTGATGAGTTCATACCATTATAATATTAGTGATGAACTTACTTTGAGATTCTATAAGGTATTGGTACCATAATAAGCCTGTTGCTGTAGTCCATTTTATGTTCTGTATAAAGTGGTGGAAATTATAATTCTATTGTCTTAATTATGCATTTTTAACGAATTTACCAACTTTTTGGGATATAAAATGTAGTCAATTTGATGATAAATTTGATCCAACTCATTGTCTTTAATATTTCTTGATCCTTACTCATACTGTCAGATATATTTCTTTCTTTTCCTCAAATATGTAGTCGTAGGTTAAAATTATTGAATTTTCTTCTTGTGAGAACTTTCATTACACCCTTCTCACTGTTCATGTTTTCCATGGAAGAAAAGCCCGACCAACTTTAAAAATCAAGACTGATTGATGAAATGGAATTTTTGGCAGCTGACTCCTCTTATGGCTTTTCTATTGCTCATGTATTGAATAGCACATGGCCTTGCTCCCTTACTAAAACCAAAAGCAATCCCTAAGCACAGTGTATACATAGGCTGCTAACCTTGTTACTACTCATGCTAAGCATAATAAATCTGTGTGATTGTTACCTAGAGATATAGCAAGTAGCAAAGAGTACAGAGGGCCTTGTCTCCTATAAATTGCAGGTCAGTGATGGTTAAAGATGTGGAACACGGCAGTTTGAATAGCTTTATACAAGATTGCTTGGAGTTTCAAGAAAACTAGAGGCAGACACTTTCTTGCTTCTGTCCTACTGTTTTGCCACATTAGAAAAGAATACTTTGTTTATTTTTGAAAAACAATCGTGGAAAATTAATTGCCATGCTTTTTTTTATTATTTATTTTATTTTGCCAAAGTAATTTTTGCACAACTTTCTCAGTGCATATGGCTTCTTTGAGTAATTTGGACAATAGGTCAACTGAGGAATTTTGCTTCTTGAGCTTTAGCATCTTTTGATATTTGAGAGTTTGGCTTCTTTAGAATAATAGCAGCATTAGTGACTGTTGGTACTTTTCTGGGTTCTGCTGTGTTTTAGGTTTCTACATAACTCTACTTGAATAATTAACCACGAAACAAGTAGAGACACAGCCAGGCTTCTCAAATACGATAGCTTCCCAAATTTTAGTCATGATGCTGCCTTGGACACAGTTATTAAGTGTTGACCCCAGTTTTCTTTTCTTAGTGGAGCAATGATGTAACTCAATTCTCCTTGTAGTTTTATACCTTGATCATTTTTTTTCTTGCAAATTTGAAGGACAAGAATATGAGAACCTTGAGGGCCATTTCCATGAAACTTGTAACTTTATCCTCGCTTTTACTTTGCCACCTTCTTGATTTTTTGGATGGGAGGAAAAAGATTTACTTCTACAACCTTGCTCTCTCTTAAATTTTAAAGCTTGTTTTTATCATCACGTATGAGCTTCAGAAGCATGTATGAGAAAATTGATGAGTTCCTTGCCCCCTTTCCACCTCAATCCTGCCATGTAAATCCTTTTCCGTAGAACTAGCTAATTTTTTTTTTTTTATTACCAAAAGACAGCATGTTTATTAATCTGACTTTTTCGTATCTGGAGAAAGATGAAATAGGAGTTTGTGTCATTGTTCATCTGCAGTATTCATATTTATCTTATGCACTGTCAAAAGCCAGAACCTTTTAGCTGGTGAACTAACTTGGAAACCGAGTGGGTGGCTGCATCTTGAGGAAGGGCTGCCGGGGTTAAGTTTATGATAATTGACTAAAAGTGCTTGTTACCAATTTATTCAATTTAACAGGAATCTCATTTTACAGGTGTTTTGCCTGGAAAGGCTGCAGTAATGCAGATATGCAGTGGCATTAATCATTGTTATGTGATGCATATTATTCACTCTGGAATTCCGGAAAGTCTGCAGTTTCTGCTTGAGGATTCTGCACTTCTAAAAGTTCGTAAGCTTTCTTCCATAAGTTTATAAATTTTTGTTTATATATTTCAATTATATTATCCAGTGCAATGCTCATCATATCTGCAGGTTGGAGTTGGCATCGGTGGTGATTCTGTTAAGGTTTTTAAAGACCATCGTGTGTCAATTAAAACAGTGGAGGACCTTTCCTATCTGGCGAATAAAAAGTTTGGTGGGGAACCCAAAAGTTGGAGTCTCCAATCTCTAACTGAGATGCTTGTATGTAGAGAGGTATTTGGCCCCATCTAAGTAGTGGTGTTGGGAAAAATTCCTGGAAGTCTTCTTAAAGTAATGATGTCTTTTCAATCTTATTCCTTATGGCCCATATCCAATTATGATAAATCACTTGAATTTATTATTTAAACAATCAGGAAAGCAGGATTTCAACCTTGCAACTTAATTTAATGAATACAGACCATATTCATGCTAGATGACAGCATAGGGCAGTGATTATCTTACTTTGTTGTAACAGATAGAAAACATCCTTGAAATGTTTGAAAATTGCCGGACCAGTTGCAGGTTTGGGATAAAACATTGGTTAGCTGAAGATGTAAAACAAAAAAATAATTAAAAAAAGGTGGAAAATATAAGCAAGCTGAGAAAGAAGCTTTCATTCATTGTCCACGAAAAACTTCCCCAAAATTAATGATCATAAGTAGTGTACAAAACTATTTTATGAACAATAGTTTTATGCTGTCGAAAGCTATGATAGAGAATCCTCTTCTGGGAATTTTGCGTCTGGCTTCAAATTTTAAATCCAAGGCATTCTATTGCAGATAAGAGTAATATAATGTGCTTATAATTGGACACAGCCTTTTTCAGGTCTGCAGTGGTGAGATGTTCAATATCTACTAATTACTTTGTAGCTATTGTAATTTCCAGGGTCCTCTTTATGTCTCCTGTCATCGTTTATAGTTTTTCCTGCCAATCTATTATCTCATCTAAGATTGTTCTGCCGAAGTGTAATCAATAGTTCTTATTAGTTGACAATGTTTAGGCATCGGTCGTATAGTCTTACAAACACCTCAAATGACAGACTGGGATATGGCCTCTAATGTCTTTCAATTGATGTGGCCTTGCTTCTGATGGGAAGTCCTAAGGAAGTTGATTAAACTTGCAGCTTCTGAAGCCGAACAAAATCAGATTGGGAAACTGGGAAGCAGATGTTTTATCAAAGCAGCAACTAGAGTATGCGGCCACAGATGCTTTTGCTTCATGGCAGCTTTACCAGGTAAATTCCCTATAATTGCCTTTACTGTAAGATTGGTTTTAATGATATGATAGCATTGTCACACTCTTTTTTCTTTTCTTGCATTGTTTTTTAAATGATATAGGTCTTAAAGAATCTCCCGGATGCGAAGGTTGCAACTGAAGAAAGAAGTGAGGAACTGCAGCTCATGTCAGAATAAGCAGGTTTACTGTTATCATCACTAAACATAGATACCCATGAGAAGATCAAATTGATTGTGGCATTTTTATTTATCAAGCCAAAAGCTGTATGCCAAAGAATTACTGCTTAAGATGACCCTGATCTTATAATTTTATCATTGCATTTGATTAGCGTTGCATCATCCGTTCATTAACTAAAGATGGTATACCTCATTCTCTGTACATTTTTCTTTGGAGAGATGATATATAAACACAATTATTTTAACCTACTCATAATTTGCCTGAGTTGAGTAGGACCACTGTCCGAACCACGTTGGTTCTGGTTGGTGGAAAGAAAGAGGCCATATTTTTGAAAGCATTTGAGATGAAAATGGGCATGTTAGGGATCACTGGCAAATAATTGTTCTGCAAAGGCAAAATCATTGGAAATGTGAGTGGCATGTCTCAATCAAGATCTCAAATGGACGTCCGAATTTCTCGGTTGTAATCAAGAGAAAAACCCAACACAGCACATGCCTAGCACATTGTTAAAGAGACAAAAGGTGATGTCCATTTCCTCTTGTTTGCTGTTGCCATGCAATTGGAAAAAAAAGTCATGAATAAAATCCTAACAAATTCAGTTGACATGTAAATCATTTTAGCTGAAAAATGGAATCTCTCTCTTTTTCTTTTGCATTTTTTTTCGTACTTTATTGGTGTGCCATCCTTTTTATTTATTTATTTTTGTGTACCCTTTTGTTGTTTTGATTGTTGTCTTTGTCATTTGTTAAACACTTGTTTCCTGATGCATTGATTTCTATTTTACATCTGTCCCTTTTTTCTGGGAAAATTTTGTTTATTTTTGAGATATTTTTTAACAGAAAATTATATATTTATATTGGAACTGAGGAATTGGTGTGCCACAGACATCCACTACAGAACACTTCTTAATAAAAACAATTCTATTATGGTCACCAAAACGTTCCCCAGTATGAACACTCTATAAATAGGTGAATTCCATTCAATTTATTACTAAAAATTCTTAAATTTAATATCATCTGTCAAATAATTTAACCTGCTTGACCTATAAACGGTTATTATTCAATTATTTTTTTATGATAAATATTATTTGTAAATTTTATGTGGAATGTAATTTGCTGTGCACGCATTTAAACTGTCTAATTGTTAAGACGCAAGTAATACGACGGTTTAGATACAAGCACATGCCAAATTATTACTCATTTTATGACTTTTTATGATGCATATTTTTTTTTTAAATAAAAACAATAATATTAACTTTATTTACTTAAAAATAATTTATTTAAGTTGTATTTCAATCCATTTATAATTCATAAAATTTATATTATTTACAATGTTATCCAATTTGTATCGGCTGAACTGTGTGCCAAACATATATTCAATGATATCATAAAAGTGAATTAATTTTATCTGTAGTTATTTAACTTTCATCTAAATATTAGTGTGGTCACTACTTTTTTATTTGTAACAACAAAATAATTTGAGTACAATTTTGTAACAATTAAATCAAAACTGTCAAAAAAATATCATTTTGGTCATCTGGTGTGTAAGAAAAAAGAACAAAATTCAACCAATTCCAACATTGTGAAGAACTCAAGAATTGTGCATTTAAGATACAAGAGATCAAGTTAAACAAAAATAAAAATTGTAAATGGAGAATTTGCATTATTAATGCACTCGCAATCGAAATGATATTTTTTTTTTGACATATTTGACTTTATTGTTAGCAAAATTGTACTTAAATTATTTTATTATTATAAATTGAAAAATATTAATCATAATATTATTTAGTTGAAAGTTGAGCGATTACATATGAAATAAACTCGATAAAAGTATAATAAGTTGATTGATATCAGCAGTGGCATGTAGCATTAATAATGTTTGGGCATTAAAACTGGAATCAAAAGAAATATATATATATATATATATATAAACCACGATTTATTTCCTTTCTTATTTATTTTAATCTCATGTACCAAAAATCAACAAGAAGTTATGTTTCTATGGCCAACTTTGCCAAGCAAGCCAAATGTTATCAGTATTTAACTAGAAAAACTTGCCACATTAAATTTTCATCCAATTGTGAGTGGAAATTAAATGAAGGTTCCGAACTACTGATAAATTAATATTTACATAATTAATTTTTTTTTAAAAAAATGTTTACATAATTAAGGGAAATTAAGTAAATTGAACATTTTACTATGAAACTAAATAAGAAAAATGTGGTATAATACAGTATATTTATATAACCCAAAGAAGTTTAACCTACCTTCCAAGCTACGAATAAGACTTTTGATGAAAGCTTAGATTATACAATGTAATTAATTAATAGTATGATTACAATCCTATTAAAAATAAAATAGTATATATGGTTGTAATCAGACGTAAGTAACATAACAATAATATCTACCAGTAAATTAATTTATATTTTCTAAGACCCTACAGAATTTGTCACATTGTAAATGGTTGATGTGGAGTGCTATCTTTTTCAGAAGAACAAGCTTTGAGTAGAAGCAAAATAAGGGTGGGGGATAGATAGAGTGAGTACACACTTAGATATTCTGTAGTCAAATACAAAAGTTTGTTATTATTTTTATTGCCCAATAATAATAATAATTAATATTGTCTCTTTCATAAGTTTCCAGATGGTACTAATGGGACCAAAATTATTATTATTCACTTTCAAATTTTATACCTTAGTGCTTTTTGAAGCTTCCACCACACCATTCATTGGATTTTATTTTTTATTTTCTTGATTGGAAAATTTAAGTGTTCATTCGATACGTCAGACTAACGGTAGAATTAAATAAATAAATATATATATATGTTTTAATTTTTCATTCGATGGATTAAGTAATATGAAGAACTAATGGGTGGGATGTGGAATTTAAGTAGAATAGGAATGGAATTGACCCTAATTGCATGTGGGTGGGCCTGCCGATCCATTACACGAACCTGTCTTATTCAATATGCAAGTAAGGTCACATGGGATGATAGTATGAGGTGCCATTCCTTGAAGGGCAACTTCCTTTTTTTAAATAATTCTTTTTAATAATTTCATCTTTTGAGCCAAAATGAAAATCGAAAAGTAATAAATTAAAAAAATTATTAAATTTTCAACTATTTAAACTATATATATATTTATATGAATACATAATTAATAATTATATAGCAAGAAATAAGTAATTATCAAACTAAAAATTGATTTCATAATAATATATTAAACTATGCAAAATTAGGCATATGTGGAATTAGTGGCTGCTAGGTGGTTGATAGATTACAGTTTAAACCATGCCTGATTTAGGCCTAACGATGGCAGGAAAATCAAGAGCCTTCTAGAGTTTTGAATACTCAAACCTAAATTTGTAATAATGTTATTTTAAAAATAATTAATTCCTCATAGTCATAGATGTGTTTAACGATCTAATTTCCCAATCTTGAGCCATTAGAAGCTTAATTATCCTAATCAAATCTATATTAACAACGCTATTATTATCGATTTGAATCTTAACCTCTATTCCAAGCTTCACTAAGTCCATGCAAACTCTCCAAAGTTCAGCTATATAAGCACTACAAGAACTGCGTGCAATAGAGAATCAAACAAATTGCCGTAATATTAAAAAATAAATAACTCATAAATTAATATTTATTTTATTTAATTTTAATATATTTATATTTTAATTTATTTTAATATATATTTAGTTTTTCAACAGTTAATGGTTATCTCACTGTACTTAGCGTTAAACCGATGGTTAATGAATATAATTTAGATTTTAATTTTAAAAAATTGACAATAATAGACTGAATTTCAAAAATAAGATATGATCTGATTAACCAATTTATGTCCATCCAAGTTCTACTATAAATTTATTGTATAATGCAATCAAATATTTAAAGTACTAATTTATTTCATAAAATATATACAAGCCAAAACAGTGGTGTAAAAAAAAAAAATATATATATATATAACTATCAATTTTGCTAAAAAATACAAACGATAATAAAATAATTTATTTTAATTTAATATTAAAAAATGCAAATTGAAGTGGATAATTATGAAAAAAGTCTCATTGATTAAAATTATACACGTCCACCATTTGATATTCATTATCAATCATGTTTCATTGCCGACAACTAACAAAGACAAAACCATTCTTGTCTTCTAATAAATTGTATGCTTTGGTGTAATTATTTTATTTTATTTTCCGAAAATATCCTAATCCAACCATATCACAACAATTTATTTTTTCTTTTACTGTTATTATTACCTTTTTTTATTAAAAAAATGTTATTTTAAGTCTTCCATTTTCATAATTCAAAGGGAGCATCCAGATTCCAGATATTAGGCAAGCTGCATCATCGACTACGCCATTTCAACTTGTCTAATCTATTAATCTTATTTTAAATTATAATTTCCAATTTAAAATTTGAGAAAACACAAAAAAGTCAAATTGGATATTACTAAATGTCGATGGTATAATTATTTTATATATATGAGTATACTAATTAATAATAAAAAAAATAACGGTCCACACCTTGTTGATCCATATGTAAATTAACTAATTAATTAGAATGTCAATTGCAATCTAATATAACATTTATAGCTAATTCATACATGCGTTTAGTAATTTGACCACAAAAAGTTTTAATTATTAAGTTATATTTGCAGAATTATTTGACAAGAAAAAGGAAAGTATTACATAATTATCAATTAACATACTCCATAATATAGGTGTGGGATTCACGAATAATAATCTCCATATTTATATCCTTAGAATAATAATAATAAAATTAAATAGCAACTCTACAATTTCATGTTACTTTTCATACTCTATGATAATATATGAGTTGAAAAAATAATTTTTATTTTAATTAGTTGCCTATAAATTTCTATCTACGAAGAGCTAACCTAAAGAAATTGAATAGAAGTTTAGGATTAGTAATTAAATTAATTTTATAACTTAAAAAGTCATCAAATAATTGAATCTCCCGGTCTTAATTAATGAGAAAATTTGTAATATTGGATGAAATTAATTAAAAGAAATGATGTAATAGGAATGAAAATGACATAAATGAAATGGAAGGTTCTTATCCAAAACCAAGACTGCCGACAATTTTAGAGAGAGAGAGGGAGAGAAGGAGATGTCTCTTTCCCTTCTAATTACTAATAGAAAATGACTAATCGAACTTTTTTTTTTCTTAATACTTTTGTGATAATTCAGCAAATATCATTTGTATAATGACCCATTCAGTCGGTTTAATTGACTGATAAAATTCAAGGCCTAAGATCCAATAAGCAAAAGTAGTAGGTGTGAGTTTCAAGGCAGCGCACACGCCTGATCGGCTGATGTGACCGGCAGTTCCATCAGCCGTCTGACACAAGGCAGCGCTCATGCCTATCAACTGCTCCCAGTCATTTCGCCGCATACCTATTCTGACTGCCAGTCGTCACATCCCAAGCACTCGAGTGCCCATCAACTGTGTTTTATAAATAGTTCAGCCAATGATAGCATCAGGTATTAAATGTTCAGCATTCTATCTTTAAGTATTCTTTTTCTAAAAACTACTAACATAAGTTTTGGAGTGTTTACGACTGATCCGACCGAGCACCTTTGCTTGCAAGATCTATCCATCTGACTGGATCTTTCACTACGAACAAGCCAACTCTCCTTCTATTTCAGATAAAAATTTTCCGTGCTTTATCATTTGCATTTACCATTAAGATTTTATTGCATTATTTATATTTTCTTCTTTTATTTATGTTTTGTTTATTTTTTTAGCTATTAATCAATAGTTAATAGTTATTTAATTATATTTAGCGGTTATTAATAACTATTACTTAGAAAATTAACGAAAAAAATATCAAAATTTTCCCATTATGTCAATGATTGTAATGAATAATGTTCATAAAAACAAATAATTAATCGCGTGTAATGTTTATGTGCTTTTGAAAAGGTAAAAATGGATAAAAAGTAATGAATTATGTGTGAATTGTGTGAGATCGTTAGAAGCCTTTGGACCTCCTATTTAGAATTTGAGAATGCTCTGAGTTCGATCCAGAAATAATTTCTGACAACAAATCTAATTCAATTTAATATAAAATTCTACCGAAAGTTAATAGCAAAATAGAAATTTATGAGTTATATCATATTTAGGATTTGATTCTTATTTCAACACTAATTTTATGCCCTATAAATAACATAAATTTAAGTATTTTTAAGAATCTTCTTTTTCTCAATCACAGTATACTTTTCATATTTTTAATTAAAATATTAATTTAACTGCCGGAGTATTTATCTATATCCAATAGATCCTTTATTTTTTTAAAATGTTTTCAAGAATATTATCAATTTCCTAATCTTCATGCTCTGACAATACTTCCTATTATATATATATAAAAAGAAAAAAGAACAATACTTCCTATTTGGCAAGACATTATCATTATCTCTAATTTTTTTATTTGATCAATGAATTTTTTTAATTATCTCCATTATCTTTTTAAAAAGATATTTTCCTTAATTGGATAAACATTACAGAAGTCCTACATTGCGCTTCACATGGGTCCCCTTTAATTCCCGGACTTGACACTTGGGCTTGATTTTGGGGTGCATTGCAAACAATGGCATTGTACTATTAGTTTAAATCATAAGTACATAAATGTATTTGGTGTTGGTTAAATTTTTTTTTTAATAATTACTAATATTATTCAATTTGAACGGTAATGCTACTATGAAATAAAAGGGACAGAGATTCAAATGGTATTTTTGAAAAGCTTATTTCCCATTTTAGTATGTTTTTTGAAATAATTCTAGAAATGTTGTTTGTAATTTTAAAATATAATTAAAAAAGTAAATTTTACAATATTATAGAGACAAAGATTCAAATGGTGTTTTTGGAAACTTATTTTCCATTTTGGTGTGTTTTTTGAAATAATTCTAGAAATTTTTTACTTTTTGCCTATAATGTATTTGCATTTCAAAATAAATATATATTTAATAGAATACACATTTACTTTTATTGCTATTATTATTGTCAAAAATTTCAAATATATATTTTGTAGAATACATAGTTGCTTTTGTTGCTATTATTATTGTCAAAAATTTCAACCGTCAAATATCATTTTGTAAAAAAATTGGAAAAAAAATAAAACACAATAATTTTATTAATACATTATATAAAATATTGTATAATAAATATATATATTTACAAATTAATTATAGTAACAAATAGAAGAATGTAATACTTGCAAATTAATTTGTGTATGTAATAATATTTTTATTAATTTAATTTGTAAATATTTTTATAAAAAAATAAAGTTAATATATATTTAAAATAAAATTTTTATATTTGTATTAATTATGTATTTAAAATTTAATATTTATAAAAAAATTATTAACTATTATTTATTTAAAAAATAATAATAATTTATTAAAAATATTTTAAAAGCTGCAGACCGGCAGCTTTTAGCTGCAGATCTACAGCTTCAACATTCGAATAAAAAAAGTAAAAGCTTTAGTTTTTGTCTTAAGAAACTGCTGCCGATCCGACAACTTCAATAAAAAAAAAAAAGTTGTCAGAAACCGTAGCTGACAACTACGGTTTCTAACCAAACACTATTTCTATAATTATTTCAAAAAACACACCACAATAGGAAATAAGTTTCCCAAAAACACCATTTGAATCTTTGTCTATGTAATATTGTAAAATTTACTTTTTTAATTATATTTTAAAATTACAAATAATACCGCAAATAATCATCTTAAATAAATTAAATTGTAGCTAACCTTTTAATGACTAATTATATATCTAGAGTGCTTAATTCAGTCACTCAATAATTTGTTAAGTAAAAGCTTCATAATGTGGAATTAAATGTAATATAAGGAAAAAAGTACCCATTAATTATTGACTCCTAAATCTTTGTAGGACTTAAACTCTTTCTATGTCTAACAAATAATTAAAGCAACTACCTGTAAATGGACAAATTAACAACCTATCACAACCCCATCCAATTCATTTATTTATATATAAAAAAAAAGAGCGGAAACTCGAATCTAAAACTAGCCAGTGTATTAAGAGTTGAAAATAATTTTAATGCTGAAATATCTCTAATTATTTTGCATATTTAAGTTATAAGTACAAAGCAATCTTATAACGATTCAAATAATTCCTCATCTATTTTTTTTTTTTTTGAAGATATATATAATATCTACTTATAATTGACATACTTGAATTGATGGGTGAAATGGTCAAAATGAGGCTCCACCTCACATTTTATTTCTATTGTTAATTATTTTTATTTGCTTTTTAAAAGCATAATAATTCCAAGTCTAAACGTCTATTCTTTAGAGCCCTACCGTTGCATAACGTACATTTCTATTGCGGTAGAAAATACAAATTAATGTTAATTAGACACAATTTTTCCCTACCTCTCACTTAAATCATCTTCAATTATATTAATGTAATAATGCTTTATAATAACACATAATTATTTCCATCAAGCCTCATGCATCATTATGTGCTCTGTCTCTACTGCCACTCTACTTAAAGATTCGAAATCTTTACAAAATGTCATTAATTATATACTCTTTGATTTATCACAATTAAACTATAATTTATAAATAAATATAGGATATAAAATAAAATTTAATTAAAAAAATAATATCACATATTTGAGTTAGATTTTATATATTTTTAAGCGAATTTTTTGAATTTCGATTCGAATAGGATCCCAAAATTTTGAAGTTTTATTTAAGTTCGACAAACTATTTGGAATGAGTTGAGGTCAAATTTTCGGGTCGGATAAAAGAATTACCGGGTTTAGTATTCTGATATTCATTTTTTTTTGTTTTGCTTATTAGATATTAAATCAAAACTCTTAAATTCGAGGAGTCATTTCTTGACCATTCATATATATCCAAAATTGAATTTAATAATCTGCTATTTTCTGCACTATATTTGATTTTATGTGATGAAAGCTCTCTTTTTCTCCTTTCAAAAACAAGGGGGGGCACGTGATGGGATCTTATTTAAATTCATAAATGCGTAGGGAATTATAACATTTACGAAACTTCCCTTATAGCTTCCTTTGAAAACGACATCGTACTGGAGAGTACTACGTAGGGACAGCCATGATTCCTTTGCGAATTAGCAACTAAATAGTGACTGTTTTGGTAGTTTGTCGTCATAAGCTATATTGGCAATTCAGTAATTAATTTAGCGATCAAATGGCAACAGTTGAGCAAATTCTGTAGCTAAATAATGGCAGCGGGCCCACTCTTAGCAATGAATTTAGAGCTAAATATGTTGTGGCTAAAGTTTTATGAGATAAGATTCTTTTAAGTCAAATTGATAAATACTTAGCTACGAAATGTTAGTGGCTACTTTTTGGAGAATAATTAAAAATGGAATTTCATTTAAATAAATTGAAAAGTAACTAGATTGTATATTGTATACATTTTTAGGGCAAAAGAAGGTAGAACTAACTCCAACTATATATATTGTATATATTTGAACAGCACGATATTTTCATAATAAAAAATAGGATTAATTATATATATAGTTATCGAATTTTGGAACTTATAATTAAATGGTTATAATAAAATAATTTGTAACACAAAAATTATAAAATTTTTATTTTATTTTAATTAAGGTAAAAATGATCGAAAAATTAATTTTCCTTCACCTGATAATCACGCAAATATGACACGTGATCAGTGATATTTTAGAACGCGTCCAGTTAGCATTGTATGTGGCCCACCTATATGGAGAATTAACATATCAGTAACACTTTTTTTTTTGTCTTTTTCACTTTGATCCATTGAAATTTGTACGTTTAATTACTTAATTTTATTATAATTAATAATAAAAGTGACACATAAAATCTAATAATATTAATTAGTTATTTAATTAATGTAATCCGGTTAATCTTAAATTTTAGCTCCGCCCCTTAAAATGGAGGATCCAGAGGCAACGTGAATTAGGGCATGCCTTGACAAAATTGTCCAAAAAAATCTAATTCCACCTCATCAAATTTAAAATGCCATGGCATGATTAAGGCCACCGACCATTTTTAGGGATTTAGTTTTAATTAATTACTACCTTTGCAGCTAGGGGTGTGCAAATGGTCGGTTCGGTTCGGTTTTGGACCGAACCGAATAAACCGAAAACCGAAGTCTATAAATTTTTAAGACCGAACCGAGAACCGAAATTTTTAGGACCGAAACCGAATAAACCGAAATAATTTCGGTCGGTTCGGTTCGGTCCAATCGGTTCTTCATAAATATAGGCTTTTTTTTTTAGATTTTTAATTTATATGGATTTATAAATTAAATTAACTTATATTCAACAAAATAAAACCATTTAAAATAACTAAAAGGAAAAAAATAAATAAATTTTTCATATTATTTTCCTAATAAATACTAAGCAAAATTATACTAAAAAAATATACATTAAAAATAAATACAACATAAATTTTTATTAATAATACATTTAATATATTTTAATTAAAAAAATATACATGTAAATAAATATAACTATAGTGTGTGTATATATATATATATATATATAAAAAATAGTGAGCTTAAAAAACTTCGGTCGGTTCGGTCCCTTCGGTTTTTCAATCTTAAGAACCGAACCGAACAGAAATAACCGAAATTTAATTTCGGTTTAGAACCGAAAGAACCGAAAACCGAACAAACCGAACCAAATAGACCAAAATGCATTCGGTTCGGTTCGATTTTCGGTTCCGGTTCGGTTTTGCACAGCCCTATTTGCAGCAACTTTGAAGCTGATTACTGTTCTTAATTTGTCCAGATTAAACACTTTGGTCTTCTCCTTCGGAAACCCATCTCACCAACATAACGCCCACATAAACTGCCGATTAAGGAATCAATTTTATTAATTAATTTTTCAATTGAATTATCTCTTAAATAATCAAAGTATTTTTAGTTTTCTGAAACCAAATAATCTGAGTTAATGTAATGACCTTAGTTTATAAGGGATGGGCGGTTCATATCTAAGCACGTGGAAATCACATGGGAGAGTGAGGTTATCTACACAACAAGATAGCTTGGCAATTTAATAATAATACTACTAATTTACTGTTATTTGGAGAAGAAATATAACATTTCAAATCTTAATAAAAGTTAATTGACAACCTAATTAGAAAAAGACTACTTATTTTAGGCAGTCACATAATAATAACAATAATGTATATAGTAATGTCTCCAATTGGGTATTTAAACGGCAATGTCAATGCAATGTAAGGTTTCGAGTTCGAACATCTGCTCTCTTTTCCCTTTATAAAAACAAAACGAAATAATAATAGTAGCAGTAATTACTAAAAACTTACTCCCTTCATTCTTTTATAATTGTCACTTTTGTTATTTTCACTGGAATTAAGAAATATTAATTAGTCTTGAATTTAGAAAAAAATTGAGTGATTCAATATATATTGAGTGATTTAATGTAAAAAAGTGAATCTAATTGGTCAATTTTTATTGAAAATAAAAATTAAATTGGAAAAAGAAAATTAAATTGTATTGAAAATTTAAAATTGACAGATAAATAAAATTTAAATTTTACTCAAAAGTGACAGATAATAAAAAACGGAGGGAATAAAAAATAACATTTGATATGCGTTGCACAATTTATTTATTTTTTTATTAAAATAAATTGGTGATTAAAATAATTAGGATATATTTTTATTATTTGATGCAATAAATAGCCATTATCCGTGTTATATCAGCTTCATATATAAAAACTTTTATGAAATAAGAAATTTTTAAAATAAATAATTTTCAAAACCGAAAAAAAACTTTTGAATTTTATTTATTTTCTTCTACTATTCAAAAGTTAAAATAAAAGTCGTGCGGAACAAGCTATTAGGCACTTTTCAATTAAAATTATATAAATTTATTTGATTAAAGTTTCACATTTTGAAGTTCCACTTTATATATCCTTCTCATAATTTTATTTTTTTCTCAAATATAGTTTTGTGCATGATTGAAAATGTAATTGTCACTAAAAATAGTGAAATCCGTACACATAATCACGTAAAAGAAAACACAATAATTCAATGAGATTCATCGATCCAATGATATATATGACTTTGGAGAAAATGAAAGACAAATTCCATTGTAAATTAGAAAAAGGGTACCATTTGAATTTCCTTAAAGCTCTTGGTATCTTTCTCAAACTCTAAATTGGCCAAATGAGTCTCCATCAAACAAAACAATATATACCTCTTTTTTAAATCAAATTGAGTCGAGTTTCTCATATCCAATCATAATCGAAATCTACTTAAATTCAAATCAGATAATAATAATAATAATAATAATAATAAAAAAAAAATTTACTTAAACCTTTGTTTGGATCTGTAAAATTGAGAGTTGTTGAGGAAAAAGTAATTGAAATTCAATCTATTTTTACTATTTGGTTTGCAAGTATTAGAATAAATGGGAGTAAATCAAGAAAATTTGATTTTTTCAATTTACTCTTAATTTTCCAAAATATTTCCTCCAAATTTGAAGAGAAAACAGAATAAATGGGTCGAACAAGATGGTCAGAGAACTCACTTGCGGCAAGATAAGTAGCAGCAAAAAAAATTGGGTGAAAAAGTATGGAATAACACAAGTTTATTCTCCTCCAAAAATCGAATCCCAAATTCGAGAATGGTGATTTTCAAGTCAACTTGTCATAGCCGAGGTCCACATTGAGTAGATCAAAAAATTATCTAGATGGCGAAAATGGGTTCAAGATCTGGAAGAGGATAATGAAAAATTAAACAAAGGAATTGAGTATGAGTAGACTATAGGAATGGCAAACGGGAGAAAATAAGGATTTACTTTATAACCGAACAATGAAAATCAAAATCAAATCAGAGAAAATAAAATTTATATTACTCATATTTTCTCTTATTAAAGTAAATTCAATTTACTTTCATCAAAATAAAGGATAAAAATATCTATAAACTTATTAAAATTGAAAATGTTAATACTGCAATTTCAATGGATCAAAGTGAAAACGATAATTACTTTAAATTAGTTAAAGATGTTCACGTTCATGGCTAAAATAATAATAATTGTTACAGAATGTAAATATAAATGTAGTACGATCTTAGGAATAAAATCAAATCCTAGGAATAAATGCAACTTTCCTTATTCAAATAGGTTTCCTTAGATAAACCCTTCTATACTTGTATATATAGGTGTATTATTGATGAATCAAATACAGAAAATACATTCTCCTATCTTGTGTATTTTGTTACATGGTATCAGAGCCTCTTAGGCTTGATTTGGGGAGTTATTTGAATTTTCTGGTTTGGATTGGGTTCCTGCTACTGTTGGGTTACTGTTGGGTTGGGTAACACTTTTTCGGTGGCTATCTTGTCTCACCGACGGCATCAGAAGAAGCGCAGGGGGATTTTCGGCCTCTCCACAAAATCTGGCGTCCTTCCGTTCGGCGAGTGCTCCACACGCGCCGCCTAAGCTCCCGCTTCCTCTCTCACACGCCGGCGTGTGGAGGCTCATGGCTTATCTGCTGGCCCTCCGATTTTGTCTCCGGCGTCGCTTGGGTATTTCTGGTCAGATCCCGGTGTCATTTTGGCTTGGTTTCCTCTTCTGCTGGTATTCTTGTTCTAACGAGGTTCTGTCCTTTTCTATTCCGTGTTCTTTTGTTTGTTAACTTGTTTATTAAAGGTTTGGGCTTTTATTTTGGCTGGGTATTTTGTAATTTCAGTGCTACTTTGATTGTTTTGTGTGGATATTATGGCTGACAGTAAAGGAGTTGTTAGTGAAATTATCCCTTTATCTAAGATTACAGAGGAAAAATTAGACGGATCTAATTACCTTGATTGGAGTAGAACGATTAGAATCTATCTTCGTAGTATGGATAAAGATGATCACTTAACTAATGACCCTCCTACCGATAAAACCGAAAAGCAAATTTGGATGAGAAATGATTCATGGTTACTTTTGCAAATTAGAAACTCTATTGAAAGAAATGTGCTTGGCTTAATTTCTCATTGTGATCGTGTAAAAGAGTTAATGGATTATTTGGCCTTTTTATATTCTGGGAAAAGAAATGAGTCTCGTATTTATGATGTTTGTAAAGCCTTTTATCGTGCTGAGAAGGAGGCAAAATCACTCACCACTTATTTTATGGAGTTTAAGAAAATTTATGAAGAATTGAACATGCTTCTACCTTTTAGTGCTGATATTAGAGAACAACAGGCTCAAAGAGAAAAAATGGCAGTGATGAGTTTTCTAGCTGGTTTGCCATCTGAGTTTGAGACAGCCAAATCTCAAATTCTCTCTACTTCTGAAATTTCTACTCTTGAAGATGTGTTTAGTAGGTTATTACGTGCTGATAATGCTTTCTCTAGTCAGCTAAATAGTGCTTTTGTTGCCAAAGAAAGTGGAGGTGATAGTGGAAAGAAGAATATGCCGATGGGGGGAAATAAATTTAATCGGAATACTGATGTTATCTGCTACTATTATAAAGAACCAGGTCATACGAAGCGCTACTGCAAGAAACTGCAGAATCGCAATCAAAGGGCACAGGTTGCTAATGTTGCTACTTCTGGTTCATCATCTGAGCATAATGTCACTATTTCTGCTGAAGAATATGCTAAGTACCAGGAAATGTTAAAGGGATCCTCAACTTCGATCCCTACTGAGGCAGGTAATACATGTCTTATCTCCTCTAGCAACAATTGGGTCATTGATTCTGGTGCCACGAATCACATGACAGGTAATCCTGATACTTTCTCTAACTTTCGGTCTCATAAAGCTCCTTTACCTGTTACTATTGCTGATGGGACATCATACAATATTGTGGGATCTGGAACTGTCAAACCAACTCCTTCTATTATTTTACTTTCTGTTCTAAATCTGCCTAACCTAGCTTTTAATTTGATATCTGTGAGTAAACTTACCAAAGAACTCAATTGTTGTGTCTCATTTTTCCCTGATCACTGTCTTTTTTAGGATCTTATGACGAAGCAGATTTTTGGTAAAGGACATGTATCTGGTGGTCTATACATTTTGGATTCTTGGGTACCACGGACTGTTTTTTGTTCCAATGTAGTTTCTCCTTTTGAAGCACATTGTCGGTTGGGGCATCCTTCTCTACCTAATTTAAAGAAGTTGTGTCCTCAGTTTTATGACGTATCTTCTTTGAATTGTGAGTCTTGTCATTTTGCTAAACATCACCGTAGCTCGTCACGTCCTAGAATTAATAAACGACCTGAGTTTTCTTTTTAACTTGTTCATTCGGATGTTTGGGATCCTTGTCCTGTTATGTCGAAAACTAGGTACATATATTTTGTTACTTTTGTGGATGATTTTTTCCGTATGACTTGGATTTAATTTATGAAGAATCGTTCTGAAGTTTTTTCCCATTTTTCTGTTTTTTATGCTGAAGTTAAAACCCAGTTTAATGCCTCTGTGAATATATTGCGGAATGATAATGCTAAGGAATATATGTCAGATTCTTTTCAACTGTATATGTCTCAACAGGGTATTCTTCATCAGTCCTCTTGTGTTGATACTCCTTCTCAAAATGGAGTCGCTGAGAGAAAGAACAGACATTTACTTGAGACAGCTAGAGCCCTATTGTTTCAAATAAATGTTCCTAAGTATTTTTGGGTCGATGCTATTTCTACAGCTTATTTTTTGATTAATCGGATGCCCTCTACGGTGTTGAATGGTGATGTACCTTATAGTGTTTTATTTCCAGATAAAATACTATTTCCAGTAGAACCACGGATATTTGGCAGCACTTGTTATGTTCGAGATGTACGTCCTCATGTTTCCAAACTTGATCTTAAGGCATTAAAGTGTGTTTTCTTGGGATACTCGCGTCTTCAAAAAGGATATAGATGTTATTCTCCTGATATGCAGCGACATTTGGTTTCAGCTGATGTGGTATTCTTAGAAGATAAACCCTTCTTTTCATCTCCATCCACTCTTACAAGTCAGGGGGAGGAAGATGAGTGGCTCATTTATACGGTAACATCTTCTCAAGAGCCTGTTGATGTCTCTACTGCATCTTCTAGTATTGAGCAGATAGCGAATGATGATCCTTCAACATCAGCAAGACCACAGATTGTTCAGGTCTACTCTAGAAGAAGAGACACTAATGATACATGTCCTGCACCAGTACCTTCGTCATCTGATCCTGCTCCTATTGACCTCAATCTTCCCATTGCTCTTCGTAAAGGTACACGTAATTGTAAATCCACTTATTCTATTGCTAATTTTGTTTCCTATGATCACTTGTCTCCCTCGACATGCTCTTTAATTGTATCTTTAGATTCTATATCTATCCCAAAGACAGTTAAGGAGGCCTTAAGTCATCCTGGATGGTATGATGCTATGATTGAGGAGATGAATGCCTTGGATGCAAATAACACTTGGGAGTTGGTGAATTTACCAGAAGGAAAGAAGGCTGTGGGTTGCAAATGGGTATTTACAGTCAAAATTAATCCGGATGGTTCTGTGGCTCGGCTAAAAGCTCGTCTTGTTGCCAAAGGATATGCCCAGACTTATCGGGTGGATTATTCCGATACTTTTTCTCCAGTCGCCAAATTAAGTTCTATTCGTCTGTTCATATCTTTGGCCGCTTCTCACCATTGGCCCTTGCATCAACTCGACATAAAAAATGCTTTCCTTCATGGCGATCTTCAGGAAACAGTCTATATGGAGCAACCACCTGGTTTTGTTGCTCAGGGGGAGTATGGAAAAGTTTGTCATCTGAAAAAGTCCTTGTATGGATTGAAGCAGAGTCCTCGTGCCTGGTTTGGTAAATTCAGTGAAGTTGTCCAAGAGTTTGGGCTAAAGAAAAGTCAATGTGACCATTCTGTTTTCTATAGACAATCAGAAGCTGGTATTATTCTTCTTGTGGTTTATGTTGATGATATTGTGATTACAGGGAGTGATTCCGCAGGTATTTCTTCACTTAAGTCTTTCTTGCATGGTAAATTTTACACTAAGGATTTGGGCCAGTTAAAATATTTCTTGGGAGTAGAAGTGACGAGAAGTAAGAAGGGAATTCTTCTATCGCAAAGAAAATATGTTCTTGACTTGCTTGCAGAAACAGAAAAATTAGGAGCTAAGCTATGCACTACTCCGATGGTTCCCAGTGTACAACTTACAAAGGAAGATGGGGATCCTTTTGATGATCCAGAGAGATACCGAAGGTTAGTTGAAAAACTGAATTATCTCACAGTAACTCGTCCAGATATTGCATTTGCAGTGAGCATTGTTAGTCAATTTACGGCTGCTCCTACGATCAAGCATTGGGAAGTTCTAGAGCAGATCTTATGCTGTTTGAAAGGTACTCCTGGACTTGGTATACTATACAGTGATCATGGGCATACTCATATTGAGTGTTTTACGGATGCTGATTGGGCAAGTACTAAGATTGATAGGAAGTCAACAACAGGCTATTGTGTTTTTGTTGGAGGAAATTTAGTGTCTTGGAGGAGTAAGAAGCAAACTGTAGTATCCAGATCTAGTGCAGAATCTGAATACAGAGCTATGTCACAGTCTGCATGTGAAATTTTGTGGATTCATCATTTGCTTACTGAAATTGGTATAAATCCCTCGCTTCCAGCAAAACTTTGGTGTGATAATCAAGCTGCTCTTCATATTGCCTCAAATTCAGTGTATCATAAACGGACCAAGCATATTAAAGTTGATTATCACTTCATTCATGAAAAGATTCAAGATAATGTCATCTCAACGGGATATGTGAAGACAGGAGAACAGTTGGGTGATTTGTTTACAAAAGCCTTAAATGGCTCTCGAGTTGACTATTTGTGTAACAAGTTGGGTATGATTAATATCTATACTTCAGCTTGAGGGGGAGTGTTACAGAATGTAAATATAAATGTAGCATGATCTTAGGAATAAAATCAAATCATAGGAATAAGTGCAGTTTTCCTTATTCAGATAGGTGTCCTTAGATAAACTCTTCTATACTTGTATATATAGGTGTATTATTGATTAATCAAATACAGAAAATGCATTCTCCTATCTTGTATATTTTGTTACAATAATAGTAATTTTATAAATTTTGAAGTATAAAACTATATAATAATTCAAATAGCGTAGAAAGAAAATATCATTACTACAAAAAGTTTCTCTTCTTCTCTTATTGTTTTGTTATAAGTTAATAATAAAATAATTAAAAAAGAAAAAAAACAGTTACGGTAAGAGAAGAATATAATTAAAAAAAAATAAAAACAAAGTGGTCTCCAACCAACACCAACCCCACACTTCTCTCTCCTCTTTCTATTATAATCTTCCATTTCTCCCCTCTTCAAAATTTCAGAGCTCAAACTCTGATTTCAGCTCTCGATTTTCTCTCTTCCCAAACACAAACATTTGAGGGGAGCCCTTTTCTTTTCTTTTCTTTTCTTTTTCAACACACAAACACCATTCGCAACAATGGCTTCTCCACCAGACACAAGCAAAACCATTAAGCTCGAAAGGTACAACAGCTATCTCCGACGAATTCACAACACTAAACTCCTTAATGCTTCTTCTAAAATCCTCTTCCGTTCTTCTCTTTTCATCGCTCTTCTTCTTATTGTCTTCTTTACTGTTAATTATCCTCCCATTTCCGATCACACCAGCAACGCTTTTCATCATCCTCACCACCATTCCTTCCTCTCCACTTCTTTCTTCGCTTCCTCCTCCGCCGTGGGCGGCGCTGCTTGGGAGAAACAAGTCCGTCACTCCGCCACCCCTCGCCGGCAAAATGGATTCTCCGTTTTGGTCACTGGAGCAGCTGGATTCGTCGGATCACACTGCTCATTGGCTTTAAAGAAAAGAGGAGATGGAGTTCTTGGATTGGACAACTTTAACAGCTACTATGATCCATCTTTAAAAAGAGCAAGACAACAATTATTACAAAAACATCAAATATTTATTGTCGAAGGAGATCTAAACGACGGTCCATTGTTGTCGAAATTATTCGATGTTGTTCCTTTTACTCACGTTCTCCATCTGGCAGCTCAAGCTGGGGTTCGTTACGCAATGCAAAATCCCCAATCCTATGTTAATTCCAACGTTGCCGGGTTCATTAATCTTCTCGAAGTTGCCAAATCAGCAAATCCCCAACCCGCCATTGTTTGGGCATCTTCAAGCTCCGTTTACGGATTAAACACACAAGTTCCTTTCTCAGAAAATCACAGAACAGATCAACCAGCAAGTCTCTACGCAGCTACTAAAAAAGCCGGAGAAGAAATAGCCCACACTTATAATCACATTTACGGGCTGTCACTCACCGGGTTACGGTTCTTTACCGTTTACGGTCCATGGGGCAGACCCGACATGGCTTACTTTTTCTTTACTAAGGATATATTACAAGGGAAGCCAATAGACATATACCAGACGCAGGATGAGAAGCAGGTGGCCCGTGACTTCACATACATAGATGATGTGGTGAAAGGGTGTGTAGGGGCATTGGACACGGCGGAGAAGAGCACCGGGAGCGGGGGAAAGAAGAGGGGCCCGGCGCAGTTGAGAGTGTACAATCTGGGGAATACGGCGCCGGTTCCGGTAGGGAAATTGGTGGCGATACTGGAGAATTTATTGAACACAAAAGCCAAGAAACATGTGATTAAGATGCCAAGAAATGGGGATGTGCCTTTTACTCATGCAAACGTTAGTTTGGCATTTAAGGATTTTGGGTACAGACCGAGCACAGATTTGAGTAGCGGGTTAAGGAAATTTGTGAAGTGGTATGTTAGTTATTATGGGATTCAGACAAGGGTAAAAAAGGCAACTGACATTATTGAGCATCCCGAGGATTGAGATCAATCAAGCATCAATCATCGTCATCACATGGTTGCTCTAATGCTCTTTTTTCTGTACTTTAATTTATTTTTGTTTTTTAGATTAAATTTTGGGTATTTATTGTGATTTAATTGGGTCAAAAGTGTTATTGCTGTTGGTGTCGATTATGGAATAGAAATATAGGATTTTATAGATTCGATACAGAAATGTGAATTTAAAGAAGAACAAGTTGTAGATCTGTGAACAAACAAGTGTAATAAGATGGGTGGGTTCTACTACAAAGGCTGTAGATCTCAGCCGTTGGATTTATAATTGAAGAAGGAATATATATATATATATATATATATATATATATATATGTTTGTGATTGATCAACAATCATGGCATCCAGATTCTTCTGTTTTATTTTTATTTTTATAATTTTATAAATGCTTTTCTGTTTTGTCGGTGGATAAATAAGCAGCTATTTATACTAATTTAATTAATTTGATTATTTATTATTATTTGGATTCAATATTAAGAAACTAATTATTATATGAATTCGTGTTTATTTATTTTGAACAAAAGAATCAAAGAGATTATATTCTTTATTATTAACTACTTTTGATTGTTTCAAGAAAAAAAAAAAACTACTTTTGATATTTGGGATGTGAATTTTAAATTATTTTTCAATTAATTGGAAGTTTGCAATATAATGTGGTTTATCATTTATTAATTTAATAATTATTTTCTTAATAATATTTTACCTTAAACAAAATATAGTGATTATAACGTTTTTTTTTAAAAAAAAACTTTCATTTTCACATAGCTTTTTAGGATGGAAGAGCTTTTGAATTTCCCAAATTTTCAGAAGAAATGAAATGATTGAATTGTCTGTGTAAACGTGGGTTTGTAACCATGGAATGAATTCAGGTACTCTCTAATTCTAAAAAACCCACATTTAATTAACTCATTATTTTCTGACAAATACTTATATTTTAATTATTATACCTTCAAAATAATAATAATAATAACATAAAAAAAAAAATCATACATAAAATATAAATTTCGTCCTCATTTTTCCTTTATTTTTCCTCAAAGATTTAAATAATCTTAACAAAAGTAGATAAAATTGCACATGGTTTTAAATTCTTTATTGATTTGAGTCAAACTTCTCCACTCTGAAATTTCATGCCCTTTTCTTTCATTTTTTAATTTAATAGCATATTAATGTCTCATCTCCGGCTAAAAATATTTTAGTCAATAATGAATTTATTTAGAGAAACATAAATTATTAATAAAATTATGGGTATATTCTCTATTAGGCAAAGGGCAGAAGTATAATAATTTATTCATAATCTATTGGCCCTATATCATCATCCACCAAAAAATAAAGTCAGCTCATATAAATTCAATCGACTTAAAATTTTTTATTCAATTATATTCTCTTTGAAGATTGTATTTTATAAGAAATTGGATGCAAGAAGTGACATAATGTAATAAAATTAGTAGCAAGTGATTAATAAATAATTAATCTAAAAAAGCAGCCTAATTAAGAATTAGTGAAAGAGGTTTTAGAAAAAAGAATATGTGAAAGAGACAATTTATAGTTTTAAGAATTGACTTCTAATGGTCAACAGAAGCAAGTATGATCTGTAAACATTAAAATAGGATTGGGAATTATCCAATTCTGAATCATCTCATGCTGTCATTAACCCAAACTCAATCACCAACTCCATTGCTGACTTTCAACCCTTTTCTCATTTATTTTTTCGTCTTTTTTAATTACAATACCAAAATATTAAATAATATATGATAATATTAGAATACCCAGTTGCTCTTGTGGTCAAGAAAGTCACTTTCACCGGGGGTGAATATAAACCGATTAATCAATTCATGAGTCTAAAAAAAACAGTTCATTAATATCGATTTTTTCAAAATACTAATTATTAATCAGTCCGTTATAATCGGTTAACCAGTTCATCGGTTTCGATTTTTCGGATTAGTTAACCAATATTTTTCGGTTAATCACTATAATTATAAGATTCATTCATATATAAAATTAAAATATTCAAAATAATTAAAAATTAAAATTTATCTATTATAATATAACATTATTATTGTTAAAATAAAAGTTTTTGAAGGACAAAAGCAACTTTATTTTTAAAAATTAAGACTTAATAAGTAAATAAATTAACCGCAGTTACACTTATTAATCGCCAATTAAAAAAAAAACTTAAAAACTTCAAAATAATTAGGATAATGAAAAAATTTAGCAAAAATACTTAAAAATACAAAATTATTAAAATAAATCATCCAATACTAACAATTCTTTTCCTTTAATTTTTTAACTTGACATATATTAGTTTCACATATATTAAAAATTTTAGTTTTTTTTAAATTATTGAAAATTTTAGTTAATATATTAATATTAAATAACTTTTCGAATACATTTTGATTTTCATTAATAGAAAATTGATAAATCAAAAAATAATAATAAATACTAAATGTGGACATATTGAATAATTAATAAATTAACTAAAATGTTGTTTTTAAAAAAATTAAAATATATTTTAAAGTAATGAAAATTAAATGAATATAAATAATTAAATATGAAAATAATGAAATAAAAAATTGTAATATATATATATATATATAGAAATGTTTATGTATCAGTTATCGGTTCGGTTAACCGGTTCATGAGCAAAAAAAATAAACCAGTCCATTAATATCGGTTTTTAAAACTCTAATCGTTAAACATTAAAATCGGTTCGGTTAATCTATCTTTCGGATTGATTTCGGTTCAGTTTTTTGGTTAACCAAATTCAACGATGTTTTTGCTTACCCTAACTTCTACTATCCAAAATCACCCGAAAAATAATATTCGATTCAAAGTTTCGACTTAAAATACTCCGATAATCAAATTAGGTTAGTAAAAGATAGTAGTCTAAAGAAAAATAGAGTTTAGAGATCCTTTTGATACCTATAGATTTTCTTTATATAGTGTATACCTTATTAATATGGAACATAAATACTAATGAATGGTTATAACGGCTAATTAATTAATTATAACGTACTTTAAACCTATATTAAGGGTCAGTTTGGCAAAATTTATGAAAACAGTTTTTTAAACTGAAAAAAGTTGTATTCGAAAAAGTTGTATTTCAAAAATTAGATAACTATTTGGTAAATAAAATTTAAAATAACTTATAAAATCAAAAATAATTGTCAACTGTTTGGTAAATAATATGATTAAAAATAACCTTTTAGAATAAAAAGATAAAAATGATATATATAAATTTTAATCTATTATATTCAAAATCTCACTAAAAAATATTAATAATTCCCACTTATTTGAATTTTTTTTTATTTCACTAAATTATTAAGACTATATATTTTCATATATAATTAAATAAAAATAAATATAACATAAAAAAATTAAAAAAATATATATATATTGTCTTCATAATTAATTATACATATTATTTTGGATGATAAAAAAAAAAGAATATAATTATTTTTAACGTTAGATAATTTTGAATGATATGATAAGAGAAAATGACAATTTTTTTTATAATAGATATAATTGTCATTATGAAATAAAATAAGGGATATTTTTATCTAAAAAAATATTAAATTTACTGCTATTAAAAGTTGAAAATCAGTTTTTCTGAAAAGTTTCAATTTGTAACTTTTTCTAATAGAAAGTTTTTTCATTTTTCACAAAATTAATTTTTCTAAAATCAGCATTTAACAAACAATTATTTTTATCACATAATCACTTTTTTATCAAATAAACAGTTTTTTATCCTTACAAAAGCAATGCGAAACAAACACACCCTAATTACTTCATGATCTTTCTACTCGATTATTATTCCTCCCATTCCTTTATAGGTGTTCATTTTAAATTTTATTTTTATTCCTAAATAAGTATTCATTTTAAAAAATAAGATATAATTACAAATTATTTTCTTATATTAATTTTATTTTAATAAATAGTTATTGGTACAATAAACAGGCACAATATTTTATAAAAAACTAATTTAGTAAATTTACCAAGTGAATTAATAATTTTTTAATCATGTGATTCGTGCTCAATACATAAGCAATTATTACATATATAGAAGTCAAATTACATGTTAGGGACATTTTAACGGAATAAAATGACATATACGATTATGATAAGACAAATATCTATGCTCCTTATACCTTCAAACTACGAAATTACAACACATTTTTATTCAACTTCTATTATTATTATTATTATTATTATATGCAATTTTATAAGCATCTACATCCACTTGAAAGTTATCTCAAGGAATCAAGTTCAAGCAAAAATAAAAATTGTAAAAGAAAATTTATGCACCTGACCGAAATAATGTTGTAAAATTATATTTGGTTATTTTATTATTACAAATCAAAAAATAGTAACTCGAAAAATTAACCAACAAAACTATCAAATGCCAGCACAAACATCTCCGCAACAAAATGAGCAAGCCAGCAACCGTCACACCTCAACTACTTTTTTAAGTGGCAAAAAATTAACCCTTTTATTTTTGTGCAAGTTACTATTGATAGGTCGTCCATGTTGTCCATATTTATTTTTGTACATGTTCATTGCTCATCTAAAAAGCCCATGGGCCATAAAATGAGCTCAACTCTATTTAGTTCTTTGCTATCCTTTTCATGTCAATCAAATTCATTGGACTTCAGATGAAAGTTTGCAATTCATGGCAAGCCTTATCTTTCATCCTTCACAACCAACAAGGCTAATGATGGAAGGACAAGCAACCATAAAACATAGCATCCACCCTTTCCATTAACACAAACTGTAATGCATCAACAAATTCGTAGTGGGACGACACCAAACAATGGCAACCAACAAATAACATGAACAGCAGTAAGTTCCCAGAAACATGGAACTATTATGGTGAATAGGATGGATTATCGAAAAATTTGTATCATACAAGATGTTACAAACTAATACTTGGTGCTGCATAATACACCACCCTTCCATTTATGGCCTTAAGGGTTGGCATATTGCAATTCCACATCATGCAATGCAAATCCCCTGCTGCAGCAAACCACTTCATCAAAATATGATTCTTCAATACCAATGTAAACCCAGAAAATGCGCAATTGCAGATCTAAACTTGCCGAGACAATATTATATAAGGCAATAATCAGCACAGAATGTAAAATAAGCAATCAGTCGAGACAAAAATAATTTCAAACGGGTACTAATTAGCTACATAAGCAAGCCTGTTCCAGCAAAAAAAAGGCTTAAAAACCTTCATTGCTGAAGCTCATTTCCCAAAACTACCACGAACTGATTGGTATTCATTGTTGCTATTAAATGCTCGAGGATTGCCAGGTCTCTCATTTGCATAACTCACGCGAATGTTTCGTCCCTGCAATTCCTGAAGAAGTAGAACATAGAACTAAGTATATAATTCAGGAGAGGTACATGCTCAAATCCCATTAAACATTATTTCCTAACCTGGCCATCCATGGCTGACAATGCTGAGGTTGCAGAGTCGCCACTTGAGAAGTCAACAAACCCAAATCCTCTTGATCTCCCAGTATCTCTATCCAAGACAACCCTTGCTGTCCACCCAACCACAAATGTTAATTAATTAGTAAAAATACCATCAGATTGAGCTAAGAATCTCCCATCTGTTTTGCCCAACGAAAAGATGGGAGCAATTGCATGAAAGAACAATATCATAATTTCATGTTTATAGGAGCAAATAAGGGTCAAGATTTTTACTAAATTAAGCACAAGTAAGAGTTTTTCTTTTTAAATTAGATTCCAAAAAAATGCAAACAGGAAGTAGAGGGAGTAACAAAAGAATTCCTTATGTACAAGATGATCAGGCAACAGAAAACTTGCAGCTCAATTTATAATCCTCCTTGCCATCCCACAAATACTCTAAACGTGAAGCCAAATAACAAATGTCAAGCTCAAATGGAGAAAAAATAAGTACTTTTCACTTGCTCCTATGAAGCTAGTCCTGTGCAACTACTACAAAACGGTCTGTAATAAACGTTGGACTTGGAACCCCGGACAAAATTTTTTTAAAAAAATGATGGAATAAACGTTCTATATGATAATGCAAAGTTGCAGAATCACAACTTCAATCGAAAAAACAAAAACAAGAAGCTATTATAGTTGATACTAAATAAAAATTAGCCAAATAATGCACCTTTGCTGCTAATTTCCCAGAAACTAACTTCATTCAGTAAACAAAACCATCATATATCTAAATTAAAAGCCAAGAATAACATTAATCTTACCAGTAACAACATCACCAAAACCAGAGAAGGCATCCTTCAGAGACTGGTCATCGGTCCCGTAAGAAAGACCTAGAAACAGAGAAGAAAACAAAGTTAAAACCCCCACACGAATCAAAAACATGATCTTTGATAAAGATGGTCAATAATCAGTACCTCCCACAAAGAGCTTTGAAGAAGACATGCACCGAATAGAATTCAACATCGATGGCCCATTATGTGAAACACTCAGCCTTATCAGGCTCCCGAACTTGTTACAGAAAGCCATTACTCCTGAAATCAAAGCAATTGAAACCGATTATAGCACGTGCTATAAAATCAGAACAATTTGACAAAATAGAGTAAGATGAAACAAAAACCAAACACCTGCAAATTAGGGTTTAGGAAAAGGCTTGCCTTTGAGATGAAAATAGGAGACAATTGAAGGGAGCGGCTAGGGCTTAAGGAACGGAGTGTGTTTGATACTGAAAATATCTTCTACTTTTATAGTCATTAAGTTATAAGTTTGTTAGGGTTTAAGGAGCCAAGTGTGATTGGCTACAGTTGTGTAGCTTGCTCCTGCTCATACAAGTTATACCTTTTGAGACGAAGGATAGATTTGTTATAAACGTATACCTTCTTTCCGTTTGAGGATTTGATTACGCTGGAAGTGCACGTAGGCTAATATTAACCCTTGCGTATAAATATCTTCGCGCACGTGCGAACAGAGAGAAGACAGCGCAAACATGCCTACCTGCATGTATAATTTTTTTTTAAAAACTATAAATGATTTCTAAACATGTACTAGTTATTAAATAACAGTTATTTTTATTATTTTCATAAAAATTAAGAAATAATAATTAGACTTAAATTTAAAATAAAATTAAGTGTTTTAATAAATAAATTTAAATATAATTAGTTAACTTTTATTAGAAAAAAAAATTAAATTGAAAAAAAGAAATTAAATTGTATTGAAAATTTAAAATTAATAAATAAATAAAATTTAGATTTTTCTTAAAAGTGACAATAATAAGGAACGGAAGGGGTAATATATTCTGATCTCAAATTTATTTTCAAATGAAAAAGTAAAATGTGTGATTTTATTTTTTTTTACATTAATTTAGATTTTTGTATTTTCAAAAATTAATTTAAATTTGTATTTTTAAAATCACTCACATTACGTATAATTTAGATAAAAACCATTAAAACATAAAAAAAATTAAAAAATCAATTAAAATAGAAAACAACATAAATTCTATTTGATTGCAAGCCCATATTTTAGCCTAAAAATGCATTGTTAATTTGCAGCATGTGTATCATGCCATAGTACCAATTTTGGAAGAATTAAATAAAGTCTAAATGTAGAGGTGGCAAATTGGTGGGTTGGGCGGGTTTGGGTTGGGTAATAAATGGATTGGGTTATAAATTGGTGGGTCATAAATGGGTCAAAAATATATGGGTCATAAATGGGTTAATACCCAAATAGGTTTGATGGGTTTGGGTCGATCAATTTGATTTTTTTTAATAAAAAATAATTATCGATATAATAATGGGATACTAAAAAAATTATTATAAAAATGTTGGCCCAAATGGGTTGGTGGAAATCCAAACGGATCGGGATATCGGTTGATTTATAACTGTCCAATTTACTATTCATTTGGCAAAAATTTTGGCAGTATAACGGTTATATATATAACATACCCTTCTTACAATTCAAACAATCCACAGTCACACACAGAGGCACAACAACACAATAATTAATAAAACAAGTGGCCCTTTTTCTATTTTTAAGCCAATTATTTAATCCTAAATTATTTCACTCACTTTCTAAACTCAATTTCTCCCAAAATTAATTTTATAATTCTTAAAATATATAAATTAGTTTTCTTGCAAAATTTCAGCATAAACAGAGTCCGTTTCTCGATCTGGTACATTTAAATCAGTCCGTTTCGACTATTTTCAGTGTTACCAAAAAATTAATTTTTCGCTGTCAAAATTTTTTAAATATTAATCTAAATCTATATATACTATTAAAATAATTTTTAGTGGTCATTTGCTATTTTTAGAGGTCTAGTCAAACCAGGTAACTTTTAAAACGAGCCAGACTTTTTTTTTTATTTTTGACTTTTGGAGATCTATTTGAGCTTATTTTTTCTCCAAATTTTACCCTCGGACTCCTTGTGACTAGTATTTTCTGATGATCAAATAAATATTTTTTACGTTCGGGTGTAATTTTTGTCCCCAGTGCACTATTTACCGTCGAAAAATACTATTCACGACTAACCCGATAACTCGGCCATTATAAATATAACCAACAAAATACGCACACACATTACACAATAATAATACAGCGGGACAGGCTAAGCAAAAAATCTTATTTATTAAAGCAAAAATTTTTAATATTCAAGAAATAATTAAAAAAAAAGAATGAAGGAACAAACACCAATTGGGTCGAGGAAGAATGACTCAAATGGGTTGTATTTTATGTGGATAAATTTTGGATGGGTTTAAATGGGTTAATTTTTTAGTTGGGTTGGGTTTGGATCAATTTTTTTGGATGGGTTTGGATGAATTGTTGGGTTTGGGTTAATTTTGACACTTCTATCTAAAGGAGATTCATTTTATGCGTCAAAGAGATTGGCCATGCAATTTATTTTTCTAGATAAAACGATAGTATTTTCTAATTTATATTTTGGTTATAAATGAATAAAATTATAAATACGTAAAAAATTTTGTAAATCATAAATGAATCGAAATCCACTAAATTCAAATTAAACACTGTTAAATGAATTATGTCATAAAATAATTAAATAATAATCAGATTAAATTTTATAATTTTTTAATTAAAGATAAAAATTATGCACATCTAACTTATAAAAACAATTACTATGTTACATTCACATTATGTATATATAAATAAGTTATAAATGAGTCATATATCGAATAAAATTGAGTTAATTTTTGAATAGAAATTGAATTAAATTTAAATTATATTTTAATGATCGAATTTGAGAATCGAATTAAAACTAACCGTGATTAGCCCATTAAATATTTTTAGTAAATATTGGAGGAATCCTTTGTAAGCAAATTGGTGAATGTGCATGCAAATGAGCTTTCCACTTACCAATGCAACTCTGAGTTGTCTTTTAGTTTAACTTATAAATTTTTACTACTGACACGTGTATGGGCAGATAATCGTCTGATTGGCTAGGGAGGTGCCACGTGTTCCTTTGCATAGGTCTGGTGATGGCAAACGGAACCAACCCACATGCTCATAGCTATTTGGCTTCCTAGTGTAAAGCTCCTCTATTATTGACCTCTTCTTTACTTGATGCTCTCCCACAGCGCGTGCTTCACCCTCCCCTTTCTTTTACTAATGGGCACTTCGGCCCAATGAACCATAAATGGGCTCTATTGATAGCAAGCCAGCCGAAGTCTCCACCTTAATCAAAAGCCTAATCAGTCAACTTATCAGAAATAGAGTTTTGTGATTAACTTGAATCTTCCAAATTTCTGGCGATTAAACTCTTTATTTGTCAAACAAAGTCCAATGTTTAGCTATGGGATAAACTCTATCTTTGCATAAAGCATAAACAATACTTTATTATCAATCTAAACAACAACTTTGCCTCACACTCGCTTTCAAGTCACTTGAAGTCTATAAATCACTCCATATAATTCATTACTTTATTAATAAAATATATGTTTATATTAAACTTTTAATTTATATAAACGATAAATAGAAATAAAATGATTCGCTACATTAATTTATTGAATATATTGAACGTGGATCATTGATAGAAAAATTAAAAATATTATTTTTAAATCTAACAGTATATATTTATTAATGCACATTATATGTGACCTATCGAATGAAAATTTTAAATAAAAAAAAAAGAATACTATTCATAAAATGTCTCATTTGTTTTTACGAACCAAATCATATATAATTTCAATTAAAAAAATCATATATAAATCACACACACATCATAACAAAGGATCAAAAGCCCATTATTTTTTTTTTGCAAATTTGTGGATTCAAACTCTCAATATATATTAAAATAGGAGAAAAATTGCATTGCAATGTATAAAATAATTTTTTTTATGTCTCCAATAAAATTGATTTTAAAATACTAAGAGATCTCATATCCAAGTTCCCACTTCCCTTCATTTATATGAAAAAAAACAAATTTTTTATAAAATATTCAACTTGTATAACAAATAGATAATTAATATAAGATTCCATTGAGAAAAATAAGCGGTAATTTAAAAAATTTATATTTAACCAAATACTTGAATTTGAAATTCATTAATTTTCATATATTGAAATAATAATAAATGTATATCACAACTCAAGAATTGTTTTTGAAGAAAATTCAGCTAATTGGAACTTTTATTTGGAGTGAAGAAAGAAACAAGAACAGAGCGTGTAAAACACGGAGAAGGATAGTGCGTGAGAAAAAGATATAAGGGTGGTACTTCTCACTCTTCTCTCCTCACAAATTTATATGGGCCTTAGGGCGTCATTTGCTTCCTCTTTGCTTGCCTTCTTTCTCCAATTCTCGCGTGTAAATTCCGAACTTTTATTTCAAGAGAGAGAGAGAGATAGAGAGAGACTTAGAGAGAGAAAGAGAGCTCTCTTTCAGAGAAAATGCACGTATAGAGCAACAAAAAACACAGGAAAAACAGAAGGAAAAAAAAAAAAAAATCACACAAACAATCTACACACGAGGAAGAAAAGAAAAAAAAAAGGAAAAATTAAGTCTTTCTCATTTGTTTCTCAATTTGTCCTTCTATCTTATTGAGAGATCTTGTCCCTCTACAATGCCTTCTACGTTGTAGCGGACAAGGTAATCTCCAGTTCACGGATTTTGCTAATTTTTTTTTTAAATTAAAAACAATTGGGTTTAGTTTTTTCCAAATTTTCTTCCCATTTACGCTTGAATCCAGCTTCTTTTTCGCTTTTGATCGATACCCATTTACACTTAGGAACTTGAAAAAAGGTTTTCTTCATATATCCCCTTTTATTCCTTCAAGTTGTTCTACAAGTTTCTTATTTTTGGCAATTTTTTCAAAAATTAGTTTACCATTTTGTTCTTTCCGAGAGCCGAATTTTATTGGGTTTTTGTTTTCTTGGGAGCTCTCTATGTGCTTAGCGGGTTATAATATTTTCTAGGGTTTTGTTCGATCATAATTGGGTACTGATTGAATTTCGTGATTTCTGGACTGAATAGGGTTTTGATTCAGGAGCCAAGTGTGGAATGGCCTGTCAATCAAGGGATTGGATGTGTGGGTTGGGCAGTTTACAAGTTGTGCTATTGAACTGTGAGATTGATTAGAGTGATTACCAAGCATTGTTAGTCTTGGGCATGGAAGAGGATTGCTCATATCGGTTTTTGTGATCGCAACCAAGAATTGAGTCTTCTGTTTTTCTGGAGGGTAAGTGTCTCTTGGTTTTGGCTGCTTTGAGCGTTTTGAGCTTCAGCTAGGGAATGATTTGGGTATTGGGCTTTGGTTGCAAGGGAAGGGAGGTGATGGTTCTGTATTGGCCAAGAAGGCAGCATAGAAGATCGGATTGTAGTGAACCATTTTCATATCTGAAGAAACCTTTCGGGTTGACATAATTTGAGCTGAGTTCTTGATCGAGGAGGGACATTTAGAAGTTACTTTTGCTGTCCGGCTTTTAACTATTGTTGTTTAGTATAGTGATATTGTAGTTTTAATTTAATAGAAGTAGTGGTGACCTTCATTACCGAGTACCAACTGTGTTTTCCATTGAATTCTGGTTTACCTCTTCGCACATTTTGGTGGAGGATACCAAACCGTTACTGATATTGGAATTGTGTTGGGAGTGAACCAGAAGCTCATGGAGGATTGTTGAAGCTGGAAATGAATGCAGGGACATGGTGCATGGACAGGAGCATAGTTACTGGTCCGTTCCCTTTTTGGAACAGTGCTACTGGAAAGTAATCCAAGCATTTTCTTTTGTGGTGGGAATTTGTGTTTTGTGTTCTGAGATTTTGTGCAATGTCGCGTTGCTTTCCATTTCCGCCCCCGGGATATGAAAAGGAAGCTAGGGCATATGATGTGGACTTGCTAAAAAAGGTTAATTGCTAACCTTGTTTTCTCATAATATTATATATTGGCATGAGATCTGCTATAGTAATGGAAAGAAATTCAGCTCCGAAGTCATTAGGTCTCTTCTGCAAGTCATTTGATTTCCATTTGGCCTGATATATTAGATGCTTCTAAAAGTCTCTTCGGCAGTCTCCTACAATTCAATTATATGCATTATTTCATGTGTAAACCTTAATTAAGGGAAATAATTGTTTGTTTTACTGCTTGAGCCACATGAATTTTTATGGTTTCTTTAAAAGAACTGACAAGGTCTTAATTATATAGAAACAAAAAGATCAACTGGGAGTTGGAATTTATCAAAGATGATGGTGGGCTAGATGGCTGAGTTGTTTTTCTGTTTACTGGTTAAAATAGACAGAATTAGGCACTTCTGACAGACTGATAAATCGTGATTTTGTTCCTTTGATTTAAAACTGGGTTTTGCATCTTGTGATATCTTCTTGGAATTTGGCATTTCATGCACTTACATAGGCAGCATAGGCAGCTTGATTTTGGAAATTACCTAAGGGAATGGAATTATTTCTTTTTAAATTTTTATACAATTGAAAATTTGTGATTCTTGAACCCTGAGGCAGATTAAAACTGCTAATTTTATGGATTAATTAGGCATTACTGCTAAATTTGTATTTCATTCAGAGGTTGTAATGCTGTTACTTTTTGATGTTTATTTACTTTTCCCTTTTGGACTTGTCATTGTGAAGGGGTCAATTCATGGTCCTTTGGGTTGTAAAAGTTTCAATTTGCTACAATTTCTGAGCTTCCAGTGATTTATGGCAGCAAACTGAGACCAAAAGAAAAAAAAAAAAGAAAAGAAAAGAAGAAGAAGAGGGTTGTGAATGTTCTTGTTTCTGGATTTCAGTATGAATACTTGTAATATTTCTTTGTTACTCATAATATTGGATATTTGGTCGTTTGAATTGCAATCTTGAATAGGTATTTTGGGGTTTGTTTGTGGTTCTTCTACTTTAACTGTTTGTGAGGTGAATTAGAGTTTTGAACGAAGAATTTAGAGTTTGGATGCATAGAAGTGAGATCTATTTGGTGTGAAATTGGTTGTGGATATCAGAGGAAGAAAGGGAGAGAATTGTATAGTTATTATTTTTTTTTCTGACTTCATGCCCTTGATTCTGTCATCAGTAGTACAGAGTTATGATTGCATTGAGCCAGCCTAAATAGGGCTGCAAGATCTTTAATAACTTTTGATTCTATTGCTTTGCACTATTTCCAAGTTTTCTTTGAGATATTATGTCAGGAGGTTGGTTAGAGAAATGGAGCTTGGATTCTCCATTTAAAGTATGGGCTTTACTACACACCAAAAGTCTCTGCATTAGTCTCTTACTATAATACGAAAAGTCTCTGCGTTGAAACAAGTGAAGCTACTTAGGTACAGAGGGCACAAGTATTCTGCAGCCACCAAAAGCATAATCCTTGGCTGTATCTATAAAATAATTTGGATTCAAATGAGTGTCACTGGTGTACTGAACTCTCTCTTACTTTATATGGATTTTTAACCATCCATTAGAATTGTGCTGGAAACAAGTTGGCTTTGATTGGTTTTAGCTTTTTAAATCATGAATATTGTGACTATTGCATCTTGGTTGATGGCTAAAATGCTTTGAGTTCGCAAATATAATGAACATGAATATAAAAACTCGGTGCATGTTGGGTTGCAACAAAGTCATACCAGATGCTTGTTGAACTTACTTGCAGTGTCATTGTTATCTTCCCTGTTTCATGTAGTTGGAGATTTTAAGTTTGATGAACATTAACAGTGAGAAGCATGGGGTTCTCTTGTTGTAGGTCTTATTGGTGGTTAACTAGCAATTATGTGTCAGATGCAAATCTTGTTATTACAATGGTGTCCACTTTTGTGGCAATTTTGACTGGTATTTCTTTGGCACACTGCTAAGCATGTGTTTGATTTCATTCACATAGTTAGTTATGCAATTTTTTTTTGTTTTTTTTTTTTTTGACTTTGAGATTTTTTGCATACTGACCTGGTTAATATTTAACTTGAACTTTAAAGGAACCGTTTACCTTCTGATGGATACTTTATTGATATTTGACATTCAAATGCAATTTTTTCTACCCATCAGCTTTGTATGATTGCTTGGATTCCTATAAAATGTTCATCTCTTACTTCTGCTTCACTCTTCTTCTTCTTCTTCTTCTTCTTCTTCTTCCCTTTCTTTCTTTTTTTCTTTTTTTTTCCCCCTCTATTGGCTGCAAAACTGACTGTACAGTATCATAAATGGTGGAGATGGTACTGGATGTTTTGAAAGCGTAGATTAACTTAGTATCTTAATTAGATTTTCGCATTTATTTGAGTTACTTTCATGCTGTTTTTCTGATATACTATGGTTAAGGTTATGCACTTTTTACGGGTCCTGCGTATTTGAAGATACTTATGTTAGTTTTAGAAAATATTTTTGTCTGGAATTGTTCGTGTTACATTTGGTGTTCTAAATCGCTTGATTTCCATACAATTTAGCATTCAGTTCCATTCCATTTGTCTCATGGTTGTTAAATTTTTTTTGCTGACTTTTACCTATCTATTGTGTGAACAATCATGGCACTAGATAGTGAGCAAATTCCTCAGACTTTAAGCATATGGGTTAGCTACATTTGTTTATCTGCAGTTTTGCATCAAATGTCCCTCTTTTGCTCGTTTTGGTTCATGTTGGCAAATGGAAGAAACATAGGTGCTACAGATCATAGAAGCAATTTGCTTTCTTGATTTTTATTCCAGATAGTTTAGTTGTCATACTTCTTCCTAATTTTTGCTTTATGAACTTTTTGTAGGTATCTATTGCAGTAAATGTGATAGGTATTCTTCTAGCAACTAGCAACATAAGATGATTGACTGTTGTTATCCATGTTACTTGCTAGAAATTTGGATTGTACTTTTATCAAGTAATTGTAATGGAGAGACACACTCATATCTTTAAAACTCAAAAGTGTAATATTTAGGTTGTTCTGGGATGAGCCTTCTATATGCATATGCAGCTTTTGGGTAAAGGGCGAGGGATCTCTTACTTCCGTTGTTGTCGTCAAGCTTATTTGATGCATAGGTTTTAAAGGGTGTGCATAATGCCAATGCCATTACTAACTTAAGTTTCTTTTCTTTTCTTTTCTTTTTTTCTCCCTTATAGATACTAGCTTTAGTTTCAGTCATACTTATAGTGTAGTTTTTAGGATAAGTAGGGCACTACAGCTTCTGCATAAATTTGGTGCTGGTAATTGATTGTTACCATGATGAGGTCCTAATGTCTGACAATTCCTGGGCGCTTCTAGTGTTATGTGCATGAAAGGGCTTATATTGTTTGTTAAGCCCTTGGTAGAAGGCCTCTGTGTTGAGGGTTAGTCTAGAGTTCAGCTGGGAAATTGTGGGAGTCGAGCAAATCACGCACTCTGAGATTTTTCTTTTCATAATTTTTGGTCAAGATTTCCATTTTTTGAGGCAAGGATTCCAAAAATTTCTTTTTATTTGTTATTGTTCTTTTAGGAATCGAGACTGTTTTGAGTTTTTATGCTAAAAAAATAGGATTACTCATTTATTTATTTATTATTTTTTAAAGTTCTGAGAAGAAAAGTGAAAAAGGAAGAAGAGGCAAACTCTTTTATGACAAGCTTAAAGTAGAAACTTAGACGAGTCGTCAACCTTGGGTTACTCTGTCTCAAGGTTAACTTTTCTTTATCATTGCATGTTGGATTAAGAGGTGCAGTAATTCCAGTTAAAAATGGAGTTTTCCTGACAAGATACGATATTTGTCATCTGAATGGTCAGCTTGCACACTTCTTTGCAGAGAATTGGAGAAATAGTTCTGATCTGTCAAAATATTTTTCATTTTTTTTTCTGTGCAGTTCTCCTTGCTGCGTCCACTGTAAATTGAAATTGGTAATAGGAGAAAGTGCATGCAGGTCCATAAGAATCATGATTTAATCGTATTGTTTAGTTAATTTGTGGTGCCTTTGGATATTGGTGGGCGTTCCATATTTTGGAATGGTGTTTAGGTTCAGAGGACTGTTAATTTCTGCCATGTGATTCATTCCTTTGTCTTTCTGGTTTTCTCTGTCTTAGTTATGAAAGAGAAGCAAATGATTGCATTTTTGTGATTGATGTAGTAGTAAAGGCTCTGTATACTATATATTAAGATTTGCTGGATGCCAGCTTCAGTGAGAAAAATCCTTTGATCTCTGACATTAGTATATCTTTTCAGTTGATTATTTTATCCAATTAGTTCTGTTTTTATTTTTATTGTTATGTTTTTAAAATGTTCTCCTTGGAGTGATTACTTCATTGACAATTTAAATTGTAATGTTTGGCCATGGAGTGATATCCTTTCTGTGATTTTCAGGAGAAGGAAAAGGAGAAAAAGCTTAAGAAAGAGAAGAAAAATAGAGAAAAGAGAGAGGGTAAAGATAAAGAGAAAAAAGAGAAAGATAGAAGTGATGGAAAGCATAGGGATAAGAAAGAGAAAAAGGAAAAACATAGAGACAAGAAGGAGAAGGACAGAGACAAGGATAAAGACAAAAGTAGTACCTCAGATGAAAAACGACTTCCAAGGCAAACTGAGCATATCAATGGAGATAAAGCCTCAGATGCAAAGAAAGTTCCTGTCAAGTCTGAGGTGAATAGTGGCCTGAAAGGAAAGGAGAAGGATTTAAATAGAAACAGTATCTCAGGTGAAAACAAAATTTCTGGGCAATTTTCAGGTTACAGTGAGAGCTTATTTCAGAACAGCCATTTCATTGAGCCACCAAAGGATCCTAAAATTGTACAACAGGTGGATAGGAGAATCAGAGATGAAGCAAGAGGAGCTAAGAAACAGTCAGGGGATAAGCCCATTGGCACAGATGCAAGGAGGGATGACGGAATAGTCGGATTGGTGGCAAAGTCTAGTGGCCCTTCAGCTGATGGCAATGAAAAGAACAAAAGAGGTGATGATCGAAAGCTGGATGGTCAAGGAATCAAGGATGGGCCAAGATTTACTTCAAATGTCATGGCTCATAGTGTTCCTGAAATGGTTCAGCCTAGAATTGATAGAACATCAAAACCTCTTGAGAAAGATGGTGATAAGAGGGTCGAAGCGAAAGAAAAAGGCAAACAAAAGGAAGGTGATAAAAGAGGGGATAAACGGAAGGATAAAGATGGGAAAGAAGGCCATAGGAAGGAAAAGGATAGGGATAAAGAAAAGAAAAAGGAGGAAAAAGTGAAGGAGAAAAGTGGATATATGAAAAGAGAGCCAGATAAATTAAGAGAAAGCAGCAAGGATGGCCTTACAGGTATCTATAATGCAAAAACCTCTCAACTTCCTGAGGAGAGCATAAAAAATCCTGTCACTGAAGGAAATGTTAAGAAAAGAAAGGATTCGGACACTAACGGATTTTTGAGTGGTGAGTCATACATTGCATGACAACCATTTATATTTCAACTCAGATCTTCCTACTTATTATGTGTTTTCCGTGGTGTTTGGAGTCAAAGGGAAAGTATTGTTTTGGTAGACAATTCTTTTGCTGTTTATGGAGTTTTGGCCACCAGTATTTTTGCAATGATAAATCATTTTACCTTTACAAAAGCTTATGCATTATTTGTTAATTAACAAGTGCTGATTTTTTTCTGTCGCAGCTTGTGACATTAAGCCTAATAAGGTGCCAAAACCTACTTCCTCATTTCCATTGATACAGAATGGAAAGATATTGGGGACACCCCAAAATTCCAGTTCAGTTATATTTGGTAGGCAAGGGGCAATTAATAATCTAAAGGCGGATGCTAAAGAAAACAAGATAAATGGTATAATAGAGGCTCCAGCAGTGTCCATCTCCTCAACAACTCTGCCACCTTCAATCCCTGTAAAGCCTCCACTGACAACTGCAAAGGCTGATCAAATTGCTGAACCATCTAGGAAACTACCCCATCCGGACACCAAGTATCTGAGTGAGGTCCTCACAGTGCCCAAAATGGAAGAGTGGTCTGATTTTGATGACCAAGAATGGCTATTTCAAGGCAGTGATTCTCAATCAAAGGAGCCCAAGGTGGGTACATTTGGAATTGATGAGATGCAGCAGGTGTGGTCAGAAGCTCTGCTGATAGAGTCTGCTGATGTCTATGCTCTGCCATACGTAATTCCTTATTGATTATGTTGTTTGCCACGGTTAACCATTCTGCTCCATTCGATGTGGCGGACCATCCAATGAATCATGGTGGGGGAGTGCAGAACTGCAGCAGCCTATTGAGCCCTTGGATTGATTATTTGATTCTGATGCTGCATTATTCTTCTGATCACTGCAATTTTGCAGTGTACATTCTTGGTACTGCCTCAGTTTTGAATGGAAGTTATCGATCAGGCTTGAGCAATGAGCACATAGCAGGAAAAGAAGGTTATTGAGGCCTTGGATTGATTATTTGATTTTGATGCTGCATTATTCTTCTGATTACTGCAATTTTGCAGTGGACATTCTTCTTACTGCCTCAGTTTTGAATGGAAATTATTGATCATGCTTTTAGCAATGAGCACATAGCAGGAAAAGAAGGTTGTTGATAGTAGAAAGAGTGGATGATCGGACCCTTGTGTTGTGGTACCACTAATTCATTCAAAATGGAGAAGCACAAAAAAGGCAACAGAGTGGGGTTGCTCGGAATTTGGTAAAGGGTGATGCATAAGCTTGTGCAATTTTTATTTAATTTGCTGAAAGATTGTAAACAGAAAAAGGGTCTTTCTAATTGAGAATGTAAGAGAAAACCAGCTGTGGTCATTGCAACTCCACCACAATTTTGTTTTGTAACATAGAACTGTTATTTACAAGAAATGTAAGATAGAAGGAAAAGAAAAAGTAGTGGAATTCATTTATTCTAGCTGCTGTTTATAATCTTTTTTCTTTTTCTTCTTCCACTTAATGTGGATATGGATTTATGCTAATTTTGTCTTTCTTCAATTGCTTTTTATGAGCCTTCTGATGATAGTGTTGCTTGCAAGTCATTATTAAATCTCCATCTGTATAAAATTGCAAAAATCTCTCTTAAAATATTAGTCCTTTTTTTTTCACACAAATTAAGCAAAAGTCGCTATTATGACCTATAAATTTTTTATTTTATTCATTTTAAATATAAAATGAATAATTAAGTATTATTGAAATAATAAAAATCACAATTAATACCCTATCCGTTTCATTTAGTTTGATAATTTTTAAAGAATTTTTTTTTGTTTCACTCAACTCAACAATTTTTAAATTTCAAAGAGTATTAATTTCATATTTTTTTTTTATTTCTCTTATGTATGTACTAAAACAGAGATATTTAATAAAGTGAAAATAAATAATTTTAAAAAATTGATAAAATGATATTTTAGTAAATTATAATGAAAATTTTATAAGATTAATGCTAATTAATGAATTTCTTAATCCGTGTAAAAAGTTAAAAATTGTGAGAGTAACATAGTATGAAAAATATAAATTGCAGTGAATAAGTTTTGATTTAATTTAGCAAGATGGATAAATGTAATTGAGGGTAAACAAAGAAAGGAGGTGAGGTGACACCTAATAAAAGTAACCAATTAATACAATATGATCGATTTTCCTTTTTGGGGGGTCGCTTGAGTTGTGTGAGGTATGAGCATTTAATCAAAGAGTTTGTAGAAGCAGCAGATAGGTGTGGGTTAGTTGGGTAGGCACTATGCATGTGTGAAACATTAAATTATACTAAGACACTTTAACTACTTGATCACTCCTGTAGCCAAGGGACATATTTTACATATTATTTAACAGACAAACACCTACTAACATTAAATTTCATTTGCAATTGGGTAAACGTCCACTTTCTATTTATAAATCTTTCACCAAACAAAACTTACCTTAGCAAAAAGGAAAACTCATGTTATTAACGGTCATTTATGTATACGTGTATCTATACGTATTAAAATTAGAAATGTGTTACGGTATTCACTGTCCGATCAAATGAAAAAGAAAATTAAATAAATTATTTTATTATGGTAAGATTTTTACTTATAATTTGATAGTATATAATTCAAAATATTAAGTTTTTAAAAAAGCATTTTAGCAGAAAAAAATAATTTAAATGCAGTGAGAGATCTCGTATTCGAATATCCGTTATTCATTCTATCATAAGAAGTGATCGGCAATACCATACCATATAAAGGAATTCATGGAAGTCAAATTTGAAAGAAGAATTAATGAAAGGGTCCATGAATGTGGAACCTTAAAGTCTTCATCTAATAATAAGAAAGGGTGGACCATACCATTGCCGCAACTACATAAATTAATGGGATAACATTCTCAATTTTTTTTTTTATCGGTTTTTATATGTGAACTCAGTTTTATGTTTGAAAAATATTCTCGCGATAGATAAAAAATTCAATTAGCATATGAAATTAATGGCAACCAATCACGTGTCCATACACGTTAACTCTATAATTTGTACTCAAATTATGAAAAATAGTGTGAAAATATTTTTAAATTTTATTTTTGTCAGTTTTTATTTTTGAATTAAATTGATACGTATCGACGCGTGATTAACTGTTGTTAATTCCGTTTGCTAGCTAAACTTTCCGTCCAAAATAAGGGCATTTTTTGTCTATTTGAGTAATTTTAGAGGTAAAAACCAACAAAAAAAATGTTTTAGTGTAAAAACACACTTTATCCCTAAATTAATTGAAAATTCAGGCATGATATAGGGATGAGACACAATTCCGAAACTTATTGTATCCACTAGCCCATCAAAATATCTTCTGAATTAGAATAAAAATTAGAGCCTTAAAAGTTTAATTGAATCAAAATTTAATGCAAGGATTTAATTAAATAATTACAATTAATTAAAAGGAAAAAGAAATACATTTTTCATGTATTTAAAGAGGAATTGATCTCAAACATGATAATATTAAATTCATTTTGGAATTTAACTATGAATTAGGTGCATATAAGAAAATATTATTTGGTATTACTTTTTTCCATTTCGAGTCAATGGGAAAGTAAACAAAAAAAATGAATTTTTAGAAATTTCAATAATTTAGAAATGTCTTTTTTGGGGAAACAAATTAAGAATTTTGTACAATTAATCAATTATATTTGATACATGTGTGAAATAAATTTTATCTTAATTTTTCTTATATTAAAATTTGGCATAAATTTAGCAAGCAGTATTCAACTTTTTTTAATATTGAGAAAGGGAGTTTTGCATAAATTTGGCATTAATTGTTTAAGTTGTTTATATATATTTATATAAATAAAGCACTTACAAGCATTTAAATTTTTTGAGTTTTTTCCTATTAAATTTCTGAATCTTTATTTCTTAATATTAAGCTCTTGAATTTTTATATTTTTTTTACATTAAGCACTCCGTGAACGAAAGATGTTAAGTTGAATACCATGTCCCGTTTTATGTGTCTTTAATATATGCACCTCAACTTCAATTTGAGGTTAAAATACTAATTGAGAAAAATGATTAACTTATAATTGACAAGAAATATAAACACATTAAAAAATTATATTTTTATAATTAGCCGAAATATAATATTTAATACACCGTTCTCATATTTAGAACTAAACATATAAAGAAAACTTAGAACATGAATTTTGTAAGAACCGAACATGTACGAATAGCCAAATATTAGAGACTAATGGCTAAGCTTATACCCAATATTGTCCAAATTTTTATAAAAATATTAAATTCTTTTTTCCCAATCTTTCAAGGCACTTAATTCATTTTTCCTTTTTTCTGCGTGGGTAGACAGTTAGGTGCGGGGGTATAAATGATAGATATTATAGCATAGGCATAAATAAAGTTGTTCTAATGTTCTATCAACTCCCAATAATTATCCAGAAGTTAATAAATGAAATAGCAGTGCACAATAACAATTTTACAAATGTACCAATAATGACCAAAGCAATTACACCCCATTAATTCCTCAACGGTCTTGAAAATAATCTCAACTCTCCCCAATTTTCTATATAAACCTCTATGCTTCTTGTTCTACACAACTCAATCGTATCCAAAAAAAAGTCTACATCTCTCTCTAAGTTTCTCTTAGCCATGATATCAAGCAATGACCAAAATTTGGTCTATAACCATAGAATTTCATCCGTTGGGCCGAGTCGGGTCACAGGTTCGGACGTAGTGTACGAACTTACTGGTATTGATTTAGCCATGAAGCTACATTATTTAAAATGTGTATACATTTTTAGCAGTGAAGCTAGCCAAGGGATAACTAACACGCACGTCAAGGAAAGTTTCTTCTATTGGTGCAACGATTATTATCGGACCTGTGGCCGGTTTCGACGTTCGGAAACTGGCCGGCCGTTCATGAAATGCAACGATTGTGGTATAAGGGCAATTGAGGCACAGTGCGATATGACTGTGGATGAATGGCTAAATATGAAAGATTGTTCGATTAATAATAAGCTTGTTTACCATCAACCTATTGGTCCTGAATTATTTTTTTCTCCTCCTGTTTATGTTCAGGTAATTGTTCATATTTTAGTTCTTGTTTGCAGTTGAACTTCATAAGTAATTATTTTTCTTGTGCAGATGACTAGGTTCAAATGTGGAGGAATGTCGTTGGGCCTAAGTTTGGCCCATGTTCTTGGAGACCCATTTTCTGCTTCTGATTGTTTCAATGTCTGGGGCCAATTCCTTTCCCGTCTTAAATCCTGTGGGCCCTTACAACTCCCAAAATCACTCGACAAGATCGAAAAGTCCGAAAATACGATTCACCCGTTTTCCGTGAAACGGGTCGACTCGGTTGGTGATCATTGGGTAACTGCCAATAACTGTAAAATGGAAACCTTTTCACTCTTTTTAACTGCCTCACAGGTATCTCACTTGCTCTCAAATATTTGGGGTCAAACCCCAATAAAAAAAGAAACTCCTCCAGTATTTGAGTCAATTTGCGCTGTAATGTGGCAATGTATAGCCAAAATTAGAGAAGGCCATGACCCTAAAATTGTTACTATTTGCAAAAAGGACCCCAATTTTCCAAAACGTGAGATTTGGAGCAATTCTCAAATTATCATAAGTTCTGTTGAGGTCCATTTTTCCATAATTGACGCAGATTTAAAAAAATTAACAAAATCGTTGCAAGATTGTGCTACTGATGAGAGAAAACAAATTGAAGAAATTGTGGAGAAAAATGATGGATCGCTTGATTACATAATATATGGGGCAAATTTGACATTTTTTGATTTTGAAAAGTCTAATTTGTATGGATTAGAGTGGAAAGGACATAAGCCTTTATTTGCACACTACACCCTTCAAGGTGTTGGTGATGAAGGTGCTGTTTTGGTGCTTCCGTGGCCAGAAAATCACGGCAATTACGATGGCAATGGAAGAATAGTGACGGTAATCTTGCCGGAAAATGAAGTTGCGAAGCTTAAATACGAGCTTAAAGAAAACGGTTTATTGCTTGAAAAGTAGCGAGATTATCCCATGATACCTTAATTAGACAATACTTCTTTTATCTTGTAATCTCAAGAGTCAAAATCCAGCCCAAAGCTCGGCCATGCTCCGATCTCGTAATAAGTAAAATGTAAATATTTTCTAATTTGTTTGTCTTTCTTTGCTAATAAAGTCCTTCAATTTTTTTTTTATTCTAAATTTAACACCATAATTTTGATTTTGTGCAATCAACAAATTAACCATACATTTTAATGAATAAAATTTATAACTTTTACCAAATAAATGAAACAAAAGTTGAATGATTTAATTTTAATGGACAAGAACATAAAATAAATTGATGAGGAGCCAAATATATGCGTTGTCGGTTATTTTAGTAATGTGACAGCCAGGAGACACATTATGGAGATAATTATGTTTTAACCATTTAATATGCTCCCTAATTGCAAAAGTCCGAAAAGTAAAAGTGGCATTTGCACAATATTGGATTTTTACATGTGAATATTAGCTTCAAACATAATAAGATTAATCAATTCAATGGCCTAATTAGACTGTTAATTTGATTTGGACCGCACCGAATCGAACTTACATAGAATAATATATATATTCAAGCTCGTAAAATTTACCTAGTGAATACCGAATTGTATGGCAGGTCTTATGGTGACTATCCTTGGTGTTATTGTCATATGATGTTGATCCCTGTTCCCTAATCTTACAAGTCGCTTAATGTATTTTGTTCTTATTTATTTAGTTTTATGCTGAGTTCACAATTGGTCCCCACTTGACGGCGATTATATTGTACCCTTATATAAGAAATTGCAACCTTGTTTTTTGGATAATAATAATAATAATGTTTTTTTTTTAAAAAATTCAAATGTTATTTATTTTAGTGTTTCAACGATGATGTGCAAGTCTCCTTATATCATGTCAGGGCCAGCAAGAACTTATACAAAAATTGATAATCCCGATATTATTAAAATAAAAAGTAAGGATATACCGATCGGATTGGAAGAGATCCAATAACCTGCAAGAAAAATTAGTCTGGTTGGACAGGACATTAACATTTTAAAACTTAAGTCAGTAAGAGACTTTCCGGCCAGACGTTAGCTCCTCAAAACTTAAGTCAGTAAGATACTTTTAGAGAGAAAAAAATAAAAAATTTCTCTTATAAAATAAGTAATTAGCATCATACCTGGAGCGCTTATGAGGTTGGGCTACTTATATGGCAAAAGAGAAAGACATGCTACAATTTTGGTATAGTAGCATTATGACCTTGCTATCCACTCTTACCAAATGTGTCAGAGTAGGTAGATGACATAATTAAAAATAGTCAATGAGATATGGTAATGTAATATGTCAGTAGATTACCAGAAAACAATTGAAAATGTCCAATCGGACATGTTGCTATGTCATGACTTGCTCACTTTTATGCCCCATACCTCGGGCCTTTTCTTGGGCCTCGTGTGCTTTTAGAGAGAAAATAAAAAAATTTTCTTATGAGATAAGTAATGAGTATCATAATTGTAGCTCTTATGAGATTGGACTATTTATATGGCAGAAGAGAAGGACACGCTACAATTTGGATATAGTAGCATTATGACCTTTCTATCCACTCTCACCAAATGTGTCAGAGTAGGTAGATGATACTCCATCACCATACTGACATATCCATTACCATACCTTCTTGGCTATTTTTAGACTAAAAATAGCCAAGAAGGTATGGTAATGGATATGTCAGTATGGTGATGGAGTATCATCTACCTACCCTGACACATTTGGTATGCCTTTCTTTTCTGCCATATAAATAGCCCAATCTCATAAGAGTTTCAGGTAATGCTTATTACTTATCTTATAAAAGAAATCATTTGTTCTCTCTCTAAAAGCCTCTTACTGACGTAAGCTTTGGAGAGCTAACATCCGGTCCGATCGGGCTAGCTTTTCTTGCAGGTCATTGGATCCATTTCTATCCGATCGGCCTATCCTTACTTCTTATTTTGATAATATCGAGATTATCACTAATTAATTGATAATTCTTTTTCTCTCATAATTTTTGTATAGATTATTATTTATTAATAATATTATTGTTTGTTAAGATAAATATCTATATATTTTCAAACGTAACCATGAGATTTTTATACATAGTTAGAATTTTGATAAATATTATCATAATTTTTAAATAATTTTAAAAATAATTATGGAATAATGGTATATTTAAAAAAAAGTAGTGATTTAATGATTATAACTTTCAAAAGAAGCCCCATTACATTATACCCTATAAACACACACATATACTCTTTTAATGTAATATTAGAGTATTGATTTTTATTTTTTTTTCAATTTTAGTCTCTTGTATTCTCATCAAATTTAATATTAGAAGATCTTAAATAATATGATTTCTTTCGCATGATATTATATTTTATTCTTAAATAAAGTCAATGTCAAAAACCAATTTCTATATATTATTTTTCATCTAATAAAATATTAACACGGCAAGAAATTATATTTGGTATATTCAAATGACAAGTGGATTTCTACAAAAGAATACAAATTTAGAAAAATCAAAGTCTAAAATTGAATTAGAAAAAACAAAAATAAAAATGAAAACATCCACACAATGCTTAAAAGGACAACATGGTGACCATGAACCACCAACACCAACACCAACAACAAGGGTTGTTTGTTAAGTTGATTGTTGCTCAATTGGACACAAATTCTAGTGTATTGGTTATGTTTGTTTCAAACTATATATGGTTTTCATAAAGTTCTAAAAATTAGAATTATTCAGATTCCTTAATTTCTTGTACAAACCATATTCTCATATATATATATATATATATATATATATATATATATATATATATATATATATATATATATATATATATATATTGGTGGATTGAATCGGTAACTTATATTCTCATATCAAGAAATAATTTCTATGATAATTATGCAGTGCAAATTTTATTTATTTGTTTCATAATAAATATGTGAATATAATTGAATCAAAAGTCTCCTTTTTTATTTAAATAACATGTCAATTTTTTTATAAAGGAGAAAGGGGGTTGGGGTTCGAACATGAGATTTTTCAATACATTAGGACCAATTCAATTTTTTTATTATCAAATAAGATTTTTTTTAATAATAAGGTATTATTAAATTGATATGCAAAAACATAATTTTAAGTCAAAATATTTCTTTGTATTTTCATATAAATAAATAATGATGGTCCCTCCCTCAGCATGCTGTTATTTCAATTAATTATTTACCAAAAATAATTGGATCTACTTTTATTAATACATGAAAAACAAAGATACTACTGTATATAACAAAAATATATATATGTGTGCTTGATTACATGAATTTCCTTTTTCATGCTTAATGCACAATCATTGTCACGGTAGCCATATAATATTTGGAGCATGTATAATGGTGGGGTGGGATCACTTCTGTTTCGCAACATCACACAAAGTGTAATTTATGAAAAATGGAATTCCCCCTTCACTGACGAGTCCCGTTTTGAATACGTTTCATATAAATTTTTTATTAAAAAAATAAGTAAATTTTTTTAAAAGGCTAAAGGTGCATTTTTGCCTATGTCGTTTGTCAAAATGGGTAAATTTGCCACTAACGTTTATTTTGAGTCAAATTTACTCTTAACGTTTGTAAAATAGGAGATTTTTGATCCTACCGTCAATTGCTGCTAATTTTGACCGTTAATACGTTAGTTGACTGTTAGTGAGATACGTGTCATACATTTATTTGACATGTGGATCAAATGTTTGGGTGTCAAAAGTGTATTTTTGCCCCTAACGTTTTTACAAACTTGTAAATTTAGCCCTAACGTTTGTAAAATAGAAAATTTTTGCTCTTACCGTCAATTACCGGTAATGTGATCGTTAATAAGTTAGTTGATCGCTGATGACGGGGGCACAAATCTCTAATTTTACAAATGTTAGAAGCAAATTTGTACCAAAATAAACGTTGAGGATAAATTTATCTATTTTGACAAATGATAAAAGCAAAAATATACTTTTTAACTTTTTTAAAAAATTTACTGCTATAACTTATTATTTGAGAACACTCAAATGTAACTAGAGACACTTGAGTGCATGCCTCACGAGAGACACTTATCTTTCTGTTGCCAAACTGTCAATGTTCTTTATAATTTAACCTTATTTTACGTCCTCTCATGCATGTGCTTTTGTTTTGATGAAAATATCTTATTTCATTGTGACTCTTCACATGTGTGCTTTTGTTTTGATGAAAATATAAAAATAAGAACGTCCTTTCGGGAATGATTTTGTTTTTGATTTTTTATTCTTTCAAAAAAATAAAATTAAAACGCCTTCAGCAATTTTTTTTTTGCAAAACTTAAAAAAGTAATTTTTATACTTAAAATAGAAAATAAAAATTTTTAAAATATAATTTTTAGAATTTTGTTATTTTATTTTTATTATTATTACCGTCACCACCACCATACCGCCACACTGCCACCACTATAGCTGTCTCCACTGCCACCGCACTGTTGCTGTCGCCGCCACTACCACGCCTCCACTATCACGCCTCCACTACCATCCCTCCAAACTGCCGCTGCCGCCACCAAAATTATTATTACAATGTATATAAATAATTAAAAAAATAAGCATGAATAATTCAAAAAAATATGATAAAATTTTTAAATATATAAAACAGTTTTCTAAAAACAATTTTTAAATATATAATTTTTGAATTTTAAAAATAAAAAACTAAAAACGTACAACTTTAATGAACACATCTAAATTAGGAAAACAAATAAGATAAATAATTTAGATTGGGATACGTACACATGCATATATAGTGCGCATATATTTGGACTGTCTAATAAGATGAAGAAAAGCAATAAGACGGTGCAATGGATTACTACACAAATAATTTTATATCTAGAAAAAAAAAGTAAATATATATATAAAAGACATTATAATTCATAATATAATAAATAAATTCAATCCCGTTCCCAAAAGTCATCCAAGTCCTAATCACAAGTAACCCTCAGCTTACTTCATTATATAAGGAGATTTTTGTCCTTATGTTTCAAAAAATAAGTCGTTGAAGATGATTTAAGGTTAGTCACCATCAGTAGGTAAAATTGCCGTCAATAACAAATACCGACGCGGTAATCAGAGCTCTAAAATATCGAATTCAAATATTAGCTAAATTACATTAAATAAAATAAAAAAGAATTGACAAATTTACATTAAAATTTTCAATTCAGTATTACTCTTTATTAAAAAAAAATATAAATTTCGAGTTTGAATTTTAGCATTGCCTTTCCTAAATAAATAACGCAAATTTAAAAATAAAAATCAAATTAGAGAGTTAAAGAAAAAATAATATAAGAAATTATTAATGAGTGCAATGGTTTCTACTTTCTACTTTCAAGCAGCAAGGGCCAGCTAAAAACCAAAACTGTTAGCGCCTTTAATGGTTTCAATTTCAATTATACTTTTCTTGCCCATGCGAGGTCCATTAGACACTGAAAATGTTGGATCTATTAGCGATTTCATTTTTCTAGTTATGTTTTGTTTTACACCATATTTTTATTTTTTAAAAAAATACATTGTTTAAAAGGAAAATCCTTCGCCGAAGACATTTATAGCTGTAAAAATTAAGAAATTATTCTCTTTTCTCCAATCGTAGTGTAGAGAATGGTTAGGTGCTCGTATATTCAGATTTTATCCATTAAATAAAAAATTTTATTTTTGATTTTATGGTTGTAATTTCATTGAGAAAAAAGTAATGGTGGGTAGTAGTCCTCCTTTGTAAATGCCAAGTGCATTGACATGTGATTCCTCTTCATACAACTGTTTCTTCTTTAGTGAAATTGGACCTTGCATAATTTTTTTTTTTTTTAATATTCTTATTACTATAAATTATACTCAGATTTTTTTTTTCTAATATATCTATGTATTTATTTATTAGGGGCATATTTATGAAGTATTAATATATTTTAATTCATAGTTTTTTCTTTCTGGGAATGGATTTTAATGCATTTTTGTTTGCATTGAAATTTATGAGAAATTAATAAATTAGTTATATTTTATAAAAAAATTATCAGGTAGAGTGACATACTAGCAAATAGAAATATATTTTATTAAGGAATTTTTATTTTTCAAGATATGTTTGCATAAAAGATTTGTAAGTCATGAGTTTAGCAAGAAGGACACATTAGAGGTCTAAGGAACAAACACTTGCCACCAAAACCAAGCACATCGTTACTATTTGGCAATATGCACAAATAGTCTAACACATGCTGTCCATCTTTTCTCTTAATAATAATCAATACCTAATAATTATAACCTTTTAATTTCTGCAGAAAGAAAAGCTTCAAGTTATTGCTGTATATGTTAATTTCAATTCATATATTTTGCTTTCATATATAATCATCCTATCGCTTTCATATATACGCATCCTATCAATAAAACATAGATTTGGCAATCCGATCAGATCATATGGATTCGGCTCAATTATTTTGAATCTTAAATTTTTTGAATCATCATTATTTAACATTGAGTCGTTATAGTAGGCGAAAAAGTCGAATTGTGTCATTATAGATTGAATTATAAACGAGATAAATTTTATAAATCATAAACGGGTTAGTTGGATCATATTGTATCGAGTTCCAAATGAATAGTTATAAATGGATCAAATTATAAAGAGATGAAATTTTACAATATTGTCTTTTCTTTTCTTTTTTTTTTAATTTAAAAAAAATTATACATATATAGCGTCTGAAATAATTTTTTTACATTTATATTATATAAAAACTCATAAAATTACAAATAATATAAAACCATAAGCAAATTAAATTATACATATCATACAACAAAACAAGTTAGATTGGATAATTTTACAAGTAAAATGGTCTAATAATAATTAAATTATTAACGAATCGAATTAAATTTGAATCACATTTTTATAGAGATTAAATCGAATGCATAGTTCGGATCATATTTTCAATGAAAAAAATACTAAAGGGATTTCAAATCCCAAATCTTAAAAAATTAAAAAATAAAAAAGTCCATATCGATGAGTCATAATTTGCGGTGGAATTAGTAAAATGGGCCACAAGCGTAAGCAGAAAAAGACAGGAAAGATAATCAACAACAATTATTAGTACGGACATATGCGGCTTTCAATGGAAGTGCCAATCGATTCCACAGATCCTGCTGAGCATAACACCACAGACACTGCTCTTACATTTATAGGCAACAACTGCCCTTGAAATCATCCAATTACTTTACTCAATTGCCCATCTCATCTGCTAATTTCTTCATTTACATGGAAAGCATTCTGATCTATATATTATAATACTCATTTATTATTCAACAAGAAGACAAAAACTTGAGCGTTAATGATGTTAATATGGTATGTATTGTGCACGAGTAGTGCATGTTTGCACAGCCATAACTAAAATAATTAATATGAATTAATCATTTAATTGAACGGTACATGACACGAGATGCACCCAACACCGGATTGGGAGAATGAGAAAGTGAAAATCTCTTACTACATTAGAATGACGAGGAGAAAAAACAAAAAAGTATTCCATTCTGTTTATATTCACATTACAAATCACGCAATTCATTTGCTTAATTCAGTATCACATTCACAAGCAAGCAACAGCTGTGTATCACAATTTTGGAAATATTAATATTGAACCATGCATGCGAGTGAAGGGTTGGAAAATCTATTATCCCTTCCCCCTTTAATCAGTTAAAATCAAAGAAAGGTGTCACCTGCATTTTTTTGATGCTGAGTTGTTCTCCTCTGCCTGTCCTCCTAGCTACCTATCCTCCTAGATCTTATCTCTTCAAATTTCAAATATTTCAATAACACTATCATGACAATGAAGTTTAATCCATTCACGTTAAAACCAAAATTTACAATCCGACTTCAACCTAAATCCTCATTTCTTTTGTATTTATATAAAAAGTAATAATATATAAATTATTAAAAATATCATATATGTGACACTTCACCAAAAACCATGTGCATGTGACGTGAATAATGATGGGATAATATAATATTTTTATATAATATGATATTTCTAATAATATAGAAATATTACTTACATTTTTAATAAATTCAGAGCGTAACGGTTATAGTTTGGGGAGAAATAATGTATCAATATAAAAACAATAAATCATTTCTAATCTACGAGAAATTAACTTCATATTTCAAATATCTCAGCAAAAATGCAACTATAAGCAAATCATTTCATATTCAATCAACAAATATTAGGCAATTCTCACAAATTAGGAATATGCTAACCATAAACTTCAGAGTTCCAAAAGATCTTTAATCACTCCAGTTAAACAATGAGTTTCCTCATCTTTCTAATCCATAATCTTTAAAGAATCACATAACTTCAACACCCAATTTTTATTTCATTATAGCACACTTAATCCTCCAATCTTCAGGTGAAACTAAACAAAAACCTGGGCAACAAAGGCATGTGCGAGCGTATGCGCATACATTAGTTTCAGCAAAAGAAGCAAATGAAAATTTTTGTTCCAGAAACACAAGAGCAATATTGCTTGCAAGTGTCATTGACATGGTGCAAAAAAAAAAAAAAACTATACAATATTTCCGAAATTTCCATATCTATATGGTTAATTTGCAGCTTTAGGGTTTCATGCAACACTAACCAGACAGCATCTTCATTACTTTCTCAGGACCAGCCATGTCTGAAGTTTAAAGACGTGTATGTACAGAATAAGAAAAGAACCTATTCAAGTTTCTCTTGATAATCGTTCCCGTTGCCTGCGCATTCTAGCCGCCCATGACATGTTCTCTTCTGAATCCTTGTTCTTGCTTCTTCTCTTCAACTCTGATAGCTGAGATTCCCAGCGATTCTTCCAATCACTTCTCACTTGCAGATCCTGTTGGTAAAGAGAACCCCAATCAATATATGAAATGATAAAAAAAAATAAAATTTCCATTGCCAATGATAAGTTCTTCAACTCTATAGAATCTGCAGAAAAGAGTAAAAACAAAAACTGATTCTTCATTATAAATGTTTGATTAGATCTGCATTAACTGCCATAAAAACGGAGATCTGACCTAATAATTTAGGAAAAAAAATGGAAACAAAATTCAGTCAGGTAATCAAATGTAAATAGCAACAGGGAGGAAGAAGGAGCTAAAGAAAGTAACTGACCACAAACACTAGTTTTTCCATGGATGTGGGAAGTTCTAGAAAGAGATGAAATTGAAAATTCGGAACCTGAATTCTCAGCTTTCTCTGATTAAATATTAGTTTCCACTTAACTTTACCTAAGAAAACTAATAATTGGATATATAAAAAACCAAAAAAAAAAACTTAAAATTTTGAGTCTTTCTTGAAAAAACTCGCTTGCCAACCCCAAATCAGCCACTAAAAACTTTGAACTATGTCAAATCAAGCCTCTTCCTCAATTGTCTAAAACTAATCGCAAGTGTAAAAATCAAACCTTCGATAAAGCATAACAATTCTTATAAGGAAAGAGAAAAGAAAAACTCCCGTATCAAACCACACCATCAACAATACTAAGTAACCCCATAAACCAAATTCCCATACTTCCACATTCAATCACATGCATCAATGATTCAATAACAAAAATCTAATCTTTCCTAAATACCAAAGAAAAAAAAAGCAGAATTTCAAACCAAAATCCAAAACTCACCGAAAAATTAAATCGCACCCACATTGAATTCAAAAATAGAAATAATTGCACACAAATTAGACACGCACCTCATCGTTCTGATATCGTTTCCGAGCAGAAAAAGCAAGGTGAAGACCCCGAGCCATGTCCCGGTCATAAATAGCTCTGCTTCTTGGATCCGAAAGAGTCTCATAAGCCTCCTGTACCTGAATAAACCTCTGGGTGTACTCCTCGACCCGATCCGGCGGGGACACATCCGGATGATACTTCCTAGCCAGCTGCTTATAAGCCTGCTTTATCTCAAGCAAACTCCCAGTTTCGGGTATACCCAGAAGCTCATAGAAGCTCAAATCGGTGGCGACGCTTTCACCCAGAGCAGCCTTCGCTTGAAACGAAACAATTCGGAACCGAGTCACGGGTTTGAAGCGGAGAATTGAGTCGGGTCTGGATGTTATTGCCGGGGCGGAGATCGCGACGGAGTGGTGAAAGCGAGAGGCGTCACTTCTCGGAATGGTTAAACCATAAGAACCCATTTGTTGCATAAGCTCTTTTTTTTTTTTTGGTTCTGTTTTGGGATATGGAAGGCCAAAACGTGAAGATGGAGATGAAAGAGTGTTGAGTAATGGATATTTATTTATATTCTTATTTTTAAAATTAAACTAAATTCCAAATAATTTATTTTATTTATTTTTTACAAGTTTAAAAGTAATAATATTTTATGTAACAATTTTGCTCTGGAGAGTTGACCGAAGTTTTGAAACCCGGACCGGCCCGGACCGGTTTAACTTGAAAATCGAAAATAGATCACTGTACCCGTCCTACCGGGGATAAAATTCATAGATATTAAGAACTGGATAAAACCAATCGAACTAAATTGTTGAACAATTACATGGTTGAATAGATACCGATTTGACCGGTTTTTATTTTTTAAAAACTCATTTTATGTGGAAATTTGCACATTTTCTTTGATACATTCTTATGAATTTTTCAGAGTCACAAATATTATTTTTAATTATTTTAAATAAATATATAGAATCACTTTTATTTTAAACACTATTATACTTAAATTTATTTTAAACAATTACATGGGATGTTGGGCCTTGTGCTTTGCCGGTTGAATGGGCCGGCTGGATGGATCTCTAAGCAAATGATATTTGCTGTGTTATCAGTTAGTTTAAGATTAAATTTTTATTAAATTTTTTATTTTACATTATGTTGATAGATTTATGTATATATTTAATTTAAATTTTCAGATTTCAATTTAATTTCGGTTAAATTTCTAAATTTTAATTTTTTTGGGCAGATTTGAAAACCTTTGAGTTGACATGGAGACCGTCAGCTATTATGAGTTTACATTTAATTTCCAGGTGTATTTAAAATAAGTTAATGATTTTTATTTTATAAGTAAGTTATCTTATAAAATAATTGTGTAATATGTTGATATTTTCTATTGGCATAATCTAATTGGACATCCAATAGTGGGTTTATTTTGGATTGTAGATATGATACATTTAATTCGTTTTGCTTATTTTTATGCCAATATCTAAAACAGTTGTGAACTTGTGATGCATTTATAAATTTTTAATATTAAAATATTTATATGTGGATGTAGACATAATACATAATTCTATCCATAAATAGAAGTGTTTTAATACATCAGTAAGTTCAAATACAACTATCTATTACACATATGTACCTATATATCAAATATATATCTGTATTATATATATGCATGCATGTGTACATGTATACGCTATTTTTTTTGGCAAAGTATACACTAGATATAATTGAATACTAATTTTCTATACAGAAAAAAATTGGGAAGTTCTTTTAAAATTTATAATTCAATATATATTACAGGATTTCCAGGAAATAAAGGAGGAAAGAAACGTAGATATATATTTATATATATATTGACAAAATCCATCTTTAGGTCCCTAAACTTTCACATTTTTGATATTGAGTTTTTGAACTAAAAAAATTCTACACTAAATTCTTTTATTCTTTTAATTTTGGACACGTTAAGCTCTTTATTGATGACAATGATAGAAATGAGATATATGCACGGTTAAAAGCATATGAGATTAAACTTTACTCTATAATAAATTTTTATTTGTCACCTATATCGCATGGGTACTTTCATTTAAGTGACCAGTGGCGACGCCACTTGAAAGAGAAGGGGGGCAATTGCCCCCCTTAATTTTTGAAAAAAAATTAATTATATATATATATATATTAAATAGACCATTTTGCCCCCCTTAAAATTTTATTTTTTTAAGCCTGACTTATATTTTTGCCCCTCTTAATTGCAAATTCTGACTTCGCCACTGTAAGTGACGTACTCATATTGGGTACTGATAGCGTGAAAATGCATAATTTTTTTTTTTTTTAATTTTGAGTATGTTGTTGATACTTCATGAGTATACGGTAAGTATTACATACTCCATTTTTGTGTACTTTTTATTGCATTTTCTTCAAATTTAACCACTATTTTATTTTTTACAATTTTACTTTAACTTATTTACCGTTTTGTTCCAAAATCTCTATATCCCTCTGTTTTTTTAATCAATTCAAAAACTTAATAATTTAAAGTTTCCGACATCAAGAAAAACGAAAGAAGCACGAAGATGGGAAGATGATGATTACATAAGTAAAAATGTTGTTGCCTTTATTTCGATTACAAATTAGCAATTCAAGAAAACAAACCACTTATTATATTTCACTATTCTTTTATATTCTTGCTGTATAATTATAATTTTTATAATCTTTTAATTAATATGAATATTAATTATATATAATTTTTTTATTAATAAATTATATCACTTACTCATACTCCATTTTCTTAAAAATGACCGTAATTATTTTATATCTTTATTCATAACGATACATATATGCGAGTCCGTACTTAGGACTTGAACGGAAAATATAGAGAAAATGTGGATATAAATTTATTTTTGCAGTTTTATGATAAGGGCACTGAAAATATTTTAAAATATAAAATTTTGAATAATTATTTTAATAAATGTTATTTTTTTTTTATTATAACAACGCATATATCTCACTCTTATTACTGACTGTTGTCAATTGTCAATCAGAAACTTAATGGAATCATAAATAATTAATAACTTACGTAGACTTAAACCTAACATAAAGACCATATAATCAATTCAAAAGACTTTCCTAACGTCTTTCTAATTTTGTCAAATATAATCAATTCAAAAGACTTTCCTAAATTTTGTTTGTTCGTTTGTTATTTTTATAAATTTGGTTTATTTTATGTAAATTTATTTGTTAAGCATAATTTATAATTCAATAGTTGCATAAAATTATTAATAATACCTACACTTGATCTACAATACAATAGAAGACATATTATATTCTACTATACACTTACTGTACCCCATTTCTTCACACATTCATTAAGGAATCAGTATCTTAAAATTAATTACTGCTTCCATAATAAAGCATATAACTTTTTTAGAATAAATTTTATTTTCCATAAACAATAGTTCATTTAATTATTATTATTTTTTTCAATTTAAGTGTTGAAATTAGATGAGTTAGTAAGTTAAAAAGATATAGTGATAATAATCATATGAATTTAATGAAAAACAAGGTCAATACAAATCCACATGATTAAATATAAGCTTTCTAAAAAACAATATTATAAGCTGATGACAATGAAAAATGAGTTGGAAAATAATATGATTTTTACTTATATAAAAATAGTCATGTAATGATATAAAATAATAAGAAATCTCTTCAATTAAGGCATTAAATTATTGCTACCTCCTCAATCTAAAAAAACAATTTCTTTTTATATCATTCAGACGGACGGAATGTACATGTGGTAAACGGAGCTAACAACGGTCATGAAAACGCAGCACCTCATGTACCAATACCATGTATACTTCTTTTTACTTATTATGCAAGAATTACAAGAGAAGTCTACAAAATGTTATTATAATTATCTAAAAATATAATTAATTTTTGCATTGAGGTCTCAAATACTTGTGTTACATGTATGTTTTACTCTTTATATCTTATATAAATATTTTTAATTTAATTTTCTTAATTCGATATTCTTAGAATTGTGATTAAAAATATATAATTATAATATCCACTAAAAATAATTATAACGTACGCTGCATACACAAACATGCCCTTAATTTTCATAATTTTGTATAAACTACAATTGTGTCTATTTTTGTGCCGTCATATGATGTATATGTTTAAGTGGAGTACTCAAATGTGTTGACTAAAATTAAAAAACAAAAAATTCAGATATGTAACGTAACAAAAAATAATAATAATTATTGATAACCCAGCAAATATCATTTGCTCTAAACTCCATCTAGTCGGCCCATCCAACTGGCAAGGCCCAAAGCCCATCAGCCAAAGGTATCAGACACGAGCTCCTAGGCAGAGCACATGCCCGATCGGCTGATGTGACCGCCAGTCCCATCAGTCGCCTGACACAAGGCAGCGCCCATATCTACCACCTGCTCCTTGTCATGTCGCCGAATACCTACTCTGACAGCCAGTAATCACTCCCCAGGCACTCGAGTGTCCCTCAACTACCTCGTATAAATAGCCCAGCCAACGATGGCTCCAGGTATTGAATACACGACATTATCTCTCTAAAGCATATTCTCTCTAAGCTACTAACTTAAGCTTCGGAGTGCTCACGCCTGGTCCGACCGGGCTCCTCTTATTGCAGGTTTCTCTCATCCGATCGGATCGCCCTCTCTCCTACAGATAAAGACATTCTTGGATTTATCATTTGGTGCTTTCATTGAGAGATGGCAAACTCAAGATCCAATGAGAATACGGCCCCCATGGACCTCGACCACGATGACAACACCCGTGCCATATCAGGCACCTCGAGAAGGAGGGAAGCGCCCGCCAGGCCCCCCATAAGGGCCAACCTCCTTCCCGAATTCGATGATGCCGCAACAAGGCAGCCAGAGGACACCCCCATCACTGCGAGAGACATGCGCGCTATTCTCAGTGATTTTACAAAAAGCATTGTCCAAACCCTCAAGAAGGGAAAGATGCCAATCGCTTCTGAAAGAGCCCAAGAGGATTACCTCATGGGCGAAGACTTCAGGAGAAATAGGAACAAGGGAGTCATTATTAATGAATCCCGAGTTCAAGGCGCCAGGAAAAACGTGACCAGAACCCCAGGCAAGAGCGACAAGGGGAAGCAGATAGTGTCTGCAAGTAGGGCCTCTCCCTACAGCAACAGGTCTGCTACTGTGTCTACGAGGGATGATATGTCCTACATGTGCACTCCAAGTCGCGGCCAAACGAGAAGGCATAAGGGCGGGGAATCTACCGCCACGACCCTAAGCAAACAGAATCAGCCGAACAAGCAGGACCAGTGGTTTATGCAGAAGCTGAAACAGTTTGGTGTCCTCGCGCCCAAAAGAGGCACATTCGAAGGAAATACTTGTGGGAACACTGCTTCTCCCTTCTGCAGAGAGATCACCGATGCTGAGCTCCCCCCCAGGTGGCGAGATGTGGTCATGGAAAGGTACACAGGCAAAACAGATCCTGCCACGCACTTGGCAGAGTACTTGACCAAGGTACAGGTCTATACTTATGACAAAAGAATAGCCTGTAGGGTTTTTCCCACCACTTTGGGAGGGGATGCATTGACGTGGTTCCATGAGCTGCCCATGGGATCCGTTACGTCATTCAGACAGCTAAAGGAGCTGTTCACCATGAGGTTCATTGTACAAACGTGTGCGCCCAAGACGGTGAACGACCTGTGCAATCTTTACCAAAGAACCGATGAAAGTCTTCGAGACTACATCGACAGGTTTCAGGCTACCATGTCTGAAGTGAGAAATGTCAGTGTGGAGATGGCGACTACCGCCTTACAAGGGGGCACTACTGACCGACCGCTTTTCGAGTCGCTTACAACAAGACCCCCATCCAGCTTCGCTGAGCTAATGGAGAGGGCTAGGCAACACATCCAGTTGGATGATGCTCTCAGGTCCAAAAGTAGAGGAAGGACCAGCGTTCTGGACCGCTTACAATATCCGGACAATCGCTCTACTCAAAGAGCCTCCACTTCCGATCGGACATCCAAAGGCCAAGATGGAGCTCAAAGTTCCAGGAATCCAGGCCAAGCCAGGGGATCGGGAAGAGACAGGAATCCGCGTTCAGATGACCGGGCCGAGAGAACGTACACTCCTCTCAATGCTACCCCGACTGCGGTGTTGATGTGGATCAAAGAAAAGCATCGCAAAGTCAACTGGCCCAGAGACCTCTCCGGAAGAAGTCGGGATGCGAGGGACCCGAGCAAATATTGCGATTTTCACAGAGACGTCGGTCATTTAACCGACGAGTGCACTTCGCTAAAAAAAGAAATTGAAAGGCTGATACGCCGTGGGGCCCTCAGGAGATTCACAGGCCCAGCTAGAGGGGATGAACCCTGTAGACAGCCGAAGCCTCGCAGGGACGATCCTGACTCAGACGACGATGGTGAGCGCAGGAATCCCAGAAACGCCGACCCTGCCAGACCCTATGCCGGGGTCATAAATGTGATAACTGGAGGGTCATCCTACGGAGAGGATCTCCCCAAGAAAGGAAAGGGGAAAGGCGTCTACCTCTCCCGACAGGCCGAACAGCCCGCCTCGGTCACCATTTCCAGCGAAGACGCACGAGACGTCCTGTTTCCACATGAGGACGCTCTCGTTGTAAGAGCTCGGATAAACAATTTCAATGTAAAAAGAATCTTGGTGGACAACGGCAGTGCAGTCAACGTCCTAACCCTCCAGGCCTACCGAGCCATGGGACTTCCGATCGGAGAATTGAAGACGAATGCCACTCCTCTGATCGGCCTGGGCAATGCTACCATCCCCGTGGCGGGATCTGTAGAGCTTTTTATCGAGCTCGGCCAAGAAGCAATTGCTCATGCTTGTAAGGTAATTTTCATGGTTGTGGACATGACATTTGCCTACAACGCCATTTTTGGCAGACCACTGCTTTTCCAGACCGGAGCTGTGACCTCCATCCGATACATGGTGATGAAGATTCCGACCACAGGAGGCGTCGCCGTCTTGAGAGGTGACCAGAAAGCATCCAGGGAGGCTTATATCACCATGATAAAGCAGCAGCGAGAAGCGATGGTCGTAGAGCCAGGCCTTGAACAGAAAGAGCAGGCGAAAAGGCCCAGGATGGACCCAGCAGAAGCCACAAAGGCCAGGTCGCTCGATAGAGGCAAAAGTGTTCAGGTGGGGACAAGCATGGATAGAACGACCGAAGAAGCTATCATGCACGTCTTGACCATCAATCAAGCGACTTTTGCCTGGAAGCCAGAGGATATCACTGGCGTGGACCCCAAAATAATCACCCACAAGTTAAATGTGGACCCGAGCTTCCCTCCGATCCGCCAAAAGTTGAGAAGGCACGCGCCCGATCGGAGGAAGTTCATTTCAGAAGAGATTGATAGGCTACTCAAGACCGGAACTATCCGAGAGGTAGACTACCCCGAATGGCTGGCTAATGTGGTGTTGGTCAAGAAGAAGTCTGGCAAGCTGCGAATGTGTGTCGACTTCACCGACCTCAACAAGGCATGCCCTAAAGACAGCTATCCCTTGCCAAGTATTGATCAATTGGTAGACGCCACAGCATGCCATGCCATTTACTCTCTTCTGGACGCATACACCGGCTACCACCAAATTCTGATGTGGCTCCTTGACCAGGAGAAAACCAGCTTCATCACAGACGACGGAACGTTCTGCTACAGGATGATGCCGTTCGGACTGAAAAACGCTGGGGCCACATATCAGCGTCTGATGAACAAGATTTTTAAAGACCAGATCGGGCAGAATGTCGAAGTATATGTCGACGACATGATCGTCAAGAGCCAAAGCGCCGAAGAACATCCAGCCGATCTGGCAAGAGTTTTCGACACTCTAAATAAATTCCAGATGAAGCTCAACCCGGAGAAGTGCGTCTTCGGGGTACCATCAGGGAAATTTTTGGGATTCCTGGTCTCTCAACGAGGGATTGAGGCTAATCCGGAAAAAATAAAGGCCATCCTCGAGATGCAACCCCCCAGAAGCATAAAAGACGTCCAGAAGCTGAACGGAAGAATAACAGCCTTGGGACGATTCATTTCCTCATCAGCCAAGCGCTGTACGCCCTTTTTCAAGAGGCTAAGGAAGAGCGAAACTTTTGTCTGGGGGGAAGACTGCCAGCGAGCCTTCGAAGAGCTGAAGGCATTCCTCACCAACCCGCCGCTGCTCAGCCGACCGGTACCAGGTGAAAATTTATACCTCTATTTAGCCACCTCTAAGGAAGCTGTTGCAGGTGCTTTGGTCCGAGAAGAAGATACCCAACAGCTACCCGTGTACTACGTAAGTGAAGTGCTAAGGGGTGCAGATCTGAGAAAGGGACCGGTCGAGCAGCTCATTATTGCCCTCATGATGTGTGCAAGAAAGTTGAGACCTTATTTCGAGGCGCACACAATTGTAGTCAGATCGGGTCATCCTCTAAGAAAGATACTCCAGGCGCCCGATCTGGAAGGCAAAATGGTGGGATGGGCGATTAAGCTACAATCCTGGGATGTCAGATATGAACCCAGAAAAGCTATAAAGGCCCAGGCTTTGGCAGATTTCATTGCCGAATTTGCGGGTGAGGAACCACCAAGTCTGCCCAAGCCACAAAACTGGGAAATGACAGTGGATGGCGCAGCAAACGACGCTCGGGGAGGCGTCGGCATTGTAATAAAAGGCCCTTTGGGCATCACAATAAGGTACGCCATAAAGCTTAATTTTAAAGCTTCTAATAATGTGGCAGAGTACGAGGCGCTCCTTCAAGGGCTGAGACTGCTCCATGCAATCCGACCGGAGTCAGTAGCCATCAGGAGCGACTCCCAGCTTGTCACCAGTCAAGTTTTGGGGACTTTCGAAGCACGTGAGGCCACGATGATCCAGTACCTGGCCAAAGTCAAGATTGCTTTTGCAAAACTGGAAGAGGCTGGATCGGAATGGGTACTACAGAAAGTCCCGAGAGACCAAACTGCAGAAGCCGATCGGCTAGCTAAGATGTCTGCTTCAGCACAAAGTGTCATAGAAGAAAATATTGCCGTTGTAGACCAGACTTCCTCCTCCCTAGACGAACCGGAGATGATGGAGATCGATCAAGAGAATGAAACCTGGATGAGCCCAATTACGCAGTTCCTCCAGACAGGACGACTGCCCGAGGACAAGGACGAAGCTCGAAAGGTATCTCGAAAATCTCTCAATTACTCCATCATCAATGGTGAATTGTACAAAAAAGCTTTCAGTCACCCTTGGCTAAAGTGCGTGTCGGAGGAAGAAGGGGACTACATCCTCAGAGAGCTCCACGAGGGCATATGCGGCGCGCATGAGGCAAGCAGAGCCATGGCGAGAAAGGCCCTTCAGACAGGATATTACTGGCCTAGCATGCTCAAGGATGCCCAGGAGAAAGTAAGGATATGCCCGCAATGCCAAATTCACGGCAGGATTATAAGACAGCATGGAGCAGACCAACAGCCGATCGGAGTTGCATGGCCGTTCGACCAGTGGGGGATGGACATCCTAGGACCTTTTCCCCAAGGCAGAAAGCAGATGAAGTTCCTCATAGTAGCAGTCGACCACTTCTCCAAGTGGATTGAGGCTGAGCCGGCAGCCACCATCACAGCCGAGAGGGTCAAGAGCTTTACATGGAAGAACATCATCTGCAGGTATGGCTTACCCAATGTTTTTATTGCAGATAATGGCAAGCAGTTCGACAGCTCCATTTTCAGGAACTTTTGCCAAGGCTTGAACATCAAACTAAAGTTCACATCTGTCGCTCATCCCCAAAGCAACGGAATGACTGAGGTCTCCAATCGGACCATCTTGGAGGGATTAAAGAAGCGACTGGGTCAAGCCAAAGGCAACTGGACTGAAGAACTGCAGAGTGTGCTTTGGACATATAGAACGTCCCCCAGGACAGGCACTCATCAGACGCCATTTTCTCTTGTTTACGGCTCCGAAGCAATGATTCCCGTGGAGGTCGGCCTCCCTTCTTACCGATCGGCTCTCTACTCCGAGCAGATGAACACTCAAGAGAGATGCCAAGACTTAGATCTCATCGAAGAAAAGAGGGAGGGCGCCTACGCCAGGATCGCCGCCTATAAACAAAGAGTGGCCAGATACCACAATGCTAAAGTAAGGTCTAGAACCTTCAATGTAGGCGATCTGGTACTCAGAAAGGCAGAACTAGGCTCGGGAAACGCCGGAGTGGGAAAGCTAATGCCAAATTGGGAAGGGCCCTACGAGGTATCTAAAGTCCTAAGCCCGAGCACTTATAGGCTCCGAACTGTTGAAGGGCGAGAGGTCCCCAGAAGCTGGAATGTTGAAGTACTCAAGAAGTACCATGTCTTATAATGTATCAGAACCTGGCAATTGCCTGATTAATAAAAAGGTTCCTTCTTTCATATTCGTTCAATTAATGCATAATTTAGCGTTCTACGATTAGGCTTGATGCCCGTTTCAAGCTACAAAAGCGAATCTAACGTGATGGAGGATCTTACCTCCCCGAGTATTATCCGTATTATAGAGGATCTAACCTCTCTTGCTCGGTTATGCAATTGTTATGCAATATTACGAGTATTCTCGGCTATGCAATTCTCATGCAGCTCGACGAGTATCGCTCAACTCGATTTCGCAATAACTATGCGACTCTACGAGTATCATGTAGCTCAGCTATGCAAACCTCATGCAGCTTTATGAGTATCACTTAACAAAACGATCTGAAAGAGACAGACTGACCCGATCGGTCACTTAGCTTCGACGCTATTCGAATTCAGGAAGTACTTGTGAAATTTAATGCAAATTTTAATTACGAGTTTTATTTAGCTCGATCATATTGCAAATTTTAGTACAAACTTATGTATATCTTGATTTACAGAATTAGGCAATCTTATTAATACAAAATGCCTCCAATATACAATTTATAAAGAATCGTTACAAAGATAGAAAACAAAGGAAAAAGTAAAACTGATCTAAATTCCTAAACTAACTATCTATATTTACCACCTCCACCTCGCCAGGAGGGTCAACAACCTGTTCAACGATCGGATCGGCCGTGGCTTGAGAAGGGTCGGCAGCTAACGGTTCAGATACTGCCCCCCCTTCAGAGACAGGCCCAGTGGAAGAAGGCGCCACTGGCTCAGCTTCAGGTGCAGGAGGAACCTCCGTTTCGGCTTCAGGGATCGAAGACACCACAGGCCCCACTTCAGATGGAACCTCTTGAATAGTCGGCAGAACTGAGGGACCTTCTCCAGAAGTTCTCTCAATGACTTCCTCCTCGGGAGCGCCCTCGTCGTCGTCACTGATTGGAGGAGCAGGCAACGAGGCCGGATCATCCATCCATGACAGATCCGCCCCAGGGAAGCGCTGCCCAGCTTCATGAACTAGCCGAGACAACAGACCCACCTGGGTGTCTGCCAACTCGTCGATCAGGCGCTCCTTTTGGTTGGCAAGTTCTATTTCAAGAATCTTCGTATAAGAAGCCTCGTTCTCTGCCGCCGACGTCTTCAAGGACTCCACCTCTGTCTTCAACCTGGCGTTCTCAGCAACCAACTCTCTGCATTCAGCATCCAGTCGGTTCGCATCTGCCTCGAACCGCCTCAGTTGTCCACACTCTGCGGATAGGCGGGCTACTTCGCCCTTCAGCCTGTCGGCCTCGCCCTGCCGAGCTTTCAGCTCCTGGGCACTCTGGTGAGCCTCCTTTCTCAAGGCTACTGTCTCCGACTGAGAAGCAGTATATCGCTCCTCCAGCTTGGCCACCTTGGCCCGAAGGTCGGAGGCCTCTTTCTTAGCTGCTTCACAGCGTGTGTTCGCCTCCGCCTTAGCTGTGGCGCCCGACTCAGCCCTTCCTTTCCACAGACCGGCCATCATGTGCAGCCGCTGTGCCCTCCTGGCAGCCTGCACAAAATCAAGAATAAATTCATCAGACACAGAGGTGTAAATTAACACCAGAAACAAAACGACGAGTCCTTACGTCTATTAATTGCTGATTGATAGCCTGAACCTCTCTGTTGAGTTGGCTAGCGTCCACGGCATCCCGATGATCTTCATCCCGGAGAAGACCACGGCAAATGAAGTTGGCCACTTGACCCACTGACCATTCATCGCCAAAGTTCTCCCTCAGAATGTCCTTCATGGGAGCCGGTCGCCGATCGCTAGATCGCCGTGGAGATTCGCCACGTAGAATGGTCTTCCCTCTGGCGGCAATCATTGCGTCGGTCTCGGCTATCATCTCAGCAACTTTCTTTCTGGCCGCTTCATCGGCTCTTTTCCTCTTTGCGGCCTCCTCCGCCTCTCTGATCGCAGGACCGATCGGCTGATCGTCTTCATCCGACTCATCCCGAAGAGTGTGGCGCTTTGGATGCACCGGCGGAGGAGGGGCCTCCCTTCGAAGCACAATCGTTGGCCCGGCTGCAGTAGAGATAGGTCCAGTGGTCGTAGTTGTAGCAGCAGGGGGCGCCGAAGAGATGGGAATGGCCGCAATGGCCGGGGTCGTTGTAGAGGCGCCGGCCGCCCCCCTAAAAGCACCAGCAGCTGCTCGGGATGATTGCAGCTCCGACGCGGGCACGAGCTTCCTCCTCTTCCTCTGCTCTTGAGCCCTCCGCTCGGCCTCATGTTTTTGCTTGATCTTTTCGCCGAGCTGCTTGGATGCATCACTCCCACCAGCCATCTCAGCTGCACAACAAAAAATAAGCGAGATAAGTTTTTGTACACAAATTCTCCTCATAAAGCATAAATAAAATGCAATGCATTATGATGCATAATGCCAATGTTTTCTTCACGGCCCTAATGCTCACGTTCTACGTCCTCTGTGCCTTCAGAACTGGAAGACCCGAACAGGGTAGTTAAGAGCAAGCTAGACTCGAAGGGTTTCCCATTCCTGGCGACGGCGGTCATTAACGTTTTAATGTCCTGTTCATAAGAAGGCTGACCGACGGCTAGGTCATTCAAAGCCTTGACCCTGACAGATCGGGTGAGGCGCACCCCAAATCCACCTTTCCTCCCCATCAGGAAATACAGTTCTTTGTACCCTTTCATGGAGGTGGGGACGACCATCAATTTCCTCTTGGGACGGCTTGTAAAGAAATACTCCGTTCCGTCGCTCCGAGACGAGATGTAGAAGAAGTGGGTGAATAGCTCCAGAGTTGGCGCCACCGATTCGGCTATGCAAAGAATTCTGAAGCACGCCACCGATCTCCAACCGTTCGGATGTAGTTGGTTGGGGGCGAGATCATACCCCCTCAATACCGCCATCTCGAAGGCGCCCAGGGGGATCCTCAGGCCCGCATCCAGGCTCCGAAGATGGCAAATGAACCATTCCCCATTGTCTTGCCCAAAGGGCCCCTCCGTCACCGCCATCGACTCAGGGCAGGCCAACACCTTTATCTCTTCGGAAAGGCCATATGTGGAGGGAATTTCGGCCACCTCCTCAGCAGTCAGGCGAGAATGCGGTGCGACGGCTGGTTTATTCTCGTACCACTCCAAAAAGTTTGTGTCTAATGCTTCAGCACTACTGGAGGCCATCTTTAATAAAAGGAAGAAAAAAGGGCGCAACTCTCTTTTCTAAATGGAATGGGTGCGGAAGGAAAACGAAAGATGAAATCGCAGAGAAAGCAAACAGAGGAGAAAAAACTTACTTACTTGATGAGGAAGAACTCGAGAAATTTGAAGAAGAAATAAAGGAGTAGTTGCAGAGATCTGGAAATCAAAGGAGGATTTTGACAGAGCTTCGCTAGGGATTTCGAAAGTAAAGAAAAAACGCTTCATAGAGTCCCCCATTTATAGGCTGGCGCCTCTCAAAAATGCCAAACGACGCACCATTCAGCAGACGCCACGTGTCGAAAGACATCACACCCCTGTGAAGGACGAAGCGTCGCCCTCGGTACATGCGCCACATTAAATAAAAACAGCTGTCTAAGCACGCGCGCCTCTTCAGAAAAAGCGCGCCAGTATGCGTCTTCGGATCGGGATTTTCCAGACCAGATCCCATCCGAGCGGACCAACAACAGCATTTCTATGCCCGATCGGACCCGTTGAGGGGGGACAAGTGATAACCCAGCAAATATCATTTGCTCTAAGGCCCATCTAGTCGGCCCATCCAACTGGCAAGGCCCAAAGCCCATCAGCCAAAGGTATCAGACACGAGCTCCTAGGCAGAGCACATGCCCGATCGGCTGATGTGACCGCCAGTCCCATCAGCCGCCTGACACAAGGCAGCGCCCATGTCTACCACCTGCTCCTTGTCATGTCGCCGAATACCTACTCTGACAGCCAGTAATCACTCCCCAGGCACTCGAGTGTCCCTCAACTACCTCGTATAAATAGCCCAGCTAACGATGGCTCCAGGTATTGAATACACGACATTATCTCTCTAAAGCATATTCTCTCTAAGCTACTAACTTAAGCTTCGGAGTGCTCACGCCTGGTCCGACCGGGCTCCTCTTATTGCAGGTTTCTCTCATCCGATCGGATCGCCCTCTCTCCTACAGATAAAGACATTCTTGGATTTATCAATTATAATGATATAAAAAATATTTTCTATGTTTAAGTGAATATACAAAATATATAAATTACTTTTCCATTACAACATGGAAGAAAATAGTAATTAAAAAAAAAAATCTAATTGGATTAACCTTCAAATCTCATGAAGCCAGATGTGCTTTGATCTCTAATGAAAATGATATTATTACGCAAGTATTTGAGACCTCAATACAAAATTCTATCTCTGTCCTTGTTGAATTTTGAATTCTTTAGCCTCTTGGGTTCTTAATTAATTCCTCCAAAAGTCTATGAATTTTAATGATGGAAAATGTGTGGAATTGGTTGAGTTTATATTGGATCATAAATAATTGGAATTATAAATGTGTCAAAATTTTATTAGTCATAAAATGATTGAGTTAGATCAATTTGGTTTATGATTCAAATGTGTAATTGATTTTTTATTTTTTTTTGATAATTACATCATTGGGTATGAAAAAGGATAAAATTCGAATTTTGATCAATTGAAATAGTAACGAACTTTCAACTGTTTGAACTATGGCTGTGCAAAACCCGACCCAATCCGAATAATCCGAACAAACCGATCCGAACTAGTTATTCGGGTAGGGTTGTTCGGGATATTAGGATCAGGTCGATTATTCAAAATTAAGTTTTTTGGGTTCGGCTCGGATTAAAACCTTCAAAACTCAAATCCGACCGAAAAACTATATAAGTTTTTTTTTCTTCAGTTGCCCCTCCCTCTCCCTCTCCCACCCCCCTACCCACGATCTATCCCTCTCCCTCTGCCTCTCTCTCTCTCCCACCATCCTACCCATGATCTATCCCTCTCCCTCACCCCTCACGATCTCTTTCTCTTCCTTTGCCCCTTTTTCTTCCCTTAGATCTCTGCCTCTGCCCCTATCTGTAATGATCCACTCCTCCTCTGTCGCCACTGTCGATGTCGGGTTCTCTCTCTCTCTCTCTCTTCTTCGATCTTCTTCTTCTCTCTCTCATTCTTCTTTTTCTTCTTAGATCGATTTCTCTCTCCACTTCTTCTTCTTCTTCTTCTTCAATCGATTTGTTCATTTTCCTCCTCAAATCTGATTTTGTGTGTTTGGTTTGTGTTTATTTGTGTTTGATTTAGATGGATTTGTGTTTATTTGAGATATATTTGTGTTTTATTTTATTCAAAAATGTTAAAAAATCACAAAAAGAAGGAGAGAAAGAGGGAGAGATCGGTTCAATCGGTTCGGGACTCGAAAATTATCGGGTTAATCGGTTCGAAGTCCTACTCTTCGGTTCAATTTGGGATATAGGGTATATTTCAATTTTCGGTTTGAATTGACCCGAACTCGACCAATGCACACCCCTAATTTGAACTACAAGTGATACACTCAAATATGCTATTGTTAAACAAGTTACAAAATGGATAAAACCTAAATGGTTCATGACATTATTATTTTTTTTGTGAATTTTTTATTGAAAATAAAAAATACAAATATATAAAATAATTATTTTTATATTCATATTATATAAACAAGTTACAAATAATATAAACAATACAGATCATATAATGGATAGAATTATTGACAAAATAAATCTGATTTGAATCATAATTTTATGTACAGATTCAATCATATCAAAATTTTAATACCATATTAGAAATAAATTACATAAAATGAAAATTGTATATATTTATTCTTAATAGATATTTTGATGACCCAAATATAATATGTATTATTACTAAACCATTGTTAGATAATCTAATAAAATTTGTGGGGACTAAGTATTTAATCTATAACCTAATAAAATTTGTGGGGACTAAGTATCTAATCTTCAACCAAAAATTAGTTCAAAAAACTCTATTTTTTAAAATTTTATGTCTAGCATTACTTGTCTTGTCCCCATGTGTTAGTTTCATTTCCTTTACAAAACCTTAATTTTGCAAATAGAAATTCAATATATATATATGTGTGCGTCAAACCTTACAACAAAAGATTTGCTATTTATAAAATCCATGTCCATACATTTGTTTTTAAATGATTATCAGTATAATTTCCTGTCGTCTTGATGATACAATTTAAATCATAGAGACTGATTATGTTCTTCACTTCCTGGCTGCTTCACTATAGAAGTAGTGTATTATATAATTTTTATTTACTCCATACTCTTGATCTTATTCATAAACCAAATCAATGATAAATTACCGTATAAAATTTGACTTAATTTTATTACACAACAGTCCATAACTAAAACCATAAACCGAATCCAAACAAGTAAAATCCTTACCATATTAACATATAAAATCTGCATCCACATTATAAAAACACTCAGATCACAAGTCCAAGTAATTCAGAAATGGCACATTATGCAGTCAGCCTAATTACATCCTTCGCTCACAAGAGGGAAAGCTTTAAACATATACATATTAATATAGTTATATAGTAACTTCTGCAGTGATGCATCAAAATCTAGATTTCATAAGAAAATCCCAATCTAACGGTCACTAAAAGATAGCAAAATATGTTTTTCTCAACACGGAAGACTTTTGTTATCAAGTAAAACTGATTGTGGGGTTTCTGTATCATAAATCTGGTAAGGCTTACAAGCAAGAATCAAAATGGTTCATCCCATTCTTAGAATCAAAAACATAAAAACACATGACTGTAAAGTGGGACGGTGAAAAGCCAAGCAACATTCAACATCTCAACCAATGTTTCCGTCATTAGAGCAGTCCTCGCACAGCATGCTGAAAGAAGAAAAAACAGGGAAAAAAAAAAAAAAAAGAAAAAAAGGAATAAGGGGGAAGAGGTCCACTTCATGAACAGTCCTATATCCACAACACAGTCAAAGGGTTTCAGCTCTCTTATCATCAAACCACCACACTGCGTTTTGAGATAAAAGGAAAAAGTGGTTGGCTAAAAATAAAAAAATATAAAAGTTCAGCGGAGGTTATTTGGTGCCATTATAGCAGCTAATAACTTCCCCCAAGTTCAGAGCTCTCATGATTCAGCATTAACCTCTACATCCCATAAATAATCAAACAGATAGAAGCGATGCATCCTTTTACAAAGGATTTTTTCATTCTCACGGTAATAATACTGTGAAGCCATACAAAAAAGTGCCACATAAAAGTAATCACATTCCTTAGTTGCATATGTTTCACATGCCTGGGGCTCATAATTATGTATGTTTCAATCATAAAATGTACCTATTCGTGAAATGTAAACAATTTGAACAGCATTAGCCTCAAATTTAACTTTAACAAAGGTACCTCTGTGACTCCCAGTACCGTGACAACACATCCAAGAAAAAATGAAAAAAATATTTCCCTAAGAGGAAAGCTAATGCAATCAAACTCTACATTAAACAGACTGCACAAATTGCAAAAGGGAAAAAGCAAGGGCATCCCAAATTCCAGCAGTTCAATAAAAGATTACCTGTCAAAAATCAAATTTGAATTTCACCATAATATTTAGAAAAGTCAGCGAAAAACCTTCACACAACATTGTAGAATTCCAATGCTGTTCATCCCACCATCATCTGGTCTCACTTGACCCCAAAAGTAGCTTCAATAACCAAGAAGAATACCTTGGAAGGAGGAAAAAGAAAAAAGAAAAAAGAAAAAAAAAGGGAAAAACAGAAGAAAAAGATGGGGAAAGGTGTAAGGCAAAAGGTTTACAACATAGCAGCACAATCAAGCGTAACACAATGTACTATCAACAGTCTCAAAAAGTTCCAAGATGGAAGGCAAGCTTAGCACATAAGCTCCCCACAATACTGACTGCATACCTTTGTTTGCATCAGTAAATTTCAATCTTCCCACCCTGATCCTTAGAGGCTCCAACGATAATACCATGTAGGACCTGCATGTATTTGGGAGATGACAGGCCCACCACACCATCAAAGGTAAATAAAGCCGAGTCTATGACCAGCCTACCATACACACACTAGAAGTTTCACCTTAAGCAATTATATTAAGGAAACATAGACCTTAATATGTTAGACTAAAATCATGAGCATTTCATTTCATAAAAAAAAGGGGATGGAGAGAGATCTTGGTAGTCACTTAATAATACATGATCATGCTTATGATCTCAACCAAAGGACATTTGAGCAGCAACCTCACTAGACCGTTGACTAATAAACCACTACTCTCCGTCGTATCAAGGAGTTATGATCTCATTGAGATTCAACCTTAAATAACTATATCATGCACAACTTAAAACAAGATAAACTAGGCAAGTGGAAATAATTCTTTCAGGCAAGCATTTTTATCTATAAGTTCACCAAACATCAGTAAAGGTAGTAGTCCAACATACATCTAGCAGAAATAGAAGCTTGGTACAGAGATTGAATGGTTGATGAAGACAACAGCTGACCTCTGAAACAATTAACCCATATCAAGGTCAAAACATGCCTCAAACCCTAGTTCGAATCTGTTACAAGTGCACCTGCAAAAGATGAACAAACACAAAGTCCGCACATTTATGAGGAGCCAAGTACAGGCAGAAAAATCTGAGTACCAAAGAAACACAAGAAATTTCTAGGAGAATCACTCTTCGTCTAGCAAAGGATGATTTCTCAGAATTTTATGTTCAAGCATCTTAACAAACTCCTAAATTAGGCAAAGCTGTATCCATTTATCAAGACAAGATGACTTCAAACATGTTGTCCAAATCAACATTCTTCCTTCAGTTCATCTCTCCTACGCTGAAGAAAACCTTGGATCTGCATCAGCTAATATAAATCTGCTCTCCCGTGCTTTCAAATGGGAAACCCATGAAAACATATAACTCAATCATGAAATATAATTCTTTATCAACATTCTTCCTTCAGTTCATCTCTCCTACGCTGAAGAAAACCTTGGATCTGCATCAGCTAATATAAATCTGCTCTCCTGTGCTTTCAAATGGGAAACCCATGAAAACATGTAACTCAATCATGAAATATAATTCTTTATCAACATATTCCAGATCACTGAATGGACCACTTCATTTGATATCATCCACCTGAGTTTCATTCTGATATTCATCTTGTTCTTCTAGTCCTGTAAATATATCAAAAAATCAGTAAGCTAAAAATGATCAACAGAAATGATTAAAGTTTCAAAGTTTTGTTTCTCATGTTAATTGACATTAGCAGAACAGTTGAATGCCTAAATCTTGGTGAAAAACCTTCTCTATTACAACCAAAGGCAAAAAAAGCAATTCCTGATTTCATCATTTTCATCCATTACTGCATTTTCTATCAATTCCTTGGAACCATAGTTATCATATTTTAAAGATCACATCTGATTGTCTCAGATATTAATTGCATCCCTGACAACAAAATCTTGTCCCTCAGTCGCATGTTCAGTTTCATCCATTATATTACAATTATGCATTGACATTTCCATTTCTCTTTGTATTATTTAAGTGGTGCATGTGTTCTGCAGATCTTGACCTAGAGGTTAATGAGCCTTTTATGCTGGGTCATTCTCCATTGAATTTCTAGACATCTATTATGCTTACCTTCATCAGACATTGACAGTCTTCTGCTGCGATGCCTTGAATTTTCATCTCTACTTTCATCCGGCTTACGACTTGTACGAGACTTGCCTTCTGGAGATCGTGATCTAGAGCGCCTTCTATGTTTTGATTTATTTTTATCCCCACCTCTGGGAGATGACCTGCTACTTCTGTGATTCCTACCCTCAGCAGACACAGATCTAGACCGCTTTCTGTCGCGATGCCTTGACTTTCTATCTTTGCTTTCATTTCCCTCCCTGGAATGATGCCTGCCTTCGGCAGACTTTGACCTAGACCTCTTTCTTTCCCGGTGTTTTGACCTTCCATACCTAGTTTCGTTCACTTTCTCATTGGAGCAGGGTTGTGCTTCCACTGATTTTGACCTTGACCTTGACCTCATCTTCAGTTTGGGTTCATTTCCATCTGAACTTCTTGGAGATGGCTTGATTCTGTTGTGCTTCCCTTCTTCAGACAATGACCTAGACCTCCTCTCACGTTGCCTGGATTTTTCATTCCCAGTTTCTTTTGCTCTGTCATCTGAATCTTCCACAGATTTGGACCTAGAGCGTCTTCTGTATCTCAGTTTAGTATCACTATCATTTCTTGGGGATGATCGGCTTCCTCTATGATGCCTTGGTGATCTTGAACCACCATTGGATGATTTTCTAATTCCACGGGGTGAACTTTCTTGGCGGCGTTTTGGAGAGACTGAGTCTGCTTTATAGGATTTCTTCGTTTGAGGACTTGCACTTCTACTTCTATTTCTTCTTGAAACAGAGGAATGGTGATCTCGTGATCTGTCCCACTTTCTACTCCTGTCACTATCATCCCTACTATCTCTATAGGATCGCCTTTCATTATCATATCTAGAGTAAAAGCGTGATCTCCAAGGTGACCTAGATCTACGATCTCTTTGGCGACGAGGAGGAGGTGAGTAAGAAGGGGATCTTCGCCTTCGCCGATAATTAACTGGTGATTTTGACTTTGATTTGGACCTTGCCCGAGATGTGGATGGCGACCTTCATAGGCATCACATTTATTAGTGGCAAGATAACAGCAGGAGAACATGGCAGCTAATCATTATTCCTTTTGAAATTTAATCTAAGCAATCATGATATAGAGAAGAGATCCAAAAACTGTAAGATGTTAATGGTCAAACAAATATCACATATAACAAATGCCTATATAACCATACCAATAAAGAATGATAAATCCAATCTCTTAACTAAATTCAGAAATTAAGAGACCATCAGAAGTCATGATATAACACAACTCGCACGCACACATACGACCCCCCCAACCAGCAAAAGATAAAGAAAAACTGCTAATAAGGAAACAAACATGGATTATAACCTTCTGAAAGAAAAAAGAAGATGTCAAAAAGACATTGGAAAAACTTTGTGCAGTAAGTTGCTAACCTATTTGTACTTTAAGAAAAAAAAATCTTTTTTTAGCCTGCATGGTAAAACTAGAATAGAAAACATACAAACATGCAGCAGACACACAATAAATGCAATAAAGCATCCAATAAATAAACAAAACATACAAAAAAGGAAAAAAAATAATAAAAAAACAAACTAGAATAGAAGTCATGTCCTAAAATTCTAAATGTAATTCTGCCAATTAAAGTGCAAATACTTCCCCAAAGCGACCATCTTGTATCGAGAATGTTCCTGAAGATCATTGAAAAACAAGGTCACACATTTTCCCCAATAATCAAGGGAAAGAGAGGTTCCTGATAATAAATCCAGGTTGTAGAAAGCCAAGTGTTAGGGGATGAGCCAATTATGCATTCAAGATATGATATAAAACCATTCCTTATAACATGGAACCAATAACAACACCATATAGTCCATGACAACAACATAGAAATAAAAACATGTAACCAAAAGTCAATCCTTATACATAAAGGAAGAGCCAGAATTATGTACCTAGATTTTCTTTTTGTTTCCTTCTCTTCATTAACAAATCCATCAGCTTTTAACTTTTTACTAATTTCTGCAGCTCTAGCTGTTGCTAACTCTGTTGCAGACTTCATCGTTGCAGCTCGGTTGGCTGCCTGCTGCGCAGTCATAGTTTGTTGCATAAGCAAAGCCTGTTGAAATTGCATCTGTTGCATAGCAACAGCTTGCTGCATCATCATTGGCAGAGAAGATGAAGCCAGTGAAGAATTCAAAGCTGACTTTTGAGGGAGCGATTTAGCCATCTCAACATTCAATGGCCGACCCCCAACATCCATATTGTTCAATGCTAAAGCAGCAGTAGCTTCTTCGGGTTTTGAATATTCAATGTAAGCAAAATGCTTTGAATCAGTAATGCTACATTCAACAACATTACCAAAATATGCAAAAAGTTGTTTCAGCTGTTCGACTGTTAAAAGTGGACTAAGATTGCTAACTTGAAGTGTCTTCTTCAGCACATCTTCCTTTCCAGCTTTGTCAGGTGAACCTAGCAAGAAGAGAAGCACTCAGTGGTAAGAAGGTAAAATATTAAATAAATATAGCAACAAATAGTGACAACGAAAAAAATAAAAAAAATAAATAAAGAAGCAAACATCAAAGAGACAATGAAAAGGGCAGTAGCTTTAACAAAAAAAGAAAATGGTTTTTTGTGTGAACTATCAGACATGCACAAACTGATTGAGACAAACACGTACCAGATGAAGCTTTGCTAGACTGAGACTGTGCTTGAACCTGCGCAGCATGAGCTTGAAGTGCTTGGGCAGCAACAATGGCCTGAGCAGCAGCCATTGCAGCTGCTGAAGGTGCCATAGGTACCTGACTAAGATTCCCCATTGTGGTTGTTGCAGCTAATGCAGTCATTAGTAAATTGTGTGGTGGATGGTTCAACTTGCAGTCAGTTTTTGCACACCGGCCATTAAGATACTCACGGCAGACTTCACCAAGAGATGCCCCAATTCCGGGCAAAACAGCACCACCCGAAGCTCCATTAACAATGCCTGGAATCATTCCAAGCAATCCAGGGAATGCCCCAGAAACAGAACCTGAATAATTCGGCATGTTTGGCATGGTCTGGTTAACTAAATTTGGAAATGTGGATACAGGAGCCATACCCAGAAGTCCTCCAGTTGAAGTACCTGCTTGCCGGTATTTCAATACTTAAAAGAATGCTCCTCATATAAAATATTACTTAAGCATGCCCCAGATGCAAGAATAATGAAACGGTAATGATTAGGGACATAATGAGATGCAAACAAACAATGGTAAAAGAAGGAAAAAAAGAGATAGTATTTGCCTTATTTCAAAATTATCATAAGCCATCCACTTCTTTCCTTACTTCACACAACCCCATACGAGAACAATTCCCAGCAAATTTACCTTTTACATTCAAAAAATGAGATGTCACATTCTACATACTGCATTTAACTGGACCATCAAAAGATCATGTGATTTCTCAAGTCATCCACAAGACAATAATCTAATTTAGCCTTTGTTTGAATGGGAGTAAATACGGGGAGAAATTGGACTTGCTTTAGTAGTGAATAAAATAAATTTATTTTAATTTACTTTCTATTGTTTGGTTACTCTCAATAAAATGCAAGGAATTAAAATTTCTTTCTAGTGGCTAAGGAAGAAAAATACAAATTTTATTCTATTTACTCTCATTTCTTCCCAAGATGGAAAAAAGTAGAAGTGAGGATATGGAGTAAATTGATTACCCTTCTTTACAACCTCTTACTTTACTTTCCCTCATCCATTAATTGTCCAAACAAGAGAAATAATATTAATTGAATTTACTCTACTCTCAATTACACTCAATGCCCCCGACCAAAAAAAGGTTCATAAACATTAGCAGACTAAACAAAATGACTTAGCAAGATTAGATTGCATAAACTTACAAAAATCAATGTATAGTGAAAATTACCTGCACTGAAGAACACGGGGAAAGGACTACCCATGATGGGTTTCCCATTACATTCAATATTAACCATATAATTTCCTCTTTTTGGCACCACATAAGTGACTGTGTAAGTCCCATCCCCCATATCCTTCACAATCCCTTCTTGGTCTGTACCCCCAACACCCACTCCAGGCGACACTTTCACCTTAATCTGCGCACCCCCATGTGGGACCTTCCTCCCATCGGCATCTTTCGTCACCACCATGAACGTAGACGGAGCGCAAGCAGTCCCGCCGGCAATGCCGGCACCAGCTGCCGTGCACTTCGCGGAGTCCACGGGGCCTATAGGCTTATTGGCCAAGTCCTCCTCTGCTTCCCCCTCGGAATCGGAATCTGAGGGTTTATCGGGTTTGTTTGGCACAGCTTTGAATGTAGCCTCAAATGCAGCTTTCGCAGCAGCAGCTTTCTCCGCTTCGCTCTTCAGCTTGGCCTCCTCGGCTTGCTTCATCCATATCGGCTTGGCTACGGCGTTGTTGTTGTTGCTGTTGCTGTTCCGATCAGCCATTGCGAATTAAACCCTAGTATAAGCTTCAAAGATTTATGTAAAAATCTGCGTCAAAGCCCTAAAGTCATTGAGCATCAGATCGGGAAACAGTAGATTGACGATTTCCTGCAGCCGGATAGAAATAAAAAAAAAAAACAAAAGATTTCTAGTAGAGAAATTGGAATTGCTGATTGGTTACCGTGAAAATTAGGGATTTGTAGAAAAAAGTGAATTAGGAAAATGAAAAGAAAAAAACAGTTTTGGAAGTACACAGCAACCAAGCCAAGCAAGGTATAAGGACAGAGCAGGAGACGACTCGGGGTGAGCAAAAGGGGGGAAGCGTTGCTCTGCTATAGTCACGAAACTGCGACCTGTTTCTCTTGCGGCGATTAATTGGTCGGGCACCTCAAGGAGATACTATTATCCCAAAAGTTCTTTTTAATGATGAACGGCAGGTCGGACAATAACAATTAGGGCTTTAAAAAAAAAATCATTAACTTGGTGTTTGGATGTTGATAAAATATTGTTTATATAATAAAAATAAGTATTTGATAAATATTAATTTTAGAAAAAGTGAAAAAATATTTTATTAGAAAAAAATTTAAAAATAAAATTTTTCATAAAAGATAATTTTCAACTTTTAATAACAGTAATTTAATTTTTTTTAGATAAAAATATTTTTTATTTTATTTTATAATTATAATTATATCTAATATAATTTTTTTTTCTCTTACTTTACCGCCTAAAATTATTTAACGTTAAAAATAATTATATTTTTTTCTCTTCTTTTTTTTTAATCTAAAATAATATTTATAATGAATTATGAAAAGATATATATTTTTTAATTTTTTTTAGTTATATTTATTTTTATTTAATTATATAAAAAATATATTATTTTAATAGTTTAGTAAAATAAAAAAAATTTAAATAAATGAGAATTGTTATTATTTTTTAGTGAGATTTTGAATATAATATAATAAAATTTATATATATTATTTTTATCTTTTTATTCTAAAAAATTATTTTTAATCATACCATTTACCAAACAGTTAACAACTGTTTTTAATTTTATAAATTATTTTGAATTTTATTTATCAAACAGTTACGTATTTTTTGAGATATAATTTTTTGGAATACAAATTTTTTCAATTGAAAAAACTATTTTCATAAGTTTTACTAAACTGCACTAAATCGAATTAGAAAATGTAGGGCCTGTTCACTTACAGAAAACTGGTCCAATTTTTCAGAAAATTTTTCTACAGAAAACAGAAAACAGAGATCATGTTCATTTTAGTCAATTTTCTAAAATAGAAAACAGAAAATAGATTTTCCAGTTTTCTAAAATAAAGAAAATATTGGAAAACTAATAAAATATGTTTTCTAAATCTTCTAAATCATTTTAATACATATATACATGTGCGTGCATATATTCACACACACATACATATACATGTATATGCATACATGTATATGTGTATGGATATATATGCATAGACATGTATGTATGTATGTACATATACATATATGTATGTACTTATATACGTACATATATACATATATCCATACATACATATATATACATATATGTATATATGTACTTATATATATATATATATATATATATATATATATATATATAGACACACACACACACATATATACACATATGTATGTACATACATATACATGCACATGCACATACACATACTTATACATACATATACATATATATATGTGTGTGTGTGTGTGTGTGTACACATATGTATGTATGTATGTGTGTGTATGCGTACACACACATACAAATATATATATATATACATATGCATGCACATGCACATGCATATGCATATGTGCATATGCATATACATATACACATACATGCACATGCACATGCATATGCATAGATATATATACATATGCAAATGCATATGCATATATATATACATATGCATGTGCATGCTATATATGTATATATATATGTGTGTGTGCGCGCGTATATGTACATACATACACATATATATAGAATATAAATATTCTAATTTACCATTTATTGATATATATGTACATATGCATATGCATCTATGTATATATATGTACATACATATACATATATATAAAAAATAATTATTTTAATTTTTCATTTATTAATATGCATACGCATATGAACATGTATATATACATACATACACATATATATAGAAAATAAATACTCTAATTTTTTATTTCTTGATAAATAAACGCGTTTTCTAAATTTTCTATAGAAAATAAATACTCTAATTTTCTAAAAAAATAGAATACAGAAAACAGAAAACTGTTTTCTGTAAGTAAACGAACCCTAGGTGAAATTGATTTTAGCATTTAACAAATTAGATAGGATGTATAAGTGTTTTTAATTTTAAAATTATGGTTATATTCAGATATCCAGGTTGGTTTAACTGTTAATTGAAAATATATATATATATATAAAATTTTTATATGTATTTATATTTTATTTTATAAAATAAATATAACTAATAAATTAATATTTATGTAATTTTATTTTAGTATATTAATATTAAATTTAAACTACTTGTATTTTATATTTAAAATTTGAAGAATTTATATTTTAATTTGATGAATAAATGAATATTTTTTATGACCAATGGTTAGTGTTTTTTTTTTCAATTTCAGTTCATGAAAATCAATTTTTTAAATTAAAGTCTAAATTTAGTTTATAACAACCGATTAACTGTTAATCGATTAAATATTAAATACGTTCGTTTCACCATTAAATATAAACTTGATATAAAAATTCCTCAATCGATCAAATAAAAATACAAATTCTTAGGGGTGAGCAAAAAAACCGGTGGATTTTGTTAACCGAAATCGAACCGAAAAATAGGTTAACCGAACCGATTTTAATGGTTAATGGTTAGGGATTTTTAAGATTTTCGGTTTTTGGACTCAAAAAACCGTCGGTTTCGGTTAACCGACCGGTTTTATTATATATATATATATATATATATAAAAGAGAAAATAAAAAAACCCTAATGGTGTCTGCCTCTTCCCTCAGTATCTAAAAATCGTTTCTTCATCTTATTTGTATGTCTAGAAATCCTTTGCCTCTCCATCAAAATCGGTCTTCATCTTCCTTCTCTATGTCGAAATTGTGTCTTCTCTACCTCAAAATCTTATTTTTTCTGCCCCTCCATTGAAATCGGTGGCCAATATTCCTTCTCTGTCTCGAAGGAAATAGTGTAGCCTCTGCCTCTCCACCGAAACCTACAGCCCATCTTCCTTTCTCTATCTGGAAATCGTGTCGTCTCCGTTAAAATTGGTAGCTGTTCTGCCTCTCGTCGGCCATTTTGCCTCTTGTCATTCCTGCTTTTGACAGAGCTATAGATCCATCTTTGAAATCAGAGTATGTGTTATTTTTATGCATTTATTTGCTATCTTTACTATGTTTGATGAATCTAAGCCTTATTTATCAAACAATCCAACAGGTACAACTCTTGATTTCTAAGACGTTAACCTCTTGAAGAGCTTTGCCGTAGACAAAGGCTAAGATCAAAGTTGTGGTATGTTTTCACAGATTGAATGCTTTACCCATCTGCGTTTTTTGCTAGCTCATATGTTTTCTTCTATATATATTGTAGAAATTTAAAACAGTTAATAATGAGATATGTTATTTTCAAATCAATTCTGTTGTGGTTGGTTAATGTAGAGCACATGTATTGGCTATAAGGGGTATGCTAATTTCATTGATACTGTCTGACATTGTTGCACAATTGAACTATCTATTGTTCATTCTCTATTATCTGTTATCAGAGCACATTTCTTTTATCTCTTTTTTATTTCTTCTGAATTTTATTTCCGAAGCCACAAAGAAAAAGAAGATATTTCAGTTGCAAACCTTAAGGGTATATTGAAATAAATTAGTGGCAATAGAATATTTGACAGTTGCTAATGCCGTTTGTGAACAAAATGGGAATTGTTGTTGTTTTGGTTTTGGAATTTAGTTGTTTTTTCTTATCCAAATATGCTCTTTTTAAATATATCCAATAGTAAATCAGGTCCTTATCCCTTAAAAATTAAAAAGGCAACAAAATCTTAAAAGACCTAAAATGTAATCCCTGTTTGGAATATTCGGATAGAGTAATTGACAATCATGGTTCAAAGCTAGGTACAGGGGAAAAAAACACAAATTATTTACCAATTATTATTTCAATTAATAATTATTATTTCAATTTAATTATTTCAATTAAATTATTATTTCAATTATTTACCAGTTATCTATATTTGTAGTTTTGTACACATATGGATAAATGGAAAACTTAAGTACATGAATTTACTTATTTATCAATTTATTCAAGTAAACATGCATGCATGAACTGCTTGTACAAATTATACTAGTATGCATGCATCAAATTTGTAATGACAAATAAATACATGAAATTATACTGGGAATATGCTAGAAGTCTGCTTCCTTTTCTTGAAGTGTTTTATGAAACAACTGTAAGTTTGTCTGGTTCACTTTATGTAACTGGGAATGAATACATGAGACAGATTTATGGTATTGGCTTGTTGATTTCTTCATGGTGTGAAAGTGATCATTTGGCCTTAAGGGGAATGGCTGTTAAAATGAAGAAAAAATTTGATAAGTACTGGGCAAATGTTGATAATGTGAATATTATGTTGTTTGTTGCTGTGGTGCTTGATCCTCGTTTTAAATTGGAATCTGTTGATGTCATCATTGATCATTGTTGTAGAATTGAGAATGGTGAAAAGCTTAAATGCAATTTGAGAAGAGTTTTATCTGGTATGTATGATTCTTATGGTGTATCTATAGTGCCATCCACTCAAGTAAAAGCAAATGAAACAGTTGAGGTTGAGAAAAATGAGGTTAAGACTAGAGCTACTACAGATATTATTCGAACAGTTTTGAAAAAGCAAAAAATTTCTCAAAGTAGTATGGATGTAAAGACTGAGTTTGATAGGTACTACAATGAGGTGCTTGAGGAAGATAAAGAAAATTTTGATATACTGAATTGGTGGAAGGTTAATTCATCAAAGTATCGAATACTTTCTGCAATGGCTCGAGATGTATTGGTAATGCCTGTGTCAACTGTTGCTTCAGAATCTGCTTTTAGCACAGGAGGTCGTATTCTTGACTCATTTCGGTCTAGTTTGACTCCTAGAATTGTGGAAGCGCTTGTTTGTGGACAAGATTGGTTTAGATCAAGTAGTAAACCAATTTTTATTGAAGAAGTTCTAGAGGAACTTGAAAGTTTGGAGATAGGTATTATTCTTCCTTATTTGAATTTTTTATTTATATTTTCACTTATGGTTTCAAACTAATTAATTTGTAATATTTTTTTTGTTTTATTTTTAAATTACAGAGTCAACTTGTGATGTAAGGGATCATAATGTCATTCAAGTTGATGATTAGATTGGAGATACTGCAGCTTCATGTTAGACTATATTTTTATGTTAATTTTATTTGTTGAACTATGGATTAAGTTGATTATGCTTTGTGTCACTACAGTTTCTTATAATGTTGCCCTGAATGGGGAGGAAATTGGTCCTATCTTACCTAATAGAGGGCTGAGGCAAGGAGATCCTATTTCTCCATATCTCTTTATCCTTTGTGCTGAAGGTTTATCTACTTTATTTTATAAAGCAGAAGAGGGGGGTTTGATTCATGGGTGCCAAGTTAGCAGAAACGGTCCTAGCATTTCTCATCTTTTATTTGCTGATGATTCTTTCTTGTTTTTTTGAGCAAATTTGGAAGAGAGTTATTTTGTGAAACAATTGTTAAACACTTATGAGCAAGCTTCGAGACAGGCGGTTAATTTTCAAAAATCAGGAACTTTCTTTAGTGCCAATGTGAGCTTGGATTTGAAGAGGCATATTGATATTATCCTGGGAGTTGAACATAGTATTGATCATGGGAGATACTTGGGCTTACCTTCGTTGGTAGGGAGAAATAAAAAACAGGTGTTTAATTTTCTTAAAGATAAAGTAGCTAGCAGACTTCAAAACTGGAGTGGCCGGTTTCTTTCTAAGGCAGAAAAGGAGGTGCTTATTAAATCGGTGGTTCAAGCTTTGCCTACTTTTTGTTTGGGTGTTTTTTTGATTCCTGTTTCTCTTTGTGATGCTCTTCAAAGGATGATGAATAGTTTCTGGTGGGGTCAAAGTGCGAAAGGTAAGAACAAAATGCACTGGATGTCTTGGGAAAGGTTGTGTTGTAGTAAGGAGGAAGGAGGGATGGGTTTCCGTGATTTACACCTGTTTAATCTTGCTATGCTCGGTAAACAAGCCTGGCGTCTCTTGTCTAATCCAAGTTCTCTTATTGCTCGCATCTTCAAAGCTAAATATTATCCGGAAGGGGATTTTTTAACTGCAAGGTTGGGCTCCAACCCCAGTTTCACATGGAGAAGCTTATTTCAGACAAATGATTTAATGCATTCGGGGATGAGATGGGTGATTGGTGATGGTCTGTCTATTAATTTTTGGACGGACCCCTGGCTTCCAAAGGCAGATAATTTTTTTGTGACCAGCCAGTGTTTAGAAGGTTTTGAAGACCTTTCAGTGAATGATGTGATGAATGAAGATCTTAGGAGCTGGAATGTGGACTTAGTGCGAGGTTTGCTGATTGAAGAGGAAGCGAACTTGGTTCTTAGTTTACCTCTGAGCTTATACAGGAAGGCTGACAGAATGATCTGGCATTTTTCAAAGACGGGGTCCTACACGGTGAAGTCCTCTTACAATCTTCTTAAAGGAATCTCGGAAATTCATAATGGATCAGGTTTGAACATTTGGAAGCAAATCTGGAGAGCGACGGTTCCTCCCAAAGTCTGCAATTTTATGTGGCGTTGGGCGCAGAACATACTTCCAACGAATATGGAGTTAAGAAGCAGAGGTATGACAGTTGATGGGAAATGTACACGTTGTGGGGATCTTGAATCCATTAGTCATGTCTTCTTTCAATGTGAAACGACTAAGGGCTGTTGGGATTGCTTGAGTTTCTCTGTTAGTCTACCTTCTGATGATAATTTACTTCCATGGCTGAGTTTTATTTTCAGTTCTTATGATGGAAATAAGGTTGCAGAGATCTTGTGTTTGCTATGGCGGATTTGGTTTAATCGCAACTTATTTTTTTGGCAAGGTAAACACATTCCCAATGCTCTTACAGTATCTTTTGCTAGAACCTTTCTAGGAGATTGGAGAAAAGCCATGGCTTCACATAATGTTATCACTAACCGAAGTCCTATAACTTCTTCTAATCCGGATGAGGGTTGGAGTTGTCCACCCGCAGGGAGCTGGAAATGTAATGTTGATGCTTCTTGTTCTTCGAATTTAATGGGTGCTGGTTTTGCATTCGTGGTGAGGAATGAGGAAGGCAAGCTGTTGTCTGCAGTGTCGGGTTGGGTGGAGAGGTGCCAGTCTCCTTTTATTGCAGAACTATTGGCTGTTCGGGAAGCTCTTCATTTTGTTTTAGCTCGGTTTCCAGGCCTAGGAAGTGTAGAAACTGATGCCCAACAGGTAAAAATTGCTATTTCAGGGAAGGAGAAAGATAGCTCTGCTGTAGGCAATGTGGTTGAAGACTGCAAAACTATGTTAAATGCTAGATCTGATATTTCATTGTTTTGGATTAGTAGGAAGAAGAATATAGTGGCTCATGAGCTTGCTAAAGCTTCTTCTCCTAGTATCTCTTTCAAAGAATGGAGTGGTATCCCTCCTTCTATTGCTCTGTATCTGGATTTGGTTTATTAATATCATTTTAGCCATTTCAAAAAAAAAAAATGATTTGTAATTTTAATTTATAGAGACTTTGAACATTTTTAGTTTATGTTTAATTATGTTTGTAGTTTGACATTATATTTAATTATTATGTTGAATTATATTTGTAGTTTGACATTATATTTCATTATTATGTTGAATTATGTTTATTTTTTAAATTTAATTTTTAAGTATTTTCAATAATTTAAATTTTTTATAAATGTATTTTATAATTTTAATGGTTAACCGAAAAATATTAGTTAATCAGTCCGAAAAACCGAAACCAATGGACTAATTAACCGATATTAATGAACTGGTTAATGGACTGTGATTTAAAAAAACCGATGTTAATGGACTGGGCCTTATGGACTGGTTAACCGACCGTGCTCACCCCTACAAATTCTTAAAGTTTTATTCAAATTTAATAAAAATATACTAAAATAAAATTACCATTCGGTGCATATATATGTTATGGTTAGACGTGAGAATGGACCTATTAATCGGTCTATAAGTATAAAAAAATTAGTCCATTAATATTGATCTTGAAAAAAAAATAATCATTAACCAATATATCGGTTTCGGATTTTTGGATTGATTAATCACTACAATTATAATATGTATTTATAAATAAAATTAAAATATTCAACATATTTAAAAATTAAAATTTTTCTAATATAATATAATATTATTGTTGTTAAAATAAAAATTTTTAGCAGACACAAGTAACTTTATTTTAAAAATTAAGATTGAATAAGTAAATGAATTAATCGGTGTATAATCATATCTAATTAGATATGAATGGTTATATTTACTAATTACCAATTTAAAAAAATTAAAAATTTAAAAATAATTAGGATAATGAAAAAATGTAGCAAAAATATTTAAAAATTGTAAAATTATTGAAATAAATTCATCAAATACAACTATTTTTTTTAACTTGAGATACGTTATTTTCACATATGTTAAAAGCTTTATTTTTTTTGAAAATTATTAAAAAATTTAGTTAATATATTTATATTATATAACTTTTCGAATATATTATGATTTTTATTAATATTATTAATGAGAAATTGATAAATATAAAAAATAATAAGAAATACTAAATATCAACATATTGAACAATTATTAAATTAACTAAAATGTCTTAAAAAAATTAAAATAAAATTGTAATATATTTGAAAATAAATAAAAATTAAATAAATATAAATAATGAAATAAAAAAATTGTAATAAAAGAAAGAAATAGTGAAATAAAATTAATAAATTGCAGGCGTGATCATATTTATATTTTTTGGTTCGGTTAATCGGTTCACGAGAAAAAAAATAAATCAGTATACTAATATCGATTTTTTTTAAAACATTAACTATTAATCAGTCCGCTACAATCGATTAACTAATCCATCTGTTCAGTTTCAGATTGATTTTTCGGTTAGCTTTATTAATCGATTTTTCTTGTTCACCCTTAATTACGGTGCAAGAAAATATAGATAGTTGGATCAAGATTTCTCATTATTTCAACTGTCTATATTTGCACATTATATATGTTTGCGCAATATATAAAATAAAATAAAATAAAATAGGGGCATTGAAAAAATTAATTTTTTAATAAAAATAAGTAAAATTTAGATCATCTTAATTAAAGAATTAAAAAAATTTATGCCATTAGATTTTAATCCAAAACACATTAGATTTTTAAAACATAAAAAGGTTCATTACTTTTACCCTGCACAAAGGTCGCCAAACCAAAGCAAGCAAGGGTTTAAGTTGGGTTTTAAGGCTTTGAAGTTCCAACCGTGCAATTCCTCCCAATTCCATCTCCATATACTATTCGGTGGTTTCAACTTCAACACCTTCAATACCTGAGACTTTCCTATGGCGACGCCGTCGCACGCTCAGGCTGTCAAGTCACTCAACAAATCCCCTGGTGGCCGCCGCTTCATCGTGCGTTCTCTCCCCTTCTCTTTCTATTTCCTCTCTCTCAGTCTCATGTGTTAACGTTTTATAATTATCTAAATTTGTGTTCGGATTTAATCCCTTTAATTTATGTTCTATGAATGCTCAATCAAGTTTGGCGGTTTTGCGCACGTTTGTAAGGAAGTTAACAAGATAATTAGAATATTAGTTTAATGTCTTTACTTTTAGTTACGGGTTAATCAGGTAGAGCTGCGTGGTGTATGCTTTATCCCTTAAATTTATCAGCGATTTTTCAGCACATTCGATTGATCAAGTAACAGTATTAATTCTGAGTGACAGCATTTAATCCCTGCTCTCTTCATATAATGTGAGCAAGTAAACTCTAACTGACCCCAGCAGAAGTACTCAACAATTGCTAAAACTAATTTTTGCTCTATTAGTTGATGTCATGCCAAGTTATTTGGTTTACGAGAGTGATAGAATGAAAAATAATAATTTTTTGGTTTCCTTGCAGTCTGTCCTTTTCCTTTTTGAATTTTTATAATAAGAAAACCTAGTTAACTAAAGTTTATGCCTGTGTTTCTATAGTGATTTGCTGTACATATTTCTTTTATCCATCGGTCCACATTCATAATTCATTTATTTTTTTTTTATTCTGTGTGTCCAGTTCAAGACTTTCTCTCAGAGAATAGATGAAATTGAAATTGATGTCTATCGAAGCCTTGACAAAATAAAACATGAGCCATCTGAGGGGTCATCTTTTTTCCGGGATTGCCTTGTGGAATGGAGGGTAGGCCTATCTCAATGATGCTTTATTATTATTTGTTTTTGGGATATTTTGCTTGATTGAAACTGATATTTAGTTTTTCATACTTGTTACCTAGTTTTATAACTTTAAGGAATTCCTGTCGGTTAGCTTTTATTTATTTATTTGTTTGTTTTATTGTTTATTCTTCTTAATCTAGCAACTCTTACAGGAGATATGTTTCTTTCAGTTGAATTCTTAACTTCATTTCTAATCTAGCAGTTTTGTAATTGTTGAGAATCTTGCATCTCAAGGACAGAAGAAAATCTGTAAAATGCTACTTTGAGCTTCTAGGAAAAATTGGCAATAAGAGCTCCTATGGATATATCAAGCACACTATTCTCTTTCCTTTCTAAGTAAACTGTAAGAGCATCATTATGGCAGGCTGAATAAGTGTGATGATGGAGTGTCATGGTCAAGGGGGTGGGGGTGGTTGGATATTAAAGTTTTGGACTATATTTTCTAGCTATTTGGTAGTTAATGGATTCAAAGTATCTGAAAATGATTAGCAGTAAATTTTCCCCTTGTATTTGACTTGATTTTGGTTGTTTTTGGGGGTTTTATGGTATGGCCAGTGAAGGATGATGGGGTATTAATATTTGTAGTTTTGATTTCATTAACTCTTTGTCGTCATGTATACTACTTGTTTCAAGATGTTTTTCTGTTCAGTATATTTAGTACTTTGGGTAGTAATTGTCATGTTACATGTGTTGCTGGGTTGCACCTTTCATGTGAGCTATCTAATTAGGTTGTAGAAGTCTTATCAAAAGGACATCTAATTACCTGCTGTGATTGTAGTATATGCTTCATCCTTATTCCATCATTTTTTTATGGTGAAATAAATACAGGAGTTGAATACTGCAGAGGACTTCATCTCATTTTATGAGAAGATGATGCCCTTAGTACAGACATTACCTTTATTATTGTTGCACAAAGAGTCAATTTTCTCAGAACTTCTTTCCAGATTACAAATGAAAGCACGATTATCACTTGAGCCTATTCTCAGGTATGCAACTCGTTTTCTTGTTGAATTTTAATCTTTTTTTTTTGAGAATAATTCTCATCAATATGTGCGTCTCTTTTTCCTCATTTTTCAAATAATTTAGTTTCTCCAGGCTTCATATGACATAGCAGTATTTTCTTGGGAAAAGGACAATTCCTGATATTGAAGATCAGCACAGTATTGATGTAGATAGGTGGAACAATTTTTGTATAAAATCTGCTTTGGGATTGGTGGATTGTGGGTGTATAAATTTAGAGGAGAGCACAACAAACTCCATTAAGATAAAATATGGTAAAACCAGAAAGGATGACCTACTTTGCCTAAATAAAAGAAACAGAAAGCAGCCATGGAAGAAAAGAATGTAAGAGGGAAAAGGAAAAAACAAGCATGATCTGGCTGTTACTCAAGGTTAAAAGTAATAGAGTAGCGATTGGTCGCAAAGGACTGAATTTGTGACTTCCCTCTATCAATTTGTCAATCTATGGCTTAGCTATCTACATACACAATACACATGAATAGTTATTGCAACTTATGCTTTTCATTTCATTTTTACAGGTTAATTGCAGCTCTTTCTAGGGATCTATTAGAGGACTTTGTCTCGTGAGTTCCTGGTTTCTTTTTGAGGCTTTTATTGTACTTCTTGTTTCCAAGATATCTATTTTTTTTTTAAACTAACAGTCTTTTGTAGTAAATGAGTTGCTTTGCTTACAAGTAGTTGCATGTAGGATACACACACCCTCTGCCCATCCACCCACCAAATGTGCACATATGTCTTGAATCCCACGTTGGAACCTTTAAAGGAAATAATAAGGGCTTATAATTGTGAGTAAGCTAACTTTAGAATGACTGCGGTCAATTTGGAGTAGTGGTAAACCCACAATTATTAAATGCGTACGTATTTCTTGAATCCCACGTTGGAACCTTTAAAGGAAATAATGAGGGCTTATAATTGTGAGTAAGCTAACTTTAGAATGATTGCGGCCAAATTGGAGTGGTGGTAAATCCACAATTATTAAATTTGACTCTCCTAACCCACACAAATTTTATAATATGAATCATTTTAGCATCAATTAGATGGCATATGATAATAAATTTGTATTTGTTAGGATAGCTGAGTAAGACAAATTTTCTGTCCCTGCATTCCATTTTCATGAAATTTGGGTTAGATGAAAATTATAAGAACTAAAATTTGTTTGGATGGAAGTTGCATTCTTTGTTCACACATGCTATTGTTTAATAGTTTTTGAGTGCACTTTTTTGCTATAGCATGTATTTGTACACTTTTTTTTTTTATTCAAGCATTTTTCCTGTATCTATTGGTAAACCCCAATACGCTCTGAGTGTAATTAAAGAAATGGCTGAAATGGCAATCATTTGTGTCCTTAACGGAAGATGAGGAGGAGAAGAAGGGGATCAAACGAAGATGCATGTGTGTGTATTTAGATGTATAAGATTCCTTTTAAATCTTAAAAGCTTTCTTTTAAATAAAATAACTAGTGACTATCTATACGTGCTGTCCCACGACTCTAATTTGCGTAAAAGTATTTGCTGTTTGTGGGCAAGCCTCACTAGAAGATTTATTGACATGGATCCCCATGATGATGTTTTAATCAAAGGGTCTCCTGTTCCCAAATTTTTGAAAAGCTTTTGTACAAATTCACCTTAAGCTAGTTTTTATTGATCCAGTTTTTGTGTAGGTAGCAATGAGCTGCTCATCTCATTAGCAGCAATATTGGGAAAAAATAAATCCAAAGCTGGCCTGCCTTGTGATGTTATCTGAAAAAAAGAGAACTGTAATGAGACCTAAATCTCATTAGGGTTTGGAGTAGTTATGCTAATTGTTCAATGAAACTAAAATAGTTATTGAAAAGACAGGAGTTATCTGGTTGCTTGTTTTAGTAAAGATGAGAAGAGAAATAAATGTAATTTGGACTTGGGTCACTTTTACATGTACACAATTGCAGATGCAAATTGTACAAAGTGATAGACGAGTTAGGCATGTGATCTAGAGACTCCTTTGTTTCTATGAAATAAAATATCAAGGATACAAATTACATGAGGTAAATGCATGTCTCACAGCCAGCCATATTATGAGTGCTTGCCTAAGGGTGGCTCTTAAATACCTAACTAGTGGTGGCTCAGGTTTGTGAATCGTCTTTGCTACTCTCTTTGCTCTACTTCTTCATTTTCCAAGGTTCGAAAATTAGAACTTCACTGCTCCAATCTCTGTATTTCTTTTGTTATTTTTATTTTTCTAGTTGGCCAAAACAAGGTTTTAAGTTTTGGATTGTTTCCTACTTGTTTGGTATATATTTAACTTTTCATGTTTCTATTTTCAAATAGATTCTAGGTTCTGAAAAAGGTCACTCTTTATGTCAATGTTTCTGCTGTATGCAAAACCTTCTGCTGTTGTTTATTAGCTTCTTTAGTATTTCTTCTGTTTTTGACCTGTTAAATGTTTGTTTTTGGGGTTCTTCAGCTTTTTGCCTCAAATTGCTGATGCATATACCTTTCTTCTCAAAAGTGGTGCTGATAGGGAGCCAGAGATAATTGAGCAGGTTTAACTGTGGTTTTCTATGCAATTGTTAAATCTTTGGACACCTTTCTTTACTAATCTTTTCTACAAACACTAAAGTTGTCCTTGTTGTAGATTTTTACTTCGTGGTCTCATGTCCTGATGCATTTGCAAAAATATCTCATGAAGGATGTTGTGCATGTGCTCAAGTAAGTATGCTGAGGTAGTTTTGACTTACTTTTTATTTTGGTGAACAGTCTTGTAGCTATATGTGGAATCTTGTCTTTTAGATGCTTGGATAGTAAGGAAGGTCATATACAGCTGGTAATTTCTTTTTCTGTTATTGCTGCATATTAATACCTGAAATTCAGTTGATTCCAACTCTATATGTGGGCAAATGGGGAATTGAGCTCTTTAGCAAATGCCCCAGTGTGGATAGGTAATTTATTGTTATAGGTTGTTCTGGAACAACAGGTGGAGTGGTAGCCATTTTTTTTTTATTTGACTTAAGGTAGACTGGAATTGCTTTAAAAGTTACTGTGAGTTCTGAATCTCATTTGTCTCAAATCAATTGAATTTTGTGACAAAACAAAGTCTTGAATGATTTCTGTAAAATTTTGTGAACATCTTGTACAGATGTTATCCTGGGCTTATCTAGGAAAGAAATTATGTGATTTTAATCTGATTGTCAGTATGAAACTTTTAATTTCTTTTATCTTCCCAGCTCCATTATACCAGTTAAGGTGTTTTACAGTCTGGATCACTAAATAAGCTTCAATTATAGAAAGCTTAACTTTGATATTAGATTTTGTGAATTAATTTTGTTTTAGTAAGAGGAAAAAGACAAGGAAGAAAACCAATTAGAGGCTAGAATCTGTACCAATAAGATTGAGTTCAGTGAAAAAGTTTTCCTTTTTCCTTGAATTGTTGACACATTGGAGCAAAATTGACATATAAGTCAAAGTTATAATCTCGTTTGTGGATGTCTGCTCATGTGTTGATGCAAGTTTGTGTGCTTGCGTATATACATTTCTTATGGATGGTGTTGTTTATCTTTTCTCATATATTCTTTATGTTTTGGAGGGTGACTGTAAAATTAAGGTACTATCATAAAGTCTATGTACAAGAATTTGTGGCGGCAGCGACATCATTCTTGCTGAGAAATGCTCCAAAAGAGCAACTTAAAAAAGGTACTTACTATAGTGCAATTATCAGATATTTGTGCCATAAAAATCAATTGCACCTGAAACAAAAAGGAAGAAAAAGTTGACTTCTGCATGTTATGGATGAATCTTGTTCTTGTGCATGTCCATGTGCATGGTTGAATTCATTGATTCACATTCTTTTAAGTGCAAATAACCAGGTTAGGTTTCCAGTTGGGAATTTCAATAACTGGTAGCTGGTGAGCTTTATATCATTAGGCATGATTCTTTAGTAAAGGTTGAAATGCTTTAAGTGCAAAGAGATGTCTAAACTTAAGAGTTCTGACTGATCTCAAATTGCTTACATAGTAAGGATACATGATTTGAATATGTTTAGCTCCTTCATAGGTTATTAGGGCTTCTATTCTTGGCTTGCTTTGGTGTGATGTTTCTTTTGATATATATTTGTTTACAAATGGTTTTGATTTCCTCTTTGCTGCTTCTTGGAAGCCAGAAGGCCCTTTCCAGATTCATATTGATACTCCATAAATAACACTGTAGATCATTAAATATAAGACATTTTGGAAAAGATGTTACTGTTTGAAAATTCTTTGTTTTGTGGAATGGATATAGTGATATTGAAAATGCAATAAATGGATGACTTCTTCTACTAATTTATTTATTTCATTATCAGTTATGTGTGTAAAAGATATTGTACCAGAATAGTGCTTAACCTGACATCTCAATCTCAGGAAATATGGTTTGATTTATTAGTATCAGCTGGAATTTACTTCGGGATTGAATGATATATTTGCTGATCTCTAATTGCTAGTGCTTTGTATGCTTGGGGTCATTACGTGTCAAATTGTCTCTTTGCTTTGTTAAATGATGCTTACCTTTAATCACAGGCATTAGACGGGTCATGTTTGAGGTGGTGAAAAAACCATTACTTGTGCGGAAATCTGCAGTTGGTGCTTTGCTTTATCATATCATGAGAGGAATTTCATCAAGGTTCCATTCGAGAGCAGAACGGGTTATGCAGCTATTGACAGAAAACTCTATATTCACTATTGGTGATAAGTTCAACCAAGGCAAGTTCTTTCTCTAAAACATAGCTATATATTAATTGTTCTGAATTTCTTTCATTAGCTGATGTCCAACTCACATTATGCTAAGTCACTACTCCCCACTTTCATTCTCTATCAATTAAATTTTATTCTTCTTGATTCCTGGTCCAACAGTGCATGGAAGAAAATATTTTTTGTTCTGTTTTCAGAGCAATAATTTTAGTCATATAATAATATGCTGTAAACATTTTGCTTAAGTTGCTATCTCATCTATATTGAAGGAAAATTTAGGATGTCTAGGGTTCAAAAAATCATTTCCTCTTTTGAGGCATTTGTAGATTGATGATTATGAAAATTAAAATGCAAGTTTTTCTTCTTAATTCTCAATTTAATGATAAACAAAGCATATATTAATGATGGAATGAGCAGTTTAAGGTTCATCTTCCTTTTCTGTTAAATATCGGAACATTTTATTGTCTAAGTTGGCTGTCCTGTATTAGCACTGACAAACAATAAATGGAGTTTTGCAGAAAAATGTGTGTATTGTTTTTCCTTCTTTAGTAGTAGTAGTAGTAGTAGTAGTAGTAGTAGTAGTAATTGCCCTTCCCTTGTCTGGGTTGGAAAGGATTTGTCTGGTATTGAAAGATAATTTGTATTGATGGCCGTATGCTGTAATATTATTTTACTAGATTCTTTGGTTGGATGGCTTATGGCCCTCCAGTGACTTGTTATTTTGAAACCTTGAATTATTTTTTTTAATCTTGTATTTTTTTTTTTTTGCCATTTCAGATGTCGTCACTGTTATTGATGTTGTAGCTACTGCTTTCCAGAGATTATGCGAGGATATAGAACCAAAAGAGTTAAATTTGATATGGAATTGCTTATATCAGAAAATAGATGAGTCTCTGGAATATGACTCCCGGCATCTGGGGTGCCTTTTGTCAATACTTATATCAGCCGTCCGGATTAATAATGGGATAAAGGTTACTGGTGAGTAGTAATATTGTTCAAGACTTTGGTTCCATAATATTCTTGTGAAGTAACACCATTTCACTTTTTCATTTTTATTTCGTTAAAAAAAAGAAACTATAAGAATCAGATGAAAAATTATCTAGATTGCTAGTCATATTGATTTAAACTTGTACTTTGGACAGATTACCAGCCGATGATTGAACGAGTGACATCAATTGTTCAGAAATTTATTGTGGTTTCTAGCAATGTTGTGGCAGAAGAGAATTCTGAAGTTCTTGACAAGGTTCTGGAATTAATGTTGTGTATTCTTGATGGGCTGAAAAGTTTCAATGACATGTCTGCTATCTCTCAATGTTCCTTGCAGTGGTCTCCAGTGTTCACATTGAAGAACTCAAGGTACTGTGTCTTGGAATAGTTTGGTTTTTAGTGTCATTTTTTTGTTCTGATTCCTGCTCTTCTTTGTTCTGATGCTCATGTTGTTTGGTTTATAGTTGTATAACTTTCATTAGGGAATTGCTGGCAAAGGACTCGAGCATATTACGTGCATTCATAGTTAATATTTTGAGGTAATCTTCGTCATTTTATTATTTTGGGAATGTGCACTAAAGTTTGTAGTTGGACACAAGTTCTTGATGGCTTCTTATGTAATTTTCAGTGCGATGAATGATTTGATAGAAGCTTCACAGGAAGAAGTTGTCTGCCTGCTTTTATCTTTCTGTGAGAGACTGCAAAAGGAACCTCCATGCTCCAACTTCATAGATGGAATATCAGAAGAAGGTCTCTCTAGAATTCGAGGGTTTCTGCATGAGACTATCAGCTCTTGGGTTGGGGTTATCAATGCTGTTACAGTTGGTGATTCGGCATCTACTATAACTCATATGGACAAGTTGGCTCTGCTTTGGGGAATCATCTATTGCTATCCTTATATTATGGATATCCATGCAAAGCCATCCTCACTTATGGGTTTGATAGATGCACTTAATGGCCTCTTGAAGGTTGAAGATGGTGAGACAATTTGTTCTTTAATTGTGATAAATTCTGCATATGTTGTTGAAGTTTGTCAGATAAGAGAGCTTGTATTGTTATATCATGCTGATGTAGCTGATGTGTTGTCACAGTTGAATTGATTTTGTATCAGTATACTTGCACTGTTATGTAGATTGCTTTTGTTTAATTTCAGTTTATTTATGTGCTTTCTTTCAGAAATTATTGCTGGTGTGTCTAAACCAACCTGGCAAAGCCTGGTAGGAGCTGCTTTAAGTTCCTATTACAAATGTAGAGAAAAATCTGGGCTTGGAGAAACCATCAAGTTTTTGCATCTTGCAAAAGCATGCAAGTCATCCACACATGTATTATCTGCTGTTGCTGATTGTTTGGATCTTGTGCATGGGTATGTTGATAACTTTGCTGATGTTAATGTATTCGTTTACCTTTTTTTTCCCTTAACCACTTGTTCATCATAGAAATTTCTTCACAAATGTGGACTTTAACCTGGTGCTACATTTATATAATAGGCCAACTTTGGAGGCAGATTGCCACCACAAATCATATAATCCTGAGTTCGAAGGGGAAAAGGATGTGGATACATTGAGCACATTTGCAGACAACTTGTGCAGCTCAGACAAGACGATTCGTGTTTCGACCCTTAGAATTTTATGCCATTATACATGTCGAGAGTGTGAATTATCTGCTAAAGATGAACAGCCTCCTCAGAAGAGGATAAAAGCAGAAGTTCCTCAGAATAATACTGCAGATAGTCATGAAATTGATGTATGCGTATCTACGTTATAGCAACTTTTATTGTAGACACCTTTTTTTAATTTAGTACTGATGGACTCCCTTGAAATTCCAGGTTTTGCAGCTCCTCCTCTCGATTGAGGCAACTCCTCTTTCAATTTCTACAAGCAGAAAAGTTATCCTATCAATCTCTAAGATACAGATGGCTCTCTCTGCTGGAAAGATATCTGAAATTTATTTACCCATCATTTTGAGTGGATTAATTGGTATCTTCCATAACCGTTTCAGTTATCTGTGGAATCCAGCATCAGAGTGCCTAGCAGTTCTGATTGGGGGAAATGTTACTCTTATATGGGACAAATTCGTTCATTATTTTGAAGAATGCCTATCTGTATTTCAGTCATTGCATGATAAAAGTGGAGAAACTACTGAATCATCATGCAGGAGTGGTACGTGACAATCTTTATTCTTTAGAATTGTATTGTTGGGTTTTTGTCTTAAATTCTGTGACGCATATGATTTCCTAGATAAGGGATAACTAGATAGTTTGTTGGTTATTTTTCTAGAATTTAGTCTCCATCATTTTGGGTGGTAGAAGAAAATAGTTATGCCCGCAGGCTCTCGTATATCTCTTTTCTGCGAGCCAGCCTAGTTCTATATTTTGGAATATTTCTTTTTTGATTTAAAAGGAGTGAAATGTTTGCAATGTTACACAATGGATTTTTAACTCAGCTTTTGTTTTGGTGCTCAGAATTGGTCGAGCGTTTTGATTCTTTTGCTGTTCCCCTATCTGATAGCACACCATGTGCAACAGTTCTATCCTCACTGCTGCAGTCTTTGCAAAAAATTCCTTCTGTTGCAGAATCTCGTTCTCGACATATTGTACCAATGTTCTTGAAGTTTTTGGGCTACAACAATGATGATCTTCTCAGGTAGCTTATTATTGTTGTTTTCTTTTCTTTTTTCTTTTTTCTTTCTTCCTTTCTTCTTCTTCTTCTTCTTCTTCTTCTTCTTCTTCTTCTTTCTTTTGAAACTTATATGTCTGTCAACTATGTATTTATTTTTTAATTTGGTATTACAGTGTGGGGTTATTCAATTCGGATGCTTGCAAAGGCAAGGAGTGGAAAGCCATCCTCAAAGACTGGTTAAACTTGTTTAAGCTAATGAGGAACGCTAAGGCTTTCTGTAGGAGTCAGTTTCTAAAAGATGTTATGCTAAGAAGGTTGGTGGATGCCCTTTTTTTTATAACCATTGATTTTTCATGCTTTACGTGTTTGTTGTTTCAGATCTTCTGACAGTACTTGTTGATATTGCTTTATCAGGCTTATGGATGAAAATGACACTGAGATACAGATGAGGGTTCTTGATTGCCTCTTAAATTGGAAAGATGAATTTTTGCTCCCATATGAGCAGCATCTCAGAAACTTGATCAGCCCAAAAAACTTGAGAGAAGAGCTAACAACATGGAGCCTGAACAGAGAATCTTATCTCATTGAAGAAGGTCACAGGGGTAATCTTGTGCCTTTAATAATTCGCATTCTAATACCAAAAGTGAGAAAACCAAAGACACTTGCCTCCCGAAAGGTACCTACCCTCAATCATTCTTTGAGTTTCATCCTATTATGTTGATCTTGATGTCCCTCTTTGTCTCAAAAAGCATAAGTGGAATGAAGTAGGTTCATGAGATGTATAAATGGAAGCAAAGCATTAATAAAATATGAAGTTTTTCCTGTTAAGTTTCTCATATGCGCTTATATTTCTGTGTCAACCTATTAAGTTTTGCGTTTTTATTGATATTTATCTGTCATCCTGTTAAGTTTTGCATATCCATTTATATTTCTCTATCATTTTATTTGTTACTGAGTACTATTTTCTTCGTTAGCATACAAGTGTACATCACCGAAAGGCAGTTCTTCGATTTATAGCAGAACTTGATGTAGATGAGATTTCTCTTTTCTTCTTATTGTTGGTAAAGCCCTTGTATATTTTACCAAAGGAAGTTGATGGTACAGCAAATATGTTTTGGAGTTCACCCACAAGTTCTGCTGATGGACTTCGATTAGATATCTTGAATTACTTCACCGTGGAAAATATAATGGTGCTTTCTTGGAAGAAGAAATATGGTTTTCTGCATGTCATTGAAGATATTTTTGGGGTTTTTGATGAATCACATATTAGGCCTTTTATGGATCTGTTAATGGGTTGTGTTGTTCGAATATTGGGAAGCTGCACTTTAAGTCTTGATGCTGTGAAGGCTGCTGGATCTTCTTTTACTAATGGTGAAGTGCTTAAGGATGACAATACTGCTCAGAATCATGCCCTGGTAATGTTTAAATCTTCTAAACCTTGTTTAATATTAAGTCTTTATTATTAGTGTGGGTCCAAAAATGGAATTTTTTGCCCTTGTAGCTATGCACAATTAATGGAGTAAAATATGTCAGCTGATTGTGATGTCATTATGATAAAGTTTGTTGGTTGGAGATGAGAGATTCTTCTTTTATTATTTTGTTAGCTGTCCCTTCTTTCAGAGTATAATCTTCACATGCTAAGCGGGGTTGTGACAGGCAAATTTTGTGTTATTCATGAGTCAGTAAATTCATTGATTGCGTCAAGTCATATTACATGAGTTTCTAATGAAATTTTTTTCTTGATTCAGACCACCACAACTTTGAAGCAGTTAAAGGATTTGAGGTCCTTGTGCCTAAAAATTGTTTCCCTTGTGGTCAACAAGTATGATGATCATGATTTTGGTTGTGAATTTTGGGACATGTTCTTCACATCTGTAAAACCTTTGGTTGACAGTTTCAAGCAGGAGGGTTCTAGTAGTGAGAAACCAAGTTCGCTATTCTCATGCTTTTTGGCAATGAGTAGTAGTTACAACCTTGTTCCGCTGTTGTCTAGGGCAAAGCATCTAGTTCCTGCTATTTTCTCAATTTTAACTGTCAGTAATGCTTCTGAGGCTATTAGATCTTGTGTTCTTAAGTTCATTGAGAACCTCCTGATTCTTGATGAAGAGTTGGGTGATGAAGACAATGTGGCAAAAAATGTTCTACTTCCTAACCTTGATGACCTTATCAGCAGCTTGCACTCTCTGTTTCAGGGTGATAGTTCAACCAAGAGGTATGAAGGGTTCACTTCACTGATTTGGTTGCATATTCTACTCTAGTTTGGTTATGTTTTATTTCAATAAAAGGGGTGATTTTTGCTTGCCTTGTACTTGTTGTATGCAAAGATAAAGCGATTCATGTGCCTTGTCTTAATAACCAATGCCTAATCACTTGAAAGGCAAAACACAGAGGATAATCTTCATTGTCCAAAACACAAACTTAAAATTTTTTTCTTGTTAGTCATAAGAAAGGTCTTCTTCATTTGGTTGTGTATAACTGTATATGTCTATAACTAATTGATTTTTCCGGGCATTTTTGATACTGCTCTGATATAGTTTCTCCCACTGTACTTGCTTATACTCACCTGTTTCATGAATTATTCTACCTTGTTTAACTTTCTTGCGTCACTTAGAATGGGCAAAAAGTGAGAATTTTCCAGTTGGTGAAGTTATTAGTTCCTTTACAAATTTAGCTATAATGGTCCCTGATATGATTTACTTAGATTGTGAAATGCTGGTAAAGTCAATTGATTCAGAAAATCAAATCTTATGAGGTTTCTTATACAGTGTGTCCCTGTACATTCTATGCTTGTTTTATGTTGATAGGCTGTAGAAGGCAGTTGAAGGCCTTCGCTCAACTTTGAGTAGGAAGTGCTAAGAAACATATGTTGAGAATAATTTGGACCTGCATTCTGAGGCAGTTCAGATTGTGCTACTTGGTGTCAGAAAACCTTTTTATGCTTGGTGGTTATAGTTTTTACTATTGGCGTTTGAAGTGACTAGGAGAAAGTATAACCTAGAGGATGGATGCTTGTCGGAGTGGAAGCTAGTTTAAATTATGCGAATCAGTGACTCCTGAAGTTGGGTTAGTTTACCCATATTTTCTGTGTAAACTAAGAGTATGCCTTTTTTTCTTTTGGTGCCACATTAGTAATTTTCTATCAAAAACTTTTGTAATGCTACCAATCTATCCTTTTCAACAAGAATTTGGTTTGCGCCATGTTTGACGAGCAATGCTGTACTTGGTTACTAATTGCTAATGTTTGTAGGGCAAAGTCCTGCTTGTGCAGTTGCTTTGGGCATTTTTTTTAGTCATTTATGAATCATGGGTTTCATGGGTATTCATCACAAGGTCTATTGAAGACAGTAATGAGATTGAAGGGTATTATAAAGATAAAGAAGGGTGCAAGTAATCAGTGATGGAATTTTCTTCATAGCACACAATAGCAAAGATGCATCTGGTTGTAATTTCTGATAGCTTCTCCCAGTTATTGGATCTACTTTTTTTTTTTTGACTTGATACCTTCTCTTTTGTCCTTCATGTTTGTGGCTTGTTATCCGATATGTGGAGTTTGCTAGCTTTGAGTAATGTTATTTTGAAAAGATATCTTCCTTTGGGATTGTTTGGTTGAAATATGTTTTCAGTCTCACTTTGAATAGTTATTGTAGCCCATAGAAATAATGTTTTGTATTATAAGTTTTGCATGTTAATATTAAAATGCTTAACACTCTTTTGCATCTGTTTGACCAGGAAAATGGTCAAATATTCTGGGGAGACACATACTAGAATTTTCAAATTACTGTCAAAGTATATACATGATCAACTTCAGTCAACACAATTTTTGGATGTCTTACTTCCATTGTTAGCAAAAAGACATGAAGATTCTGGTGAGACTATTTGTTAACTGCAGCATGGTTAATTTTAACTTCTATCTTGAAATGTGATTTGTTGCAATCCGTCTTTACAGGTATCAATGTTGATTGCTTGCAAATCATTCGACATATTATACCAGCATTGGGAAAGGAGAGCACCTCAAAAATCCTTACTGTTGTCTCTCCACTTCTTATTTCTGTTGGACTGGATGTCCGGTTGAGTATATGTGAACTTCTTGATGCTCTTGCTAAAACTGATCCTTCTATGCTATTGGTGGTATGTTTCCTCTTTTTATTTTCATTTTGATATTGCTTTATCTGGATTTTGTTGCAAGACTAAATTTTATAATGTTGGTTGGAATGCAGTCAAAACTTCTTCATGAATTGAATGCAACCTCGGCACTGGAAATGGGTGGCCTTGATTATGACACCGTAATCAGTGCTTATGAAAAGATAAATGTTGTCTTATTCCATTCTCTCCAAGAAGATCAAGCATTACTTATCTTGTCACATTGTGTGTATCATATGTCATCAGAAGAAATAATACTGAGGAATAGTGCTTATAGGTCGTTGCTTTATTTTGTTGAATTTTCTGCCTCAATTATTGGTGGAGAGCTCAGTAGTCACGGAATGCATCAAGTCAGCACATCAGATAGCAAATATCATTGGACAAAAGCATGCATTCTGCGCATAATAAATAAGTTTATCTTGAAGCATATGGGGAACGCAGTGAAAGAGGGAGGTTCAAAGGTATCAAGATAACCCTAGAGTATATATGATATTGTGTTGGCCATATAAGAAATTGAATAACCTTTGTAGATTGAGAGATATTAACCTATGAGATTTTGGAGTGATGTTATCATGTTACTAATATCGTTGCTTGAACTGAGGCTCTTTTCCCTTGCACCTAAGAAAAATTTTTCAGTTTGCAAAAGTGTAGTTTTTGCTGTACCAAATGCATTAACCCCTACTTCAAGATTTGACAAATTTGCAATTTGACCTTTGAATGGGCATAGAAGTGTGATTTACACTACTTAAAATGATAGATAAGGAGCTTGTACAAAACAGCAGCAACTGCCTTTTTAATATATATGTGTGTGTGTGTGTATTTATATATATATAACTTAGATGGATAAAAAAATCATAGGTGGATGATATATAGTCAGTGGGAGTGGTAATTTCCTAATAATGACAATTTCATGGTGATTGATTGGCTTGATTTCAGGAATGGATAGAGTTACTACGGGATCTGGTGTTAAAACTTCCAGAGTTGGAAAATCTCAATTCATTAAAAGCAATGTGCTCTGAGGATCCTGAGCAAGACTTTTTCAACAATATCATTCATTTGCAGGTAAGTTTTGTTTTAGTTTTTCATTTTTTTTATAGTTATTACCACACATAGTGCAATGCCTTATTTCATTGTTTAGTGCTCAAACAATGCTTGAGCTATATGGATAGGAACACTCTTCTTCCTTCTTGTTTGAGACCCTTTTTCTCTTATTGCAGAAGCACAGGAGGGCAAAGGCACTTTCACGCTTTAGTAATATTATCAGTAAAAGTAACATATCAGAGGTAAGTATTCTTTATTTATTATTTTATAAATAGTTTCCTTTTTTAATAAGTTTTTAATAATGTTATGAATAATAGTAATATGTGAAGAGGTAAGTATTCTTTATTTTTTATATGTTTTCAAGTTTTCCCATTGTAGTGGCTTTTCTATTTGCTCCACATTGTAGCTGAAACTTTGCTACTTTTGATTTCCAGGATATTCTGAATAAAGTATTTGTTCCACTCTTTTTCAATATGTTGCTCGATGAACAAGGTGGAAAGGCAGACCATGTCAAAACTGCATGCATTGAAGCACTTGCTTCAAGTGCTGCTCAGGCAGAATGGAAGCTATACTATTCATTGTTGATTAGATGCTTCCGGGAGATGAAGATGAATCCGGACAAACAGAAGATTTTATTGCGGCTGATTTGCTCTTTGTTGGACCAGTTCCATTTTTCACAATGTTGTTTCAGTGAAGGAGAGAAAGAATCAATGGGGAGCACTATAGGCAGTGAAATCAGTGAGACAGGCTCTCTCTATGGATTGCACAAATGCAATAATACCTCTTCAGCTATGTTACCAAAGGGCAATACTTCTGTTATAGCCACTGATGTGCAGGCCTGCCTTCATAAAACTGTGCTTCCAAAGATGCAAAAATTACTGGATTGTGATCCTGATAAAATCACTGTCCACATCAATGTGGCTGTACTGAAAGTGTTGAAGTTACTTTCTAGAGACAACCTGGATTCTCAACTTCCAAGTATCATTCATCGCATTGCAAACCATTTGAAGAATCGCATGGAAAGCATACGTGATGAGGCTAGGCTTGCTTTGGCTGCTTGTTTAAAGGAGCTAGGGCTGGAATTCTTGCAGTTTATAGTTGGGGTTTTGCGAGCTACCTTGAAGCGAGGATATGAGCTCCATGTATTGGGGTATACTCTTAATTTCATTTTGTCAAAATTCCTTTCATATCCAGTGAGTGGAAAGTTGGATTACTGTTTGGAAGATCTCCTTTCTGTGGTAGAGAATGATATTCTTGGAGATGTTGCTGAAGAGAAAGAAGTGGAAAAGATCGCTTCTAAAATGAAAGAAACTAGGAAGCTGAAGTCCTTTGACACATTGAAAATAATTGCCCAGAGCGTGACATTCAAAAGTCATAGTTTGAAACTTCTTTCTCCGGTCAGAAGTTGTTTGCAGAAGCATCTGACACCAAAGTTGAAAGCCAAATTGGAAAGTATGTTGAATCACATTGCAGCTGGTATTGAATGTAATCCATCTGTTGATCGGACTGATCTATTTATTTTTATATATGGGTTTGTTGAAGATTGGATCAATGAAGAAAATGGTCAGAATGAGAATTCTTCTCACACTAAGTCAACATCTAATCGTAGAAGTGATGCCAGTAACAAGGCAATATCTTCAAGCCGATTTATTGGAACTAAATCAGGGGGCTCACATCTTATTGCTGTTTTTGCTCTTGGGTTATTCCACAACCGAATGAAGAGTATGAAATTGGATAAAAATGATAATGAAGTGTTATCAATGTTGGATCCCTTTGTAGAACTGCTTGGCCACTGCTTGAGTTCTAGGTATGAAGATATCTTATCAACATCCCTGAGATGCCTTACTCCATTGGTAAGGCTACCTCTGCCATCCCTTGCATCACAGGCTGACAAGATAAAGATCACTTTATTGGATATTGCCCAAAGTGCTGTTAATGCCAACAATTCTCTGATGCAATCATGTCTTAAAATGTTAACTGTGCTCCTGAGGAGTACTAAAATTACCTTTTCCTCTGATCAACTCCATCTGCTAATTCAGTTTCCAGTGTTTGTTGACCTTGAGAGGAATCCCTCTTTTGTTGCCCTCTCACTTCTAAAAGCAGTGATTAGTCGCAAGCTGATTGTTCCTGAAATATATGACATTATGGTTCGTCTATCAGAACTAATGGTCACAAGCCAAGTGGATCCGATTCGTAAGAAATGCAGTAAGATTTTATTGCAGTTCTTGCTTGATTATCATCTTTCAGGAACATACTTACAACAACATTTAGATTTTCTGCTCCAGAATTTGAGGTATGTGCAATGATGGATTGTTTTCCCCCTTTGCAATAGAAATTGTGGTTCCCATGACTTCTACGAGAGACTGGTCTAATGTAGTAATTACATGTACATCGGTTAGCATACCTTTGTGCACTTATCTTATGAGTTAATCCCTTTCTTTCTCTGGTGCACTGACTTTCTATTCTTGCAGTTATGAGTATTCAACTGGAAGAGAAGCTGTCCTTGAAATGCTTCATGCGATAATAATCAAATTTCCCAGGAACTTTTTGGATGCGCAAGCACATGCACTATTTATCCATTTGGTGCAATCGTTGGTTAATGACAATGATAATAAAGTTCGTTCCATGACTGGTACGGTTATAAAACTTCTGATTGGACGTGTAAGTTCACATTCATTGGAATCCATGCTTGACTTTAGCTTATCCTGGTACGTTGATGAGAAGCGGCGATTGCAAAGTACTGGCGCGCAGGTAAAATTTTTGATCATTTGTTGTAAATGCATGAAATATAAACTGCTAAATTTCTGAATAGAGGGTTTTCATATATCCTGATGTATGACCTGTCCCCAGTTTTTAGTGTTGAAATGCTAATAAATGTACTAAACAAGTTTGGATTCTGTCTTTTCATGTTCCATTTTCTAATGACCTCTAATTTTTCTTATGTACAGGCCATGGGGTTACTGGTTGAGGTCATGAATAAAAATTTTAGAAAGCATATCAGTACTGTGTTGCCTGTAAGTAGAACCATTTTGCAGGTGGCTGCTAATGTTGTCACTAATAAGGCATCTCTAGATCTTTCTGATGAAGCTAATCCTCTGTGGAAAGAGGCGTATTATTCATTAGTTTTGTGGGAGAAGATTCTACACCAGATTCATGGTCTCATCTTTGAAGGGGATCTTGAGGTACGGGTAATTCAAGCTTTACTGAGTAGAATGTAAACTATACCTATACATAGTAGAATGTAAACTATACCTATACATACATACATATTAAATTAATACATTATTGGAGTTAACTATATAGAAATTACTAGTACAGAATTCGAAGATGTGTGTACCTATTCCATGCATCTATATAATTGCTGAGAAGTTATTGATAGGCTCAGTGGGATTGTAAATTGCCGTAGACAGGATGTTGTTTTAGGCCTTAAAACTTATGTGGTCGTAAGCAACCAAGTAATCAAAATTATGCAACACCAAATCAATACTATGTTAATAATATGTACATAGTCTGTTAAGCTTGTACATTAAACCGGAGAGGTTAAACATGTTTGTTAATTCTGTTTTGCTCATGCTCTCAGAATATGTATTCTCTTATCCAGATGTATCCTGTAAAATATGTATTTTGGTGGCTTCTGATTTTACTTATTTCTGTTTGTACCACTCTCTCTACTCCCACCCCCAGCCGCACCTAACTTCCTCTTTTTATTTTATTTTATTTTCTTGCCCCCAGGGTATATGGAAATCAGTATGTGAGTTGCTCTTACATCCTCACCCATGGTTGCGAAACATTTCAAGTCGCCTGGTGGCTTTTTACTTCGCTAGTGCAACTAAGTCCAAAGGACAAAATAACGAAAAAACGTTGAGTACTTTGCTTCTTATGAGGCCACATTGGCTTTTTATGATTGCTGCTTCCCTCTGCTGCCAAATGAAAACACAAGTTATTGATGATACAGCTGAAAACCTTATTATGCAGAATCTTGTGTTCACAATTTGTGCAATCCATTCTTTGATGAGAAAAGAGAAGTGTGCCGATCCTTTTGCATTCTGGTCTACACTTGAACAGCATGAACAGGGCCTGTTTCTTAGAGCTTTTCAGTTGCTTGATTCAAGGGAAGGAAAAGACATGTTCTTATGTGTCATTTCTGGTGTACGTGATCAAGATGATGGAGACCAATCAAAAAATCTCCGATGTTTTCTCATCTCTATCTTAGTTAAAAAGATGGGGAAAATTTCTCTTCAGCTGGAGGCAATTCAGGTTGGTTAGAGATGGTGTTGCTTCTGATGTGATGGGCTTGACTATTATGAATCTTTCTTTCTTTATGCTCCTTTTATGACTTGGAATTTGAGACAATTTTTCTGCTGATGAAGTTATAATCATGGATTTTAAATTTTTGCATGCAGATGAAAATAATCTTCAACAGTTTTGTGAAGATCTCTTTGCAAATCAATCAGGATGAGTTACTGCATTATGCATTTGACATGCTGCTACCTTTGTATAAAGTATGTGAAGGATTTGCTGGGAAGGTCATCCCAGGTCAGTTGGTCTTCTCCTCTGTTAATGTCATTGTTTCTAAGCATGCTGATAAATTATGTGGCTTTTGATTTAATCTATATGTTTTTGAGCTAAAATTATTTTCTTAATTGATTTTTTATATGTGAAAACAGAGAATTCTTTTTCCTGAAAAACTTGAACTCGTTTTAGTTTTTTTTCTTGCTTATTTCCCATTTTATCAGAGATTTAATTCCTTCTTGCCATATTATTTTCTGCTACGTTAAATTTGCTTTGAGTTGTGCATCTCTGCCAGGCTATTTCTGCTAAGATTAGTAGAATCTAGGTATTGTGATTAGCCAGATCATGCATCGAGAGATGTCCCCTTGTACATAGTTAGGCTGGCATGGTTATCTGTATCATCATGATTGCTCTATGGACTTAAAAATTAAATTCTGAAATCTAATCACAGTTATTAGATTTCAGACCAAGCATCAATAGAATGTATCGTCATCCATATTTAGGCTGGCCATCATCATCACAATTATTGAGTTCTGTAATTTAGTTTATAACTTAATCCATGTTTTGTTATATGTACTATTTTGCACCATCCCTTGTTCTCTACAATATATAGCCATGTATATTCAGTCATGTTGAATTTTCATTCCTGTCTTCAGACGACGTGAAACAGCTAGCGCAGGAGGTTTGCGGCAGTATGCGAAATACACTAGGCATCCAAAATTTTGTAAAGATCTATAGTGAGATTAGGAAGACGACTAAGGTGAAGAGGGACAAGAGGAAGCAAGAAGAAAAGGTGATGGCTGTTGTCAATCCAATGCGGAATGCGAAGAGGAAGCTACGAATCGCTGCAAAGCATCGAGCCCACAAGAAAAGGAAAATAATGACAATGAAAATGGGAAGGTGGATGCATTAACAAATAACGACTAAAATATATTTCCTCTGAGGCAGCTATTCTGATCCATGGACAGGCAAGAACAATGCCTCGCTTCATGTGATTGCTCTCTCATCATGCTAATTTAACTGGGCAGCCCTTCATATTGTAGAAGCTCAAGTGGCTTTTTTTTTTTTTTTTTGAGGTTTTTGCCTTTTGCTTCTACAGCTTGATGTAATATTTGATCTCCTCCGATAGTAGTAGTATAATTCCAGTTTCCCTGTATAATTTTTTTTTTTAAATTTTTTTGGCAATTTAATTTATTCACAGGTCATAATGTAACTCTTTTACCTTATTTAATAGTGAAATTTTGTGTGCATATATAATGTAAATATGCACAAGTTATTGGAGTGTTATATTTGGTCAATATTTAACCATTCCTGCATACATAAAACTTATAGTCGAAGGAAAGCTGTTATTTATTTATGGAAAAGTTCATAATTTGGTCACTGAATTTTAAAGTTTTTACACATTGGGTTTTTATATTTTAAAACTACACATTGCATACTTAATTTTAATGTATTAACACATTGAGTCTCTATACTTTTAAAATTACACATTGAATTTATTTATTATAATACATTAAGTACAAACGGACGATAAAAATAATAGTATTTTGTTAAAATACACGCGATTTTAACCGCATTTTTATTATACTGTCGTTTGTACCGTTTATTTTAGATTTAATATATTTTTTTTATAAAATTCGAGAACTCAATGTGTAGTTTTGAAAGTATATGGATCCAATGTGTAAAATCATTAAAGTAGAAGGACCAATTCATGAGAGTAATGGCTTGAATGGTGGTGTACTATTGGTTAGATATCTAAGAAAGAGTGCTTCTAATGGGCTACATTTGGGCTGGGTACTTGATCTTTATATATGGGCCTTTACTAACTCCTTTTTTGAACAATATTCATTTACGATTCTAGATGAGTTTTTCTTTCTTGGATAAATTATTTTACTTACTCCTATTTAATTATACTTAGCAAAAAATTGCTAGTATGTGCTGTTATACTAGCTGGTGACAATTCAATCTCACTGTATGAAAAAATTAAAGCTTGCTCCGCAAATAATTAATCTACTAAAATCTCAAAAATTTATGAGTCTAATGTGAATATATTTTCTAATAGGAAAATAAAATATTTCGGTTAATAATTACCAAACTATTCAAATATGGCAAATAAAATATTATGAATTGTTTCTATATTATACATTTCACTTTAATTACTTCCCTTACAAGAAGAAGAAATCGCATCAACTGAACTATCTTTATAATATTTTTTTTCCTGCTATGAGCTTAATTCAAAACGTAAATTCAGATTAGGTTGATAATAAAAAGTTAAAAACTTGAATGCGGAATTGATATAAAATTATGCATTTCTTTTTTTACTTTAATTAGACTGATGCATTTTCATGAGCAGAATTTAATATATATTAAAAATTAATTTTTATTTTACAATATAAAGCTTATGGTAATAATTATTTTTCCTTAAAAGTTATAATATTATTATTAGTTTGTTCTACCAAGAATTACATGACGAAATCTAGCTAATAATTTTCCAATAATTCATAAACTAAACTTTTGCATATGAATTTTCTTTTTTATGAAATTGATCCATTCAAAAAATCAATTACAAATTCATACTTGAAAACAATCTTATCAACAGTATAAGCTATATGTACGAGATAAAAATTGAAATTAGGACTTCGCTTAAGTTTTAACACTATGTTTGGATGAAATAATTCAGGGGTAGGGTGGAAAGGTAGGATGATAATATTTACTAATGTGTTAGGAAAAATAGAAAAATGGCATGGTATGATATAGTTTAATAGATTTTTAATTGACAAAAAATTAAAAAAAAAATAGAAAGCAAAAATAATTTTAATAGAAAAGATAAAAGATTAGGGTTACATTAAAATATAAATAGACGTATCAAAATTAAATAAAAGTGTTTTGAAAAAAATTAGAAATTGGGAAAATAAATATATGGATTAACTATGTAAATCTATATACATAAAAAATCCATCTTTTCTCTTTTCTAGCTATATTACTAGGAAATTCATTTTGAAATATAAACTATTATTATTATTATTATTATTATTATTATTTAGAGATGGAGAAGAACGCGGGATGCGGACGCAATCTTAAATTTGTGGGGTCTTTCAAGTGAAACGTTTAGCATATTCTGTAACAGATTTCCCCGTTGCCATTGCCACTCCTTCAATTTTCAATTTTCACTTACAATTTCCTTTCTTTTCTTCTTCTTCTTCTTCTTCTTCCTCTCTTTCCCCTCTTTCTCTCGATAACCCATTTCTTATCATCACCGCATAATGGAGGTGCCTGTGTAGCCCCTCCATTTTCCTCCTTTTTTTGCAGTGCCAAGACAAGGTTTGTGCTTTTCCATTTTTTATTTTTTTTTCAAAATCATAGGAGTGTTTTTTCCCCCCTTAAATATCAATGTATGTGATTTTAAAGGTTTAATAAGTTTGGTTTATTACGTTAATGAATTGTGGGTTTAATTTTAATTATGTTGTTATGGAATTCCTGGGTGCAGGAGATCTTGGCCCTGCAATGATTTGATTTTGTTCTCCAATCCTACATGTTATTACTTTTGTTTGAATTATGGGGATTTCATCTGACAACGTTCGTGGATTTGTTTTGGCCGTTTCTTCTAGCATTTTCATTGGTTCTAGCTTTATTATTAAGAAGAAAGGTCTCAAAAAGGCTGGGGTTACTGGAACCAGAGCAGGTCTGATTCCTTTCATTTGGATTTTTATTAATATTTTTTGCATTTCACCAATTCTTCTTGGTCTATTTTTCTACTGAACTGGTTATATTGTTGATTTTGATCAGGGTTGGGAGGACATTCATACCTGTTAGAACCCTGGTGGTGGGCTGGAATGATCTCCAGTAAATCTAGCGTTCTTTAGCTTTAATTTCTTCCTGAATCTAAATTCTGATCATTTCTTAAAAACGAATATAGATGAATTTTCTGGACAACATCGAAATTATCAAAGGAAAACTTAGGCATATCCTGAAATCATAAAATCTATGGCTGACGGTTGATCATACCCCTACAGGGAAACATACAATTATTTCTTTACATTAAGCATTCTCCATGGAGGATAGCTCCTGACTTCTTTAGAGTTGTCTCTAGTTTGAAGTAATTTCATAAACCCAAGGCAAAATGATTATTTTAAATTCTTTTCTGTCTTTGACCATTCACTTTCCCTGAAGGCACTTGCATGTACTAAACTTTTGTCTTTATTTATTTAAATGCCGATATGTGCTTTTGCAGTGATTGCTGGGGAAGCAGCTAATTTTGCTGCTTATGCATTTGCACCTGCAATTCTCGTCACCCCCTTGGGAGCTTTGAGTATTATATTCAGGTACAATTATCGTTATATTGCAGTAGTGCAATCGGAAGATTCTTTCCTCTTGCACTTGCTGTCTGCTTGTCTGTCCAGTTATATGTGTCTTTGTATGTAGTTCTGGTTATTTTTGTTTGGAAGGTGGTGCATTTGCATGGATGAATTGCGTGTTCATTTTCTGACTAAAGTAATTTTTTACAGTGCAGTGCTAGCCCATTTCTTTCTACAGGAGAAATTGCATATCTTTGCTGTGCTTGGATGTATTCTTTGTGTGGTGGGCTCAGTAACTATTGTTTTACATGCTCCGCAGGAAAAAACTATCCTGTCTGTTAAGGATGTGTGGCACCTTGCTACTGAGCCAGGTATTGTGAAGTTGGACTGCATTTGCTTTCCTTACACAAACTTATGCTCAGAGTATTTTCTCGAAAAAGAAATAAAAATGCAATATTTTTGAAAATCTGCATGATTTACTGTCCACACTCCATGATTTACGTAGAAACTGAAGCCATTATTTGGTTAAGATGTATTTCCAGCTAAAGTGCCCTTCTATGATCCAATTACGAACACACTGAATAAAATCTCCGGAATTTAGATGCCATTTAGAACTCAATTTTTTTTTTGGGTACTGTGTATGTTAATCCAATTCACAGGGACCACTATTTCGAAAATTATGGTCAAGAGACGAGACATATAATTTTTAATATGGGACAGCATTGGGATTCTAATTGGAAAGTTTGCATTTTTTTTTTATCTTTATCTTCTTTTTTCCATTGAACGATAAGCCTAATAATTCTTGGACATCAAAATTCAAGAATCCTTCTTATTGGGCAATTTATTTTTCCTTTATTTTTCAGGTTTCCTTGTCTATTCTTGCTTAGTCGTGATTGCAGTTGTTGTGCTCATTTTTGTATGTGCACCACGCTATGGACAAACCCATATGATAGTTTATGTTGGAATTTGCTCTCTCATGGGCTCTCTTACGGTAAGTTTATCATCTTTGGATCTTGTGCACGCTATGAAGATGCTGTTTTCTTGATATTTAAATCCTTTTCTATATATGCAGGTCATGTGTGTGAAAGCTGTGGGAATTGCTTTGAAGCTATCTTTTACAGGATCTAATCAATTTTGGTACTTCCAGACATGGATTTTCACAATTATCGTGGTGGTTTGTTGTATTTTGCAGGTGAACTACTTGAACAAGGTAAACCTTAGAAATCTTCCTGAACTAATTATATTAGTGATGCCAAATTATACTGCAGGTGACTGATTGTTGGAGGATTATATTGGCAATATATGTTTTTTCTTTTGTTTTTTACTTGAAAATTGGTGTATTGTGTTTGTGTTCACCTACATAAACATTATATTCTTTTCTAGATACCTGAGAAAAAATAGCATTAGCATTTGGCTATAATAGGATAAAATGCATGCCAATCTAACCAAATTAGTGGAATGAATTGCACAGGTGATGGATGACCCTGATATGGGAGATTTTGGCAACATTACTGTTGGATTATTCTTTAAAGGATTATTCAAAAGTTAGTTGCACAATGGCTTAAAATTCATTGAGAAAAAGTTAGTTTCTTTTGAAAAGAAAAATTCGCCACTTCTTTTTGTTGGAGGGTACATCCACATTTGTTGCTGCAAAAGTGGCTTCCTTCAGTTCTTCTGGTATTTAATAATGCAAGTGAAGACAACACTGAAATTTTATTGGCAAAAAAACAAGTTCTGTTTTATGCATGGACGACAGAAAAGTAACATCATAAATTGGTTATTAAATCTTTTTGTTCTTTGCCTAATTGCAACGAAAGTTCATCTACAAACAAAGCTGCTGCTAGACTTAATGAACTTGTTTTTATAGTTACAAAGCCTTCTGATCTGGTTAAAAACAAAAATATCGGACAAATGCTTAACATTGGCTTCTATGCATCTTTACAGGCATTGGACTCCTTCAATACAGCTGTTATATCTCCAGTTTACTATGTGATGTTTACATCTTTCACCATCATTGCCAGCGTGATCATGTTCAAGGTAATTATTATTACATGAAGCTTCAAATCCGCCATTTGATTTGCTACAATATGGAATGGATTAAGCTTTGTGGATTGACAAATTCGTGTGGACGATGTTCTTATCTTTTGATGTCATATCTGTAGGTTCATAATCAAGCATTTTTCATCTGTATATTTTGGTTATTAACACAGGATTGGGATAATCAAAGTGCAGCACAAATTGCAACTGAATTGTGTGGTTTTATTACAATCATATCCGGTGCATTTCTCCTTCACAGGACAAGGGACATGGGTGATTGTCAATGTTCATTAAGGCAATCTCCCATTTTTACTAGCACTAATTCTCTATCACTGGCATCTCCTGTTTTTACAAACACTAACACCATTCCAACCTTGCATAACTCTGGATAAGATTAAATATACATCCAAACACTTTTTGGCTACATGATCTTGAGGAACACTGCTTTCAGAATCTGAAGGATCTTGTTTGGATGTATGAAGAGAGGAACACTTGCTTGGCTATTAGGTAATTGCTGTAAGAATGAGATATTCCAAGATGGAAAGCAGCATTTTCATAACACGAAGATACCAGGTTCCGCTGAAGATTTTTGTAGGAAGTTGTGTTAGTGGCAGTTTTTTAAATCTATTTTTTCTTTTAATTTTCATTTGTGTTTGTCTGAGAATAGACTAGCATGTATATATATGTTGGGAAACATGGGAAGGCAGCTGTTTTTTTTCTAGATTAGTACAGATTAATTCATTTCTTGAACTGGAATTCTCATTTCTTGTTCTGCATGTAATTATTTATAGGCTTAAATTCTAGTTACTCCTTTTGTCCCACCAAATTGACACTTATTACGCAAATTATTAATATTAAGGTAATTATTGGTTTTGTTAATTTTTACGTCAAATTATATTGAATCGACTAAAATACCTCTTTTAATTTAAGCTATTATTGTAAAATGTGTAAAAAAAAAAAGAAACATTAATTAAAGTATTAAATGTTTTGTTGACATTATACGAGAGAAAAGTTAAAAATAATATATTAAATATTTTTTTAAAATTTATCAAAATGATAATTTAACGGGATAATTTTTTTTAAAAAGTGACAATTTGACGAGAGAAAAGAGTATTGTTTTTGTGGATTTGCTCACTGAATTCATTTTTGTTTCAAGTAAACACATCTATTTTTATAGTTTTGTTTATGCTAAATGTAAGTGTTCAAAATTTACTTTACATTTAAACACCTAAATTGACTGGAGTGTTTCAAATAAACACATATTTATTTATTTATTTTGTTCATACACTGTCGCTCCATGTCATTTTATTTTGGAATAATGTACTGTTTTGTTTCTTATATTTATTTGGATAAAATTAATTTTTGAAATTAAAATACCATAAAAATATCGAAAAAGTTTTTAAAATTGAGCATTTTTACCTTTTTTAAATAATTATGGAGAAATTTTTGCACTCTTTTCAACGAGTGTTACTACAGTGCGTGTCCGTATGCGCATACACAATACCGGATCGGATAAGAGCAAAGAACTTAACGGCGCATATACGCATCATATCACGTCTGCGTTTCTACCGTTATAAGATTTTTTCTCAAAAAATAATTAAAATTATAAATAAATTTATTACAATAACAAGTGAAATGAAAACCTTCATAAACCTGATTTATTGCTAAATTAGTAATTATAGTGAGACCATTTTATTAGTTTTATGACTTTCCAAAATTCAGCTAAATTAATCATAAATTATATACTAATGTAATTATAGTATTATTTCAAAATAAACTGAATTTTGTTTACAAGCTCTGCGATTCGAAACTATTGAAGGCTTCAAGCTCCACGAATTTATTTTAGAACGGATATTTGAATTTATTTTATAAATATAGCATAGAATAAACTTACTCATAATCTACAATTTTTTTTTTTTTTTGAAGTGTTTGATGATTTGTAACCATAAAAGTACAATCATTCCTCAGCTGGTGGCAACGATTAGATTTTAAAAATCATAAAAAGAAATGGAAAATAAAATTTGTGGTGTCCGATTATTGCACAGTTCAGTGAAAAAAATCTCTTCCATTTAATGCAAAACTCACTAATTAATATTAATTCTATAAAATATTTATTATAATTTACTAAAATATTATTTTATTAATTCTCTATAATTATATTTTTTTATTAATTATTTTTATATATAAAAATAAAATAAAAAAATATATAATTAATATTTTTTAAAATTAAAAAATTATCAGTAAAATGAAAGTAATTTTAAAATTTATCGCAATAAGTGTAACGCAATTATTACACAGTTTAGTTTATTTACAGAAATTACCATTTGCAAACTACTGTCTAACTATATTTACTGGGTGTGAGAAAAAAAATCGGTTGATGCGGTTAACCGGTAAATCGGTTCGAAATCGATCCGATAAACTGATTAACCGATTGTAATTGACTGATTAATGGTTAATATTTTTAAAAATCGGTTAACCGAACCGATAACCGAATTTTTAATTAATTTATTAATTATTCAATATGTCTATATTTAGTATTTATTATTATTTCTTGATTTATCAATTTTTTAATAATGAAAATTATAATATATTTGAAAAATTATATAACATTAATATATTAACGAAAAATTATATCTGTAATTGATTTTTATTTTCACACACACAAAAATTTTTATTTTTCAAACTTTTTAATATATATAATTAATTACTAATTGTAATTAATTTAATAATTTTAACTCTTTAATTAAAATATTTTATATTTAAATTATTAAGATTTAATATGATAAATAACATTTAATTAAAATATAAAATTTTAGTTTTAATATTTTTATAGGTAGCATTTAACACTTGTAATTTGAATTAAATATATTTCGTTTTAAAAATAAAAAAGTTCGTTGCAAATAATAATTAATATTTAATAAATTACAATTTTTTCATTTGTTATATTTTTCTATCCAATGCCTACATATTGACGCTATATTTTTAATCTATATTTATAATCTAAATATTATATTAAATTATATTTAGTTTATAAATTTTATTTTTAAATATTTTGGACATTTTAATTTTTTATTAATACATCTTATAATTATAGTGGTTAACCGAAATAATATTGTTTAATCGATCAAAAAATTCGAAATTGATAAACTGATTAATCAATAATAACGGACTGATTAATGGTTAATTATTTTCAAAATATCGATAATTAATAAATTGATTTTTTTTAAATTTATGGATCACTTAACCGGTCGTCCTCGCCTCTAATATTTACTCAGTACACGCAATTTCCTTTGGTTTTTTCTTTTTTTATTTTCAAGGTCCGTTAAATTGTACGGAACAAGTTACTTTCGCAGCTTAGTATAATCCCAGATCACTTTTCTCTTCGCATATTCCATCACTTTCTCTCTCAAATTTCCCGGGAAAATCCACCATCATAAACTATACAGGACACCCATGTCAGCTCCCCGAGAAAGTTCTCATTTTACACCTAAAGGTAAGAGCTTTTTCTATCCGCTGTAGCTCAATTTCGTTGCTTTCTCCATCTGGGTAGTTCTTGATGGGCCTTTTTGTTCTCTGCCATTCGGTTTAATATGTAATTATCTTCAATTTGTTTGATTTCTGAAGAATTAAGTGTTTGGGATTAGTGTTGGTGTTAGTTTGATTTTGGTAATTTGACATTGGCGTCTGATGGTGCCACCAAGAAGAAAGAAATGGACAGAAGCAGAAGAAAAAACCCTAATTGAGAAATATGGCGAGATGGTCTCTGATGGGACGCTCGCGAAAATGAAAACCCGAGAGAAGAAATATAAACCTATCGCTTTGTATGTGAATTATGTGCATCATGTTCGTGATCCCATCTCTTACCCTTGGCAGTGGACATGGAAAGATGTGTCCACTAAGGTGCAAAACATGAGGCATCAATACTTACTTGTCAAGCAAAAGATCAAGAAACCTGAGCTCCCTGCCGCCGTTGAGAATTCAGGCGGTGGAGAGTCTAGCAATGGGGATGAGTTTGATTGGGTGGAAGGGCTTACACATTGGTCGAATTTTTTGCTCTACAAGGAGGTTTTTGGGGATGTTCCTATGGCATGCAGTTCAAATTCTAGTAACGGGAATGATTTGATTGGAGTTTTGAATGAAGATAGGGAAAATGGTGTGGGCTTGTTGGGAGCTAGTAGAGGGATGGAGATTGTTGAGTTTGGGCAATTAGGTAATTCGGCTGATGGGGATCTTGCGGGGATTGATGGAGGTGAGAATGGGATGCTAGTTTTGGGCTTTGATTATGAAGGAGAAGAGGCAGAGGAGAATTATAATAGTAATGATCGAGTAAGAGAGGAAGGTGATGATGGATTCGTGTATGAAGAAGTGGATGCAAATGTGTCAAATTCGAAGAAGAGGAGAAAGGTGCTGAAAGGATTGGAGAAGAGAGTATTGAGGTTCCTTTCTAACCAAATGGGGCAGTTGAGAGAGATGGAGGCTCGGTTTGAACAACGTGAGCTGGAAAGAGAGCGGGAGAGGCAAAAGAGGGAGAACATTCGAATGGATAAGGAGCAAGACTTGCAACAGAAGTTAGAAGAGAGGGAAAAGGAAACGGAAGAAAGGGCAATGGCCCGGGAAAAGTTGAGGTGGAAGAGATATCAAGAATGGGAGGCCATGGAAAAGGAGAGCGAAGAGAGAGAAAGAAGGAGAAGAGAGGAGGAGTTGATTCAAGAGAAAGAATGGGAGGAGAGGATGAACAGGAGGAGGGAAGAATGGAAGAAGAGGATTGATAGTATGTTAAATCAACACCGGGCAGAAATGGGACAGATCCAGACTCGAATTATTCATGAGCAACAGAACCTTACTAGCCAATTGCTTGGGATTGTTTCGCAGTGGACTGGTCACGCAACTGGCCTTTCTGATCATACTGCTGCTAATAACCATTATCTCTCACAAATGATGCAGAATTTACACCATGTGAATGGTATGGTACACGGAGATGCCAGGGTTGATGGAGATACTCAAGATGATCAATTTATTGTGGATGGATGATGTCTTTTCTCCACATCATCATCTTTTTGGTGAATTTAAATAACATGCAGGCGTGTTTCTGAGGGCAACAAGATGTAAAGGTCAGAGAATTATTTATTGCAATTTTACCATGTATTCTTGATTACATATGTTTGTATATCACTACATCTATATTTTTAGTGCAAATTTAGTTAATAAAAATGATATTATTTTGTTACATTATTCCTATAAGTTGTAACAATATTTGATAAATATAAGTCAACGCATTTCTGGATACGAGAGTGGTTGTTGTGTATCTGTAATTTTGCCTCTCATTTCTATTTTTAACTAGCTGATGTTTTCCTAGTTTGCAGTCTTCCATCTGAACTCTGATACAAAGAAGAATGCAAAAGTAACTTCTATGATTTTCTAGCTGATGTTTTCCTAGTTTGCAGTCTTCCATCTGAACTCTGATACAAAGAAGAATGCAAAAGTAACTTCTATGATTTTCTAGCTGATGTTTTCCTAGTTTGCAGTCTTCCTTCTGAACTCTGATACAAAGAAGAATGCAAAAGTTTACTTATGGGCTTTATTGCTGCACTCCAACAACAAAATGCAAAAAATAATCAGGAGCACAGTGCGCCAACAAAGCTAATGAAAAGTGTTAACTTTTCACATAACACGGTTGTTAAATGCTGGTAATTGTACTCCTTTTGGATATCTTGCAATCTAGACCTGATTAATTCATTTTAGGCCCACTTGATGTTAACCTATTACACATGTAAGAAAATTTGAAAGAGCCAAACTTGCATCCACTATTTGGGAAAAAAAAAATTGCATCCATTATTTTTCAAAAGTACATTTAATTCCATTAACAATGTCATTTTCCTGTAAAATTTGAATAAAAATCACTAAATTTCTTAGCCAGGATTTAATTCTTTTACCCATATAATATACATTGTTATTTTACCTAACCTCATTACCAAAAGAAGTTGAATGCTGCACTAAGTATAATGTATACATGTCTTATCAAATTATGTACACTACAGAATGAGTAATCTGCAAGCTTAAAATAGGCAAATAATCTGATGAGTATTGTTTAATACCATTAAATATTGGGTGAAACAAGACTTTCTTCATATAACACTAATTCACAAGAATCCCCATCATTATGCATCTCAAAATTCTCAAAAATACCTAATTTTGGGTTATATAAATACAATTTCCATTTATCGGATTCCAGAACAACTTGACTGTTCCTTGTTAACCGTAACACTGAATTTTCATTTCCAGGAAATCTGTCATGCTTGAAACTGAACAATCTACTCCAAAATGCTTCCTTGCTATTCAGATTCAGCACCATACCCTCAAAACAGCTTCCTCTGCGTTCACAAAACATACACAACCTATTTCTGAACATCCCAAAACTTGTCCTGTCAATATCTGGATTGAAATTATCAGGGACCGGTAAGACATCCTTGAATATTTCCTCAACAAAATCAAATGAAACGATCATATTATAAACTTTTTTAAGACTGCTTTCTTTCACTTGCAACCAATATAGAGATCCATCCCAGAAAATTCCTGAACGTCCTGAGGACTTGGGAACTGAACCAATATCTTTAATCTTTCTCCAGGAGTTCCTTTTCAATGAATAGAGTTCAACTAAGGTTTCATCAGGGCCATTATCAAGAAAATGGCTGGCGAGTAAGATCTGATAATCATCGGTGGAGACATTATAGCTGAATCCATGGGAAAGCATAGCATAAGTAGCACCATCAGGTTTAGGCAATTCTCTGCAATCTCTTGTAGTTGGATTCCATAAGAACATGCTGCCACAATCATCAAGGAAGCAAACTAGGCCATTACAGGATCCCAATATTTGAACGTAAAACGTAGGAGGACCTTTTATCATTGCAGGAAAACTAACATTTCTCGTTGAATTACTGATACTGTGATTGCTGAAAGCTTCGAGGTGTATGGATAGAGGAGACCAAGTTGATACTAGGAGTCTGTTGCAGTTGAGATTGGTGCTATTTCTTGCTCGGTTGAGTTGCAGATTGGTGAATCGAGGACTGGAGATTATAGAGCGCCAGGATCTGCATACACACTTAAATTGTAGCAGAGGCTTGACTGGTAATCTTGAGAGTATTTCAACAATCAAGTCATCTGGTAATTTAGACATAATGACTAATGTTTAATGTGCTTTATTTGTGCTAATGTTGTTCAACGCAGATATATATATATACAAGTGAGTTAAATGTTTTGGTGAAGCATGAAACAAGCGACTGTTTCAAGACAGGTATAATCTGCTGAAATTGTCAGCACATTCATTCAAACAAGCATGAGAGTATAGGTAGTTGACTTGGAAACCAAAATTAAAGCCAATATTATACTAACTCCGTTCCATAATATATGTCATTTTTGAGTAAAATTCAAATTACATTTATCTGTTACTTTTAGAATTATAATGTAATTTATTTTTTTTTTCAATTTAATTTTTTTTTTTAATAAAATTCGACCAATTAGATTTAAATTTATGTATTAAATTACTCAATTTTATCTTAAATTTAAGTCTAATTAACATTACTTAATACTAATGAAAATAACAAAAGTGACAGATATTATGGAATGGAAAAAATATTATTTACGTATGCGTGTATATGCAAGAATAAGTCAAGATTGATATGCATCCACTTGAGTTTTAAAATGTCGTATTGGTTAATATCCTTCCATTATATTTTAAAATATCTTGCACAGATTCTATAATATTTGTCTGTGTATGTTATATGTATATAACATGATGTATGATGATATAAGTAGCCTAGAAATAAGTATGAATGTCATGATAGGATTTGAGTTTTTTTGATAAAAATTATGTATCCTCCAAGTATATTTCCACCCCTTCACATTTGTCCAAACAATTTATTTAACCCCTTTAAATTATGAGAGGAAATTTCTGACCACCTAAATTTATAAAATCTATATACGTTGGCCTCTTTATTGCTAACATGGCATTAAATATACAATCAAAATAATTAGGTCAAATATATATCTAGCCCTTAATCACTTGAACTTATAAAATCGAAATATATTGGACTATTTTTTTCACTATGTGAAACAGATGTAAATACGTGGACAATATGCACAATGACATGACAAAAAAAAAGACCAAATGAAATAATATCACATTGATTAATTCATTAATGTTCTTACTTCTATTTATTATACGGGTGAAAATAAACATTAATTAATTAATGTTTTTACATGTATTTAAACAAAATTCTAATATAATAATTGATCTTAATAAAATTTCAAACTTTAATCATACAAAATTTGATGAGCAATTATTATATATATATTTTTTTTCACATCATGGTACGTGTCCTGCATGCACTTATATCTATTTCAAATGGTAAAAGAAATAGGTCAATGTATCTTGATTTTACTAGTTTAAAGAGTCAAATAGTTGCTCACAAAAAATTCAAATTATTTAGACAAATTTAAGTGGTTGAATATTTTTTTATGACAAGTAAATTACATGGCATTATTTCATTGGATTTTCTTTGTATGTCACATGTTTCAGACACCGAAAAGAAAAGGCAAATGCATTTTAATTTTACAAATATAGGAAGTTTGGAGATTGCCAGTAAAATTTAAGGGGTTAAATAAATTTATCTTTTTGACAAATTTAAAGAATTAGAGATGTATTAAGCCTTATGTACTTTTGTAAACTGAGCTACCCAATTAATGTCCCTAATCTCATTAGGCTGACCAAAGTATCAAAGCCCTTCGCTTTAAGAATGAAGGCCCGCTTTGTATATGCGCTGATGCATCCACTTGAATGATTATGTGGCGACACAAATTTCATGTTTAGATGCGTGTAAATTGACATAATGGGTAATTAATAAAATATTAAAACTTCAAATCGATTGGTTGTCAATTAAGGATAGAAATTGACAGAGATTTTCCCCCTTAGGAATTTCTTAGGATTTATGTCTCGATTTGACGTTTCGGAAACATAAACGGCTAGTAAATTAATATTCGAATCATTGCTATTGTTATCAAACATTTCTAATTGTATCCATTAATTACACTCAAATTTAACGCTGTATAAAAGAACATAAGTTTTCTTAAGGTTAATTTTTATGATCACTTTATTTTGTAGCCTGTAACAATGTAGTTACTAAATTTTAATTTATAATAAAAAAATAATCTATCAATTATTTTGTAAGAAAAAATCACAATAACCAGAAATTGTATTCGCGGGCAACCGGCACGTGGTCTGCACAGTAAAACCTAATGCTACGTCAAAAATTTTGTCACGTCGGATCTGACTGAATCCAACGTGACATTATGAAAAAAATTAAGTTTTTACTGCTCTCGCATTTCTCTCTCTCACTATCTGTTTAGCGAGATCAAATAAGTTTTATGATCATTTAGTGTTTTTGTCTTGTTCATAACTGCATCAGCAAAAACCCCAACAATCCCTATCTACTTAGCAAGGCAAAATACTATAATTTATTATTATTTTTAACAATACAAAAGCATTTATTAGATCAAAATTATGAAAAAAACATTGATTTGCTTATTTTTGTATAGAAATCCGGTGATAAATATGCATCAAAATGAGTGCGATGGAATATACACTTTCACCTGTTGAGAGACGACGGTGCCCAAAGAGAGAGAGAGGAGAGGGGGGGGGGGGGGGGATGACGATGGCGATAATGAGAGAGAGAGAGAGAGAGAGAGAGGTGGAGAGAAACCGAGAGCAATAAAAACTTGTTTTTCTTTTTTTACCATAATACCATGTCGGATCCAGTCAAATTTGACATGGCAAAATTTCTGATGTGGAATTAAGTTTCACTGTACAGACCACGTGTCGGTTGCTGGTAAATACAATTTTCGGTTATTTTTTTCATTATAAATTAATAGATAGATTATTTTTTCGTTATAAATTTAAATTTAGTAACCACATCGTTACAAGTCACAAAATTAAGTAATAACAGAAATTAACCCCTACTACGACGTGGCAAAATTTATGACGTGATATTGGATTTCGTCGTGCAAATCACGCGCCGATTGCCGACAAACATAATTTTTAGTTATTGTGATTTTTTTGTTATAAATTAATATGTAAGTTATTTTTTCGTTACAAATTAAAATTTAGTAATCATATCGTTACAAACCACAAACTTGAGTAAACAACGCAGAAATTAACCCTCCATCTAGGCATGCATTTTAAACAATTTGGGCTTTGTGGGCCGGTCTCAAAACATTCATTTTCTCTGTCAACTATTACTTTTTATTTTATTTTTTTTCTTCTGAAGCCAAACAATCTTAATTGAATCACTAGTACTCAGTAGCTAGTAGTTAAGATTCTTAATGATATGAGCTGATTTGTATGAGTATATTCTACGGGAAATTCGAGTGTGGAGAGGTATTGAATATTAACTTTCATCCCAATAATTTGCAAATGAAGCATATATGTTGCACTTAAATAATTAATTTCATTGCAATATGCTTACATGTTCAACATGTCCCAAGAGGACATTCCTGCTGTGAGATTTTTTTTATTTCTTATTTCATTCCTGATAACACAGCAAATATCATTTGCTACAAGGCCCATTAAGCCGGTCCACTCAACTGGCAAGGCCCAAGGCCTATCAATTAAAGGTAGCAGACACGAGCCCCTAGGCAGCGCTCAAGCCCGATCGGCTGATGTGACCGCCAGTCCCATCAGCCGCCTGACACAAGGCAGCGCCCTTGCCTACCACCTGCTCCTTGTCATGTCGCCGAATACCTACTCTGACAGCCAGCAATCACACCCCAGGCACTCAAGTGCCCCTCAACCATCTCATATAAATAATCCAGCCAACGATGGCACCAGGTATTGAATCCAAGACTCTCTTTCTCTAAAGGCACATTCTCTCTCTAAGCTACTAACTTAAGCTTTGGAGTGCTTACGCCTGGTCCGACCGGGTTCTTCTTATTGCAGGTTTTATCATCCGATCGGCTTGCCTTCTCTTCTACAGATAAAGACGTTTTTGACTTTATCATTTGGTGCTTTCGTTGAGAGATGGCAAACTCAAGATCCAACGAGAATACAACCCTTATGGACCTTGACCATGACGACAACGCTCGTGCCAGATCAGGCATCTCGAGAAGGAGGGAAGGGCCCGCCAGGTCCCCCATGAGGGCCAACCTCCTTCCCGAATTCGATAATGCCGCTACAAGGCAACCAGAGGACACCCCCATCACTGTGAGAGACATGCGCGCCATCCTTAGTGACTTTACCAAGAGCATCGTTCAAACGCTGAAAAAAGGTAAGATGCCAGCTGTTTCTGAAAGAGCCCACGAGGATTACCTCGCCGGCGAAGACTTCAGGAGAAACAGAAATAACGGGATCATCATTAATGAGTCCTGAGCTCAGGGAACCCGAAAAAGCGCGGTCAGGACCCCAGGAAGGAATGATAGGGGAAAACAGATAATGTCCACGAATAGGGCCCCCCTACAGCAGCAGGTCCGCCACCCCATCTATAAGGGACGACTTGTCCTATATATGCACCCCAACACGCGGTCACATGCGAAAGCACAAAGACGAGTCCACTGCTACAACCCTGAGCAAGGAGGATCAATGGCTCAAGCAGTTTGGCTTCCTTGCGCCCAAGAAAGGCGCCTTTGAAGGAAACACATGCGGAAATACTGCTTCCCCATTCTGTAGAGAAATCACTGATGCTGAGCTCCCTCCCAGGTGGAGAGATGTGGTTATGGAAAGATACATGGGTAAAACCGATCCTACCACACACTTGGCTGAGTACTTAACCAAGGTGCAGGTCTACACTTATGACGAAAGGATAGCCTGTAGGGTTTTCCCTACCACCCTGGGAGGAGACGCATTGACATGGTTCCACGAGCTGCCGCTGGGATCCATCACGTCATTCAGACAGTTAAAAGAGCTGTTCACCACGAGGTTTATAGTACAAACACGTGCGCCTAAGACAGTGAACGACCTGTGCAACCTTTACCAAAGGACTGATGAAAGTCTTCAAGACTACATCGACAGGTTCCAGGCTACCATGTCTAAGGTAAGGAATGTCAGTGTAGAGATGGCGACTACCGCCTTATCAGGGGGCATCACTGACCGACCACTCTTCGAGTTACTTACAACAAAACCCCCATCCAGCTTCGCCGAACTTATGGAGAGGGCCAGACAACACATCCAGCTGGATGATGCCCTTAGGTCCAACAGGGGAAGAAGGACCAGCGTTTTGGACCGCCTGCAATACTCGGACAATCGCTCTACTCAGAGAGCCTCCACTACCGATCGGACGGCTAGAGGCCAAGACGGAGCTCCTAGTTCCAAAAATTCAGGCCAGGCCAGAGGATCGGGAAGAGACCGAAACGCGCGTCCAGACGATCAGGCAGATAGGACGTACACCCCCCTCAATGCTACCCCAACGGCGGTGCTAATGTGGATCAAAGAGAAGCACCGCCAGGTCAACTGGCCCAGGGACCTCTCTGAAAGAAGCAGGGTCATGAGGGACCCGAACAAATATTGCGAATTCCACAGAGACGTCGGTCATTTAACCGACGAGTGCACTTCACTGAAAAAGGAGATAGAAAGGCTGATACGCCGCGGAGCCCTCAAGAGATTTGTAGGCTCGGCCAGAGGGGATAAACCCTGTAGACAGCTGAAGCCTCGAAGGGATGACCCTGACTCAGATGATGATGAACGCAGGAACCCCAGGAACGTTAACCCGAGCTGGCCCTATGCCGGGGTGATAAATGTGATCACTGGAGGGTCATCCTATGGAGAGGACCTCCCCAAAAAAGGGAAAGGAAAGGGCGTCTACCTTTCCCGCCAGGCCGAGCAGCCTGCCTCAGTCACCATTTCCAGCGAAGACGCACGAGACGTCCTGTTTCCTCATGAGGACGCCCTCGTTGTCAGAGCTCGGATTAATAATTTCAATGTGAAAAGAATTCTGGTGGACAATGGCAGTGCTGTCAACGTCTTAACTCTGCAAGCTTACCGAGCCATGGGACTCCCGATCGGAGAGCTGAAGCCGAATGCCACACCTCTAATCGGGCTGGGCAACGCCACTATCCCGGTGGCGGGATCGGTAGAGCTCTTTGTCGAACTCGGCCAAGAGGCAATAGCTCATGTTTGTAAGGTAATTTTCATGGTTGTTGACATCACATTTGCCTACAATGCCATCTTCGGCAGGCCATTGCTTTTCTAGACCGGAGCTGTGACCTCCATCCGCTACATGGTGATGAAGATTCCAACCACAGGAGGTGTCGCCGTCTTGAGAGGCGACCAGAAGGCATCCCGAGAAGCTTACATCACCATGATAAAGCAACAGTGAGAAGCAATGGTCGTAGAGCCCGGCATCGAGCAGTCAGAGTAGCCGGTAAGGCCCAGAATGGACCCAGCAGAGGAGATAAAAACCAAGGCGTTAAATAAGGGGAAAAATGTTCAGGTCTGGACCAACATGAATAAGGAAACTGAAGAGGCCATCATGCAAGTCTTAACGATCAATCAAGCGACCTTCGCCTGGAAGCCAGAAGACATCCCTGGCGTCGACCTCAAGATAATCACCCACAAGTTAAATGTGGACCCGAACTTTCCTCCGGTCCGTCAAAAGCTAAGGAGGCATGCATCCGATCGGAGGAAGTTCATTTCTGAGGAGGTGGATAGGCTACTCAAGACCGGAACAATCCGAGAGGTAGACTATCCAGAGTGGCTGGCTAACGTGGTTTTAGTCAAGAAAAAGTCTGGCAAGCTGCGGATGTGTGTGGATTTCACCGACCTCAATAAGGCATGTCCCAAAGACAGCTATCCCCTGCCCAGCATAGACCAGTTGGTGGATGCCACAGCAGGCCATGCCATCTACTCTCTTCTCGACGCATATGCTGGCTACCACCAAATCCTGATGTGGCTCCTTGATCAGGAGAAAACCAGCTTTATCACAGACGACGGGACATTTTGCTACAGGATGATGCCATTCGGACTGAAGAATGCTGGTGCCACATATCAGCGTCTAATAAACAAGATTTTCAAAGACCAGATTGGGCAGAATGTCGAGGTGTATGTCGACGACATGATCGTCAAGAGCCGAAGCCCTGAGGAACATCCAGCCGATCTGGCGAAAGTTTTTGACACTCTGAATAAATTTCAGATGAAGCTTAACCCCGAGAAATGCGTCTTTGGGGTACCATCAGGAAAATTTTTAGGATTCCTAGTGTCCCAACGAGGCATTGAGGCAAATCAAGAGAAAATAAAGGCTATCCTCGAGATGCAACCCCCCAGGAGCATAAAGGATGTCCAGAAGCTGAATGGAAGGATAACGGCCTTAAGACGATTCATTTTCTCCTCAGCCAAGCGCTGCACTCCTTTCTTCAAGAAGCTGAGGAAGAGTGAAACTTTCGTCTGGGGGAAAGACTGCCAGCAAGCCTTCGAAGAGTTGAAGGCATTCCTCACCAACCCACCGCTACTTAGCCGGCCAATACCAGGTGAAAATCTGTACCTCTATTTAGCCACCTCTAAGGAAGCTGTTGCAGGTGCATTGGTCCGAGAAGAAGATACTCAACAGCTACCTGTGTACTACGTCAGTGAAGTACTCAGAGATGCGGATCTAAGAAAGGGGCCGGTTGAGCAGCTCATTATTGTCCTAATGATGTGTGCAAGGAAGTTGAGACCTTACTTTGAGGCGCACACGATCGTCGTCCGATCGGGACATCCTCTCAGGAAGATACTCCAGACGCCCGATCTGGAAGGCAAAATGGTGGGATGGGCAATTAAGCTACAGTCCTGGGACGTCAGGTATGAGCCTAGAAAAGCAATAAAGGCCCAGGCTTTAGCGGATTTCATAGCTAAATTTGCGGGTGAGGAACCACAGAGTCAGCCCAGGCTACAAAACTAGGAAATGACAGTGGACGGCACAGCAAATGACGCTCGAGGAGGCATCGGCATAGTCATAAAAGGCCCTCTGGGCATCACTATAAGGTACGCAATAAAGCTTAACTTTAAGGCTTCCAATAATGTTACAGAGTACGAGGCGCTCCTTCAAGGTCTGAGACTGCTCCGCGCAATCCGACCGGAGTCAGTAACCATTAGGAGCGACTCCCAGCTCGTAACCAGTCAGGTCTTGGGGACCTTCGAGTCCCGGAAAGCCACCATGATCCAGTACCTGGCCAAAGTTAAAGCAGCCTTCGCTAAACTTGAGTAAACTGGATCAGAATGGGTGCTCCAGAAAGTTCCAAGAGACCAAACGGCAGAAGCCGATCGGCTAGCAAAGTTGTCTGCTTCCGAACAAAATCCCATAGAGGAAAATATTGCCGTCATTGACCAGACTTCCTCCTCCCTAGACGAGCCGGAGATGATGGAGATCGACCAAGAGGGTAAAACCTGGATGAGCTCGATCAAGCAGTACCTCCAAACAGGTAGGCTGCCCGATGACAGAGACGAAGCTCGAAAGGTATCCCGAAAATTCCTTAATTATTCCATCATTAACGGTGATTTGTACAAAAAAGCTTTCAACCACCCTTGGCTCAAGTGTGTGACGGAGGAAAAGGGAGATTATATCCTTTGGGAGCTCCATGAAGGCATATGCGGAGCACACGAGGCAAGCAGAGCTATGGCCAGAAAGGCCCTCCAGACGGGATACTACTGGCCCAACATGCTCAAAGATGCCCAAGAAAAAGTCAGAAAATGCCCGCAATGCCAGGTGCATGGGAGGATAATAAGGCGGCACGGAGCAGACCAACAACCGATCGGAATTGCTTGGCCTTTCGACCAGTGGGGGCTGGACATCCTAGGACCTTTTTCCTAAGGCAAAAGGCAGATAAAATTCCTTATAGTAGCAGTCAACCACTTCTCCAAGTGGATCGAGGTTGAACCTGTTGCCACTATCACAGCTGAGAAGGTCAAGAGCTTCGCTTGGAAAAACATCATCTGCAGGTATGACTTACCCAATGTCTTTATTGCAGATAATGGCAAGCAGTTCGACAGTTCCATTTTCAGACATTTCTGCCAAGGACTGAACATTAAACTAAAGTTCACGTCCGTCGCTCACCCCCAAAGCAATGGAATGACTGAGATCTCCAATCGGACCATCCTGGAAGGGTTGAAAAAGCGACTGGGCGAAGCAAAAGGCAATTGGACTGAAGAACTGCAGAGTGTCCTGTGGTCGTATAGAACTTCGCCAAGAACAGGTGTAGACACCGGGTCCTGAGTCAGCCTAAATCGAAGTTACCCAATGATGATAATTGCCTTCACAGGCTTAAAAGGTTAAAAGTGATGATTTTCTCGTCAAATTTGCATTTTAGAGTGAAAAATTAGAAAATAATAAAAAATATTTAAAAAAATTAATTTTGAAAAACGGGGCTTAAAATTATAGTGTTTTTAGTCAATTTATAATTTAAAAATAAAAAAAATAAAAAAAATAAAATAAAATTTTCGGACCGCGAGTGTCGGGCGCGGCAGCTCGCAGGCGCCTGGGCGCCCATCGCGCAGCGAGCGCAAAGGCGACGCTCAGCGTCGCCGATGCTGCGCGTCGCTAAAGGCGCGCGCAGCATCGCGCACGCTGAGCGCTCGTGCGCGAGCGCCAGCGCGCGGATTTCGCGCGATTCTCGCCTGGTTGCCGCTCCGACGCCCGCCCCTCTATAGCGACGGGAATGATGGCCGTCGGTACAGGGTCTGATGCCCTATTTCCCCTTTTTCAGCCTTTTTTCGATTTTTTCACCCAAAATTCCGTTTTTTATCCCACTTTTTGGGGTTTTTGACTTCAAATAAAATTCCAAAATATTTTTTATAGATTATTAATTAATAAAACTTGATTTTATCTCCAAAAATAAAGGAATTTGAATAAAATTAGGTTTGTTTTCCTTAATTAAATTAGGACAACATTTCCTATCTTTTAAATAGTTTAGGATGAAATCAAAAAGGAGGGGGCTACACACATTTTTTAGACCTAAAAATTTATCTTCATCTTCTTCTTCTTCTTCCACTAAAATTCCAGATTTTTTCCCCAACCAAAAATCAAAAAGAAAAATCAAGTGTTTCATTCTTTTTCCAACATAATTTCTTCTAAACATATTTTTAGAGGAAGTTTTGTTGTTGGATTTAATTTTTGAGACAAATAGAATAATTATTTGTTCTCAAAATTGTTTTTCTTCTTTTATTTTGGGTTCAATAAAACTCTTTTCATTGATTTTGTTTTGAATATCTTTTTGATAAAAAATTGATTTTGAGACAAATAAAATAATTGTTTGTCATCAAAATCTAATTTTTATTTGATAAAACTTCAACCAATTTTTCTTTATTTTAATCAATAAAACTTTTTTTGATCAAAATCATTTCTTTAGGCAAAGGTATCAATTCTTTGTTCTTAAAGAATTTTTGATCATTTTTATTTTCATGTTTCTTGGAATAAAATTCCAACATTTTCATAATATTTCACTCTAATATTGTGAATTATCAAACAAAGAAATCAACCATCACTTTTCCTTCATCAAATCCAATATTCTGAGGGTAAATATTCTAGGCTCAATTTCAATTCCTATTCTATTTTATTTCATTTTATTTATTCATGTATATTTTATTATTTTTATTGATTTATTTATTGTTTTAATTTATTCATTTGTTGTATTGATTTTATATTCGTTCTATTTAATTGTTTATACATGATATGATTTTTATTCACATAAATATTGATTGTTTATTAATTCCTAACATGTAAATAATTTATTTTGATTCCTCATTATTTTTAACATGCAAATAATTAATTAATTTAAATTAATCTTTTTGCCATGTAAATGGTTTGTATTAATCATGAACACACCAATTAACCTTGTTATATATCATTATTATTTTCCTCATTCCTTTGTTTACTAATTTTATCATTGTTACATGATTTTATTATCATTTGTTTATTTATTCATTCATTATTTTTCACATATCATCATTATTTTCATCATGTGTATATTTTCAGGTACTAATTAATTAACATGTTTTATTTTATTTTCATCACATCATTCAATCATTTATCATATATAATCCATGTTTCTCATTTTATTTTGGTTTGTTAATATTTTTGATTTCATTATCATTCTTTTCATATCATCTTATGTTATTTTAATTTGTTACTCATTATTTTGTATGTTTAATTGGTTTAATTGATTTAATCACTAACATTATTTTATTTGTATTTTGTTTTTATGTCTAAACTCATTTTTTGCTTGGGCATTTTTGCGAGCACATCGGGAGGTCCAAAAAGGCTCGTTTGGTTTGTAATATTTTATTTAATTTTGTCATATAATTTTCTTGTAAAATTCTTTATTTAGGCACGCTAAAAAGAAAATCACAAAAACGTTTCTATTAATTAACTTGACATTTTTTTTTCTAAATAAAAGGGGACCAATGTCCTAGCTTTTTCATACCCAAATAAATCATCACATCAAAACTGTTTCATAATAAATATGCATGCGAGGACCAATGTTCTCACTATTAATGAATAACCCGTTTTATGCATGTATTTCACTTTTATAAATGGGAGTTGTATTCCGCTCCTAGTGTTATTGTAATTCATTTTTGAATGCGTTATTTTGGATTTTGCTTACATTTACCGCTTTTGATATGAATGATTGCGCCTTTAAATTTAAATTGCATTGTGTGGAAAGTTGATGAAACAATGAATTCAAAACTTAATTATAATATTAATCAAGGTATAAATAAATGAGAAGTCCCGAACTCTGCTCTGGTCTTTGGGCTCAAGAGGCTAGAGGTTATCCTCCAAGACACCTCTTGTGTCACGAGACTTAGACGTTAATCCTAGGCCTCATGGCCCAATATGGATAAAATGCGCAAGTCTTAGGCTCTCCGAGGCGAGAGAAACTTTCCCAATGCTCTATTGGGTGGCGACTCCATGAAACCTCCTTGTTGCCCAACATAGACGCACTTGCGATTTATCGCAAGCTGTCGACGGACCCATACATGCCCCAATCGCCCACGTGCGGGCGGTCGAACGGGCGGCCGCGGGGATCCGGCGCACGTCACAGTGGCGACTCCACTGGGGACATACTCGAGACTTCGATTCGAAAGTACCTTGATTAAAAATCATAATTTAGTTTTAATTTAAAAATTTCATCTTCTTTCAAAACTGCATTGCATCTCATTAGAGCCTTAGATCTATGCTAGTTTGGTCCCTCTTTTAGCCCCGGTGCGTTCCTGAAGCACGACCTCATTTTCACTCAATTTGGGGAAGTGTTAAGGATAATCACCAGCCCAAGCCTTGTACCATCAAGGTATATAAAATGGTGACCCGATCGGTCCTTACGCTCGTGATGAGCTAGACCCTTCGGCAGGGATCATGCTTGGGTAGCCCTAAAGTAACACCACCCTTTGACCAAAGCTCATGTAATGGCAATAGATACTTCCCTTAGGTGATATGAACCGTAATACCTTGCTTACTATATGGATTATTTTGTATTGGACAAACCCAAATAATTTGATTGGTCACCTAATCAAAGGCTTTCATGCCCCGATAGGCCCATGTCAACTTGTTCGGGCTGCCTAAATACATAATGATCATAACCCATCCGCTTGTGCATTAGATAAGAGGTGTTACGATGCCGGTTTTCCACCGAGCACCATACGCATCCATTGGGTTCCCCGCTAACCCATGGGTTAAGCCCACCTAGGAAAGAGACCGCATTACCTCGTGTGTGGGAGTAATAAGGTTGGAAGGATCTACATGTTTGCATGTGATTGTAAATGTTGCATAGCTCACTATCATGCATTGTATATGACATTCATGCATCATCCTAACAATCTAATTTTTTCAGCCATCATAGATTCATCTAAGTGGACTAGAGGTTCCGACGGTCGGTTAATAAGGACAAATCTGCTCTTTGAGTTACCGGAACAAGTGTCTGACTGGGATTCTGAGTCATTCTCATCAATCAGTGAATCCTCTCTTGAATCACTAATGGCAGAAGAAACCGGAGCTTTGACCACTCAAGACCTAGCTAGGAGGCTAGAGGACTTCGAGCGGAGAGTGCTAGACATGATGGGTGCCATGGCTGAAAGGATTGCCCATCCACCTGCTGCCCCACAGCCGCCTGCTGCTCTACAGCCACAGGCAGCCCCTCCTTGAGGGCAAGCCGAACCACCTGCTGGCGGGGAGGCTCCCTTCATTGGAGCTGCTGCTCGTCAACCCAACAATGAGCACAGAGCTGCCACACCCATCGAGCCAAGAGGGGAAAGGATTCATAACCCCAACGATGATTTCCTGATGGAGGAAGAAGAAGAAGTGGTGCCGATAGTCCACCAAGCTGCAAGGCCCAGAGCACCCAGAGCACCCAGAGTAGAGGATGAAGCTTTAAGAGGTATGAGACAGCAGATCGAAGCTATCACCCACATGCTCTCAGCTGGAAAGGGGATCAATCCAGAAGACAGAGATCTGGGGGATGAAGAGCTGCTGCCCCAAAGATTCAAGATGCCCGAGCTTCCGAAGTTTGATGGCACCTCTGACCCATCCGCCCACATCAAGCAGTACACCCTGGTCATGAAAGGCACAGGGCTAAGCAAGAAGCAGAAGGTGGAATATTTCTGCCTTAGTCTGGTGGGCCCGACAGTTGACTGGTACCACGGGTTGGATAGGAGGTCCAAAGAGGACTGGGGCCTTTTGACCGAAGAATTCATGAAGCAGTACGACTGCAGCACTAGGATGGAGGTCACCCTAAAAGACCTCGAGCTTCTACAGCAGAAGAATGATGAGTCATTCCATGAGTACCTTATAAGATGGAGAAACAGGGTCATGGAGATGAAGAGGAAGCCTGACACTGCAGACCAGATCAGGTTGTTTATCAGAAACTCATGCCCTTACTTAAGGGACTTGCTCAGTTTTAAGGGGCTCAAGGACTGGGAGTCGCTTAAGGATATCGCTATAGAAGCTGAGGCGGCTTACCTGGCAAAGAAAGCAAGCCAAAATAACTTTGCTGGGAAAGGCTATGGGAACCAGTCGGGATTCAAATCAGGAGGTGCCGGAGGCAGCAACAACATAAACGGTAGGACGGCAGAGGTCTCAGCTACTGGAGTTGGGCAGGGTCAGAGATACTACTCCAACTTAGGCCGCTCTCTATCCTGGGTACTGGAAAAACTGATGAAAGAAGGCAAGTTGCAACCTTTGCCACCCAGACCAGCCTTGAGTCAGGGACAGCCGGGACATAGAGGTGATCAATACTGCGCTTACCACCAGCACACCGGCCATTTGACTGACCATTGCCGTATTCTGAGAAACAAGATCCAGGATCTCATTGACACCAATCAGATCACAGATCCTGAGAAGAGAGAAACGAAGAAGAAGGCAGGCTACAACGCAGTCCCTCCACCGCGAACATGATCGTGTCTTGCAGTCCACTAGTGATATTGCTTTTAGATGCTGGAATCTTTTTATTTCTGGAACTTTTTATGTTACAATTTTCGGTTTGTAATAAAGAGAACAACTTTTGCTTATTTGTATAATGTTTCTATTGATTTCATTTCGCATGATCATAACACATTTATTTTGACATTAATTTAAATAATATGGCTGCATTTAATCTCGAGACTTTGGGAAATCCCAAAGAAAATCTTGATAGCATCTAATATAACTCCTGTAGAGAGGGAAATTGAAAATAAAAAAAAAAATTAGTTGCAATTAGGGGACTGGATGGAAACTCACTAAGAGCACTAGAACCTTTCTGATTACCCGTCGAAGCGATTCCTGGATAAGACGGAACCTAGAAAATGATTTAGGCACTATTTCTTTGCACAGCTCTCTAAATGACCATTTCCTACCCTTATTCTGCAATCGCTTGTTAGCCCGTTGAGCCTTTATGAAGGTATGCTGAATGCGTACCAATTTTGTTGTTACACATGTTAAAACTATCCCCTCACCTAAAATGATTTTGGCTTCCCCTTAGAAGAGTGGCCGCTCTAAAAAGGATGGATGAACGTTTTAACAATTAACAATTTCTTTGTGGGTTATCAAAATTGCCTTGGTAAGGGCGAGTTTACACTTTGAAAAAAAAAGAAAAAAACAAAAAGACCTCAAAACAGTAACCAATTGACTAGTTTCAATAATTACCCTTTTATTGTTATTATGATCTCAATGAGCTGAAATGTTACCGAGCCCAAATTCAAGAATACCTTTGTATATACAACTGAGCTGAGAATGGTTCATCCACCAGTTGAGAAAATATTGCGGCCATTTTTCTCTAGCGACCTGATCCTCCTTTGACAGCCATCTACCTAAGCTTGACATTACAACCCAAGTAAGACCTCTTGATTCTTGGTTCAGTCTTATCCAATTAGCGGAGATGACCTTCTAAAGAGGTTTGGTACGTAAGAAGAGGCATATGGAGTTTCTTGAGCTTCAAGCGAGGAGCCAAGAGTGCATTCATGCATTCGAGTTAAGTCTCGTCTCCAACATTGCTTCTAGAATTCGCATTCAAGAAAAAAATTGAGAGAAAATCGTCAATCATAAAACCCGAGAGGGCTGATTGATAACAGGAGTTTGATGCTTTCAAGATCTATCTCGAGATTAGCTAAAGTCTTGTATTTTTTAAAATCAATGCCAAAATAATGATCATACTTAATGAAATCAAATTGAAACACATGCATTTATGCAATGATGTGGTCAGAGCAGTTAACTTTGTGTGACCAAAGTCGCCTATTGTCCACCGCTCGAGTGCTTCAACCGATTCATCCTGCTATCAAATGTGAAGAATCAAGCTCATGCAACCATGTCCTAAGACTCCCGAAAGATTCTTGCCAACAACTTCAGCAATCTTAAAAAAAAAAAAAAAAAAAAACAAAAAAAAGAGAGCCGTTAGAGTGAAAACCGTAACTGGCGCTCTAAGCAAAACTAGGCAAAAGGATAGGGTGAAAACCTGAAAATAGGCAGTCTGTCCTTCAAAAAAAGAAGAAAGAGAAAAGCTGCTGGATTGGGTTGGGTCCATTCCAGGCAAAAAATAAGGCGCAGGGTTATGTGAAAATCCACAAAAGACGCATCTCCCACTAAGAAAAGCTAGTGTGAAAATCCACAAGGGACGCACTACCTTCAATTAATGACTACAGGTACCGGATGAGAATCTCGCAATCCCAAAGGGCATGAAATTCAAAAGCAGCTCAAAAGGCATCAATTATATCGCAAATCGCAGCTAGCCCGGCATCATCTTCAAGTTCACATAGATGAATTTTTATCCTGCATTCCTGCATAATTTATGCATTTCACTTGCATGCTCACCATTTTTGCATAGTTTAGTTTCCTTATTTTGCAGAAAGAGAGACTTGATGTGAACACTGACAAAAGCCGAGTGATGACATCGGTCAAATCATCAATCAAAACCTCAACTCATTCATCAATCCAGACATCAATCAAAACATATATCCAAGCCTCAGGTCAATCATCAATCCAGACATTGATCAAATCATCAATCCACATACCAGCTTAATCATCAATACAAGCACCATCCAAAGACCTCTTAGGGGGCAAACGATCAATAAACCGAAGACTTCTCAGGGAGCAGAAAACCGAAGACTTCTCAGGGAGCAAAAAATCGAAGACTTCTCAGGGAGCAGCAAACCAAAGACTTCTCAGGGAGCAACAAACCGAAGACTTCTCAGGGAGCAGAAAATCGAAGACTTCTCAGGGAGCAGAAAATCAAAGACTTCTCAGGGAGCAAAAAATTAAAGACTTCTCAGGGAGCAGAAAACCGAAGACTTCTCAGGGAGCAGAAAATCAAAGACTTCTCAGGGAGCAGCAAACCGAAGACTTCTCAGGGAGCAGAAAATCGAAGACTTCTCAGGGAGCAGAAAATCGAAGACTTCTCAGGGAGCAGCAAACTGAAGACCTCTCAGGGGGCAAACAAACGATCGATGAAACGAAGACTTCTCAGGGGGCAATCAACCGAAGGGCTCACAGATAGCACCACTTCAACCCACAAGAGGTTGGCACGAGCACAGTTCCAAAATTCACAGCGGTTAGCACGATGGCGGCACAACCCACAAGAGGTTGGCACGACCACGGCACTACCAAAATTCACAGCGGTTAGCACGATGGCGGCACAACCCACAAGAGGTTGGCACGACTACGGCACTACCAAAATTCACAGCGGTTAGCACGATGGCGGCACAACCCACAAGAGGTTGGCACGACCACGGCACTACCAATGCACAACGGTTAGCACGATGGCGGCACTACCCACAAGAGGTTAGCACGACCACAGCATTACCAGCTACCACTAAAAGACAGCAACAGCTATCATTACAATTCCATCAAGCAGGGAAGACGGCCGACTCAGGTACGCGTCTCTTTCCTTTTCTTCTTTGAGTTTAGGCTCACCTAGACACTAGTGTACTAGATTCCCCTAAACTGGGGGCAACTGTAGACACCGGGTCCTGAGTCAGCCTAGATCGAAGTTACCCAATGATGATAATTGCCTTCATAAGCTTAAAAGGTTAAAAGTGATGATTTTCTCGTCAAATTTGCATTTTAGAGTGAAAAATTAGAAAATAATAAAAAATATTTAAAAAAATTAATTTTGAAAAATGGGGGCTTAAAATTATAGTGTTTTTAGTCAATTTATAATTTAAAAATAAAAAAATAATAAAAAATAAATAAATAAATTTTTCGGACCGCGAGTGTCGGGCGCGGCAGCGCGCTGGCGCCCAGCTCGCAGGCGACTGGGCGCCCAGCGCCCATCGCGCAGCGAGCGCAAAGGCGACGCTCAGCGTCGCCGATGCTGCGCGTCGCTAAAGGCGCGCGCAGCATCGCGCACGCTGAGCGCCGCACGGAGCGCTCGTGCGCGAGCGCCAGCGCGCGGATTTCGCGCGATTCTCGCCTGGTTGCCGCTCCGACGCCCGCCCCTCTATAGCGACGGGAATGATGGCCGTCGGTACAGGGTCTGATGCCCTATTTCCCCTTTTTCAGCCATTTTTCTGATTTTTTCACCATTTTTTGGGGTTTTTGACTTCAAATAAAATTCCAAAATATTTTTTATAGATTATTAATTAATAAAACTTGATTTTATCCCCAAAAATAAAGGAATTTGAATAAAATTAGGTTTGTTTTCCTTAATTAAATTAGGGCAACATTTCCTATCTTTTAAATAGTTTAGGATGAAATCAAAAAGGAGGGGGCTACACACATTTTTTAGACCTAAAAATTTCTCTTCATCTTCTTCTTCTTCTTCCACTAAAATTCCAGATTTTTTCCCCAACCAAAAATCAAAAAGAAAAATCAAGTGTTTCATTCTTTTTCCAACATAATTTCTTCTAAACATATTTTTAGAGGAAGTTTTGTTGTTGGATTTAATTTTTGAGACAAATAGAATAATTATTTGTTCTCAAAATTGTTTTTCTTCTTTTATTTTGGGTTCAATAAAACTCTTTTCATTGATTTTGTTTTGAATATCTTTTTGATAAAAAATTGATTTTGAGACAAATAAAATAATTGTTTGTCATCAAAATCTAATTTTTATTTGATAAAACTTCAACCAATTTTTCTTTATTTTAATCAATAAAACTTTTTTTGATCAAAATCATTTCTTTAGGCAAAGGTATCAATTCTTTGTTCTTAAAGAATTTTTGATCATTTTTATTTTCATGTTTCTTGGAATAAAATTCCAACATTTTCATAATATTTCACTCTAATATTGTGAATCATCAAACAAAGAAATCAACCATCACTTTTCCTTCATCAAATCCAATATTCTGAGGGTAAATATTCTAGGCTCAATTTCAATTCCTATTCTATTTTATTTCATTTTATTTATTCATGTATATTTTATTGTTTTTATTGATTTATTTATTGTTTTAATTTATTCATTTGTTGTATTGATTTTATATTCGTTCTATTTAATTGTTTATACATGATATGATTTTTATTCACATAAATATTGATTGTTTATTAATTCCTAACATGTAAATAATTTATTTTGATTCCTCATTATTTTTAACATGCAAATAATTAATTAATTTAAATTAATCTTTTTGCCATGTAAATGGTTTGTATTAATCATGAACACATCAATTAACCTTGTTATATATCATTATTATTTTCCTCATTCTTTTGTTTACTAATTTTATCATTGTTACATGATTTTATTATCATTTGTTTATTTATTCATTCATTATTTTTCACATATCATCATTATTTTCATCATGTGTATATTTTCAGGTACTAATTAATTAACATGTTTTATTTTATTTTCATCACATCATTCAATCATTTATCATATATAATCCATATTTCTCATTTTATTTTGGTTTGTTAATATTTTTGATTTCATTATCATTCTTTTCATATCATCTTATGTTATTTTAATTTGTTACTCATTATTTTGTATGTTTAATTGGTTTAATTGATTTAATCACTAACATTATTTTATTTGTATTTTGTTTTTATGTCTAAACTCATTTTTTGCTTGGGCGTTTTTGCGAGCACATCGGGAGGTCCAAAAAGGCTCGTTTGGTTTGTAATATTTTATTTAATTTTGTCATATAATTTTCTTGTAAAATTCTTTATTTAGGCACGCTAAAAAGAAAATCACAAAAACGTTTCTATTAATTAACTTGACATTTTTTTTCTAAATAAAAGTGGACCAATGTCCTAGCTTTTTCATACCCAAATAAATCATCACATCAAAACTGTTTCATAATAAATATGCATGCGAGGACCAATGTTCTCACTATTAATGAATAACCCGTTTTATGCATGTATTTCACTTTTATAAATGGGAGTTGTATTCCGCTCCTAGTGTTATTGTAATTCGTTTTTGAATGCGTTATTTTGGATTTTGCTTACATTTACCGCTTTTGATATGAATGATTGCGCCTTTAAATTTAAATTGCATTGTGTGGAAAGTTGATGAAACAATGAATTCAAAACTTAATTATAATATTAATCAAGGTATAAATAAATGAGAAGTCCCGAACTCTGCTCTGGTCTTTGGGCTCAAGAGGCTAGAGGTTATCCTCCAAGACACCTCTTGTGTCACGAGACTTAGACGTTAATCCTAGGCCTCATGGCCCAATATGGATAAAATGCGCAAGTCTTAGGCTCTCCGAGGCGAGAGAAACTTTCCCAATGTTCTATTGGGTGGCGACTCCATGAAACCTCCTTGTTTCCCAACATAGACGCACTTGCGATTTATCGCAAGCTGTCGACGGACCCACACATGCCCCGATCGCCCACGTGCGGGCGGTCGAACGGGCGGCCGCGGGGATCCGGCGTGCGTCACAACAGGCACTCATTAAACGCCATTCTCCCTCGTCTACGGCTCTGAAACTATGATACCTGTAGAGGTCGGCCTACCCTCTTACAGATCGGCGCTCTACTCCGAACAGGAGAATTCTCAAGAAAGACGCCAAGATTTAGATCTGATAGAAGAAAGGAGGGAGGACGCCTGCGCCAGGATTGCCGCCTATAAGCAAAGAGTTGCCAGGTACCATAATGCTAAAGTAAGGTCAAGAACTTTCAATGTTGGGGATCTGGTGCTCAGAAAGGCAGAGTTAGGCTCAGGGAATGCCGGAGTGGGAAAGCTAATGCCAAATTGGGAAGGGCCCTACGAGGTCTCTAAAGTCTTAAGCCTGAGCATTTATAGGCTCCGAACTGTGGAAGGGCAAGATGTCCCCAGAAGTTGGAATGTTGAAGTACTCAAGAAGTACCATATCTAACAATGTATCAGAACCTGGCAATTTCCTGATTAATAAAGAGGTTCTTTCTTTCATGACTGTCCAATTTATACATAATAAACTGTTGTACGCTAAGCTTGACGCCCATCCCAAGCTGAAAAAGCGAATCTGTCGCGATGGAGGATCTTACCTCCCCAGACATTCGAATTATAGAGGATCTGACCTCTGCAACTCGGCTATGCAATTTTTATGCAGCTTTACGAGTATTATCTAGCTCGGCTATGCAATTTTTATGCAGCCTTACGAGTATTACTTAGCTCGGCTATGCAATTATTATGCAGTTTTACGAGTATCATCTAACCTAATTGTGCAATTTTATGCGATCTGAAAGCCAAAGCGATCCGATCGGTCACAGGGCTTAGGCGTTATCCGAATTTAGGAAGTACTTGCAAATTTTATGCTATTTCACGAGTAATACCTAGCTCGATTATATAGCCAATTTTAATACAAACTCATGTTTACAACAGCTTGCAGAAAAATGCAATTTTATTAAGATTGTCTCTATTATACAACTTGTAAAGAATTGTTACAGAGATACGAAATAAATAAAAAAAAAGCAAGGCTAATCTAGGCTCCTAAGCTAACCTTCTATATCTACAATATCTACATCGCCAAGAGGAACGGCGAGTCGCTCGGCTTGCGGATCGGCGATGGCTTGAGAAAGGTCGGCAGATGGCAACGCGGATCCCACTCCCCCTTCAGAGACAGGCCCCCTTGAAGGTTGCAACACTATCTCGACCCTAGGTGCTGGAGGCATTGCAGGATCAGTTTCAGCTGGAGTCTCCTGGTCAGCCTCTGGAATTGAAATATCTTCTCCTATAGCTCTCTGAGTTGCCTCCCCCTCAGGAGCGCCCCCTTCATCATCGCTAGTTGGAGGAGCAGGCAGTGACGCCGGATCATCCATCCAAGTCAAATCGACGCCAGGAAAGCGCCTCCCAGCTTCATGGATTAGCCGAGACAGCAACTCTACCTGAGCCTCTGCTAGCTCATCGAGAAGACGCTCCTTCTGGTTCGCAAGCTCCTCTTCGAGGATCGTAGTGAAGGAGGCCTCTTTCTCCTTCGAAGATGCCTTCAGGGACTCCACTTCCTTGCGAAGTTGCTCGCCCTCCACCTTTAACTTGGCATTCTCAGCAGCCAACTCTTTGCACTCGGCATCCAGTCGGGTTGCGTCTGCTTCGAACCGCCTGAATTGTGCACTTTCGGCAGAAAGGCGGGCAACTTCCCCCTTCAGCTTGTCCACTTCCCCTTGTTTTGCCTTCAGGTCCTGGGTCTTCTGATGGACGTCCTTCCGCAAGGTCACCGTCTCTGAATGAGAAGCGGCAGAGCGCTCCTTCATTTTTGCCAGATCAGCACGAAGAGTGGAGGCCTCCTCCGCCCTTCCTTTCCAAGTGGCCACCACGAGTTGAAGACGCTGAGCCCTTCTGGCCACCTGCGCCAGAAAAAGAAAGGCAAATAAGTAGGGAACATCACCAAAAACAAAAAAAAAAGGAGGGTTCATACATCGAGCAACTGAACGCCTATGGCCTGAGAGTCTTTTTGGACTTGGGCGCTATTGGCGACTTCCCTATGGTCATCTTCCCGAAGGAGACCACGACATATGGGTCCAGCCACTTGGCCTAGCGACCAATCACTGCCGAAGTTCTCCCTCAGGAAGTCCTTAAAGAGCGCTGGCCTCCGGCTATCCGATCGCCTAAGGGGCTCGCCTTGATGAACAGTCTTGCCCCTAGCGGCCACCCGGGCATCCGACTCTGCTATGGTCTCAGCAGCCCTCCTCCTAGCTGCCTCCTCAGCATCCTTTTGAGTGGCCTCTGCCACCTCTCAAAACACGCTACTGATAGGCACATCGTCCTCCTCAGACTCATCTCGCAGGATTGGTCGTCGGGTCCACGCCAAATGAGGAGAGGTCTCAGTCCGAGACACAGACGCTCGCCCCACGGTGGTGGAAGCAGGCGCAGTAGTAGAAGCCAGAGGAGCCGAAGAGATCGGGACAACTGCGATGGCCCCCTGAGAGGCTTGAAGCTCAGCCGAAGTCACAAACTTCCTCCTTTTCCTTTGCTCCTAGGCCTTTTTCTCCGCCTCGTGCTTCTGCCTGATCCTCTCACCAAGCTGCTTAGACGTTCCGTTCCCACCAGCCATTTCAGCTGCACACGAAAAACGAAACAGATAAGTTCCTCCATACTGAAATCTACTTCACAAAACACAAATAAAATGCAATGCATGATCGATGCATAATGACAATGTTTCTCCCCGATCCTAATGCTCACGTTCTTCATCCTCAGCGTTTTCAGAGCTGGAAGAGCCGAACAGCGTAGACAGGAGAAAGCTAGACTGATAGGGCTCTCCATGCCTGCTTACGGCATCCATCAGCTTTTTTATATCGCCTTCATACATAGGCTGACCCGCCATAAGGTCCTTCAAGATTTCGCCCTTAGCCGATCGGGTGAGAGACACACCAAATCCACCTTTCTTCCCGACTAAGAAGTACCTCTCCTTGTACCCTTTCATCGAGGTAGGGATGAACATGAGCTTCTTTTTTGGGCGGCTAGTAAAAAAGTACTCCGTTCCATCGCTCCGACCCGATATATAGAAAAAATGGGTGAAGAGGTCCAAGTTCGGCGCCACCCCCTCTATCTTGCAGAGGATCTTAAAGCACGCCACTGACCTCCATCCATTTGGATGCAATTGGTTAGGGGCGATCCCATATCCTTTTAACACCGCCATCTCAAAGGTGCACAGGGGGAGCCTCAAGCCAGCATCCAGGCTCCAGAGATGGCAAATAAACCACTCGTTGTTATTTCGGCCAAAGGGCCCCTCGGTCACCGCCATCGATTCCGGGCAGGCCATTACCGTTATCTCTTCAGGAAGGCCGTATTTGGAGGGGACCTCAGCCACCTCCCCAGCAGTCAATCGAGAATGTAGTTCAACGGCTGGTTTATTCTGATATTCGTTCAAGAAACTACTATCGAGCATTTCACCACTGCTGGAAGCCATTTTTCAACAGGCAAGAAGGGTAGATAGGTGCAATTTTCTAGTTTTTAAATGGAGTGGATGCAAACAGAAAGAAAGCAAAAAACAAAAAGGAAAAATCACTTACTTGACGGAAAGAACTCAAGAAATTTGAAGAAGAAAAAAGATGTTTGTGGAAATCTGGGATTCAAGAAGAGATTTTGACAGAGTTTCGCTAGGGATTTCGAAAGTAAAGAGAAAATGCTTTACAAAGTCCCCTATTTATAGGCTAAAGCTTCTCAAATAAGCCAAACGACGCGCCATTCAACGAGCGCCACGTGTCGAAAGACATTATGCCTCTGCGAAGAACGAAGCGTCGCTCTCGGTACATGCGCAGCATTAAATGAAAACAGCTGTCCAGGTAGGCGCGTCTCTTCAGCAAAGCGCCTTCAAAATTCAAAAAGCGCGCCAATACGCGTCTTCGGATCGAAAAATTTCAGAATTTATCCCGCCCGAACGGATCTACAAAGGCAGATCAATGTCCGATCGGACCTGTTGAGGGGGGACAAGTGATAACACAGCAAATATCATTTGCTACAAGGCCCATTAAGCCGGTCCACTCAACTGGCAAGGCCCAAGGCCTATCAATTAAAGGTAGCAGACACGAGCCCCTAGGCAGCGCTCAAGCCCGATCAGCTGATGTGACCGCCAGTCCCATCAGCCGCCTGACACAAGGCAGCGCCCTTGCCTACCACCTGCTCCTTGTCATGTCGCCGAATACCTACTCTTACAGCCAGTAATCACACCCCAGGCACTCAAGTGCCCCTCAACCATCTCATATAAATAATCCAGCCAACGATGGTACCAGGTATTGAATCCAAGACTCTCTCTCTCTAAAAGCACATTCTCTCTCTAAGCTACTAACTTAAGCTTCGGAGTGCTTACGCCTGATCCAACCGGGTTCTTTTTATTGCAGGTTTTCTCATTCGATCGGCTTGCCTTCTCTTCTACAGATAAAAACGTTTTTGACTTTATCAATTCCTTTTATCATTAAATCATTAGAAAAAAATTCTTTGGCCCAGGGCCTGATCATAAATCTGACCCTTATTTAAAAACTAAAATGTAACAATTAACTAATGTAATTCTAAGAGTTCGTTTGGTTAATGCAATTCTAAGAGAATCTTGCCTTGTCCCCTTGGAGCATAGGATGAGTAGCAAAAGAAATAGTATCATGCCATTGAAACAGAACATTCTAGTTAAATGCTAAGTTAGCCATGCAATCGGCCATTGAATTAGCTTCTCTGTAGATATGCCTAAAATGAACCGACCAGTCAAGAACTCTTATTTTTCTGATGAGATCCATGCTAGCTATGGGAAGATCATGATTGTTGCAAATCACCCAAACAACACTAAGATTGTCCATCTGAAGATCGACATTGTGCCACCCTTTGTTCCGGACCTCTTGTAAAGGACACCGAAAATTTTAGCTCTAAAAGCAAAGCAAGAACGATAACAATGGCAAATCTTCTCAATCGATCTCAACTAGTTGTTCTAGCCACATCACCAGCAGTAAATACACCAATGCTCCTCCTAAAAGCCCTATCCGTATTTAAAATCACACCTACAATTGGCAAAGAATCCCAACCAATAACAATAGTTCTGCGAATCTGATTTGAAACATTAATAGCATTGAGCACTTGACTAGCTCTTTCATCACCCAAAGCCGCACTAGAAATGACATATACTTTGGAAGAAGTCGTCTGCCTTTTCCTTTCAAAGATGATATTTCTCCAATTCCAAACATGCCAACAATTAAGTAAACCCAAACAGGGGTTAATTACGTCAGTGGTCATCGAATTTTGGTACTTATAACTAAATGGTCATAATAAAATAATTTGTAACATAAAAGTCATCAAACTTTTATTTTTTTTCAATTAAGGTAAAAATGACCGAAAAATTAATTTTTCATCACCGAAAGATTACATAAATATGCCAATATGACCCGCCTACATGGAAAAATTGATACGTTACTAAGTGCACGTCAGTAAAACTTTTTTTTTTCTTTTTGTACATGTTGACATAACACATGTACTTCCTGATGTATCAATTTCTCAATGTAAACGGGCTATATCGCATGCTGACTGAATACGTTTTAGAAAATTACTGATAAAGTAACATATTTGCATGGTCCTCCGGTAACAAAAAATTAATTTTTCGTTCATTTTTACCTTAATTGAAAAAAAATAAAAGTTTGATGATTTTTATGTTACAAATTATTTTATTATGACCATTTGGTTATAAGCACCAAAATTCGATTACCACAGACGTAATTAACCCGCCCAAACAGTGAGTTACACTAGTTAATAATACTCCCTCTGTTCTCTTTTATCTATTCCCTTTTAAGTATTCATTTTAAACTTTACGCTAAAATTAAGAAATCATTAATTTACTTAGTGATTTATTAAATTTGCCTCTTATAAAATATTGTGCTTATTTTTTGGTATGATCACGCATTTTTCTAGATGGATTGCAACTATACGGATCATTTTTAAACCCGCATTACATTCAAATTAATTCACGTTCGAATCAAGAAAGTTTCTTGTGGGAAGCAAATGTCTGACTCCAGATTTTAAATGGTTACGTACACGAAATCACATAAAATAAAGTTAAATATGTTTTAAAATATTGTGCTTCTTTAATACACTAATAATAATGAAGTGTTGGTTCGAGGGATTATATAGAATCGATTACGTGTCCCTCTTTTTTTAATGTAAAAACGTGACGTTTTACATGTGTTTTCAATAATCTTTCAGGTCAAAAACGATGCCCATTGCCCGGCAACAACATTTTCTTGGTTGAAAAATAAAATTAGAAAATATGCACACGCCACCTACAGACCTACTTAATGACAATTAATCATGAAAATTAAATGTTTTTATAAATTATTAAACTCTCCAACATCTAACCTAAAAATAAAATACAGACAAAAAGAAATAATCAATCACCATCAAATTTAATTAATATTTATTATAGTTTACTAAAATATCATTTTCATTAATAGTATATATTTATATAATTTCATTTTATTATTTTTTTTATATATGAAAGTAAAATAAAAAATGCATAATTATTACTTTTAAAATTTAAAAATTGTCATAATAAGTGAAAAAAATAAAAAAATATTACGATAAATGAAACGGAGAGTATTAATTTATTACTTGATTAAAATAATCAAAAATAAGTTTTTTTTTTTTTTTTAGCTGTTGGATGGAAAGCATAAATATTATCACTTAATTATGCCTTAATGGCTTAAGGAGGTGTTTGACACTGCTTTTGTAAGGACAAAAAGTTATTTATTGGATAAAAAGTTGATTATGCAACAAAAATAAGTGTTTGATAAATACTGATTTTAGAAAAATTAATTTTGTAAAAATTGAAAAAACCTTTTATTAGAAAAAAACTAAAAATTAAAACTTTTCAGAAAAATTAATTTTCAACTTTTAATAACAACATATTTAATATATTTTTAGACAAAAATTATCACTTATTTTATTTTATAATAACAATTATATCTAATATAAAAAAAAAATTTTGCTGATTTTTTCTCTTAATCTACCACCCAAAATCATCTAATGTTAAAAATAATTATATTTTTTTTCTTTTATCTTTTTTTTATTCAAAATAATATGTATGATTAATTATGAAGACAGTATATATATTTTTAATTTTTTTTATGTTATATTTATTTTTATTTAATTATATATGAAAATATATGGTTTTAATAGTTTAGTGAAATAAAAAAATTTAAATAAGTGAAAATTATTATTATTATTATTATTTTTGAGATTTTGAATATAATATATTAAAATTTATATATATCATTTTTAATTTTTTTATTCTAAAAATTTATTTTTAATCATATCATTTATCAAATAGTTGATAAATATTTTTGATTTTATAAGTTATTTTAATTTTTTTTATCAAATAATTACATATTTTTTGAAATATAATTTTTTAAAATATAATATTTTTTAATTAAAAAATTAACTTTCGTGAGTTTTACTAAACTTATTGCTTGTCTTGAGGCTGGGGCCATGTGAATGAGTGACCAACTGGTCAATAATGCAGCCAAGAAATATTGACTTAAAGACTTCATAAATGTTTCCTTCTACTTTAAGCTCTTTTCATGGTTTTGTTTTCTTAATTTTCAAAAGACTCACAATAGGCCACGTAGCTGATAATTCATGTTGGTGGGGCCTATTCATATGACACGTGAAATAGTTGACTTGGATCATATTGTATTATTAAATATAATATAATTATATTACTGATATTATGGGATATGCTCCTTATATTCCTGAAACTAACCACATAAGTAAAATAGAATCTCAATCACTCCTATCTTGGTCTTGCTCATCTTCAACCTAGCATTCCAAGAACCAAGGATTCTTAATACCAGGTTCTTTTCCTTCTTGTTCTCTAGTGTTCTTTAATTTATTAACTTTATGCCAACAATCTTCCTTTCCTTTTTCATCTTAATCTTATAAATTAATGATAGTAATCCTCTGCTTGCTTTTTCTTTTTTAATTTTTCCTTAATTAGCTTGAATTGGATTTTTTTTATTCTTCAAATAAAAATAATACCTTAAATATATAGTTAACACTAGTATTCTAGTATATGCTAATGGTCTTATTCCTTCTTTAAGTTCTTTATAATCTTATATTATATATAAAAACATAAAATGGAGTGAACTTGTTTTAAAGACTATATATAATAATACTTTTTTTTTTTATATTAGCTAAATGAATTTTATTAATTATTAAAAATCTATATAAAACTCACCATTGAGACAAATTTTTGTATTTTATTTTTCAAATCTTAACCATTTATATAACATGTTGTAGTATTTATTTAACATCTTCACAATTTTCTGTTCATATTTGAATATTATTTTATTTCATTATTATTTTGGTTTATGTATATTTTATTATTTGTTGATTTATTTATTAATATATCTTATTTATATAATTATAATATTTATTAAAAATAATTAATATAAATTTTAATAAAATTACAAATGAAAAATTTTTCTGCTGTTTTGCAGGATAAATCACGAGAGAAGTCATGGGTAGTAACCAATTAGGAGTGCTTAATGCACTTGATGTAGCAAAGACACAATGGTATCATTTCACAGCAATTGTAATTGCAGGAATGGGATTTTTCACAGATGCATATGATCTATTCTCCATTTCACTTGTCACCAAATTACTAGGCAGAATTTACTACCACGTTGACCAATCCAAAAAGCCTGGAACACTCCCTCCCAACGTGGCAGCCGCCGTCAATGGCGTTGCCTTTTGCGGTACCTTAGCAGGGCAGCTATTTTTCGGGTGGCTCGGTGACAAACTAGGCCGGAAAAAAGTGTACGGAATGACCCTGATGCTTATGGTTATCTGTTCAATTGCTTCAGGACTTTCCTTTGGCAGTTCTCCAACAGGTGTTATTGCCACACTCTGCTTCTTCAGGTTCTGGCTTGGCTTCGGCATTGGCGGTGATTACCCTCTTTCGGCTACCATAATGTCCGAATATGCCAATAAAAGGACTCGAGGGGCGTTCATTGCCGCGGTGTTTGCTATGCAAGGTTTTGGAATTTTAACAGGAGGCATTGTTGCTCTTATAGTATCGGCCTCTTTCGATCACGCCTATAATGCACCCGCCTATCAGGACGATGCTGTAGGCTCAACAGTGCCTCAGGCAGACTACGTTTGGCGCATAATTTTGATGTTTGGCTCCGTTCCTGCACTCTTAACTTACTATTGGCGAATGAAAATGCCAGAGACAGCTCGATACACAGCATTAATAGCTAAAAACGCAAAACAGGCAGCTTCCGATATGTCTAAAGTGTTACAAGTCGAAATTGAAGCAGAGGAAGCAAAAACAGAACAGGATGAATCCACTTCATTTGGTCTTTTTACTAAAGAATTTGCCCGAAAACACGGCCTTCACCTGGTCGGAACTTGTGTTTGCTGGTTCTTGCTAGACATTGCGTATTACAGCTCAAATCTATTCCAAAAAGATATATTTAGTGCGATCGGTTGGATCCCTTCTGCAGAGACTATGAATGCAATTCATGAAGTGTATTTGATTGCAAGAGCACAGACATTAATAGCTTTATGTGGAACAGTTCCTGGATATTGGTTTACAGTTGGTTTAATTGATAAAATTGGGAGATTTTGGATCCAACTAATGGGATTCTTTTTCATGACAGTGTTTATGTTTGCATTAGCAATTCCTTATCATCACTGGACGTTGAAAGAGAACAGAATAGGGTTCTTGATAATGTATTCATTAACATTTTTCTTCGCAAATTTCGGGCCGAATGCAACAACGTTTGTAGTGCCAGCAGAGATATTCCCAGCAAGGCTAAGGTCAACTTGCCATGGAATATCAGCAGCGGCAGGGAAAGCAGGGGCCATAGTTGGAGCATTTGGGTTCTTGTATGCTGCTCAAAGCACTGATCCTGCTAAGACTGATGAAGGTTATCCAACTGGAATTGGCGTCAAAAATTCACTTATTGTTCTTGGTGTTACTAATTTCTTTGGAATTTTGTTCACTTTGTTGGTGCCTGAATCTAAAGGAAAATCTCTTGAGGAATTATCAGGAGAAAATCAAGATGAAACTCAAGAACCCAATTATACTAGGACTGTGCCTGCAGTATGAGTTTTGGGTTCGAATGATCTTAGCAACAAAAATTTTATATTTTAGTTTAATTTTGTTGTGCCTGTATAATTAAATTTGTATTCATAACATAATGCAAATATGGATTATCTTAATATGTATAATAATTTGAGTTTTCGTATAAAAACTAAAAGAAAAAGATAAATAAGGTGAGTCAAAAGTTTTATGATCACAAGATGATGTAAATGGCCTAAATGAAAAATACAATTGGGTAGTGCTTTTAATGCCTATGTATCATAAAAAGATGTCATGGATAAAAGATTATGCAACCTAATCTCACTTTTCATAAAATGTGTTGCACCTATACAAAATTTACAGGGGTATTAATCATCTAAAATTTCATTAATTAGTAATAAGTTTCGTCATTGATCCTCATGAACAATAATGAAAATTAAGTATATAATTTTATATGCAATAGAAAATTTCCATAAAGTATAATAAATTGGTGTCCAATAAAAAAAAATCTGCACATATAAGAAAATATATGCATTATAATTCACTATCAGATAAATAGGTTTTTCGAAATAGTTTACACACCGACGTCAGGATGGCCGAGTGGTCTAAGGCGCCAGACTCAAGTTCTGGTCCTCGAGAGAGGGCGTGGGTTCAAATCCCACTTCTGACATTTATTTATTTATTTATTTTCCTTTTCTATTCTATTTTTTTTTATGTTATTTATATTCATTCCAAATTTGTTATAATAATCCAACTCGTTTTAATTCCCTGTTCATGAAGCTACAAAAGATTATTTGAGAAATATATCCAAACTATTTTGTTTATATGGTTACGTGAATAACTATGAGTACAACTAATTAGCAATTGCTTATCGAGGCCTTTAATTTGCCTAAGTTCTCCCTATGCCAAGATGGAGGGGATTAAAGAAAAATATTTATTTTGCCATACCTCTAAGATCCGACAATTAAAATCTTTTCTTATAGAGTAGTTTTAAAAATGAAAACAAATTCACTTACCATGTGCGTAAACTAATTTCGAAAATATTCTCAAAAATCATTCTAACTACTATCAACTGTGAAAAAATTTTTAAACAATTAAAAATTTGAATGAAAACTTCATATTAGCATGACTTAATATGAAAGCTCCCATATAGACAATCATGTCATAAAACCACTTAAATTACAACTTAACGAATCATTTCAATTCAATTATCACGCCACATATCAGTTAGATATTGCATATATTATACGTGACTTGATAACTTATTTGCCTATGTATAACTGTATTGAGTTGGAACTCTAATAGGGATTTTGGTTGTGATTTCCTTATTTTATAGTTATTTCCGATAAAAAAAACTTTTGAGAATAATTTTTCATAGTTGAATTATTTTTGTATTACAAAATATTTTATAATTACGTTACATTATTTTAGTATAAGTTAGATAAACATAGATAAAATTTAAAAAAATTAAATTCTAAATCGGATACCATTTGCAAAGTACATAGAGACGAACAGTAACTGAAGAACTCCCCAAAACTCAAATGAAATGACCTAAAGTTCTCCTAAACTTGATAGAATCAAGAAATGACAAGGAAAATTTCTGGCAAGCAAAGATAAACTTGCACAGAAATCATATGGCCTTGATACAAGGATGAAGGACCCACCTGAAACCTGAAACAATCCAATCCGAATCTTGCCCAACCCTTGTTACAGGTTTAGTTGGACGTCCTAGCATTCTCTTCATGGCATTCATGCCTAATACAATTGAATTGCTGCCATAAATAATTGGAGAAGATGCTCAAATTATCGAGTTTCTATCATTATTGGAAAAACTCTGCAGTCTATAAGCATGATTATAATCAAGCAAAACCTTCATCAACCTGGAAAACTCAATTCACGTACATTTATAGAAAATCATGCTGTACAGTGTGTAACAGTGGCACGTCATGAATAACTATTTCTGAAGCAAAAAGGCCATGTTTACATATTATATATACAATAATAAGCAAATTAAACTCACAAAACAGTTTAATTTATAATAGCCCATGATGGTGTAAACAGCAGCAACTGTCTTGCTTTAGGAGCTGTCTGAATGTAGTTCCTTGCGCATTTGTTCCAAAAGCAGTTTTTCTAAAGCATCCACAAAGCTCAACAAGTTAAGGCGCACTTGTATGTCCAAGGAATTCACCACTTCCTAAGGCATGGAAATTGAAAAAACAAATAAGGAAAAGAAAAACATTATTACATACCATCATGTAAAACTTGTTTCAGTAATTTTTGACGAAGTTGCTCACATAAAACTTGCCCTTTTGGAAATGCAGACAAGAGACATGGAAACATCACAAGTGAATGTCTCTTACCAGGAATATATTTTCAAAAACACGTTATCTTCGCTTCTCTACTTTCAGAACTTAGGAAGGATTACATAATGCAGAGGTACTTCACTAGGCATAATTGATGATTCAATTTCAGAACTTAGGATAACATACAGCAGAGGTGTTTCAACAGGCCTCATGGATGATTCAATTTCACAACTTAGGATAACATGATGCAGAGGTACTCAATATACCTAATAGATGATTCAATTAGTTTAGTGTAACCAAAAAGCGGACATATCATCGTGCACCCATGGAATTTCTGCACTTGCAAGCACTCTAATCAATATAAATAGATTTCTTACAATATAAATAGCTTCCATTATCTTTGAAAAATAAGAAATAGGAATAACTGCATTTTAAGCCTCCAACAAAAGTCCTATTAAGAATTGAATCCCCAATATAATTGCATTACAATTGGGCCCCCAACACTTACGTTCCTTTTAACTGGCTTCTTCTGTTCACTTTTCCATCCAAAGGGAAATGTTGACGTGGCAATTAGAGAGGTCCATAAATATTGTTCAAGAATGTTGCCATGTCAAGATCACCATTAGATTTGGATGAAAAGTTGGACGAACGATTCCAATTGAAAAGAACAGAACGTATGGGTAATTGTGACGAAAAATATGTTGGGGGACCCATTATTAATTGGATAATGCATCGGAGGATAACATGTAGTTAAACTATCCCTGAATATCAAAAAGATTTTCATATCATAAACTAACTTTATTGCCAATATGTCAGCTAATTTGAGCAAACTCGTATCCTACGATATGTCAACCAAATCTAAGGTCTTTGCACTATAATTAATGAGATAATATATTCAAACACAGTAATTAAAATAATACCAATTTCAAACAACAGTGAAAAGTTTTTAATAATGAAGACAGCTATTTAAGTACTCTGGGAAATCCAGGACTCTCCACGTGCAAACAGCCTCAACTCCTGAGGCAACATACTTTTCGTTATCATCAATTAGTTAAAAAACGTAAGCTGAAAAATAAGGTTCTAAATTAAAAAAATTTGTAACCAGGACAATATAACAGAGGCACCATTAAAAGTTCAGAACTTTCAATACATGAGACTATTTAGATTTGTCCATAGGTAGAATAAACGATATGAATACTCACCTCAACCTTGCAAAGAAAGCTTAATGAAATTTCCTTTGAATGGTGATCTGAGCTCTTGAGAGAAATCAGCTTAAGAGGAGATTTTGATAACGGCCAACCTTGACATAACTTTATAAAGGCATCAACTCCCCCAACCAAATGAGCAATAACTGTCTCCTCTCTGTCCAAGTACTCGAAGTTGTGCCTGCATTTTAAGCTGAGTTAGTCTAAATTCTGCAAAAGATTAAAAATTAGAAGTACTACTTCAGAGGCTAATGCCATTATCCCATGGAGAATATCATATAATTGTCAATTTTCATTGCATGCATATCAAATTATCTCAAAATGTCAACACTTGAAAACTTAACCTTGATTTATCTCCCCTCTTCACCACCATTCTTCTCAAGGTGCACAGAATAATTCTATCCTGAACTTTTCTAACAAACCAGTGCAATGAAGACCTGGACTCCATTGATGCTGAGAGTGAAAACATTTGCCTGCGCCATTGCAAAAGTATAATTTCAGTAAAGTAGAGCACTCAATTTGCTTTGCAAATAATCATGAAAAAACTCCATGATTTTTCATATCCAAGTAAACATCATGCCAAAGGCAAGATGGATATAATCATCTTGTAACATAATCATGAAGCATGAATTAATTGACATTTATATCCCAAAAATTATAATCATTGGCATCTTCACATCCATGCATAGCTGGAAGATGGTAGACTCGCCAAGAAAACTTTGAAAAAAGGTGTAGGCTAGCAACTTGTCCATTGAATTATAATGTGACTAGGTGAAAGATAAATCCATCACAATGCTATTACAACTAGAGATCCCACTGCACACATTAACACCGGAACAAATAAAATACGCAACATCTAATCTGAAAGGGAAATAACCCAATAAAAACAAACCTGAAAGATTTTGCAGCATCAATAATATCGCTTATGTGTACATCATTTGGAAACATCTGGAGAAAAAGGAAAGAGTGCGAAAAACACCACAAAGTCCATCAAATAGTAATAAATAAGGATTCGCAAAGTATTAATGGCACATACACAAAAAGGAAAAAGTACAATGCCTTATTTATAACAATCCTCAATCTACTATGAAGTAAGCTTTAAGGCACATAGTATTTAATTGCATATAATGGTTCATGCTCTTCTGCTTTACATTTTCTATATAAGACATATCATTATTTAAGCAACAACAAAACATAAAATCATTTTGAATGTCATGAAGTTAGCATATCTCAGATTCATTCTCCAGCCTGTTGACAATATGTACTCAAGAGAAAGTTCGATGAACCTAAAAGTAGGTATCACTGCCACATCATATTCAGGCTGCTGAAAGTTGTCCATGAATTTCAGCCATTCCAGCAGCATCTATGAATTGAGATTAAGTTATAAGATATATGGCATTTCATATAGCATCATACTTCTGCTCTTATTACTTTCCCACATCACATCAAACATAGGTATTAATGCATATAAGACAGCATAATCAACCACTTCAAGTTTGACAGGCATGCAAATTGTCCCCCGGTATGGAACAATAACAAATATTTACTTGAAGTTAAAATTTAAAAACAAATTAAGTTAGACAAGAGCAAAAATATATGTGGCCCTTATGAGAGATGAGAGGAGGATCATACAAGCACTGGGGCTGTCTTTGCCTCTTCTACATCCCTTGATCACACATCTCTTTATGAGCTTAAATGCTAAAACAAAATAGAAAGAAAGGAGAAATCGATAATAAGGATAATAGAGCTCATATAAACCCAGGTTATATGTCATTCTCATGAGCTTTTTCAAATTTTTCTAGTCTCAGTCAAAGATTAAGGTTAGCTATTTTTTCTTAGATCTGAAACAAAAGCCAAAGACATTTTAATCCAATTAGAGTCTTTGTTTTATCTTTGTATTGCTTATTTCCCCGGATAAGTACCAGTAAAAACTTGTTATCCTATCCATCACCTATACAAGTTATAGCTTCCTTTTGTATTGTTAACTGGGCCTAGTGCTGAATTAATGCCGCTCTTCACATTCAATAAAGAGTTCAGGCAAAATAGCAATGAAGTAATTCAGGCAAAATAGTAAGCAAGTAATCAGGTCATAGATCCACCTAGTATATGCATCAATGAAGCATAAGAAGATGGCCTCTCTCTCTCTCTCTATCGTCAGTATTTTCTGCTTTTCTCAGTTAACAAAATGAAGGAAAATAGAAAGGAATGCTACTTTAGGAGATAGGTAGAAAAAAGTTTCTGTACCTCAACATTTTTAAACTCCATAGTTCCATCAACTATTTCTATCAGCAATTCATGATTGACTTCAGATGGCTCATCCACATTTTCAATGTTCTGTTGGCACAATAAATCTTCCAATTTTGGAAGATATGTTCGCAGTGACAATCTAATACAGTTTCCATCAAAGTCAATGACTTTTACACCTGATAATTCATCTTCAATTTGTTCTACAGCATCAAGCCTGATAACAAGGATTAAAGAAACATGTGAAAGTCTCATGCAAAAGACTTTAGCTATGTACATAGAAAAGCAAATAAGGAGTGGATTACCTCTTGAATATAGAATCAAAATCCTGTAAAGACTTCAAAATTATTTTGCTTTTCTCTGTCTGATTATCAAGCTTGAAAATCTGCAAGGTTGACAAGATTCCTTAAAAAGGACTCCAGAGTTAGATGATATAACTGCCAGCTAGGTATGTACAAACATACATACATCCCAATGTCACAATGCTAACGCAATTACTCACACAATAACCTACGAAATTTTAATTCTTTTTCACATACATTGGGCTTATATATGCCAATACATCACAACAATGCTAACCATCACACAAAAGCAAAAAAGATTTCAATTCTTAGTGTCTTGCTGTATTATTAGACACCCTCACGAAAATTACCTAAACGATAAAACAAGCTTGTCCATGTCAAACCACAACAGTGACATGGTGCAAACTGCAAGCTATAGGAAAATAAAGGATCACGTTATGACACCTCAAACTCACAGTCCTCAAGTACATTTGTTGAATCTGATGACTTTTGTTTGCTATCATGCTCCTTTCCATTCTCCACACCCTGGCACAAAGCAAAAAATGAATCCCAGGGAGCAGAAATCATACAAAATGCAGAACAAAGTGGACAAATGATCAGAAATCCTATGCACTAATACTTCTCAGTTGCTGGATGCTGCATTCAAATCATATGTTCAAATTCAACCTTGCCAAAATTTTGGATTTGATGATAATATAGGAAATAAAGGAATCAACCGTTTCAGTAGCCAAACACCATTCTTCATTCATTTAAATAATATACTTCCAAATACTTTTATTTTGAGAGCAACATAGAATTGAAGGGAAATTATGAAGTTTTATGACAGTCCTTGGGATAATTAAGGCAACCTGATAAATTTTCAACTGTAAATGGTCATGAAAAATCATAGCATGCTTGATTGGCATTGAATATAAATGGCAATCAGAAAATTAAGGATGTGTTCTATTCACTGATAAAAAGAGCTCCCAATTCACGACTATTGCTGTTTCTCTAATTAGGATGCTGCTCAAAACAAGACTAAAAGAGTTTGTTCACATAGGAAAAACTTGCGCAAGTTTTAGCATTGCCAGATAGGATCAAAAGAGCTATCAGGTTGTCTAATGCAGCAAATTCAGAAAGAGTGATGAATGTTCCTTAGGCTAGAACCATTATTCTTAATATCCCTACATTATTAGAAGTTCATCTATTTGCAATTCTAGATTAAATTTATTATAAATCATACTCCTTATCATTACAAACATTTCCATCGAATCCCATCACAGCATTTCCATCAAAAACCAACCTGTGATGACATGAAATCTAACGTACACTTCAAAAATTCAATATCACTCTCCAATTGAGTAGAACCTGGAAACATGCAACGAACCCAGTCAATAAGCAAATTTATAAATGTGTCAGGATGCTAATTTTGAAAAGCTAGGACAAAAGGGGGAAAATTTACCTTCCACGTGGTTTCTAGTAAGATCCTCAATTTCATTGGAGATCTTAGTGCGCTCAGCCTCTGTAACATTGAGCTCCTCTTTCAGATGCTCTAAAAATGCATCTGCATCAACCCAATCCCTAATCCAAACTCAGAATAGCAAACAGATATCCATAGACCAAGAATAAAAAATTCTAGCCAGAGATTTCAGTTGCCCATTACTAGCATAACTGCCAAATTTCTATGTAGACTGTCCTAAAACAAAGAAAATATTTCAAAACAGTGTGACACTTCCACACTTCAGTTAAAGGTGTTCCAATTAACCACATGCCAAAATCGCTGAATCAATATGTGGACAAAGTGTTGTAATAACTATGAAGAGCCATATTGTATGACCAATTGTTATAAATTGAAAATGAATCTGGTTTCTATCCTGGAAACAATTGCTGATTGCTTCCACAAAATTTCAAACAAGCATCTAAATTTCAGGACTCTAAAAATATTTAATGAATTAAATTGTAAAAGGGGAAAAAAGAAAAAAGAAAAAAGTTACCCAAATCTTCGATCCCTAAGAGACTGAAGTCAGTGCACTCGGACATAATTTGCTGCACTTTGCTCTGCAAAAAACATTACACGCTCCAATATAAACAAATATCAAAGGCAAGCAATCCAGCGAGTAATGGCGCGAAAAAAGAAATTAAAAAAAAAAAAACAAAAGGTAAAACTGAAAGGGAAAGTAGAGTAGAATTCCAACTTACCTGGACCTGAAAAGCACACTGTTCCAGTAATTGATCAGAATCAGAATGAAGAGCTCCAGATACAGTATCTTCATTGCAATTACTGTGAATTTCTTCGAGCTCTTTTATCCCACTGCAAAGAAAAAGCCCACATAAAATGAAATAGATGTCCAAGAATCACAGTGATGCAAATATAGAAAGAAGGGAGAGAGACCAGCGAATGGCGTCGAGATCAACAGTTTCTGATGGCGGAGTGGTTTCCAATTCCATCTTTCTCTCAAAACCAAATCTCCCCCTCGAGCTTCTTCACTAGCGATGGAGTGTTTTTGGCTTATTACAGTATCGAATTTTGAATATGAAGTTGAAATGTGGACATATTGTTCACTTTTAAAAAAAAAAAATAGGTAAGGGATAAAGTAATTTTTTTTTATTGCGAATTATGTAAATCTTAATTTTGGTTTTGTCAAGACACGTGCGAATCTTCTATGTCATGTTTTGAGATTCATTCCTCCTTGTATTTATTCATTTCATACAAATAGACATGGGTTAAAGTAAATTTTATTTTTTCCAAGAAAATGCCATTAAATCTTTTTTTTTTCTAGAAGGTGACAGTGGATATTTCATATCAACATGAATTAATGTAAATTTTCATTAAACATATAATTTACAAATGTAAAAAAATTTAAAAAGAAACGATAAAATCAATTATTTCTCGTGCCAACTGCATTTTGTGAATGAAATATATTGCTACATGTCAATTTTTTTAGAAAATTTACAGTTTACGTGACTTATGATGTTACAATTTCCTTTTAGTATTCGAATTGTTTTCTAAGTAAAATGACTTTTCAATAGTTAAAATTATTCTTTAATTATAAAAACTCTTTTATCATTTTTTGGTAATTATAAAATAATTTCAGTGATTTTTGATACGATTAATCCGCCATGCTTTTGTTCATTTGAAGTTAAATCATCGCTAACATAGTTGCCCTGTGATACATTCTAAAAAAATTTGCTTGACCAAAATAATTTTATATACAAAAATATATAAAATATTTTATCATTAATTATTATTCGATAAATTCAGTGATTTTCTTTTTGTGAAATTAATACTTTATGGTTATTACTCCATAAATCAGAGTGATTTAAGTGAAATTAACCCTAAAAACCTTTGTATAAAACACCTATAGAAAACAATACTAAACTCATCAGTAGAACCGCCAATAAAATGAAATTTAAAGTAAAGTAAATAGTTTTAGACATTTTTTGCCACTATAGTTTTCAAAAGATGAAAGTATTGAACTTGTTACCCATGATTATTAAGGGTAAACCAATTGTTCTTTCTAGTCATCATTCAAAAATCAACTATTTAATTTAAATTTGATAAATCCAATGGCAAAATTTAACCTCCCTTTGTCATTTCACTTGATTGAATTATGATCTTAATCATAACAAAGATTTAGCACATAAACCAACACTACACATACTATAGAAAGGTCATAAAATTACAAATAAGAAACAATTATTACATGAATGCTATGCCAATTCCCATTGTCAGTTTACAAGAATATGAGAATAGTCAATAAATTGCATAATATACAAAAATATAACAACAATCAATCAAAATTCAGTACAAGATTTTGCATAGCTACTGTATTTGGAAATTAAAAATAAAATAAAAATAGGAATTGGAAGGGAGAGTGACAATTGTAAGAAATAAATCATCCTCCTTTAAACTTAGCTTTGGATCACAAATGAAGGACAAAATTAAGGAAAGTTCTCAAGATGGGCAATTTTATACCCCAAGAAGAATGAAAAGGAGTGATTCTCTCCTCCTTTCACCTTACCTAAACAAAAGAAAAAAAATCAATATCTAGACAAGATGAGAAGAAGATTGCCCTTCATTCTCCTTCCTTCCTCTCTATTCAACTTCCAAAAATGCAAATGGGCATGATAACAATTATCTTATTTTTCGAATCAAAAGAACTTCCCCTAGCCCCTAAATATCCCTCTCCCACAGAACAATAGACTTTCCAGATAGAAAATAGAGATTTTACTGGTCATCTACACTAATTTTCACCTATTCATTAAAGGTAAGATCTACCTACACAACGATGATAATTTTGCCAGCCAGTCAGCCAGCAAAGAGAATTAGCACCTCTACAAAATTTGTTCAATTGGTGGTCGGAAGGTAAACCCTAAAGATGCCTCGCTTCCCAACCTTTTGCCTGCAGGTTGGGCATTTGTTATGTAATGATTTTAGTGATCTCTGGAGACATTCCTTGCAGAAGATGTGACCACACCTTGTTGATGTTGGTTCAATCAAAGGGCCCATGCATACAGGGCAACTAAAGGTGGGTTCCTCAGACACAGGAGCGGAGCGAGGCAATTCTCGAATCACAGTAACATTCTCTGCCTGCCAATGACAGCATTACAAATCACAATGGTTAAAAAATTAAAACATTTAATTGAAAGTTATGAAAACAACTACAAATATTTATAATGGCCAGGGAACAGGAACTTCTACTAATAGGTCTTGTAGCTTGAGATAAGGAACCCAAACTGCTAAGCTTTTCATATGCATTGTATCCAAAGCCTTGTATAAAAGTAACATTCTTTATAATATCGAGAAATTATAACTCAACAAATTTTACAAATAGGTCTAATCAAATATAACGAAAACCTAAATAGCAAATCAAATGGAAGCTAGAGACAGAAATTAAACAATTTAAAAGAACCCAGCAGCTGACAGTAAAGGGAAGACGTATCACCTGCTACTTAAAGACACAAGAAATTTAAGCGACTTCTGATATAACCTAGAATGAGATGTCAAATATTTATGCACGATATTCCATCTCTTTCTTTCATCAAAAGACCAAAACAACATGATTAAACAAAATTGTAAATGGAAAAAAAAAAGGTGCAGTTTCAATGAACTAGTGAATCGTGATGCAATCTGAGGTTCCACTGCATAAGGATAGCCTAATATAGAAGATTCAATTCCATTATCACAAAAAGGGAAAAGCAACAAAAACACAGCAAGATCAAGCAAGGAACATAACAATAGCTGAAAAAAGTTAGCTGGAAAGACCTTCTTCTTGTTACTTGTTCCTGGTTTGCATGGCTGGCAGTCATCGAGCATTCTTCTTTTGCAGTTGGCACATACAGTGGCTACAGATGTTAATTGCAGTTTGTATAAGTTACAGCAACTAAACTACTAACAAAGAAAATTAACTGATAAATAAATTGTTTGCAGCCATTACATTCCATTTAGATTAATGTTCCCGCTGAATAAGTAATTACTAAGCAGTAAGCAATAAATGATGGAAGAACGACACCTATTCCATATCAAAGATAAACATATAGGATGCTTATTTGTTAACAAAACATGTCTGCAAAATACTTAAAAAGAACGATATTCGCTAAAAATAAAAGGCAAATAATGTAATTCCAAATAAAAAAACAATAATATGATATATCGAGTCTCTATTTAACAGCATTCGTGTTTGACTATGATAAAAACCCACACCATACTAGTATAATAATAATCCTAAAGAGACTGTTATGCAGATGTTGATATGGATTAGCAAGAAGGCAAGTGAATACCATTCAACAAAATATTTTAATACATAGCATCAATTTTGTGGTTACTAGTGCTGCCCTCACATAACAATGGCCTCTTTTTGTCCAATGAGTAGTGAGAAGGAGGCAGAGAGACACTCATACAAGCACTCTGTCTAGAATAGATTTAAGGATGAAATAAATATATCCCATAATCATCAAGCAAAGACTAGATATTGTACGGTTGTTTATAAGAACAAAATATAAATGAAAATTTAGTCGAATGAATTCCTCAATAGGACCATTGCTAAAATAAAAGAAAGAAGAGCCAGATTTTGATATTGTGCAATTAAGCCACTTAATTTTTGGTTGAAAGTGGAGAATGGGTAAATCATAAAAGAAAAAAGTGGCATAAATAGGTTGTTTCAAACGAATTCATATAAATTACAGCGTAAATGAGTTTCACGCTAATTTTATTTTGGAGATGAATCGGTTAAAACAAAATCTCATTTCAATGAATTAACATGGATCAAATTCTTTTAGGATAAGATTCAAAAAGGAAAAATAGGTTGAAATTTAGTGTGCAACCACAAGTAAGATTAATTTAAGCTGCTCCTTTTTAAGTTGTTTGTGAGTGGCTTCGAAATAGAGAGATTTGCCATGTAATATAAGATGCAAGTTCTTAGATCAAAATATATGCATCAATCTCATCTCACACAAAAGCCAAGAGATATAATATTCTAAAGGTTAAAAAACAAAACCGTACCAAGGTTTGATATAAAACTCGTATCTTACATATCATCGTCAGTGAATCTGATTCAATGGTATTAGTAATAATAGCAATTCCCGAGTAAACAAAGAATATATTCAAATTGACAGCCACATCACTTGAAAAATATGATATCATTGGAGCAACATAATTTCATGTTATAATTAGCAGAAAATGAATATAAGCAAAAATGAAAATACAAATCCTCAGTACAAAACAATCATTTTTTACAAATGCAAACAGAATAAGAGCACATATAGAGTAAAATAGAAAATTACCTGCACCTCCCCTGAGATTTCCTGTAGTTTCATCAACAACTTCACGTTTACCACGAGAATGATTTCTTTCAGAATATTCCCTAGCCTAGCAACAGGTAAAACCACAGGAGAGAATAAACTGAGAAGAATTTTAAACTTACACAAGTTGGCAAATCAAGATAACAACCAAATAACATACTTCAGCAAATGCCTGGGGTGAGATTATAGTAACTTCATCATCGAGAACCTCAAAAGCATTTGCATTTTGATGGTGAGGCAATCCTGCCACTTGAGCTTGAATTCCTTGAGAATTAGAATATGTGGATAACCCAAGGGATAAATCAAGAGGACTGTGAAAAGGATAATTAAGATCCAAGTCTAGATGCAACCCTCTCCTTTGAGAATTTGTCATATCTCCTTCTAGACAGTTGAATCCCCATGAATCCATATTACAGTAAAAAAAAAATTACAAAACCTGAATATCAAGAAATGAGATTATCATTGTCTTGTTGAATTAAATAAAACTAATATGTCAGTTTTGAAGAATCCGCAAACTAAAACTGCAAGAAACCAACAAAATCTGCATGCAATTTAACAATCATCAAAAGGATGTTTATCCCCAGCAAAGGGAACCAAAATGCTGTAAAATAAAATATGGGAAATATTTTTAATAAAATACCCAGTTGCAAAGATATGACCAATATGCATTTCCTGCATCATTTCTTGCATTTTGATATGTCAAAAAGAAACCAAACAGAAAATAATCTCATTTATTCTAAAATCTCCAATAAGCACAACAGTCTATTTCGATTGCGCACAAAAACAAGAAAATAAATTAAAAATGAAGACCAAATTTCTCAAGAACAAACACAAAACATCAAATACATTAATAAAATAAAATAAAATGAGAGGCGAAGAGAGCTCACCTAAAAAGGAGAGAATCGAGATGAAAACACGCGGTGCGAAGGAGAAGAGGTGATCGGCTTGTGGGATTTAAAGGGCAAAAAGGAAGAAATGGGGGAATGAAAAAGACAAAAATAAGATTTTGTTGTTAAGAATTGAATTGACAAGTCGAGCTTGCTCTGGATTTCCATTTTAATTCAAAAAAATTGGATTTTTTATTTTTCTTTTTAATTTGGAAACCAAATCCCTTCTTAAATCAGAGTTCTGGGTGTCCCTATTTTTCAGTTTCCCAGAGATTTTCCATTTAATTTCTTCTTTTTATTTCTTTCTTTACCATTCTGCCGCCAATTTTGATTGCCTTTTCTGCTGTGTCTCATTTCCTCGTAAAATCCCCTCCCCTTTTTAGATTTTTCTGATTCTGATTTTTGCTTTCCCACCCAAGAACGCCGTCGTTTTTACATTAGCCCGAGGTTTTCTTCTTTTTAAGATTTTCGGAAATTCAAAACAAAGCTAAAACCGCAAGACGACAGTTTATGCCAATTACACACTTTGTCATTTATTCACTCAAAGAAAAGGCCTTTTGTTGCTTATTTAAAAATGACATTAGTTTATCTTTAACCTTTCATTTTTTTTTCTCTAAAATGTTCTTTCATGTCCCTTTTGAATTTTTAAATTACATTTTTACCCTCCATCAATTTTTTTTTTCTTCAAGTATAACTGTGATTTTACCTTCGAATTATTAAAAATAAGGTGATTATACTTCTAAATATATTTTTAGTCAATTATATCTTTAGCAATGCCCAATAAAAATATGACACATTAACTATAACCGTTAAATTAACGCACATGTGGTAGTCACGTGACAAATTTTTTTTTTTAAAAAAAAACTTTCTCCCCCACTTTCTTTTTTGAGAGACATTATAAATTACCACAAAAATTCATATTTTACACATAAATTACCAAATTTGAGTTTTATTAATTCAAAAAATTGCTTACCATTAAACTTTACATGAAGAAGAAATTTCATGTTAAAAAATGAGAAAAAAAAAAGCTTCAGCTCGATTTATCTATAAATTTTCAGCTCAAAATCTTAGAATGCAAACATTTACAGTTAAAAAAAAAAAACTTTTAACTCCTCTTTTTTTTTTTCCTTGTCAATTTATACTAAGAAAAACAACCTACCACTAAAAGACCTTGAATTTATAATTTAATGACCAATGATTGAGTCAAAAATCATATTCCACTCATATTACATCAGTGGAATATTTTTTTTAATTTAAATTAAAATGTAATTTTATCTTGAACTATTAAAAATAGATTAATTTTATTTCTATACTTTTTTTAGCTAATTAATCCTTAAACTCATCTAAATGGTGCGATTTTACCTTTTAAATGGATGAAAAATACACTTAGCTAACAACACTAGCGATATCAAATTTAAATTATACTGAAAAGTTTTTATAAATTTTATTTCAAGTTTCAATGGCTCGATTTTATTTCAATTTTTTCTTTTTATGAAAATAAGTTTTTAGAAGTTTTTTTTAAAAAAAAAACTGTAAATGCTTTGCATTCTAAGATTATTTTTGTCAATTTCAAACAATCATACTCCACTCATATGCAAAAATGAAATAGAAATTATGATTTTAAAACCAAAACATAAATATTACATTAGGGCCTAGGGGACTATGAGGGGATAGTGGTGAAAAATTCGGTCCTAGATCTGGACTCACCGAAGTAGGAGGAAAAGGAGAGAGGAGTGAGTGAGGGTGTTTTTTGTTGTATTTTTGCAAGTGCCATGTGTGTACTGATGCGTTACTATTTTATTGAACATTATTAATACCGTCTGCCATATACAATAAAATTAAATTCAAGGTATAAAAATAAAAATACTCGATTTTTAACGGTCGGAAAGTAAAATCACACCTTACACATTTTTCTCTTTTCAAAACTTTTTGTTTTTAAATATATTAAAATTAATTTAAAATACTTTTACTAAAAGTCTAAAACCCTACTGCCCATGCTCTATCCTAAAAATATTTGTAAATTCTTTTGTGGGCTCCTTGTAATTAAACATAAGTATAGTGACCTCGCTGCAATTCATCCTACTTTTCCTTGCAGGGATATGTTAGCTTATCCAAACGGTAGGAAACCTGTCATCATCAAAAAGCATTGTTTTGATCGGTAGGTTGTTGCTCTGATCTGTCTCATATAAGGAACTTTCCACTCTCCGCTTTCCATCTAAGTAAACCGTGCATCTAAGTAAAACGAAAATGGTTGCAGTAAGAACAGAGTTTTTGCTGCTTCAATGTCTCTCTCTGCATGTGATTATTCATTTTTTACTCGTCTCCGCCAACTTCTTCCCGCCGTTCAACGTCACTTACGACCACCGCTCTTTGATCATCGACGGCCGCCGTCGTATGCTCATTTCCGGTGGTATTCACTACCCTCGCGCTACTCCCGAGGTACGTACTAGAATTCCGCTAATTTCTCTTCTGCATCGTATTCTACACGCTCTTGTATTCTACTGTTTTTTGTGAATGCTTTGTCTGATTGATCGCCGATGATGATCATTACTGAGAAAACTATTTTTTTTTCTTTTGTTTAATAAGTTTTGATAACTTAGTAATACCTGGACATGCATGAAGATGATTGCTAGCTGTTGAATTTTTTTCTGTTTTTTACTTGGAAACATTGAGCTGAATTATTATATTTTAGGAGTTGAAAAGAGAAGAAAGCGTCTCGACTTTATTATCGATATTGGTTTCTGGACAATTCTGTTTTAATTTGGTTGAATAAGTATATTTTAGGAGTTGAAAAGAGAAGAAAGCGTCTCGACTTTATTATCGATATTGGTTTCTGGACAATTCTGTTTTAATTTGGTTGAATATTTAATTCCAAATTATGGTTCCATTGCATAATTTAATAATAGGACGTGTATTGTGTAATGATTTCCACTCTTGAATCCTTGTTACCAGGCCGAGTGACACGATTGTAGAGATATTAATTATGTAACTGTTTTTCAGTGATAAATGTTGGACTGAACACGCAACAGTTCTATGCAGAAAATAGAAAACTAATAGCGCTACGACATATAGAAATTGAGAATTTTGCTAATGTTGAGAAATTGTTCTTCAAGTTAATCAGGGGGGAATGCAGTAATCATCTGCAATTTGACCTGACTATGTCAACCCAGATATTCGTTTACCTAATTTTTATTGAGGCCCGGATTCTTGTGTCTGCTTGATATTTTAGTTTCTATACGTGGTATATCTTTTGCCTCCAACCTTCTTTCTTCTAGCTCCAGGGTGCATACTAGTAATGGTTTTTCATCCATATATTTCATGCTTGGTTTGTTGATTCCAATATTATCAAGGCTTATGTCTTTCCTGGCAATGTCAGATGTGGCCTGATTTGATTGCAAAAAGCAAAGAAGGTGGTGTAGATGTGATTCAAACTTATGTATTTTGGAATGGTCATGAGCCAGCTAAAGGACAGGTGCAAGAAGTTTTTACCTTAACTTCTCAGTGGCAGTAGATTTGCAAGGTTTGCCTAATTTATCACTTGCAATTAATTTCATTACTAAAACAATGATCTTTCTGTTTTACTTTCAGTATTTCTTTGAAGGAAGATTTGATCTAGTCAAGTTTGTGAAGCTAGTGGGAGCAAGTGGACTCTTTCTTCACCTTCGCATAGGACCTTATGTGTGCGCCGAATGGAATTTTGGGTCTCAACTTCTGCTTCCTTCAGTTCTCTTGTGTTTCTTTTCTTTTTTTATCGTAATTCAGTGTAGACAATGATGGCTCTTTATTATGTTACAGACTAACATCATGGCATCATTCTTCGACATCAAAATACTGAGTTCTATTTCTCTGTGTTGTTGGATTATATTATGAAGCATTTGAACTACTTTATTGATGCTATCATACTGTCTGAAAGATCTTAGATGAAAGTTAGGAAAATTCAAATATTGTAAAATTTTGAAAAGAAAAGGAATATAGTGATGTTGCTTTGTGATGAATACTGAAAGATAGTATGTTGGATTTCCTCAACTGGACACAATGATGCCTTATCCAAGTAGCTATTGCATGCTCAATTCACCAAATAGGAAAATTGTGATGGAAGACCATTAAGTTGGAAAAATACATTTTTGTGTATCATATAATACGTTGTAGCTTTTCAAAAGAACAATATGTAAGTCCACTGATTTTGTCAATATGCATCCACTTCCAGTTGTATAAAGTTGGCAAATGGTTAGGACTTTGGAGCTTAATAGCATACTCATGTCAAAACTTATTCTTGATACTCACTTTGTGGTTTTTGTCAATAGAAAGCTTGCAAAGACTGCATGGATGTGAATAGCTAGCATAGTGATGCTTTTGTTGTAAGCTTGAATTAGAGACTACTAATATAGTCATGGTTTTGTTTTAAAATGAGAGAGATTAATGTGTTGGATCGATTTGGAACATTTTTCCTTTTGTACTTTTTTCTAATTCCACGCACTAGGAGGAACAACACAGAAGCTCTTTACACCTACATGACTGTAGGTGCTGTAGTTAACTTGTTATGCAATGAATTATTCAAGGTAATAAGTCAATTATTATGTGAGCAGAAACATTAAAAAAAAAGGAAGAATTTGCATCCATACAGTGTGTTTAAATATATGTTTTGTCAATGGAAACTTAAACATGACAGTGATTTTTGCCCCTTCAAGATTTTTCAGTGGAAGAGTGGACAAATAGAGCCTTGTATTACATTGATAGTAATAGCTCCAGAGAACTAACTTTTTTAATAGCGTCTGAAATCTATTACACTGAGGATGTATTGTTTACTTCTAAATGTTGGTAATTGTGTAATGTTCTCATGAAAATTCAACAATAACTGACCTGGGAAACTGCAATATGATCTTCCTTGAGAATTTATTCTTGTTTTTTTTATCACAATGTTGCAGGGGCTTCCCAGTGTGGTTGCGTGATATACCTGGCATAGTATTTCGAACAGAGAATGCTCCTTTTAAGGTATAATGATCCTCTGAGTATCTACACCTGCAAATTAATTTTCTTGCTATATTTTTGATTGGCTATTGTCAAGTATTTGGATGATGATCTTTGGGGTAATGCAGAATATCAATACCATTGAGTTGGACTAGCTTTAATATTTGATAAAGATCACCTTATACTAGAATAAATAATTGCAAAATTTTTCAAATTTATTTATCCATTACAAGGCAATCTGATTGATTCTCATTCTCTCGGCCTTTGTTTTATTCACTATACCTTTTTCCACATATCTAGGAGATTAAAAGACGGTGTCCATGCCCATGCACTTACACAATGAGTAGTGTAACTCCCCTCTCTCCAAATTCCATCTCTCTCGTTCTGCTACTCCGATTCATTTAGGCATCCATTCCTGGTCAAGAAGTCCTTATATATCAGCTTTCTCCACATATCTTTATATTCGTTTGAGGTGGGGGTAGTTGCTATGCATTATCTTTTCCATATTCTTTTACCTTATATTTATTCTCAGGAAATTCATCGTTCGTTTCTTTTTACTATTTCCATGGGTTACATGTACTACAATAGTTGCTGCAAACTCTTTTATAGATGTTAGAATCAATAATAATTTCCTTACGCTGACAAGTGAATTTATCGAACATACTTAACCAAGATTTTGAATTATTGGAGACTGAGTCAGGAGCCTCTAGGTTGTTAAAGTTAGACTTTGTAGAGGTGATTGCGACTTCATGATGATAATTAATGTTTACAGGAGGAGATGCAGCGGTTTGTTAAAAAGATTGTGGATCTTATGCAAAAAGAAATGCTACTCTCTTGGCAAGGCGGTCCAATTATCATGATGCAGGTTAGACAATTTGGATATTCAACTTGTGCAGAACAAATATTAGATGTTTTAAATGGGTTTGGCAGGTTTGGCTTCTCCCGATAATATCATTGCATGATTTTGGTTAGAACATTTAGAGAAGTAAAATATGAACTATATTCTATTCCATTTTATTCACATATCCTGCATCATTTGGGGATGAGAACCTCATACAAAGAACAGAAACCGTCAAAGTTTGGACATCTTGTTTCTTCTAGTGGGTGGCATTCTCCTTCTCATGTTGTAGGAACCATGGGACACATCTGAGAAGAATATAAACACCTTTGAGCCATTATTGCAACCACTAAAGGATATCCACACCTTTGATTATGACCATTGAACAAATTCCAAATGTATGCTGCAGTCTGGTTCTTTTCAGTCATAAGAAAGCTTCAAGCTCCAAATCCAGCATTAGGTTTATCTTTTTTCTTTGGTGGACAGATTGAAAATGAATATGGAAACATTGAACACTCATTTGGGCCAGGGGGAAAGGAATATGTTAAGTGGGCTGCCAGGATGGCTCTCGGGCTTGGTGCTGGGGTTCCATGGGTAATGTGCAGGCAAACTGATGCTCCTGTGGACATTGTAAGGTCTTCTCCCTCTATGTATGGCATGCTATTTTAAGTTCCTTTTAAAATTACTGCCAGCCCCGTCGATTAATAATAATACAAAATGAGTTGAACTTTATTATGAGTTTTATCTCTAGCTTTTAGTTTGTTTGTTCTATAATTGTTAATGTAAACTGCAATGGAATGAATTTCAGTTGTTATGTTGCCATTTATCTGATATTTTGTTTACATTTTTGCAGATAGATGCATGCAATGCATATTATTGTGATGGTTTTAAGCCAAATTCCCCAAAAAAACCAATATTCTGGACAGAGGACTGGGATGGATGGTATGGTGACTCCCGAGGATTGTACATATTTAACTTGACACATTCTATAGCTTGTCCATTTTGGACGTCCATCTTGAAGTGCATTTAGGCCATGATATATATTAATATATGTGTACATACATACAATTTGAAAATTTGGACTAGAAGTTTATAGAGCATCAGAACTTGTGTGGAACTTGGAAAATCAAATCAAAATTTAGAATGGTGCATAGAAATGGAATTTTTTTTTTTTCTGTTGGAGCTGGATGTTACAGATGTCAGTTTTAAATCTTATTTTGCATCTCAGAATTTCAGCAGAATATTGACTAGCCACGTCTAAAATTGTGCTTCTTTCTTGTTTGAACTTCTTTACTGCAAGTTGTGAGCAGGATTCATCTTTTTACTTGGCCTTTTGAAGGTATACAAATTGGGGTGATAGTTTGCCTCATAGGCCTGTTGAGGACCTTGCTTTTGCAGTTGCACGCTTTTTTCAACGTGGAGGAAGCTTCCAGAATTATTATATGGTACAATAGATTAGTAAAACTAATGCTGAATTTGATTTATTAAGACATATGTGATAACCTAATATTCAGTCCAATTTATTATGAGAACTTCGTATCTAGTGTGGTTTATTGTTGGTTCGAGCTACACAGTTAATTCCTACTGGTTTCAATTGTTAATGATGGAACACTTAGGTAGCCAGATAAAGTATGAGAAAATATGGAACTTGCAGTTCTTTGGTTGCCCGAGTTGCATACTTCTATTTCCATTCGTTCCCTTTCCTAGGAGTGGAATGTTTCATTTTGGAGTAAAGTGAATTTTCTGCTGTCATTTCTTTTAATAAGTAGTGGACAGACTCTTGTAAATTACCTCATACTTGGTCAATAAAGTGAAAATGAATGACTTGACATGGAACAGCCCTGTACAATGGAAGCATCAGTGCAGAGGCATCTGTAATACCTCCTTATGATCTTGTTTCACTACTTAACACTAAATGTTAACATGAAAACTATATAAGTAGCAAGCAGTTCCATTGTTTCTCTGATTCTCTAATTCTCAATCTGTGTAAAAGATGAGGAATAGTTATGTCAGATTCATCTAGTACAGATAAACACGTTTGGTATGATTGCAGTATTTTGGTGGAACAAATTTTGGTCGGTCTGCGGGTGGCCCATTCTACATAACTAGTTATGACTATGATGCTCCAATTGACGAATATGGTAGGTCAAAGTGGACCTATAAAGGATTTTTTTTAACCTGGAATAATTGTTGACTAAGGCATAAGTTGCTCACCTGTGTTTCGTTAAATATGAATTGAAGCTTAACTTAATAATCCTTACTTCTTTCTCTCTTGCTATCTAGGTCTGTTAAGCGAACCCAAATGGGGCCATTTAAAAGATCTGCACGCTGCTATAAAGCTTTGCGAACCAGCTCTGGTTTCTGTAGATTCACCTCAGTACATAAAATTGGGATCCAAGCAAGAGGTTTGTGCTGTATTTTCTGAGCTTTTCAATAGTATCATATAGGAATTTCTTTCCTGGATTGGATGTGCTAGAAGAGACTTTAGGTTCTTCCCTGCCCGAGCTACTTCGAACTGTGATCTTCTTAGTGACTTTAGTTTGGGGCAGTTGTTTCCAGCACGAATAATTTTTTTTTTTTAAAAAACAGGCAACAAATATTTGTACCACACAAAATTTACCAAAATTCTTTTTGGTTGTGGACCATTTGTCATTTCTTTCCTTTTTCTTTCCCCATTTTTACGGGCAATTAATTGTCAACTGCTCTCCTTACTTTATGCTGCTCATACTCAATTTTTTCTCTTTTTTGGTTTCTGCAATTTGTCTTTTTGTCTTTTGATCACTCTGTCAGGCACATGTGTACCATGCCAATGCTTATAATGAAGGTCTGAACTCAACTCAGCATGGAAGTCAAAGCAGATGCTCTGCTTTTCTGGCAAATATTGATGAACATAGTGCAGCTACTGTCAGATTCCGTGGTCAATCATATACTTTACCTCCGTGGTCAGTGACTATTTTACCAGACTGTAGGAATGCTGTTTTCAACAGTGCCAAGGTTTGATTCCAACTTTTAGGAAGCTGCAGCAGTTATGATAATTCGTCACTTGTATATGCATGACACTGTCATCAAAGATGAAGCGTGTTTTTCCCTTTATTTGATCATAATATCTACAGCCTGAAATTTCAATATGGGGCCTGCTATAGAGTTGCATCTCTGTTTCTCACCAAACATTCAGGAACTGTCTTCAAATATGCTGTAGATGGAGGCAATTTCTAAGATCTCATATTTAGGACAATTATTCACCGTTTCTCCATGTAATCCTGCTCCAGATGACCAGTGCATAAAATATTTACCATGATATAGAGCTCTCTAGGGCATGTATTTGGAGTGTTATGATCATTCTTATTTTGCTTAGGTTTGGGAAGCTGCTACATAAACTCTGAAATCTCAAGTAAGCAGTGGTTCTCAATAAAGGAGTCAGCATGTCTTGGTTATCATTTCTATGATGACTCATCGTTCTATTCATGATTACTAATACAAATTTTAAATTTTAGATTAATGCTCCCTAGAAATTACGCGTAAGTTCTCTTTTCTTGCACCATTAGATTAGTGGCCGAAGATTTTGAGGAAGTTTTTTATTACTTTTTTCAACATTAACAATCAATTTACATAATTATTTATAAAGAAGAATTTAAGCATAATTAGAAAAGATACAAAAAGGCAATAATATTAAATCTCTACAAATTAGAAACTAAATATATTTGTCAATACTTCACCTCAAGTTGGTGCAAAGATATCACACATATCCAACTTGCACACCAAGGTATGAAAAGTCCGATTGCTGAGTCCTTTTGTAAACACATCAGCTAGTTGTTTTTCTGATGACACATGAAATAAACTCAAGGCATCATTTGTAAGCTTTTCATTGATGAAGTGCCGATCAATTTCAATGTATTTTGTCCGATTATGCTGAACAGGATTATGAGCTAAACTGATGGCAGTTTTGTTATCACAATATAAGGATAGTCTCTTTTTTTAGACAGTCTCAATTCTTCTAATAGCTTTTCTAGCCAAAGAAGTTTACAAGCACCTTGAGCCGTAACCCAGCATTCTACTTCAGCATTCAATCTAGCAACTACACTTTGCTTCTTGCTTCTTCAAGTAACTAATTTCCTCCTGCAAGCGTACAATAGCTAGATGTAGATTGTCAACTAATATAGCTGTAACATAGTTGTAGACTAACATAATTATAGGGATTTAGCATAATTATAGGGATTTTATTTTTTCTAATTTTAGCCCTAGTACATTGTATAAATACCTGTATATTTTCCATTTGAAGTAGAATATACATTATCAGTTTCACATGGTATCAGAGCCTTAGGGTTCCTGTTTGAGGTTTGCGATTTCCTCTCGCCGGTATCAGATTTCTTCCTCTGTATTTTTTTTGGATCTCAGTTGAAGATCCTGTTCTGTTTCTTAGGGTCACAACTTCAGGTGACCAGCTTCCCTCACCGCCACCACAGGGAGGTTCGCCTCCATTAGTCCGGCCTCTGCCCAATTTCCGGTGACCATCGAAGCCGCGAGTGGACTTCACGCACCGTTCGAAGCTCACTGCTCTTCCTCACAAGTTACTGCTTCTTAGGGTCACGTCTTCTGGTGATCAGTTTACCTCACCGCCACCTCAGGGAGGAGCGCCTCCGTAATTCCGGCCATTCCACCTTTCTCCGGTGACCAACGGAGCCGCGAGTGGGCCTCATGCGCCGCTCCGATCGCACTGCTCTTCCTCACGCGCCGGCGAGTGGACGCGCGTGGCTTGTCGGTTGGACCTCCGACTTCATCTCCGGCGTTGCCCTGCTATTTCCGGCCTGGATCCGGTGTCATCGTGGGGTGATCTCTTCTGTTTGAGGGTGTTTGCTTCTTCTGCTCATCAACGCCAGGTCTGCTCTAGCGCTGCTCACTTCGTAACAAGGTTCTGATCTTAAGATTCAGTCCCTTTCGTCATTTATTTCCCTAAATAATTGAGAAGTGTTGGCTGTTAATTTGAGTTTGGTATATTAAATTTTGTTTGCTGCACATTATCTGCTAATTTCATTGAACAAGTTTACTTGCGGTTGGTTTAAATGGATGAGAGCAGTGATAAGAAGACAGTTATTGAAATTATGTTTGGGTCTTCTAAAATTACGGATAGAAAATTGACTGGAAGTAATAATTATGCGCAATGGAAAAGAACTATTCGTAGATTTGTGACTAGTGTGGATTTGGAGGATTATTTAACTAGTAATCCACCGGTTAAGGACGATGTTATTAATCGAAAGAAATGGTTAATGGAGGATTATAAGTTGTTTAATCAAATTCAGAATACTTTAGATCCCACGGTTGATGATGTTGTGAGTCACTGTGAGAGTATAAAAGAATTATGGGAATATCTAGAATTTTTGTATGCTTGCAAACAAGATATGTCTCGTGTCCATGATTTATTGCTGAAAATTTATCGAGCCGAGCAAAAAGTTCGCTCTCTATTCCAGTATTATACTGAAGTAAAACAAGCTTTTGAAGAAAAGCGGGCTATGTTTCCTATTGTTGCTGACATTAAACAAATGCAAGAACAAGAGGAGCAGATAGTGGTACAGTGTTTCTTAGCAGGGTTGGGTTCTGAATATGATGTGGCACGCACACAATTGCTAACTGGTGAGTCACTTCCTTCTTTTACTGAGGTTTATGCTCGGTTGCTTCGAGTTTTTAAAGATGGTGACTTGCATTCTGGTATGGTGCCCAATAATACAATGGCTTTGGTTACTAATGCTTCAAATAATAATCGCGGAGGTAAAGGTGGAAATAATAGTAGTTCCCTTTCTAGTAACTCTCGTACATGTCATTATTGTGGAGTTGAAGGGCACATAAAAAAGAATTGTTGGAAGTTGCATGGAAAGCCTCCCAAGAATTCAGGACAAATGAATAATAAAAAATTTGCGAATGTAGCTACTCAAGATGGCATCCTACCAATTCCACAGCCATCTGTCACCATTTCAGCGGATGAGTATGCTCGTTTAACTGCCACTGATGATTCACAACAGTTATCTTCTGGGATATCAGCTTTGGTTAATACAGGTAATCCCACTGCTTGTCTTTCCACCTCATCTTGAAGTTGGGTTATTGACTCAGGTGCTACTGATCATATGACTGGCAACATAGGTATTCTCTCTTCTTTCACTTCTACTGATAATTTACCCTGTGTTACTTTGGCGAATGGATCTACTGCTTCTGTAATTGGACGTGGGACAGCAAACCCAACAAACTCTCTTCCGTTATCATCTGTTTTATGTTTATCATCATTCCCCTTTAACTTGTTATCTGTTAGCCAAATTACCCAAAATCTTAACTGTTGTGTTATTTTCTATCCCAATTATTGCCTTTTTCAAGATCTTGGGACGAAGCAGATTCTTGGTAAAGGGTGTCTGGTGAATGGCCTGTATGCTCTTGAATCAACTTCTGGACTTATACCTCGATCCATTGCGTGCACAAGCTCGTCTTCTCTTTTGCAGCTTCATTGTCGTTTTGGTCATCCTCCTCTTTCAATTTTACAAAAGTTATGTCCTAGTTTTAAACGGGAATCTACTTTAGAGTGTGAAGCTTGTCAATTTGCTAAACACCATAGAGTATCTTATTCTCCTAGACTAAATAAACGTGTTGCGTCTTCTTTTTCCTTAGTTCATACTGATATATGGGGTCCTTGTCCTGTTACTTCCAAACTTGGTTTTCGTTATTTTGTAACATTTATTGATGATTATTCTAGAGTTACTTGGCTTTATCCTATGAAATCTCGTTCTGAGTTGTTTACTATATTTTGTGCTTTTCATGTTGAAATTAGAACTCAATTCAATAAATCCATTTGTATTTTGAGAAGTGATAATGCTAAAGAATATATTTCCCACTCTTTTAAATCTTATCTCTCTCAGCATGGTATTATTCATCAGTCTTCTTGTATTGTTACCCCTCAGCAAAATGGTATAGCTGAGCGGAAGAATCGTCATTTATTAGAAGTTGCTCGGGCTTTAATGTTTCATATGCAGGTTCCTAAAGCCTTTTGGATCGATGCTGTTTCCACTGCTTGTTTTCTTATTAACAGAATGCCTTCTTCGGTTCTTGACGGGCAGATTCCGTATTCTCTTCTTTTTCCCTCATCTACACTATTTCATCTTCCTACTCGAATTTTTGGGAGTACCTGTTTTGTTCAAGATATGCGACCTCAAGTTTCAAAATTAGATCCTAAATCTCTTAAGTGTGTGTTTATGGGATACTCTCGAGAACAAAAAGGGTATCGCTGTTACTCTCCTTCTTTAGGTCGTTATTTAGTATCTGCTGATGTTACATTTTTTGAGCATACACCTTTCTTTGGTTCTCCTGTGTCCTCTCCTTCGCTCTCTAGTGATTCAGGGGACGATTTTCTTATTTATTGAAGAAATTCAGAGTAGGATTTCTTATATTGTATTAACATTAAACCTGAATTTATACAAGAAAGATTGGAAATTAAGTCAAAAAACTACAACTCCTAAATCAGCTCCTAAATCAGCTCCTAACTACTATGATCAATTTATTCAACCTTACAGCTATTCAACACAACACAGCAACACAGCTATATTCAACACTCCCCCTCAAGTTGGTGCAAAAATATTACACATGCCCAACTTGCAAACTATGGTGTGAAAGGTTCGACTATTGAGTCCTTTTGTAAAAATATCTGCTAGCTGTCTGTCTGATTTCACATGAAATAAACTCAAGATGCCTTCAGTTAACTTTTCCTTGATGAAATGTCGATCGATTTCAATGTGCTTCGTCCGATCATGTTGAAAAGGATTATGAGCTATACTGATGGCGGCTTTGTTGTCACAGTATAAGGATAGTCTTCTTCTTTCAAATAGTCTCAATTCTTCTAGTAGTTTTCTCAGCCAAAGAAGTTCACAAACACCTTGAGCCATAGCCCTGTATTCTGCTTCAGCACTTGATCTTGCAACCACACTTTGCTTTTTACTTCTCCAAGTAACAAAGTTCCCTCCTACAAGAGTACAATATGCTGATGTAGATCGTCGGTCATTTAAAGATCCAGCCCAATCTGCATCTGTAAAAGCTTCTATGTGGAGGTGACCATGTTTGGAGAAAAGAAGACCCTTTCCTGGGGCAGACTTCAAATACCGCAAAATCCGAAAGACAGCTTGCATATGAGAGTCTCGTGGATCATGCATGAATTGACTCACCAAGCTCACTGAGTAGGCTATGTCTGGCCTAGTATGTGAGAGATAAATGAGTCTCCCAACTAACTTTTGGTATCTCTCTTTATCCACTGGCTTTCCAACTTCTGATTGTAGCTTGTGATTGCTCTCAATAGGCGTGTCTGCCGGTTTACATCCTAGCATACCAGTCTCATCCAAGAGATCTAAGATATATTTTCTCTGAGAAATGAAGATTCCTTTAATTGATCTGGCAACTTCAATTCCCAAAAAATATCGTAACTCTCCAAGATCCTTTATCTCAAATTCCTGAGCTAAAAGCTTTTTCAGGCGATCCATTTCTTTTTTATCATCCCCTGTCATCACTATATCATCAACATAAACTATAAGAAGAGTGATTTTACCCTTGGAGTGTCTCATAAAGAGAGTATGATCAGCATTACTCTGTTGATAACCAAAAGAAATCATGGCTTTGCTGAATCTGTCAAACCAAGCTCTTGGAGACTGTTTCAATCCATACAAGGCTTTCTTCAGTCTGCACACATTTCCTTTAGTTCTTTCATCATCAAAACCAGGAGGTATCTCCATGTAAACTTCTTCTTCCAGGTCTCCATGGAGGAATGCATTCTTCACATCAAATTGCTGCAAATCCCAATCTAAATTAGCTGCACAAGATAGCAAGATTCTGATTGTATTCATTTTTGCAACAGGTGCAAATGTCTCCTGGTAATCAACTCCGTAAGTCTGAGTGAATCCCTTTGCCACTAGTCTGGCTTTAAATCTTTCAACTGACCTGTCTGCTTTGTGTTTTATTGTGAACACCCATTTACAACCAACTAACTTCTTGCTTGGAGAGTCAACTAGTTCCCAGGTGTCATTTTTTGATAGAGCCTTCATTTCTTCTACCATAGCTTCTTGCCACTTTGGATCCATGATAGCTTCCCTCCAATCCTGTGGAATAGACATAGAAGAAAGAGACAAGGCAAAGGCTCTATAGGAGTGAGACAGATGATCATAAGAGACAAAGTTAGAAATGGAATGTTTTGTACAAGACCTGACTCCTTTTCTTTGAGCAATAGGCAAATTTAAATCAGGATCAGAAAACGACTCACCCGAAGATTCTGGCAGTGTAGAGTGCATGATAGCTTCTTCAGGCCTATTTTTTCTCGAGTATCTCAACAAATCAGGTCTATCTAAACGACTAACAACATTTTGCTCCTCCTGAACATCAACATTCTGCTCCCCCTGAACATCAACACTTTGCTCCCCCTGAACATCAACAATATTATCTTCCTGAACAAGATCACGAGTTACCACAGGTTCGTTTGTCACCATCACCACTTCTTCACTACTCTCCCCCTGAAGAGGTGATTGAGTAATACCAAAATAAGATTCAGACTCCCGAAAGGTAACATCCATACTGACATAAAATTTCCTAGATGGGGGGTGGTAACACTTATAGCCCTTTTGAGTTGATGAATACCCAATGAACACACATTTTAGTGCTCTTGGATCTAATTTCCCAACATTTCTAGTATGGACAAAGCAAACACACCCAAATATTTTTGGTGGAACAGTATAGTGAGTTTTCCCGGTTAAAATCTCTAAAGGAGTCCTAAAATTAAGAGCTTTGAGAGGCATTCTATTAATAAGATAGGCAGCTACTAGAATTGCATCCCCCCAATATGGTTTTGGAACATTCATAGTAAACATAAGAGATCTAGCAACTTCCAATAAATGCCTATTTTTTCTTTCAGCCACTCCATTTTGAGCACTAGTATAAGGACAACTAGTTTGGTGAATGATTACTTGAGATTCTAAATAAGTTCCAAATCTACTATCCATATATTCTGTCCCATTATCAGTTCTTAAAACTTTTATTTTAGCATCAAACTGAGTGTCGACCATTTTATGAAAAGATTGAAAACAAGAGAAAACCTCACTTTTTGTCTTAATCAAATATACCCAAGTCATTCTGGTGCAACAATCAATAAAGGTAACAAACCATCGATTTCCAGTTAAAGAGGCTGTCTGTGTGGGACCCCAAACATCAGAATGGACAAGCATAAAAGGGACAGTTGTTTTATTATCACTTAAAGGATAAGAATTTTTTGTATGTTTCGCATACTCACAAGCATCACAAGATAAAAACTCAAACCTAGTTTTAGAAAATAAATTGGGATATAGTTTTTCTAAAACAAAAAAGGATGGATGTCCTAATCTCCTATGCCATTGTATTATTTCCTGATTGACATCCTTATGCCCTCCAAACAAAGCTAGGCCTTGACAGTGGTCCATCATGTATAAGCCATCATGCTCTCTGCCACTACCAATCATCTTCCCTGTTTGAAGGTCCTGAAAAATACAATAATCAGGAAAAAATTCAATTTTACAGTTTAGAGATTTAGTGATAGCACTGACAGATAAAAGATTGACAGGAAATTGAGGAACATGAAGAACAGAAGACAACTTAATGTTTGGAGTACAGACAATGGAACCTGTCCCAGAAATAGGAGTAAATGACCCATCAGCTACCCTGACATTATCCCTTTTTAGACAGGGAGAATAGTTAATAAAGCCTTTAGAAGTGCCTGTCATATGTCTATTCGCACCAGAATCAATAATCCAAGAGTCAAGATGAGCAAGTGTGTTACCTGTTTGGACGGAATTCGAGGTACCACTGGATGAAAGATTCAGCTGTGACATAAGGCGTCTGAAATTTTGAACTTTTTCAGATGAGAGACTTCCAACTGGAGCTATCTCCTTAGATGATTCGGCTGCTTCTGACATATTTGCTTGAGCTCTAGTTGTATTGATTCTTCTTCCCCCACGACCTCTAGTAGGTCTCCCATGCAACTTCCAGCAAGTTTCTTTAGTATGCCTTGGTTTACCACAGTAATCACAGTGTAAATGATCTTTATCAAAAAAGGTACCTTTTGGTTGATCAAGAGAGATATGGGCAGTTAAGCCTGACTTCTCAATAGGTGCAGTATAAAGCATAGCACTTCTTCTGGTCTCTTCTTGCTGGATTAAAGAATGTGCCTCCTCAAGAGAGGGAAATGAAGTCCTGCCAATAACTTGAACTCGCACTTGATCAAATTCAGGATTTAGACCAGCCAAAAAATCATAAACCCTCTCCTTTTCAATCATATTTTGAATTAGTACCGCATCATCAACACATTTTGCCTGAAAATCCTGATAATAATCCAGCTCCTGCCATAAACTACCCAGCTCAGAAAAATAATCTGAAACAGTAAGATCACCTTGTTTTGTGCCATGAACTTTGTTCCTAAGTTCAAAGATCTGAGCATCATTTCCCATTCGAGAATAGGTGGTTTTTGCAGCTTTCCATATTTTTTCTGCGGTATCAAGCAGTAAATACTGTCTAGAAATTTTAGGATGCATAGAATTCAGAAGCCAAGACATAACTAGTGAATTATCTGAATCCCATTGACTAAAAAGAGGATCTGTGGTAGATGGTGATTTTTTACTTCCATCAATATAAGCCTGCAATCTTCTAGCCTTGATTGACAATAAACATGACCTAGACCAGGCTAAATAAGTACTGCTTCCATCCAATTTAACTGGGCTAATTTGAAAATGTGGACTATCATTAATTGGATAATATTTCTCTACTTCATCCTTAGTATTTGACATAATGGGAGCTTAAAACAAAACTAAGAACAAACAGCAGGAAAGAAACTGAAGCACAGAACCTGTCACTGTTGGACTCAGAAACCAAGGAGGTCGGAAGACGCCGGAGATCAGTGGGTCAGAGGCGGAAAGGGCCGGCGAGTCGATCGGAGCAAAAAACGGTGACCAAAGGTGGCCGGAGGACTGTTCACGCGCTTCACGCGCCGGCGAGTGAACAGTGCCCAGAATAGGACAATCGGCGCGTGTACTCACGCGCGGGGTCTTACGTCGCCGGAATTCAGTGTACCGGCCGAACTTCTCCTCGCGCTTCCTCCGGTAAGGGCGGTGTCGTCTGAAGATGGCCGGAACAAGTCCGTTTTACAGCAACCAAAAAACGCCAAGACAGAGAGCTTCAGCGGCGCGTGTACTCACGTGCGTGGTCGGAGGACGCCGGAAATCAGGACACTGGCCGGAAATCAAGTGACCTCCCTTCTGGTGTGACTGTGTCGCTTATAGAGGGAGATAACTCACCTCTTTGATTTATCCAGTTTACTGGAATTCTGGAATTCTGAAAAAACTGAAAAAAACACGTACTGCAAGGAGATAACTCAACCTTCAAGGGCAGTATAGCTCTGATACCATGAAGAAATTCAGAGTAGGATTTCTTATATTGTATTAACATTAAACCTGAATTTATACAAGAAAGATTGGAAATTAAGTCAAAAAACTACAACTCCTAAATCAGCTCCTAACTACTATGATCAATTTATTCAACCTTACAGCTATTCAACACAACACAGCAACACAGCTATATTCAACATTTATACTGTCAATGAACAGGTTGTTTCTCCTCAATCTCGACCTGTTATTCGTCAAGTTTATTCTCGGCGTATGCACCATACTATAGAGACACCTCCTGCTTCGTCTTCAGATTCTCCATCTCAACCAGATGCTAACCTTGACCTTCTTATTGCTCTTCGTAAAGGTAAACGAACATGTACTTATCCTGTTTCTTCCTTTGTATCTTACCATGCTTTATCTCCTTCTTCAAAGTCTTTTGTAGCTTCCTTAGACTCTATTGACATTCCCACGTCCCTTGCTGAAGCCTTAGCTCATGATGATTGGCTAGCCGCAATGAAAGAAGAGATGATGGCCTTAGAGAAGAATCATACATGGGATCTTACGCCTTTACCCTCTCAGAAAAAGGCCATTGGTTGTAAGTGGGTGTTTACTGTTAAAATGAATCTTGATGGTTCTGTTGCTCGGTTAAAAGCTCGATTGGTTGCTAAAGGATATGCACAAACATATGGAGTGGATTATTCGGAGACCTTTTCTCCAGTTGCGAAACTTTCTTCTGTTCGATTGTTTATCTCCTTGGCTGCTAATTATGGTTGGGCATTACATCAACTTGATGTGAAGAATGAATTCTTGCATGGGGATTTGAGTGAAGAAGTTTACATGGAGCAACCACCTGGTTTTATTGCTCAGGGGGAGTCAGGGAAGGTGTGCAAATTAAAAAAGTCTTTGTATGGTTTAAAGCAGTCTCCACGTGCTTGGTTTGGGAGATTCAGTACAGTTGCGATTGAATTTGGCCTACAGAGAAGTGCATATGATCACTCAGTATTCTTTACATCATCTAGTTCTGGGTGCATATTGTTGGTTGTGTATGTGGATGATATAGTGATAACTGGAACTGACGAAGCTGGGATTAAGAGGTTGAAAGCTTTCCTTGGGACTCAATTTCAAACAAAAGATTTAGGACTGTAAGAAAACAAGTGTTCTTCTTCTTATTTATTTCTTAGTAATGACATGAATATATACACAAAATTTCTGTTAGAAAGTCAAGTATATCGGCTCCTACATTTCCTCCTACAATCACTGCTCTATCTACTCCTACAATTACGTTAGCCATAAATTCAATTCTGTAACACTCCCCCTCAAGCTGGAGCATAAATATTGATCATGCCCAGCTTGTTACATAAATATTCGACTCGTGGCCCATTTAAAGCTTTTGTGAATAGATCACCTAATTGTTCTGCTGTCTTCACATGCCCAGTTGAAATTACATTATCTTGAATCTTTTCACGAATAAAGTGACAGTCAACTTCAATATGTTTGGTCCGCTCATGATACACTGGATTGGAGGCAATATGGAGAGCAGCCTGATTATCACACCAAAGTTTTGCTGGAGATGAGGAATTCATACCAATTTCGGCAAGCAAATGACGAATCCATAAGACTTCACATACAGCCTGTGACATAGCTCTATATTCAGATTCTGCATTTGATCTGGATACTACAGTTTGTTTCTTGCTTTTCCAAGATACTAAGTTTCCTCCAACAAAAACACAATAGCCTGTAGTTGATCTTCTATCGGTCTTGGATCCTGCCCAATCTGCATCAGTAAAGCACTCAATGTGGTTATGTCCATGATCACTGTAAAGTATACCTAATCCAGGAGCACTTTTCAAATAACATAGGATATGCTCTAATGCCTCCCAATGCTTGACTGTTGGAGCTGTCATAAACTGGCTAACAACACTTACTGCAAATGCAATATCCGGACGAGTAACTGTAAGATAGTTCAGTTTTCCAACTAACCGCCTGTATCTTTCTTGGTCATCAAACGGATCGCCATCATCCTTTGTGAGTTGTACATTTGGAACTATAGGAGTACTACATGGCTTAGCTCCTAATTTTCCAGTTTCTGCAAGTAAATCAAGAACATACTTTCTTTGAGACAAAAGAATTCCCTTCTTACTTCTTGAGACTTCGATTCCTAGAAAGTATTTCAGTTGGCCCAAGTTTTTAGTGTGAAATTTGTCATGCAAGAAAGACTTAAGAGAAGAGATTCCTTCATGATCACTTCCTGTAATTACAATATCATCGACATATACAAGAAGAAGAAGAATACCAGCTGTTGATTGTCTGTAGAACACTGAATGATCACTTTGGCTTTTCTTTAACCCAAACTCTTGGACAACTTGACTAAATTTGCCAAACCAAGCACGAGGACTCTGTTTTAGTCCATACAGAGATTTCTTCAAGCGACAAACTTGACCAATTTTACCATACTCCCCCTGAGCAACAAAACCAGGTGGTTGCTCCATATATACCTCTTCGTGAAGATCTCCATGAAGAAATGCATTTTTGATATCGAGCTGATGTAATGGCCAGTGCTGAGAAGCAGCAAGAGAGATGAACAGATGAACAGAAGCCAACTTGGCTACAGGAGAGAAAGTGTCAGAGTAGTCAACTCCATATGTCTGTGCATATCCTTTGGCTACAAGCCGAGCCTTAAGTCTAGCAATAGATCCGTCTGGATTTACTTTAACTGCTAAAACCCATTTGCATCCAACAGCCTTTTTTTTCTGAGGTAAATCTACTAACTCCCAAGTTTGGCTTTCATCTAGAGCTTCAATTTCTTCACGCATTGCAGTGCGCCAGCCAGGATGAGATAAAGCTTCCTTAACTATTTTAGGTATAGAAGTAGAGTCTAGTGAAGTAATGAGAGCACTGGATGATGAAGATAAGTGATCATATGAAATAACGTTAGCAATGGAATAAGTAGATTTACAACTGCGTTTACCTTTACGAACGCTGATGGGAAGATCAAGATCATTTGGTGGAGGATCTAATGACGAAGTTGATTCTGGTGTAGGACATGTATCAGTAGTCGCTGTTCTCCTGGAATAAACTTGAACAATAGGTGGCTTGTCTGGAACTGAAGTCTGATCAGGTGGAGAAACATTGTGAGAAATACTATCATCTACTGATTGCTCAGAACTTGATATAGATTTATAGATAAGACATTCATCTTCCTCCCCCTGACTGATAGAAGTAGACTTGGTAGAGAAAAATGGTATTTGCTCTGAAAATGCCACATCAGTAGAAATCACATATCTGTTGAGATCAGGAGAATAACACCGATACCCTTTTTGAAGACGAGAATATCCCAAAAATACACACTTCAAAGCTTTAGGATCTAGTTTTGTAATATGGGGCCGTACATCACGAACGTAACACGTGCTTCCAAACAGTTTTAGCTCTATTGGAAATAAAGGTTTATGAGGAAAAAGGACATGGTAGGGGCTATTACCATTAAGTACCGTAGATGGCATCCGGTTAATCAGAAAACATGCTGTGGATACAGCATCAGTCCAAAATTGCTTAGGAACTTTCATCTGAAACAACAAGGCACGAGCAGTCTCAAGCAGATGTCTGTTCTTCCGTTCAGCCACTCCATTTTGAGATGGTGTATCAACACATGATGATTGATGGAGAATACCATGTTGAGTCATATAGGTTTGAAATTGTTCTGACAGGTATTCTTTAGCATTATCACTCCGTAATATGTGTACAGAAACATTGTATTGGGTCTTAATCTCAGCACAAAAAGCAGAAAAATGAGTGAATACCTCAGAACGATTTTTCATAAAATAAATCCAAGTCATTTTAGAAAAATCATCAACAAAAGTAACAAAATATCTGAATCCTGTTTTGGATACAACAGGACATGGACCCCACACATCGGAGTGAACTAATTCAAACGCAAACCCAGCTCGTTTATTAATTCTAGGACCTAATGAGCCTCGATGATGTTTTGCATAGTGACAGGACTCACAATCTAATGTCAAGACTTTATTAAATTGTGGATTTATTTTCTTCAAAATAGGCAACGAGGGATGTCCCAGCCTGCAATGAGCTTCAAAAGGTGAAGTAGCACTAGAACAAGCCAGAGATCGAGGTACCCATGAATCCATAATATAAAGACCATTAGATACATGTCCTCTACCAAGTATCTGCTTCGTCATAAGATCCTGAAATAGACAATGGTCAGGAAAAAATGAGATACAACATTTGAGGTCTTTAGTAAGTTTGCTTACAGATATTAAATTGAAAGCAAGATTAGGCAAACTTAGGACGGAAGATAAAGTAATGGAGGATGTGGGTTTAACAACTCCAGAACCCTCAACATGATAAGTTGATCCATCAGCTATTGTTACAGGGGAGGATTCTGTATGAGGCTTAAAGGTAGAAAAGGTTCGAGGATTACCTGTCATATGATCTGTAGCACCTGAGTCAATGACCCATTGATTCGAGGAAGAAATAAGGCATGTTTTACCTGAATCATCAAATGGAGTGGATTCCTTCAAAAGACGAGTATACTCTTCAGCTGGAATAAAAACAGACTTCTCAGAAGATGAACTAGAAGCAGCAATGTTTGCAGTTTGGGTTCTCTAATGGCGATTTTGTAATTTCCTACAATATCGCTTTGTGTGTCCAGGTTCTTTGCAATAATAGCAAGTGACATTGCTAAAATCATTACTTCTGGTAGCATTTACATTGCTGAAGTCATTATTTCTGGTAGCATTTCCTCCTCCATTGTTGTTCCTTCCAACTTCATTTCCCTTTCCTCTTTTAACAACTATTACACTGGGCTGTTGAGATAGTTGAACATTCTTCTCTGTTCGTAACAACCTGCTAAAAACATCTTGAAGTGTGGTGAGTTCAGGACTAGACAGAATTTGAGATTTGGCGGTCTCAAATTCTGAAGGAAGACTGGCTAGAAAACTCATAATAGCCATTTGTTCCCGTTGAGTTTGTAACTTCTTAATGTCTATGCTGAGAGGCAATAAGACATTCAACTCTGCATATACTTTGTTGAACTCCATAAAATGGGCAGTGAGAGATTTGACCTCATCTTTTTCAGCACGGTAAAAAGCTTTACAGACATCATAGATGCGAGTAACATTCCCTTTTCCCGAATATAGGAAAGCTAAATACTCCATTAATTCCTTAACATATTCACAGTGATCTACTAATCCTACCACATTATTTTCAATAGAATTAGTAATCTGTAAAAGCAACCGAGCATCATCTCTAAGCCAAATTTTATCATTGATGGGTTCCTCAATTAAATGATCATCTTTCTCAACACTTCTTAAATAAATTCTTATTCTCCTACTCCATTCTAGAAAATTAGACCCATTTAATTTATGCTCAGTAATTTTAGTGGGCATTGATAAAATTTCAGTCACGCTGGATTTATCTTCACCAACCACCTTACCTGTTTCTGCCATTTAACTGCTAATAAAAAAAATGAATACTAAAAAAATTTCCAATACCACAAATATCCCAACCCCCGATATCAGCAGCAAATGAAACTTCCTCACAAAAACATCTAAACACCAAATACCAGGCAACTTAATACCTTAACAGCCACTTCAAATCAAAAGATCAGTAGCAAACTTAAGACCCAGCCGAAAACCACTTCTCAATATAAACTCTAATACTTCAATTACCAAAACACCAAAATATTTTCTTAAATAAAATGCACAGCAACTAAAGAGGCAAGGGACAGAACCTCTGTGCAGTGAACAAATTCAACCGAGACACTGGATGACCACCGAAACACACAGCATGTGACCGGAAATGGTGAGCCAACGCCGGAGAAGACCACCACCAGCAAAGAGTCCGTCACAGAAACCAGATCAGAAGTTAATCTGTGAAGAAGACCTTTAAAAGACACCAAATGAAGAAATCGACACCAGGATCTGGTCGGAGACACCCAGGCAACGCCGGAGTTGAAGTCGGAGGACCACCGGACGCCAGACGCTCTCCCACGCGCCGGCGCGTGAAGACGGAACCAGATTCTTGTGGAGGCGCGTGAGGACCACTCGCCGGTCTTCTGGTCACCGGACTTCGTGCAACGGCCGGAAATCCACCGGCGCTCCTTCTGAAGTTGGTGGTGAGGAGAATAGGTCACCGGAACTTAGTGACCTAAGTGGGGCAGAACCGCCAGTTGATGAAGAACACGGAAAGAAGAAGAAGAGAAGCCCAGAAAACCCAGAAATACCTGATTTTCCAAAGGAGCCTAAGGCTCTGATACCATGTAAGAAAACAAGTGTTCTTCTTCTTATTTATTTCTCAGTAATGACATGAATATATACACAAAATTTCTGTTAGAAAGTCAAGTATATCGGCTCCTACATTTCCTCCTACAATCACTGCTCTATCTACTCCTACAATTACGTTAGCCATAAATTCAATTCTGTAACAAGGACCATTGAAATATTTCTTAGGGATTGAAGTTTCTCGCAGTAATAAAGGAATCTATCCATCTCTGAGAAAATATTGCCTGGATTTATTAGATGATACTGGTTTTATTGAGGCAAAAGCATGCGATGCGCTTATGATACCAAATGTAAAGCTTAAGGCTGAAGATGGAGATTTGTTTGAGAATCCTGAAAAGTATAGGAAAATTGTAGGAAAGTTGAACTATCTTACTATCACTCGTCCTGACATTGCTTTTCCAGTAAGTGTTGTTAGTCAGTTTATGTCATCTCCTAGAACCTCACACTGGGATGCTGTTGTACATGTTTTGAGATATCTGAAAGGTGCACCAGGGCGTGGCATCTTATATCGAAATCATGGTCACCACATTATAGAAGGCTTCACAGATGCAGATTATGCAGGGGATCTTTCAGACAGGCGATCTACCACTGGTTACTATGTTTTTGTTGGAGGTAATCTTGTTTCTTGGAAGAGTAAGAAACAAAGTGTTGTATCTCGATCAAGTGCAGAATCTGAATATAGAGCTATGGCACAGACTACTTGTGAACTTATTTGGCTACGTCATTTACTTGGGGAGATTGGGTTTGTTCAGTCGAAACCAATGAACTTATGGTGTGATAACCAAGCAGCTATTTATATTGTAAATAATTCTGTGTTTAATGAGAGAACCAAACATATAGAAGTTGACTGTCATTTCACTCGAGAAAAGCTAGAAGATGGATCAATCTCAACTTCATATGTCAGAACGGGGAGTCAATTAGCTGATGTATTCACTAAAGCTTTACCTGGGAATCGAATCAACTATAATTGTAACAAGCTGGGCATGATCAATATCTATGCTCCAGCTTGAGGGTGAGTGTCAACTAATATAGCTGTAACATAGTTGTAGACTAGCATAATTATAGGGATTTAGCATAATTATAGGGATTTTATTTTTCCTAATTTTAGCCATAGTACATTGTATAAATACCTGTATATTTTCCATTTGAAGTAGAATATACATTCTCAGTTTCACATAGATCTTCTGTCATTTAAAGATCCAGTTCAATCCGCATTTGTAAAGGCTTCTATTTGGAAGTAACCATATTTGGAGAAAAGAAAACCTTTCTCTAGAGCGGATTTCAAATACCGCAAAATGTGAAAGACAGCTTGCATGTGAAAATCTCGTGGATTATGTATGAACTGACACACCAAGCTAACCGAATAGGCTATGTCTGGCCTAGTGTGTGTGAGATAAATGAGTCTTTCAACCAATCTCTGATATCTCTCCAACTTCTGCTTGTAACTTGTGGTTGCTCTTAATGGGTGATTCTGCTGATTTGCAATCTGTCATATCAGTTTCTTTCGAGAGATTCAGGATATATTTTCTCTAAGAAGTAAAGATTTTCTTTTTTGATCTGGCAACCGCAATTCCCAAGAAGTACCGTAATTTTCTTAGATCCTTGATTTCAAATTCTTGAGCCAATAGCTTTTCAGTCGGGCCATCTCCTTTCATTACTATATCATCAACATAAATTATGAGGAGAGTGAGTTTTACTCTTGTTATGTCTTATGAAAAGAGTATGATCAGCATTAATTTGTTGGTAGCCAAAAGAAATTATGGCCTTGTGGAATCTATCAAACCATACTATAGGAGATTGCTTCAATCCATATAAGGCTTTCTTCAGTCTCCATATCTTTTTTTGGCTATGTTCATCATAAAAACCAGGAGGGATTTATTTGTTAGGGATTTCATTGTGCAGTTAAGAGAATTAGTTATAACAGATAAGAGATTAGCAGGAAATTGAGGTAAATGAAGAACAAAAGAGAGTTTAATGGTTGGAGTACAGTCAATAGAATCTGTTCTAGATATCAGAGTAAGAGACCCTGCTATTTGGACATTATCTCCTTCTGTAGTTGGAGAATAAGAAATAAAATTTCTCAAAGGACCTGCCATATGACTATTTGCATCAGAATTTACAATCCATGTATTATGATTGGGAGAAAATGGCTCACCTAATTTCATAATGTTGGATGAAGGAGCAGTGGGATTTTTTCTCCTTTTAGATAAATTAACAACCTTATTGTCCATCATAGTAGCAAAACAATATTGCTAGAACATGAAAAGAAACTTCACTGCACCAAATTGAGAACCAGGAAAGGAAATCCAAAAAATCGAGATGACAGACCAAGGCTAGAAAATCCTTAGACAAGATTGGAAAATGCCGGCAAGAAGATCGGAAAAAGAATCGGGATCGGATGGTGGCCGGAAAAAACTGTATGCGCATCACTCGCTGACGCTTGAACAGTAACTCCAACAGCTTCTCCCAGTGCGTGGGGACATGTACGGTAGCGGTTGATGTTGAAAATCTGGGTAACAGCCGGACAAAGCCTTGCCTCTCTTCCTATTGGGGCGGTGTCAATAGACAGGGAGTAGAACTCAAACCTCTTGAAACTTGCCGAAAACGGTGTACTGGAAAGAATCCTAAGCACATGAAAGAGGAAACTCAATATCCAAAATAAAGGTATTAGGCTCTGATACCATAAAGATTTTGAGGAAGTTTTTGATTACTTTTTTCAATATTAACAATCAATTTACAGAGTTACTTATGCAGAAGAATTTAAGCTTAACTAGGAAAGATACAAGAAAGGCAATAATATTAAATCTCTACAAATTAGGAACTAAATATATCTGCCAACAGTGGCTTGTCTAATTTTATGCACCCATTTTGAATTGCAGCTGCTAAATGCCTTTTGATATCCATGTTTTTATACCTTATTGTGGTTGAGATTTAGCATTGACATTGCAAAGGCTTAATAAGGTTTTGAAGCCCTTCTGTTAGCCTTAGCAGCAGTCTCTGTTCTACCTTTAACATTGACCAAATCACTTTTAAGGTTGAGTGCTTTCATTTAGTTGGAAAATTCTGACAACAGAATCCTGTTAATCATTATAAGGTCAGCTACATTCTCCGCTTAATCATTGCTTATATCAGCTGATTCGAAAGCACTTCATTTAATATTTAGGTCTTAGGACGAAAACGATGCTGAACCAGATGCAATGATTTTCATTTCATTTCAAAGTTAGCTTTTTTTCCCCTCTTACAGGTTGTCATATCCTTTTTTTTTGTCCTGTGAGAGTTGCAGAAGAAGTCAAAATTTGATCCTAGCAAACAAGTAATGGAATATGTGCATTAGTGTTTTGGACTAAATGATTGATAGAAAGAAATGAGAGGTACTTTCACAAATTTTTGAAAAGTATGGTGATGTGAAATTTTTTTATGAAGTTCAAACTCATTGGCAAGGAGGTTGTGTATCTATTCATTATGTTTCAGATTATATGAATTCATTGTAGATGATCTCTCTCTCTCTCTCTTTTTCTGTTTTTCTCTTCGAAAATATCAAAATGAAGAGTGCATGGACAACCTATGGCCCTTAGATGAGTTTTAGCTTTTCATTTCTTCTTTTATATATATATATATATATATATTCCTTACTGGAGTTTTGATTTAAAGATGCTTTTTTTATTCTTATTCTTCTTCTTGTTCCATTCTTTTTCCCCTAAAAACAGGTTGCGGCACAAACTTCTGTAAAGTCTGTAGAGCCTGCTTCACTTTATCTTTTAGATGGATCTGGGCCTGAGCCATCTGTGGCCCAAAATAGAGGTTCCAAAGTGCCAACGTCCTGGATGACTGTAAAAGAGTCGATTAGTCTTTGGAGTCAGAACCAGTTTACAGTCAAAGGCATATTGGAGCATTTGAATGTGACAAAAGACGATTCTGACTATCTATGGTATTTCACCAGGTATGTTGCTGCCTATTCTCAAAATATGGCTACAAGTTAGAATACCATTCAACTACATTGTCTAGGTTTCTATGTTTCATCAGTAGACCAGATCATTGGCCTGTATATTGGCTTGATTTGGACCGCCTGCCTGCCTGCCTGCTAAGTTTGCCGGACATTGTTTTTTTGTAGTAACCATAACCCACTACAGCCCAATTATTTGATGGGCAGGCCAGGACCAGTTTTCCCGCTTAACTTAAAATTTACGTGTATTAGTATATTTTATTAGATTGGTTTTGAACAAATATATTTTGTCTCCATCTCTGGGAAAGAGTTGGCCCCAAGTCTTGCTTTTTAAGCATGTTTAGTGAGTACTAATGAAGTGGACTTGGCATGAACTGTGTGTTGTCTGAACGTGTATATTAAAGCCGATATAAAAATTATCTCTGTCTTGGTATTCTATAGATTTCTTTGTGGGTTCAAGTGCTCATCCAGGCTGGACCAAATATTTGGGTTTGAAGACATAGTTTTCTTTTTGTGCAGCCTGACCCCTAAAGAAGCCCAGACATTTTTGTTGGCCTACTTCGGAATTTATTTTACTTAGCGTCTAGCCATCCTGAATTATATAAATTGCAATGAAAGTTAATATTATCTCGTTTGGGCCAGGCTTAGACAAAATAATAGACCTGATTCTATGCTAGATTGAAGCCTAAGCAAGCAATCCTAGGCAGTGATAAATGTAAAAAATAAATTATAAGAATTCTTGTGCTCACTTCTTTTTTTCTTATGCATTAATGACTCTTGGGATGCACTTTTGGGATGTAGAATATACATTTCTGAAGAGGACATTGCATTTTGGGAGGAAAATAAAGTTCGCCCGGCAATTACTATAGATAGCATGCGTGATGTTTTGCGTGTATTCGTTAATGGCCAACTTACAGGTATGTCTCAAATTCTCCCCCTTCCTTTGAGATTCAGTTAGGATGGTGGGTAATGGTTGTGGAATTTGGCTACCTAATATGTCTCAAATTCTTCCTCTTCTTTTGGGATTTTGTTAGGGTATGGTGGTGGAATTTGGTTACGTAACAAAGAAATAGCTTTGTCCAATATATAATTGTGATTTGATGTATTATAGTAAATCCTAGTTTTTTCCAGTTGCGAAGGCTGCGGAACAATCTGCTATACAGGAAGGTATTCGTAGGATTTAGGAATGGGTTTTAGCTGCATGAAAAAGGCAAAACCTAGCAGTCATGTTCTTGGTTGATCCATTTTTAAACTGGTAACATATTAGAGTAATTATGAAAAGATTTGAATAATGAAAAAGAGGTTTCAGCCTGCAAAGATTAGAAAAGTAATTTGGCCACTTCTCCAGGATATGGGGAATCTAATCTTCCTGTCACTAGGAATGAGAGAGACTTAAGGGATGGAGAGATTTATCTCTTATCATATCAATGCAGCCATTAGTTAAGAAATAAAGGGAAAAAACTGCATGCAAGTATGGCAGATGGTCTTGGTGCACTGCATCTTTTGTACTTATAATTGATATCTAGAGAAGACGGTGAAGATACTGCGCTCTCCATGACTGAATGATGCCTGCTTGTGTGGTGGTTTTAATTTGCATATTAGACAATCTGATGAAAAATGGAAAGAGATTCCATTCCTAGAAAATATGCTTACAACAATTTATAAACATCAAGAATCACATATTTGATATGGTACCATTTTAGGCTGTGTGATGTGGGTGATAGCCGTACAATGTCAAATATCTATTTCTTATGTTTTTTTTTTTTTCCTGCTTGGGATTGATTTATAGTTGTGTGATGATGAATTGGTGAACCACTTGATCCACGCCATGGTGTATCGCGTCCTTGGGATTTGCCCCATTTAATGATGAAAATGTGTAGTGAAATTTTATGCTTGAAGAGTCTTTCTTTAGTCTTTATGGAGCTAAGAAAGTTAGGATGCCGTTCCTTTACCATTCTATGTTTGTGGATTTTTTGAGAGAGGAGGTGAGCTTTTGAGAGTAGTGCATCTTGTCTAGATGAAACTAAAAAGAGATGATGCTTAACTTACTCTTTGATTGAAGATATTTCTCACTTTGAAGATAGTGTTCTGTCAGTTTTCTGAGCATCAACTTCTCTTTGGAGACGGGTTTAAAATTTTGTTCTGTTAGTGTACATCGGTGGCATCCCTTTTTGGTGCCTCCGCAAAGTAAGTTTAGCTTTTAAAAAGAGGAATAGCTCCTTTTGCATCAATTTAATTTTATGTTTTCTGCCACTAATTAAACGCAGCATCATGGAAGTGAACTAATATTCTCATACTGTGGCATTTATGGCTGTTGTGCTGTCATGATGGTCCATTTTTTCTCCCTAAAAGCAAAATCACTTTTCTGTATACTACTCTCATCCCACTAATGCTTGTGGCCTTTGCTTGTTTAAAAAATGTGTGCCTCTTACTTTATATTTTGATGTTAATGATTTTCTTTGCTTTGGAATTGAAGGCAGCACTAGTGGTTTTTGGGTCAAAGTGGTGCAACCAATTCAGTTTCAGAAAGGATATAATGATTTAGTGTTACTGTCTCAAACAGTGGGTTTGCAGGTAAATAGTTTGGTATTCTTGCCTTTGATTCGTGGGGAAACGGATCCTAAGCTATTATTTTAGATCTTCTTGTTCATAAATGACCATGGGAAGCCAGTTTTCTTTCATTTTCTAATCTCGTACTTTATTAGTTTTTTTGCATCTTATAATTTTATGCATCATTACTTGTCTCTAAGGGAATAGTAATTACTGATTCCTCATTGCTCTCATCATTCAGAATTATGGCGCCTTTATGGAAAGGGATGGAGGAGGGTTTAGGGGCCAAATTAAGCTCACTGGATTTAAGGATGGGAATATAGACCTCTCAAACTTATTATGGACATACCAGGTATGATATTCACAAATTAGACTGGTAGCTTCAGCCTCGTTTTGGTGGCAGTGTATAATCATGGATTCAGTTATATCTCTCTCTTCCCCACTATATATATTGTATGTATAGTCATTTGTTAAATTTGGAACTTGGCATAATTCATAGCCATTGTCTGCAGCATTGTCAGTGCTCACACTGATGGGAAGGGGAGATGCTTATAGTTTGTTTGGGTTAGGATGGCGTGAGCGTTGAGGAGGGAGGATAGAGAGAATTAATACATCTAAACATAATGTGCCGAACTTAACTTTACAGTTCATGTTGGCTATGGTAATATAAAACATCAGTTCTTGGGTTAGTATTGGATTAATTTCATGAGAGTTTGTCATCTCTAATCTGCCTGCCATTCCCTCAATGGTTCTACTGATTGTGATTTTCTTAGTTTCAATATCTTTTTTGTTATAGTGCCATAATTTTGATGATATTTTAGAGGTGAAATAAAGTGATCAATCTGTTTTTATATTGTTTCAGGTTGGACTTCAGGGTGAATTTCAAGAAATATACAGCCCAGAAAACAGTGAGAAGGCAGAATGGAGTAATTTGACACTCGATGATATTCCATCAACATTAACTTGGTATAAGGTGAATCTCATTTTTCATGAAATTGGGAATATGAAAGCCCATTGTAGTACATACTGATATTTGTGTGGTTTTCTCTGCCTTGAACAGCAGATACACCAACTAGTTTTATTTTTCATATTCCCATAGATGTCACAAGAGCTGCATCAATTATTGTGGGTCGTGCACAATTTTTCTCAAATTGTCAGCTTATGCTTGTTAATTGAAATCTCCAGATTCAATAGTTACAATAACCTCTTTTTTTGAATCTCACTTAGTCCTGTGGTTGTTGTTTCAATTCATGTAGACATACTTTGATACACCATCTGGGACTGACCCAGTTGCTCTTGATTTGGGAAGCATGGGAAAGGGCCAGGCTTGGGTCAATGGTCATCACGTAGGAAGATACTGGACTGCAGTAGCTTCAAAAGATGGATGCCAAAAAAATTGTGATTATCGAGGAGCCTACACTCCTGAAAAGTGTAGAACAAATTGTGGGAAGCCAACTCAAACTTGGTACACTTCTGCTTGCATATGCAATTGTGCATGTGCACACATGTGCACTTATTATGGCTGGGTGTTACCTCATTTACTTGAATTATTGTAAGCATGATAATCACTAATAGAAGGTCTAACGCCACGAGCTGCTATTGGTCAATGCCCAGGTACCACATTCCACGGTCATGGCTACGGGCATCAGATAATTTACTTGTCCTTTTTGAGGAGACTGGAGGGAATCCATTTGAGATTTCAATAAAGTTGCGTTCAACCCGTGTGCTCTGTGCTCAAGTGTCAGAAACCCACTATCCATCTCCCCGTAAGGGGTTCTGTCCAGATTCTATTAATGAAAATATCTCAAATAAAGATATGACACCAGAAATGCAGTTACAGTGTCAAGATAGATATATAATCTCCCATGTAGAATTTGCTAGCTATGGAAATCCTCAAGGTAGCTGTCAGAAGTTTTCTAGAGGCAACTGCCATGCCGCTGATTCTTTGGCTGTGGTTTCTAAGGTATGTAAAGTTCAAAAAAATCTCGCGACCTCCACTTTTATACAGATCTGCCTAGGATGCTCAGAGCTACGTCTAGATATGCTTTTTCTCTGAAACAGACAGAAGTATTGCAGCTATCAAATCTGTGATGCCTAAAATAAATTGGATTTTCATGCATGATTGTAGATGTTATGTGTCTGCATACTATTTGAAATCATGTGAACGTGAACGGTGAAGACTGGTGGTATCATATTTCTGTTGCCTGTTGTACTCTTTTGGGATTTTCCAACGTTAATCATTCTCAGCAGACCTTAGTTTACTTTGTGACATTGTTTGGGGGGCAATTTAATCTTAGTTTAACTACTAGGGATCTATTTTATGCACCAAATGAATCTTTGAGGTTCTTTTTTTAGAGACCCTTCTAGCTGTGCAAACAGAACCTTGCAACATCCCGTTGCTTGTGTTTATGCCACAATGATAAAGGAAGGGCTAGGCGATTAAACTCTCCCTAAGAGTTGATGTGAATAGGAGTAAGATATAAATCTGGTGTTTTGCATCTCTAGCTACGTCAGTTCAAGTACTTCAGGATACTAAGGTGGTTCTGTGTGCATACAATATTTTCAATTTGAAGCATTGTATGTTGATGTCTCCTCCCCATGGTGGCATTTCTAAGCAGCTTGTGGTTGACAATTCTTACTTGCAGGCTTGCCAAGGAAGAAACAAATGCAATATTGTGATTTCAAATTCTGTATTTGGAGGTGACCCGTGCCATGGCGTTGTCAAAACATTGGCTGTTGAGGCAAAATGTGTTTTGTCAACAGTTGTTGGTTCCTCTCAATATTGACGCCTGAAGCTGCCATTGCATCTTATGATGGAGTTGGTAGATCAGCATGTTATGATATCATAAGGTGCTGTCTCTCTTTCCTGATTTATCTGATGAGATGTATGCTTTTAATGCTGGAAGCCATGAGACACAAGTTTGGAGGGCTGCAGAGGGGTTGTGAATAACAGGTATATAATTTGTAGTGCTTGGGGATAAATAACTTGTTCCGGAATAAAAATATCCATTCCTATGTATTATGTGACATAAAAAATTGAGGATATGAAATACATGGAAAACTCAGCATATAGGTACATGCGGCCTAGCAAAGATCTAGCAGGCCAAATGCATAAAATTATGCACATGATTTTATCGGTTGCATGATTTTATCGGAAATGGTCAATTAACTTTTTTTTTTGGTCTTTAGTTCCATTACAGTCCTAGACATATATTGATGATGCTTTGGGGCTTACAAGTCAAGAAACAAATCCGTGCATGACACTGTTACAATCCACTTGTCCCAACGGAGGGTTAAGTTCTCAGTTAACACCTTGTTTGAATGTGGTGTGTGATGTTATTGTATTGTATAATATGGTATAGTATGATAATTATTTTTAACATGTTTATAAATATGAAAGTATAAAATATGATACTTTTTTCGTTCTACTAAATTGTCACATTTTGAAATAATTACTTTGGTAAATTTAAAATAACATTCAATATATACTTTTCAACTTTACTTCTCTTTTTACACAGCTTAAATTAAAAAATCACATTTTAGTTTATTCAATATATATATATATATTTTAAAATTAGTAAAATCAATTATTATTTTAATATTGGTGATTTGTGTAAGGATTAATAATTTGGTGAGAGAGGGTATAATATGGTATGGTTTAATAAATTTTTTTTATTGGAAGAAAAAAGTTTAAAAACTAAAAAAATAGAAAATATTTTTCACAAAAAGGGAAATAAGTCAAGATTAGGATGGAGTTTTCAAAAAATAATAGTAAAGAAAAAATAAAAAAAATCATAATAAATTACCAATTTGGTTGTTTAAGAATTTAGGTAAAATGTGAATTATGAGTTAACCATTAACTACATTCATTAGTTAGATTTTTTTTTTAAACAACCACTCGACTAATATAATACTACATCATGTGATCCATAATCAATTAAAGAATGATTAAGTTAGACACATCCAGAATTATTTTTATGGCCTCAACTCTGCTCTCCTTCAAATAGCAGCGGATTCTATTCCTCAGATTCTGTTTCTGCCTTGTAGCCTTCCCAGCCAAGGATTCTGAAAACCGCCCCTCAATCTGCTGTAACACAATGGTCTCCCCGGCCTTTTGGCATAATTAAAATGAACTGTGATGCTGGTTTCTAGGGTTGTGATGCTCTTACAAAAGCATGTATGGAGATTGGAATTCTTTCACTGCTGAGGCCTGAGCCATTTCTTTTGAAATTCGTCTTGCCTACGATCTTTCTTTTTTTCATGTGCAGGTAGTTTTGGATTGCAAGACTGTTATTGACAAATTGAATGCAGGAGTAGTTCACAGAAATGGACTTGGGACTATTCTAAAGGACCGTCATTGGATTGAAGAGTGTCCTTTTTTACTAAATGTTGTTGCTCAGCATGTACCCTCTTTTATTCCTTAATGAAAGTCTTCCTTTACTATCAAAAAACAAAAAAATGTTAGAATTTTGTGAAAACCACAGTTCTCTTGATGCGCATATCTCGTAATCTGTTAACTTGAACAATTTTGCTGATTTTGTTTTGAATAATAGTATTATTTTAGTATGTATTGAATTTTTTTATTATTATTTTTATTTGGTAAAATGTATCTGTAAATCTTTGAATTTTTGAGTTTTTGTTATTAAATTTTTAACTATTTATTTTGTAACATTGAGCTCTTATATTTTTATTTTCTTTTTTAATCGAGCTCTCTGTAAATAGATTTTGTAAACGCAGTTAACATGCACCGTCAGCCTCTTTTTATCCTTTTCTTTTGCTCAAGCGGCAGAAAATATACTTATAGAAATGGAACTTGAGTGGAATTTCTTATTGATAAACAGTTGCATTCACCAAAACTCAAATAATTATATATGAAGAAATAGAATTGTTAACAGAGAACTCGGTGTTTAAAAAAAATGTTTTATTTAATGTTTATTTGGATTGAATGCAATGTGTATGCATTAGAACAAATATTTAGGAATTAATACAAAATCTAAGCAACTTAGTATCAAAAAAAAAAAAAAACTATAATTCAAGAATTTAAATGTGTTGTATAGTGTGTAAAGAAAACGATGAAGTTGGAAAACGATAAACATCTTAACTATCAGATATCATTTATGATTATAGAATCACAAGAAATTGATTAAAACTGGAAACAGTCTAATTATATAAGTATTGTCTGTGAATCTTCTTGTGTTATTTACTCTGAAACTATAATATGTAATTCTTTTCTCGTCTAAATAAGCAATTATTTCAAAAGTTTATTATATAATGTTCATAGATTAGATAAGCAAGTAATTGAGTAAATTTGTTTATTATGCGTTTAGCTGTCCTCTCAACTGATTAAAGAAAATGAAAAGCGTTGCAGAAAGATGAGGTTCAGGATACAGATTCTTGCTTTTCCTTACCGCTATTCCTTACAGCTATTATGGATAGGTCAATCTGTAATCCCACCCAAAGAGATTGGTCTCATCACTCTCAATTTCAGATATTCGATAATACATTTAGCGACGGATTTTTTAATTTTAGCGACCGATTTTCATGCTAAAGATTTTTTTTTTTTTTGGTGATATAGTTCTCATAAAAAACTGCTGTAAAAGAGAATAATGAATGTGAAAATTGAAAAAGGAGTTGACTAGAGATGCTTCGAATTTAACTTTAATTTAGAAATCAGCAAAAAAGAAAGCACAATAAACGCAATGCATTTACTGTATTTATTCGTTATTCGGATAGCCAAAGACATACTTTCTCTTGGATTTTTCTTTCTGTTCAATCATTGGGAGGAAACTGCTCATCTTCCGCCCCACAAGCAGCACCACCAGCTCTGTGGGAAAAAAAAGGAGACAGAGGGTTTAGCAAGTATATAACTTGTAGATGCATTTTTGGCATTCTTGTGATTTAGCAAGTAAACTTGATTTCATGTTTTATGGTTTTGCATTTAGCCTGACCACTATGAACAACTCACTCTAGACTCAAATCTCGTCATCACATACCGTGGATTTTTCATTTCTGTACTGCTTTTGCCCATTCGAATGAGAAGTTTCGTTTGGTGTATTTGGAACTTTTGCTGCCCCTCCATGTCTCTCTTCTCTCACTTTGTTGAAAATGTGTGTGTATCCATCAGCTGATGCAGGGTTGGTCTCATCCCAATCGCCGAATTTCGGAACAGCAGCACTGTTGTCAAGCTGCTACATCAGAATGGCACCATGATTTTAGAAGCTTACTCTACAGCTTGGGAGAAAACAACAATAGTCTATGCTTGGAAACCTTGCCAGCATTTTGCATATCAGTAAGGTTTGAACCCAAATCTTTACATAACCTGTGACGAAACTATAAAACTACTTGTAGGTTCCTTTTCCAAAGGATATAGAATGTGCATATAGTCGGAGAAAGGAATAAAGAGGGTAGTACAAAGCAACTACCAAGATTCTCCTAAAAAGGTTTCCTGCTAACAACCTGCACTTTACTTCATCTTTCCTAACTAATACATATGATATGAAGGCCATCTATATGTGTATAGTTTACTAGCTAAACTGCTACACTTTTTGCCCTTTCTAGGCTACCTATTCACTGACTTATCACATAAATGCATAGATGTTGATGCAAATTATAGATGCAATGAGAAGATAGAAAGCAAATTACAGAATCATCGCCACGAGCAGCTGATCTCAATCGTGATCTTCCAGGAGTCATGGGAGCTAGGCCATGTGTACCTTCAGACGAACCCTTTCTTTCCCATGACAGAGAAGATACTCCATTACCTTTACTTCCAACCTTTGACTGGCTATGTGGATGTAGTGGTGACTGCTCGATGCTAACATCAGAGGCTGTATTTCGTCTCATTGCCCTTTTATGGGCATCACCAGGGTTCACACCACCATAATGATGAAGAGGAGATTTAGCAGCCACTGCCCGACCACTGATATCATGGCTCATTGGAGAGTCTGTCAGCCTCCTTTGGCGACCATTGCCCCCCTGGTCATGCTTTGTTCCTAATATATTTCTTCCATTCCTCTCGCCATCATCATCATTGTGCAATGGAGAATCCATTGATCTCCTCAGATCAATCTCCTCCTGGCTCAAATGACGCTCCTTCCGAGCTCCCTCCAACTGGGAGGAAGAGGCTTGAATTGTATCAGAGCTTTGTTGAGAGTCGATTCGATTCATTTTCCCTCCACTTCTACCCTTCCTCGCCTTTTCGAAATAGGCTGTGTAAGGAACATTCTCCCCACTTTCCCAGTTGCCAAACTTGGGCACAGCTGTCTGCTGCTGCAAATGGAAAAAAACATAAGATGAAAATTCAAAATACTAACAGATAAAATGGGCAGATCAGGGTCTATTCAGTATTAATTGGCATGAGCAACTTTCTACTCAAGCATCACATGGAGAATTGCTTTCTTTAGAGGAAAAATACATCTCAATTTAGGGAAATCTCCAGTTCCGATAAATGAAAAATTAAATCATACATCGTAAATAGGGGTTTGATTGCCAATTAATCAGAAATATCAAAACATATCATTCTTTCTTCTACCATGAAACCCATCTATAAGAGCACATATTTCATTTCCAAATTTAGACACTGATCAGAAATCAAGCCACAAAATTAAGCTAAAGCCATCATGATCCAAACTAATACAAACCAGATCCCAACTAATGGAGGTAAATTCTTGACAACAATCTCATATCTTAAACCCAAAGCAAAACCTTTTTATCAATAATACTACGAAAACAGCAAAAGTTCAAAGACCGAAATTATCCCATAATTCTATTGATACGCACAAAGTAAAGTGGCCAAAAAGATAAAGATCAAAAGAAACTCACTGCCATTGGTCTTAAATGAAGAGCTGAGCTTTTTCTGGACAAATGCAAAACCCAAAAGAGAAAAGAAATAACTTTGCCAACAAGAGAATGAAGAAAAGGGTATTTACTTAAAAAATCCGGCAAACATAAATTATTTTTGGAAAATTCATTCACATAGGCCAACAAAGAAGCATTGTTTCAATTAGCTTAAACGAGGAAATTTTAAGAAATAATGAGATAAATTTTAAGAAAACCTCATTGACCGTTGACTAGTGTCACTGCTAAAATCTTGACTTTTTAGAGTTTTCTTTTGCCAGTTCTTCTTAGTATACAGTTAGAGAGAGAGACTTATTATTGTTATAATGTTACCATCGGATCTGATACAAGTACAATAAATTGGATTTCAAGTAAAGGATTATAAGATTTCCAATAAACTATTAAGTTCAAATACACCTTCATATTATTTAAAAAAAAAAAAAGAAAAAACCATCATTTTAAAAATCTCATTTATTATATATAATTTAGGAGAATTACAAATTTTCTAATCCAAAGGAGTTTCAGAAAGCTAGCAAAATGAATTTGGAATGTTAATACCAATGCTTTTAAAATCGGACCGGAGATCGACTCGGTCCAACCAATATTTTCCGGTTCAATTTGGTTTTTTCGGTTCAACCCGGTTTTTTCAATGTTCAATCCGGTTTGTTATCTGTTTCGGTTTTCACATTGAATCAAACTGGATTCCTTGCCGGTTTGTGATTGAACCAGTTCAACCAGCCGGTCCGGTTTTAAAAAATATCTAACTGTGCAAATCAATATGAACTATCAAATTAAAAAATAATATTTTTTCTTTGAATTTAAAATCACAAAAAATCAAAAAATTATAAAAAAGTAATTAAATTTAGGATATGAGTCTTAAAATATATAAAAAATTTATTGAAATAGCTATTGGATGCTTACCAAACAAAATGAATTGAGAATTAGTTTCAGCGAAATTTGACGAATTTTTAAAGATTTATAAAGAGGTTATACTAGGAAAAATCACAAAAAATGAAAAAATTATAAAAAGTGATGAAATTTCTGATATGGGCCATGAGATATATTAAAACTTTATCGGAGTGGCTATTGGATGCTTACCAAACACAATAGATAGAGAATTAGCTTCGATGAAACATAATGAATTTTTAATATTTTCTGAATGGGTTATATTAGGAAAAATCACAAAAAATCGAAAAATTATAAAAAATAATGAAAGTTTGGATATGTGTTCTAAAATATATGAAAATTTAATTGGAGTGGCTATTAGATGCTTACCAAACACAACAAATGGAGAATTCCGTTCAATAAAATCTTACAAATTTTTAAAGTTTTTTGAAGAGGTAATACCAGGAAAAATCACAAAATCGAAAAATTATAAAAAGTAATGAAATTTTGGATATGGGTCTTAAAATAAATGAAAATTTCATTTGAATGGCTATTGGACGCTTACTAAACACAACCAATAAAGAATTAGTTTCAATGAAATCTGATAAATTTTTAAAGTTCTTTGAAGGGGTTATAATAGGAGACATTACAAAAATCGAAAAAATACAAAAAATGATGAAATTTTGGATATAGGTCTTAAAATATATCAAAACTTCATTGGAATGCGTATCGGATGCTTACTAAACACAATAGATGGAGAATTTGCTTCAATAAAATCTGACGAATTTTTAGTTTTCTAAAGAGGTAATAGTAGGAAAAATCACAAATAATCGAAATATTATAAAAAGCACTAAAATTTTGGATATGGGTCTTAAAAAAATGAACACTTCATTGGAATGGCTATTAGATATTTACCAAATATAATGGATGGAGAATTGGCTACAACGAAATCTCACGAATTTTTAAAATTTTCTGTAAGGGTTACACTAGAGAAAATCACAAAAAAAAAATTATAAAAATTGGAGAAATTTTGGATCGAGGACTTAAAATATAAGAAAACTTCAGTGGAATGTCTATTGGATGCTTACCAAACATAATGGATCAAGAATTGGGTTCAACGAAATCTGAAAAATTTTCAAAGTTTTCTGAAGGGTTATACTAGGAAAAATCACAAAAAATTAAAAAATGATAAAAAGTGATGAAATTTTGGATCGGTTTCCTAAAATATATGAAAACTTTATCGGAGTGACTATTAGATGGTTACCTAACACAATGGATAGAAAATTAGTTTCAATGAAATCTGACGAATTTTTAATATTTTCTGAAGGGGTTATACTAGAAAAAATCACAAAAAGTCGAAAAATTATAAAAAGTTATAAAATTTTGGATATGTGTCATAAAATATATGTAAACTTCAACAGAGTGGCTATTGTATACTTACCAAACACAGTGGATGGAGAATTAGTTTCAACGAAACCTCACGAGTTTTTAATGTTTTCTAAAGGGGTTATATTAGGAAAAATCACAAAAAATCAAAAAATTATAAAAAGTGATAAAATTTTTTATATGGGCAGTAAATTATATTAAAACTTCATCGGATGGCTATTGGATGCTTACCAAATACAATGGATGGAGAATTAGGTTCAATGAAATCTGACGAATTTTTAATGTTTTATATAGGGGTTATAATAGGTAAAATCACAAAAAATCGAAAAATTATAAAAAATGATGAAATTTTGGATATGTATCCTAAAATATATGTAAACTTCATCGAAGTGCCTATTGGATGCTTACCAAACACAATTGATGGAGAATTAGATTAAATGAAATCTAACGAATTTTTAGTGTTTTCTGTAGGGGTTATACTAGGAAAAATCACAAAAAAATGAAAAATGATAAAAGAGTGATGAAATTTTGGATGTGTGTCTTAAAATATATGAAAACTTTATCGGAGTGGCTATTGGATGCTTACCAAATACAATTGATGGAGAATTAGTTTCAACGAAATCTGATGAATTTTTAATGTTTTCTGAAAATGTTATATTAGGAAAAATCACAAAAACTAGAAAATTTATAAAAATTGATGAAATTTTGGATATGTGTCATAAAATATATGTAAACTTCATTGAAGTGGCTATTGGATGCTTACCAAACAAAATGAATGGAGAATTAACTTCAACGAAACCTCACGAGTTTTTAATTTTTTTCTAAAGGGATTATATTAGGGAATATCACAGAAAATCGAAAAATTATAAAAAGTGATGAAATTTTAGATATGGGCCGTAAAATATATTAAAACTTTATTGGAGTGGCTATTGGATGCTTACCAAATGCAATAGATGGAAAATTAATTTCAAAGAAACCTGATGAGTTTTTAATATTTTATGAAGGGTTTATATTAGGAAAAATCACAAAAAATCGAAAAAATTAAAAAGTGATTAAATTTTTGGTATGTGTCATAAAATATATGTAAACTTCATAGGAGTGGATATTGGATGCTTATCAAACACAATAGACGGAGAATTAGTTTCAACGAAAACTCACGAGTTTTTAATGTTTTTTAAAAGGGTTATACTAGGAAAAATCACAGAAAATCGAAAAATTATAAAAAGTGTAGAAATTTTTGATATGAGCTGTAAAATATATTAAAACTTTATCGGAGTGACTATTTGATACTTACCAAACATAATGAATAGAGAATTAACTTCAATAAAACCTGACAAATTTTTAATGTTTTCTAAATGGGTTACACTAGGGAAAATGACAAAATATCGAAAAATTATAAAAAGTGATGACATTTTGGATATTTGTCCTACAATATGTGTAAGCTATATCGGAGTGGCTGTTGGATGTTTACCAAACACAATGGATGGAGAATTAGCTTCAAAGAAACCTGACGAGTTTTTAATGTTTTCTGAAGGGGTTATACTAGGGAAAATTACAAAAAATCGAAAAATTATAAAAAGTGATGAAATTTTGGATGTGTCCTAAAATATATGTAAACTTTATCGGCATGGCTATTGGATTCTTACCAAACACAATGGATGGAGAATTAGATTCAACGATACCTCACGACTTTTTAATGTTTTCTGAAGGGATTATATTAGAGAAAATCACAAAAAATTGAAAAATTATAAAAAGTGGCGAAATTTTGGATATGTGTCCCAAAATATATGTAAAATTCATCGGAGTGGCTATTGGATTCTTACCAAATAAAATAGATGTAGAATTAGTTTTAACGAAACATGACGGATTTTTAATGTTTTCTAAAGGGTTATATTAGGAAAAATCACAAAAAATCGAAAATTTATAAAAAGTTATGAAAATTTGGATATGTATCATAAAATATATCGAATTGGCTATTAGATGCTTACCAAAAAAAAATGGATTGAGAATTAGTTTCAACGAAATTTTATGAGTTTTTAATATTTTTTGAATGGGTTATACTAGAAAAAAGTACAAAAAATCGAAAAATTATAAAAAGTGATGAAATTTTGGATATGGACCGTAAAATATATTAAAACTTCAGAGTGGCTATTAGATGCTTACCAAACACAATGGATGGAATATCAACTTCAATGAAATCTGATGAATTTTTAATGTTTTCTGTAACACCGCAATACCCCCATAGGACGATACCAGGGCGCTACGCACTCACATACAGATACGCATACAACATACACTAATTGCGGAAGGAAGGAAAATATCATTAAGCTGAAAACATACGTATAAATAACTTTAAACATTCAAGTTACAAAGGCCATCATTGTTATATTACATGATCATATGCTTCTTACAAGCAATTACACTACATATACTATAAATGCTCTTTTACAATATCATTGCTAAAACATATTACAAAAAGGAAACTCTATCGTATACAAAACTCCACTCAAGCTCCTATTGGCCAGCAGATGCTCATAACTCTGAACCAAACCTGTAACCTACACGGGAAAACACCTGTGCTAACCGATAACGCTTAGTGGGAATAAATAGAGCAAAGGATTTCTAACGAAGTCACAAAATAACACACACTGCATATCAATAGTCATGCAAATATCATATGAGAACATATGATAACATATAATCTCACATAATTGTTCATTCATATAATTTCTTGCTCTATCAATTTCTCATACTCATACAAACATCATATACAGTAAGTGATGACATTTCATCACTTCTAACATATATTCATGTACATATACATTTGACATGTTAACATTTCATATAAAGCATAAACGTATAAAAGCTTCCACTACATCTCAAATACCATACTTAACATTTAATAGCCTGAATACACATCAATGGTGGATATGGGTACTTTAGATACTGATTAACAGTATTACACATATAGAGACCAAACTCAAAGTACGAATACACAAGGTATTCAACATATAGGCACACCCAGTGCCACTCTAGCAACTGCACTCTAACCCTTCATAAGCATGCTTATCTATCCACTACCATAACCATTCAGGCTTATACATATAAACTCTATACAATAATCCAATACTCTTCAAGTATTCATATATCTAATAAATCATTAACATCAGTTCAATTCAAGTATTAACTAAGCAAACCATGTAAAGCATAATTCATGTATAAATCATAAACAAAAACTATTCAAAGTACCAAGAAGGGTCGCGCTCGCAACAGCTCATCGTGCCCACGACAGAGAGCAGGTTTGCTTCTGTCAAGCCCGCGCTCACGCCAAAGAGCTCATGACAGATGCTTAGCCCGGCCGCAGCTCGGCTACTGAACTCCCTATTGCGCTCGCGATCGAGGTCATGCTCGCGATAGAGAGCTCCTCTTCGGAAGCTCGGATGACCGGGCTCTGTCGCACTCGTGACAAAGGTCGCGCTCACGACAGAACTGATCTTCCCAAACCCTTACAGATCAACGCAACTATAAACAAGCCAACTTTTCACACATAATACCTTAATCACATGCATACCAATTAGGGCTGTGCATCGGTCGGGTTCGGGTCAACCCGAACCGAACCCGATCAACCCAAAAACCGAAATATGTCCCATATTTCAAACCGAACCGACCCTATATCTTAGTAGGGCCCCGAACCGAATACCCCGATAATTTTCGGGGCCCGACTCGATTAACCCAACCAACCCCTCTCTTCCTCTTCCTTTTCGCAGATCTCTCCATCCATCTCCCTCTTTATGTGATTTTCCAACAAAATAAACAAGAAATCTAACACAAATCATCAAGCACAAACCCCCAATATCTCACAGATAAACACATCCATCAAAGATTCAAAATCAAATACAAATCTCATAAAAAAACAAATAAAATCAAATTTGAAGAAAAGAAAAAACCGATTGAAATTCGAAACAGGAAAAGAAGAAGACGAAGAATGAGAAATAAAATCTAAGGGAGAGATCGAAACCCCAAGAAGAAGAAGAGGAGGACAAAGGAGGAGGAGACATCAGATCTGACTATCTGAGGGAGAGAAAATGATCTTCGAAGAAAATAAGATAAAGATGAAGGAGAAGGAGAGAGAGAGGGGGGATCGGTGCCGGATCTTCAGCGATGGAGGAGAAGCCAGACGTAGGCGATGGAAGTCGGAACAGAGCGGGGTAAAGGGAGAGGGAGAAATCGTAGGTAGGTGGGTGGGTGGGTGGTGGGAGCTGAAGAGAGAAGGGCAGAGGGAGAGGGATATCGTGAAGAGGGAGGGGGCAGAGAGAGAGAGGGGGAGGCAGAGAGGGTAGGGCAACTGGGGAAGGGGAAAAAAAAAACAAGTTTATATACTCTTTCGGTCGGGTTCGGGTTTTGAAGGTTTTAACCCGACCCGAACCCGAACAATCACATTTTTGAAGAACCGACCCGACCCTAATTATCCGAATAACCCTACCCGAATAGCTAATTCGGGTCGGTTTATTCGGGTTTTTCGGGTCGGGTCTTGCACACCCCTAATACCAATTGAACACAATCATGAAATCACATACCCACTTCAAATTACTCATCAATAACAAAACATATTCAATTTAACAACTAAAAGAGCTGTTGAACTATGTCAAAGCTCTACACTCCCTAACCACATTCATCATGCATTTCTCAAGCAATCAAGTATAATAACAGCTTAATTACATGCATATAACCAAAATCACATACAATTCCAACTCAAAACGCAGCTTGATCACTACTCTTCTTCGGTTCAAACCTTCTCATTGCCCTTATCTTGCCTCTTGTCAACAGCTCTTTGAACTTACTAACAAAATCCTCTCTACACTCTTCAAACCAATCCAAGCTAAAGCTTAACTTGAAAAGCTAAAAAGGGGAAGACAAGCAAGGAGCACGAGAGAAAGAGCAAAGAGAGAGAAGAAAAGGAAGCCAAAGTAGAAAATGCAAAAGGGAGAGGGAAGAAGAGAGGATAGAACCGGCCAACCTACCAAAATAAAGGCTACCAACTCCCCTTAACTCTATTTATATGATGTCTCAATCCAAGTGTCAAATCCCCAAGCTGCCACCTGTTAACTCTTGTTGAATTTCCCAATCTGCATTTTGTCACGCCCGCGACCATTGTCGCGCTCGCGACAGAGCCCGGATTCAGCTCAATTCCCACTAACTTCTTAGGCCAAATTACACTATAGTCCCTCAAACCAATTCTTTCCTCTGCAAACTTATTTTCTCTTGCAATTACATCATCTAAATCCATGATTCCATGTATAAACAAATACTTTTATACCCTCACTGTACAATTATCACTACAAATCCTTCTAGGGTACGAATCAGGTTGTTACAATTCTCCCCTCCTTAACCTCGCTACTATACACATGAGTAGTCTATGCATTGCCATTAACCAAATATAGAATCTTAAATAGTTAAGGAACTTACCAGATGATCCTGCAGGCTCCTCCACTTACACTCTGGCTGGACCTCCGGAAGGAATCGGCTTCTTAACCGTTTCTGATGGAGAATAGGTTCAATGAAACCTGACGAATTTTTAATATTTTCTGAAGGCGTCATACTAGCGAAAATCACAAAAAATTGAAAAATTATAAAAAGTGATGAAATTTTGAATATTGACATAAAATATATGTACACTTCAGCGGAGTGTCTATTGAATGCTTACCAAACACAATGGATTGAGAATTAGTTTCAACGAAACCTTACGAGTTTTTAATGTTTTCCGAAGGGGTTAAACTAGGAAAAATTAAAAAAAAATTAAAAAATTATAAAAAGTGATGAAATTTTGGATATGGGCCGTAAAGTATATTAAAACTTCATCGGAGTCACTATTAGATGCTTACCAAACATAATGGATGGAGAATTAGCTTCAATGAAATCTGATGAATTTTTAATATTTTCTGTAGGGGTTATACTAGGAAAAATCAGAAAAAATAAAAAATTATAAAAAGTTACGAAATTTTGGATATGGGCCGTAAAATATATTAAAACTTCATCGGAGTGGCTATGGGATGCTTACCAACCACAATGGATGGAGAATTAGTTTCAACGAAACCTGACAAATTTTTAGTGTTTTTTGTATGGGGGTTGTACCAGGGAAAATTACAAAAAATCGAAAAATTATAAAAAGTGATAAAATTTTGGATATGTGTCCTACAATATGTGTATACTACATCGGAGTGGCTATCAGATCCTTACCAAACACAATTTATGGAGAACTAGTTTGAACTAAACCTGACGAGTTTTTAATGGTTTTTGAAGTGGTAATACTAGTAAAAATTACAAAAAATGAAAAAATTATAAAAAATGATGAAATTTCTGATATGGGCCGTGAAATATATTCAAACTTTATCGGATGGCTATTGGATGCTTACCAAACACAATGGATGGAGAATTAGTTTCAGCGAAATTTCACGAGTTTTTAATATTTTATGAAAGGGTTATACTAGGAAAAATCACAAAATATCGAAAAATTATAAAAAGAGATGAAATTTTTTATATGTGTCATAAAATATATGTAAACTTTATCGGAATGACTATTGGATGCTTACCAAACATAATGTATGGAGAATTAATTTCAGCGAAACCTCACGAGTTTTTAATATTTTCTAACAGGGTTATACTAGGAAAAATCACAAAATATCGAAAAATTATAAAAAGGGATGAAATTTTTTATATGTGTCAAGACCGTCTGTACATTCGTCCGACCGGCCGTTCACACGATCCCGGATTCGCGGTCGGGAACACTTCCGGTCAAGACTCACAGAACTTTATACCCCCCTTGTACGATTTTGCCTTTCGTGGGATTCGAACCAAGGACCTGGGGATAAGTCCATTGATTCCTAGAATCCCACTACCATGCGCCTTTTATTGTCAAGACCGTCTGTACATTCGTCCGACCGGCCGCACCACACGGATTCGCGATCGGGAACACTTCCGGTCAAGACTCACAGAACTTTATACCCCCCTTGTACGATTTTGCCTTTCGTGGGATTCGAACCTAGGACCTGGGGATAAGTCCATTGATTCCTAGAATCCCACTACCATTAGGCCACTGGCCTAATGGTAGTGGGATTCTAGGAATCAATGGACTTATCCCCAGGTCCTAGGTTCGAATCCCACGAAAGGCAAAATCGTACAAGGGGGGTATAAAGTTCTGTGAGTCTTGACCGGAAGTGTTCCCGATCGCGAATCCGTGTGGTGCGGCCGGTCGGACGAATGTACAGACGGTCTTGACAATATGTGTCATAAAATAAATGTAAGCTTCATTGGAGTGGATATTGGATGCTTACCAAACACAATGTATGGAGAATTAGCTTCAGCAAAACCTCACGAGTTTTTAATGTTTTCTAAAAGGGTTATACTAGGAAAAAACACAAAATATCGAAAAATTATAAAAAATGATGAAATTTTGGATGTGGATCGTAAAATATATTAAAACTTCATCGGAGTGTCTATTGGATACTTACCAAACATAATGGATGGAAAATTAGGTTCAACGAAACCTGACGAATTATTAATGTTTTCTAAAGGGGTTATACTAAGTAAAATCACAAAAAATCAAAAAATTATAAAAAGTGATGAAATTTTGGAGATGTGTCATAAAATTAATGTAAACTTCATCGGAGTGCCTATTGGATGCTTATACAACACAATGGATGGAGAATTAATTGTAATGAAATCTGATGAATTTTTAATGTTTTCTGAAGGAGTTATATTAGGGGAAATCACAAAAAATCAAAAAATTATAAAAAGTGATTAAATTTTGGATATTTATCATAAAATATATGTAAATTTCATCGGAGTGGCTATTGGATGCTTATAAAATACAATGTATGGAGAATTAGCTTCAGCGAAACCTCACGAGTTTTTAATGTTTTCTGAAAGGGTTATACTCGGGAAAATAACAAAATATCGAAAAATTATAAAAAATGATGAAATTTTTTATATGTGTCATAAAATATATGTAAACTTCATCGGAGTGGCAATTGGATGCTTACCAAACACAATGTATGGAGAATTAGCTTCAGCGAAACCTCACGAGTTTTTAATGTTTTCTCAAAGGGTTATACTAGAGAAAATCACAGAAAATCGAAAAATTATAAAAAGTGATGAAATTTTGGATATGAGCCATAAAATATATTAAAACTTTATCAGAGTGGCTGTTGGATGCTTACCAAATACAATTGATGGAGAATTAGTATCATCGAAACCTGACGAATTATTACTGTTTTCTAAAGGGGTTATACTAGGAAAAAAAATCAAAAAATGATAAAAATTGATGAAATTTTGGATATGTGTGTAAAAATATATGAAAACTCCATTGGAGTTGCTATTGGATGCTTAGATAACACAATGACTAGAGAATTAGTTTCAACGAAACCTGACCAATTTTTAATGTTTTCTGAAGGGGTTATATTAGAAAAAATCACAAAAAATCGAAAATTTATAAAAAAGTGATTAAATTTTGGATATGTGTCATAAAATATATTCAAACTTCATCGGAGTGGTTATTGAATTCTTACCAAACACAAAGGATTTAGAATTAGATTCAACGAAATCTCACAAGTTTTTAATGTTTTCTGAAGGAGTTATACTATGACAAATCACAAAAAATCGAAAAATTATAAAAAGTGATGAAATTTTGGATATGTGTCCTACAGTATGTGTATACTACATCGGAGTGGCTATCGGATCCTTACCAAACACGATGTATGGAGAATTAGTTTGAATGAAACCTGACGAATTTTTAATATTTTCTGAAGTTGTAATACTAGTAAAAATCACAAAAAATGGAAAAATTATAAAAAATGATGAAATTTCTGATATGGGCCGTGAAATATATTAAAACTTCATCGGTGTGGCAATTGGATGCTTGCCAAATACAATGGATGGATAATTAGTTTCAACGAAACTTTACGAATTTTTAATGTTTTTAGAAGTGGTTTTACTAGGAAAAATCATAAAAAGTTCAAAACTTATAAAAAGTGATGAAATTTTGGATATTTGTCACAAAATATATGTAAATTTCATCGGATTGGCTATTGGATGCTTACCAAACACAATGGATGGAGAATTAGTTTCAATGAAATCTCACGAATTTTTAATGTTTTCTGAACGGGTTATACTAGGAAAAATCACAAAATATCGAAAAATTATAAAAAGGGAAGAAATTTTTTAAATGTGTCATAAAATATATGTAAATTTCATCGGAGTGGCTATTGGATGCTCACCAAACACAATGGATGGAGAAGTAGGTTAAATGAAATCTGACGAATTTTTAATGTTTTCTGATGAGGTTATACTAGGAAAAATCACAAAAAATTAAAAAATGATAAAAGTTGATGAAATTTTGGCTATGTGTGTAAAAATATATGAAAACTTTATCAGAATAGCTATTGGATACTTATAGAAAACAATGGATGGAAAATTAGTTTTAACGAAACCTGACGAATTTTTAATATTTTTTGAAAGGGCTATACTAGGAAAAATCACAAAAAATCGAAAAATTATAAAAAGTGATGAAATTTTAGATATGTGTCCTAAAATATATGTAAACTTCATCAGAGTGCCTATTGGATTCTTAGCAAATACAATGGATGGAGAATTAAATTCAACGAAACCTCACAAGTTTGTAATGTTTTCTGAATGGGTTATACTAGAAAAAATCACAAAAAATCAAAAAATTATTAAAAGTGAGGAAATTTTGAATATGTTTCCCAAAATATATGTAAACTTCATCGGAATGAATATTGGATGGTTACCAAACACAATAGATGGAGAATTAGATTCAACAAAACCTATCGAATTTTTAGTATTTTTTATAGGGGTTATACTAGGAAAAATCATAAAAAATTAAAAAAGTATAAAAAAATGATGAAATTTTGGATATGTGTCTTAAAATATATGATGAATTTTTAATATTTTCTGAAAGGGTTATACTCGGAAAAATTACAAAAAATTGAAAAATTATAAAAAGTGCTGAAATTTTAAATTTTTACATAAAACTTCACCGGAGTGGCTATTGGATTCTTACCAAACACAATGGATTGAGAATTAGTTTCAACGAAACCTTACGACTTTTAATATTTTTTGAATGGGTTATATTAGGGAAAATCACAAAAAATTGAGAAATGATAAAAATTGATGAAATTTGGTATATGTGTTTAAAAATATATGAAAACTTCATCAGAGTGGCTATTGGATGCTTGCATAACACTATGGATGGAGAATTAGCTTCTATGAAACCTGACGAATTTTTAATATTTTCTGAAGGGATTATATTAGGAAAAATCACAAAAAATAAAAAAATTATAAAAAGTGATTAAATTTTGGATATGTGTCATAAAATATATGTAAACTTCATTGGAGTGGCTATTGGATTCTTACCAAACACAATGGATGGAGAATTAGATTCAATTAAACCTCACGAATTTTTAATATTTTCTGAAGGCATTACATTTGGAAAAATCACAAAAAATCGAAAAATTATAAAAAATGACGAAATTTTGGATATGTATCCCAAAATATATGTAAACTTCATCGGAGTGACTATTGGATGCTTACCAAACACAGTGGATGGAGAATTAGATTTAACTAAACCTAACGAATTTTTAGAGTATTCCGTAGGGGTTATATTAGGAAAAATCACAAAAAATGCAAAATTATAAAAAAGTGATGAAAATTTGAAAATGTGCCTTAAAATATATGAAAACTTCATCGGAGTGGCTATTAGATGCTTACCAAACACAATGGATGGAGAAGTAATTTCAACGAAACCTGACGAATTTTTAATTTTTTCTAAAGGGATTATACTAGGAAAAATCACAAAAAATATAAAAATTATAAAAAGTGATAAAATTTTAAATATTTACATAAAATATATGTAAACTTCAGGGTTATACTAGACAAAATAAAAAAAATCGAAAAATTATAAAAAGTGATGAAATTTTGGATATGAGCCGTAAAATATATTAAACTTTCATCGGAGTGGCTATTGGATGCTTACCAAACAAAATGGATGGAGAATTAGTTACGGAACCTTACGAATTTTTAATGTTTTCTGAAGTGTTAATACTACGAAAAATAACAAAAAATCGAAAAATTATAAAAAGTGATGAAATTTTGTATATGTGTCATAAAATATTTGTAAATTTCATCGGAGTGGCTATTGGATGCTTACCAAACACAATGGATGGATAATTAGTTTCAAAGAAATCTCACGAGTTTTTAATATTTTCTGAAGGGGTTATGCAAGGGAAAATCACAAAAAATCAAAAAATATAAAAAGTGACGAAATTTTGGATATGTGTCCTAAAATATATTTAAACTTCATCGGAGTGTCTATTGGATGCTTACCAAACACAATGGATGGAGAATTAGCTTCAACTAAACGTGACGAAGTGTTTTCTGTTGGGGGTTATGCATGGGAAAATTACAAAAAATTGAAAAATGATAAAAGGTGATTAAATTTTTGATATGTGTCTTAAAATATATGAAAACTTCATCGGAGTGGCTATTGGTTGCTTACCAAACACAATGGATTGAGAATTAGTTTTAATAAAACCTTACGAGGTTTTTCTGTTTTCTGAAGGGGTTATACTAGGGAAAAAAAATCGAGAAATTATAAAAAATTATGAAATTTTGGATAATGCCCGAAAAATATATTAAAATTTCATCAGAGTGGCTATTAGATGCTTACCAAACATAATGGATGGAGAATTAGCTTCAATGAAATTTGATGAATTTTTAATGTTTTCTGTAGGGGAAAATCGGAAAAAATTAAAAAATTATAAAAAGTGATAAAATTTTGGATATGCACTGTAAAATATATTAAACCTTTATCGGAATGGCTATTGGATGCTTACCAACTACAATGGATGGAGAATTAACTTCAACAAAACCTAACGAATTTTTAGTGTTTTTTTTTGTATGGGTTATACTAGAGATAATCACAAAAAATTGAGAAATTATAAAAAGTAATGAAATTTTGAATATGTGTCCTACAATATTTGTGAACTACATCGTAGTGGCTCTCGGATCCTAACCAAATATAATGGATGGAGAATTAGTTGGAACGAAACCTGACGTGTTTTTAATGTATTCTGAAGGGGTAATACTAATAAAAATCACAAAATATGAAAAAATTATAAAAAAGGACCAAATTTCTGATATGGACTGTAAAATATATTAAAACTTCATCGGAGTGGTTATTGGATGCTTACCAAACCCAATGGATGGAGAATTAGCTTCAACGAAATCTCAAGAGCCTTTAATGTTTTCTGAAGGGGGTTATACTAGGAAAAATCACAAAAAATCAAAAAATTATTAAAAGTTGTGAAATTTTTTATATCGGTCATAAAATATATTAAAAGTCCATCGCAGTGGCTATTGGATGCTTACCAAATATAATGGATGTAGAATTAGGTTCAATGATACCTGAAGAATTTTTAATGTTTTCTAAACTTGTTATATATAGGGAAAATAACAAAAAATTGAAAAATTATAAAAAGTGATGAAATTTTGGATATGTGTCATAAAATATATGTAAACTTCATCGGAGTGGCTATTGGATGCTTACCAAACACAATGTATGGAGAATTAGTTTCAGCGAAATCTCACGAGTTTTTAATGTTTTCTGACAGAGTTATACTAAGAAAAATTACAAAATATCGAAAAATTATAAAAAGTGATTAAATTTTGGATATTTGTCATAAAATATATGTAAATTTCATCGAAGTGGCTATTAGATGCTTACAAAATACAATGTATGGAGAATTAGCTTTAGCGAAACCTCACGAGTTTTTGATGTTTTCTGAAAGGGTTATACTCGGGAAAATAACAAAATATCGAAAAATTATAAAAAAGAATGAAATTTTTTATATGTGTCATAAAATATATGTAAACTTTATCGGAGTGGCTATTGGATGCTTACCAAACACAATGTATGGAGAATTAGGTTCAGCGAAACTTCACGAGTTTTAATGTTTTCTCAAAGGGTTATACTAGAAAAAATCACAGAAAATCGAAAAATTATAAAAAGTGATGAAATTTTGGATATGGGCCATAAAATATATTAAAACTTTATCAGAGTGGCTATTGGATGCTTACCAAATACAATGATGGAGAATTAATATCATCGAAACCTGACGAATTATTACTTTTTTCTGAAAGGGTTATACTAGGAAAAATAAAAAAAAATTGAAAAATGATAAAAATTGATGAAATTTTTTATCTGTGTGTAAAAATATATGAAAACTTCATCGGGGTGGCTATTAGATGCTTACATAACACAATGGATAGAGAATTAGTTTCAACGAAATCTGACGAATTTTTAATGTTTTCTGAAGGGGTTATATTAGGGAAAATCACAAAAAATTGAAAAATTATAAAAAGTGATTAAATTTTGGATATGTGTCATAAAATATATGCAAACTTCATCGGAGTGGTTATTGAATTCTTACCAAACACAATGGATTTAGAATTAGATTCAACGAAACCTCACAAGTTTTTAATGTTTTCTGAAAGGACTATACTAGGAAAAATCACAAAAAATCGAAAAATTATAAAAAGTGATGAAATTTTAGATATGTGTCCTACAGTATGTGTATACTACATCGGAGTGGCTATCGGATCCTTACCAAACACAATGTATGGAGAATTAGTTTGAAAGAAGCCTGACGAATTTTTAATATTTTCTGAAGTTGTAATACTAGTAAAAATCACAAAAAATGAAAAAATTATAAAAAATGATTAAATTTCTAATATGGGCCATGAAATATATTAAAACTTTATCGGTGTGGCTACTGGATGCTTACCAAACACAATGGATGGAGAATTAGTTTCAACGAAATTTTACGAATTTTTAATGTTTTTAGAAGTGGTTTTACTAGGAAAAATCATAGAAAATCGAAAAATTATAAAAAATGATGAAATTTTGGATATTTGTCATAAAATATATGTAAATTTCATTGGATTGGCTATAGGATGCTTACCAAACATACTGGATGGAGAATTAGCTTCAATGAAACCTCACGAGTTTTTAATATTTTCTGAAGGGGTTATACTAGAAAAAATCACAAAAATAGCGACGGTAACATTTACCGTCGCTAAAAAGAAAATAAAATATTTACGTTTTATTTAGCGACGGGGAAGTATATTCCGTCGCTAAAATTACCGACGGTTTATCTCTTCCGTCGGTAATATTAGCGACGGAGAAAAATCTTCCGTCGCTAAAATTAAAATTTCAGATTTTAATTACCCGATCCCCTCCCTCTCCCCTATCTCTCCTCCCTCTCACCTCCCTCTCTCTCTCCTCCCTCTCTCTGCCCCCCTGCCCTCACGCCGCCGGCCACCACGTCCCTGCAGGCGGTCCGCCCCTCCCGTCCGATCGTCGGTCCCCTAGCTCTCCTCCTCCTCCGCTCTCCCCTTCCTTCCCTCTCTCCCCTTCCTTCCCTCTTCCCGCTCCGATCTTCCCCTTCTTTCCCTCCCTCCGCGTGCCGCCGGCGTCCTCCACTCCGATCAGCCTGCTTGCCGGTCCGCCTCTCCTCCTCCGTCGCCTCCTCCTCCCTCCACTCCTCCTCCTCCTCTCCTCCAGCGTCAGGTCCCGATCTGCTCCCTTTAATTTTTTTTTTTAGTTAAAAGTATTATTATTATTATTAATATTATTATTATTAAATTCAGATAATAATAATAATATTAATAATTTTATTTTGCTTATTAATATTAATTAGTATTAATATTATTATTACTAACAATATTATTATTATTGTTGAGTTGATTATATTATTATTATTGTTAATATGATTGTTATTATTATTAATTTATTTATGTTAGTTAAGTATTGTTGAATAAATATATATTATTTTTAATTACACCAACAATTAATTGAATTTATGTTCTAATTGTTAAAAAGTGTAAAAAAAATTAAAATTAAAATATCTTCTTAATTAAGTGATAAAATCATATATAGTACTATATCCTGAAATTAATGAATTTCTTTAATTAATTAGATATATATATATATAGTTCAAAGATTCCTGTATAGGAATTGTATATTCTACAATAATCTTGGCCATAATCTCTCTCAATCCTCAATCAATTAAAATCTAAAAGCAATTAAAATGGAATCTTGCCCTTCCACAACTGAAAGAGGGATTCAATTGGCTATATCAGTATTGCCGCATCACTCTCAATTACCCAATCTTTCTCTAAACAGCTGAGCTTCCATTGAAATTTCTTACATACACCATAAGTAATTAGCCCGGTTCTTGATATATTTTATTGTGATTTAAGGTATTTAGCTACATGCATGAACCAATATTATTTCAATTTTCAAAACGGGCTATTGTTTCAATAGAAGCTTATATATAACAAAATAAATTATTTTCTTCTTTAATTGATTAAAAGAAAGGAAATTAAAAGAAAAAAGGGTTGAGGTAATTAATTTCTTATGTTAGGTACAATGTCAACATCAAATTTTGTCAGCCCACACTAACGTTGTTATCAGGAAAAAAGATAAATAAATAAATAAATAAAAAAGAAAAAAGCCTGCTTCAATTGGTTTCAGTTGCAAAATAAATCAGTGACGGTTAACAGAAAGCATAATAAACATTAATATTTGCATATGGTTTACCAAAAATATTTTTAATTTTTTTACATACTAAATGTAATTAATATATATGGATCGTTAGATGAAAAATAAAAAAAAAATATATATATATTTTTAATTCAGTAGCCCATATTTATTAATAAATAGTACGGATTAAATACTAAATAAGATAAATATTTGGAATGGTGATTCCATTCCATCTATGGATGGAGGTCAATTTGTGGATCAGGTAGGGTTTTAGATCAATCATAAATTGGCACTAAGCTTGAAAAAGAGAGAGAGAATTGATTTGTTTTGTATCTTTTGAGAGATGAGACATTAATTATTAATTCAAACCCTAATTATGCTCAACTATATATCATCATAACCTTCTTTAATTGGATAAGAGTTCATATCAAAGCTATCCCTTCCTCATGCATATGCATTAAACTCCTTTTTTTTTAATTAATTTTCATTTCCCTAAAAATAAAAACTGATTAATGGTATTTTCAATAATAATAATAATAATTTCCCTTTTTTGGTCGAATTGTGGATTCTGAAATATAATTAAAATCTATAAATTGATTTATACTCATTTTTATTCTGTGAACAAAACTCATTATAATTTGATATAATTAAAAAATTAATATTATTATTACTTTTATCATTATTATAATATTGGTTGTTGAGTATAATAATCTTGTAAAGTTATTTTTCTAATTAGTATTATTATCTAGGTTATTGACTGTAATATGATAATTTGTATTTTTTTTTTGTTAATAGCATAATAATCCGTATAATTATTGTTTAAATGACTCCTCGTTCATGTAACAGTTTTGGAATTAATTATGAGTAGCGTAGATAGATCTTGGATGTATAGACGAAAAACAAGGGATGGTTACATTAATCCAGAATATGTGGAAGGGGTTCAGTCGTTTATTGCATACGCCAGTTCTCAACCTGCATATATGGACGCGGCTAAAATAAGATGTCCATGCAAAAAGTGCCAACACCTTAGTTATCTTCCTGTTGATGAAGTATATTTTCACCTGTTAAGAAAGGGATTTGTTCAAAATTATTTTGAGTGGACACGACACGGAGAACCATCAATTTGCAGTACCTCGATGGGAAACGTGGGTAACATGTCAACAATTGAGGGTGAATTTGAAAGAGGTGGGGAATTTGGTGCCGATGATGTAGGGGTGAATGATAATCCATACGTCCAAATGGTTTACGATGCAGCGGGCCATGATTTTAGAGAAAGTACAGCATTGATGGAAGAACCGAACGAAAATGCAACCAAATTTTACGATTTGCTAAATTCAGCAGATCAGGAGTTATGGCCAGGCTGCGATAACATGACTCAGTTATCTTCTGTAGCTCGGATATTGAATATAAAATCCGAGCAACATATTTCGGATCGAGGTTTTGACCAAATTCTTGCTTGGTACAATGAATCATTGCCTCCTGAGCATAAAATGGTTCCTAATCTGTACAATGTGAAGAAACTAATCAGTGGTTTAGGTTTGCCTGTTGAGAAAATCGAATGTTGCCGGTTGGGATGTATGTTGTTTTGGAGGGATGACGTCAATTTACAAGAGTGCAAATTTTGTGGTCAACCTAGGTACAAATCTAAAAGTGGCGGTAATCAGCATAAATTGGTACCTTGGAAACGTATGTATTATTTTCCGTTGACTCCCAGGCTTCAAAGAATATATGCATCCGAAGTTACTGCACCTCATATGAGATGGCATGATGAGCACGAAAGTACAGGTGGAATAATGAGCCATCCATCAGATGCAGTTGTATGGAAACATTTTAATAACATCCATCCTGATTTTGCTGCTGAATCTAGAAATGTTCGGCTGTGTTTGAGCACTGACGGGTTTCAACCTTTTGGTCAATTAGGGCAACAATATTATATTATGTCTCTTATCCAAGCGTAAAGCGAGACAGATCGGAATGGTTGCATGCGTGCAAAGTAAAACCAAGAGGCATTTATGAAAGGAAAGGCGCCGGACAAAGTGAACATTCTGAAAATAATGATGCATTTCAGGAGGAAGAACCGGAAGTTCATGAAATCAACAACTCTCTGAATTTTGAAGATAACGAACCATTGAACTATGCGGACAATGAATTTGTTGACATTGATGGTGAGGATGATGAAGAAACTTTGGTTGGCGATGGATCTGATGACGAGCCAGAATTTTCCTCTTATACATCGGAAAATGAGGATGATTTGAATGACGATTTACAGCTTAGTGACGATAGCGAATAATTTGTTTAACTACTTGCTTATCATGTGAGACCAATTAATATTGCACTGACTTGGATATTAATTTAATATGCTTATTACAATGTAATTATTTTCTATTATCTGACAATATGCATTTTCCTTATAATGACAGGTTCAAAAATGTTTAAGTGAAAGAAGAGAACGGCGATTCCTCCGCGTCTGAGGTTGCATGATGGCGATGACAGTACTGGTGATGGAGGATCCTCATCGCATGGGCTCAATGCCAGCACTCAGGCTGCCGCATCACCGACCATCCCAACTGTTGTGCCATCTACCATTCCTTCCACTGATTCCACTCCTATAGCACACCCTGAATCTATGCCACCTCAGGGGTCAGGAACAGAAGATGCGGAAGAGCCTACGCCTGGCTCAATTGGAGTTGATGGAAGAATGTACATCAATATCACAGCTGAGGAGTAAGTGAATAATATTTCATTCATTATGATTTCAATGACAGTTATTACTTGTACTAACATTATTCACATTGTTATATTTTAGATTGAATCCTTCAGGAAAGTGCTCACGCATAATGACAACTTCTTTCAAAAACAGAATTGAATATGATGGATTTGCCTGGAAGAATTTGTCAGAGGAAATAAAAAGTTTTTATTTCGAAGAATTTAAGGTAAAACATTTATGATATTTTTTGTTACATAACGAATTATATTTTACTCTTGCTAACAATTTGTTTTTTTTTTCTGTCTGTCTTATAAAAAAAAATGTTATTGGAACCCGGCGCTTGACGAGATCATGTATTCTGTGTGGGAGACTCGTGCGCGGGCACGTTACAGAGATTTAGTTTGCTTGATAAAGGATGGTGGTGTCCGACCTCACTACATGACCGAAGATTTATGGGGACATTGGAGACAGTATTGGGCGACCCCTGAAGCCATTTCCATTTCAGAGCGAAATTCTAGTAATAGACGGGGAGGACCTGATGGACTCAGTTCATGCTCGCACACTGGAGGGTCGATGTCACATCGGGAACATGCTAATAGACTAGTAAGTTTTACAAAATATTACTGTTATCACTGTAATTAATGGTTAGAATGTCTAAAATTTATCTCATTACCATAGAGGAGGATGGGAATGTTACTTGTGTGAGGAGTTTGCATTGTTGTGGAATGTTGGATGGTAGCTGAATGTCGAAATTTTGAAGTGTTTTTTTGTCTTTGTATACAGGAGGTATGCTCCAAATATAGGGGAAATTCTGCCGAAATTTTAGTAAAAACTTATAGGAATAGTCAATAAATTATAGTTCGCCTTTAATTCTTTTTATTTTTGCAGGGAGCATCGATGGGTCGACCGGCTACCTACGCTGAGGTATTCTTACACACCCACACAAACAAGCATGATGGTCAAACGTTCGTCAATTCCCGGTCAAGGATTTTACATGTATGTCCACATTACTATATTATACAAATTTTAAAGATTAGTTAGTATTAATCATTACTTATTGTAAAACATTTGTCCTATGACAGGAACAAGTTGAAGATGCAATTCAGCAACGCTCACAGACTTCTGATCATGTTGATGCGAATCAAATCTATTATGAAGTGGTTGGTGGTAGAGACCAGCGAGGACGGGTATTTGGCTTAGGTTCTTTGACCAAATCTTGTTACTCGCATTCCTCAGGTTCAAGTATTGCCGCATCTAATAGACGGTCATCCAGAGAAGTACTTGAACTTCAGAATACTGTAAGTGAGCTGAGATCGGAATTGCAACAGTCACAGACTCGATGGCAAGACTCAGAGGTTCGATTGCAACAATCTCTGGACTACATATCTGAGTTACGCAATGAGATGGCAAATTTATCTGACCTACGCACTGAGATGGCAAATTTGAAGGGTATGTTTGCCTCGTCATGGCATCAGTCTGATCGTACGCCGCCGCCGCCGCCGCCATCAGTTTAGTTATCATTTTGTATTACACATATATGGATATTATGTTGTTAAATAATTACTAACTTTATAATTAGCACAATTATTAAATTCGAATATTATTGGATATTGAAATTTAGATATTATTATGATTTTTTTCATTATTTTGCAATTAGTTTTAACAGGTTATATCTACATAAAAACAAAATACAAAAAAAATTAATTTTCAAATTTTCTTTAATTTTACCGACGGAAATTGTATTTCCGTCGGTAATTTTACCGACGGAAATTGGTTCCGTCGGTAATTTTACTGACGGAAATACAATTTCCGTTGGCAATTTTACCGACGGAATGTATTTCCGTCGGTAAAATTACCGACGGAAATTTTTCCGTCTGTAAATTTTCCTACGGATATTATACCGACGGAATCATTTTCCGTCGGCATTCTAATTTCCCGAGCCCCATCCTACCTCGCCCCCCCCCCCCCCCCCCTGCTTGGACCCTGCCCACTGGCCCGGCCCTATCTTACCCCGCCCCCCTGCTCGGACTCGGCCGCCTGGCCTGGCCCGGCCCGACTACTCGGACTCGGCCGCCTGGCCTGGCCCGGCCCCCTGGTCCGGCCCGAGCCCTATTCTACCCCGCCCCCCTGTGCTGACCCGACCCGAGCTCGAGTCCTCTTATTACCTAAACTACCTCTTCTCTAAGTCCTAAACCTAAAATCTTAATCTTAAACCAAAATCTAAATCTAAGTTCTATACTAAAATCTCCCTAAATCTTAAAGAGGACTTAATTTTGATTTTTTAAAAAAATAGAGTTTTTGAATTTTACATGTCTACAAAAGATTAAAAAAAAAATACAGTGAATTTAGTTATTTTTTTGAAAGCGACACACACACGGACAGGAAATGAACACACCCTTTATTAAAACCATTGCGATTTTAACAAAACATGCTAATCCTTATATCCACACACCAAAAATTTCAAATTTAATTAAACAAGTTATTTTTAGAACGGGTACTCTAATTTTTGCTTAAAAATAATAACACCTGATCTAAGCCATACTATAAAATTCTCAAAATTCAATTATTCATCAATTTCTAAACAATAAAATATGCAATTTTGGTTAATTAGCATCATTCTCCAGCAATTCAAAATCAATAAAATAAAAAAGATAAATTTGTGGTATTCTCTTACCAGCAATTCCCCTCTTCCCTCTTCCCTCTTGCCTACTTCAGTCGAGTTTTCCGGTGAAAAGCCAAATTTTCCTACTTCCGGTGAAAAGACAAATTTTCCTCGCACCCGCCGTAACTTTGCCTGCATATTTTATCATTTGGCTTTAGGTCATTAGTAAAAGTTACAGACAAGCACATAGCTTCATTACGCCATCTTTTCACCTTCTTTTTTTTTTTTTTTTTTTTTTTTTTTGTTTCTTCACTGAAAACCCTAAACATCGTTCACTTTGAACATTACAAGCGCAAGCCCCCGCGAGCGGCGAGGTAATTGGAGTGTGCTTATCAGATGGTAGTTATCTCTCAAAATTTGTGATATTTTTAAGATAAAAAAAATCATGCTGTATCTTCGTCTCTCTGTGAATCTATAAGCAAGTAATAGAGCTCTTTCTTTCTTTCTGTTTGAATTTGGATTTCATATGAAAAAAAAAAAAAATTACCTGTGAAATTTGGTGTCTTGGTTGTAAGATCCCCATTGCAAGGAGATTTTCCAGAGGTGATAGAGGAGTCTTTGGAGCATAGTATCTGGCTTTCAATCGTCGTGGCACTCTTCTTGCTGGTAATTTTTTAAATATCTACTCTTTATTCCTACTTAATTTTGAAAACCAGAAATCTAGATAAGAATTGTAAGAATTTTGAAAACCAGAAATCTAGAGAGAATTTTGAAATATGAGAGAGGGTTTCAAAAAAATGGAGAATGAAAAATGGAGAGAGGGTTTATAAAATATGACCGTTTAATTACAGGGAAAAAAAAAGACCCTTTAAAAAACGTTTCAGAAAATGGACAAAATACACAGATTTTCGAAAAAAATGACCGTTATAGAGTTAAAACAGGACATTATGACTGCAATTACATTTGTAGAATATCTGAAAGGAAGAAAACAGGACGTATCAAATTGTACATGCATGAACATAGTTGAATTGATTTCTTGAGTCTGAAAGGAGCATGATTGAAAGGGAATTTATATAGATTGTGTAAGGTCAGGGGTATGCAGAGTTTAATGAGCTGATCTGTATCTCTCATACTAATACTTAATGCTTGGGAAATGATCTTAAGAAAGAATGAATTGTTATTTTGATGAACTCAGAGGCCTCATTATAGTGAAAACTTTATTCAGACTCGTGATTTGCAATTTTATAGTTTGGTAATGTTGACAGAATGTACTTACCCTTTTCAGTTTAATTTCAACTCCACCTCCAGAAAGAGTTCCTATCAAGACCCAGCTGTCAGCATACAGTAAAGAAAAGGTAATAAAAGCAATCAAACATGAGCTGGACCGAGGTGGCCAAGTATTTTATGTCTTGCCTCCTATTAAAGGTACCATTTATCCTTTTTCTATATCTAATATTTAAGTATGATTATCGTTAATACCATCTTGATATGGTGTCTCCATTGATAATTACATCTTTTCACGTTCCATTTAGTATATAAACTATTTACACACCATCTTACTTTAGAATCAATTGATTTTTTGGCTAAACTAGACAAGAGATGCAATTGCCAATTACTGAAGAGGAGTAACGAAAATCATATATGAGTTTCTAATGCCTTTCAAATCGAACCAATTAATGTGTAATGGTGTGTATGTCCTTGCTAGGATAGACATATTCTATCTTAGCTTTATGATATAGGTTTTCCTATCATTTTTGGCAAACAGGGCTTGAAGAAGTTATGGATTTCATTGACCAGTCACTTCCAAACGTTGAAATAGCTATTGCACATGCGAAGGTATCCTTTTACTCAAATGTCATACCTGTTGTGGGCTACTGTCTGCATGTGGATATTTTAGAGCAGGCCTTGTGACATAAAATTTCCATGTCATCATTGATTGGCATTATTTGTTGAGTTTAAGTATGTGTTATCTTTTCAGCATTAGTATTGGTTACGTTTCTTGGGCTTGCCTTGCCTTCAATTTTATTTCCAACAATTTTTGTTTTGCTCTGATTTCTTTTCCTTGCTTATATGCACATCACGTGTAAATATTTGCTTCTAGGGATCTGCTTCATATAATCCAATTAACCAAGCCTAGTCTTGTATTAGCATCATACCAGAGTACTTTCAAAGTTTGACATGTTTATTGGTGCTATTTATGAATTTGTCATTTGTTATCTGCTTCTCATAGTACTTGTGCATTCTGAACCCTTCTCATGGTATTGACATCATTTTGGTCTCTCTTACATTCTATTGTGATTTTTCTAGGTATAGCAATGCTCAAAGCAGCTCGAGGACACCATGGATAAGTTTGCGGAGGGTGAAATTAAGATTCTCATATGCACGAACATAGTAGAAAGTGGGCTTGACATTCAAAACTCAAACAGCATAATAATTCAGGATGTTCAACAATTTGGCCTGGCACAATTGTATCAGGTTCTAGACTTACTATTTTCTCCTTATTTTATTTAGTTATTTTGTCTGACCAATTTTTAGAAGAGGAACATTGGAAATTCTTTTCTAGAAATGGCATATGGCGGATAGCCAAAATATATTTTTAAACTTTTTGACGTCTTCGGAACATTATCAAGTATGTTTGGCAAATAGGGATGTAGCCAAAATTTTAATTTAGTCGTTTAAAACTTTTAATGATTAAATTTTCTGATATTTTCTTAGCAACCAAACAAAATATGTGTGTGAGATGAGGGGAATGAAGTGAAAAAGATAATACATTTGCCAGATTTTGAAAATAAAATCAGCAAAAATATTTTTTAATATCAGTAGCCCTCGCTGATGAAAAGGGGGAAAAACAACAAAAAAGGTGAGAAAATAGCAACTTTGACCCTCCTCTTTTTTCATTTTGATACATGAGACTTGAAAGTGGTTGAAAAGAAAGAGAAGTGAACAAATTTGTTTTTTTTAGTTGTCTTTTGAATAGAAAATCTACGTGCGTTATTTTATATTGTTTAGGCTTAACATATTAAGATTGCAATGACATTTACTAGGTAAAAAGTGATCATACAAACTTCCCTCTTTATTTTTAATGGGTCAATTAAAAATTTTAGTGGAGTCAATTTAAAAATAATTAAATTTAATTGAAGTATAAGAAAAAGGTTTTTACCCAAGTGATGAGGGTCAAAGGACCCCCTCACTGTAAGTTAGCTACATCTCTATTCGCCAACCCCAAGTCTTTGCGGTATTCTTTCATGTTTAGTTGCTGCTAGTTTTTTCTGCTTTGAAAAGTCTTCTGCTTTGTCCATGGCAGAAAAAACTACTTAATTGGCATTGTTTTATACTCTTTCTTCCCACCTCTCTTTTTTCATATTGTGTGTGGGAATTCAAGTTGATTTTTTCTTCACCTACCATAGTTAATTTATTATGTTATTCAATATTTTTCATTTATGAAAAATAAAGTAGAATATTTACAGAATATCTTATTTCACTTCTATATTCTGCTGACAACAGTTGGAAGGAAGAGTGGGCCAGGCAGACAAGGAAGCTTATGCACACTTATTGTACCCTGATAAGTCACTGCTGACTGATCAAGCACCGGTATGTTCTGCAATTCACAACCTTTCTCTTTCTATTTTTATAATCAGATGCAAAGTTGATCCCCACATGTTCCACTGTTTGATTTATAAAACACTCTGTTATCTTTCAACACCTCAGGAGAGGCTTAAAGCTCTTGAAGAATACAAAGAACTTGGCCAAGGTTTCCAACTAGCAGAGAGAGACATGATCACTGACATATAATCAGGTTAACACATAACATAATATCAATAATGAAAACATATAATTCAAACACATGTTTTTTAAACATTAATCCTTTGTGATATGCATACATATATTATCAATTCAATAATTCACAATCATTTTCGTTAACATGCTCTTATAGTTTTAATCACATTAAAAGGTTTTTTATTGCTCGAATGCTCATTAGAGTGGATAACGGGAATACTGGATACTACTAGGATATCAAACATTGGATACTGAGTAAACAATATAAATTACTAGAGACACGATGGTCTCGATACACTAGATGCCAAACAAATATCAAACACTAGACGCCATACAGTGTCATCACTAGCAGTTGCTGCCACTACGTCATATAGGCATGCCTATCTATCTACGACTATTTATAATTCAAGCTTAAAATAAAGATTTCACTCCATTATTGCATATCACTCATTAATTCTCTTTTTATAACATTTATTCATATATTCAATCAATTCAATGCTCATTCACTATATTAACTTTGCATAACATTCACTAAAAACAACGTTTTCTGAACAAGTTACGGAATAGGTCTGGTTACAAAACAGGTTTTGACCACTTTACTTCTGTTCAACCAGAACAAGTTCCAAAACAGATTCAGAACACTTCATTTTTGTTTATCATCACATTTCACATTTATTCACTGCATGTTATTATATTCTGCCTAATCAGTAAAACATCTAGAACACTTCACCGTAATTTGTTCAACCAGAACAACACTTCTGTTAAACCAGACAATAACTCATAATTCATATTACGAAAGCATTGATAGAATTTTAAGCCCATTGTAATTAAGGAATTTCATTAAGCAAACAATATTTCTGGCAAAGATGTCTTCATAAAAAATGTTCTACTATGTCTTATGGTTATCATACTATAAAATCATTCAATTTAGACCCGTAACCTAAGAGTTATGCTCATTTGAATACAATCTGCTCCATTAAACGGGACAGAATTCGGTAAAAACATTCAAAAGGTTTTTCACATATCTCAGAGACAAAACTAGATTTCCATTTCTTCTCGGCAATTATAGGTATATTTCTTATGGCTCTTTTCCAACTTATTCAATTTGGAGCTCTATAGACCAATTTATGATCAAAATTCCAGAAGTGGTTCAAGCGAACCAAAAACAAAATTTAACCAAAATCAATTCCCTAGTTCAGTAAACTCTTAATCTAACTAATTCATCAATAAATCAAAAATCTTCCATCAAAATTATACTTATGACATAGTACAAATCAATTCAAAACAATTAAACTCAAAAATAAAAATTCAACTTACTTGAATCATTTAATTTATCAAATCACCAATTTTCTCCTTCTATACCGGTCCTTTTTAATTCCTTCATTCAACTTCATAATCTTCATGTTAAACACACATACATATAGAAGAATGGCTGACCCGAAGCTTGCACACCTGCACACTTCGATTTCCTCATATATATATATGCACGGAAATGCATTTGGTGGTTTACTCCTTAAGTGCCACGTGAATTCCACTACATTCACTTGGCTTAATATTATCATTGTTTTATTTAATTAATGCCACTTTATCTTTGATCATGCCTTTATACATCTCAACCACTCAATTATTTATTTCATTCAATTAAATCCTTTTCGAACTTTTAATTTCTTTTGATTTAATCCTTTTTTCTACTATTAAATATCCTTATTCCAATTTACCAATTTAATCTTTAATTAATTGGCCATTATACATACCTTAATTCATCTAAGGTGTATTTTGGGCCCTTACACATTTGTTCCTCAACTGTTCGATTATTTAAGCAAGTATTCTCACAGGTTCCTTGCTATATGCCCTTAGTGTTATTTCCTCTGGTGTATTGGTCCAGCTTGATTCAAATTTGTATTTCCGTAATATCATTAATCTAAATAAATCCTAAATTTTCACTAGCTTTTATGGTAAGTTTAGTTGTACATCTATGTTAAATTTTATGTCTTTTTCCCTTTTTGGTTTCGCCTATTACATAAGGCTTCTACCAGCTTGACGCAACTTTCATTCACATATTCACTATCTTTACTACTTAAACTTGTTTTAACTTTTCATTAAGCCTTTATGCTTCCTTAACTGATAGTAATAAGTTAGGTTAAGCCTTCATTTAATTACATTAACTCCAACGTTGCTACCGATAATCTGGCACTCATAATTCTTTAAATTATGCTAAAAAATTTGAAATTGCAGTTCATACATGATCTTATTCCTTGTCAAAAACATCAATTAATACAGTTGATTTGCCGAGATAACAGTCAAAGATACAACTATGACCTGCGTTCAGCTACTTATCCTCTTGCTTTAAACGCAAGCCGTCCTGTGTAGCCTAACATTTATGATTTATCTCCTGTCTATATCTAATAATTTTAATTTTTTTTTTATATTATCGAGGTGCATAAGCAACTTTCTTGCTTTCTTGTAAGCATACTTAGCTCAAGCCATTTCTGGTGGCATTATTACAGACCAAAAAATCTTTGATATATACCAAAATAATCTCAATAAACAACCACATACTAACCTAAACATGGGCTATTCATCAAGTTTACAGGGCACTAGTACATTAGTAAGTTTATTTGGCTTTGCTAAGTGCTCATAGTGCCAAAATTCGTAGGGCAGGTTCTATTGAGCACTTTGTGTTTGGTTTTCAATGCGAAAATAAACTTTTTAGACTTAGATGTCTTCTTGACATTTGCTCCCCTATGTATTAAGTTTCCAAGGAATCAAGAATCAAGTAATTTGAACTAGTAAATTGGGAATTATGATCAAAATATTACAAACTGTCTCTGAATATATGATAGAGACAGATTTGTAATTCTATCTTTGAAAGACAGATTTGTAATTCCATCTTTGAAAGCTTTCTGGTAATGATTGGGGAAGAATTTGGTCGTAGTTCCTTCATAAAAGTTTCTTCTTTATGTGTCTAGTTTCTAGGAAAATTTGATTGATATCAATTGGAAATCTATAATAGGAGTTATACCCAAAACAATGGGAACTGCTCAAATTCCGGGAACAGATTCAGTACCCAGATTTCAAGCCCCAGTTCCGGTACCTCGTAAAGAAAACTAGGTTCCTATCTCTCATGAAAATTGTAGATTTATGTCTTAAGTTTCATCTCTAAGTGGAATACTTACTTCCAATATCTATAGATCGAGATATGGCCAATACACCGAGAACTATTTAAGAAACTCCAAATCACAGCCCACAGGCATTTTTCCTTACCTTAAACATTTCCAATATAACCCATTTTAATTTATGATTGACTATAACTTGATATTGATGTGGCCAATCCATGCCCAAAATTTATATCTATTTAAGAAGTGAAAACTCAATCGATCCAGTTGAGGAGGTAAAATTCTACACATAGTTAGAGTACTTCTTCTATACCCCATTTACTGACACGCCCTTCCTCAAGATTAGTTACCGGGTTTTTCTTACGTTATTCATTATTTCTCAAATCCCTATACTCAAATGTCCACATTTATCGACAATCCAATCACATTCATTCACATCTAAAGCAGCCAACTCCCTGGTCCAAAATTTATGCTCAATGCATAACCTGTCAAACTCCTCTAATGCAGGGCGTTTTCTTTTCAACAAATATTTTACGAATGCATATGTATAAATTGTGAAATATATGAATGATCGTTCATGTATGCAATTTATGCAAATATGCATGCATCATGTGTACATATATGCATAATATCCAGTCGCAATGTTTATGCTTTATAAAATAAATATTGCCCATACCATGAGGGCCGTTTGACGGGCATACAGAGCATATTTCTTTTACTCACAATTCTTGTATACTAATGGAAGCTCTACTTCCTAGTTCATCTACTATCGATCTTTCAAAACTGAATATTATTCTTTTAACTCTAGATCTTTCAAAACCGAACCGACTGAACATGTATTTCTTGTATCTATGTATTATGTATTTGGAATTGTATTTTGAACTTGTATTTTTTTTGTTATACTATGTATTTTGGAATTGTATGTTTAATTACATTTATATTTTTTTCAATTTGGATGTTTTTATTTTTGTTTTATAATTTGTAATTTTGTATAATTTTTAGAAATTTTTTTTTAATTATAATTTTGAACTTTCGGTTATATGGTTAACCAAACCGAACCAACCAAAAATTTCGGTTCGGTTACCATATAACTTCAGTTTGGTTTTCTAAAATCATAATATTTCGGTGTTCGGGACCGACCGTTGCTTACCCTTGTTAACCAATATCCATTATTTGTGGCATGTACATGTATTCACCTTTTCCATATCTATATAACCTCCGATCTTAGAACTGCCTAAATCTTGCTCTAATATCATAAAATATAACACTACACTTAGACATTGGTCCGAATGCCGGAATGTCTCATTCGCCGGTGGCTTATCCTAAATCTTTGGGCGTTGCACCTCTTTTAAATTAAACACCGATTATTCTTTATTAACTTTATATATATATCATATCCCTTGCATCACATTATTCCACCTATGATATAAATGCTACTCCCTCCGTTATTTATTATCTGTCACTTTTGAGTAAAATTTAAATTATATTTATCTGTCACTTTTAGATTTCCAATGCAATTTAATTTTCTCTTTCCAATTTAATTTTCATTTTCAATAAAAATTGCCTAATTAGATTCATTTTTTGACATTAAATCACTCAATTTTTTTCTAAATTCAAGACTAATTAATATTTCTTAATTCTCGTGAAAATAACAAAAGTGACAATTATAAAAGAATGGAGGAAGTATTTTTTTAGTCGATTTACTGTGTAATTTGCAGAAATTTGGATAGCATAATGGCTGCACCCTAAAACTGCCCTCTTGCAAAATTCATGCTCTCAATTACCACACAACCACCATTTCAACCTCCAAACCACAATTCACAACATATTTGTCCAAATATCTCCATTTATAATTTCAATCAAAACACATCCATACTACTTAATTTAGCATTTATATATATACAAAGCCATTTTAGCATTAATTACATCTCAATTGCTACTTTTTAATTTATATAAATACATGCCAAAATATGATATCTCAAAATAATACAATTGTTTAAAAAATTCTTCTACTACATGAACATGCCAGCTTTAAAGACAGTTTCAAAATCCTTTAGATCTCCACACCTGTCTTTCTGTCTCCTAAGCGCCGTAAACAACTAAGCGCTAAGCAATTGTGTTGCCTAGTGGCGAATACTCAATTGAGATTTTTCATTTCACATGCAGGCAAGCAAGCAACAATATTTCCATACAATTTAGATAATAACTTTTTTTTTATGTCCAACATCCCACTTTACTATTTATATTCAATATTTACTTATTTTCTTCTAAATTCCCTTTTAAAAACCAGTAAATTCTCCGTTTACTATAGAGTTTATTCAATTTACCCTTAACTTATTAATTTGTTGTCAAAATTTTTATTATGCCACTAATTTCTTACTTTACCATTCATTTAATGTTGTACTATTAATTTCTCATTTACTTCACCAAATTACATTTTTACCTCCATTTTTGCCACCTTTTATCAAATTTACCGTTTTATCCTCACTTATGTTATGTATTATCGTACTCCAACTTACCCTTATTTAGTCATCTTTTCCACATAATCATCATTTTAGTCCTTAAACTTTATTTCTTTTACACTTCATCGTTCTTTGACTATTTTGCCTCTAATCTGCCCATTTAGGCATATTTTACGGTTTTAACATAAATTTTACATTTTATTACAATTTAATCCCTAATACTTACATTTGGTATCGATTTACTTTTTATTCCTCATTTCCAACATATTTAGCATATTCTCACAGAGAAGATGCAGATGCTATGGGTTCTGCGGTTTCCTTTTCGATTAGGTTAAATGTTGGATCTGCCCTATGTAATGTACATAGAAATAATGCCTTTGCTTGTATATAATGAGGGTAAAGTTGTATGATTTCATTCGTAAGCTCGACTGAGGTTCAATTACCCTCCTTTTCCTTTCCTCACATTTCAGTCGATCAACCTCTTGCATTTCTTGACATTAATTTTAGGATTGGCAGTCATGTGAAAATTTTATGATAAGTTTTTCAGCGCACATTTATTCTAATAAAAATTTTTTAGTCCAGGCTCCTAGTAAGGGTTGCAATTTTGATTTTAGCAGTGAATTTATTAGTCTAGTATTATTCCACATAACAAGCTTTGGACTTAATCTTGCTCATTTATTTATTTGTTTTTTTGGTCCAGCAAAAATTGCTGGCATCCAGGATCTTGGCATGTTAGGTCGTGGTAGTGTGGAAGAAATTGGGACCTATGTCAAAAAGCTCATGACAAGTGAGCTATCTAGAAATGTTATAGATATCTATCCTGTTGGAGTCCTTACCTTAAAACGTTTTGCATTCTAAGCTTGAAATTGGGAGTCGAAAGGAACAGAGAGAGTATTGATGTAACAGATGCAGTTGGATCCAACTTTCGGATTGATAGCAAAGGTCCAGAAGTCATGCGCATTCTTCCTCATTTAAATGAGGTATATTTTGATATGCTTCATTTTTTAATGATTCTGTAATTTCTAGCTTTGCTTTTTGGTTTTGCTGGTCAAAGCAGCAAATCATTACTTTCTAATGCAGTACGCCTTGCATGATCTAGAATAAAAGATTCAAGATAGGGGTTTTGATTGTCTCCCATTTAAGAAAATTGAGTGGTTTGTTTTCTAGTCTATTATCAATTATTGCCTGAATTTTTGCAACTCATGACAATACCTGGCCATTGAGGGCCTATTATTGAATGATAAATCAATATGTAATTAATTGGGATAAAAAAAATTTTCAGGAGGAAACAAGGATCCTTTAATTTTATATGGTTTATGCCAGCATTCACAAACTTTATGTTGATTTGTAGTTCAAAAAGAAGAAATCTCATCTGCAGGGAAGTACTGTCTTAAGATATAGTGTTGAGTATGTACTGTTTTATGATATAGAAGCTTTTAGGTTCAATTCTTTCGTAAAATTCAATTCTTTCTTAGAGCATGTAATATCCAAATGTTAGTGTTTACTTTTCTTAAAGTATATTCGGAACAGCTCTTGAATACTAGGGTACTGACTTTCCTGTCCATTTAGAATTAGAATGGATTAATAGGATTAAAGTTAGAAATATTTAATGATTTTGTTATGTTGTTGTCTTAAGTGCCTTCAGGATAAGTTTTATATATGCATCAGTGGGTTGGCCTTCTTCAGGACATAAATAAAGAATGGACACCTGATAAGACTCGGTTTTGTTACGATGGTTTGAATAGGCAGAGGTTAAATAATCTTATGGTTTGTGGAGCTGATGGGTGCTTTAAAGCTATGAGCTGGCGTGATGCCTATAGTTGCCGAAGTGATGCATCAGGTTAAACCGGAGGAAATTGTTGGAGTTGTTAACTTTGTTATTGTTATTTGCTAAATTTACCATTGGAGTTTTTCTTTTCCTTTTAAATTTCTGATGATTTAACGGCGGTGTTGGTGGTGGCTAACAGGTACTAGATTCCGGACAACTCAATATCTAAGGAGGCGGAGTTCCAGATAATAAACGATGAGCTGATGCTGGATGGGATGCCAAGGCTGAACTTAGCATCATCTGTAACAACATGGACGGTGCCTGAATGTGATAAGCTTATTATGGATGCTGTGAACAAAAACTATGTCGACATGGACGAGTACCCTGTCACCACTGAGCTTCAGGCAAACACTCTCTCTCTCTATTTTCGAGTAGAACACATTAGATCCAAATGGACGGTAAAAAAATACTGTTTTTTTAAAATACATGCGACTTTAACAGAGCTTGTATTTTACTATCATTTGTGCCGTATATTTTGGACTTAATGTGCAGTTTTTAAAGTATAGGATTTCAATATGTAAAAACTTTAAAGTTCATGGATCAAAGTATGAGTTTTTCCTTTCCATTACATGTAAATTGTCCCATTACAACATCAAGATAAAAATTATTACTTTTTTTTCAACTTTTTTTTAACACTATATTAATATTCACTTGTAAATTTGCTCATTCTTTCAATTAGTTAATAATATTTATTACTTATTCATTCAACGACAAGTGTTCACATTTCTATTTTCTTATATTCACAAATAAATATTCACTTTCAAAAATGCAATATATTTGTAAGTGAACTTCTAAATATACACTTCATATAGTAAATATTTGTTAAATATTCAAAATACAATTAATAATTAAAATTTCATTTCCCGATCAATTTGACCATTAGTGCCAATTAATATTCATTATTGTTATCCCCATCAAAATTGAGATTTGGAATTTATTTATCATTGATATCAAATTGTGTAAAATTTAAATCTAATTTAACTAATGGGATTCTAGCCATATTAGTTAATTCTTTTAAAGAAAGTGAACCTTAATTTATACTTTAAGTTTTTTCAGTGAAAAAATTTTAAAATTCTTAGTGTAGATAAATCAAAATTTAAGAAGGGTAATCTAGTAAAAATATAAAGCAATAAATAAGTTTCTTAACTATGTGAAAAATGAAAAGTAAACATTTGTAATTGGAGGGAGTATTACTTTTATCATTAACTATTTTCAAACTCTAATTTTTCACCTCTCAAATTCAGTATTGAATTAGTTCCATAAATTTAACCTTGTTTTCTATTTCATTAAAATCACTAATCCTAATGTTACGGTGGTCAAATATGGTTCAATCAATTTTTCAACTATCTATGAAGCCTTAAATAATCCCTTAAACTCTACCTTGTACTCACCTTGTTCACAAATAAATGTACACCGTTCTACTTTTGTACATTTACAAATGAGTGTTCACTTTTAGAAATATAATATATTTAAAAATCATTTTTCAAATATACCCTCTATACAATGAATATTAATTTAAATTTCAAAGGGATAAGGTACTGATTTGTTTTCACACTTGTTTAAAATGAGCTAAAATGCTTCTTTCATTTTTTTTAGAGCAAAAATGGTTTCAACTTACAAATTCAATACTAATATGCCCATCCGTTAAACTGTCGTCAAAATGAGTATTAACGGTGCTAATGTGGCACTGACACGTAGCAAAATATATTACATTATAGACACGTATATTTTAATCCAAAATAAAAAATACTAAAATACGCCTAAAGTTTTTACAGTATACTAAAATGCCCTTTTGGTTAATTTTAGAATAAAAATGCCCTTAATATTAATAAAAAGGTACTTAAATACCCCTAAATCTAACTTTCTTCGATTTTTATTTTTAGTGTTGAAATAACTAAATATTTTTTTAATAGGCAAATTTACAAAAAAATATAAATAGCATAATTATTTTTTTTACAAATTTATTCAGTTGCTAATAAATTTATTACACCTTATAACCAAACTTTCAAATTTTAATATCATATTAATTAATTAATTAATAAATATTCTTGAACTTTATAATTTATTTATAATTTATTTTCTTATTGAAAAATTTATTAGGGACATATGTAAAAAGTACGAGATATTAATCAATGTTTGTTGGTAACCAAAAAAAAAATATATTAAATAAGCATATATGAATTCGAGATAGCTGAAATGCTAAGGCGATTTGGATAGATTGTGCCTGCCTATACCGTGCCTGCAGATGCTCAGAATATAACTGTGCCTTGAGTTGTGATCAGGGAAGACTTTTCGCGAACTCTGGCGGAACGCCTAGTGATTGATATCAAGAATACTAGTTGTTAGGAGCTTTTTAGGCTTCAATTATACTCTACAATCATCTGGCAGAGCTTTTATTATTATTATTATTATTATTATTATTATTATTATTATTATTATTTAATTTTGATATGATTATGCTGTTTGGTTGTATTCTGTACTAATTTAAATTCAATTATTCATATAATATTATTTGTAATTTATTGTACTTGTATCAGCATTTTTTGGTTTCTTACGTGCAATATCTATTAGATCTTCAATCCTCAATATGACTTTAGCCATATTATGCAAATTATTATGAATAACAGAGAATAAGAGAACTCTTGCTTCGCCTTGTTCAGATCAGTATTTAATCACCAACTATCAATTGCTATCAGCTATTGAGAGGAAATTTTATTTATATCAACTCCATGAAAATCTCATGAATATGCAGTAAAAAAAATTGTCACATAATATAAATTGGTTAGAAAATGAATGAAATAATGGTTAGTATCGATAAAGGCATTTTATCATTGATTCAGTCCATAAAAAATTTATTAACTGAATTTAGGTAAGAATTTTCAAAAATTTAAATATATTAGCCTAAAACGCATTTAATCAATTATTTAAGACACAGGTCATTTCTGCATATCTAGATTACTAATCATTCATTCTAGTTCTTTGGAGCATATAATAATTTAGTAGAGATACATATGATATGAAGTTAATGCCTGGAGTTAGAATAACACAGCTCAACCTTACAGTACAAAGATTCTTATAAATGTTTGTTGAAAAGTAATGTAAATATAATGTAATGAATTAAAAAATGTAATTTTGATTACATTACTATATTTGGTTTCATTAGTAATGTAATGTAAATATTAATACATTTCTATATTTGGTTAGATTATATATATGTATTGAAATATAATTATATATTTATAATTATCAACTAATTTTTTATATGATTATTTTATTTTTTATGATTATTTTATATATTTATATATTTATTATATTATGATCTCATATAAAAATACAATTATACTAAATTGTAACATTGTCTTCCTCAAATAAATTGAAGTGATTCTGATTCATATTAAGTTTTAAATTTAATATTTAAAGTAAAATTATCATAGTAATAGTAACTATAAAATATCAAATAAATTGTTCCATAAGACTCAAACTATCAATACTCAAATATCCCTACTAAGTAAACTTTTCACCCAAATTTCTTTCACATCATCAGGTATAGTGAAAAATATATCAATCGATTTTGCGGCCACAACAAATTTTTCTTGTTGCCGGGTATCTCTCATGCATGCTCAAACCACTCAATTTTGTCAACTCATTGTTGATCATCAATCGCTTCTCATGTGCATCGCCGTCTTCTAATGCTCGACTAAGTCTATTACTAGCCTTTCCAATTTCCATGCTAATAATAGAAACCAAATCATTAATAACTACAACCAAACTTGCAATACTTTCACTTCTACTCTTTTTTACCTTATAACCCTCTTCATTTGTCTCAAAAATGAAGCAGAATAATTTGGAATAGAGCTTGCTTCATTTTTATTGGCTTCATTCATTGTTTGTTTTTCCAACTCTTCCATAATATCTGCAGCTGTTTCGGCATCTTTTTCTAGTCGTACGATCTTTTCCGAAAACAATACAAAACTCCTCATAAAATGGAAATGATGTTGAACCTAAATAACTCTACAAAACATACAACCATTCTTAGATTAAAAATTTTTAGATATAAAAAAATATTTTATAAAACAAAAAAAAAGGAAAAGTTATTATACCACACCTTCAAATATTCATTCCAGATTGCATTTTTTGCTGTAACACATTTTCGATCTGAGACCCAACCAAATCCAATGCAATTACAACCAGCCAACATGTTATGCACAACACCAAAATTGGCACTTAAATTTCTCACTTTTGACTTGATGTGGGGCTTCGCTTTAATTCCACTATTTGGTAATTTTTCTTTAAGACTATCCTCCACAGCATTAATTGAAGCATTTAATAGTTATTTCAAATTTGTTGATGTATTTTATAAAGTAGTTGCTAATTATTTAATGATTGTAGAAATTCATCCATTTAAATTAACAACCTTGTTCTGGAATTTATTAACTTGCTAAGACAGAGTTTTCATCAATTGACTTGGTCATATGCAATGCAAGAAGTAATAAGAATATCTTTGGTCCCTAGCATTGAAAGATTTCTTGAATAAAATGGTGTCAAATAATGTGTGGTTTGAAAGAAATGGCCCTAGCCCAAATGCTGATCTAGAAGAACATGAATAGTGGCATTAGTGGTCTTGGAAAGGCAGATGTGTTCCTTTTGAAGAGACGAAAAGGAGAGACACAGAAGGAAAGAGAGGGGGAGATTCTTCAATAAACATTTTGCAATGGTCGATTTGCAACGGTAGAATTCTGCCATGTGACCCAATCATGCTCTATATCATTTTAAAAAATATTGCTTTTCATTGGGGTACTGTATTTTCTTTTTCTTCAGTAATTGCTTCTTTAGCTTTTCAATTCCTATGTATCAAAAATTTCCTCTCCAATTTCTCTATAAATGGTGGAATTTAGATTTGTAATAGTTGATAAGTTCTTCTATTTCTTCTTTGATCTCATAGGTTGTAAAGATCCACATTCATTTACGTGCTAAACTGAGAGAATTGGATTCAATTAAGAAAACTGACTTTTTTTCTCTTGTTTAATGCTTAAAAGTATCCATTTTTGACCTATATTGTCATTTGATGCACGTGAATGGAAATGTTTAACAAGAAGATATATTCCGGTAAGACTTCGCTCGCTTGGATGTATTACAATGCATGTTAAACAAAGGTATCATGCAGGTTGCTGCAATGTATGTGGATTGAGACTTAACAAAATTGGTTCCTTTTGCATCAAATTAACTTCTTATTCATTTTGGCCGTTAACTCCTCTTTTATTTTGGCATTCCCGAAGCATTTCGTGCCCAGAAGACTACCCGACCCCACTGCTCGGACCTGGCTCGTTGGCCCGGCCCGAGCCCTATCCTGCCCTGCCCCCCCTAATCGGACACGGCCCCCGGCCCGAGTCCTATCCTACCCCACTTGCCCTGCTCGGACCCAGCAGGAGCCCTATCCTACCTCGCCCTCCCGCTCGGGGCCCCGGCCCGAGACATATCCTACCCCGCCGGCTCGGCAAGAGCCCTATCCTACCTCACCCCCCTGGCCTGGCCTGAGCCCTATCCTACCCTGCCCCCATCATCGGACCCGATGCCCTGGCCCGCCAAAAGCCTTATCCTACCCCGCCCCCCTTGCTCGAACCCAGCCTCCCCGCCCCCCCTGCTCGAACCCGAACCCAAGGCCCGACCCCAATTACCCCGCCCCCATGCCCGGACCCGGCCCCCCCGGCAAGAGCCCTATCCTACCCCGCCCCCATAATCGAACATGGCCCCACCGGCTTGAGCCCTATCCTACCCGGCCCCCCTCCCCCCCTGCTCGGACCCGGGCCCCTGCCCCGGCCCGAGCCCTATCCTACCCTGCTCCCGCATGCTCGGACCCGGCCCCTTAGCCCGGCCAGAGCCCTATCCTACCCTGCCCCCCCTGCACGGACCCGACCCCCCCTGCTCGGACCCGACCCTATCCTACCCCGCCTCCCATGCTCTGGCCCGAGTCCTATCCTACCCCGCCACCCGCCACCCCTGCTAGGACCCGGCCCGAGCCCTATCCTACCCCGCCCCCCCTGCTCGGACCTGGCCCCCTGGCCCGGCCCGAGCTCTATCCTACCCCGCCCCCCCAGCTCGGGCCCGGTCCGAGCCCTATCCTACCCCGCCCCCCTGCTCGGACCCGGCCCCCTGGCCCGGACCGAGCCCTATCCTACCCCGCCCTCCCTGCTTCGAGCCCTATCCTACCCCGCCCCCTTGCTCGGACTCGGCCCCCTGGCCCGGCCCGAGCCCTATCCTACCCCGCCCCCCCCTGTTCGGGCCCGGCCCCCTGGCCCGACCCGAGCCCTATCCTACCCCGCCCCCCCTGCCCGGACCCGGCCCCCCCGGCTCGAGCCCTATCCTACCCCGCGCCCCACCCTCGGACCCGGCCCCCTGGCCCGGCCAGAGCCCTATCCTACCCTGCCCCCCCTGCACGGACCCGGCCCCCCCCTGCTCGGACCCGACCCTATCCTGCCCCGCCCTGGCACGAGTCCTATCCTACCCCGCCCCCCGCCACCCCTGCTAGGTCCCGGCCCCCTGGCCCGGCCCAAGCCCTATCCTACCCCGCCCCCCCTGCTCGGACCCGGCCCGAGCCCTATCCTACCCCGCCCCCCCAGCTCGGGCCCGGTCCGAGCCCTATCCTACCCCTCCCCCCTGGCAGGGACCGAGCCCTATCCTACCCCGCCCTCCCTGCTCCGAGCCCTATCCTACCCCGCCCCCTTGCTCGGACTCGGCCTCTTGGCCCGGCCCGATCCCTATCCTACCCCGCCCCCCTGCTCGGGCCCGACCCCCTGGCCCGGCCCGAGCCCTATCCTACCCCGCCCCCCCTGCCCGGACCCCCGGCTCGAGCCCTATCCTACCCCGCGCCCCCCCCTCGGACCCGGCCCCCTGGCCCGGCAAGAGCCCTACCCCCCCTGCTCGGACCCGGCCCGAGCCCTATCCTATCCTACCCTACCCCGCCCCCTGCCCGGACCTGGCCCCCTGGCCCGGCCCGAGCCCTATCCTACCCCGCCCCCTGCTCGGACCCGGCCCCCTGGCCTATCCTACCCCGCCCCCCTACTCCGACCCGGCCCCCTGGCCCGGCCCGAGCCCTATCCTACGCCGCCCCCCCTGCTCCGACCCAGCGCCTATCCTACCTCGCCCCACCCCGCTCGGACCCGGCCCCCTGGCTCTGCCGACCCGTCCCCCTGCTCGGACCCGGCCCGAGCCCTATCCTACCTCGCCCCACCCCGCTCGGACCCGGCCCCCTGGCCCGGCCCGACCCGCCCCCCCACTCGGACACGGCCCCCCTGGCCCGGCCCGAGCGCTAACCTACCCCGCCCCCCTGGCCCGGCCCGAGCGCTATCCTACCCCGCCCCCCCGCTCCAACCCGGCCCCCTGCCCGGCCCGAGCGCTATCCTACCCTGCCCCACCCCGCTCAGACCCGGCCCCCTGGCTCGGCCCGACCCGCCCCCCTTGCTCGGACCCGGCCCCCTGGCCCGGCCCGAGCCCTATCCTACCCCGCCCCCCTACTCCGTCGGACCCGGCCCCCTGGCCCGGCCCGAGCCCTATCCTACCCCGCCCCTCTACTCCGACCCGGCACCCTGGTCCGGCCCGAGCCCTACCCTACGCTACCCCACGCCGCCCTCCCTGCTCCGACCCGTCCCCCTGGCCTGGCCCGAGCCCTATCCTACCCCCCCGCCCCGCTACCCCACGCCGCCCTCCCTGCTCCGACCCGTCCCCCTGGCCTGGCCCGAGCCCTATCCTACCCCCCCGCCCCGCCCCCCCTGCTCGGACCCCCGGCCCGAGCCCTATCCTACCCCCGCCCCCCTGGCCCGGCCCGAGCCCTATCCTACCCCGCCCCACCCTGCCCCCCAGGCTCGGACCCCCTTGGCCCTGCCCGACCCGCCCCACTTGCTCGGACCCCCGGCCCGAGCCCTATCCTACCCCCGCCCCGCCCCCCTGCTCGGACCCCCGGCCCGAGCCCTATCCTACCCCGCCCCACCCCGCTCGGACCCGACCCCCTGGCCCGGCCCGACCAGCCCCCCTTGCTCGGACCCACGGCGGCCCGAGCCCTATCCTACCCCCGCCCCGCCGCCCCTGCTCGGACCCCCGGCACGAGCCCTATCCTACCCCGCCCCACCCCGCTCAGACCCGCACCCTTGCTCGGAACCCCGGCCCGAGCCCTATCCTACCCCCCGCCCCGCCCCCCCTGCTCGGACCCCCGGCCCGAGCCCTATCCTACCCCTGCCCTCCCCCCCCTGCTCGGACCCCCGGCTCGAGCCCTATCCTACCCCCGCCCCGCCCCCTCGCTCGGACCCCCGGCCCGAGCCCTATCCTACCCCGGTCCCGCCCCCCTGCTCGGACCCCGCCCTATCCTACACACGCCCCGCCCCCCCTGCTCGGGCCAGGGTCCGAGCCCTAACCTACCCCGCCCTCCCTGCTCGGACCCCCGGCCCGAGCCCTATCCTACCCCGCTAAGACCCGGCCCCCTGGCCCGGCCCGACCCACCCCCTTGCTCGGAACCCCGGCCCGAGCCCTATCCTACCCCCGCCCCGCCCCCCTGCTCAGACCCCCGGCCCGAGCCCTATCCTACCCCTGCCCCCCCTGCTCGGACCCCCGGCTCGAGCCCTATCCTACCCCCGCCCCGCCCCCCCTGCTCGGACCCCCGGCCCGAGCCCTATCCTACCCCCGCCCCGCCCCCCCTGCTCGGACCCCGCCCTATCCTACACCCGCCCCGCCCCCCCTGCTCGGGCCGGGGTCCGAGCCCTAACCTACCCCGCCCCACCCCGCTCAGACCCGGCCCCCTGGCCCGGCCCGACCCGCCCCCCTTGCTCGGACCCCCGGCCCGAGCCCTATCCTACCCCCGCCCCGCCCCAACCCCCTGCTCGGACCCCCGGCCCGAGCCCTATCCTACCCCGCCCCCCGCCCCACCCCGCTCAGACCCAGCCCCCTGGCCCGGCCCGACCCGCCCCCCTTGCTCGGATCCCCGGCCCGAGCCCTATCCTACCCCCGCCCCGCCCCCCCCCTGCTCGGCCCGGGCCCCGGCCCGAGCCCGATCCAACCCCCCCTGCTCGGCCCAAGCCCGATCCTACCACCCCCCCTGCTCGGCCCGGGCCCCGGCCCGAGCCCGATCCTACCACCCCCCCCCCTGCTCGGCCCGGTCCCCGGCCCGAGACCTATCCTACCCCGCCCCCCTGCTCGGACCCCTGGCCCGAGCCCTATCCTACCCCGCCCCCCTGCTCGAACCCCTGGCCCGAGCCCTATCCTACCCCGCCCCCCTGCTCGGACCCCTGGCCCGAGCCCTATCCTACCCCGCCCCCCTGCTCGGACCCCCGGCCCGAGCCCTATCCTACCCCTACCCCCGCCCCACCCCGTTCAGACCCGCCCCCCTGGCCCGGCCCGACCCGCCCCCCTTGCTCGGACCCCCAGCCCGAGCCCTATCCTACCCCCGCCCCGCCCCTCCCTGCTCGGCCCGGGCTCGGGCCGGGCCCGATCCTACCCCCCCTGCTCGGCCCGGGCCCCGGCCCGAGCCCGATCCTACCCCCCCCTGCTCGGCCCGGGCCCCGGCCCGAGCCCGATCCTACCCCCGCCCCCCGGTCCGAGCCCTATCCTACCCTGCCTGCCCCCCTGCTCGGACCCCTGGCCCGAGCCCTATCCTACCCCTACCCCCTGCTCGGACCCCTGGCCCGAGCCCTATCCCACCCCTACCCCCTGCTCGAACCCCTGGCCCGAGCCCTATCCCACCCCTACCCCCTGCTCGGACCCCTGGCCCGAGCCCTATCCCACCCTACCCCCTGCTCGGACCCCTCGCCCGAGCCCTATCCTACCCCGCCCCCCTGCTCCCTATCCTACCCCGCCCCCCTGCTCGGACCCCTGGCCCGAGCCCTATCCTACCCCGCCCCCCCTGCTCGGACCCCTGGCCCGAGCCCTATCCTACCTGCTCGGACACCTGGCCCGAGCCCTATCCTACCCCGCCCCCCTGCTCGGACCCCTGGCCCGAGCCCTATCCTACCCCGCCCCCCAGCTCGGACCCCTGGCCCGAGCCCTATCCTACCCCGCCCCCCTGCTCGGACCCCTGGCCCGAGCCCTATCCTACCCCGCCCCCCTGCTCGGACCCCTGGCCCGAGCCCTATCCTACCCCCCACCCTGCTCGGACCCCTGGCCCGAGCCCTATCCTACCCCCCACCCCCCCGCCACCCACCACCCCCACCCCCCCGCCCCCCTGCTCGGACCCCTGGCCCGAGCCCTATCCTACCCCCCCGCCCCCTGGCCCGAGCCCTATCCTACCCCGCCCCCCTGCTCGGACCCCTGGCCCGAGCCCTATCCTACCCCCCACCCCCCCGCCACCCACCCCCACCCCCACCCCCACCCCCTGCTCGGACCCCTGGCCCGAGCCCTATCCTACCCCGCCCCCCTGCTCGGACCCCTGGCCCGAGCCCTATCCTACCCCCCACCCCCCCGCCACCCACCCCCACCCCCACCCCCACCCCCTGCTCGGACCCCTGGCCCGAGCCCTATCCTACCCCCCCGCCCCCCTGGCCCCTGGCCCGAGCCCTATCCTACCCCCCCGCCCCCTTGGCCCGAGCCCTATCCTACCCCGCCCCCCTGCTCGGACCCCTGGCCCGAGCCCTATCCTACCCCCCCCCCCCCCTGCTCGGACCCCTGGCCCGAGCCCTATCCTACCCCCCACCCCCCCGCCACCCACCACCCCCACCCGCACCCCCACCTGCTCGGACCCCTGGCCCGAGCCCTATCCTACCCCGCCCCACCTGCTCGGACCCCTGGCCCGAGCCCTATCCTACCCCGCCCCACCTGCTCGGACCCCTGGCCCGAGCCCGAGCCCTATCCTACCCCGCCCCCCTGCTCGGACCCCTGGCCCGAGCCCGAGCCCTATCCTACCCCGCCCCGAACTCCTGGCCCGAGCCCTATGCCACCCCTGCTCGGACCCCGGGCCCGGCCCCCCCTGCTCGGACCCCTGGCCTAAAATCTTAATCTTAAAACCTAAATCAAAATCTAAGCCCTATACTAAAATCTCCCTAAATCTTAAATCTATACTTAAAATAAAAAACCTTAATCCTAAATAAGGAGTACATACTCAATTTTGTATTTTTTTTTAAATATTGAGTTTTTTAATTTTACATGTCTACAAAAGATTAAAAAAAAATACAGTGAATTTAGTCCTTAAAAAAAAGAGAGCAAAAATTCCAAATTTAATTAAAAAGAGAGCAAAAATTCCAAATTTAATTAAACAAGTCATTTTCAAAATGGGTACTCTAATTTTTGCTTAAGAATCAACTACCGTAACATTAAATGTTCAGGTTATTAAAAAGAAAAAGAAATAATAACACCTGATGTAAGCCATACTATAAAATTCTCAAAATTCAATTATTCATCAATTTCCAAACAATAAAATATGCAATTTTGGTTAATTAGCATCATTCTCCAGCAATTCAAAATCAACAAAAGTTGACTACAAAGAACCAAGTAGGAAAATATAAACAAAGGGAGAAACAGAATCTTTTTGTTAGTTAATCGTCTAGACTAAGAAAGTTCAATAAAATAAAAAAGATAAATTTGTGGTATTCTCTTACCAGCAATTCCCCCTCTTCCCTCTTCCCTTCTTGCCTACTTCAGTCATTTAGCTTCCGGTGAAAAGCCAAATTTTCCTCGCACCCGCCGTAACTTTGCCTGCATATTTTTATCATTTGGCTTTAGGTCATTAGTAAAAGTTGCAGACAAGCACATCGTGCACTTTGAACATTACAAGCACAAGCCCCCGCGAGCGGCGAGGTAATTGGAGTGTGTGCTTATCAGATGGTAGTTATCTCTCAAAATTTGTGATATTTTTAAGATAAAAAAAATCATGCTGTATCTTCGTCTCTCTGTGAATCTATAAATAGAGCTCTTTCTTTCTTTCTGTTTGAATTTGGATTTCATATGAAAAAAAAAAAATTTACCTGTGAAATTTGGTTTCTTGGTTGTAAGATCCCCATTGCAAGGAGATTTTCCAGAGGTGATAGAGGAGTATTTGGAGCATGGAGTTATGAAATGCATTGCTTTCAATCGTCGTGGCACTCTTCTTGCTGGTAACTCTTTATTCCTACTTAATTTTGAAAACCAGAAATCTAGAAAAGAATTGTAAGAATTTTGAAAAGCAGAAATCTAGAGAGAATTTTGAAAATATGAGAGAGGGTTTCAAAAAAATGGAGAATGAAAAATGGAGAGAGGGTTTATAAAAAATGACCGTTTAATTACAGGGAAAAAAAAAGACCCTTTAAAAAAGGTTTCAGAAAATGGACAAAATACACAGATTTTCGAAAAAAATGACCGTTATAGAGTTTAAAAAAAAATGACCTTAATTTTTATGTCAATTTAATGAGAACGTGTAGGTTAAAATGACAATTTGAGATTTGGATCCCGAGCAACAAACTCCCCTCTTTCTTCTCGAAAGGTTTACTAAAAGCATAGCAAACTCTCCAAATTCTGGATCCTACAACGGTTTTTCCATTCCGCTAATTCGGGAAAGAGAACAAATCAGTTATTTGAATCTTCTTCTCCATCAGTAGGAAAACAGTTACGAGTAGCCACTCCTCTAATTACCCTATTCTCTGCGCTTCCTTCAATGAATACAACAGGTAATATTTATAGTTATCTTAATATTAACCAATTTATCTTAACATATTGCTTCTTTTAAGACTTCAGTTGTTGTCCTCACTCTCTCTGCAACACCTATACCTCGAACACTTAGCATTAACTGGATTTCGTGATGCATGATTATAAATTTGCATACGCCATTTGCTACTTTTGTGCTCCTAAATATATATAACAATCTAAATCAAGTATGCTTCGTAAGTTTCAATGTCAGTACAATAAGGACACTTTTCTTCTAAATGTTATGTCAATTCTGAGTATAACCAATATATACAAGATGAGCATAGTACTGCCCTCGGCCACTAAAGGCATTCTGGACATTATGACTGCAATTACATTTGTAGAATATCTGTACATGCATGAACATAGTTGAATTGATTTCTTGAGTCTGAAAGGAACATGATTGAAAGGGAATTTATATAGATTATGTAAGGCCAGGGGTATGCAGAGTTTAATGAGCTGATCTGTATCTCTCATACTAATATTTAATGCTTGGGAAATGATCTTAAGAAAGAATGAATTGTTATTTTGATGAACTCAGAGGCCTCATTATAGTGAAAACTTTATTCAGACTCGTAATTTGCAATTTTATAGTTTGGTAATGTTGAAAGAATGTACTTACCCTTTTCAGTTTAATTTCAACTCCACCTCCAGAGAGAGTTCTTATCAAGACCCAGCTGTCAGCATACAGTAAAGAAAAAGTAATAAAAGCAATCAAACATGAGCTGGACCGAGGTGGCCAAGTATTTTATGTCTTGCCTCGTATTAAAGGTACCATTTATCCTTTTTCTACATCTAATATTTAAGTATGATTATCGTTAATACCATCTTGATATGGTGTCTCCATTGATAATTACATCTTTTCACGTTCCATTTAGTATATAAACTATTTACACACCACCTTACTTTAGAATCAATTGATTTTTGGCTAAACTAGACTTTTTGGCTAAACTAGACAAGAGACGCAATTGCCAATTACTGAAGAGGAGTAACGAAAATCATATATGAGTTTCTAATGCCTTTCAAATCGAACCAATTAATGTGTTATGGTGTGTATGTCCTTGCTAGGATATAGACATATTCTATCTTAGCTTTATGATATAGGTTTTCCTATCATTTTTGGCAAACAGGGCTTGAAGAAGTTATGGATTTCATTGACCAGTCACTTCCAAACGTTGAAATAGCTATTGCACATGGGAAGGTATCCTTTTAGTCAAATGTCATACCTGTTGTGGGCTACTGTCTGCATGTGGATATTTTAGAGCAGGCCTTGTGACATAAAATTTCCATGTCGTCATTGATTGGCATTATTTGTTGAGTTTTAAGTATGTGTTATCTTTTCAGCATTAGTATTGGTTACGTTTCTTGGGCTTGCCTTGCCTTCAATTTTATTTCCAACAATTTTTGTTTTGCTTTGATTTCTTTTCCTTGCTTATATGCACATCACGTGTAAATATTTGCTTCTAGGGATCTGCTTCATATAATCCAGTTAACCAAGCCTAGTCTTGTATTAGCATCACACTAGATTACTTTCAAAGTTTGACATGTTTATTGGTGCTATTTATGAATTTCTCAATTGTTATCTGCTTCTCATAGTACTTGTGCATTCTGAACCCTTCTCATTGTATTGACATCATTTTGGTCTCTCTTACATTCTATTGTGATTTTTCTAGGTATAGCAATACTCAAAGCAGCTCGAGGACACCATGGATAAGTTTGCGGAGGGTGATGAAATTAAGATTCTCATATGCACAAACATAGTAGAAAGTGGGCTTGACATTCAAAACGCAAACACCATAATAATTCAGGATGTTCAACAATTTGGCCTGGCACAATTGTATCAGGTTCTAGACTTACTATTTTCTCCTTATTTTATTTAGTTATTTTGCCTGACCAATTTTTAGAAGAGGAACATTGGAAATTCGTTTCTAGAAAAAGCATATGGCAGATAGCCAAAATATATTTTTAAACTTTTTGAAGTCTTCGGAACATTATCAAGTATGTTTGGCAAATAGGGATGTAGCCAGAATTTTAATTTAGTCGTTTAAAACTTTTAATGATTAAATTTTCTAATATTTTCTTAGCAACCAAACAAAATATGTGTGTGAGATTAGGGGAATGAAGTGAAAAAGATAATACATTTGCCAGATTTTGAAAATAAAATCAGCATAAATATTTTTTAATATCAGTAGCGCTCGCTGATGAAAAGGGGGAAAACAACAAAAAAGGTGAGAAAATAGCAACTTTGACCCTTCTCTTTTTTCATTTTGATACATGAGACTTGAAAGTGGTTGAAAAGAAAGAGAAGTGAACAAATTTGTTTTTTTTTTTGTTGTCTTTTGAATAGAAAATCTACGTGCGTTATTTTATATTGTTTAGGTTCAACATATTAAGATTGCAATGACATTTACTAGGGTAAAAAGTGATCATACAAACTTCCCTCTTTATTTTTAATGGGTCAATTAAAAATTTTAGTGGAATCAATTTAAAAATAATTAAATTTAATAGAAGTATAAGAAAAAAGGTTTTTACCCAAGTGATGAGTGTCAAAGGACCCCCTCACTGTAACTTAGCTACATCTCTATTCGCCAACCCCAAGTCTTTGCGGTATTCTTTCATGTTTAGTTGCTGCTAGTTTTTTCTGCTTTGTCCATGGCAGAAAAAACTACTTAATTGGCATTGTTTTATACTCTTTCTTCCCATGTCTTTTTTCATATTGTGTGTGGGAATTTAAGTTGATTTTTTCTTCACCTACCATAGTTAATATATTATGTTATTCAATATTTTTCATTTATGAAAAATAAAGTAGAATATTTACAGAATATCTTCTTTCACTTCTATATTCTGCTGACAACAATTGGAAGGAAGAGTGGGCCAGGCAGACAAGGAAGCTTATGCACACTTATTGTACCCTGATAAGTCACTGCTGACTGATCAAGCACCGGTATGTTATGCAATTCACAACCTTTCTCTTTCTATTTTTATAATCAGATGCAAAGTTGATCCCCACATGTTCATCTTTCCACACTCAGGAGAGGCTTAAAGCTCTTGAAGAATACAAAGAGCTTAAAGCTCTTGAAGAATACAAAGAACTTGGCAAAAGGTTTTCAACTAGCAGAGTGAGACATGACCATTGACATATAATCAGGTTAACACCTAACATAATATCAATAATGAAAACATATAATTCAAACACATGTTTTTTAAACATTAATCCTTTGTGATGTGCATACATATATTATCAATTCAATAATTCACAATCATTTCCGTTAACATGCTCTTATAGTTTTAATCACATTGAAAGTTTTTTATCGACCGACTGCTCATTAGAGTGGATAATGGGAATACTGTATACTACTAGGGTATCAAACACTGGATACTGAGTAAACAATACAAATTACTAGAGACACGATGGTCTCGATACAATAGATGCCAAACAGATATCAAACACTAGACGCCATGCAGTGTCATTACTAGCAGCTGCTGCTACTATCTCATATAGGTATGCCTATTTATTTACGACTATTTATAATTCAAGCTTAAAATAAAGATTTCACTCCATTATTGCATATCACTCATTAATTCACTTTTTATAACATTTATTCATATATTCAATCAATTCAATGCTCATTCACTATATTAACTTTGCATAACATTCACTAAAAAAAAGTTTTCTGAACAAGTTACGGAATAGGTCTGGTTACAAAATAGGTTTTGAACACTTTACTTCTGTTCAACCAGAACAAGTTCCAAAACAGATTCAGAACACTTCACTTTTGTTTATCATCACATTTCACATTTATACACTGCATGTTATTATATTCTGCCTAATCAGAAACACATCCAGAACACTTCACCGTAATTTGTTCAACCAGAACAACACTTCTGTTAAACCAGACAATAACTCATAATTCATATTAAGAAAGCATTGATAGAATTTCAAGCCCATTGTAATTAAGGAATTTCATTAAGCAAACAATATTTCTGGCAAAGATGTCTTCATAAAAAATGTTCTACAATGTCTTATGGTTATCATGCTATAAAATCATTCAATTTAGACCCGTAACCTAAGAGTTATGCTCATTTGAATACAATCTGCTCTATAAAACGGGACAGAATTCAGTTCAAACATTCAAAAGGTTTTTCACATATCTTAGAGACAAAACTAGATTTCCATTTCTTGTAGACAATTATATGTATATTTCTTATGGTTCTTTTCCAACTTATTCAATGTGGAGCTCTATAGACCAATTTATGATCAAAATTCCAGAAGTGGTTCAAGCGAACCAAAAACAAAATTTAACCAAAATCAATTCCCTAGTTAATTAAACTCTTAATCCGACTAATTCAACAATAAATCAAAAATCTTCCATCAAAATTATACTTATGACATCATACAAATCAATTCAAAATAATCAAACTCAAAAATAAAAATTCAACTTACTTGAATCATTTAATTTATCAAATCACCAATTTTCTCCTCCTATACTGGCCCTTTTTAATTCCTTCATTCAACTTCATAATCTTCATGTTAAACACACATACACAGAGAAGAATGGCTGACCTGAAGCTTGCACACCTGCACACTTCGATTTCCTCATATATATATATATGCATGGAAATGCATTTGGTGGTTTACTACTTAAGTGCCACGTGAATTCCACTACATTCACTTGGCTTAATATTATCATTGTTTTATTTAATTAATCCCACTTTATCTTTGATTATGCCTTTTTACATCTCAACCACTCAATTATTTATTTCATTCAATTAAATCCATTTCGAACTTTTAATTTCTTTTGATTTAATCCTTTTTTCTACTATTAAATATCCTGATTCAAATTTACCAATTTAATCTTTAATTATTTGGCCGTTATACATACCTTAATTCGTCTAAGGTGTATTTTGGGTCCTTATACATTTGTTCCTCAACTGTTCGATTATTTAAGCAAGTATTCTCACAGGTTCCTTGCTATATGCCCTTAGTTTTATTTCCTCTGGTGTATTGGTCCAGCTTGATTCAAATTTGTATTTTCGTAATATCATTAATCTAAATAAATCCTAAATTTTCACTAGCTTTTATGGTAAGTTTAGTTGTACATCTATGTTAAATTTATATCTTTTTCCCTTTTTGGGTTCGCCTATTACATAAGGCTTCTACCAGCTTGACGCAACTTTCATTCACATATTCACTATCCTTTGCTACTTAAACTTGTTTTAAGGCTTTCACCTATAACTTTTCATTAAGCCTTTATGCTTCCTTAACTGACAGTAATAAGTTAGGTTAAGCCTTCATTTAATTACATTAACTCCAACGTTGCTACCGATAATCTGGCACTCATAATTCTCTAAATTATGCTAAAAAATTTGAAATTGCAGTTCATACATGATCTTATTCCTTGTCAAAAACATCAATTAATACAGTTGATTTGCCGAGATAACAGTCAAAGATACAACTATGACCTGCGTTCAGCTACTTATCCTCTTGCCTTAAACGCAAGTCGTCCTGTGTAGCCTAACATTTATGATTTATCTTCTGTCTATATCTAATAATTTTAATTTTTTTTATATTGTCGAGGTACATAAGTAACTTTCTTGCTTTCTTGTAACCATACTTAGCTCAAGCCATTTCTTGTGGCATTATTACAGACCAAAAAATTTTTGATATATACCAAAATAATCTCAATAAACAACCACATACTAGCCTAAACATGGGCAGAAGGTTCTATTCATCAAGTTTACAAGGCACTAGTACATTAGTAAGTTTAATTGGCTTTGCTAAGTACTCATAGTGCCCAAATTCGTAGGGCAGGTTCTATTGAGCACTTTGTGCTAGGTTTTCAATACAAAAATAAACTTTTTAGACTTAGATGTCTTCTTGACATTTGCTCCCCTATGTATTAAGTTTCCAAGGAATCAAGAATCAAGTAATTTGAACTAGTAAATTGGGAATTATGATCAAAATATTACAAACTGTCTCTGAAAGAGACAGATTTGTAATTCCATCTTTGAAAGACAGATTTGTAATTCCATCTTTGAAAACTTTCTGGTAATGATTGGGGAAGAATTTGGTCATAGTTCCTTCATAAAAGTTACTTCTTTATGTGTCTAGTTTCTAGGAAAATTTGATTGATATCAATTGGAAATCTATAATAGGAGTTATACCCAAAACAATGGGAACTGCTCAAATTCCCGGAACAGATTCAGTACCCAGATTTCAAGCCCCAGTTCCGGTACCTCGTAAACAAAACTAGGTTCCTGTCTCTCATGAAAATTGTAGATTTATGTCTTAAGTTTCATCTCTAAGTGGAATACTTGCTTCCAATATCTCTAGATCGAGATAATATCTATCGATCGAGATATGGCCAATACACCGAGAACTATTTAAGAAACTCCAAATCACAGCCCACAGGCATTTTTCCTTACCTTAAAAATTTCCAATATAACCCATTTTAATTTATGATTGACTATAACTTGATATTGATGTGGCCAATCCTTCCCAAAATTTATATCTATTTAAGAAGTGAAAACTCAATCGATCCGGTTGAGGAGGTTAAATTCTACACATAGTTTGAGTACTTCTTCTATACCCCATTTACTGACACGCCCTTCCTCAAGATTAGTTACCGGGTTTTTCTTACGTTATTCATTATTTCTCAAATCCCTATACTCAAATGTCCACATTTATCGACAATCCAATCACATTCATTCACGTCTAAAGCAGCCAACTCCTTCGTCCAAAATTTATACTCAATGCATAACCTGTCGAACTCCTCTAGTGCAGGGCATTTTCTTTTTAACAAATATTTTACGAATGTGTATGTATAAATTGTGAAATATATGAATGATGGTTCATGTATGCAATTTATGCAAATATGCATGCCTCATGTGTACATATATGCATAATATCCGGTCGCAATGTTTATGCTTTATAAAATAAATATTGCCCATATCATGAGGGCCGTTTGACGGGCATACAGAGCATATTTCTTTTACTCACAATTCTTGTAAACTAATGGAAGCTCTACTTCCTAGTTCATCTACTATCGATCTTTCAAAACTGAATATTATTCTTTTAACTCTAGAACAGTGGGGACAGGTATACAATATTCCTTCATAGTTGCCTTATTCACCAATAAGAGTGAGCAAATTTTGGTTAAAACTGAAAGATCGAACCAAACTGACAGATTTTTTTAATTTGGTTCGCAGTTTTTCGGTTTCGATTTTAAAATTCTAACATATTTTGTTAATTCAGTTTGGTTCGATTTTGAAAGGCAAAAATGGAGAAAAAACCAAACCGACTGAACATGTATTTGTTGTATCTGTGTACTATGTATTTGGAATTGTATTTTGGACTTGTGTTTTTTTGTTATACTATGTATTTTGGAATTGTATGTTTAATTAAATTTGTATTTTTTTCAATTTGGATGTTTTTATTTTAGTTTTATAATTTGTAATTTTGTATAATTTTTAGATTTTTTTTTAATTATAATTTTGAATTTTCGGTTATATGGTTAACTGAACCGAACCAACCAAAAATTTCGGTTTGGTTACCATATAACTTCAGTTTGGTTTTCTAAGATCATAAAATTTCAGTGTCCGGGACCGACCGTTGCTTACCCTTATTCACCAATGTCCATTATTTGTGGCATGTACCTGTATTCACCTTTTCCATATCTATATAACCTCTGATCTTAGAACCGTCAAAATCTTGCTCTAATATCATAAAATGTAACACACTACACTTAGATATTGGTCCGAATGCCGGAATGTCTCATTCGCCGGTGGCTTATCCTAAATCATTGGGCATTGCACCTCTTTTAAATTAAACACCGATTATTCTTTATTAACTTTATATATTTATATATCATATCCCTTGCATCACATTATTCCATATATGGTATAAATGCTATTTATTTAGTCGATTTGCCGTGTAATTTGCTGAAATTTGGATAGCATAATGGCTGCACCCTAAAACTGCCCTCTTGCAAAATTCACGCTCTCAATTACCACACAACCACCGTTTCAACCTCCAAACCACAATTCACAACATATTTGTCCAAATATCTCCATTTATAATTTCAATCAAAACACATCCATACTACTTAATTTAGCATTTATATATATACAAAGCCATTTCAGCATTAATTACATCTCAATTGCTACTTTTTAATTTCTATAAATACATGCCAAAATATGGTATCTCAAAATAATACAATTGTTTAAAAAATTCTTCTGCTAGATGAACATGACAGCTTTAAAGACAGTTTTAAAATCCTTTAGATCTCCACACCTGTCTTTCTGTCTCCTAAGCACAGTAAACAACTAAGCGCTAAGCAATTGTGTTGCCTAGTGGCGAATACTCAATTGAGATTTTTTATTTCACATGCACGCAAGCAAGCAACAATATTTCCATACAATTTAGATAATAACTTTTTTTTTTTTATGTCTAACATCCCACTTTACTATTTATATTCAATATTTACTTATTTTCTTCTAAATTCCCTTTTAAAAACCAGTAAATTATCTGTTTACTATAGAGTTTATTCAATTTACCCTTAACTTGTTAATTTGTTGTCAAAATTTTTATTATGCCACTAATTTCTTACTTTACCATTCATTTAATGTTTTACTATTAATTTCTCGTTTACTTCACCAAATTACATTTTTACCTCTATTTTTGCCACCTTTTATCAAATTTACCATTTTATCCTCACTTATGTTATGTATTATCGTACTCCAACTTACCCTTATTTAGTCATCTTTTCCACATAATCATCATTTTAGTCCTTAAACTTTATTTTTTTACACTTCATCGTTCTTTGACTATTTTGCCTCTAATCTGCCCATTTTGGCATATTTTACTGTTTTACCATAAATTTTACATTTTATTACAATTTAATCCCTAATGCTTGCATTTGGTATCGATTTACTTTTTGTTCCTCATTTCCAACATATTTAGCATATTCTCACAGAGAAGATGCAGATGCTATGGGTTCTGCGGTTTCCTTTTCGATTAGGTTAAATGTTGGATCTGCCCTATGTAATGTACATAGAAATAATACCTTTGCTTGTATATAATGAGGGTAAAGTTGTATGATTTCATTCGTAAGCTTGACTGAGGTTCAATTACCCTCCTATTTCCTTTTCTCACATTTCAGTCGATCAACCTCTTGCATTTCTTGAGATTAATTTTAGGATTGGCACTCGTGTGGAAATTTTATGATAAGTTTTTCAGCAAACATTTATTCTAATAAAAATTTTTTAGTCCAGGCTCCTACTAAGGGTTGCAATTTTGATTTTAGCAGTGAATTTATTTGTCTAGTATCATTCCACATAACAAGCTTTGGACTTAATCTTACTCATTTATTTATTTGTTTTTTTGGTCCAGCAGAAATTGCTGGCATCCAGGATCTTGGCATGTTAGGTCGTGGTAGTGTGGAAGAAATTGGGACCTATGTCAAAAAGCTCATGACAAGTGAGCTATCTGGAAATGTTATAGATATCTATCCTGTTGGAGTCCTTACCTTAAAACGTTTTGCATTCTAAGCTTGAAATTGGGAGTCGAAAGGAACAGAGAGAGTATTGATGTAACAGATGCAGTTGGATCTAACTTTCGGATTGATAGCAAAGGTCCAGAAGTCATGCGCATTCTTCCTCATTTAAATGAGGTATATTTTGATATGCTTCATTTTTTAATGATTCTGTAATTTCTAGCTTTGCTTTTTGGTTTTGCTGGTCAAAGCAGCAAATCATTACTTTCTAATGCAGTACGCCTTGCATGATCTAGAATAAAAGATTCAAGATAGGAGTTTTGATTGTCTCCCATTTATGAAAATTGAGTGGTTTGTTTTCTAGTCTATTATCAATTATTGCATGAATTTTTGCAACTCATGACAATACCTGGCCATTGAGGGCCAGTTATTGAATGATAAATCAATATGTAATTAATTGGGATAAAAAAAATTTTCAGGAGGAAACAAGATTCCTTTAATTTTATATGGTTTATGCCAGCATTCACAAACTTTATGTTGATTTGTAGTTCAAAAAGAAGAAATCTCATCTGCAGGGAAGTACTGTCTTAAGATATAGTGTTGAGTATGTACTGTTTTATGATATAGAAGCTTTTAGGTTCAATTCTTTCGTAAAATTCAATTCTTTCTTAAAGCATGTAATATCCAAATGTTAGTGTTTACTTTTCTTAAAGTATATTCGGAACAGCTCTTGAATACTAGGGTACTGACTTTCCTGTCCATTTAGAATTAGAATGGATTAATAGGATTAAAGCTAGAAATATTTAATGATTTTGTTATGTTATTGTCTTAAGTGCCTTCAGGATAAGTTTTTTTTTAACCAATTTTTTCAGTGTTGCCCTGAAGATTATTAAATTATTAATGGTAGTTTCAACCAAAAGTCATGTATAACTTGATTTAATTTGGTAGTTTTATTTTTCTAGTAAAGGACTCGAAAGCTAGAAACCGCATCAAAGAATTGGGTCTTTAAACTTTAATGTTTTTAGACATTGGATCTCTATACTCAAAAAATTATATATTGAATTTTCAAACTTTTCGAGTAGAACACATTAGATCCAGATGAACGGTAAAAAAATACGGTTCTTTTAAAATACACGCGACTTTAACAGAACTTGTATTTTACTATCATTTGTGCCGTCTATTTTGGACTTAATGTGTTCTATTCGAAAAGTTCGAGTACCGAATGTGCAGTTTTTAAAGTATAGGAATCCAATATGTAAAAACTTTAAAGTTCAGAGACCAAAGTATGAGTTTTTCCTGTTCGTTACATGTAAATTGTCCCATTACAACATCAAGATAAAAATTATTACTTTTTTTTCAACTTTTTTTTTAACACTATATTAATATTCACTTGTAAATTTGCTCATTCTTTCAATTAGTTAATAATATTTATTACTTATTCATTCAACGATAAGTGTTCACATTTCTATTTTCTTATATTCACAAATAAATATTCACTTTCAAAAATGCAATATATTTGTAAGTGAACTTCTAAATATACACTTCATATAGTAAATATTTGTTAAATATTAAAATACAATTAAAAATTAAAATTTCATTTCCCGATCAATTTGACCATTAGTGCCAATTAATATTCATTATTGTTATCCCCATCAAAATTGAGATTTGGAATTTATTTTCTATCATTGATATCAAATTGTGTAAAATTTAAATCTAATTTAACTAATGGGATTCTAGCCATATTTGTTAATTCTTTTAAAGAAAGTGAACCTTAATTTATACTTTAAGTTTTTTCAGAGAAAAAATTTTAAAATTTTTAGTGAAGATAAATCAAAATTTAAGAAGGGTAATCTAGTAAAAATATAAAGCAATAAATAAGTTTCTTAACTATATGAAAAATGAAAAGTAAACATTTGTAATTGGAGGGAGTATTACTTTTATCATTAACTATTTTCAAACTCTAATTTTTCACCTCTCAAATTCAGTATTGAATTAATTCCATAAATTTAACCTTGTTTTCTATTTCATTCACGCCAAAATCACTAATCCTAATGTTACGGTGGTCAAATATGGTTCAATCAATTTTTCAACTATCAATGAAGCCTTAAATAATCCCTTAAACTCTACCTTGTACTCACTTTGTTCACAAATAAATGTACACCGTTCTACTTTTGTACATTTACAAATGAGTGTTCACTTTTAGAAATATAATATATTTAAAAATCATTTTTCAAATATTCCCTCTATACAATGAATATTAATTTAAATTTCAAAGGGATAAGGTACTGATTTGTTTTCACACTTGTTTAAAATGAGGTAAAATGCTTCTTTATTTTTTTAGAGCAAAAATACTTTCAACTTACAAATTCGATACTAATATGCCCATCCGTTAAACTGTCGTCAAAATGAATATTAATGGTGCTAATGTGGCACTGACACGTAGCAAAATATATCACATTATTAACACGTATATTTTAATCCAAAATAAAAAATACTAAAATACCCCTAAAGTTGTTTACAGTATACTAAAATGCCCTTTTGGTTAATTTTAGAATAAAAATGCCCCTAATATTAATAAAAAAGTACTTAAATACCCCTAAATCTAACTTTCGTCGATTTTTATTTTTAGTGTTGAAATAACTAAATAATTTTTTAATAGGCAAATTTACAAAAAAATATAAATAGCATAATTATTTTTTTTACAAATTTATTCAGCTGCTAATAAATTTATTACACCTTATAACCAAACTTTCAAATTTTAATATCATATTTATTAATTAATTAATAAATATTCTTGAACTTTATAATTTATTTATAATTTATTTTCTTATTGAAAAATTTATTAGGGACATATGTAAAAAATACGAGATATTAATCAACGTTTGTTGGTAACCAAAAAATATATATATATTAAATAAGCATATATTAAAAAATTAATCAATTAATTTTAATTATCAAGTAAGCTATAATGTGAAATAAATATGAATAAAAGAATGATATACATATCAAATTGAAAATAAGATGTTGTAATGTTAAATAAAATATTAAATTTATATTTATTAGATGTTTAAACTAAATTATATACTATTACTTGGCTAAAATATTATAATTAATAAATATTTATGTTTTCAAGAAAAAAATATAAATGAAATTAAATATAAAAAATATAAATATTTTGGAGTATTTTAGTACATTTTTTTAATTAACATTGGAGGTATTTTTGCTTCAAAATTAACTATAGAGTCATTTTAGTACCCGAGAGATAACATCAATGGCATTTTAGTACTTTTTTTCATTTTATATTAAATCTCAAAAGAGATTGGAGTACCTCTGGTGGCATTTTCTCTAAATGATAATAGTCGGCATAATGAATTCGAGATAGCTGAAATGCTAAGGCGATTTGGATGGATTGTGCCTGCCTATACCATGCCTGCAGATGCTCAGAATATAACTGTGCCTCGAGTTGTGATCAGGGAAGACTTTTCGCGAACTCTGGCAGAGCTCCTAGTGATTGATATCAAGAATACTAGTTGTTAGGAGCTTTTCAGGCTTTAATTATACTCTATAATCATCTGGCAGAGCTTTTATTATTATTATTATTATTATTATTATTATTATTATTATTATTATTTAATTTTGATATGATTATGCTGTTTGGTTGTATTCTGTACTAATTTAAATTCAATTATTCATATAATATTATTTGTAATTTATTGTACTTGTATCAGCATTTTTTGGTTTCTTACGTGCAATATCTATTAGATCTTCAATCCTCAATGACTTTAGCCATATTATGCAAATTATTATGAATAACAGAGAATAAGAGAACTCTTGCTTCGCCTTGTTCAGAGCAGTATTTAATCACCAACTATCAACTGCTATCAGCTATTGAGAGGAAATTTTATTTATATCAACTCCATGAAAATCTCATGAATATGCAGTAAAAAAAATTGTCACATAATATAAATTGGTTAGAAAATGAATGAAATAATAGTTAGTATCGATAAAGGCATTTTATCATTGATTTGCTCCATAAAAAATTTATTAACTGAATTTAGGTAAGAATTTTCAAAAATTTAAATATATTAGCCTAAAACGCATTTAATCAATTATTTAAGACACATGTCATTTCCGCATATCTAGATTATTAATCATTCATTCTAGTTCTTTGAAGCATATAATAATTTAGTAGAGATACATATGATATGAAGTTAATGCCTGGAGTTAGAATAACACAGCTCAACCTTACAGTACAAAGATTCTTATAAATGTTTGCGAAAAAGTAATGTAAATATAACGTAATGAATTGAAAAATGTAATTATGATTACATTACTATATTTGGTTTTATTAGTAATGTAATGTAAATATTAATACATTCATATATTTGGTTAGATTATATATATGTATTGAAATATAATTATATATTTATAATTATCAACTAATTTTTTAAATGATTATTTTATTTTTTATGATTATTTTATATATTTATATATTTATTATATTATGATCTCATATAAAAATACAATTATACTAAATTGTAACATTGTCTTCCTTAAATAAATTGAAGTGATTCTGATTCATATTAAGTTTTAAATTTAATATTTAAAGTAAAATTATCATAGTAATAGTAACTATAAAATATCAAATAAATTGTTCCATAAAACTCAAACTATCAATACTCAAATATCCCTACTAAGTAAACTTTTCACCTAAATTTCTTTCACATCATAGGTATAGTGAAAAATATATCAATCGATTTTGCGACCACAACAAATTTTTCTTGTTGCCGGGTATCTCTCACGCATACTCAAACCACTCAATTTTGTCAACTTATTGTTGATCATCAATCTCTTCTCATGTGCATCGCCGTCTTCTAATGCTCGACTAAGTCTATTACTAGCCTTTCTAATTTCCATGCTAATAATAGAAACCAAATCATTAATAACTATAGCCAAACTTGCAATACTTTCACTTCTACTCTTTTTTACCTTAGAACCCTCTTCATTTGTCTCAAAAATGAAGCAGAATATTTTGGAATAGAGCTTGCTTCATTTTTATTGGCTTCATTCATTGTTTGGTTTTCCAACTCTTCCATAATATCTGCAGCTATTTCGGCATCTTTTTCTAGTCGCACGATCTTTTCCGAAAACAATACAAAACTCCTCATAAAATGGAAATGATATATAAATAACTCTACAAAACATACAACCATTCTTAGATTAAAAATTTTTAGATATAAAAAAATATTTTATAAAACAAAAAAAAAAAGGAAAAGTTATTATACTACACCTTCAAATATTCATTCCAGATTGCATTTTTTGCTGTAACACATTTTCGATTTGAGTCCCAACCAAATCCAATGCAATTACAACCAGCCAACATGTTATGCACAACACCAAAATTGGCACTTAAATTTCTCACTTTTGACTTGATGTGGGGCTTCGCTATAATTCCACTATTTGGTAATTTTTCTTTAAGACTATCCTCCACAGCATTAATTGAAGCATTTAATAGTTATCTCAAATTTGTTGATGTATTTTATAAAGTAGTTGCTAATTATTTAATGATTGTAGAAATTCATCCATTTAAATTAACAACCTTGTTCTGGAATTTATTAACTTGTTAAGACAAAATCAATTGACTTGGTCATATGCAATGCAAGAAGTAATAAGAATATCTTTGGTCCCTAGCATTGAAAGATTTCTTGAATAAAATGGTGTCAAATAATGTGTGGTTTGAAGGAAATGGCCCTAGCCCAAATGCTAATCTAAAATAACATGAATAGTGGCATTAGTGGTCTTGGAAAGGCAGATGTGTTCCTTTTGTTTGAAGAGAGAGATAGATTTTGGTGGAGACGAAAAGGAGAGACACAGAAGGAAAGAGAGGAGGAGATTCTTCAATAAACGTTTTGCAATGGTCGATTTGCAACGGTAGAATTCTGCCATGTGACCCAATCATGCTCTATATCCTTTTCAAAAATATTGCTTTTCATTGGGGTACTGTATTGTCCTTTTCTTCAGTAATTGCTTCTTTAGCTTTTCAATTCCTATGTATCAAATATTTCCTCTCCAATTTCTCTATAAATGGTGGAATTCAGCTTTGTAATAGTTGATAAGTTCTTCTATTTCTTCTTTGATCTCATAGGTTGTAAAGATCCACATTCATTTACTTGCTAAACTGAGAGAATTGGATTCAATTAACAAAACTGACGTTTTTTCTCTTGTTTAATGCTTAAAAGAATCCATTTTTGACCTATATTGTCATTTGATGCACGTGAATGGAAATGTTTAACAAGAAGATATATTCCGGTAAGACTTCGCTCGCTTGGATGTATTACAATGCATGTTAAACAAAGGTATCATGCAGGTATGTGGATTGAGACTTAACTAAATTGGTTCCTTTTGCATCAAATTAACTTTTTATTCATTTTCGCCGTTAACTCCTCTTTTATTTTGGCATTCCCCAAGACTACCCCACCCCCCTGCTCGGACCTGGCTCGCTGGCCCGGCCCGAGCCCTATCCTGCCCTGCCCCCCCAAATCGGACGCGGCCCCCCGGCCCGAGCCCTATCCTACCCCACCTTCCCTGCTCAGACCCGGCCCCCTAACCTGGATCGAGCCCTATCCTACCCCACTAGCCCTGCTCGGGGCCCCGGCCCGAGCCCTATCCTACCTCGCCCCCCTGCTCGGGCCCCCGGCCCGAGACCTATCCTACCCCGCCCCCCTGCTCGGACCCCCCAGGCCCGGCAAGAGTCCTATCCTACCCCGCCCCCCTGGCCCGGCCCGAGCCCTATCCTACCCGGCCCGAGCCCTATCCTACCCGGCCCGAGCCCTATCCTACCAGGCCTCCCCGCCCCCCTGGCCCAGCCCCTATTAACCCGCCCCGATGTGCGGACCCGGCCCCCTGGCCCGGCCCGAGCCCTATCCTACCCCACCCCCCTTGCTCGAACCCGGCCTCCTGGCCCCCCTGGCCCGGCCACAATTACCCCGCCTCGATGCCCGGACCCGGCCCCCTGGCTCTGCCCGAGCCCTATCCTATCCCGCTCCACCCCAGCTCGGACCCGGCCCTGGCCCCCCGGCCCGGCCCGAGCCCTATCCTACCCCGCCCCCCTGGCCCAGCCCGAGCCCTATTCTACCCCGCCCCCCTGCTAGGACCCGGACCCCTGGCCCGGCCGGAGCCATATCCTACCCCGCCACCCCCTGGCTCGACCCGAGCCCTAACCTACCCCGCTCCCCCCTGCTCGGACCCGGCCCCCTAGTCCGGCCCGAGCCCTATCCTACCCCGCCCTCCCTGCTCGGACCTGGCCCCCTGGCCCGGCCTGAGCCCTATCCTACCTCGTCCCACCTGCTTGGAACCGGCCCCCTGGCCCGGCCTGAGCCCTATACTACCCCACCCCCCTGCTCGGACCCGCCCCCCTGCCCGAGCCCTACCCTACCCTGCCCCCATAATAGAACACGGCCCCCCCGGCTCGAGCCTTATCCTACCCTGCCCCCCTGCTCGGACCCGGCCCCCTGGCCCGGCCCGACCCCTACCACGCCCAGCCTGCTTGGACCCAGCTTGAGCCCTACCCCGCCCCCCCGCTCGGACCCGGCCCCCTGGCCCTGCCTGAGCCCTATCCTTCCCCGCCCACCCTGCTCGGACCCGGCCCCCTGGCCTGGCCGGACCCCTATCCTACCCCGCACCCCCTTCTCGGACCCGGCCCCTGGCCCGGCCGAGCCCTATCCTACCCCGCCCCCCTGCTCGGACCCGACCCGACCCCTATCCTACCCCGCCCCCCCTGCTCGGACCCGACCCCCTTGCCCGACTCGAGCCCTATCCTACCCCGCCCCCCCTACTCGGACCCGGCCCCCTGGCCCGGCCTGAGCCCTACCCCGTCCCCCCTGCTCGAACCCGGCCCCCTGGCCCGGCCGGAACCCTACCCTTCACCGCCCCCCTGCCGAGCCCTATCCTAACCCGCCCCCCTGCTCGGACCCAGCCCCCTGGCCCGGCCCGAGACCTATCCTACCCAGCGCCCCCTGCTCGGACCCAGCACTTGGCCCGGCCCGAGCCCTACCCCGCCCCCCAGCTCGGACCCGGTCCCCTGGCCTGGCCCGAGCCCTATCCTACCCCGCCCTCACTGCCCGGACCCGACCCCCTAGCCAATCCTACCCCCCTGCCCGGACCCAGCCCCCTAGCCCGGCACGAGCCCTACCCAGCCCCCCTGCTCGGACCCGACCCCCTGGCCCGGCCCGAGCCCTATCCTACCCCGCTCCCCCTGCTCGGACGCGGCCCCCTGTCCCGGCCTGAACCCTATCCTACTCCGCCCACCTGCTCGAACCCGGCCCCCTGGCCCGGCCCGAGCCCTATCCTACCCAGCCCCCCCTGCTCGGACACGACCCCCTGGCCCGGCCCGAGCCCTACTCCGCCCCCCCTGCTCGGACCCGGCCTCCTGGCCCGGCCCGAGCCCTACCCCGCCCCCCGCTTGGACCCGGCCCACTAGCCCGGCCGGAGCCCTATCCTACCCCGCCCCGCCTGCTCGGACCCGGCCCCCTGGCCCGGCCTGAGCCCTACCCCGCCCCCCTGCTCGGACCCGACCCCCTGGCCCGGCCCGAGCCCTACTCCGCCCCCCTGCTCGGACCCGGCCTCCTGGCCCGGCCTGAGCCCTACCCCGCCCCCCCGCTTGGACCCGGCCCCCTAGCCCGGCCGGAGCCCTATCCTACCCCGCCCCGCCTGCTCGGACCCGGCCCCCTGGCCCGGCCTGAGCCCTACCCCGCCCCCCCTGCTCGGACCCGACCCCCTGGCCCGGCCTGAGCCCTATCCTACCCCGCCCACCCTGCTCGGACCAGGCCCCCTAGCCCGGCCGAGCCCTATCCTACCCCGCCCCCCTGCTCGGACCCGGCCCCCTGGCGGGGCCTGAGCCTTATCCTTCCCCTTCCCCGCCCCCCCTGCTCGGACCCGACCCCCTGGCCCGGCCTGAGCCCTATCCTACCCCGCCCCCCTGCTCGTACCCGGCCCCCTGGCACGGCCCGAGCACTATCCTACCCCGCCCCCCATGCTCGGACCCGGCCCCCTGGCCCGGCCCGACCCGAGCCCTACCTCGCCCCCCTGGCTCGGCCGGAGCCCTATCCTTCCCCGCCCCCCCTGCTCGAACCCGGCCTCCGGGCCCGGCCCGAGCCCTACCCAGCCCCCCTACTAGGACCCGGCCCCCTGGCCCTGCCCGAGCCCTACCCCGCCACCCCTGCTCGGACCCGCCCCCCTGGCACGGCCCGAGCCCTATCCTACCCAGCCCCCCCAGCTCGGACCCGGCCCCCTGGCCAGAGCCCTATCCTACCCCGCCCCCGCCCCCCCTCGCTCATACCCGGCCCCCTATCCTGGCCCAGCCCGAGCCTTACCCCGCCCCCCTGCTCGGACCCGGCCCCCTGGCTCGGCCCGAGCCCTATCCTACCCCGCCCCCCTACTCGGACCCGGCCCATCCCGAGCCCTATCCTACCCCGCCCCCCTGCTCGAACCCGGCCCCCCGGCGCGGCCCGAGCCCTATCCTACCCAGCCCCCCTGCTCGGACACGGCCCCCTGGCCCTGTCTGAGCCCTATCCTTCCCCGCCCCCCCTGCTCGGACGGGTCCCCCTGGCCCGGCCGGACCCCTATCCTACCCCGCACCCCTGCTAGGACCCGGCCCCTGGCCCGACCAAGCCTTATCCTACCCCGCCCCCCCTGCTCGGACCCGACCCGAGCCCTATCCTACCCCGCCCCTCCTGCTCGGACCCTGCCCGAGCCCTATCCTACCCCGCCCCCCCTACTCGGACCCGGACCCCTTGCCCGGCCCGAGCCCTACCCCGTCCCCCCTGCTCGAACCCAGCGCCCTGGCCCGGCCGGAACCCTGTGCTTCCCCCCCTGCCGAGCCGTATCCTACCCCGCGCCCCCTGCTCGGACCCAGCCCTTGGCCCGGCCCGAGCCCTACCCCGCGCCCCCTGCTCGGACCCGGCCCCTGGCCTGGCCCGAGCCCTATCCTACCCCGCCCCCCCTGCCCGGACCCGGCCCCCTACCCTAGCCCTATCCTACCCCCCTGCCCGGATCCAGCCCCCTGGCCCGGCCCGAGCCCTACCCAGCCCCCTTGGCTCGGCCCGAGCCCTATCCTACCCCAGCCCCCCCTGCTCGGACCCAGCCCCCTGGCCCGGCTCGAGCCCTATCCTACCCCGCCCCCCATGCTTGGACGCCGCCCCCTGGCCCGCCCCGAGCCCTATCCTACTCCGCCCACCTGCTCGGACCCGGCCCCCTGGCCCGGCCTGAGCCCTATCCTACCCAGCCCCCCCTGCTTGGACACGGCCCCCTGGCCCGGCCCGAGCCCTACCCCGCCGCCTTGCTCGGACCCGGCCCCCTGGCCCGGCGTAAGCCCTACCTCGACCCCCCGCTCGGACCCGGCCCCCTAGCCCGGCCCGGCCCGAGCCCTATCCTACCCAGCCCCCCCGCTCGAACACGGCCCCCTGGCCCTGCCCGAGCCCTACCCCGCCCCCCTGCTCCGACCCGGCCCCCTGGCCCGGCGTAAGCCCTACCTTGCCCCCTGGCCCGGCCTGAGCTCTATCCTACCCCGCCCCCCTGCTCGGACCCGGCCCCCTGGACCGGCCTGAGCCCTACCCCGCCCCCCCGCTTGGACGCGACCCCCTGGCCCGGCCTGAGCCCTATCCTACCCCGTCCCCCTGCTCGGACCCGGCCCCCCCGTTCGGACCCGGCTCCCTGGCCCGGCCTGAGCCCTATCCTTCCCCACCCCCCTGCTCGGACCGAGCCCGGCCCCCTGGCCCGGCCCGAGCCCTATCCTACCCCACCCCCCTGCTCGAGCCTGGCCTGCTGGCTCGGCCCGAGCCCTATCCTACCCCGCCCCCCTGCTGGAGCCTGGCCTGCTGGCTCGGCTCGAGCCCTACCTCGCCCCCCTGCTCGGACCCGGTCCCCTGGCCCGGCCGGAGCCCTATCCTTCCTCGCCCCCCCTGCTCGAACCCGGCCTCCGGGCCCGGCCCGAGCCCTACCCCGCCCCCCCTGCTCGGACCCGGCCCGAGCCCTATCCTACCCGCCCCCCGCTCGGACCAGGCCCTGGCCCGGCCCGAGCCCTACCCCGCCCCCCTGCTCGGACCCGGCCCCCCGCCGCGGCCCGAGCCCTATCCTACCCAACCCCCCCTGCTCGGACCCGGACCCAGCCCCCTGGCCCGGCTCGAGCCCTATCCTACCCCGCCCCCGCCCAGGGATCCCTATCCTACCACGCCCACCCGAGCTCGAGTCCTCTTATAACCTAAAACTACCTCTTCTCTAAGTCCTAAGCCTAAAATCTTAATCTTAAACCTAAATCTAAATCTAAGCCCTATACTAAAAGCTCGATTTAACTTAAAATAAAAAACCTTAATCCTAAATAGTGTGCTAGATTTAAAAAAATATATTTATAAGGAGTACATACTCAATTTTTGTATTTTTTTTTTTAAATATTGAGATTTTGAATTTTACATGTCTACTAAAGATTAAAAAAAAAAAATACAGTGAATGTAGTCCTTAAAAAAGAGAGCAAAAATTCCAAATTTAATTAAACAAGTCATTTTCAGAATGGGTACTCTAATTTTATCTTAAGAATCAACTACCGTAGCATTAAATGTTCAGGTTATTAAAAAGAAAAAGAAATAATAACACCTGATGTAAGCCATACTATAAAATTCTCAAAATTCAATTATTCATCAATTTCCAAACAATAAAATATGCAATTTTGGTTTAATTATAGCATCATTCTCCAGCAATTCAAAATCAACAAAAGTTGACTACAAAGAACCAAGTAGGAAAATATAAACAAAGGCAGAAACAGAATTTTTTTGTTAGTTAATCGTCTAGACCAAGAAAGTTTAATAAAATAAAAAAGATAAATTTGTGGTATTCTCTTACCAGCAATTCCCCTCTTCCCTCTTGCCTACTTCAGTCATTTAGCTTCCGGTGAAAAGCCAATTTTCCACGCACCCGCCGTAACTTTGCCTGCATATTTTTATCATTTGGCTTTAGGTCATTAGTAAAAGTTGCAGACAAGCACATAGCTTCATTACGCCATCTTTTCACCTTCCTTTTTTTTTTTTTTTTCTTCACTGAAAACCCTAAACATCGTTCACTTTGAACATTACAAGCACAATCCCCCGCGAGCGGCGAGGTAATTGGAGTGTGTGCTTATCAGATGGTAGTTATCTCTCAAAATTTGTGATATTTTTAAGATAAAAAAAATCATGCTGTATCTTCGTCTCTCTGTGAATCTATAAGCAAGTAATAGAGCTCTTTGTTTCTTTCTGTTTGAATTTGGATTTCATATGAAAAAAAAAAATTACCTGTGAAATTTGGTGTCTTGGTTGTAAGATCCCCATTGCAAGGAGATTTGGAGCATGGAGTTATGAAATGCATTGCTTTCAATCGTTGTGGCACTCTTCTTGCTGGTAACTTTTTATTCCTACTTAATTTTGAAAACCAGAAATCTAGAAAAGAATTGTAAGAATTTTGAAAACCTTTCTAGAGAGAATTTTGAAAACCTTTCTAGAGAGAGGGTTTCAAAAAAATGGAGAATGAAAAATGGAGAGAGGGTTTATAAAAAATGACCCTTTAAAAAAGGTTTCAGAAAATGGACAAAATACACAAATTTTCGAAAAAAATGACCGTTATAGAGTTTTAAAAATATATATTATGAATTTTAAAAACAAATTTGTTTTCTATCGAGCCAAATTAAATAATCAATTTATGAATTTTTGACTGATATATACATTTATACATAAATGTAATTTTTGCTAATTCATACTTACTTTTACTCAGACTCAACCCATATTCCTCATGGACGAGACAGTATTAATAAATTATCAAATAAAAAAACGTATTTTTCACGATCTTTTTTCATATTTATGAATTAAAAATCACAGAAAAAATAAAAAATACAGGTACATTAAATTTATAAACATGTAAAGAAGACCCTTTAAAAATGACCGTTTAATTACAGGGAAAAAAAAGACCCTTTAAAAAAGGTTTCAGAAAATGGACAAAATACACAAATTTTCGAAAAAAAATGACCGTTATAGAGTTTAAAAAAAATGACCTTTAATTTTATGTCGATTAAATGAGAACGTGTAGGATAAAATGACAATTTGAAATCAGATTTGGATCCCGAGCAACAAACTCCCCTCTTTCTTCTCGAAAGGTTTACTAAAAGCATAGCAAACTCTCCAAATTCTGGATCCTACAACGGTTTTTCCATTCCGCTAATTCCGGAAAGAGAACAAATCAGTTATTTGAATCTTCTTCTCCATCAGTAGGAAATCAGTTACGAGTAGCCACTCCTCTAAATACAACAGGTAATATTTATAGTTATCTTAATATTAACCAATTTATCTTAACATATTGCTTCTTTTAAGACTTCAGTTGTTGTCCTCACTCTCTCTGCAACACCTATACCTCGAACACTTAGCATTAACTGGATTTCATGATGCATGATTATAAATTTGCATACGCCATTTGCTACTTTTGTGCTCCTAATTAAATATATATAACAATCTAAATCAAGTATGCTTCATAAGTTTCAATGTCAGTACAATAAGGACACTTTTCTTCTATGTTAGGTCAATTCTGAGTATAACCAATATACGAGATGAGCATAGTACTGCCCTTGGCCACTAAAGGCATTCTGGATATTATGACTGCAATTACATTTGTAGATGAACATAGTTGAATTGATTTCTTGAGTCTGAAAGGAACATGATTGAAAGGGAATTTATATAGATTATGTAAGGCCAGGGGTATGCAGAGTTTAATGAGCTGATCTGTATCTCTCATACTAATACTTAATGCTTGGGAAATGATATTAAGAAAGAATGAATTGTTATTTTGATGAACTCAGAGGCCTCATTATAGTGAAAACTTTATTCAGACTCGTGATTTGCAATCTTATAGTTTGGTAATGTTGAAAGAATGTACTTACCCTTTTCAGTTTAATTTCAACTCCACCTCCCGAAAGAGTTCTATCAAGACCCAGCTGTCAGCATACAGTAAAGAAAATGTAATAAAAGCAATCAAACATGAGCTGGACCGAGGTGGCCAAGTACTTTATGTCTTGCCTCGTGTTAAAGGTACCATTTATGCTTTTTCTATATCTAATATTTAAGTATGATTATCATTAATACTATCTTGATATGGTGTCTCCATTGATAATTACATCTTTTCACGTTCCATTTAGTATATAAACTATTAACACACCATCTTACTTTAGAATCAATTGATTTTTTGGCTAAACTAGACAAGAGATGTAATTACCAATTACTGAAGAGGAGTAACGAAAATCATATATGAGTTTCTAATGCCTTTCAAATCGAACCAATTAATGTGTTATGGTGTGTATGTCCTTGCTTGGATAGACATATTCTATCTTAGCTTTATGATATAGGTTTTCCTATTTTGGCAAACAGGGCTTGAAGAAGTTATGGATTTCATTGACCAGTCACTTCCAAACGTTGAAATAGCTATTGCACATGGGAAGGTATCCTTTTAGTCAAATGTCATACCTGTTGTGGGCTACTGTCTGCATGTGGATATTTTAGAGCAGGCCTTGTGACATAAAATTTCCATGTCGTCATTGATTGGCATTATTTGTTGAGTTTTAAGTATGTGTTATCTTTTCAGCATTAGTATTGGTTACGTTTCTTGGGCTTGCCTTGCCTTCAATTTTATTTCCAACAATTTTTTTTTTTGCTTTGATTTCTTTTCCTTGCTTATATGCACATCACGTGTAAATATTTGCTTCTAGGGATCTGTTTCATATAATCCAATTAACCAAGCCTAGTCTTGTATTAGCATCATACCAGAGTACTTTCAAAGTTTGACATGTTTATTGGTGCTATTTATGAATTTGTCATTTGTTATCTGCTTCTCATAGTACTTGTGCATTCTGAACCCTTCTCATTGTATTGACATCATTTTGGTCTCTCTTACATTCTATTGTGATTTTTCTAGGTATAGCAATACTCAAAGCAGCTCGAGGACACCATGGATAAGTTTGTGGAGGGTGAAATTAAGATTCTCATATACACAAACACAGTAGAAAGTGGGCTTGACATTCAAAACGCAAACACCATAATAATTCAGGATGTTCAACAATTTGGCCTGGCACAATTGTATCAGGTTCTAGACTTACTATTTTCTCCTTATTTTATTTATTTATTTTGTCTGACCAATTTTTAGAAGAGGAACATTGGAAATTCGTTTCTAGAAAAGGCATATGGCAGATAGCCAAAATATATTTTTAAACTTTTTGAAGTCTTCGGAACATTATCAAGTATGTTTGGCAAATAGGGATGTAGCCAGAATTTTAATTTGGTCGTTTAAAACTTTTAATGATTAAATTTTCTGATATTTTCTTAGCAACCAAACAAAATATGTGTGTGAGATTAGGGGAATGAAGTGAAAAAGATAATACATGAGACTTGAAAGTGGTTGAAAAGAAAGAGAAGTGAACAAATCAATTCAAAAACAATCAAACTCAAAAATAAAAATTCAACTTACTTGAATCATTTAATTTATCAAATCACCAATTTTCTCCTCCTATACCGGCCCTTTTTAATTTCTTCATTCAACTTCATAATCTTCATGTTAAACACACATACACAGAGAAGAATGGCTGACCTGAAGCTTGCACACCTGCACACTTCGATTTCCTCGTATATATATATGCATGGAAATGCATTTGGAGGTTTAGTCCTTAAGTGCCACGTGAATTCCACTACATTCACTTGGCTTAATATTATCATTTTATTTAATTAATCCAACTTTATCTTTGATCATGCCTTTTTACATCTCAACCACTCAATTATTTATTTCATTCAATTAAATCCTTTTCGAACTTTTAATTTCTTTTGATTTAATCCTTTTTTCTACTATTAAATATCCTGATTCCAATTTACCAATTTAATCTTTAATTATTTGGCCGTTATCCATACCTTAATTCGTCTAAGGTGTATTTTGGGTCCTTACACATTTGTTCCTCAACTGTTCGATTATTTAAGCAAAGTATTCTCACAGGTTCCTTGCTATATGCCCTTAGTTTTATTTCCTCTGGTGTATTGGTCCAGCTTGATTCAAATTTGTATTTTCGTAATATCATTAATCTAAATAAATCCTAAATTTTCACTAGCTTTTATGGTAAGTTTAGTTGTACATATATGTTAAATTTTATATCTTTTTCCCTTTTTGGGTTCGCCTATTACATAAGGCTTCTACCAGCTTGACGCAACTTTCATTCACATATTCACTACCCTTTGCTACTTAAACTTGTTTTAAGGCTTTCACCTATAACTTTTCATTAAGCCTTTATGCTTCCTTAACTGACAGTAATAAGTTAGGTTAAGCCTTAATTTAATTACATTAACTCCAACGTTGCTACCGATAATCTGGCACTCATAATTCTCTAAATTATGCTAAAAATTTTGAAATTGCAGTTCATACATGATCTTATTCCTTGTTAAAAACATCAATTAATACAGTTAATTTGCCGAGATATCAGTCAAAGATACAACTATGACCTGCGTTCAGCTACTTATCCTCTTGCCTTAAACGCAAGTCGTCCTGTGTAACCTCACATTTATGATTTATCTCCTGTCTATATCTAATAATTTTATTTTTTTTTTTATATTGTCGATGTGCAGAAGTAACTTTCTTGCCTTTTTGTAAGCATACTTAGCTCAAGCCATTTCTGGTGGCATTATTACAGACCAAAAAATCTTTGATATATACCAGAATAATCTCAATAAACAACCACATACTAACCTAAACATGGGCGGAAAGTTCTATTCATCAAGTTTACAGGGCACTAGTACATTAGTAAGTTTAATTGGCTTTGCTAAGTACTCATAGTGCCCAAATTCGTAGGGCAGGTTCTATTGAGCACTTTGTGCTAGGTTTTCAATACGAAAATAAACTTTTTAGACTTAGATGTCTTCTTGACATTTGCTCCCAGTTTCCAAGGAATCAAGAATCAAGTAATTTGAACTAGTAAATTGGGAATTATGATCAAAATTTTACAAACTGTCTCTGAATATATGATAGAGACAGATTTGTAATTCCATCTTTGAAAGACAGATTTGTAATTCCATCTTTGAAAACTTTCTGGTAATGATTGGGGAAGAATTTGGTCATAGTTCCTTCATAAAAGTTTCTTCTTTATGTGTCTTGTTTCTAGGAAATTTTGATTGATATCAATTGGAAATCTATAATAGGAGTTATACCCAAAACAATGGGAACTGCTCAAATTCCGGGAACAGATTCAGTACCCAGATTTCAAGCCCCAGTTCCGGTACCTCGTAAACAAAACTAGGTTCCCGTCTCTCATGAAAATTGTAGATTTATGTTTTAAGTTTCATCTCTAAGTGGAATACTTGCTTCCAATATCTATAGATCGAGATAATATCTATAGATCGAGATATGGCCAATACAACGAGAACTATTTAAGAAACTCCAAATCACAGCCCACAGGCATTTTTCCTTACCTTAAAAATTTCCAATATAACCCATTTTAATTTATGATTGACTATAACTTGATATTGATGTGGTCAATCCGTGCCCAAAATTTATATCTATTTAAGAAGTGATAACTCAATCGATCCGGTTGAGGAGGTAAAATTCTACACATAGTTAGAGTACTTCTTCTATACCCCATTTACTGACACGCCCTTCCTCAAGATTAGTTACCGGGTTTTTCTTACGTTATTTGTTATTTCTCAAATCCCTATACTAAAATGTCCACATTTATCGACAATCCAATCACATTCATTCACGTCGAAAGCAGCCAACTCCCTGGTTCAAAATTTATGCTCAATGCATAACCTGTCAAACTCCTCTAATGCAGGCCATTTTCTTTTCAACAAATATTTTACGAATGCGTATGTATAAATTGTGAAATATATGAATGATGGTTCATGTATGCAATTTATGCAAATATGCATGCCTCATGTGTACATATATGCATAATATCCGGTCGCAATGTTTATTCTTTATAAAATAAATATTGCCTATACCATGAGGGCTGTTTGAGGGGCATACAGAGCATATTTCTTTTACTCACAATTCTTGTATACTAATGGAAGCTCTACTTCCTTGTTCATCTACTGTCGATCTTTCAAAACTGAATATTATTCTTTTAACTCTAGAACAGTGGGGACAGGTATACAATATTCCTTCATAGTCGCCTTATTCACCAATAAGAGTGAGCAAATTTTGGTTAAAACCGAAAAATCGAACCAAACTGACCGATTTTTTTAATTTGGTTCGCGGTTTTTCGGTTTCTATTTTAAAATTCTAATATATTTTGTTAATTCGGTTTGGTTCGATTTTGAAAGGCAAAAATGGAGAAAAAACCGAACCGATTGAACTTGTATTTGTTGTATCTATGTATTATGTATTTGGAATTGTATTTTGGACTTGTATTTTTTTTATATACTATGTATTTTGGAATTGTATGTTTAATTAAATTTGTTTTTTTTTTAATTTAAATGTTTTTATTTTAATTTTATAATTTATAATTTTGTATAATTTTTAGAATTTTTTTTTATTATAATTTTGAACTTTCGGTTATATGGTTAACCGAACCAAACAAACCAAAAATTTCGGTTCGGTTACCATATAACTTCAGTTTGGTTTTCTAAAATCATAAAATTTCGGTGTCCGGGACCGATCGTTGCTTACCCTTATTCACCAATGTCCATTATTTGTGGCATGTACATGTATTCACCTTTTTCATATCTATATAGCCTCCGATCTTAGAACCGTCTAAATCTTGCTCTAATATCATAAAATGCAACACACTACACTTAGACATTGGTCCGAATGCCGGAATGTCTCATTCGCCGGTGGCTTATCCTAAATCATTGGGCGTTGCACCTCTTTTAAATTAAACACCGATTATTCTTTATTAACTTTAGATATATATCATATCCCTTGCATTACATTATTCCATCTATGGTATAAATGCTATTTATTTAGTCGATTTACCGTGTAATTTGCAGAAATTTGGATAGCATAATGGCTGCACCCTAAAACCGCCCTCTTGCAAAATTCACGCTCTCAATTACCACACAACCACCATTTCAACCTCCAAACCACAATTCGCAACATATTTGTCCAAATATCTCCATTTATAATTTCAATCAAAACACATCCATACTACTTAGTTTAGCATTTATTTATATACAAAGCCATTTCAGCATTAATTACATCTCAATTGCTACTTTTTAATTTCTATAAATACATGCCAAAATATGATATCTCAAAATAATACTATTGTTTAAAAAATTCTTCTACTACATGAACATGCCAGCTTTAAAGACAGTTTCAAAATCCTTTAGATCTCCACACCTGTCTTTCTGTCTCCTAAGCGCAGTAAACAACTAAGCGCTAAGCAATTGTGTTGGCTAGTGGCGAATACTCAATTGAGATTTTTCATTTCACATAGCAAGCAACAATATTTCCATACAATTTAGATAATAACATTTTTTTTTATGTCCAACATCCCACTTTACTATTTATATTCAATATTTACTTATTTTCTTCTAAATTCCCTTTTAAAAACCAGTAAATTCTCCGTTTACTATAGAGTTTATTCAATTTACCCTTAACTTATTAATTTGTTGTCAAAATTTTTATTATGCCACTAATTTCTTACTTTACCATTCATTTAATGTTTTACTATTAATTTCTCATTTACTTCACCAAATTACATTTTTACCTCTATTTTTGCCACCTTTTATCAAATTTACCATTTTATCCTCACTTATGTTATGTATTATCGTACTCCAACTTACCCTTATTTAGTCATCTTTTCCACATAATCATCATTTTAGTCCTTAAACTTTATTTTTTTTACACTTCATCGTTCTTTGACTATTTTGCCTCTAATCTGCCCATTTAGGCATATTTTACGGTTTTACCATAAATTTTACATTTTATTACAATTTAATCCCTAATGCTTGCATTTGGTATCGATTTACTTTTTGTTCCGCATTTCCAACATATTTAGCATATTCTCACAGAGAAGATGCAGATGCTATGGGTTCTGCTGTTTCCATTTCAATTAGGTTAAATGTTGGATCTGCCCTATGTAATGTACATAGAAATAATACCTTTGCTTATATATAATGAGGGTAAAGTTGTATGATTTCATTCGTAAGCTTGACTGAGGTTCAATTACCCTCCTATTTCCTTTTCTCACATTTTAGTCGATCAACCTCTTGCATTTCTTGAGATTAATTTTAGGATTGGCACTCGTGGAAATTTTATGATAAGTTTTTCAGCAAACATTTATTCTAATAAATTTTTTTTTGTCCAGGCTCCTACTAAGGGTTGCAATTTTGATTTTAGCAGTGAATTTATTAGTCTAGTATCATTCCACATAACAAGCGTTGGACTTAATCTTACTCATTTATTTTTTTGTTTTTTTGATCCAGCAGAAATTGCTGGCATCCAGGATCTTGGCATGTTAGGTCGTGGTAGTGTGGAAGAAATTAGGACCTATGTCAAAAAACTCATGACAAGTGAGCTATCTGGAAATGTTATAGATATCTATCCTGTTGGAGTCCTTACCTTAAAACCTTTTGCATTCTGAGCTTGAAATTGGGAGTTGAAAGGAACGGAGAGTGTATTGATGTAACAGATGCAGTTGGATCCAACATTCTGATTGATAGCAAAGGTCCAGAAGTCATGCGCATTCTTCCTCATTTAAATGAGGTATATTTTGATATGCTTCATTTTTTAATGATTCTGTAATTTCTAGCTTTGCTTTTTGGTTTTGCTGGTCAAAGCAGCAAATCATTACTTTCTAATGCAGTACGCCTTGCATGATCTAGAATAAAAGATTCAAGATAGGGGTTTTGATTGTCTCCCATTTAAGAAAATTGAGTGGTTTGTTTTCTAGTCTATTATCAATTATTGCGTGGATTTTTGCAACTCATGACAATACCTGGCCATTGAGGACCAGTTATTGTTGTACCTTTTTGAATGATAATACTATGATAAATCAATATGTAATTAATTGGGATAAAAAAAAAATTTCAGGAGGAAGCAAGATTCCTTTAATTTTATATGGCTTATGCCAGCATTCACAAACTTTATGTTGATTTGTAGTTCGAAAAGAAAAAATCTCATCTGCAGGGAAGTACTGTCTTAAGATATAGTATTGAGTATGTACTGTTTTATGATATAGAAGCTTTTAGGTTCAATTCTTTCCCAAAATTCAATGCTTTCTTAGAGCATGTAATATCCAAATGTTAGTGTTTACTTTTCTTAAAGTATATTCGGAACAACTCTTGAATACTAGGGTACTGACTTTCCTGTCCATTTAGAATTAGAATGGATTAATAGGATTAAAGCTAGAAATATTTAATGATTTTGTTATGTTATTGTCTTAAGTGCCTTCAGGATAAGTTTTATATAAGCATCCGTGGATTGGCCTTCTTCAGGACATAAATAAAGAATGGATACCTGATAAGACACGGTTTTGTTACGATGGTTTGAATAGGCAGAGGTTAAATAATCCTATGGTTTGTGGAGCTGATGGACGCTTTAAAGCTATGAGCTGGCGTGATGCCTATAGTTGCCGAAGTGATGCATCAGGTTAAACCAGAGGAGATTGTTGGAGTTGTTAACTTTGTTATTGTTATTTGCTAACTTTACCATTGGAGTTTTTCTTTTTCCTTTTAAATTTCTAATGATTTAACGGCGGTGTTGGTGGTGGCTAACAGGTACTAGATTCCGGACAACTCAATATCTAAGCAGGCAGAGTTCCAGATAATAAACGATGAGCTGATGCTGGATGGGAAGCCAAGGCTGAACTTAGCATCATCTGTAACAACATGGACGGAGCCTGAATGTGATAAGCTTATTGTCGATGCTGTGAACAAAAACTATGTCGACATGGACGAAGCCTGAACAAAAACTCAATGTGCAGTTTTTAAAGTATAGGGATTCAATATATAAAAAGTTTAAAGTTCAGGGACCAAAGTATGAGTTTTTCCTTTCCGTTACATGTAAATTGTCCCATTACAGCATCAAGATAAAAATTATTACATTTTTTTTAACTTTTTTTTAACACTATATTAATATTTATTACTTCCTCTATTTCACATATCTATTTTGATATATTTACAAACAAGTATTCACTTGTAAATTTGCACATTCTTTCAATTAGTTAATAATATTTATTACTTATTCATTCAACGATAAGTGTTCACATTTCAATTTTCGTATATTCACAAATAAATATTCACTTTCAAAAATGCAATATATTTGTAAGTGAACTTCTAAATATACACTTCATATAATAAATATTTGTTAAATATTCAAAATACAATTAATAATTAAAATTTCATTTCCTGATCAATTTGACCATTAGTGCCAATTAATATTCATTATTGGTATCCCCATCAAAATTGAGATTTGGAATTTATTTTCTATCATTGATATCAAATTGTGTAAAATTTAAATCTAATTTAACTAATGGGATTCTAGCCATATTAGTTAATTCTTTTAAAGAAAGTGAACCTTAATTGATGAAGCAAAATATTCCTATTTATTTTCCATGAAAAACTCTTATTTTGTGCTTATTTGATAAAATAAATATTTGATTTAATTCCTATTCAATCTTTTAGTAGGAACTCATGCTCAATGGGAAAAAGAAATCAAAAGGTAGGAATTTAAAGTCAAGAAATGGAGCTGAGAATCAAAGAAATTAAAATTGGAAGTCAAGAATGGAAGCTGAAAGTTAGAATACAATCAGGTTATCTATATTTTCAACATGAAATCAAACTTAAGCGTGCCCACGGTCGCTTGCGCAGAAATTATGCAGTGCAGATTTTTCAATAGGCAGTTGGGTCCCACTCAACTGGTACATCACATGGGCAGTCTGTATATTGTGGGCTAGCAACAAAAGATTCATCCATAAACCCACAACGAACATTAAACTCAGTCAAGGAAAAAGAGTAAGTGGTACCCAATAACCGAAATTTAATAACTCCTGGAGTGTCTGTGGTCATAGTAGCAGCATTATTAAACTCAAAGGTAGCTAAGAACTCTCGGGTCAGCTCAGAAAAAATGGGGTAGTCATTAGAGAGAATAGGCTCCCAACCAGAATCCTCAACTAAAGTAGGATAAAAAAGCATGGGCAAGCTATCAATAACTTTATTATCCTGACATTTGCTAGGCACAATTTTTCTATTCATTAACACAGCATACCTATTCTTATGTGCCTTCCTAATAAATTTGACATTCCCGCCCATTTGTTGGTCAGAAGGAGGAAGAAAAGACTTCCCTTTCCCAAGCCTAGTTCGAGGGATAGGTGGTTCTTCCCTTTTTTTCAGCTTTCTTTTGGTTCTAGCAACAGACTTCTTCACCATTTTACCCAACCAAATATTTGTAAAGTAGTACCCAGAAAATATAGTGCAAAATCGTATGGTTTGGGCACTTATAAATCACAATGTAGGATTCCACCAATAAATTCAACTAAGCAATCTTAATTCAATTTTCTGAAATCCCGAAATTACCAAATAATTTTCAGCAGAATTTTCATCAGCAAAAATGCACGAAATGCCCAAAATACCCAATCATGCCAACAATCTGAATCGGTTCACAATCAAAAACCAAGATAATACCTCCATTGCAGAATCAATCCCAATTTCAAACCAAAATCAATCACAAATGAACATGAAAATCAACTCCTAGATAACCACAAATTAACCACAAATTAATCCAAATCTACCAAATTAAACACAAAACTAACCAAACCCATGTGCAAGCTCCGGTGGAGATAGTGATCGCTGAAGAGAACAGCGGAGAAGCTTGGGCTTTCTGATTTCCGTTGCAGCTGAGCAGAGCAGAGAGGGGAGTGGCACTTGCTGTTGATTTCCGTTGATGATTGGAGTTCGTTGGGGGAGGAGAGACGGCGAAGAGGTGGGCTTTTGATCGGCGCTGGTGGGTTGCTGGTCGGCGCTCGACGGCGGCAAGAAGAAAGAAAAGAAAAGTGAGAACAGGGGAAGGTAGTTTCGATGAAGAGAAGAAGAGAAGTAAACAAGTAAAATGATAATTGTTAAAAGAAACCCAAGAATAAAATAGAAAAGTAAAAGTCAAAATCAAATAAAGAGGAAATTATCATAACAAAATAAAGAGAGTAAAACAAAATAAAACTCAAGATAAAACCCAAAGAATTACCTTATTTTAAATCATACTAACCATTAAAACCAAACTCTTACCCAGAATTCAAAAAGAACACACCAGCTTTTTATCTCTTTTTTTTTCGGAAGGTGAAAATAAAAGTGACCAAAGAACCCAAGCAAAGATGACCTCTCTTCTTTTTAGCTATTGCTAACAGTTGTCTACTATAAAATGCAGCAAAATTGATTTTTACCTTTGATTCCAAGCAAAACAAAAAAAACAGCTCTGTATTACTTAGCTTGCTGGAGTCTTCATTACTCAGCTTTCTTTTGGTTCTAGCAACAGACTTCTTCACCATTTTACCCAACCAAATATTTGTAAAGTAGTACCCAGAAAATATAGTGCAAAATCGTGTGGTTTGGGCACTTATAAATCACAGTGTAGGATTCCACCAATAAATTCAACTAAACAATCTCAATTCAATTTTTTTCGGAATTCCTAAATTAACCAACAATTCAATAGAATTTTCATCAGCTCAAAGTCATGAAATACCCAAAATACCCAACACTTCCAACAAATCCGAATCAATCCACAATTAAAAACAAAGAAAACAACTCAATTAAAGATTCAATCCTAATTCAAACCAAAATCAATCACAATTTAACTCAAAAATCAACTCCATAGATTAACCACAAATTAATCCAAATCCACCAAATCAAAAACAAAACTATCCAAACCCATGTGCAAGCTCCGGTGGAGATGGTGATCGGTGGAGTGGTTGGCTATGAATAGTGGGCTTTTCGATTTCTGTGGCAACCAAACAAAGCAGATAGGGAAGCGCACTTGCTGCTGCCGGTGGAGAGTCAGTGAGAGCGGTGTTGATCCGGTGAAGCTCCGTCATTTATGGCAAGAGGAAAGAAAATAAGAATGGTGAGAACAGGGGATGGGTGAATTAATTAGAAGAAGATGTCGGCTGGGTTTGAAAAGAAAAAAGAAAAACATAATTGTAAGGAAAGGGAAGTAATAAAAACAAAGAATATAAGATAAACAAGTAAAATAATTGTTTAAAAGAAAAAGTAACAAGGAAAGATAAAGAGTGGAAAAAGAATGAAAATCGTGAACTAAAAGAAGCAAAAATAAACAACAAAAAGACAAAGTAGAAATACAATTATTAAAAAGTAACAAAGAAAGAGAAAAAATATAATGAAAAAGCAAAAAGTTAACATAACAAAGATAATAAAAATAAAAGAAAACGTAAAGATATATCTTATTTTAAATCATATTAACCATTAAAACCAAGTTCTTACCCAGAATTGAAAAACAATGTACCAGCCTCTTCTTTTTTTTTTTTAGTGCTGAAAATAAAATAAAAAAAATTCAGAAATTAAAATTAAAAATAAAGATATTGGGTTGACTCCCAACCAGTGCCCTTATTTTCTGTTTGAAGGCCAGACATAATGTAGCATCACTCTTCATAATTTGGAACCTCCAATTGAATGGTTTCAATATTTGTCACTTGAAATCCCTCATAAAAAGGTTTTAAACGATGCCCATTGACCTTAAACGTTTTGGCAGTGCTGGGGCTTTGAATTTCTACTGCATCATGAGAAAATATATTAGTAAAAATAAAAGGTCCAGTCCAACGTGACCTTAATTTTCCTGGGAAAAGCTTAAGTCTAGAATGAAACAAGAGAACTTTCTGACCAAATTGAAAATTTTTTTCTAGAAATATTTTTATCATGAAAAAGTTTAATTTTCTCTTTGTAAATTCTAGAATTCTCATAAGCATCAAGTCTGAGTTCCTCAAGTTCTTGGAGTTGTAACTTCCTTTGTTCACCTACTTCTTCCATGTTCATGTTACACTGTTTTATTGCCCAGTACGCTTTATGCTCTAGCTCAACAGGAAGGTGGCAAGACTTACCAAACAAGAAGCGATATGGAGACATACCAATTGGATTTTTATATGCAGTTTTGTATGCCCATAAAGCATCTTCTAGACGTATACTCTAATCTTTGCGAGTGGGATTAACAGTCTTTTCCAGAATAGACTTGATCTCTCTATTGGACACCTCTGCTTGACCACTTGTCTGTGGATGGTAGGCCGTCGAAACTCTGTGAGTCACACCATATTTTCTTAATAGACTTTCAAACGTACGATTGCAAAAATGAGTGCCTCGGTCACTGATGATTGCCCTTGGTACTCCATATCTGCTGAAAATATGACTCTTAACAAAACCTACGACAATCTTAGAATCATTAGTCCTGGTGGCTTTTGCTTCCATCCACTTAGAAATGTAGTCCACAGCTAAAAGAATGTAACAATTACCAAAAGAAGATGGGAATGGACCCATGAAGTCAATTCCCCATATATCAAAAATTTCACAAGCTAAAATAGGAGTAAGAGGCATCTGATCTCTATGTCCTAAATTACCAGTCCGTTGGCAATTGCTACAGGATTTATAAAATAAATAGGCATCACGGAATAAAGTAGACCAGAACAACCCACACTCCAGCACTTTACGTGCTGTCCTTTTTGGACCAAAATGTCCACCACAGGCATAAGAATGGCAAAATGCTAGAATGGATGGAATTTCACACTCGGAAACACACCTGCGAATTAATTGATCAGAACAATGCTTCCACAAATAAGGGTCATCCCAGATATAATATTTAGACTCACTCTTAATTTTATCTTTTTGTGCTCTAGTCAACTCATTGGGCAATGTTCTAGCTACCAAATAATTTACTATATCAGCATACCATGGAATTGAAGATTCAATCTCAAAGAGATGTTCATCTGGAAATGCATCTTGAAGTGGTTGAGGTTCCTCATTCATGATCAGTCTGCTCAAGTTATCTGCCACTGAATTTTCTGTTCCTTTCTTATCACGAATCTCCAAATCAAATTCTTGTAAGAGCAGTATCCATCTTATTAATCTTGGCTTGGACTCTTTTTTGGCAAGCAGGTATTTCAAAGCTGCATGATCAGAATAAAGTATGACTTTAGTACCCAATAAATATGATCTAAATTTTTCTAAAGCAAAAACTACTGCAAGTAACTCCTTTTCTGTAGTAGAGTAGTTTCTCTGAGCATTATCAAGAGTTCTTGATGCATAGTAAATAGCGTGTGCACTCTTGCCAATTCTTTGACCAAGTACAGCTCCAACGGCATAGTTGCTGGCATCGCACATGATTTCAAAGGGTAGTTCCCAATTTGAGGGCTGGATAATTGGTGCAGATGTCAGCTTGTCTTTTAACTGATCAAAGCTATCCTTGCATTCAGTGCTGAAGTCAAATGGAGTGTCTTTTTGTAACAACTTGCAAAGAGGCTGGGTAATCTTCGAAAAATCTTTAATAAACCTTCGATAAAATCCTTCATGACCAAGAAAAGAGCGTACTTCCCTCACCGAAGTGGGGTAAGGTAAGCATTTAATCAGGTCAACCTTAGATTTATCAACTTCTATTCCTCGGGAAGATACTATATGTCCTAATATCAAACCTTGATCGACCATGAAATGACATTTTTCATAATTGAGCACAAGATTAGCTTCAATGCAACGGTTAAGCACTTTAGTCAGATTTTCCAAACAGTCATCAAATGAATCACCGTGTACAGTAAAATCGTCCATGAACACTTCAATAATTCTTTCCACATAATCTGAGAAAATACTGACCATACATCGTTGAAACGTTGCTGGGGCATTGCATAAACCAAATGGCATGCGTCGGTAAGCGAATGTTCCAAAGGGACAGGTGAAGGTAGTTTTTTCCTGATCTTCGGGTGCTACAGGGATCTGATTAAAACCTGAAAATCCATCAAGACAACAATAATGAGAATGTCCAGTAATTTGATGGGTGTCGAATCCAACAAAAATAAAATTCTACTCTATAAATTTTTATAGTAAAGCATGAGTAGAGTTGTCTCCCAAGAGATTGATCGAATTATTAGATCTGAATTTTGCTTATGAAACAAGAGAACGAAGAAGGGTAAAAATATAAAGCAATAAATAAGTTTCTTAACTATGTGAAAAATGAAAAGTAAACATTTGTAATTGGAGGGAGTATTACTTTTATCATTAACTATTTTCAAACTCTAATTTTTCACCTCTCAAATTCAGTATTGAATTAGTTCCATAAATTTAACCTTGTTTTCTATTTCATTCACACCAAAATCACTAATCCTAATGTTACGGTGGTCAAATATGGTTCAATCAATTTTTCAACTATCAATGAAGCCTTAAATAATCCCTTAAACTCTACCTTGTACTCACTCTGTTCACAAATAAATGTACACCGTTCTACTTTTATTCATTTACAAATGAGTGTTCACTTTTAGAAATATAATATATTTAAAAATCATTTTTCAAATATGCCCTCTATACAATGAATATTAATTTAAATTTCAAAGGGATAAGGTACTGATTTGTTTTCGCACTTGTTTAAAATGAGCTAAAATGCTTCTTTCATTTTTTTAGAGCAAAAATGCTTTCAACTTACAAATTCGATACTAATATGCCCCTCCGTTAAATTGTCATCAAAATGAGTATGCTAATGTGGTACTGACACGTAGCAAAATATATCACATTATTGACACGTATATTTTAATTCAAAATAAAAAAAAATACTAAAATGCCCCTAAAGTTGTTTACAGTATACTAAAATGCCCTTTTGGTTAATTTTAGAATAAAAATGCCCCTAATATTAATAAAAAGGCACTTAAATACTACTAAATCTAACTTTCGTCGATTTTTATTTTTAGTGTTGAAATAACTACATAATTTTTTAATAGGCAAATTTACAAAAAAATATAAATAGCATAATTATTTTTTTTACAAATTTATTCATTTGCTAATAAATTTATTACACCTTATAACCAAACTTTCAAATTTTAATATCATATTTATTAATTAATAAATAAATATTCTTGAACTTTGTAATTTATTTTCTTATTGAAAAATTTATTAGGGACATATGTAAAAAGTACGAGATATTAATCAATGTTTGTTGGTAACAAAAGAAAAATATATTAAATAAGCATATATTAAAAAATTAATCAATTAATTTTAATTATCAAGTGAGCTATAATGTGAAATAAATATGAATAAAAGAAAGATATATATATCAAATTGAAAATAAGATGTTGTAATGTTAAATAACATGTTACATTTATATTTATTAGATGTTTAAACTAAATTATATACTATTACTTGGCTAAAATATTATAATTAATAAATATTTATGTTTTCAAGAAAAAAATATAAATGAAATTAAATATAAAAAAATATAAATATTTTGGGGTATTTTAGTACAATTTTTATTAAATTTTGAGGTATTTTTGCTTCAAAATTAACTATAGAGTCATTTTAGTACCCGAGAGATAACATCAATGGCATTTTAGTACCTTTTTTCATTTTATATTAAATCTCAAAAGACATTGGAGTACCTCTGGTGGCATTTTCTCTAAATGATAATAGCAGGCATAATGCATTCGAGATAGCTGAAATGCTAAGGCGATTTGGATGGATTGTGCCTGCCTATACCATGCCTGCAGATGCTCAGAATATAACTGTGCCTCGAGTTGTGATCAGAGAAGACTTTTCGCGAACTCTGACGGAGCGCCTAGTGATTGATATCAAGAATACTAGTTGTTAGGAGCTTTTCGGGCTTCAATTATACTCTACAATCATCTGGTAGAGCTTTTATTATTATTATTATTATTATTATTATTATTATTATTATTATTATTATTATTATTTAATTTTGATATGATTATGCTGTTTGGTTGTATTCTGCACTAATTTAAATTCAATTATTCATATAATATTATTTGTAATTTATTGTACTTGTATCTAGGCAGAACCGAACCGAAATCGAAAATCGAACCGAATGGATTTTGGTCTATTTGTTTCAATTTTTTCGGTTTTCGGTTCATTCGGTTCTAGACCGAAATTAAATTTCTGTTAATTCGGTTCGGTTCGGTTCTCAAAATTGCAAAACCGAAAGAACCGAACCTACATAACTATTTAATACCCACCATTATATATATATATATATATATATATATATATATATATATATATATTATATTACAAAACATCCAACATCACAACAAAAACAGATCTAAATCCAACAACAAATAAAAACAAAATCAAAACCGTATATATATATATATATATATATATCTATATATATATATATATATATATATATATATATATATTTTACAAAACATCCAACAACACAGATCTAAAACATAATAAAACACAATAAAAAATTAAAAATAAAATACAACACAAAAAATAAAATCCTGATTTATGGTGATCTAGGAGCGACGGAGTGCGGTGGAGGAAGGCAGCTTGGGGGCGATTGCCGGCGGGGACCAGATCTACCTAGAGAGAGAGAGGGAGAGAGGGAAGAAGGGAGAAGGAGACGGGGAGAGAGAGAGAGAAAGAAGGAGAGGGAGAAAGGGACGGTAGCGGAGGGCGACGGCGCTGTGGGAGTAAACTCCGATCGGCGATCTAAGAGGCAGAAAGCAGAGGAGGGAGGGAGAGAGAGAGTGAAGAAGCAGAGGAGAGGAGAAGCAGAGGAGGCAGAGACTAGAGAGAGAGTGAGAGAGAGAGAGGGAAAGTGTGAAAGTGAGAGTGAAAAAATCCTTTTATTACTTATTAAGTATAGAAAACCGATTGGACTGAACCGAACCGACTGAAATTAATTCAGTCCATTCGGTTTCAGTCCTAAAAACATCGATTCACGGTTTTTTTATTTTGTAAATTTCGGTTTTAGGTCCATTCGGTTCGGTCCAAAACCGAACCGAACCGACCATTTGAACACCCCTACTTATATCATAATTTTTTTGTTTCTTACATGCAATATCTATTAGATCTTCAATCCTCAATATGACTTTAGCCATATTATGCAAATTATTATGAATAACAGAGAATAAGAGAACTCTTGCTTCGCCTTGTTCAGAGCAGTATTTAATCACCAACTATCAACTGTTATCAGCTATTGAGAGGAAATTTTATTTATATCAACTCCATGAAAATTTCATGAATATGCATTAAAAAAAATTGTCACATAATATAAATTGGTTAGAAAATAAATGAATTAATAATTTCATGAATCAAGCCAATAAAAAAAATTGTCAAATAATATAAATTGGTTAGAAAATGAATGAAATAATAGTTAGTATCGATAAAGGCATTTTATCATTGATTCAGTCCATAAAAAATTTATTAACTGAATTTAGGTAAGAATTTTCAAAAATTTAAATATATTAGCCTAAAACGCATTTAATCAGTTATTTAAGACACATGTCATTTCCGCATATCTAGATTATTAATCATTCATTCTAGTTCTTTGGAGCATATAATAATTTAGTAGAGATACATATGATATGAAGTTAATGCCTGGAGTTAGAATAACACAACTCAACCTTACAGTACAAAGATTCTTATAAATGTTTGCTAAAAAGTAATGTAAATATAATGCAATAGATTAAAAAATGTAATTATGATTACATTACTATATTTGGTTGCATTAGTAATGTAAATATGAATACATTCTTATATATGGTTAGATTATATACATGTATTGAAATATAATTATATATTTATAATTATCAACTAATTTTTTATATGATTATTTTATTTTTTATGATTATTTTATATATTTATTATATTATGATCTCATATAAAAATACAATTATACTAAATTGTAACATTATGTTCCTCAAATAAGTTGTAGTGATTCTGATTCATATTAAGTTGTAAATTTAATATTTAAAGTAAAATTAACATAGCAATAGTAACTATAAAATATCAAATAAATTGTTCCATAACACTCAAACTATCAATACTCAAATATCCACACTAAGTAAACTTTTCACCAAAAATTTCTTTCACATCATCAGGTATAGTGAAAAATATGTCAATCGATTTTGCGGCCACAACAAATTTTTCTTATTGTCGGGAATCTCTCACGTATACTCAAACCACTCAATTTTGTCAACTCATTGTTGATCATCAATTTCTTCTCATGTGCATCGCCATCTTCTAATGCTCGACTAAGTCTATTACTAGCCTTTCCAATTTCCATGCTAATAATAGAAACCAAATCATTAATAACTATGGCCAAACTTGTAATTAGGGATGCTCACGGGGTGGGGCGGGGGCGGGGGCGGGGAGTGGCTCCCCCATCCCCGCCCCGCGTAGGGGCGGGGATTCCCCGTCCCCGCCCCCGCTAGGGATGCGGGGGGAAAATCCCCCCCGTCCCCGCCCCCGCGGGGATCCCCGTCCCCGTAAAAAAAAATTTAATTTTAATAAAAAAAATTAATTTGATAGACATTTTTGATCCAAATTAAAAATATTTTATAAAATTTAATAATTTAAAATTAAAAATATTTCATATAATTTAAATATAAATATTTTATACAATTAAAATATAAATATTTATAAATATTCCATACAATTTATACATTACAAATATATATATATATATATATATATATATATATATATATATATATATATATATATATTATTAATGTATTATTATTATTATTATTATTATTATATATATATATATATATATATTTTTTTTTAATTTTTTTTTCAGGGCGGGGACCCCTTTCCCCGTCCCCGCCCCGAATTCAAGGGCGGGGATTTTTTCCCCCCCATCCCCGCCCACGCGGAGGAAAAATTCGGGGATTCCCCGCCCCGTTCGGGTCGGGTCCCCGCGGGGGACGGGGAATCCCCGCCCCGTGAGCATCCCTACTTGTAATACTTTCACTTCTACTCTTTTTTACCTTAGAACCCTCTTCATTTGTCTCAAAAATGAAGCAGAATAATTTGGAATAGAGCTTGCTTCATTTTTATTGGCTTCATTTATTGTTTGTTTTTCCAACTCTTCCATAATATTTGTTGCTGTTTCAGCATCTTTTTCTAGTCGCACGATCTTTTCTGAAAACAATATAAAACTCCTCATAAAATGGAAATGATGTTGAACCTAAATTACTCTACAAAACATACAACCATTCTTAGATTAAAAATTTTTAGATTTAAAAAAATATTTTATAAAACAAAAAAAAGGAAAAGTTATTATACCACACCTTCAAATATTCATTCCAGATTGCATTTTTTGCTGTAACACATTTTCGATCTGAGTCCCAACCAAATCCAATGCAATTACAGCCAGCCAACATGTTATGCACAACACCAAAATTGTCACTTAAATTTTTTACTTTTGACTTGATGTGGGGCTTCGCTTTAATTCCAGTATTTAGTAATTTTTCTTTAAGACTATCCTCCACAGCATTAATTGAAACATTTAATAGTTATCTCAAATTTGTTGATGTATTTTATAAAGTAGTTGCTAATTATTTAATGATTCTAGAAATTCATCCATTTAAATTAACAACCTTGTTCTGGAATTTATTAACTTGCTAAGACAGAATTTTCATCAATTGACTTGGTCATATGCAATGCAAGAAGCAATAAGAATATCTTTGGTCCCTAGCATTGAAAGATTTCTTGAATAAAATGGTGTCAAATAATGTGTGGTTTGAAGGAAATAGGCCCTAGCCCAAATGCTGATCTAGAATAACATGAATAGCGGCATTAGTGGTCTTGGAAAGGCAGATGTGTTCCTTTTATTTGAAGAGAGAGATAGATTTTGGTGGAGACGAAGAGGAGAGACACAGAAGGAGAGAGGGGGAGATTCTTCAATAAACGTTTTGCAATGGTCGATTTGCGATGGTAGAATTCTGCCATGTGACCCAATCATGCTCTATATCCTTTTCAAAAATATTGCTTTTCATTGTGGGTAACTGTACTATGTGCGTATCTTGACTGCTAGCTGATCATTGTAGGATGAGCAATCCAAAACTGGATTTGTTGAAACAAATAGAGATGGAGTTTTGTGTCAAGATGTTGAGGGAGCAATTTCAGGTGTATGTTCGTTCTAAAACTTCCTTCAATATTTTTGATTCTTTATTTTATCCATATCACTTCAAATTAAATCACTTTTTAATCTCTCCTTTATTTTTTAATTACAATTTTTGGGGTACTGGATTTTCTTTGTCTTCAGTAATTGCTTCGTTAGGTTTTCAATTCCTATGTATCGAAAATTTCCTCTCCAATTTCTCTATAAATGGTGGAATTCAGATTTGTAATAGTTGATAACTTCTTCTATTTCTTCTTTGATCTCATAGGTTGTAAAGATCCACATTCAGTTACTTGCTAAACTGAGAGAATTGGATTCAATTAAGAAAACTGACTTTTTTTCTCTTGTTTAATGCTTAAAAGTATCCATTTTTGACCTATATTGTCAAATCACTTAGGATAAGAGCTCTATTTATATGAATTAGTAGTGTGAAAGCTAACCTAAGTCTTGAATTTGGGTTTTAACACCAAGTTTTAGTTACTCTTATATGCCATTTGATGCACATGAATGGAAATGTTTAACCGGAAGATATATTCCTGTAAGACTTCGCTCGCTTGGATGTATTACAATGCATGTTAAACAAAGGTATCATGCAGGTTGCTGTAATGTATGTGGATTGAGACTTAACTAAATTGGTTCCTTTTGCATCAAATTAACTTTTTATTCATTTTTGGCCGTTAACTCCTCTTTTATTTTGGCATTCCCCAAGCATTTCGTGCCCAGAATGTGGAAAGGGCCAAAGCCTGGCTCAGTCTCTGTATTCAACATGCATGACCTTTTGGTATGTTTACATTTTTTTTCTTTGACTATTAGATTTTCTCTGTGCTTTTTCACATCTTGATTTAATATTATGCTTCTTGCCAAATTGATACGATGCCTTGGCGCCTTGTCAAATCAGTATTATATGTTTGGCTTTATTTGATTATAATTTATTACTATTTTTTTTTTTTTGCTCAGGATTTGGGAGTGAATCCTTTAGCATCTTGGAGATTTTTGATCAGTTGCCACTTTAAATAAAAAAGCTCTGGATATATTATTTATTTGTCTCAGGTTTAACTCCATGTCTGCTGTATAAGGGTAGCCTTATTGACTATTATAACTTGTAGTTAAGCTTTTATTTGGCAACCATTTTATTTTAAAACTATAATATATTCTTCATTTAATTTTGGTCCCTCTCTCTGATGTGGTTTATGATTTGCCAATTTACATTTTAAGGTTCTCCAATGTAAGAATATTTATATTCTTTGTAATTCAATTAGTTCTCCCCGTTGTTTTTCTTCTTTTTTTTTTCCTGTATTCTGATCTATGAAAGTTTTGCACTTTAGGGATGAAGTTTAATAAGACAGACACATCTGCGGCAAAAAAAGGTGTGGAAAGGTGTCTGATGATTGGACGCAAAATTTTGTTTTAGACAGAGTGCAAACGTATTTTTCTATGAGATCACATTGCTACATTCTAAACCAATTACCAAATTTTCTTGGCAACTTTTGGTTTTGGAATTGTTTTATTGCAGTATCCTAGCTTTAGCATCTCCTTCAGTAAATATCTAAGAACTCAACTAATCTTGAGCAAGAATAGAACACGCATAAGAATAGTAGTTGCAAGCAATCATAGAGAAGATGATCCGCATTCTTATCCCTGTTGTCACACTCATGAGATTTCAATCCATGGCACTGGTTATGTGGTTGATATTGTTCCGAGTACATAATTCTATGATTATGTTTTGTCTGGTGTTATAAAAAGATGGAAATTATTTTTTTTTCTTTCTTAAACTTCTTATAGCTTGCAGAAATGTAACATCTGTTCTTCTTTAAGAGCAATTTGAAGCACTTTTTATTTGTGTGCTTGGGTTTTGGGGTTGCCTTTTGGGTGAGGTTAAATGCATTAACTTAGGCTTACTTTTTGGTAACCGGGAAACTAATTTTTTTTAATATATTTTCAGTTTCATTGCCTATTCATTTATTTTATGAGATTCAAATTTAGCTTTGTATGTATTGCTACTTCTATATATTATTATTTAACTGACTTCAGAGGGAAAAACCGAAAATCCACTTATTAACTTTTCTTTTCCAGTATGGCCAAGATCTATGCACCCCAAGTTTGGGAAAGGAGCATAACAGTGCTTTTTAATTGTCATAGAGAAGCTTTGCATTATTTGCAGAACCTGATCACAGAAGGTTATTGCCTAAAAGGCATTATTTAATTTGATATCATGATATAATATATATATATACACACACACACAATTGAGAAGCAGAACGTGAGTAAGAAAGTGTTCTGACAGCTTTTTACGTTATTTATGATATAAACTTTTCATTTCCAGATATAATTATGTCATGGCGAAGCAATTATTTATTGTGCAACTGGTGATAACCGTAGTATATTCCTAATTAAATTAAGATTCTGTATATTCCTAATTATAGTTTGTTTCCTAGTTAGTTTTATGTTTCCCTATTATAGGATTAAAACTCTTTAATTTTTCCTATAAATAGCTTGTAAAATGTATTGTTTATACAAGTGAAATAATAAGAAAAACCTCCTTTTACAAAAAATCTACATGGTATCCGAGCCATTGCCTGTTTGAAAGTTGAGTTTCCTCTTTTTACAAAAATCTACATGGTATCAGAGTCAAAGGAGATGACGCCAATGGGCTGTCCTATAGGACTGACAGGGCACTTTCCCAATAGTCCACTGACACATGCTACCGCCATTGCTCCTGCATTATCCCCGTCACATCGCCTCCTGTCTATCTATTCTGACACAGGAGTAGAACACTCAAGTGGACTTTCCGTCCATACCAGGTCATTTTATACACATGAAACACAATCTGAGAGCTTCTTTCACTACTCTCTCTAGAAAGCTTTTAACTTAAAATTCGGAGTGTTCACAACCGGTCCGATCGGGCACACTCTTTTGCATCTACAGAGCACAAGCCCACCTTATCGGCCAAATCTCAACTTCATAAACAGTCTCGTCTCTCACAAAATCTGAAGATCTATCAATTAGAATATTTTAGCTAAGTAATAATATTTAATTTAGTTTAAAGATCTAATAAATATTAATTTAACATATTATCTAATATTACAACATTAAGGGTATTTTAGTATATTTTTATTAACATTAGTGATAGGATCGACGGGCTATTTAGACAGTAAATTTTATGGCAACTATGAAGAAATAGCCAAAGTAATAAAATAATACACACAAAATTTATGTGGTTCGGCAATGTGCCTACGTCCACGGGAGAAGGGGAGCAATAAATTCACTATGAGATAAACAATATTACAAGTGGAGTAACTCTCAACCCAAAACCCAATTACACCCAATAATCTCACAGAATGCTCTATTAATTAATTAGAGCATTAACTACACAAGTCTCTTAACAAAACTCTCTAATTTTTGATGCAAATACAAATGGAAAGGGGAAGCCCTTTTATAGGCAAAATGGGATGTGATTGTGCCACCAAAATCAACACAAATTTGGTGGCCTTTGAAAATGTAAATGAATTTCTTTCAACAATTGCTGCATCTAGAAAATTAGAACAAAGGTTTCAACAATTGCAACTTCTAGATGAGTTGAATGCAAAATTCAAGGCATATCTTACAAATCTCCACCTTGACTTGAATTTTATCAACAATAAACTTAGCTCCACCTTCTCCAAATAACTTTGAGTGCTACGTACATACACCAATCAAGTTCAAGCAATGCTTAAACTTGGTAGTAGAAAGAGACTTCATCAACATGTCAGCTGGGTTGTCTGCAGTACAAATCTTTTTGACCATAACATTTCCTTGTGCGATAATATCTAGAATGAAATGGTACCTGATGTCAATGTGCTTTGTTTTTCCATGAAACATCTGGTTTTTGGTCAGATGTATAGCACTTTGACTATCACAGAAGACAGCTGTCACTTGATGATCTGAATTAAGCTCATTGTATAAGCCCCTTAACCAAATAGCTTCTTTGATAGCTTCAGTCACTGTCATGTATTCAGCTTCTGTTGTAGACAATGCAACTGTAGATTGCAACGTAGATTTCCAACTGACAGCACTGTTTTCAAAAGTAAATACGTAGCCTGTCAACGATCTCCTTTTGTCGAGATCTCCTGCATAATCTGAATCGACATAACCAACTAAACTACTATCACCACAACTGAACTTTAAACAAGTGTCAACTGAGCCTTTTAAGTATCTCAAAATCCATTTTACTGCTTGCCAGTGAACTTTACCAGGATTTGCCATGAATATGCTCACAACACTAACTGCATGAGAAATATCAGGTCGAGTACATACCATGGCATACATAAGACTGCCTACTGCACTGGAGTATGGAACATAATCCATGTATTTCTGCTCTTCATCTGTGTGAGGTGATAGTGCAGCTGAAAGCTTGAAATGAGCAACTAATGGAGTACTTACAGGCTTTGCATCTTTCATGCCAAAACGCTCCAGCACTTTCTCAATATATTTCTTTTGAGTGAGAAACAACTTCCCTTCTTTCCTGTCCCTCTGAATCTCCATTCTGAGAATCTTCTTTGCTGCTCCAAGATCTTTCATCTCAAACTCTTTACTCAATAAGACTTTCAGCTTCTCAACTTCAGAAGTATTCTTTGCAGCAATCAACATATTATCAACATATAACAATAAATATATGAATGATCCATCAACTAACCTTCTGAAGTAAACACAATTATCATAATTACTCCTTGAAAAATTATTACTAGTCATGAAGGAGTCAAACCTCTTATACCACTGCCTGGGTGACTGCTTAAGGCCGTACAAAGATTTCTTCAGCAAACAAATATGGTCCTCCTTGCCTTCTACCCTGAAACCTTCTGGTTGTTGCATGTAGATTTGCTCTTCAAGGTCACCATGTAAAAAAGCAGTTTTTACATCTAACTGCTCCAACTCTAAGTCATACTTAGCCACCATAGCAAGCAACATGCGAATGGAACAATGTTTCACAACAGGTGAAAAGACATCATTGAAATCCATACCTTGTACTTGTTTGAATCCCTTTGCAACTAAGCGAGCTTTGTATCTTGTTTCTTCAACGCCTGGGGTGCCTTCCTTTTTCTTAAAGATCCATTTGCAGTCGATAATCTTCTTTCCCTTTGGTAGTCTAACGAGCTCCCAAGTACCATTCTTATGTAAGGACTCCATTTCTTCTTCCATAGCTATCAACCATCTATCTGAGTTGGCTCCTGAAGTGGCTTCTGAATATGTGGATGGTTCTCCAACATTGTTGATCTTCTCAGCTGCTTACAGAGCATAAGCCACCAAATCTGCATAATCTTTATATTTTATTGGCTTCTTTATGTCTCTCCTTTCTCTATCTTTGGCAATAGAGTATGGTTGCTCCTGTTCAACTGAGTTAGGTTCTGAGTCACTTTGCTGAGAGCTGGATGGTTGTGAATCTGACTATGAAGTAGAATCTTGCTGAGTAGGATAGTCTTCAACATCCATCTCCTGTCTCTGACTGGCCTCCACCTGCTTATCAGAACTGCAAGGTACCAATACTTCATTTTTTGAGTGAAGCATGGAACCTTCATCAAATGTGACATCTCTGCTGATTACAACTTTGGATGATTTGGGACACCAAAGTTTATATCCTTTCACCCCTGCTGGATATCCTAAAAAAATGCACTTTTTCACCCTTGGTGCTAACTTGTCATCATTGACGTGCATGTATGCTGGGAAGCCAAAAATTCTCAAATTCGAATAATTTGCAGGTTTGCCCGACCAAACTTCCTCTGGAGTCTTAAAGCCGATTGGAACTGATGGAGAATGATTGACTAAATAGCAAGCTGTTGAAACAGCTTTTGCCCAGAAACTCTTTGGTAATCCATCTCCTGTCTTTGACTGGCCTCCACCTGCTTATCAGAACTGCAAGGTACCAATACTTCATTTTTTGAGTGAAGCATGGAACCTTCATCAAATGTGACATCTCTGCTGATTACAACTTTGGATGATTTGGGACACCAAAGTTTATATCCTTTCACCCCTGCTGGATATCCTAGAAAAATGCACTTTTTCACCCTTGGTGCTAACTTGCCATCATTGACGTGCATGTATGCTGGGGAGCCAAAAATTCTCAAATTCGAATAATTTGCAGGTTTGCCCGACCAAACTTCCTCTGGAGTCTTAAAGCCGATTGGAACTGATGGAGAACGATTGACTAAATAGCAAGCTGTTGAAACAGCTTCTGCCCAGAAACTCTTTGGTAATCCAGCATTTGAAAGCATACACCGTGCTTTCTCAATAAGGGTTCTGTTCATACATTCAGCAACTCCATTTTGTTGGGGTGTCATTCGAACTGTGTGATGCCTCACAATGCCTTCATTTTTGCAGAAGTCATTGAACTCACTAGCACAAAACTCTAAGCCATTATCTGTTCTCAGCCTCTTTATTTGCCTTCCTGTCTGCTTCTCTATCATGGTTTTCCATTGTTTGAATGTGGAAAACACCTGATCCTTGTGTTTAAGAAAGTAAACCCAAACCTTCCTCGAGAAGTCGTCGATGAAGACAAGCATGTATCTGGCACCACCTTTTGATGGAACTTGTGATGGCCCCCAAAGATCAGAATGGATGTAATCCAAAGTACCTTTGGTTGTGTGGGTACCTTTGCTGAAACTGACACGTCTTTGCTTTCCGAAAATATAGTGCTCGCAAAGATCAAGCTTGCCAGTATTTTGTCCACACAAAAGGCCCTTATTGCTTAACAGGGTCAAGCCTTTCTCGCTCATATGGCCTAACCTCATATGCCACAGTTTGGTAATGTCGGTTTCAGACATTTGAGTAGTAATTGCAGCAGCAGCTCCTGTAACTGTGGTTCCTTGCAGAATATAAAGACTTCCATCCTTTCGAGCCTTCATCACCACCAGAGCACCTTTGCTAACTTTCATGACTCCACCTTCACCTGAGTATTTGCACCCACCAGTATCAAGAGTGCCAAGCGAGATGAGATTCTTCTTCAAATCAGGAACATGACGAACATCTGTCAAAGTTCGTACCACGCCATCATGCATCTTGATTCGGATTGTGCCCTTGCCAATAACTTTGCAAGCTGCATCGTTGCCCATCAAAACAACTCCACCTGCAAAAGATTCATATGTGGAGAACCAGTCCCTATTGGGACATATGTGATAAGAGCAACCTGAATCCATAATCCAGTCATCCTTGAATCTGCATCTTTCATTGTTAGTGACTAAAAGAATATCAGATGTGGACTCATTTTCGGCAATACTAGCTTCGGCGAAATTTTCCCTTCTTTCTTCATTTGATTGTTTGTTTTTCAACTTATAACAATCAGCTTTAATGTACCCCTTTTTATGACAATAGTTGCATATCAAATTCTTATGTCTAGATTTTGATCTAGACCTGCTACTGCCAAAATTCTTATTTTTAGACCTTCCTCTAGCAACAAGGCCTTCTGCTACATTATCCTCTTTACTACCGACAATTCCTTTATCAATTATAATTTTAGAGAGTAAAGCTGTCTTAACCTCCGCCAAAGACACACTATCTTTTCCATAAAGCATTGTGTCCCTAAAACTTTTATGTGATGGTGGTAATGAACACAACAATTTCAAAGCAGCATTTTTATCATCAACTTTAGCACCCACATTTTCTAGACTTACTAAAATTGATGTATATTCTTCCAGATAAGTTTTAATAGAAGTACCTTCCTGCATTTGAAATGTGTAGAATCGCGTCATGTGGTACAGCTTATCGGTCAGGGTTTTGGACATATACAAGGACTCCAACTTTGCCCATAAGCCAGCTGTTGTATCTTCATTGATGACCTCCTGAAGAACTTCATTAGACAAACAGAGCTGAATCGTGGAAACTGCCTTGTTGATGATTTCCTCCTTCTTTTCTTCAGTCATTGACTCTGGCATTCTATTCTTCCCTAATAAAGTTTTCTCAAGTCCATTCTGAATTAAGATGGCACGCATCTTAATCTTCCACAAAGAGAAATTTATGTTACGATCAAATTTCTCAATATCAAATATTGTAGTTGCCATTACTTCTGTCACGAACTTCTTTTAATCAAAAAATAATGGCAACTATTCCACGTGAATAGTAATCGTATACGTGAATAGTACCATATAAATGAATAGTACCGTATAGGTGAACAGTAACCGTATAGGTGAATAGTATCCAAAGAAAAATCTGCAACCATAGAGCATACTCAGAAAAAACCTTGGCTCTGATACCAATTTGATAGGATCGACGGGCTATTTAGACAGTGAATTTTATGGCAACTATGAAGAAATAGCCAAAGTAATAAAATAATACACACAAAATTTACGTGGTTCGGCAATGTGCCTACGTCCACGGGAGAAGGGGAGCAATAAATTCACTATGGGATAAACAATATTACAAGTGGAGTAACTCTCAACCCAAAATCCAATTACACCCAATAATTTCACAGAATGCTCTCTTAATTAATTAGAGCATTAACTACACAAGTCTCTTAACAAAACTCTCTAATTTTTTATGCAAATACAAATAGAAAGGGGAAGCCCTTTTATAAGCAAAATGGGATGTGATTGTGCCACCAAATTCAATACAAATTTGGTGGCCTTTGAAAATGTAAATGAATTTCTTTCAACAATTGCTGCATCTAGAAAATTAGAACAAAGGTTTCAACAATTGCAACTTCTAGATGAGTTGAATGCAAAATTCAAGGCATATCTTACAATTAGGCATATTTTTGTTTCAAAATTAACTATATATAGACATTTTAGTATCGAAAATTTGTGCAATTGTAACATTTGCGGAAAGTGCAATGTTATTAAAACAGATAAGTCCGGCTTACTTCAATGTGTACAATCGAAATATTAGAAAACCTACACGAATTAGAAAGAACCAATTGAACAAGTGGTGAACCAACTGAATATGTGGGCCCTTATTCAAGCCCTATCTAGTGACCATAGGACCATCGGCACGAGCACTATCCTACCGCTTTAGCCCTCAATCCCACATGTACCAGCCCACGGAGATACATCACTAGCCCTGGCCATGCCCGAGCCCTATCCCACCCCGCCCCCCCCTGCTCGGGCCCATACCCGGTCCGAGCCCTATCCTAGCCCGCCCCCCTACTCGGAGCTCCTGGCCCGGCCCGAGCCCTATCTTACCCTGCCCCCTGCCCCCCTAATCGAACACGGCTCAAGCTGGGGAGCCCTACCCTGCCCCCCTAATCGAACACGGCTCAAGCCGGGGAGCCCTACCCTGCCCCCCCTGCTCGGACCCGGACAGGCCAGAGTGGCCTGTCCTACCCCTGCTCGGACCCGGGCTCCTGTCCTGCCCCGTCCTACCCCTCCCCCCTGCTCGAACCCGGGCCCATGACCTAGCCCGAGCCCTATCCTGCCCCACCTGCCCCGCTCGAACCCGACCCCCTGGCCCGGCCCGAGCCCTATCCTGCCCCACCCGCCCCCCTAATCGAACACGGCTCAAGCTGGGGAGCCCTACCCTGCCTCCCTAATCGAACACGGCTCAAGCCGGGGAGCCCTACCCTGCCCCCCCTGCTCGGACCCAGACAGGCCAGAGTGGCCTGTCCTACCCCTGCTCGGACTCGGGCTCCTGTCCCACCCCGTCCTACCCCTCCCCCCTGCTCGGACCCGGGCCCATGACCCGGCCCGAGCCCTATCCTACCCCACCTGCCCTGCTCGAACCCGACCCCCTGGCCCGGCCCGAGCCCTATCCTGCCCCGCCCACCCCCCTGCTCGAGCCATATCCTACCCCGCCCCCCTGCTCGGGCCCGTCCCTATCCTACCCCGCCCCCCTACTCGGACCCAGCCCCCTGGCCCTGCTCGGGCCCGGCCCTATCCTACCCCGCCCCCCTACTCGGACTCGACCCCCTGGCCCGGCCTCGGCCCGAGCCCTAACCTACCCCCCTGCTCGGACCTGGCCCGATCCCTATCCTGACCCGACCCGAGCTCGAGTCCTCTTATAACCTAAAACTACCTTTTCTCTAAGTCCTAAACCTAAAATCTTAATCTTAATCTTAACCTAAAACTACCTTTTCTCTAAGTCCTGGCCCGGCCTCGGCCCGAGCCCTATCCTACCCCCCTGCTCGGACCCGGCCCGATCCCTATCCTGACCCGACCCGAGCTCGAGTCCTCTTATAACCTAAAACTACCTTTTCTTAATTGGAATAGCTACTGGAAGCTTGCCGGTCACAACGCATCGAGAATTGGTTTCGTCGGAATCCGACGAATTTTTACGGATTTCCCTAGGGGTACCACTAGGAAAAATCACCAAAATCGATAAATCGTAAAAAGTGGTGAAATTTTGGATTCGAATCCAATAATTCAGGAAAACTCGATTGGAATAGCTACTGAAGCTTTCCGGTCACAACGCATCGAGAATTGGCTTCGTCGGAATCCGACGAATTTTTACGGATTTTCCTAGGGGTACCACTAGGGAAAATCACCAAAATCGTAAAAAGTGGTGAAATTTGGGATCCAAGTCCAATAATTCAAGAAAACTCGATTGGAATTGCTACTGGAAGCTTGCCGGTCACAACGCATCGAGAATTGGCTTCGTCGGAATCCGACGAATTTTTACGGATTTTCCTAGGGGTACCAATAGGAAAAATCACCAAAATCGAGAAATCGTAAAAAGTGGTGAAATTTTGGATCCGAGTCTAATAATTCAGGAAAACTCGATTGGAATAGCTACCGGAAGCTTGCCGATCACAATGCATCGAGAATTGATTTCGTCGGAATCCGACGAATCTTTACGGATTTCCCTAGGGGTACCACTAGGGAAAATCACCAAAATCGAGAAATCGTAAAAAGTGGTGAAATTTTGGATCCGAGTCCAATAATTCAGGAAAACTCGATTGGAATAGCTACTGGAAGCTTGCCGGTCATAACGCATCGAGAATTGGCTTCGTCGAAATCCGAAGAATTTTTACGAATTTTTCTAGGGGTACCACTAGGGAAAATCACCAAAATCGTAAAAAGTGGTAAAATTTTGGATCCGAGTCCAATAATTCAGGAAAACTCGATTGGAATAGCTACTAGAAACTTGCCGGTCACAACACATCGAGAATTGGCTTCGTCGGAATTTCACGAATTTTTACGAATTTCCCTAGCGGTACCACTAGAGAAAATCACCAAAATCGTAAAAAGTGGTGAAATTTTGGATCCGAGTCCAATAATTCAGGAAAACTCGATTGGAATAGCTACTGCAAGCTTGCCGGTAACAACGCATCGAGAATTGGCTTCGCCGGAATCCGACGAATTTTTACGGATTTCCCTAGGGGTACCACTAAGGAAAATCACCAAAATCGAGAAATCATAAAAAGTGGTGAAATTTTGGATCCGAGTCTAATAATTCAGGAAAACTCGATTGGAATAGCTACTGGAAGCTTGCCGGTCACAACGCATCGAGAATTGGCTTCGTCGGAATACGACGAATTTTTATGAATTTTCCTAGGGGTACCACTTGGAAAAATCACTAAAATCCAGAAATCGTAAAAAGTGATGAAATTTTGGATCCGACTCCATTAATTCAGGAAAACTCGATTGGAATAGCTACTGGAATCTTGCCGGTCATAACGCATCGAGAATTGGCTTCGTCGGAATCCGACGAATTTTTACGGATTTCCCTAGGTGTACCACTAGGAAAAATCACCAAAATCGAGAAATCGTAAAAAGTGGTGAAATTTTTTATCAGAGTCCAATAATTCAGGAAAATTCGATCGAAATAGCTACTGGAAGCTTGCCGGTCACAACGCATCGAGAATTGGCTTCGTCCGAATTCGACGAATTTTTACAAATTTCCCTAGGGGTACCACTAGGAAAAATCACCAAAATCGAGAAATTGTAAAAAGTGATGAAATTTAAGATCCGAGTCCAATAATTCAGAAAAACTAGATTGGAATAGCTACTGGAAGCTTGCCAGTCACAACGCATCGAGAATTGACTTCGTCGGAATCCGACGAATTTTTACGAATTTTCCTAGGGGTACCACTAGAAAAAATCACCAAAATCGTAAAAAGTGGTGAAATTTTGGATCCGAGTCCAATAATTCAGGAAAACTCGATTGGAATAGCTACTGGAAGCTTGCCGGTCACAACGCATAGAGAATTGGCTTCGTCGGAATCCGACGAATTTTTACGAATTTTCCTAGTGGTACCACTAGGGAAAATCACCAAAATCGAAAAAAGTTGTGAAATTTTGGATCCGAGTCCAATAATTCAGGAAAACTCGATCGGAATAGCTACTGGAAGCTTGCCGGTCACAACGCATCGAGAATTAGCTTCGTCGGAATCCGACGAATTTTTACGGATTTCCCCAGGGATACCACTAGGAAAAATCACCAAAATCGAGAAATCGTAAAAAGTGGTGAAATTTTGGATCCGAGTCCAATAATTCAGGAAAACTCGATTGGAATAGCTACTGGAAGCTTGCCGATCACAACACATCGAGAATTAGCTTTGTCCGAATCCGACGAATTTTTACGGATTTTCCTAGGGGTACCACTAGGAAAAATCATCAAAATCGAGAAATCGTAAAAAGTTGTGAAATTTTGGATCCGAGTCAAATAATTCAAGAAAACTCGATTGGAATAGCAACTGGAAGCTTGCCGGTCACAACGCATCGAGAATTGGCTTCGTCGGAATCCGACGAATTTTTACGGATTTCCCTAGGGGTACCACTAGGAAAAATCACCAAAATCGAGAAATCGTAAAAAGTGGTGAAATTTTGGATCCGAGTCCAATAATTCAGGAAAACTCGATTGGAATAGCTACTGGAAGCTTGCCGGTCACAACGCATCGAGAATTGGCTTCGTCGGAATACGACGAATTTTTACGGATTTTCCTAGGGGTACCACTAGGGAAAATAACCAAAATCGAGCAATCGTAAAAAGTGGTGAAATTTTTTATCAGAGTCCAATAATTCAGGAAAATTCGATTGGAATAGCTACTGGAAGCTTGCCGGTCACAATGCATCGAGAATTGCCTTCGTCCGAATTCGACGAATTTTTACAAATTTCCCTAGGGGTACCACTAGGAAAAATCACCAAAATCGAGAAATCGTAAAAAATGATGAAATTTTGGATCCGAGTCCAATAATTCAGAAAAACTAGATTGGAATAGCTACTGGAAGCTTGCCGGTCACAACGCATCGAGAATTGACTTCGTCGAAATCCGACGAATTTTTACGAATTTTCCTAGGTGTACCACTAGGAAAAATCACCAAAATCGTAAAAAGTGGTGAAATTTTGGATCCGAGTCCAATAATTCAGGAAAACTCGATTGGAATAGCTACTGGAAGCTTGCCGGTCACAACGCATCGAGAATTGGCTTCGTTGGAATCCGACGAATTTTTACGGATTTCCCTAGGGTTACCACTAAGGAAAATCACAAAAATCGAGAAATCGTAAAAAGTGGTGAAATTTTTGATCCGAGTCCAATAATTCAGGAAAACTCGATTGGAATAGCTACTGGAAGCTTGCCGGTCACAACGCATCGAGAATTGGTTTCGTCGGATTCCGATGAATTTTTACGAATTTTCCTAGTGGTACCACTAGGGAAAATCACCAAAATCGTAAAAAGAGTTGAAATTTTGGATCCGAGTCCAATAATTTAGGAAAACTCGGTTGGAATAGCTACTGGAAGCTAGCCGGTCACAACGCATCGAGAATTAGCTTCGTCGGAATCCGACGAATTTTTACGGATTTCCCCAGGGGTACCACTTGGAAAAATCACCAAATCGAGAAATCGTAAAAAGTGGTAAAATTTTTGATCCGAGTCCAATAATTAAGAAAAACTCGATTGGAATAGCTACTGGAAACTTTTCGGTCACAACGCATCGAGAATTTGCTTCGTCGGAATCCAACGAATTTTTACGGATTTTCCTAGGGGTACCACTAGGAAAAATCACCAAAATCGAGAAATCGTAAAAAGTGGTGAAATTTTGGATCCGAGTCCAATAATTTAGGAAAACTCGATTGGAATAGCTACTGGAATCTTGCCGGTCACAACAGATCGAGAATTGTCTTCTTCGGAATCTGACGAATTTTTACGGATTTCCCTAGGGGTACCACTAGGGAAAATCACCAAAATCGAGATTTCGTAAAAAGTGGTGAAATTTTTGATCCGAGTACAATAATTCAGGAAAACTCGATTGGAATAGCTACTGGAAGATTGCCGGTCACAACGCATCGAGAATTGGATTCGTCGGAATCCGACGAATTTTAACGGATTTCCCTTGGGGTACCATTAGGTAAAATCACAAAAATCAAGAAATCGAAAAAGTGGTGAAATTTTGGATCCGAGTCCAATAATTCAGGAAAACTCGATTGGAATAGCTACTGGAAGCTTGAAGGTCACAACGCATCGAGAATTAGCTTTGTCGAAATCCGACGAATTTTTACGGATTTCCCTATGTGTACCACTAGGAAAAATCACCAAAATCGAGAAATCGTAAAAAGTCGTGAAATTTTTGATCCAAGTCCAATAATTCAGGAAAACTCGATTGGAATAGCTACTGGAAGCTTGCCGGTCACAACAGATCGAGAATTTGCTTCGTCGGAATCCGACGAATTTTTACGGATTTCCCTAGGGGTACCACTAGGGAAAATCACCAAAATGGAGAATTCGTAAAAAGTGGTGAAATTTTGGATTCGAGTACAATAATTCAGGAAAGCTCGATTGGAATAGCTACTGGAATCTTGCCGGTCACAACTCATCGAGAATTTGTTTCGTTGGAATCCGACGAATTTTTACGGATTTCCCTAGGGGTACCTCTAGGAAAAATTACCAAATTCGAGAAATCGTAAAAAGTGGTTAAATTTTGGATTCGAGTCCAATAATTCAGGAAAACGCAATTGGAATAGCTACTGGAAGCTTGCCGGTCACAACGCATCGAGAATTGGCTTCATCGGAATCCGACGAATCTTTACGGATTTCCCTAGGGGTACCATTAGGGAAAATCACCAAAATCGAGAAATCGTAAAAAGTGGTGAAATTTTGGATCCGAGTCCAATAATTCAGGAAAACTCGATTGGAATAGCTACTGGAAGCTTGCCGGTCATAACGCATCGAGAATTGGCTACGTCGGAATCCGACGAATTTTTACGAATTTTTCTAGGGGTACCACTAGGGAAAATCACCAAAATCGTAAAAAGTGGTAAAATTTTGGATCCGAGTCCAATAATTCAGAAAACTCGATTGGAATAGCTACTAGAAGCTTGCCGGTCACAACACATCGAGAATTGGCTTCGTCGGAATTCCACGAATTTTTACGGATTTTCCTAGGGGTACCACTAGGGAAAATTACCAAAATCGAGAAATCGTAAAAAGTGGTGAAATTTTGGATCCGAGTCCAATAATTCAGAAAAACTCGATTAGAATAGCTACTGGAAGCTTGCCGGTCACAACGCATCGAGAATTGGCTTCTTCGGAATCCGACGAATTTTTACGGATTTCCCTAGGGGTACCACTAGGAAAAATCCCCAAAATCGAGAAATCGTAAAAAGTGGTGAAATTTTGGATCCGAGTCCAATAATTCAAGAAAACTCGATTGGAATAGCCACTGGAAGCTTTCCAGTCATAACGCATCGTGAATTGGCTTCGTCAAAATCAGACGAATTTTTACGAATTTCCCTAGCGGTACCACTAGGGAAAATCACCAAAATCGTAAAAAGTGGTGAAATTTTGGATCCGAGTCCAATAATTCAGGAAAACTCGATTGGAATAGGTACTGGAAGCTTGCTGGTAACAACGCATCGAGAATTGGCTTCATCAGAATCCGACGAATTTTTACAGATTTCCCTAGGGGTACCACTAAGGCAAATCACCAAAATCGAGAAGTCGTAAAAAGTGGTAAAATTTTAGATCCGAGTCCAATAATTCAGGAAAACTCGATTGGAATAGATACTGGAAGCTTGCCGGTCACAACGCATCGAGAATTGGCTTCGTCGAAATCCGACGAATTTTTATGGATTTTCCTAGGGGTACCACTTGGAAAAATCACTAAAATCGAGAAATCGTAAAAAGTGATGAAATTTTGGATCCGACTCCAATAATTCAGGAAAACTCGATTAGAATAGCTACTGGAATCTTGCCGGTCATAACGCATCGAGAATTGGCTTCGTCGGAATCCGACGAATTTTTACGGATTTCCCTAGGGGTACCACTAGGGAAAATCACCAAAATCGAGAAATCGTAAAAAGTGGTGAAATTTTGGATCCGAGTCAAATAATTCAAGAAAACTCGATTGAAATAGCAACTGGAAGCTTGCCGGTCACAACGCATCGAGAATTGACTTCGTCGGAATCCGACGAATTTTTACGGATTTTCCTAGGGGTACCACTAGGGAAAATCACCAAAATCGAGAAATCGTAAAAAGTGATGAAATTTTGGATCCGAGTCCAATAATTCAAAAAAACTAGATTTGAATAGCTACTGGAAGCTTGCCGGTCACAACGCATCGAGAATTGATTTCGTCGGAATCCAACGAATTTTTATGAATTTCCCTAGGGGTACCACTAGAAAAAATCACCAAAATCGTAAAAAGTGGTGAAATTTTGGATCCGAGTCCAATAATTCAGGAAAACTCGATTGGAATAGCTACTGGAAGCTTGCCGGTCACAAAGCATCGAGAATTGGCTTCGTCGGAATTCGACGAATTTTTACGAATTTTCCTAGTGGTACCACTAGGGAAAATCACCAAAATCGTAAAAAGTTGTGAAATTTTGGATCCGAGTCCAATAATTCAGGAAAACTCGATTGGAATAGCTACTGGAAGCTTGCCGGTCACAACGCATCGAGAATTAGCTTCGTCGGAATCCGACGAATTATTACGGATTTTCCCAGGGGTACCACTAGGGAAAATCACCAAAATCGAGAAATCGTAAAAAGTGGTGAAATTTTGGATCCGAGTCCAATAATTCAGGAAAACTCGATTGGAATAGCTACTGGAAGCTTGCCGGTCACAACGCATCGAGAATTAGCTTCGTCGGAATCCGACGAATTTTTACGGATTTTCCTAGGGGTACCACTAGGAAAAATCACCAAAATCGAGAAATCGTAAAAAGTTGTGAAATTTTGGATCCGAGTCAAATAATTCAAGAAAACTCGATTGGAATAGCAACTGGAAGCTTTCCGGTCACAACGCATCGAGAATTGGCTTCGTCGGAATCCGACGAATTTTTACGGATTTCCCTAGGGGTACCACTAGGGAAAATCACTAAAATCGAGAAATCGTAAAAAGTGGTGAAATTTTGGATCCAAGTCCAATAATTCAGGAACACTCGATTGGAATAGCTACTGGAAGCTTGCCGGTCACAACGCATCGAGAATTGGCTTCGTCGGAATCCGACGAATTTTTACGGATTTTCCTAGGGGTACCACTAGGGAAAATCACCAAAATCGAGAAATCGTAAAAAGTGGTGAAATTTTTTATCAGAGTCCAATAATTCAGGAAAATTCGATTGGAATAGCTACTGGAAGCTTGCCGGTCACAACGCATCGAGAATTGCCTTCGTCCGAATTCGACGAATTTTTACAAATTTCCCTAGGGGTACCACTAGGAAAAATCACCAAAATCGAGAAATCGTAAAAAGTGATGAAATTTTGGATCCGAGTCCAATAATTCAGAAAAACTAGATTGGAATAGCTACTGGAAGCTTGCCGGTCACAACGCATCGAGAATTGACTTCGTCGAAATCCGACGAATTTTTTCGAATTTTCCTAGGTGTACCACTAGGAAAAATCACCAAAATCGTAAAAAGTGGTGAAATTTTGGATCCGAGTCCAATAATTCAGGAAACTCGATTGGAATAGCTACTGGAAGCTTGCCGGTCACAACGCATCGAGAATTGGCTTCGTCGGAATACGACAAATTTTTACGGATTTCCCTAGGGGTACCACTAAGGAAAATCACAAAATCGAGAAATCGTAAAAAGTGGTGAAATTTTGGATCCGAGTCCAATAATTCAGGAAAACTCGATTGGAATAGCTACTGGAAGCTTGCCGGTCACAACGCATCAAGAATTAGCTTCGTCGGAATCCGACGAATTTTTACGGATTTTCCTAGGGGGTACCACTAGGGAAAATCACTAAAATCGAGAAATCGTAAAAAGTGATGAAATTTTTGATCCGAGTCCAATAATTCAGGAAAACTCGATTGGAATAGCTACTGGAAGCTTGCCGGTCACAACGCATCGAGAATTGGCTTCGTCGGAATCCGATGAATTTTTACGGATTTCCTTAGGGGTACCACTATGAAAAATCATCAAAAACGAGAAACCGTAAAAAGTGGTGAAATTTTGGATCCGAGTCCAATAAGTCAGGAAAACTCGATTGGAATAGCTACTGGAAGCTTTCCGGTCACAACGCATCGAGAATTGGTTTCGTCGGATTCCGACGAATTTTTACGAATTTTACTAGTGGTACCACTAGGGAAAATCACCAAAATCGTAAAAAGTTGTGAAATTTTGGATCCGAGTCCAATAATTCAGGAAAACTCGATTGGAATAGCTACTGGAAGCTTTCCGGTCACAACGCATCGAGAATTGGTTTCTTCGGAATCCGACGAATTTTTACGGATTTCTCTAGGGGTACCTCTAGGAAAAATCACCAAATTCGAGAAATCGTAAAAAGTGGTTAAATTTTGGATTCGAGTCCAATAATTCAGGAAAACGCGATTGGAAGAGCTACTGGAAGCTTGCCGGTCACAACGCATCGAGAATTGGCTTCATCGGAATCCGACGAATTTTTACAGATTTCCCTAGGGGTACCACTAGGAAAAATCACCAAAATCGAGAAATCGTAAAAAGTGGTTAAATTTTGAATCCGAGTCAGTAATTCAGGAAAACTCGATTGAAATAGCTACTGGAAGCTTGCCGGTCACAAAGCATCGAGAATTGGCTTCGTCGGAATACGACGAATTTTTACGGATATCCCTAGGGGTACCACTAGGAAAAATCGCCAAAATCAAGAAATCGTAAAAAGTGGTGAAATTTTGGATTCGAGTCCAATAATTCAGGAAAACTCGATTGGAATAGCTACTGGAAGCTTGCAAGTCACAACGCATCGAGAATTGGCTTTGTCGGAATCCGACGAATTTTTACGGATTTCCCTATGGGTACCACTAGGAAAAATCACCAAAATCGAGAAATCGTAAAAAGTCGTGAAATTTTTTATCCGAGTCCAATAATTCAGGAGAAATCGATTGGAATAGCTACTGGAAGCTTGCCGGTCACAACGCATCGAGAATTGGCTTCATCGGAATCCGACGAATTTTTACGGATTTTTCCAGGGGTACCACTAGGAAAAATCACCAAAATCGAGAAATCGTAAAAAGTTGTGAAATTTTGGATCCGAGTCAAATAATTCAAGAAAACTCGATTGGAATAGCAACTGGAAGCTTTCCGGTCACAACGCATCGAGAATTAGCTTCGTCGGAATCCGACGAATTTTTACGGATTTTCCTAGGGGTACCACTAGGAAAAATCACCAAAATCGAGAAATCGTAAAAAGTTGTGAAATTTTGGATCCGAGTCAAATAATTCAAGAAAACTCGATTGGAATAGCAACTGGAAGCTTTCCGGTCACAACGCATCGAGAATTGGCTTCGTCGGAATCCGACGAATTTTTACGGATTTCCCTAGGGGTACCACTAGGGAAAATCACTAAAATCGAGAAATCGTAAAAAGTGATGAAATTTTGGATCCGAGTCCAATAATTCAGGAACACTCGATTGGAATAGCTACTGGAAGCATGCCGGTCACAACGCATCGAGAATTGGCTTCGTCGGAATCCGACGAATTTTTACGGATTTTCCTAGGGGTACCACTAGGGAAAATCACCAAAATCGAGAAATCGTAAAAAGTGGTGAAATTTTTTATCAGAGTCCAATAATTCAGGAAAATTCGATTGGAATAGCTACTGGAAGCTTGCCGGTCACAACGCATCGAGAATTGCCTTCGTCCGAATTCGACGAATTTTTACAAATTTCCCTAGGGGTACCACTAGGAAAAATCACCAAAATCGAGAAATCGTAAAAAGTGATGAAATTTTGGATCCGAGTCCAATAATTCAGAAAAACTAGATTGGAATAGCTACTGGAAGCTTGCCGGTCACAACGCATCGAGAATTGACTTCGTCGAAATCCGACGAATTTTTCGAATTTTCCTAGGTGTACCACTAGGAAAAATCACCAAAATCGTAAAAAGTGGTGAAATTTTGGATCCGAATCCAATAATTCAGGAAAACTCGATTGGAATAGCTACTGGAAGCTTGCCGGTCACAACGCATCGAGAATTGGCTTCGTCGGAATACGACAAATTTTTACGGATTTCCCTAGGGGTACCACTAAGGAAAATCACAAAAATCGAGAAATCGTAAAAAGTGGTGAAATTTTGGATCCGAGTCCAATAATTCAGGAAAACTCGATTGGAATAGCTACTGGAAGCTTGCCGGTCACAACGCATCAAGAATTAGTTTCGTCGGAATCCGACGAATTTTTACGGATTTTCCTAGGCGGTACCACTAGGGAAAATCACTAAAATCGAGAAATCATAAAAGTGATGAAATTTTTGATCCGAGTCCAATAATTCAGGAAAACTCGATTGGAATAGCTACTGGAAGCTTGCCGGTCACAACGCATCGAGAATTGGCTTCGTCGGAATCCGATGAATTTTTACGGATTTCCTTAGGGGTACCACTATGAAAAATCATCAAAAACGAGAAACCGTAAAAAGTGGTGAAATTTTGGATCCGAGTCCAATAAGTCAGGAAAACTCGATTGGAATAGCTACTGGAAGCTTTCCGGTCACAACGCATCGAGAATTGGCTTCGTCGGATTCCGACGAATTTTTACGAATTTTACTAGTGGTACCACTAGGGAAAATCACCAAAATCGTAAAAAGTTGTGAAATTTTGGATCCGAGTCCAATAATTCAGGAAAACTCGATTGGAATAGCTACTGGAAGCTTGCCGGTCACAACGCATCGAGAATTGGTTTCTTCGGAATCCGACGAATTTTTACGGATTTCTCTAGGGGTACCTCTAGGAAAAATCACCAAATTCGAGAAATCGTAAAAAGTGGTTAAATTTTGGATTCGAGTCCAATAATTCAGGAAAACGCGATTGGAAGAGCTACTGGAAGCTTGCCGGTCACAACGCATCGAGAATTGGCTTCATCGGAATCCGACGAATTTTTACAGATTTCCCTAGGGGTACCACTAGGAAAAATCACCAAAATCGAGAAATCGTAAAAAGTGGTTAAATTTTGAATCCGAGTCAGTAATTCAGGAAAACTCGATTGAAATAGCTACTGGAAGCTTGCCGGTCACAAAGCATCGAGAATTGGCTTCGTCGGAATACGACGAATTTTTACGGATATCCCTAGGGGTACCACTAGGAAAAATCGCCAAAATCAAGAAATCGTAAAAAGTGGTGAAATTTTGGATTCGAGTCCAATAATTCAGGAAAACTCGATTGGAATAGCTACTGGAAGCTTGCAAGTCACAACGCATCGAGAATTGGCTTTGTCGGAATCCGACGAATTTTTACGGATTTCCCTATGGGTACCACTAGGAAAAATCACCAAAATCGAGAAATCGTAAAAAGTCGTGAAATTTTTTATCCGAGTCCAATAATTCAGGAGAAATCGATTGGAATAGCTACTGGAAGCTTGCCGGTCACAACGCATCGAGAATTGGCTTCATCGGAATCCGACGAATTTTTACGGATTTTCCCTAGGGGTACCAATAGGAAAAATCACCAAAATTGATAAATCGTAAAAGTCGTGAAATTTTGGTTCCGAGTCCAATAATTCAGGAAAACTCGATTGGAATAGCTACTGGAAGCTTGCCGGTCACAACGCATCTTTAATTGGCTTCGTCGGAATCCGACGAATTTTTACGGATTTCCCTAGGCGTACCACTAGGGAAAATCACCAAAATCGTAAAAAGTAGTGAAATTTTTGATCCGAGTCCAATAATTAAGGAAAACTCGATTGGAATAGTTACTGGAAGCTTGCCGGTCACAACGCATCGAGAACTGGTTTCGTCGGAATCCAACGAATTTTTACCGATTTACCTAGGGGTACCACTAGGGAAAATCACAAAAATCGTAAAAAGTAGTGAAATTTTGGATACGAGTCCAATAATTCAGGAAAACTCGCATTGGAAAAGTTACTGGAATCTTGTCGGTCACAAAGCATCGAGAATTGGCTTCGTCGAAATCCGACGAATTTTTACGGATTTCCCTATTGGTACCACTAGGGAAAATCACCAAAATCGAGAAATCGTAAAAAGTGGTAAAATTTTGGATCCGAGTCCAATAATTTAGGAAAACTCGATTGGAATAGCTACTGGAAGCTTGCCGGTCACAACGCATCGAGAATTGGCTTCGTCAGAATCCGACGAATTTTTACTGATTTCCTTAGGGGTACCACTAGGAAAAATCACCAAAATCGTAAAAAGTGTTGAAATTTTGGATCTGAGTCCAATAATTCAGGAAAACTCGATTGGAATAGCTACTGGAAGCTTGTCGGTCACAAAGCATCGAGAATTGGCTTCGTCGGAATTCGACGAATTTTTACGGATTTCCCTATGGGTACTACTAGGAAAAAATAACCAAAATCGAGAAATCGTAAAAAGTGGTGAAATTTTGGATCCGAGTCCAATAATTCAGGAAAACTCGAATGGAATAGAGACTGTAAGCTTGCCGGTCACAACGCATCTAGAATTGGCTTCGTCGGAATTCGACGAATTTTTACGGATTTTCCTAGGGGTACCACTAGGGAAAATCACCAAAATCGATAAATCGTAAAAAGTGGTGAAATTTTGGATCCGAGACCAATAATTAGGGAAAACTCGATTGGAATATCTACTGGAAGCTTGCCGGTCACAACGCATTGAGAATTGGCTTCGTCGGAATCCGACGAATTTTTATGGATTTCCCTAGGGGTACCACTAGGGAAAATCACCAAAATCGTGAAATCGTAAAAAGTGGTGAAATTTTAGATCCGAGTCCAATAATTCAGGAAAACTCAATTGGAATAGCTACTGGAAGCTTGCCGGTCACAACAGATCGAGAATTTGCTTCGTCACAATCCGACGAATTTTTACGGATTTTCCTAGGGGTACCACTAGGAAAAATAACCAAAATCGAGAATTCGTAAAAATTGGTGAAATTTTGGATCCGAGTCCAGTAATTCAGGAAAACACGATTAGAATAGCTACTGGAAACTTGCCGGTCACAAAGCATCAAGAATTGGCTTCGTCGAAATCCGACGAATTTTTACGGATTTCCCTAGGGGTACCACTACGGAAAATCACCAAAATCGAGAAATCGTAAAAAGTGGTTAAATTTTGGATCCGAGTCCAATAATTCAGGAAAACTCGATTGGAATAGCTACTGGAAGCTTGTCGGTCACAAAGCATCGAGAATTGCTTCGTCGGAATTCGACGAATTTTTTACGGATTTCCCTATGGGTACCACTAGGAAAAATAACCAAAATCGAGAAATCGTAAAAAGTGGTGAAATTTTGGATCCGAGTCCAATAATTCAGGAAAACTCGATTGGAATAGCGACTGTAAGCTTGCCGGTAACAACGCATCTAAAATTGGCTTCGTCGGAATTCGACGAATTTTTACGGATTTTCCTAGGGGTACCACTAGGGAAAATCACCAAAATCGATAAATCGTAAAAAGTGGTGAAATTTTGGGTCCGAGACCAATAATTAGGGAAAACTCGATTGGAATAGCTACTGGAAGCTTGCCGGTCACAACGCATCGAGAATTGGCTTCGTCGGAATCCGACGAATTTTTACGGATTTTCCTAGGGGTACCACTAGGGAAAATCACCAAAATCGTGAAATCGTAAAAAGTGGTGAAATTTTAGATCCGAGTCCAATAATTCAGGAAAACTCGATTGGAATAGCTACTGGAAGATTGCCGGTCACAACAGATCGAGAATTTGCTTCGTCACAATCCGACGAATTTTTACGGATTTTCCTAGGGGTACCACTAGGAAAAATAACCAAAATCGATAATTCGTAAAATTGGTGAAATTTTGGATCCGAGTCCAGTAATTCAGGAAAACTCGATTAGAATAGCTACTGGAAACTTGCCGGTCACAAAGCACCAAGAATTGGCTTCGTCGAAATCCGACGAATTTTTACGGATTTCCCTAGGGGTACCACTACGGAAAAACACCAAAATCGAGAAATCGTAAAAAGTGGTTAAATTTTGGATCCGAGTCCAATAATTCAGGAAAACTCGATTGGAATAGCTACTGGAAGCTTACCGGTCACGACAGATCGATAATTGGCTTCGTCGGAATCCGACGAATTTTTACGGATTTCCCTAGGGGTACCACTAGGGAAAATCACCAAAATCGAGAATTCGTAAAAAGTGGTGAAATTTTGGATCCGAGTCCAGTAATTCAGGAAAACTCGATTGGAATTGCTACTGGAAGCTTACCGGTCACAAAACATCGAGAATTGGCTTCGACGCAATCCGACGAATTTTTACGGATTTCCCTAGGGGTACCACTAGTGAAAATCACCAAAATCGAGAAATCGTAAAAAGTGGTGAAATTTTGGATCCGAGTCCAATAATTCAGGAAAACTCGATTGGAATAGCTACTGGAAGCTTGCCGGTCACAACGCATCGAGAATTGGTTTCGTCGGAATCCGACGAATTTTTACAGATTTTCCTCGGGGTACCACTAGGAAAAATCACAAAAATCGTAAAAAGTGGTGAAATTTTGAATCTGAGTCCAATAATTCAGGAAAACTCGATTGGAATAGCTACTGGAAACTTGCCGGTCACAACGCATCGAGAATTGGCTTCGTCGGAATCCGACGAATTTTTACGAATTTCCTTAGGGCTACCACTAGGGAAAATCACAAAAATCAAGAAATCGTAAAAAGTGGTAAAATTTTGATCCGAGTCAGTAATTCAGGAAAACTCGATTGTAATAGCTACTGGAAGTTTGCCGGTCACAAAGCATCGAGAATTGGCTTCGTCGGAATCCGACGAATTTTTACGGATTTCCCTAGGGGTACCACTAGGAAAAATCACCAAAATCGTAAAAAGTGGTGAAATTTTGGATCCGAGTCGAATATTCAGGAAAAATCGATTGGAATAGCTACTGGAAGCTTGCCGTTCACAACAGATCAAGAATTGGTTTCGTCGGAATCCGACGAATTTTTACGGATTTCCCTAGGGGTACCACTAGGAAAAATCACCAAAATCGAGAATTCGTAAAAAGTGGTGAAATTACTGATCCGAGTACAATAATTCAGGAAAACTCGATTGGAATAGCTACTGGAAGCTTGCCGGTCACAAACGCATCGAGAATTGGCTTTGTCGGAATGCAACGAATTTTTACGGATTTCCCTAGGGATACCACTAGGAAAAATCACCAAAATCGAGAAATCGTAAAAAGTGGTGAAATTTTGGATCCGAGTCCAATAATTCAGGAAAACTCGATTGGAATAGCTACTGGAAGCTTACCGGTCACAACAGATCGATAATTGGCTTCGTCGAAATCCGACGAATTTTACGGATTTCCCTAGGGGTACCACTAGGGAAAATCTCCAAAATCGAGAATTCGTAAAAAGTGGTGAAATTTTAGATCCGAGTCCAGTAATTCAGGAAAACTCGATTGGAATAGCTACTGGAAACTTGCCGGTCAACACGCATCGAGAATTGGCTTCCTCGGAATACGACGAATTTTTACGGATTTTCCTAGGGGTACCACTATGGAAAATAACCAAATCGAGAAATCATAAAAAGTGGTGAAATTTTGGATCCGAGTCCAATAATTCAGGAAAACTCGATTGGAATAGCTACTGGAAGCTTGCCGGTCACAACCCATCGAGAATTGGCTTTGTCGGAATGCGACGAATTTTTACAGATTTCCCTAGGGGTACCACTAGGAAAAATCACCAAAATCGTGAAATCGTAAAAAGTAGTGAAATTTTGATCCGAGTGAAAACTCGATTGGAATAGCTACTAGAAACTTGCCGGTCACAACGTATCGAGAATTGGCTTCGTTGGAATCCGACGAATTTTTACGGATTTCCCTAGGGGTACCACTAGGAAAAATCACCAAAATTGTGAAATCGTAAAAAGCCGTGAAATTTTTGATCCGAGTTCAATAATTCAGGAAAACTCGATTGGAATAGCTACTGGAAGCTTGCCGGTCACAACGCATCTAGAATTGGCTTCGTCGGAATCCGACGAATTTTTACGGATTTCCCTAGGGGTACCACTAGGGAAAATCCCCAAAATCTAGAAATCGTAAAAAGTGGTGAAATTTTCGATCCGAGTCCAATAATTCAGGAAAAATCGATTGGAATAGCTACTGGAAGCTTGCCGGTCACAACGCATCAAGAATTGGCTTCGTCGGAATCCGATGAATTTTTACGGATTTCCCTAGGGTTACCACTAGGGAAAATCCCCAAAATCTAGAAATCGTAAAAAGTGGTGAAATTTTCGATCCGAGTCCAATAATTCAGGAAAAATCGATTGGAATAGCTACTGGAAGCTTGCCGGTCACAACAGATCGAGAATTGGCTTCGTCGGAATCCGATGAATTTTTACGGATTTTCCTAGGGGTACCACTAGGGAAAATCACCAAAATCGAGAATTCGTAAAAAGTGATGGAATTTTGGATCCGAGTCCAATAATTCAGGAAAACTCGATTGGAATAGCTACTGGAAGCTTGCCGGTCATAACGCATCGAGAATTGGTTTCGTCGGAATCCGACGAATTTTTTCGAATTTTTCTAGGGGTACCACTAGGGAAAATCACCAAAATCGTAAAAAGTGGTAAAATTTTGTATCCGAGTCAAATAATTCAGGAAAACTCGATTGGAATAGCTACTAGAAGCTTGCGGGTCACAACACATCGAGAATTGGCTTCGTCGGAATTCCACAAATGTTTACGGATTTCCCTAGGGGTAACACTAGGAAAAATCACAAAAATCGAGAAATCGTAAAAAGTTGTAAAATTTTGGATCCGAGTCCAATAATTCAGAAAAACTCGATTGGAATAGCTACTGGAAGCTTGCCGGTCACAACGCATCGAGAATTGGCTTCTTCGGAATCCGATGAATTTTTACGGATTTCCCCAGGGGTACCACTTGGAAAAATCACCAAATCGAGAAATCGTAAAAAGTGGTAAAATTTTTGATCCGAGTCCAATAATTAAGAAAAACTCGATTGGAATAGCTACTGGAAACTTGCCGGTCACAACGCATCGAGAATTTGCTTCGTCGGAATCCAACGAATTTTTACGGATTTCCCTAGGGGTACCACTAGGAAAAATCACAAAAATCGAGAAATCGTAAAAAGTTGTGAAATTTTGGATCCGAGTTAAATAATTCAAGAAAACTCGATTGAAATAGCAACTGGAAGCTTGCCGGTCACAACGCATCGAGAATTGACTTCGTCGGAATCCGACGAATTTTTACGGATTTCCCTAGGGCCACTAGGGAAAATCACCAAAATCGAGAAATCGTAAAAAGTGGTGAAATTTTGGATCCGAGTCCAATAATTCAGGAAAACTCGATTGGAATAGCTACTGGAAGCTTGCCGGTCACAACGCATCGAGAATTAGTTTCGTCGGAATCCGACGAATTTTTACGGATTTCCCTAGGGGTACCACTAGGGAAAATCGCCAAAATCGAGAAATCGTAAAAAGTGGTGAAATTTTGGATCCGAGTCCAATAATTTAGGAAAACTCGATTGGAATAGCTACTGGAATCTTGCCGGTCACAACAGATCGAGAATTGTCTTCTTCGGAATCTGACGAATTTTTACGGATTTCCCTAGGGGTACCACTAGGGAAAATAACCAAAATCGAGATTTCGTAAAAAGTGGTGAAATTTTTGATCCGAGTACAATAATTCAGGAAAACTCGATTGGAATAGCTACTGGAAGATTGCCGGTCACAACGAATCAAGAATTGGATTCGTCGGAATCCGACGAATTTTAACGGATTTCCCTTGGGGTACCATTAGGTAAAATCACAAAAATCGAGAAATCGAAAAAGTGGTGAAATTTTGGATCCGAGTCCAATAATTCAGGAAAACTCGATTGGAATAGCTACTGGAAGCTTGCAGGTCACAACGCATCGAGAATTAGCTTTGTCGGAATCCGACGAATTTTTACGGATTTTCCTATGGGCACCACTAGGAAAAATCACCAAAATCGAGAAATCGTAAAAAGTCGTGAAATTTTTGATCCGAGTCCAATAATTCAGGAAAACTCGATTGGAATAGCTACTGGAAGCTTGCCGGTCACAACAGATCGAGAATTTGTTTCGTCGGAATCCGACGAATTTTTACGGATTTCCCTAGGGGTACCACTAGGGAAAATCACCAAAATGGAGAATTCGTAAAAAGTGGTGAAATTTTGGATTCGAGTACAATAATTCAGGAAAAATCGATTGGAATAGCTACTGGAATCTTGCCGGTCACAACGCATCGAGAATTGGCTTCGTCGGAATCCGACGAATTTTTACGGATTTCCCTAGGGGTACCTCTAGGAAAAATCACCAAATTCGAGAAATCGTAAAAAGTGGTTAAATTTTGGATTCGAGTCCAATAATTCAGGAAAACGCGATTGGAATAGCTACTGGAAGCTTGCCGGTCAAAACGCATCGAGAATTGGCTTCATCGGAATCCGACGAATCTTTACGGATTTCCCTAGGGGTACCACTAGGGAAAATCACCAAAATCGAGAAATCGTAAAAAGTGGTGAAATTTTGGATCCGAGTCCAATAATTCAGGAAAACTCGATTGGAATAGCTACAGGAAGCTTGCCGGTCATAACGCATCGAGAATTGGCTTCGTCGGAATCCGACGAATTTTTACGAATTTTTCTAGGGGTACCACTAGGGAAAATCACCAAAATCGTAAAAAGTGGTAAAATTTTGGATCCGAGTCCAATAATTCAGAAAACTCGATTGGAATAGATACTAGAAGCTTGCCGGTCACAACACATCGAGAATTGGCTTCGTCGGAATTCCACGAATTTTTACGGATTTTCCTAGGGGTACCACTAGGGAAAATCACCAAAATCGAGAAATCGTAAAAAGTGGTGAAATTTTGGATCCGAGTCCAATAATTCAGAAAAACTCGAATGGAATAGCTACTGGAAGCTTGCCGGTCACAACGCATCGAGAATTGGCTTCTTCGGAATCCGACGAATTTTTACGGATTTCCCTAGGGGTACCACTAGGAAAAATCCCCAAAATCGAGAAATCGTAAAAAGTGGTAAAATTTTGGATACGAGTCCAATAATTCAGGAAAACTCGATTGGAATAGATACTGGAAGCTTGCCGGTCACAACGCATCGAGAATTGACTTCGTCGAAATCCGACGAATTTTTATGGATTTTCCTAGGGGTACCACTTGGAAAAATCACTAAAATCGAGAAATCGTAAAAAGTGATGAAATTTTGGATCCGACTCCAATAATTCAGGAAAACTCGATTAGAATAGCTATTGGAATCTTGCTGGTCATAACGCATCGAGAATTGGCTTCGTCGGAATCCGACGAATTTTTACGGATTTCCCTAGGGGTACCACTAGAGAAAATCACCAAAATCGAGAAATCGTAAAAAGTGGTGAAATTTTGGATCCGAGTCAAATAATTCAAGAAAACTCGATTGAAATAGCAACTGGAAGCTTGCCGGTCACAACGCATCGAGAATTGACTTCGTCGGAATCCGACGAATTTTTACGGATTTCCCTAGGGGTACCACTAGGGAAAATCACCAAAATCGAGAAATCGTAAAAAGTGATGAAATTTTGGATCCGAGTCCAATAATTCAAAAAAACTAGATTGGAATAGCTACTGGAAGCTTGCCGGTCACAACGCATCGAGAATTGACTTCGTCGGAATCCGACGAATTTTTATGAATTTCCCTAGGGGTACTACTATAAAAAATCACCAAAATCGTAAAAAGTGGTGAAATTTTGGATCCGAGTTCAATAATTCAGGAAAACTCGATTGGAATAGCTACTGGAAGCTTGCCGGTCACAACGCATCGAGAATTGGCTTCGTCGGAATCCGACGAATTTTTACGAATTTTCCTAGTGGTACCACTAGGGAAAATCACCAAAATCGTAAAAAGTTGTGAAATTTTGGATCCGAGTCCAATAATTCAGGAAAACTCGATTGGAATAGCTACTGGAAGCTTGCCGGTCACAACGCATCGCGAATTAGCTTCGTCGGAATCCGACGAATTTTTACGGATTTTCCCAGGGGTACCACTAGGGAAAATCACCAAAATCGAGAAATCGTAAAAAGTGGTGAAATTTTGGATCCGAGTCCAATAATTCAGGAAAACTCGATTGGAATAGCTACTGGAAGCTTGCCGGTCACAACGTATCGAGAATTAGCTTCGTCGGAATCCGACGAATTTTTACGGATTTTCCTAGGGGTACTACTAGGAAAAATCACCAAAATCGAGAAATCGTAAAAAGTTGTGAAATTTTGGATCTGAGTCAAATAATTCAAGAAAACTCGATTGGAATATCAACTGGAAGCTTTCCGGTCACAACGCATCGAGAATTGGCTTCGTCGGAATCCGACGAATTTTTACGGATTTTCCTAGGGGTACCACTAGGAAAAATCACTAAAATCGAGAAATCGTAAAAAGTGGTGAAATTTTGAATCCGAGTCCAATAATTCAGGAAAACTCGATTGGAATAGCTACTGGAAGCTTGCCGGTCACAACGCATCGAGAATTGGCTTCATCGGAATCCGACGAATTTTTACGGATTTCCCTAGGGGTACCACTAGGAAAAATCACTAAAATCGAGAAATCGTAAAAAGTGGTGAAATTTTGGATCCGAGTCCAATAATTCAGGAAAACTCGATTGGAATAGCTACTGGAAGCTTGCCGATCACAACGCATCGAGAATTGGCTTCGTCGGAATCCGACGAATTTTTACGGATTTTCCTAGGGGTACCACTAGGGAAAATCACCAAAATCGAGAAATCGTAAAAAGTGGTGAAATTTTTTATCAGAGTCCAATAATTCAGAAAAATTCGATTGGAATAGCTACTGGAAGCTTGCCGGTCACAACGCATCGAGAATTGCCTTCGTCCGAATTCGACGAATTTTACAAATTTCCCTAGGGGTACCACTAGGAAAAATCACCAAAATCGAGAAATCGTAAAAAGTGGTGAAATTTTGGATCCGAGTCAAATAATTCAAGAAAACTCGATTGGAATAGCAACTGGAAGCTTTCCGGTCACAACGCATCGAGAATTGGCTTCGTCGGAATCCGACGAATTTTTACGGATTCCCTAGGGGTACCACTAGGAAAAATCACTAAAATCGAGAAATCGTAAAAAGTGGTGAAATTTTGGATCCGAGTCCAATAATTCAGGAAAACTCGATTGGAATAGCTACTGGAAGCTTGCCGGTCACAACGCATCGAGAATTGGCTTCATCGGAATCCGACGAATTTTTACGGATTTCCCTAGGGGTACCACTAGGAAAAATCACTAAAATCGAGAAATCGTAAAAAGTGGTGAAATTTTGGATCCGAGTCCAATAATTCAGGAAAACTCGATTGGAATAGCTACTGGAAGCTTGCCGGTCACAACGCATCGAGAATTGGTTTCGTCGGAATCCGACGAATTTTTACGGATTTTCCTAGGGGTACCACTAGGGAAATCACCAAAATCGAGAAATCGTAAAAAGTGGTGAAATTTTTTATCAGAGTCCAATAATTCAGGAAAACTCGATTGGAATAGCTACTGGAAGCTTGCCGGTCACAACGTATCGAGAATTAGCTTCGTCGGAATCCGACGAATTTTTACGGATTTTCCTAGGGGTACTACTAGGAAAAATCACCAAAATCGAGAAATCGTAAAAAGTTGTGAAATTTTGGATCCGAGTCAAATAATTCAAGAAAACTCGATTGGAATAGCAACTGGAAGCTTTCCGGTCACAACGCATCGAGAATTGGCTTCGTCGGAATCCGACGAATTTTTACGGATTTCCCTAGGGGTACCACTAGGAAAAATCACTAAAATCGAGAAATCGTAAAAAGTGGTGAAATTTTGGATCCGAGTCCAATAATTCAGGAAAACTCGATTGGAATAGCTACTGGAAGCTTGCCGGTCACAACGCATCGAGAATTGGCTTCATCGGAATCCGACGAATTTTTACGGATTTCCCTAGGGGTACCACTAGGAAAAATCACTAAAATCGAGAAATCGTAAAAAGTGGTGAAATTTTGGATCCGAGTCCAATAATTCAGGAAAACTCGATTGGAATAGCTACTGGAAGCTTGCCGGTCACAACGCATCGAGAATTTGCTTCGTCGGAATCCGACAAATTTTTACGGATTTTCCTAGGGGTACCACTAGGGAAAATCACCAAAATCGAGAAATCGTAAAAAGTGGTGAAATTTTTTTATCAGAGTCCAATAATTCAGGAAAATTCGATTGGAATAGCTACTGGAAGCTTGCCGGTCACAACGCATCGAGAATTGGTTTCGTCGGAATCCGATGAATTTTTACGGATTTCCTTAGGGGTACCACTATGAAAAATCATCAAAAACGAGAAACCGTAAAAAGTGGTGAAATTTTGGATCCGAGTCCAATAAGTCAGGAAAACTCGATTGGAATAGCTACTGGAAGCTTGCCGGTCACAACGCATCGAGAATTGGCTTCGTCGGATTCCGACGAATTTTTACGAATTTTACTAGTGGTACCACTAGGGAAAATCACCAAAATCGTAAAAAGTTGTGAAATTTTGGATCCGAGTCCAATAATTCAGGAAAACTCGATTGGAATAGCTACTGGAAGCTTGCCGGTCACAACGCATCGAGAATTGGTTTCTTCGGAATCCGACGAATTTTTACGGATTTCCCTAGGGGTACCTCTAGGAAAAATCACCAAATTCGAGAAATCGTAAAAAGTGGTTAAATTTTGGATTCGAGTCCAATAATTCAGGAAAACGCGATTGGAAGAGCTACTGGAAGCTTGCCGGTCACAACGCATCGAGAATTGGCTTCATCGGAATCCGACGAATTTTTACAGATTTCCCTAGGGGTACCACTAGGAAAAATCACCAAAATCGAGAAATCGTAAAAAGTGGTTAAATTTTGGATCCGAGTCAGTAATTCAGGAGAACTCGATTGGAATAGCTACTGGAAGCTTGCTGGTCACAAAGTATCGAGAATTGGCTTCGTCGGAATACGACGAATTTTTACGGATATCCCTAGGGGTACCACTAGGAAAAATCGCCAAAATCAAGAAATCGTAAAAAGTGGTGAAATTTTGGATTCGAGTCCAATAATTCAGGAAAACTCGATTGGAATAGCTACTGGAAGCTTGCAGGTCACAACGCATCGAGATTGGCTTTGTCGGAATCCGACGAATTTTTACGGATTTCCCTATGGGTACCACTAGGAAAAATCACCAAAATCGAGAAATCGTAAAAAGTCATGAAATTTTTTATCTGAGTCCAATAATTCAGGAGAAGTCGATTGGAATAGCTACTGGAAGCTTGCCGGTCACAACGCATCGAGAATTGGCTTCATCGGAATCCGACGAATTTTTACGGATTTCCCTAGGGGTACCACTAGGAAAAATCACTAAAATCGAGAAATCGTAAAAAGTGGTGAAATTTTGGATCCGAGTCCAATAATTCAGGAAAACTCGATTGGAATAGCTACTGGAAGCTTGCCGGTCACAACGCATCGAGAATTTGCTTCGTCGGAATCCGACAAATTTTACGGATTTTCCTAGGGGTACCACTAGGGAAAATCACCAAAATCGAGAAATCGTAAAAAGTGGTGAAATTTTTTTATCAGAGTCCAATAATTCAGGAAAATTCGATTGGAATAGCTACTGGAAGCTTGCCGGTCACAACGCATCGAGAATTGGTTTCGTCGGAATCCGATGAATTTTTACGGATTTCCTTAGGGGTACCACTATGAAAAATCATCAAAACGAGAAACCGTAAAAAGTGGTGAAATTTTGGATCCGAGTCCAATAAGTCAGGAAAACTCGATTGGAATAGCTACTGGAAGCTTGCCGGTCACAACGCATCGAGAATTGGCTTCGTCGGATTCCGACGAATTTTTACGAATTTTACTAGTGGTACCACTAGGGAAAATCACCAAAATCGTAAAAAGTTGTGAAATTTTGGATCCGAGTCCAATAATTCAGAAAACTCGATTGGAATAGCTACTGGAAGCTTGCCGGTCACAACGCATCGAGAATTGGTTTCTTCGGAATCCGACGAATTTTTACGGATTTCCCTAGGGGTACCTCTAGGAAAAATCACCAAATTCGAGAAATCGTAAAAAGTGGTTAAATTTTGGATTCGAGTCCAATAATTCAGGAAAACGCGATTGGAAGAGCTACTGGAAGCTTGCCGGTCACAACGCATCGAGAATTGGCTTCATCGGAATCCGACGAATTTTTACAGATTTCCCTAGGGGTACCACTAGGAAAAATCACCAAAATCGAGAAATCGTAAAAAGTGGTTAAATTTTGGATCCGAGTCAGTAATTCAGGAGAACTCGATTGGAATAGCTACTGGAAGCTTGCTGGTCACAAAGTATCGAGAATTGGCTTCGTCGGAATACGACGAATTTTTACGGATATCCCTAGGGGTACCACTAGGAAAAATCGCCAAAATCAAGAAATCGTAAAAAGTGGTGAAATTTTGGATTCGAGTCCAATAATTCAGGAAAACTCGATTGGAATAGCTACTGGAAGCTTGCAGGTCACAACGCATCGAGAATTGGCTTTGTCGGAATCCGACGAATTTTTACGGATTTCCCTATGGGTACCACTAGGAAAAATCACCAAAATCGAGAAATCGTAAAAAGTCATGAAATTTTTTATCTGAGTCCAATAATTCAGGAGAAGTCGATTGGAATAGCTACTGGAAGCTTGCCGGTCACAACGCATCGAGAATTGGTTTCGTCGGAATCCGACGAATTTTTACGGATTTCCCTAGGGGTACCAATAGGAAAAATCACCAAAATTGATAAATCGTAAAAAGTCGTGAAATTTTGGTTCCGAGTCCAATAATTCAGGAAAACTCGATTGGAATAGCTACTGGAAGCTTGCCGGTCACAACGCATCTTGAATTGGCTTCGTCGGAATCCGACGAATTTTTACTGATTTCCCTAGGCGTACCACTAGGGAAAATCACCAAAATCGTAAAAAGTAGTGAAATTTTTGATCCGAGTCCAATAATTAAGGAAAACTCGATTGGAATAGTTACTGGAAGCTTGCCGGTCACAACGCATCGAGAACTGGTTTCGTCGGAATCCGACGAATTTTTACCGATTTACCTAGGGGTACCACTAGGGAAAATCACAAAAATCGTAAAAGTAGTGAAATTTTGGATACGAGTCCAATAATTCAGGAAAACTCGAATTGGAAAAGTTACTGGAAGCTTGTCGGTCACAAAGCATCGAGAATTGGCTTCGTCGAAATCCGACGAATTTTTACGGATTTCCCTATTGGTACCACTAGGGAAAATCACCAAAATCGAGAAATCGTAAAAAGTGGTAAAATTTTGGATCCGAGTCCAATGATTTAGGAAAACTCGATTGGAATAGCTACTGGAAGCTTGCCGGTCACAACGCATCGAGAATTGGCTTCGTCAGAATCCGACGAATTTTTACTGATTTCCTTAGGGGTACCACTAGGAAAAATCACCAAAATCGTAAAAAGTGTTGAAATTTTGGATCTGAGTCCAATAATTCAGGAAAACTCGATTGGAAGAGCTACTGGAAGCTTGTCGGTCACAAAGTATCGAGAATTGGTTTCGTCGGAATTCGACGAATTTTTACGGATTTCCCTATGGGTACCACTAGGAAAAATAACCAAAATCGAAAAATCGTAAAAAGTGATGAAATTTTGGATCCGAGTCCAATAATTCAGGAAAACTCGATTGGAATAGCAACTGTAAGCTTGCCGGTCATAACGCATCTAAAATTGGCTTCGTCGGAATTCGACGAATTTTTACGGATTTTCCTAGGGGTACCACTAGGGAAAATCACCAAAATCGATAAATCGTAAAAAGTGGTGAAATTTTGGATCCGAGACCAATAATTAGGGAAAACTCGATTGGAATAGCTACTGGAAGCTTGCCGGTCACAACGCATCGAGAATTGGCTTCGTCGGAATCCGACGAATTTTACGGATTTCCCTAGGGGTACCACTAGGGAAAATCACCAAAATCGTGAAATCGTAAAAAGTGGTGAAATTTTAGATCCGAGTCCAATAATTCAGGAAAACTCGATTGGAATAGCTACTAGAAGCTTGCCGGTCACAACAGATCGAGAATTTGCTTCGTCACAATCCGACGAATTTTTACGGATTTTCCTAGGGTACCACTAGGAAAAATAACCAAAATCGAGAATTCGTAAAAATTGGTGAAATTTTGGATCCGAGTCCAGTAATTCAGGAAAACTCGATTAGAATAGCTACGGGAAACTTGCCGTTCACAAAGCATCAAGAATTGGCTTCGTCGAAATCCCACGAATTTTTACGGATTTCCCTAGGGGTACCACTACGGAAAATCACCAAAATCGAGAAATCGTAAAAAGTGGTTAAATTTTGGATCCGAGTCCAATAATTCAGGAAAACTCGATTGGAATAGCTACTGGAAGCTTACGGTCACGACAGATCGATAATTGGCTTCGTCGGAATCCGACGAATTTTTACGGATTTCCCTAGGGGTACCACTAGGGAAAATCACCAAAATCGAGAATTCGTAAAAAGTGGTGAAATTTTGGATCCGAGTCCAGTAATTCAGGAAAACTCGATTGGAATTGCTACTGGACGCTTACCGGTCACAAAACATCGAGAATTGGCTTCGACGCAATCCGACGAATTTTTACGGATTTCCCTAGGGGTACCACTAGGGAAAATCACCAAAATCGAGAAATCGTAAAAAGTGGTGAAATTTTGGATCCGAGTCCAATAATTCAGGAAAACTCGATTGGAATAGCTACTGGAAGCTTGCCGGTCACAACGCATCGAGAATTGGTTTCGTCGGAATCCGACGAATTTTTACAGATTTTCCTAGGGGTACCACTAGGAAAAATCACAAAAATCGTAAAAAGTGGTAAAATTTTGAATCTGAGTCCAATAATTCAGGAAAACTCGATTGGAATAGCTACTGGAACTTGCCGGTCACAACGCATCGAGAATTGGCTTCGTCGGAATCCGACGAATTTTTACGGATTTCCGTAGGGCTACCACTAGGGAAAATCACCGAAATCAAGAAATCGTAAAAAGTGGTAAAATTTTTGATCCGAGTCAGTAATTAAGGAAAACTCGATTGTAATAGCTACTGGAAGTTTGCCGGTCACAAAGCATCGAGAATTGGCTTCGTCGGAATCCGCTGAATTTTTACGGATTTCCCTAGGGGTACCACTAGGAAAAATCACCAAAATCGTAAAAAGTGGTGAAATTTTGGATCTGAGTCGAATAATTCAGGAAAAATCGATTGGAATAGCTACTGGAAGCTTGCCGTTCACAACAGATCGAGAATTGGTTTCGTCGGAATCCGACGAATTTTTACGGATTTCCCTAGGGGTACCACTAGGAAAAATCACCAAAATCGAGAATTCGTAAAAAGTGGTGAAATTACTGATCCGAGTACAATAATTCAGGAAAACTCAATCGGAATAGCTACTGGAAGCTTGCCGGTCACAACGCATCGAGAATTGGCTTTGTCGGAATGCGACGAATTTTTACGGATTTCCCTAGGGATACCACTAGGAAAAATCACCAAAATCGAGAAATCGTAAAAAGTGGTGAAATTTTGGATCCGAGTCCAATAATTCAGGAAAACTCGATTGGAATAGCTACTGGAAGCTTACCGGTCACAACAGATCGATAATTGGCTTCGTCGAAATCCGACGAATTTTTACGGATTTCCCTAGGGGTACCACTAGGGAAAATCTCCAAAATCGAGAATTCGTAAAAAGTGGTGAAATTTTGGATCCGAGTCCAGTAATTCAGGAAAACTCGATTGGAATAGCTACTGGAAACTTGCCGGTCAACACGCATCGAGAATTGGCTTCGTCGGAATACGACGAATTTTTACGGATTTTCCTAGGGGTACCACTATGAAAAATAACCAAAATCGAGAAATCGTAAAAAGTGGTGAAATTTTGGATCCGAGTCCAATAATTCAGGAAAACTCGATTGGAATAGCTACTGGAAGCTTGCCGGTTCAACGTATCGAGAATTGGCTTTGTCGGAATGCGACGAATTTTACGGATTTCCCTAGAGGTACCACTAGGGAAAATCACCAAAATCGAGAATCGTAAAAAGTGGTGAAATTTTGGATCCGAGTCCAATAATTCAGGAAAAAACGATTGGAATAGCTACTGGAAGCTTGCCGTTCACAACAGATCGAGAATTGGTTTCGTCGGAATCCGACGAATTTTTACGGATTTCCATAGGGGTACCACTAGGGAAAATCACCAAAATCGAGAATTCGTAAAAAGTGGTGAAATTTTTTATCCGAGTACAATAATTCAGGAAAACTCGATTGGAATAGCTACTGGAAGCTTGCCGGTCACAACGCATCGAGAATTGGCTTTGTCGGAATGCGACGAATTTTTACGGATTTCCCTAGGGTACCACTAGGAAAATCACCAAAATCAAGAAATCGTAAAAAGTAGTGAAATTTTGGATCCGAGTCCAATAATTCAGGAAAAGTCGATTGGAATAGCTACTGGAAGCTTGCCGGTCACAACGTATCGAGAATTGGCTTCGTTGGAATCCGACGAATTTTTACGGATTTCCCTAGGGGTACCACTAGGAAAAATCACCAAATTGTGAAATCGTAAAAAGCCGTGAAATTTTTGATCCGAGTTCAATAATTCAGGAAAACTTTATTGGAATAGCTACTGGAAGCTTGCCGGTCACAACGCATCTTGAATTGGCTTCGTCGGAATCCGACGAATTTTACGGATTTCCCTAGGGGTACCACTAGGAAAAATCACAAAAAATCGAGAATTCGTAAAAAGTGGTGAAATTTTTGATCCGAGTACAATAATTCAGGAAAACTCGAATGGAATAGCTACTGGAAGCTTGCCGGTCACAACGCATCAAGAATTGGCTTCGTCGGAATCCGATGAATTTTTACGGATTTCCTTAGGGGTACCACTAGAGAAAATCCCCAAAATCTAGAAATCGTAAAAAGTGGTGAAATTTTCGATCCGAGTCCAATAATTCAGGAAAAATCGATTGGAATAGCTACTGGAAGCTTGTCGGTCACAACAGATCGAGAATTGGCTTCGTCGGAATCCGATGAATTTTTACGGATTTTCCTAGGGGTACCACTAGGGAAAATCACCAAATCGAGAATTCGTAAAAAGTGATGAAATTTGGATCCGAGTCCAATAATTCAGGAAAAGTCGATTGGAATAGCTACTGAAAGCTTGCCGGTCATAACGCATCGAGAATTGGTTTCGTCGGAGTCCGACGAATTTTTACGAATTTTTCTAGGGGTACCAGTAGGAAAAATCACCAAAATCGTAAAAAGTGGTAAAATTTTGGATCCGAGTCAAATAATTCATGAAAACTCGATTGGAATAGCTACTAGAAGCTTGCCGGTCACAACACATCGAGAATTGGCTTCGTCGGAATTCCACGAATTTTTAAGGATTTCCCTAGGGGTAACACTAGGAAAAATCACAAAAATCGAGAAATCATAAAAAGTGGTGAAATTTTGGATCCGAGTCCAATAATTCAGGAAAACTCGATTGGAATAGCTACTGGAAGCTTGCCGGTCACAACGCATCGAGAATTGGCTTTGTCGAAATGCGACGAATTTTTACGGATTTCCCTAGGGGTACCACTAGGAAAAATCACCAAAATTGTGAAATCGTAAAAAGCCGTGAAATTTTTTATCCGAGTTCAATAATTCAGGAAAACTCGATTGGAATAGCTACTAGAAGCTTGCCGGTCACAACACATCGAGAATTGGCTTTGTCGGAATGCGACGAATTTTTACGGATTTCCCTAGGGGTACCACTAGGGAAAATCACAAAAATCGAGAATTCATAAAAAGTGGTGAAATTTTGGATCCGAGTCCAATAATTCAGGAAAACTCGATTGGAATAGCTACTGGAAGCTTGCCGGTCACAACGCATCGAGAATTGGCTTTGTTGAAATGCGACGAATTTTTACGGATTTCCCTAGGGGTACCACTAGGAAAAATCACCAAAATCGTGAAATCGTAAAAAGTAGTGAAATTTTGATCCGAGTCCAATAATTCAGGAAAACTCGATTGGAATAGCTACTGGAAGCTTGCCGGTCACAACGTAACGAGAATTGGCTTCGTTGGAATCCGACGAATTTTTACGGATTTCCCTAGGGGTACCACTAGGAAAAATCACCAAAATTGTGAAATCGTAAAAAGCCGTGAAATTTTTGATCCGAGTTCAATAATTCAGGAAAACTCGATTGGAATAGCTACTGGAAGCTTGCCGGTCACAACGCATCTAGAATTGGCTTCGTCGGAATCCGACGAATTTTTACGGATTTCCCTAGGGGTACCACTAGGGAAAATCACTAAAATCGAGAATTCGTAAAAAGTGGTGAAATTTTTGATCCGAGTACAATAATTCAGGAAAACTCGATTGGAATAGCTACTGGAAGCTTGCCGGTCACAACGCATCAAGAATTGGCTTCGTCGGAATCCGATGAATTTTTACGGATTTCCCTAGGGGTACCACTAGGGAAAATCCCCAAAATCTAGAAATCGTAAAAAGTGGTGAAATTTTCGATCCGAGTCCAATAATTCAGGAAAAATCGATTGGAATAGCTACTGGAAGCTTGCCGGTCACAACAGATCGAGAATTGGCTTCGTCGGAATCCGATGAATTTTTACGGATTTTCCTAGGGGTACCACTAGGGAATTTGGATCCGAGTCCATAATTCAGGAAAACTCGATTGGAATAGCTACTGGAAGCTTGCCGGTCAAAACGCATCGAGAATTGGTTTCGTCGAAATCCGACGAATTTTTACGAATTTTTCTAGGGGTACCACTAGGGAAATTCACCAAAATCGTAAAAAGTGGTAAAATTTTGGATCCGAGTCAAATAATTCAGGAAAACTCGATTGGAATAGCTACTAGAAGCTGTCCGGTCACAACACATCGAGAATTGGCTTCGTCGAAATCCGATAAATTTTTACGGATTTCCCTTGGGGTACCACTAGGAAAAATCCCCAAATCTAGAAATCGTAAAAAGTGGTGAAATTTTGGATCCGAGTCCAATAATTCAGAAAAAATCGATTGGAATAGCTACTGGAAGCTTGCCGGTCACAACAGATCGAGAATTGGCTTCGTCGGAATCCGATGAATTTTTACGGATTTTCCTAGGGGTACCACTAGGGAAAATCACAAAATCGAGAATTCGTAAAAAGTGATGAAATTTTGGATCCGAGTCCAATAATTCAGGAAACTCGATTGGAATAGCTACTGGAAGCTTGCCGGTCATAACGCATCGAGAATTGGTTTCGTCGAAATCCGACGAATTTTTACGAATTTTTCTAGGGGTACCACTAGGGAAATTCACCAAAATCGTAAAAAGTGGTAAAATTTTGGATCCGAGTCAAATAATTCAGGAAAACTCGATTGGAATAGCTACTAGAAGCTTGCCGGTCACAACACATCGAGAATTTGCTTCGTCGAAATCCGATGAATTTTTACGGATTTCCCTTGGGGTACCACTAGGAAAAATCCCCAAAATCTAGAAATCGTAAAAAGTGGTGAAATTTTGGATCCGAGTCCAATAATTCAGAAAAAATCGATTGGAATAGCTACTGGAAGCTTGCCGGTCACAACAGATCGAGAATTGGCTTCGTCGAAATCCGATGAATTTTTACGGATTTTCCTAGGGGTACCACTAGGGAAAATCACCAAAATCGAGAATTCGTAAAAAGTGATGAAATTTTGGATCCGAGTCCAATAATTCAGGAAAACTCGATTGGAATAGCTACTGGAAGCTTGCCGGTCATAACGCATCGAGAATTGGTTTCGTCGGAATCCGACGAATTTTTACGAATTTTTCTCGGGGTACCACTAGGGAAAATCACCAAAATCGTAAAAAGTGGTAAAATTTTGGATCCGAGTCAAATAATTCAGGAAAACTCGATTGGAATAGCTACTAGAAGCTTGCCGGTCACAACACATCGAGAATTGGCTTCGTCGGAATTGCACGAATTTTTAAGGATTTCCCTAGGGGTAACACTAGGAAAAATCACAAAAATCGAGAAATCGTAAAAAGTGGTGAAATTTTGGATCCGAGTCCAATAATTCAGAAAAAATCGATTGGAATAGCTACTGGAAGCTTGCCGGTCACAACGCATCGAGAATTGGCTTCTTCGGAATCCGACGAATTTTTACGGATTTCCTTAGGGGTACCACTAGGAAAAATCCCCAAAATCGAGAAATCGTAAAAAGTGGTGAAATTTTTGATCCGAGTCCAATAATTAAAGAAAACTCGATTGGAATAGCCACTGGAAGCTTGCCAGTCATAACGCATCGAGAATTGACTTCGTCAGAATCCGACGAATTTTTACGAATTTCCCTCGTGGTACCACTAGGGAAAATCACCAAAATCGTAAAAAGTGGTGAAATTTTGGATCCGAGTCCAATAATTCAGGAAAACTCGATTGGAATAGCTACTGGAAACTTACCGGTCACAACGCATTGAGAATTGGCTTCGTCGGAATCCGACGAAATTTTACGGATTTTCCTAGGGGGTACCACTAAGGAAAATCACCAAAATCGAGAAATCGTAAAAAGTGGTGAAATTTTGGATCCGAGTCCAATAATTCAGGAAAACTCGATGAAAATAGCTACTGGAAGCTTGCCGGTCACAACGCATCGAGAATTTGCTTCATCGGAATCCGACGAATATTTACGGATTTCCCTAGGGGTACCACTAGGAAAAATCACTAAAATCGAGAAATCGTAAAAAGTGGTGAAATTTTGGATCGGAGTCCAATAATTCAGGAAAACTCGATTGGAATAGCTACTGGAAGCTTGCCGGTCATAACGCATCGAGAATTGTCTTCGTCGGAATCCAACGAATTTTTAAGGATTTCCCTAGGGGTACCACTAGGGAAAATCGCCAAAATCGAGATATCGTAAAAAGTCGTGAAATTTTTGATCCGAGTCCAATTATTCAGGAAAACTCGATTGGAATAGCTACTGGAAGCTTGCCGGTCACAACGCATCGAGAATTTGCTTCGTCGGAATCCGATGAATTTTTACGGATTTTCCTAGGGGTACCACTAGGGAAAATCACAAAAATCGAGAATTCGTAAAAAGTGATGAAATTTTGGATCCGAGTCCAATAATTCAGGAAAACTCGATTGGAATAGCTACTGGAAGCTTGCCGGTCATAACGCATCGAGAATTGGTTTCGTCGAAATCCGACGAATTTTTACGAATTTTTCTAGGGGTACCACTAGGGAAAATCACCAAAATCGTAAAAAGTGGTAAAATTTTGGATCCGAGTCAAATAATTCAGGAAAACTCGATTGGAATAGCTACTAGAAGTTTGCCGGTCACAACACATCGAGAATTGGCTTCGTCGGAATTTCACGAATTTTTACGGATTTCCCTAGGGGTAACACTAGGAAAAATCACAAAAATCGAGAAATCGTAAAAAGTGGTGAAATTTTGGATCCAAGTCCAATAATTCAGAAAAACTCGATTGGAATAGCTACTGGAAGCTTGCCGGTCACAACGCATCGAGAATTGGCTTATTCGGAATCCGACGAATTTTTACGGATTTCCCTAGGGGTACCACTAGGAAAAATCCCCAAAATCGAGAAATCGTAAAAAGTGGTGAAATTTTGGATCCGAGTTCAATAATTCAAGAAAACTCGATTGGAATAGCTACTGGAAGCTAGCCAGTCATAACGCATCGAGAATTGTTTTCGTCAGAATCCGACGAATTTTTACGAATTTCCCTAGTGGTACCACTAGGGAAAATCACCAAAATCGTAAAAAGTGGTGAAATTTTGGATCCGAGTCCAATAATTCAGGAAAACTCGATTGGAATAGCTACTGGAAACTTACCGGTCACAACGCATCGAGAATTGGCTTCGTCGAAATCCGACGAAATTTTACGGATTTCCCTAGGGGTACCACTAGGAAAAATCACCAAAATCGAGATATCGTAAAAAGTAGTGAAATTTTTGATCCGAGTCCAATAATTCAGGAAAACTTGATTGGAATACCTACTGGAAGCTTGCCGGTCACAACGTATCGAGAATTGGCTTCGTTGGAATCCGACGAATTTTTACGGATTTTCCTAGGGGTACCACTAGGAAAAATCACCAAAATCGAGAAATCGTAAAAAGTAGTGAAATTTTTGATCCGAGTCCAATAATTCAGGAAAACTCGATTGGAATAGCTACTGGAAGCTTGCCGGTCACAACGTATCGAGAATTGGCTTCTTTGGAATCCGACGAATTTTTACGGATTTTCCTAGGGGTACCACTAGGAAAAATCACCAAAATTGTGAAATCGTAAAAAGCCGTGAAATTTTTGATCCGAGTTCAATAATTCAGGAAAACTCGATTGGAATAGCTACTGGAAGCTTGCCGGTCACAACGCATCTAGAATTGGCTTCGTCGGAATCCGACGAATTTTTACGGATTTCCCTAGGGGTACCACTAGGGAAAATCACTAAAATCGAGAATTCGTAAAAAGTGGTGAAATTTTTGATCCGAGTAAAATAATTCAGGAAAACTCGATTGGAATAGCTACTGGAAGCTTGCCGGTCACAATGCATCAAGAATTGGCTTCGTCGGAATCCGATGAATTTTTACGGATTTCCCTAGGGGTACCACTAGGGAAAATCACTAAAATCGAGAATTCGTAAAAAGTGGTGAAATTTTTGATCCGAGTACAATAATTCAGGAAAACTCGATTGGAATAGCTACTGGAAGCTTGCCGGTCACAACGCATCATGAATTGGCTTCGTCGGAATCCGATGAATTTTTACGGATTTCCCTAGGGGTACCACTAGGGAATATCCCCAAAATCTAGAAATCGTAAAAAGTGGTGAAATTTTCGATCCGAGTCCAATAATTCAGGAAAAATCGATTGGAATAGCTACTTGAAGCTTGCCGGTCACAACAGATCGAGAATTGGCTTCGTCGGAATCCGATGAATTTTTACGGATTTTCCTAGGGGTACCACTAGGGAAAATCACCAAAATCGAGAATTCGTAAAAAGTGATGAAATTTTGGATCCGAGTCCAATAATTCAGGAAAACTCGATTGGAATAGCTACTGGAAGCTTGCCGGTCACAACGCATCGAGAATTGGGTTCGTCGTAATACGACGAAATTTTACGGATTTCCCTAGGGGTACCACTAGGGAAAATCACAAAAATCGTAAAAAGTGGTGAAATTTTTGATCCGAGTCCAATAATTCAGGAAAACTCGATTGGAATAGCTACTGGAAGCTTGCCGGTCACAACGCATCGAGAATTGGCTTTGTCGGAATGCGACGAATTTTTACGGATTTCCCTAGGGTAACACTCGGAAAAATCACCAAAATCGAGAAATCGTAAAAAGTAGTGAAATTTTTGATCCGAGTCCAATAATTCAGGAAAACTCGATTGGTATAGCTACTGGAAGCTTGCCGGTCACAACGTATCGAGAATTGGCTTCTTTGGAATCCGACGAATTTTTACGGATTTCCCTAGGGGTACCACTAGGAAAAATCACCAAAATTGTGAAATCGTAAAAAGCCGTGAAATTTTTGATCCGAGTTCAATAATTCAGGAAAACTCGATTGGAATAGCTACTGGAAGCTTGCCGGTCACAACGCATCTAGAATTGGCTTCGTCGGAATCCGACGAATTTTTACGGATTTCCCTAGGGGTACCACTAGGGAAAATCACTAAAATCGAGAATTCGTAAAAAGTGGTGAAATTTTTGTTCCGAGTACAATAATTCAGGAAAACTCGATTGGAATAGCTACTGGAAGCTTGCCGGTCACAACGCATCAAGAATTGGCTTCGTCGGAATCCGATGAATTTTTACGGATTTCTTTAGGGTTACCACTAGGGAAAATCCCCAAAATCTAGAAATCGTAAAAAGTGGTGAAATTTTTGATCCGAGTCCAATAATTCAGGAAAAATCGATTGGAATAGCTACTGGAAGCTTGCCGGTCACAACAGATCGAGAATTGGCTTCGTCGGAATCCGATGAATTTTTACAGATTTTCCTAGGGGTACCACTAGGGAAAATCACAAAAATCGAGAATTCGTAAAAAGTGATGAAATTTTGGATCCGAGTCCAATAATTCAGGAAAACTCGATTGGAATAGTTACTGGAAGCTTGCCGGTCATAACGCATCGAGATTTGATTTCGTCGGAATCCGACGAATTTTTACGAATTTTTCTAGGGGTACCACTAGGGAAAATCACCAAAATCGTAAAAAGTGGTAAAATTTTGGATCCGAGTCAAATAATTCAGGAAAACTCGATTGGAATAGCTACTAGAAGCTTGCCGGTCACAACACATCGAGAATTGGCTTCGTCGGAATTCCACGAATTTTTAAGGATTTCCCTAGGGGTAACACTAGGAAAAATCACAAAAATCGAGAAATCGTAAAAAGTGGTGAAATTTTGGATCCGAGTCCAATAATTCAGAAAAAATTGATTGGAATAGCTACTGGAAGCTTGCCGGTCACAACGCATAGAGAATTGGCTTCTTCGGAATCCGACGAATTTTTACGGATTTCCCTAGGGGTACCACTAGGAAAAATCCCCAAAATCGAAAAATCGTAAAAAGTGGTGAAATTTTGGATCCGAGTCCAATAATTCAAGAAAACTCAATAGGAATAGCCACTGGAAGCTTGCCAGTCATAACGCATCGAGAATTGGCTTCGTCAGAATCCGACGAATTTTTACGAATTTCCCTAGTGGTACCACTAGGGAAAATCACCAAAATCGTAAAAAGTGGTGAAATTTTGGATCCGAGTCCAATAATTCAGGAAAACTCGATTGGAATAGCTACTGGAAACTTACCGGTCACAACGCATCGAGAATTGGCTTCGTCGAAATCCGACGAATTTTTACGGATTCCCCTAGGGGTACTACTAGGAAAAATCACCAAAATCGAGAAATCGTAAAAAGTGGTGAAATTTTTGATCCGAGTCAAATAATTCAGGAAAATTCGATTGGAATAGCTACTGGAAGCTTGCCGGGTCACAACGCATCGAGAATTGTTTTCGTCCGAATTCAACGAATTTTTATAAATTTTCCTAGGGGTACCACTAGGAAAAATCACCAAAATCGAGAAATCATAAAAAGTGATGAAATTTTTGATACGAGTCCAATAATTCAGGAAAACTCGATTCGAATAGCTACTGGAAGCTTGCCGGTCACAACGCATCGAGAATTGGCTTCGTCGGAATCTGACGAATTTTTACGGATTTCCCTATGGGTACCACTAGGGAAAATCACAAAAATCGAGAAATCGTAAAAAGTGATGAAATTTTAGATCCGAGTCCAATAATTGAGGAAAACTCGATTGGAATAGCTACTGGAAGCTTGCCGGTCATAACGCATCGAGAATTGGCTTCGTCGGAATCCAACGAATTTTTAAGGATTTCCCTAGGGGTACCACTAGGGAAAATCACAAAAATCGAGAAATCGTAAAAAGTCGTGAAATTTTTGATCCGAGTCCAATTATTCAGGAAAACTCGATTGGAATAGCTACTGGAAGCTTGCCGGTCACAACGTATCGAGAATTGGATTCGTTGGAATCCGACGAATTTTTAAGGATTTCCCTAGGGGTACCACTAGGAAAAATCACCAAAATTGTGAAATCGTAAAAAGCCGTGAAATTTTTTATCCGAGTTCAATAATTCAGGAAAAATCGATTGGAATAGCTACTGGAAGCTTGCCGGTCACAACGCATCTAGAATTGGTTTCGTCGGAATTCGACGAATTTTTACGGATTTCCCTAGGGGTACCACTAGGAAAAATCACCAAAATCGAGAATTCGTAAAAAGTGGTGAAATTTTTTATCCGAGTACAATAATTCAGGAAAACTCGATTGGAATAGCTACTGGAAGCTTGCCGGTCACAACGCATCGAGAATTGGCTTCGTCGGAATCCGACGAATTTTTACGGATTTCCCTATGGGTACCACTAGAAAAAATCACAAAAATTGAGAAATCGTAAAAAGTGATGAAATTTTGGATCCGAGTCCAATAATTGAGGAAAACTCGATTGGAATAGCTACTGGAAGCTTACCGGTCACAACGCATCGAGAATTAGCTACGTCGGAATCCGACGAATTTTTACGGATTTCCCTATGGGTACCACTAGAAAAAATCACCAAAATCGAGAAATCGTAAAAAGTGGTGAAATTTTGGATCCGAGTCCAATAATTCAGGAAAACTCGATAGGAATAGCTACTGGAAGCTTGCCGGTCACAACGCATCGAGAATTGGCTTCGTCGAAATCCGACGAATTTTTATGGATTTTCCTAGGGGTACCACTTGGAAAAATCACTAAAATCGAGAAATCGTAAAAAGTGATGAAATTTTGGATCCGACTCCAATAATTCAGGAAAACTCGATTGGAATAGCTACTGGAATCTTGCCGGTCACAACGCATCGAGAATTGGCTTCATCGGAATCCGACGAATTTTTACGGATTTCCCTAGGGGTACCACTAGGGAAAATCACCAAAATCGAGAAATCGTAAAAAGTGGTGAAATTTTTTATCAGAGTCCAATAATTCAGGAAAATTCGATTGGAATAGCTACTGGAAGCTTGCCGGTCACAACGCATCGAGAATTGTCTTCATCCGAATTTGACGAATTTTTACAAATTTCCCTAGGGACCACTAGGAAAAATCTCCAAAATCGAGAAATCGTAAAAAGTGGTGAAATTTTGGATCCGAGTCCAATAATTCAGGAAAACTCGATTGGAATAGCTACTGGAAACTTGCCGATCAAAACGCATCGAGAATTAGCTTCGTCGGAATCCGATGAATTTTTACGGATTTTCCTAGGGGTACCACTGGAGAAAATCACTAAAATCGAGAAATCGTAAAAAGTGATGAAATTTTGGATCCGAGTCCAATAATTCAGGAAAACTCGATTGGATTAGCTACTGGAAGCTTGCCGGTCACAACGCATCGAGAATTGGTTTCGTCGGAATCCGATGAATTTTTACGGATTTCCTTAGGGGTACCACTAGGAAAAATAACCAAAATCGAGAAATCGTAAAAAGTGGTGAAAGTTTTGATCAGAGTCCAATAATTCAGGAAAATTCGATTGGAATAGCTACTGGAAGCTTGCCGGTCACAACGCATCGAGAATTGTATTCGTCCGAATTCGACGAATTTTTACAAATTTCCCTAGGGGTACCACTAGGAAAAATCACCAAAATCGAGAAATCGTAAAAAGTGGTGAAATTTTGGATCCGAGTCCAATAATTCAGGAAAACTCGATTGGAATAGCTACTGGAAGCTTGCCGGTCACAACGCATCGAGAATTGGCTTCGTCGGAATCCGGCGAATTTTTACGGATTTTCCCAAGGGTACCACTAGGAAAAATCACCAAATCGAGAAATCGTAAAAAGTGGTAAAATTTTTGATCCGAGTCCAATAATTAAGAAAAACTCGATTGGAATAGTTACTGGAAGCTTGCCGGTCACAACGCATCGAGAATTGGTTTCGTCGGGATCCGACGAATTTTTACAGATTTTCCTAGGGGTACCTCTAGGAAAAATCATCAAATTCGAGAAATCGTAAAAAGTTGTGATATTTTGGATCCGAGTCCAATAATTAAGAAAAACTCGATTGGAATAGCTACTGGAAGCTTGCCGGTCACAACAGATCGAGAATTGGCTTCGTCGGAATCCGACGAATTTTTACGAATTTTTCTAGGGGTACCACTAGGGAAAATCACCAAAATTGTAAAAAGTGGAAAAATTTTGGATCCGAGTCCAATAATTCAGGAAAACTCGATTGGAATAGCTACTAGAAGCTTGCCGGTTACAACAAATCGAGAATTGGCTTCGTCGGAATTCCACGAATTTTTACGGATTTTCCTAGGGGTACCACTAGGGAAAATCACCAAAATCGAGAAATCGTAAAAATTGGTGAAATTTTGGATCCGAGTCAAATAATTCAGAAAAAATCGATTGGAATAGCTACTGGAAGCTTGCCGGTCACAACGCATCCAGAATTGGCTTCTTCGGAATCCGACGAATTTTTACGGATTTCCCTAGGGGTACCACTAGGAAAAATCCCCAAAATCGAGAAATCGTAAAAAGTTGTGATATTTTGGATCCGAGTCCAATAATTCAAGAAAACGCGATTGGAATAGCCACTGGAAGCTTGCCAGTCATAACGCATCGAGAATTGGTTTCGTCAGAATCCGACGAATTTTTACGAATTTCCCTAGCGGTACCTCTAGGAAAAATCACCAAAATCGTAAAAAGTGGTGAAATTTTGGATCCGAGTCCAATAATTCAGGAAAACTCGATGGAAATAGCTACTGGAAGCTTGCCGGTCACAACGCATCGATAATTTGCTTCATCGGAATCCGACGAATTTTTACGGATTTCCCTACGGGTACCACTAGGGAAAATCACTAAAATCGAGAAATCGTAAAAAGTTGTGAAATTTTGGACCCGAGTCCAATAATTCAGGAAAACTCGATTGGAATAGCTACTGGAAGCTTGCCGGTCATAACGCATCGAGAATTGGCTTCGTCGGAATCCAACGAATTTTTAAGTATTTTTCTAGGGGTACCGCTAGGGAAAATCACCAAAATCGAGAAATTGTAAAAAGTCCTGAAATTTTTGATCCGAGTCCAATTATTCAGGAAAACTCGATTGGAATAGCTACTGGAAGCTTGCCGGTCACAACGCATCGAGAATTGGCTTCGTCGAAATCCGACGAATTTTTACGGATTTCCCTATGGGTACCACTAGGGAAAATCACAAAAATCGAGAAATCGTAAAAAGTGATGAAATTTTGGATCCGAGTCCAATAATTGAGGAAAACTCGATTGGAATAGCTACTGGAAGCTTACCGGTCACAACGCATCGAGAATTGGCTACGTCGGAATCCGACGAATTTTTACGGATTCCCCTAGGGGTACTACTAGGGAAAATCAGCAAAATCGAGAAATCGTAAAAAGTGGTGAAATTTTTGATCCGAGTCAAATAATTCAGGAAAACGCGATTGGAATAGCTACTGGAAGCTTGCCGGTCACAACGCATCGAGAATTAGCTTCGTCGGAATCCGACGAATTTTTACGGATTTTCCTAGGGGTACACCACTAGGGAAAATCACTAAAATCGAGAAATCATAAAAAGTGATGAAATTTTTGATGCGAGTCCAATAATTCAGGAAAACTCGATTGGAATAGCTACTGGAAGCTTGCCGGTCACAACGCATCGAGAATTGGCTTCGTCGGAATCCGACGAATTTTTAAGAATTTTCCTAGTGGTACCACTAGGGAAAATCACCAAAATCGTACAAAGTGGTGAAATTTTGGATCCGAGTCCAATAATTCAGGAAAACTCGATTGGAATAGCTACTGGAAGCTTGCCGGTCATAACGCATCGAGAATTGGCTTCGCCGGAATCCGACGAATTTTTACGACTTTCCCTAGCGGTACCACTAGGGAAAATCACCAAAATCGTAAAAAGTGGTGAAATTTTTGATCCGAGTCCAATAATTTAGGAAAACTCGATTGGAATAGCTACTGTAAGCTTGCCGGTCACAACGCATCGAGAATTGGCTTCGTCGGAATCCGACGAATTTTTACGGATTTCCCTAGGGGTACCACTAAGGAAAATCACCAAAATCGAGAAATCGTAAAAAGTGTTGAAATTTTGGATCCGAGTCCAATAATTCAGGAAAACTCGATTGGAATAGCTACTGGAAGCTTGCCGGTCACAACGCATCGAGAATTGGCTTCGTCGAAATCCGACGAATTTTTATGGATTTTCCTAGGGGTACCACTTGGAAAAATCACAAAAATTGAGAAATCGTAAAAAGTGATGAAATTTTGGATCCGACTCCAATAATTAAGGAAAACTCGATTGGAATAGCTACTGGAATCTTGCCGGTCACAACGCATCGAGAATTGGCTTCGTCGGAATCCGATGAATTTTTACGTATTTCCCTAGGGGTACCACTAGGGAAAATCACCAAAATCGAGAAATCGTAAAAAGTGATGAAATTTTGGATCCGAGTCCAATAATTCAGAAAAACTCGATTGGAATAACTACTGGAAGCTTGCCGGTCACAACGCATCGAGAATTGGTTTCGTCGGAATCCGACGAATTTTTATGGATTTTCCTAGGGGTACCACTAGGGAAAATCACCAAAATCGTAAAAAGTGGTGAAATTTTTGATCTGAGTCCAATAATTCAGGAAAACTCGATTGGAATAGCTACTGAAAGCTTGTCGGTCACAATGCATCGAGAATTGGTTTCGTCGGAATCCGACGAATTTTTACGGATTTTCCTAGCGGTACCACTAGGGAAAATCACCAAAATCGTAAAAAGTGGTGAAATTTTGGATCCGAGTCCAATAATTCAGGAAAACTCGATTGAAATAGCTACTGGAAGCTTGCCGGTCACAACGCATCGAGAATTGGCTTCGTCGGAATCCGACGAATTTTTACGACTTTCCCTAGCGGTACCACTAGGAAAAATCACCAAAATCGTAAAAAGTGGTGAAATTTTTGATCCGAGGCCAATAATTTAGGAAAACTCGATTGGAATAGCTACTGGAAGCTTGCCGGTCACAACGCATCGAGAATTGGTTTCGTCGGAATCCGACGAATTTTTACGGATTTTCCTAGGGGTACCACTAAGGAAAATCACCAAAATCGAGAAATCGTAAAAAGTATTGAAATTTTGGATCCGAGTCCAATAATTCAGGAAAACTAGATTGGAATAGCTACTGGAAGCTTGCCGGTCACAACGCATCGAGAATTGGCTTCGTCGAAATCCGACGAATTTTTATGGATTTTCCTAGGGGTACCACTTAGAAAAATCACAAAAATCGAGAAATCGTAAAAAGTGATGAAATTTTGGATCCGACTCCAATAATTGAGGAAAACTCGATTGGAATAGCTACTGGAATCTTGCCGGTCAAAACGCATCGAGAATTGGCTTCGTCGAAATCCGACGAATTTTTACGGATTTCCCTAGGGGTACCACTAGGAAAAATCACCAAAATCGAGAAATCGTAAAAAGTGGTGAAATTTTTGATCAGAGTCCAATAATTCAGGAAAATTCGATTGGAATAGTTACTGGAAGCTTACCGGTCACAACGCATCGAGAATTGTATTCGTCCGAATCCGACGAATTTTTACGGATTTCCTTAGGGGTACCACTAGGAAAAATAACCAAAATCGATAAATCGTAAAAAGTGGTGAAATTTTTGATCAGAGTCCAATAATTCAGGAAAATTCGATTGGAATAGCTACTGGAAGCTTGCCGGTCACAACGCATCGAGAATTGTATTCGTCCGAATTCGACGAATTACCACTAGGAAAAATCACCAAAATCGAGAAATCGTAAAAAGTGGTGAAATTTTGGATCCGAGTCCAATAATTCAGGAAAACTCGATTGGAATAGCTACTGGAAGCTTGCCGGTCACAACGCATCGAGAATTGGCTTCGTCGAAATCCGGCGAATTTTTACGGATTTCCCCTGGGGTACCAATAGGGAAATTCACCAAATCGATAAATCGTAAAAAGTGGTGAAATTTTGGATCCGAGTTCAATAATTCAGGAAAACTCGATTGGAATAGCTACTGGAAGCTTGCTGGTCACAACAGATCGAGAATTGGCTTAGTCGGAATCCGACGAATTTTTACGAATTTTTCAAGGGGTACCACTAGGGAAAATCACCAAAATTGTAAAAAGTGGTAAAATTTTGGATCCGAGTCCAATAATTCAGGAAAACTCGATTGGAATAGCTACTAGAAACTTGCCGGTTACAACACATCGAGAATTGGCTTCGTCGGAATTCCACGAATTTTTAAGGATTTTCCTAGGGGTACCACTAGGGAAAATCACCAAAATCGAGAAATCGTAAAAAGTGGTGAAATTTTGGATCCGAGTCAAATAATTAAGAAAAAATCGATTGGAATAGCTACTGGAAGCTTGCCGGTCACAACGCATCGAGAATTGGCTTCTTCGGAATCCAACGAATTTTTACGGATTTCCCTAGCGGTACCACTAGGAAAAATCACCAAAATCATAAAAAGTGGTGAAATTTTGGATCCGAGTCCAATAATTCAGGAAAACTCGATGGAAATAGCTACTGGAAGCTTGCCGGTCACAACACATCGAGAATTTTCTTCATTGGAATCCGACGAATTTTTACGGATTTCCCTACGGGTACCACTAGGGAAAATCACTAAAATCGAGAAATCGTAAAAAGTTGTGAAATTTTGGACCCGAGTCCAATAATTCAGGAAAACTCGATTGGAATAGCTACTGGAAGCTTGCCGGTCATAACGCATCGAGAATTGGCTTCGTCGGAATCCAACGAATTTTTAAGGATTTTTCTAGGGGTACCACTAGGAAAAATCACCAAAATCGAGAAATTGTAAAAAGTCGTGAAATTTTTGATCCGAGTCCAATTATTCAGGAAAACTCGATTGGAATAGCTACTGGAAGCTTGCCGGTCACAACGCATCGAGAATTGGCTTCGTCGAAATCCGACGAATTTTTACGGATTTCCCTATGGGTACCACTAGGGAAAATCACAAAAATCGAGAAATCGTAAAAAGTGATGAAATTTTGGATCCGAGTCCAATAATTGAGGAAAACTCGATTGGAATAGCTACTGGAAGCTTACCGGTCACAACGCATCGAGAATTGGCTACGTCAGAATCCGATGAATTTTTACGGATTTTCCTATGGGTACCACTAGGAAAAATTACCAAAATCGAGAAATCGTAAAATGTGGTGAAATTTTGGATCCGAGTCCAATAATTCAGAAAAACTCGATTGGAATAGCTACTGGAAGCTTACCGGTCACAACGCATCGAGAATTGGTTTCGTCGGAATCCGACGAATTTTTACGGATTCCCCTAGGGGTACTACTAGGGAAAATCACCAAAATCGAGAAATCGTAAAAAGTGGTGAAATTTTTGATCTGAGTCAAATAATTCAGGAAAACTCGATTGGAATAGCTACTGGAAGCTTGCCGGTCACAACGCATCGAGAATTAGCTTCGTCGGAATTCGACGAATTTTTACGGATTTTGTTAGAGGTACACCACTAGGGAAAATCACTAAAATCGAGAAATCATAAAAAGTGATGAAATTTTTGATGCGAGTCCAATAATTCAGGAAAACTCGATTGGAATAGTTACTGGAAGCTTGCTGGTCACAATGCATCGAGAATTGGCTTCGTCGGAATCCGACGAATTTTTACGAATTTTCCTAGTGGTACCACTAGGGAAAATCACCAAAATCGTAAAAAGTGGTGAAATTTTGGATCCGAGTCCAATAATTCAGGAAAACTCGATTGGAATAGCTACTGGAACCTTGCCGGTCATAACGCATCGAGAATTGGCTTCGTCGGAATCCGACGAATTTTTACGACTTTCCCTAGCGGTACCACTAGGGAAAATCACCAAAATCGTAAAAAGTGGTGAAATTTTTGATCCGAGTCCAATAATTTAGGAAAACTCGATTGGAATAGCTACTGTAAGCTTGCCGGTCACAACGCATCGAGAATTGGCTTCGTCGGAATCCGACGAATTTTTACGGATTTCCCTAGGGGTACCACTAAGGAAAATCACCAAAATCGAGAAATCGTAAAAAGTGTTGAAATTTTGGATCCGAGTCCAATAATTCGGGAAAACTCGATTGGAATAGCTACTGGAAGCTTGCCGGTCACAACGCATCGAGAATTGGCTTCGTCGAAATCCGACGAATTTTTATGGATTTTCCTAGGGGTACCACTTGGAAAAATCACAAAAATCGAGAAATCGTAAAAAGTGATGAAATTTTTGATCCGACTCCAATAATTCAGGAAAACTCGATTGGAATAGCTACTGGAATCTTGCCGGTCACAACGCATCGAGAATTGGTTTCGTCGGAATCCGACGAATTTTTACGGATTTCCCTAGGGGTACCACTAGGAAAAATCACCAAAATCGAGAAATCGTAAAAAGTGATGAAATTTTGGATCCGAGTCCAATAATTCAGAAAAACTCGATTGGAATAACTACTGGAAGCTTGCCGGTCACAACGCATCGAGAATTGGCTTCGTCGGAATCCGACGAATTTTTACGAATTTTCCTAGGGGTACCACTAGGGAAAATCACCAAAATCGTAAAAAGTGGTGAAATTTTGCATCCGAGTCTAATAATTCTGAAAAACTCGATTGGAATTGCTACTGGAAGCTTGCCGGTCACAACGCATCGAGAATTGGCTTCGTCGGAATCCGACGAATTTTTACGGATTTCCCTAGGGGTACCACTAAGGAAAATCACAAAAATTGAGAAATCGTAAAAAGTGGTGAAATTTTGGATCCGAGTCCAATAATTCAGGAAAACTCGATTGGAATAGCTACTGGAAGCTTGCCGGTCACAACGTATCGAGAATTAGCTTCGTCGGAATCCGACGAATTTTTACGGATTTTCCTAGGGGTACCACTAGGGAAAATCACTAAAATCGAGAAATCGTAAAAAGTGATGAAATTTTGGATCCGAGTCCAATAATTCAGGAAAACGCGATTGGAATAGCTAATGGAAGCTTGCCGGTCACAACGCATCGAGAATTGGCTTCATCGGAATCCGACGAATTTTTACAGATTTCCCTAGGGGTACCACTAGAAAAAATCACCAAAATCGAGAAATCGTAAAAAGTGGTTAAATTTTGGATTCGAGTCAGTAATTCAGAAAAACTCGATTGGAATAGCTACTGGAAGCTTGCTGGTCACAAAGCATCGAGAATTGGCTTCGTCGGAATACGACGAATTTTTACGGATATCCCTAGGGGTACCACTAGGAAAAATCGCCAAAATCGAGAAATCGTAAAAAGTTATGAAATTTTGGATTCGAGTCCAATAATTCAGGAAAACTCGATTGGAATAGCTACTGGAAGCTTGCAGGTCACAACGCATCGAGAATTGGCTTTGTCGGAATCCGACAAATTTTTACGGATTTCCCTATGGGTACCACTAGGAAAAATCACCAAAATCGAGAAATCGTAAAAAGTCGTAAAATTTTTGATCCGAGTCCAATAATTCAGGAAAACTCGATTGGAATAGCTACTGGAAGCTTGCCGGTGACAACGCATCGAGAATTGGCTTCGTCGGAATCCGACGAATTTTTACGGATTTCCCTAGGGGTACCACTAGGAAAAATCACCAAAATTGAGAAATCGTAAAAAGTCGTGAAATAATGGATCCGAGTCCAATAATTCAAGAAAACTCGATTGGAATAGCTACTGGAAGCTTGCCGATCACAATGCATCTAGAATTGGCTTCGTCGGAATCCGACGAATTTTTACGGATTTCCCTAGGGGTACCACTAGGGAAAATCACCAAAATCGTAAAAAGTAGTGAAATTTTGGATCCGAGTCCAATAATTAAGGAAAACTCGATTGGAATAGTTACTTGAAGCTTGCCGGTCACAACGAATCGAGAATTGGCTTCGTCGGAATCCGACGAATTTTTACCGATTTCCCTAGGGGTACCACTAGGGAAAATCACCAAAATCGTAAAAAGTAGTGAAATTTTGGATCCGAGTCCAATAATTAAGGAAAACTCGATTGGAATAGCTACTGGAAGCTTGCAGGTCACAACGCATCGAGAATTGGCTTTGTCGGAATCCGACGAATTTTTACGGATTTCCCTATGGGTACCACTATGAAAAATCACCAAAATCGAGAAATCGTAAAAAGTCGTAAAATTTTTGATCCGAGTCCAATAATTCAGGAAAACTCGATTGGAATAGCTACTGGAAGCTTGCCGGTCACAACGCATCGAGAATTGGCCTCGTCGAAATCCGACGAATTTTTACGGATTTTCCTAGGGGTACCACTAGGGAAAATCACCAAAATTGAGAAATCGTAAAAAGTCGTGAAATAATGGATCCGAGTCCAATAATTCAGGAAAACTCGATTGGAATAGCTACTGGAAGATTGCCGGTCACAACGCATCGAGAATTGGCTTCGTCAGAATCCGACGAATTTTTACTGATTTTCCTAGGGGTACCACTAGGAAAAATCACCAAAATCGTAAAAAGTGGTGAAATTTTGGATCTGAGTCCAATAATTCAGGAAAACTCGATTGGAATAGCTACTGAAAATTTGTCAGTCACAAAGCATCGAGAATTGGCTTCGTCGGAATCCGACGAATTTTTACGGATTTCCCTATGGGTACCACTAGGAAAAATAACCAAAATCGAGAAATCGTAAAAAGTGGTGAAATTTTGGATCCGAGTCCAATAATTCAGAAAAACTCGATTGGAATAGCGACTGGAAGCTTGCCGGTCACAACGCATCTAGAATTGGCTTCGTCGGAATGCGACGAATTTTTACGGATTTCCCTAGAGGTAGCACTAGGGAAAATCACCAAAATCGATAAATCGTAAAAAGTGGTAAAATTTTGGATCCGAGACCAATAATTAGGGAAAACATGATTGGAATAGCTACTGGAAGCTTGCCGGTCACAACGCATCGAGAATTGGCTTCGTCGGAATCCGACGAATTTTTACGGATTTTCCTAGGGGTACCACTAGGGAAAATCACCAAAATCGTGAAATCGTAAAAAGTGGTGTAATTTTAGATCCGAGTCCAATAATTCAGGAAAACTCGATTGGAATAGCTACTGGAAGCTTGCCGGTCACAACAGATCGAGAATTTGCTTCGTCGCAATCCGACGAATGTTTACGGATTTCCCTAGGGGTACCACTAGGAAAAATAACCAAAATCGAGAATTCGTAAAAAGTGGTGAAATTTTGGATCCGAGTCCAGTAATTCAGGAAAACTCGATTAGAATAGCTACTGGAAACTTGCCGGTCACAAAGCATCAAGAATTGGCTTCGTCGAAATCCGACGAATTTTTACGGATTTCCCTAGGGGTACCACTAGGGAAAATCAACAAAATAAAGAATTCGTAAAAAGTGGTGAAATTTTTGATCCGAGTACAATAATTCAGGAAAACTTGATTGGAATAGCTACTGGAAGCTTGCCGGTCACAACGCATCGAAAATTGGCTTCGTCGGAATCGGACGAATTTTTACGGATTTTCCTAGGTGTACCTCTAGGGAAAATCACCAAAATAGGGAAATCGTGAAAAGTGGTGAAATTTTGGATTCGAGTCCAATAATTCAGGAAAACTCGATTGGAATAGCTACTGGAAGCTTACCGGTCACAACGCATCGAGAATTGGCTTCGTCGGGATCCGACGAATTTTTACGAATTTCCCTAGGAGTACCACTAGGGAAAATAACCAAAATTGAGAAATCGTAAAAAGTGGTGAAATTTTGGATCCGAGTCCAATAATTCAGGAAAACTCGATTGGAATAGCCACTGGAAGCCTGCCGGTCACAACGCATCTAGAACTGGCTTCGTCGAAATCCGACGAATTTTTACGAATTTCCCTAGTGTTATCACTAGGGAAAATCACCAAAATCGAGAATTCGTAAAAAGTGGTGAAATTTTGGATCCGAGTCAAATAATTCAGGAAAACTCGATTGGAATAGCTACTGGAAGCTTGCCGGTCACAACGCATCGAAAAATTTGTTTCGTCGGAATCCGACGAATTTTTACGGATTTCCCTAGGGGTACCACTAGGGAAAATCACCAAAATCGTAAAAAGTGGTGAAATTTTGAATCTGAGTCCAATAATTCAGGAAAACTCGATTGGAATAGCTACTGGAAGCTTGCCGGTCACAACGCATAGAGAATTGGATTCGTCGGAATCCGACGAATTTTTACGGATTTCCCTAGGGGTAACACTAGGGAAAATCAACAAAATAAAGAATTCGTAAAAAGTGGTGAAATTTTTGATCCGAGTACAATAATTCAGGAAAACTTGATTGGAATAGCTACTGGAAGCTTGCCGGTCACAACGCATCGAAAATTGGCTTTGTCGGAATCGGACGAATTTTTACGGATTTTCCTAGGTGTACCTCTAGGGAAAATCACCAAAATAGGGAAATCGTAAAAAGTGGTGAAATTTTGGATCCGAGTCCAATAATTCAGGAAAACTCGATTGGAATAGCTACTGGAAGCCTGCCGGTCACAACGCATCTAGAACTGGCTTCGTCGGAATCCGACGAATTTTTACGAATTTCCCTAGGGTTATCACTAGGGAAAATCACCAAAATCGAGAATTCGTAAAAAGTGGTGAAATTTTTGATCCGAGTCCAATAATTCAGGAAAACTCGATTGGAATAGCTACTGGAAGCTTGCCGGTCACAACGCATCGAGAATTTGTTTCGTCGGAATCCGACGAATTTTTACGGATTTTCCTAGGGGTACCACTAGGGAAAATCACCAAAATCGTAAAAAGTGGTGAAATTTTGAATCTGAGTCCAATAATTCAGGAAAACTCAATTGGAATAGATACTGGAAGCTTGCCGGTCACAACGCATAGAGAATTGGATTCGTCGGAATCCGACGAATTTTTATGGATTTCACTAGGGGTAACACTAGGGAAAATCACCAAAATCAAGAAATCGTAAAAAGTGGTAAAATTTTGGATCCGAGTCAGTAATTCAGGAAAACTCGATTGGAATAGCTACTGGAAGCTTGCCATTCACAATAGATCGAGAATTGGTTTCGTCGGAATCCGATGTATTTTTACGGATTTCCCTAGGGGTACCACTAGGAAAAATCACCAAAATCGAGAATTCGTAAAAAGTGGTGAAATTATTGATCCGAGTACAATAATTCAGGAAAACTCGATTGGAATAGCTACTGGAAGCTTGCCGGTCACAACGCATCGAGAATTGGCTTTATCGGAATGCGACGAATTTTTACGGATTTCCCTAGGGATACCACTAGGAAAAATCACCAAAATCGAGAAATCGTAAAAAGTGGTGAAATTTTGGATCCGAGTACAATAATTCAGGAAAACTCGATTGGAATAGCTACTGGAACTTTACCGGTCACAACAGATCGATAATTGGCTTCGTCGAAATCCGACGAATTTTTACGGATTTCCCTAGGGGTACCACTAGGGAAAATCACAAAAATCGAGAATTCGTAAAAAGTGGTGAAATTTTTGATCCGAGTCCAGGAATTCAGGAAAACTCGATTGGAATTGCTACTGGAAGCTTACCGGTCACAAAACATCGAGAATTGGCTTCGTCGCAATCCGATGAATTTTTACGGATTTCCCTAGGGGTACCACTAGGGAAAATCACAAAAATCGAGAAATCGTAAAAAGTGGTGAAATTTTTGATCCGAGTCCAGTAATTCAGGAAAACTCGAGTGGAATATCTACTGGAAGCTTGCCGGTCACAAAGCATCCAGAAATGGCTTCGTCGGAATCCGACGAATTTTTACGGATTTTCCTAGGGGTACCACCAGGGAAAATCAACAAAATCAAGAATTCATAAAAAGTTGTGAAATTTTTGATCCGAGTAAAATAATTCAGGAAAACTTGATTGGAATAGCTACTGGAAGCTTGCCGGTCAACACGCATCGACAATTGGCTTCGTCGTAATCCGACGAATTTTTACGGATTTTTCTAGGAGTACCACTAGGGAAAATAACCAAAATCGAGAAATCGTAAAAAGTGGTGAAATTTTGGATCCGAGTCCAATAATTCAGGAAAACTCGATTGGAATAGCTACTGGAAGCCTGCCGGTCACAACGCATCCAGAACTGGCTTCGTCGGAATCAGACGAATTTTTACGAATTTCCCTAGGGTTATCACAAGGAAAAATCACCAAAATCGAGAAATCGTAAAAAGTGGTAAAATTTTTTATCCGAGTCCAATAATTCAGGAAAACTCGATTGGAATAGCTACTGGAAGCTTGCCGGTCACAACGCATCGAGAATTGGTTTCGTCAGAATCCGACGAATTTTTACGGATTTCCCTAGGGGTACCACTAGGGAAAATCACCAAAATCGTAAAAAGTGGTGAAATTTTGAATCTGAGTCCAATAATTCAGGAAAACTCGATTGGAATAGCCACTGGAAGCTTGCCGGTCACAACGCATCGAGAATTGGCTTCGTCGAAATCCGACGAATTTTTACGGATTTCCCTAGGGGTACCACTATGGAAAATCACCAAAATCAAGAAATCGTAAAAAGTGGTAAAATTTTGGATCCGAGTCAGTAATTCAGGAAAACTCGATTGGAATAGCTACTGGAAGTTTGCCGGTCACAAAGCATCGAGAATTGGCTTCGTTGGAATCCGACGAATTTTTACGGATTTCCCTAGGGGTACCACTAGGAAAAATCACCAAAATTTTGAAATCGTAAAAAGCCGTGAAATTTTTGATCCAAGTCCAATAAGTCAGGAAAACTCGATTGGAATAGCTACTGGAAGCTTGCCGGTCACAATTCATCTAGCATTGGCTTCGTCGGAATCCGATGAATTTTTACGGATTTCCCTAGGGGTACCACTAGGGAAAATCACCAAAATCGAGAATTCGTAAAAAGTGGTGAAATTTTTGATCCGAGTACAATAATTCAGGAAAACTCGATTGGAATAGCTACTGGAAGCTTGCCGGTCACAATGTATCAATAATTGGCTTCGTCGGAATCCGATGAATTTTTACGGATTTCCCTAGGGGTACCACTAGGGAAAATCCCCAAAATCTAGAAATCGTAAAAAGTGGTGAAATTTTCGATCCGAGTCCAATAATTCAGGAAAACTTGATTGGAATAGCTACTGGAAGCTTGCCGGTCACAACAGATCGAGAATTGGCTTCGTCAAAATCCGATGAATTTTTACGGATTTTCCTAGGGGTACCAGGGAAAATCACCAAAATCGAGAATTCGTAAAAAGTGAAGAAATTTTTGATCCGAGTACATTAATTCAGGAAAACTTGATTGGAATAGCTACTGGAAGCTTGCCGGTCACAACAGATCGAGAATTAGCTTCGTCGGAATCCGACAAATTTTTACGGATTTTCCTAGGGGTTCCTCTAGGCAAAATCACCAAAATCGAGAAATCGTAAAAAGTGGTTAAATTTTGGATTCGAGTCCAATAATTCAGGAAAACTCGATTGGAATAGCTACTGGAAGCTTGCCGGTCACAACGCATCGAGAATTGGCTTCGTCGGAATCCGACGAATTTTTACAGATTTCCTTAGGGGTACCACTAGCGAAAATCACCAAAATCGTAAAAAGTGGTGAAATTTTGGATCCGAGTCCAATAATTCTGGAAAACTCGATTGGAATAGCTACTGGAAGCTTGTCGGTCACAAAGCATCGAGAATTGGCTTCGTCGGAATCCAACAAATTTTTACGGATTTTCCTATGGGTACCACTAGGAAAAATCACCAAAATCGAGAAATCGTAAAAAGTGGTGAAATTTTGGATCCGGGTCAAATAATTCAGGAAAACTCCATTGGAATATCTACTGGAAGCTTGCCGGTCACAACGCAACGAGAATTGGCTTCGTTGGAATCCGACGAATTTTTTCGGATTTCCCTAGGGGTACCACTAGGGAAAATTACCAAAATCGTAAAAAGTGGTGAAATTTTGGATTCGAGTCCAATAATTCAGGAAAACTCGATTTGAATAGCTACTGGAAGCTTGCCGGTCACAACAGATCGAGAATTGGCTTCGTCGGAATCTGATAAATTTTTACGGATTTCCCTGGGGGTACCACATGTGAAAATCACCAAAATCGAGAATTAATAAAAAGTGGTGAAATTTTGGATACGAGTCCAGTAATTTAGGAAAACTCGATTGGAATAGCTACTGGAAGCTTGCCGGTCACAAATCATCGAGAATTGGCTTCGTCAGAATCCGACGAATTTCTACGGATTTTCTTAGGGGTACCACTCGGAAAAATAACCAAAATCGAGAAATCGTAAAAAGTGGTGAAATTTTTGATCCGAGTCCAGTAATTAAGTAAAACTCGATTGGAATAGCTACTGAAAGCTTGCCGGTCAAAAATCATCGAGAATTGGCTTCGTCGGAATCCGACAAATTTTTACGGATTTCCCTAAGGGTACCACTAGGGAAAATTACCAAAATCGAGAAATCGTAAAAAGTGGTGAAATTTTGGATTCGAGTCCAATAATTCAGGAAAACTCGATTGGAATAGCTACTTAAAGCTTGCCGGTCACAACAGATCGAGAATTGGTTTCGTCGGAATATGATGAATTTTTACGGATTTCCCTAGAGGTACCACTAGGGAAAATCACCAAAATCGAGAAATCGTAAAAAGTGGTGAAATTTTGTATCCGAGTCCAGTAATTCAGGAAAACTCGATTGGAATAGTTACTGGAAGCTTGCCGGTCACAAAGCATCGAGAATTCGCTTCGTCGGAATTCGACGAATTTTTATGGATTTCCCTAGGGGTACCACTAGGAAAAATCACCAAAATCGAGAAATCGTAAAAAGTGGTGAAATTTAAGATCCGAGTCAAGTAATTCAGGAAAACTCGATTGGACTAGCTACTGGAAGCTTGCCGGTCAAAAAGCATCGAGAATTGGCTTCGTCGGAATACGACGAATTTTTATGGATTTCCCTAGGGGTACCACTAGGAAAAATCACCAAAATCGAGAAATCGTAAAAAGTGGTGAAATTTAAGATCCGAGTCCAGTAATTCAGGAAAACTCAATTGGAATAGCTACTGGAAGCTTGCCGGTCACAAAGCATCGAGAATTGGATTCGTCGAAAAACGACGAAATTTTACGGATTTCCCTAGGGGTACTACTAGGGAAAATTACCAAAATCGAGAAATCGTAAAAAGTGGTGAAATTTTGAATCCAAGTCCAATAATTCAGGAAAACTCGATTGGAAGAGCTACTGGAAACTTGCCTGTCACAATGCATCGAGAATTGGCTTTGTCGGAATGCGACGAATTTTTACGGATTTTCCTAGGGGTACCACTCGGAAAAATTACCAAAATCGAGAAATCGTAAAAAGTCGTGAAATTTTTGATCCGAGTCCAATAATTCAGGAAAACTCGATTGGAATAGCTACTGGAAGCTTGCCGGTCACAATGCATCGAGAATTGGCCTCTTCGGAATCCGACGAATTTTTACGGATTTCCCTAGGGGTACCACTAGGAAAAATCACCAAAATTGAGAAATCGTAAAAAGTCTTGAAATTTTGGATCCGAGTCCAATAATTCAGAAAAACTTGATTGGAATAGCTACTGGAAGCTTGCCGGTCACAACGCATCGAGAATTGGCTTCGTCGAGTACGACGAATTTTTACGGATTTCCTTAGGGGTACCACTAGGAAAAATCACCAAAATTGAGAAATCGTAAAAAGTCGTGAAATTTTTGATCCGAGTCCAATAATTCAGGAAAACTCGATTGGAATAGCTACTGGAAACTTTCCGGTCACAACGCATCTAGAATTGGCTTCGTCGGAATCCGACGAATTATTACGGATTTCCCTAGGGGTACCACTAGGGAAAATCACCAAAATCGAGAAATCGTAAAAAGTGGTGAAATTTTTGATCCGAGTCCAATTATTCAGGAAAACTCGATTGGAATAGCTATTGGAAGCTTGCCGGTCACAACGCATCGAGAATTGGTTTCGTCGGAATCCGACGAAGTTTTACAGATTTTCCTAGCGGTACCACTAGCGAAAATCACCAAAATCGTAAAAAGTGGTGAAATTTTGGATCCGAGTCCAATAATTCTGGAAAACTCAATTGGAATAGCTACTGGAAGCTTGTCGGTCAAAAAGCATCGAGAATTGGCTTCGTCGGAATCCAACGAATTTTTACAGATTTTCCTATGGGTACCACTAGGGAAAATCACCATAATCAAGAAATCGTAAAAAGTGGTAAAATTTTGGATCCGAGTCAGTAATTCAGGAAAACTCGATTGGAATAGCTACTGGAAGTTTGCCGGTCACAAAGCATCGAGAATTGGCTTCGTCGGAATCCGACGAATTTTTACGGATTTCCCTAGGGGTACCACTAGGAAAAATCACCAAAATCGTAAAAAGTGGTGAAATTTTGGATCCGAGTCCAATAATTCAGGAAAACTCGATTGGAATAGCTACTGGAAGCTTGCCGGTCACAACAGATCGAGAATTGGCTTCGTCGGAATCCGATGAATTTTTACGGATTTTCCTAAGGGTACCACTAGGGAAAATCACCAAAATCGAGAATTCGTAAAAAGTGGTGAAATTTTTGATTCGAGTACAATAATTCAGGAAAACTCGATTGGAATAGCTACTGGAATCTTTCCGGTCACAACGCATCGAGAATTGGTTTTGTCGGAATGCGACGAATTTTTACGGATTTTCCTAGGGGTACCACTAGGAAAAATCACCAAAATCGAGAAATCGTAAAAAGTCGTGAAATTTTTTATCAGAGTCCAATAATTCAGGAAAACTCTATTGGAATAGCTACTGGAAGCTTGCCGGTCACAACGCATTGAGAATTGGCTTCGTTGGAATGCGACGAATTTTTACGGATTTCCCTAGGTGTACCACTAGGAAAAATCACCAAAATTGTGAAGCCGTAAAAAGCCGTGAAATTTTTGATCCGAGTCCAATAATTCAGGAAAACTCGATTAAAATAGCTACTAGAAGCTTGCCGGTCACAACAGATCGAGAAATTGTTTCGTCGAAATCCGACGAATTTTTACGGATTTTCCTAGGAGTACCACTAGGGAAAATTACCAAAATCGTAAAAAGTGGTGAAATTTTGGATTCGAGTCCAATAATTCAGGAAAACTCAATTGGAATAGCTACTGGAAGCTTGCCGATTACAACAGATCGAGAATTGGCTTCGGCGGAATCCTACGAATTTTTACGGATTTTCCTGGGGGTACCACATGGAAAAATCACCAAAATCGAGAATTCGTAAAAAGTGGTGAAATTTTGGATACGAGTCCAGTAATTCAAGAAAACTCGATTGGAATAGCTACTGGAAACTAGCCGGTCACAAAGTATCGAGAATTGGCTTCGTCGGAATCCGACGAATTTTTAAGGATTTCCCTAGGGGTACCACTAGGGAAAATCACAAAAATCGAAAAATCGTAAAAAGTGGTTAAATTTTGGATCCGAGTCCAATAATTCAGGAAAACTCGATTGGAATAGCTACTGGAAGCTTGCCGGTCAAAACAGATCGAGAATTGGTTTGGTCGGAATCTGACGAATTTTTACGGATTTCCCTAGGGGTACCACTAGGGAAAATCACCAAAATCGAGAAATCGTAAAAAGTGGTGAAATTTTGTATCCGAGTCCAGTAATTCAGGAAAACTCGATTGGAATAGCTACTGGAAGCTTGCCGGTCACAAAGCATCGAGAATTCGCTTCGTCGGAATCCGACGAATTTTTACGGATTTCCCTAGGAGTGCCACTAGGGAAAATCACCAAAATCTAAAAACGTAAAAAGTGGTGAAATTTTGGATCCGAGTCCAATAATTCAGGAAAACTCGATTGGAATAGCTACTGGAAGATTGCCGGTCACAATAGATCGAGAATTGGCTTCGTCAAAATCCGACGAAATTTTACGGATTTCCCTAGGGGTACCACTAGGGAAAATCACCAAAATCGAGAATTCGTAAAAAGTGGTGAAATTTTTGATCCGAGTACATTAATTCAGAAAAACTCGATTAGAATAGCTACTGGAAGCTTGCCGGTCACAACGCATCAAGAATTGGCTTCGTCGAAATCCTATGAATTTTTACGGATTTCCCTAGGGGTACCACTAGGGAAAATCACAAAAATCTAGAAATCGTAAAAAGTGGTGAAATTTTGGATCCGAGTCCAATAATTCAGGAAAAATGGATTGGAATAGCTACTGGAAGCTTGCCGGTCACAACAGATCGAGAAATGGTTTCGTCGGAATCCGATGAATTTTTATGGATTTTCCTAGGGGTATCATTAGGGAAAATCACCAAAACCGAGAATTCGTAAAAAGTGGTGAAATTTTTGATCCGAGTACAATAATTCGGGAAAACTCGATTGGAATAGCTACTGGAAGCTTGCCGGTCACAACGCATCGAGAATTAGCTTCGTCGGAATCCGACAAATTTTTACGGATTTTCCTAGGGGTACCACTAGGAAAAATCACCAAAATCGAGAAATCGTTAAAAGTGGTGAAATTTTGGATCCGAGTCCAGTAATTCAGGAAAACTCGATTGGAATAGCTACTGGAAGCTTGCCGGTCACAAAGCGTCGAGAATTGACTTCGTCGGAATACGACGAATTTTTACGGATTTCCCTAGGGGTACTACTAGGGAAAATCACCAAAACCGAGAAATCGTAAAAAGTCGTGAAATTTTGGATTCGAGTCCAATAATTCAGGAAAACTCGATTGGAAGAGCTACTGGAAGCTTGCCGGTCACAACGCATCGAGAATTGGCTTTGTCGGAATGCGACGAATTTTTACGGATTTCCCTAGGGGTACCACTAGGAAAAATCACCAAAATCGAGAAATCGTAAAAAGTCGTAAAATTTTTGATCCGAGTCCAATAATTCAGGAAAACTCGATTGGAATAGCTACTGGAAACTTGCCAGTCACAACGCATCGAGAATAGGCTTCGTCGGAATCCGATGAATTTTTACGGATTTCCTTAGGGGTACCACTAGGAAAAATCACCAAAATTGAGAAATCGTAAAAAGTCGTGAAATTTTTGATCCGAGTCCAATAATTCAGGAAAACTCGATTTGAATAGCTACTGGAAGCTTGCCGGTCAAAACGCATCTAGAATTGACTTCGTCGGAATCCGACGAATTATTACGGATTTCCTTAGGGGTACCACTAGGGAAAATCACCAAAATCGTAAAAAGTGGTGAAATTTTGGATCCGAGTCCAATTATTCAGGAAAACTCGATTGGAATAGCTATTGGAAGCTTGCCGGTCATAACGCATCGAGAATTGGCTTCGTCGGAATCCGACGAATTTTTACAGATTTCCCTAGGGGTACCACAAGCGAAAATCACCAAAATCGTAAAAAGTGGTGAAATTTTGGATCCGAGTCCAATAATTCTGGAAATCTCGATTGGAATAGCTACTGGAAGCTTGTCGGTCACAAAGCATCGAGAATTGGCTTCGTCGGAATCCAACGAATTTTTACGGATTTCCCTATGGGTACCACTAGGAAAAATTACTAAAATCGAGAAATCGTAAAAAGTGTTGAAATTTTGGATCTGGGTCCAATAATTCAGGAAAACTCGATTGGAATAGCTACTGGAAGCTTGCCGGTCACAACGCATCGAGAATTGGCTTCGTCGGAATCCGACGAATTTTTACGGATTTTCCTAGGGGTACCACTAGGGAAAATTACCAAAATCGTAAAAAGTGGTGAAATTTTGGATTCGAGTCCAATAATTAAGGAAAACTCGATTGGAATAGCTACTGAAAACTTGCCGGTCATAACAGATCGAGAATTGGCTTCGTCGGAATCCGACGAATTTTTACGGATTTCCCTGGGGGTACCACATGGGAAAATCACCAAAATCGAGAATTCGTAAAAAGTGGTGAAATTTTGGAAACGACTCCAGTAATTCAGGAAAACTCGATTGGAATAGCTATTGGAAACTTGCCGGTCACAAAGCATCGAGAATTGGCTGCATCGGAATCCGACGAATTTTTACGGATTTCCCTAGGGGTACCACTAGGAAAAATAACCAAAATCGAGAAATCGTAAAAAGTGGTGAAATTTTGGATCCGAGTCCAGTAATTAAGTAAAACTCGATTGGAATAGCTAGTGAAAGCTTGCCGGTCACAAAGCATCGAGAATTGGCTTCGTCGGAATCCGACGAATTTTTACGGATTTTCCTAGGGGTACCACTAGGAAAAATCACCAAAATCGAGAAATCGTAAAAAGTGGTGAAGTTTTGGATCCGAGTCCAATAATTCAGGAAAATTCGATTGGAATAGCTACTGGAAGCTTGCCGGTCACAACAGATCGAGAATTGGTTTCGACGGAATCTGACGAATTTTTACGGATTTCCCTAGGGGTACCACTAGGGAAAATCACCAAAATCGAGAAATCGTAAAAAGTGGTGAAATTTTTTATCCAAGTCCAGTAATTCAGGAAAACTCGATTGGAATAGCTACTGAAAGCTTGCCGGTTATAACAGATCGAGAATTGGTTTCATCGGAATCCGACGAATTTTTACGGATTTCCCTGGGGGTACCACATGGGAAAATCACCAAAATCGAGAAATCGTAAAAAGTGGTGAAGTTTTGGATCCGAGTCCAATAATTCAGGAAAATTCGATTGGAATAGCTACTGGAAGCTTGCCGGTCACAACAGATAGAGAATTGGTTTCGACGGAATCTGACGAATTTTTACGGATTTCCCTAGGGGTACCACTAGGGAAAATCACCAAAATCGAGAAATCGTAAAAAGTGGTGAAATTTTGTATCCGAGTCCAGTAATTCAGGAAAACTCGATTGGAATAGCTACTGGAAGCTTGCCGGTCACAAAGCATCGAGAATTCGCTTCGTCGGAATCCGACGAATTTTTACGGATTTCCCTAGGAGTACCACTAGGGAAAATCACCAAAATCTAGAAATCGTAAAAAGTGGTGAAATTTTTGATCCGAGTCCAATAATTCAGGAAAACTCGATTGGAATAGCTACTGGAAGATTGCCGGTCACAACAGATCGAGAATTGTCTTCGTCAAAATCCGACGAATTTTTACAGATTTTCCTAAGGGTACCACTAGGAAAAATCACCAAAATCGAGAATTCGTAAAAAGTGGTGAAATTTTTGATCCGAGTACATTAATTCAGGAAAACTCGATTGGAATAGCTACTGGAAGCTTGCCGGTCACAACGAATCGAGAATTGGCTTCGTCGGAATCCGACGAATTTTTACGGATTTCCCTAGGGGTACTACTAGGAAAAATCACAAAAATCGAGAAATCGTAAAAAGTGGTAAAATTTTGGATCCGAGTCCAGTAATTCAGGAAAACTCGATTGGAATAACTACTGGAAGCTTACCGGTCACAAAGCATCGAGAATTGGCTTCGTCGAAATACGACGAATTTTTACGGATTTCCCTAGGGGTACTACTAGGAAAAGTCACCAAAATCTAAAAATCGTAAAAAGTGGTGAAATTTTGGATCCGAGTCCAATAATTCAGGAAAACTTGATTGGAATAGCTACTGGAAGCTTGCCGGTCACAACAGATCGAGAAATGGTTTCGTCGGAATCCGACGAATTTTTACGGATTTTCTTAGGGGTACCACTAGGGAAAATTACCAAAATCGTAAAAAGTGGTGAAATTTTGGATTCGAGTCCAATAATTCAGGAAAACTCGATTGGAATAGCTACTGGAAGCTTGCCGGTTACAACAGATCGAGAATTGGCTTCGTCGGAATCCGACGAATTTTTACGGATTTTCCTGGGGGTACCACATGGAAAAATCACCAAAATCGAGAATTCGTAAAAAGTGGTGAAATTTTGGATACGAGTCCAGTAATTCAAGAAAACTCGATTGGAATAGCTAGTGGAAACTTGCCGGTCACAAAGCATCGAGAATTGGCTTCGTCGGAATCCGACGAATTTTTACGGATTTCCCTAGGGGTACCACTAGGAAAAATCACAAAAATCGATAAATCGTAAAAAGTGGTGAAATTTTGGATCCGAGTCCAATAATTCAGGAAAACTCGATTGGAATAGCTACTGGAAGCTTGCCGGTCAAAACAGATCGAGAATTGGTTTGGTCGGAATGCGACGAATTTTTACGGATTTCCCTAGGGGTACCACTAGGAAAAATCACCAAAATCGAGAAATCGTAAAAAGTGGTGAAATTTTGTATTCGAGTCCAGTAATTCAGGAAAACTCGATTGGAATAACTACTGGAAGCTTGCCGGTCACAAAGCATCGAGAATTCGCTTCGTCGGAATCCGACGAATTTTTACGGATTTCCCTAGGAGTACCACTAGGGAAAATCACCAAAATCTAAAAACGTAAAAAGTGGTGAAATTTTGGATCCGAGTCCAATAATTCAGGAAAACTCGATTGGAATAGCTACTGGAAGATTGCCGGTCACAATAGATCGAGAATTGGCTTCGTCAAAATCCGACGAAATTTTACGGATTTCCCTAGGGGTACCACTAGGGAAAATCACAAAAATCGAGAATTCGTAAAAAGTGGTGAAATTTTTTATCCGAGTACATTAATTCTGGAAAACTCGATTAGAATAGCTACTGGAAGCTTGCTGGTCACAACGCATCAAGAATTGGCTTCGTCGAAATCCTATGAATTTTTACGGATTTTCCTAGGGGTACCACTAGGGAAAATAACAAAAATCTAGAAATCGTAAAAAGTGGTGAAATTTTGGATCCGAGTCCAATAATTCAGGAAAAATGGATTGGAATAGCTACTGGAAGCTTGCCGGTCACAACAGATCGAGAAATGGTTTCGTCGGAATCCGATGAATTTTTATGGATTTTCCTAGGGGTACCACTAGGGAAAATCACCAAAATCGAGAATTCATAAAAAGTGGTGAAATTTTTGATCCGAGTACAATAATTCAGGAAAACTCGATTGGAATAGCTACTGGAAGCTTGCCGGTCACAACGCATCGAGAATTAGTTTCGTCGGAATCCGACAAATTTTTACGGATTTTCCTAGGGGTACCACTAGGAAAAATCACCAAAATCGAGAAATCGTTAAAAGTGGTGAAATTTTGGATCCGAGTCCAGTAATTCAGGAAAACTCGATTGGAATAGCTACTTGAAGCTTGCCGGTCACAAAGCATCGAGAATTGGCTTCGTCGGAATAAGACGAATTTTTACGGATTTTCCTAGGGTTACTACTAGGAAAAATCACCAAAATCGAGAAATCGTAAAAAGTCGTGAAATTTTGGATTCGAGTCCAATAATTCAGGAAAACTCGATTGGAAGAGCTACTGGAAGCTTGCCGATCACAACGCATCGAGAATTGGCTTTTTCGGAATGCGACGAATTTTTACGGATTTCCCTAGGGGTACCACTAGGAAAAATCACCAAAATCGAGAAATCGTAAAAAGTCGTGAAATTTTTGATCCGAGTCCAATAATTCAGGAAAACTCGATTGGAATAGCTACTGGAAACTTGCCGGTCACAACGCATCGAGAATTGGCTTCGTCGAAATTCGATGAATTTTTACTGATTTCCTTAGGGGTACCACTAGGAAAAATCACCAAAATTGAGAAATCGTAAAAAGTCGTGAAATTTTTGATCCGAGTCCAATAATTCAGGAAAACTCGATTGGAATTGCTACTGGAAACTTGCCGGTCACAACGCATCGAGAATTGGCTTCGTCGAAATTCGACGAATTTTTACGGATTTCCTTAGGGGTACCACTAGGAAAAATCACCAAAATTGAGAAATCGTAAAAAGTCGTGAAATTTTTGATCCGAGTCCAATAATTCAGGAAAACTCGATTTGAATAGCTACTGGAAGCTTGCCGGTCAAAACGCATCGAGAATTGGCTTCGTCGGAATCCGACGAATTTTTACAGATTTCCCTAGGGGTACCACAAGCGAAAATCACCAAAATCGTAAAAAGTGGTGAAATTTTGGATCCGAGACCAATAATTCAGGAAAACTCGATTGGAATAGCTACTGGAAGCTTGTCGGTCACAAAGCATCGAGAATTGGTTTCGTCGGAATCCAACGAATTTTTACGGATTTCCCTATGGGTACCACTAGGAAAAATCACCAAAATCGAGAAATCGTAAAAAGTGGTGAAATTTTGGATCTGGGTCCAATAATTCAGGAAAACTCGATTGGAATAGCTACTGGAAGCTTGCCGGTCACAACGCATCGAGAATTGGCTTCGTCGGAATCCGACGAATTTTTACGGATTTTCCTAGGGGTACCACTAGGGAAAATTACCAAAATCGTAAAAAGTGGTGAAATTTTGGATTCGAGTCCAATAATTAAGGAAAACTCGATTGGAATAGCTACTGGAAGCTTGCAAGTCATAACAGATCGAGAATTGGCTTCGTCGGAATCCGACGAATTTTTACGGATTTCCCTGGGGGTACCACATGGGAAAATCACCAAAATCGAGAATTCGTAAAAAGTGGTGAAATTTTGGAAACGAGTCCAGTAATTCAGGAAAACTCGATTGGAATAGCTATTGGAAACTTGCCGGTCACAAAGCATCGAGAATTGGCTTCGTCGGAATCCGACGAATTTTTACGGATTTCCCTAGGGGTACGACTAGGAAAAATAACCAAAATCGAGAAATCGTAAAAAGTGGTGAAATTTTGGATTCGAGTCCAGTAATTAAGTAAAACTCGATTGGAATAGCTAGTAAAAGCTTGCCGGTCACAAAGCATCGAGAATTGGCTTCGTCGGAATCCGACGAATTTTTACGGATTTCCCTAGGGGTACCACTAGGGAAAATCACCAAAATCGAGAAATCGTAAAAAGTGGTGAAGTTTTGGATCCGAGTCCAATAATTCAGGAAAATTCGATTGGAATAGCTACTGGAAGCTTGCCGGTCACAACAGATCGAGAATTGGTTTCGACGGAATCTGACGAATTTTTACGGATTTCCCTAGGGGTACCACTAGGGAAAATCACCAAAATCGAGAAATCGTAAAAAGTGGTGAAATTTTGTATCCGAGTCCAGTAATTCAGGAAAACTCGATTGGAATAGCTACTGGAAGCTTGCCGGTCACAAAGCATCGAGAATTCGCTTCGTCGGAATCCGACGAATTTTTACAGATTTCCCTAGGAGTACCACTAGGGAAAATCACCAAAATCTAGAAATCGTAAAAAGTGGTGAAATTTTGGATCCGAGTCCAATAATTCAGGAAAACTCGATTGGAATAGCTACTGGAAGATTGCCGGTCACAACAGATCGAGAATTGTCTTCGTCAAAATCCGACGAATTTTTACAGATTCTCCTAAGGGTACCACTAGGGAAAATCACCAAAATCGAGAATTCGTAAAAAGTGGTGAAATTTTTGATCCGAGTACATTAATTCAGGAAAACTCGATTGGAATAGCTACTGGAAGCTTGCCGGTCACAACGAATCGAGAATTGGCTTCGTCGAAATCCGATTAATTTTTACAGATTTCCCTAGGGGTACCACTAGGAAAAATCATAAAAATCGAGAAATCGTAAAAAGTGGTGAAATTTTGGATCCGAGTCCAGTAATTCAGGACAACTTGATTGGAATAACTACTGGAAGCTTACCGGTCACAAAGCATAGAGAATTGGCTTCGTCGAAATACGACGAATTTTTACGGATTTCCCTAGGGGTACTACTAGGAAAAATCACCAAAATCGAGAAATCGTAAAAAGTGGTGAAATTTTTGATCCGAGTCCAATAATTCAGGAAAACTCGATTGGAATAGCAACTGGAAGCTTGCCGGTCACAACGCATCGAGAATTGGCTTTGTCAGAATGCAACGAATTTTTACGGATTTCCCTAGGGGTACCACTAGGAAAAATCACCAAAATCGAGAAATAGTAAAAAGTCGTGAAATTTTTGATCCGAGTCCAATAATTCAGGAAAACTCAATTGGAATAGCTACTGGAAGCTTGCCGGTCACAACGCATCGAGAATTGGCTTCGTCGGAATCCGACGAATTTTTACGACTTTCCCTAGCGGTACCACTAGGAAAAATCACCAAAATCGTAAAAAGTGGTGAAATTTTGGATCCGAGTCCAATAATTCAGGAAAACTCGATTGGAATAGCTACTGGAAGCTTGCCGGTCACAACGCATCGAGATTTGGTTTCGTCGTAATACGACGAATTTTTACGGATTTCCCTAAGGGTACCACTAGGGAAAATCACCAAAATCGAGAAATCGTGAAAAGTGGTTAAATTTTGGATTCGAGTCCAATAATAGAGGAAAACTCGATTGGAATAGCTACTAAAAGTTTTCCTGTGACAACGAATCGAGAATTGGTTTCGTAGGAATCCGACTAATTTTTACGGATTTACCTAGGGGTACCACTAGGAAAAATCACCAAAATCGAGAAATCGTAAAAAGTGGTGAAATTTTGGATCCGAGTCCAATAATTCAGGAAAACTCGATTGGAAAAGCTACTGGAAGCTTGCCGGTCACAACGCATCGAGAATTGGTTTCGTCGTAATCCGACGAATTTTTACGGATTTTCCTACGGGTACCACTAGGGAAAATCACCAAAATCGTAAAAAGTGGTGAAATTTTGGATCCGAGTCCAATAATTCAGGAAAACTCGATTGGAATAGCTACTGGAAGCTTGCCGGTCACAACGCATCGAGAATTGGTTTCGTCGTAATCCGACGAATTTTTACGGATTTCCCTAGGGGTACCACTAGGAAAAATCACCAAAATCGAGAAATCGTAAAAAGTGGTAAAATTTTGGATCCGAGTCCAAGAATTCAGGAAAACTCGATTGGAATAGCTACTGGAAGCTTGCCGGTCACAACGCATCGAGAATTGATTTCGTCGTAATTCGACGAATTTTTACGGATTTCCCTAGGGGTACCACTAGGAAAAATCACCAAAATCGAGAAATCGTAAAAAGTGGTAAAATTTTGGATCCGAGTCCAATAATTCAGGAAAACTCGATTGGAATAACTACTGGAAGCTTGCCGGTCACAACGCATCGCGAATTGGCTTCGTCGGAATCCGACGAATTTATACGGATTTCCCTAGGGGTACCACTAGGGAAAATCACAAAAATCGTAAAAAGTGGTGAAATTTTTGATCCGAGTCCAATAATTCAGGAAAATTCGATTGGAATAGCTACTGGAAGCTTGTCGGTCACAACGCATCGAGAATTGGCTTCGTCGGAATCCGACGAATTTTTACGGATTTCCCTAGGGGTACCACTACGGAAAATCACCAAAATCGTAAAAAGTGGTAAAATTTTGGATCCGAGTCCAATAATTCAGGAAAACTCGATTGGAATAGCTACTGGAAGCTTGCCGGTCACAACGCATCGAGAATTGGCTTCGTCGTAATCCGACGAATTTTTACGGATTTCCCTATACTAGGGAAAATCACCAAAATCGTAAAAAGTGGTGAAATTTTGGATCTGGGTCCAATATTTCAGAAAAACTCGATTGAAATAGCTACTGGAAGCTTGCCGGTCACAACGCATCGAGAATTGGCTTCGTCGGAATCCGACGAATTTTTACAGATTTTTCTAGGGGTACCACTAGGGAAAATCACCAAAATCGTAAAAAATGCTGAAATTTTGGATCCGAGTCCAATAATTCAGGAAAAATCGATTGGAATAGCTACTGGAAGCTTGCCAGTCACAACGCATCGAGAATTGGCTTCGTCGGAATCCGACAAATTTATACGGATTTCCCTAGGGGTACCACTAGGGAAAATGACCAAAATCGTAAAAAGTGGTGAAATTTTTGATCCGAGTCCAATAATTCAGGAAAACTCGATTGGAATAGCTACTGGAAGCTTGCCGGTCACAACGCATCGAGAATTGGCTTCGTCGGAATCCGACGAATTTTTACGACTTTCCCTAGCGGTACCACTAGGAAAAATCACCAAAATCATAAAAAGTGGTGAAATTTTGGATCCGAGTCAAATAATTCAGGAAAACTCGATTGGAATAGCTACTGGAAGCTTGCCGGTCACAACGCATCGAGAATTGGTTTCGTCGTAATACGACGAATTTTTACGGATTTCCCTAAGGGTACCACTAGGGAAAATCACCAAAATCGAGAAATTGTGAAAAGTGGTGAAATTTTGGATTCGAGTCCAATAATAGAGGAAAACTCGATTGCAATAGCTACTAAAAGTTTTCCGGTGACAACGAATCGAGAATTGGTTTCGTAGGAATCCGACGAATTTTTACGGATTTACCTAGGGGTACCACTAGGAAAAATCACCAAAATCGAGAAATCGTAAAAAGTGGTGAAATTTTGGATCCGAGTCCAATAATTCAGGAAAACTCGATTGGAATAGCTACTGGAAGCTTGCCGGTCACAACGCATCGAGAATTGGTTTCGTCGTAATCCGACGAATTTTTACGGATTTTCCTACGGGTACCCCTAGGGAAAATCACCAAAATCGTAAAAAGTGGTGAAATTTTGGATCCGAGTCCAATAATTCAGGAAAACTCGATTGGAATAGCTACTTGAAGCTTGCCGGTCACAACGCATCGAGAATTGGTTTCGTCGTAATCCGACGAATTTTTACGGATTTCCCTAGGGGTACCACTAGGAAAAATCACCAAAATCGAGAAATCGTAAAAAGTGGTAAAATTTTGGATCCGAGTCCAATAATTCAGGAAAACTCGATTGGAATAGCTACTGGAAGCTTGCCGGTCACAACGCATCGAGAATTGGTTTCGTCGTAATTCGACGAATTTTTACGGATTTCCCTAGGGGTACCACTAGGAAAAATCACCAAAATCGAGAAATCGTAAAAAGTGGTAAAATTTTGGATCCGAGTCCAATAATTCAGGAAAACTCGATTGGAATAACTACTGGAAGCTTGCCGGTCACAACGCATCGCGAATTGGCTTCGTCGGAATCCGACGAATTTATACGGATTTCCCTAGGGGTACCACTAGGGAAAATCACAAAAATCGTAAAAAGTGGTGAAATTTTTGATCCGAGTCCAATAATTCAGGAAAATTCGATTAGAATAGCTACTGGAAGCTTGTCGGTCACAACGCATCGAGAATTGGCTTCGTCGGAATCCGACGACTTTTTACGGATTTCCCTAGGGGTACCACTACGGAAAATCACCAAAATCGTAAAAAGTGGTAAAATTTTGGATCCGAGTCCAATAATTCAGGAAAACTCGATTGGAATAGCTACTGGAAGCTTGCCGGTCACAACGCATCGAGAATTGGCTTCGTCGTAATCCGACGAATTTTTACGGATTTCCCTATAATAGGGAAAATCACCAAAATCGTAAAAAGTGGTGATATTTTGGATCTGGGTCCAATATTTCAGGAAAACTCGATTGAAATAGCTACTGGAAGCTTGCCGGTCACAACGCATCGAGAATTGGCTTCGTCGGAATCCGACGAATTTTTACAGATTTTCCTAGGGGTACCACTAGGGAAAATCACCAAAATCGTAAAAAATGCTGAAATTTTGGATCCGAGTCCAATAATTCAGGAAAAATCGATTGGAATAGCTACTGGAAGCTTGCCAGTCACAACGCATCGAGAATTGGCTTCGTCGGAATCCGACAAATTTATACGGATTTCCCTAGGGGTACCACTAGGGAAAATGACCAAAATCGTAAAAAGTGGTGAAATTTTTGATCCGAGTCCAATAATTCAGGAAAACTCGATTGGAATAGCTACTGGAAGCTTGCCGGTCACAACGCATCGAGAATTGGCTTCGTCGGAATCCGACGAATTTTTACGACTTTCCCTAGCGGTACCACTAGGAAAAATCACCAAAATCGTAAAAAGTGGTGAAATTTTGGATCCGAGTCAAATAATTCAGGAAAACTCGATTGGAATAGCTACTGGAAGCTTACCGGTCACAACGCATCGAGAATTGGTTTCGTCGTAATACGACGAATTTTTACGGATTTCCCTAAGGGTACCACTAGGGAAAATCACCAAAATCGAGAAATTGTGAAAAGTGGTGAAATTTTGGATTCGAGTCCAATAATAGAGGAAAACTCGATTGCAATAGCTACTAAAAGTTTTCCGGTGACAACGAATCGAGAATTGGTTTCGTAGGAATCCGACGAATTTTTACGGATTTACCTAGGGGTACCACTAGGAAAAATCACCAAAATCGAGAAATCGTAAAAAGTGGTAAAATTTTGGTTCCGAGTCCAATAATTCAGGAAAACTCGATTGGAATAGCTACTGGAAGCTTGCCGGTCACAACGCATCGAGAATTGGTTTCGTCGTAATCCGACGAATTTTTACGGATTTTCCTACGGGTACCCCTAGGGAAAATCACCAAAATCGTAAAAAGTGGTGAAATTTTGGATCCGAGTCCAATAATTCAGGAAAACTCGATTGGAATAGCTACTGGAAGCTTGCCGGTCACAACGCATCGAGAATTGGTTTCGTCGTAATCCGACGAATTTTTACGGATTTCCCTAGGGGTACCACTAGGAAAAATCACCAAAATCGAGAAATCGTAAAAAGTGGTAAAATTTTGGATCCGAGTCAAATAATTCAGGAAAACTCGATTGGAATAACTACTGGAAGCTTGCCGGTCACAACGCATCGCGAATTGGCTTCGTCGAAATCCGACGAATTTATACGGATTTCCCTAGGGGTACCACTAGGGAAAATCACCAAAATCGTAAAAAGTGGTGAAATTTTTGATCCGAGTCCAATAATTCAGGAAAATTCGATTGGAATAGCTACTGGAAGCTTGTCGGTCACAACGCATCGAGAATTGGCTTCGTCGGAATCCGACGAATTTTTACGGATTTCCCTAGGGGTACCACTACGGAAAATCACCAAAATCGTAAAAAGTGGTAAAATTTTGGATCCGAGTCCAATAATTCAGGAAAACTCGATTGGAATAGCTACTGGAAGCTTGCCGGTCACAACGCATCGAGAATTGGCTTCGTCGTAATCCGACGAATTTTTACGGATTTCCCTATACTAGGGAAAATCACCAAAATCGTAAAAAGTGGTGAAATTTTGGATCTGGGTCCAATATTTCAGGAAAACTCGATTGAAATAGCTACTGGAAGCTTGCCGGTCACAACGCATCGAGAATTGGTTTCGTCGGAATCCGACGAATTTTTACAGATTTCCCTAGGTGTACCACTAGGGAAAATCACCAAAATCGTAAAAAGTGTTGAAATTTTGGATCCGAGTCCAATAATTCAGGAAAACTCGATTGGAATAGCTACTGGAAGCTTGCCAGTCACAACGTATCGAGAATTGGCTTCGTCGGAATCCGACAAATTTATACGGATTTCCCTAGGGGTACCACTAGGGAAAATGACCAAAATCGTAAAAAGTGGTGAAATTTTTGATCCGAGTCCAATAATTCAGGAAAACTCGATTGGAATAGCTACTGGAAGCTTGCCGGTCACAACGCATCGAGAATTGGCTTCGTCGGAATCCGACGAATTTTTACGACTTTTCCTAGAGGTACCACTAGGAAAAATCACCAAAATCGTAAAAAGTGGTGAAATTTTGGATCCGAGTCCAATAATTCAGGAAAACTCGATTGGAATAGCTACTGGAAGCTTGCCGGTCACAACGCATCGAGAATTGGTTTCGTCGTAATACGACGAATTTTTACGGATTTCCCTAAGGGTACCACTAGGGAAAATCACCAAAATCGAGAAATCGTGAAAAGTGGTGAAATTTTGGATTCGAGTCCAATAATAGAGGAAAACTCGATTGGAATAGCTACTAAAAGTTTTCCGGTGACAACGAATCGAGAATTGATTTCGTAGGAATCCGACGAATTTTTACGGATTTACCTAGGGGTACCACTAGGAAAAATCACCAAAATCGAGAAATCGTAAAAAGTGGTGAAATTTTGGATCCGAGTCCAATAATTCAGGAAAACTCAATTGGAATAGCTACTGGAAGCTTGCCGGTCACAACGCATCGAGAATTGGTTTCGTCGTAATCCGACGAATTTTTACGGATTTTCCTACGGGTACCCCTAGGGAAAATCACCAAAATCGTAAAAAGTGGTGAAATTTTGGATCCGAGTCCAATAATTCAGGAAAACTCGATTGGAATAGCTACTGGAAGCTTGCCGGTCACAACGCATCGAGAATTGGTTTCGTCGTAATCCGACGAATTTTTACGGATTTCCCTAGGGGTACCACTAGGAAAAATCACCAAAATCGAGAAATCGTAAAAAGTGGTAAAATTTTGGATCCGAGTCCAATAATTCAGGAAAACTCGATTGGAATAACTACTGGAAGCTTGCCGGTCACAATGCATCGCGAATTGGTTTCGTCGGAATCCGACGAATTTATACGGATTTCCATAGGGGTACCACTAGGGAAAATCACCAAAATCGTAAAAAGTGGTGAAATTTTTGATCCGAGTCCAATAATTCAGGAAAATTCGATTGGAATAGCTACTGGAAGCTTGTCGGTCACAACGCATCGAGAATTGGCTTCGTCGGAATCCGACGAATTTTTACCGATTTCCCTAGGGGTACCACTACGAAAAATCACCAAAATCGTAAAAAGTGGTAAAATTTTGGATCCGAGTCCAATAATTCAGGAAAACTCGATTGGAATAGCTACTGGAAGCTTGCCGGTCACAACGCATCGAGAATTGGCTTCGTCGTAATCCGACGAATTTTTACGGATTTCCCTATACTAGGGAAAATCACCAAAATCGTAAAAATTGGTGAAATTTTGGATCTGGGTCCAATATTTCAGGAAAACTCGATTGAAATAGCTACTGGAAGCTTGCCGGTCACAACGCATCGAGAATTGGCTTCGTCGGAATCCGACGAATTTTTACAGATTTCCCTAGGGATACCACTAGGGAAAATCACCAAAATCGTAAAAAGTGTTGAAATTTTGGATCCGAGTCCAATAATTCAGGAAAACTCGATTGGAATAGCTACTGGAAGCTTGCCAGTCACAACGCATCGAGAATTGGCTTCGTCGGAATCCGACAAATTTATACGGATTTCCCTAGGGGTACCACTAGGGAAAATGACCAAAATCGTAAAAAGTGGTGAAATTTTTGATCCGAGTCCAATAATTCAGGAAAACTCGATCGGAATAGCTACTGGAAGCTTGCCGGTCACAACGCATCGAGAATTGGCTTCGTCGGAATCCGACGAATTTTTACGACTTTTCCTAGAGGTACCACTAGGAAAAATCACCAAAATCGTAAAAAGTGGTGAAATTTTGGATCCGAGTCCAATAATTCAGGAAAACTCGATTGGAATAGCTACTGGAAGCTTGCCGGTCACAACGCATCGAGAATTGGTTTCGTCGTAATACGACGAATTTTTACGGATTTCCCTAAGGGTACCACTAGGGAAAATCACCAAAATCGAGAAATCGTGAAAAGTGGTGAAATTTTGGATTCGAGTCCAATAATAGAGGAAAACTCGATTGGAATAGCTACTAAAAGTTTTCCGGTGACAACGAATCGAGAATTGGTTTCGTAGGAATCCGACGAATTTTTACGGATTTACCTAGGGGTACCATTAGGAAAAATCACCAAAATCGAGAAATCGTAAAAAGTGGTGAAATTTTGGATCCGAGTCCAATAATTCAGGAAAACTCGATTGGAATAGCTACTGGAAGCTTGCCGGTCACAACGCATCGAGAATTGGTTTCGTCGTAATCCGACGAATTTTTTACGGATTTTCCTACGGGTACCCCTAGGGAAAATCACCAAAATCGTAAAAAGTGGTGAAATTTTGGATCCGAGTCCAATAATTCAGGAAAACTCGATTGGAATAGCTACTGGAAGCTTGCGGTCACAACGCATCGAGAATTGGTTTCGTCGTAATCCGACGAATTTTTACGGATTTCCCTAGGGGTACCACTAGGAAAAATCACCAAAATCGAGAAATCGTAAAAAAGTGGTAAAATTTTGGATCCGAGTCCAATAATTCAGGAAAACTCGATTGGAATAACTACTGGAAGCTTGCCGGTCACAATGCATCGCGAATTGGCTTCGTCGGAATCCGACGAATTTATACGGATTTCCATAGGGGTACCACTAGGGAAAAATCACCAAAATCGTAAAAAGTGGTGAAATTTTTGATTCGAGTCCAATAATTCAGGAAAATTCGATTGGAAGAGCTACTGGAAGCTTGTCGGTCACAACGCATCGAGAATTGGCTTCGTCGGAATCCGACGAATTTTTACCGATTTCCCTAGGGGTACCACTACGAAAAAATCACCAAAATCGTAAAAAAGTGGTAAAATTTTGGATCCGAGTCCAATAATTCAGGAAAACTCGATTGGAATAGCTACTGGAAGCTTGCCGGTCACAACGCATCGAGAATTGGCTTCGTCGTAATCCGACGAATTTTTACGGATTTCCCTATACTAGGGAAAATCACCAAAATCGTAAAAAGTGGTGAAATTTTGGATCTGGGTCCAATATTTCAGGAAAACTCGATTAAAATAGCTACTGGAAGCTTGCCGGTCACAATGCATCGAGAATTGGCTTCGTCGGAATCCGACAAATTTTTACAGATTTCCCTAGGGATACCACTAGGGAAAATCACCAAAATCGTAAAAAAGTGTTGAAATTTTGGATCCGAGTCCAATAATTCAGGAAAACTCGATTGGAATAGCTACTGGAAGCTTGCCAGTCACAACGCATCGAGAATTGGCTTCGTCGGAATCCGACAAATTTATACGGATTTCCCTAGGGGTACCACTAGGGAAAATGACCAAAATCGTAAAAAAGTGGTGAAATTTTGGATCCGAGTCCAATAATTCAGGAAAACTCGATCGGAATAGCTACTGGAAGCTTGTCGGTCACAACGCTTCGAGAATTGGCTTCGTCGGAATCCGACGAATTTTTTACGGGATTTCCCTAGGGGTACCACTAGGGAAAAATCACCAAAATCGTAAAAAGTGGTGAAATTTTGGATCTGAGTCCAATAATTCAGGAAAACTCGATTGGAATAGCTACTGGAAGCTTGTCGGTCACAACGCATCGAGAATTGGCTTCGTCGTAATCCGACGAATTTTTACGGATTTCCGTAGGGGTACCACTAGGAAAAATCACCAAAATCGTAAAAAGTGGTGAAATTTTGGATCCGGGTCTAATAATTCAGGAAAACTCGATTGGAATAGCTACTGGAAGCTTGCTGGTTACAACGCATCTTGAATTGGCATCGTCGGAATCCGATGAAATTTTACGGATTTCCCTAGGGGTACCACTAGGAAAAAATCACAAAAATCGTAAAAAGTGGTGAAATTTTGGATCCGAGTCCAATAATTAAGGAAAACTCGATTGGAATATCTATTGGAAGCTTGCCGGTCACAACGCATCGAGAATTTGTTTCGTCGAAATCCGACGAATTTTTACGGATTTCCCTAGAGGTACCACCAGGGAAAATCACCAAAATCGAGAAATCGTAAAAAGTGGTGAAATTTTTGATCCGAGTCCAATAATTCAGGAAAACTCGATTGGAATAGATACTGGAAGCTTGCCGGTCACAACGTATCGAGAATTGGTTTCGTCGGAATCCGACGAATTTTTACGGATTTCCCTAGGGGGGACCACTAGGGAAAATAACAAAAATCGATAAATCGTAAAAAAGTGGTGAAATTTTGGATCCGAGTCAATTAATTCAGGAAAACTCGATTGGAATAGCTACTGGAAGTTTGCCGGTCACAACGCATCGAGAATTGGCTTCGTCGGAATCCGATGAATTTTTACGGATTTCCCTAGGGGTACCACTAGGGAAAATCACAAAAATCGTAACAATTGGTGAAATTTTTGATCCGAGTCCAATAATTCAGGAAAACTCGATTGGAATAGCTATTGGAAGCATGCCGGTAACAACGCATCGAGAATTGGATTCGTCGAAATCCGACAAATTTTTACGGATTTTCCCTAGGGGTACCACTAGGGAAAATCACCAAAATCGTAAAAAGTGGTGAAATTTTGGATCCGAGTACAATAATTCAGGAAAACTCGATTTGAATAGCTACTGGAAGCTTGCCGGTCACAACGTATTAAGAATTGGCTTCGTCGGAATCCGACGAATTTTTACGGATTTTCCTTGGGCTACCACTAGGGAAAATCACCAAAATCGTAAAAAGTGGTGAAATTTTGGATCCGAGTACAATAATTCAGGAAAACTAAATTAGAATAGCTACTGGAAGCTTGCCGGTCACAACGCATCGAGAATTGGTTTTGTCATAATCCGACGAATTTTTTACGGATTTCACTAGGGGTACCACTAGGGAAAATCACCAAAATCGTAAAAAGTGGTAAAATTTTAGATCCGGGTCCAATAATTCAGGAAAACTCGATTGGAATAGCTACTGGAAGCTTGCCGGTCACAACGCATCGAGAATTGGCTTCGTCGGAATCCGATGAATTTTTACGGATATCCCTAGGGTTACCACTAGGGAAAATCACAAAAAATCGTAAAAAGTGGTGAAATTTTGGATCCGGGTCCAATAATTCAGGAAAACTCGATTGGAATAGCTACTGGAAGCTTGCCGGTCACAATGCATCAAGAATTGGCTTCGTCGGAATACGACGAATTTTTTACGGATTTCCCTAGGGGTACCACTAGGAAAAATCACCAAAATCGAGAAATCGTAAAAAGTGGTGAAATTTTGGATCCGAGTCCAATAATTCAAGAAAACTCGATTG